>CM076250.1:7785882-8985882 GCA_038380765.1 Odontothrips loti
TGGTGCAGCCCAGAGCGTGCGGACGGGCGTACGGCCCAGCCGTGCGCACACACAGCGGGGCGGCCCGCCGGCACCGCCCCTGCAGTCTCCATCACGGCGCGACGCTCTGTATATCGCTCACGACTCGTTGGGGCCATCGTTAAGCCCGCAGACCCAGATTTACGCCCTCAATGAAGACGGCCGCAGCCGCAGCGGCAGCAGAGAGCTTTTGCCGCGGTGGAGTGGCTTCCCTGCGCCGCTGGCTTATCGGTGGAGAACGACGCAGCCTTAGCGTGGCGTCACCGCGCCAATCCCGAAAGGTTCCGCAAAAGTGAGCAAGAAAATATTCGTGGGTCGGAAGCTGGTAGTGTGCGCAGCGAGATGGCTGAGCCCCCTGCTGGGGCCGCGGGGGCCGCGGGGGCCCATGGGATGTTGACTGCGGCCTCTGGCCTCAGGACCGCTTCGCTTTCACATCGCCGCCGTGTGTAAGTGAACGCGGCAAGTCGTCAGAGACCGATACTCAGAAGGGAGCTGCTGGTGGCTGCTGCGCTTTCAGCACCGTCACTCCGCAGAATGCTGCCCCCCCCCCCCCCCTCCAAGCCAAGGGCCATGGCTGCCCGCGGCTCGCCGTCGTCCTCTCCCTGCTCGTTTTGGCTCCGAGTTTTCAATTGTAGATCAAAAGTTTCCCTCCCCGGAAAAAGATTAAAGGCGCTTCAGGTGGCTGTCGGGTGAACAGCGGGGGTGCGGCATGCTGGCATGCTGGCGGCGCTGTGGCGCTGCAGGGCCCACCGCCGCCCCTCCCACTCCGTGACGCTGTCGCCGTGGTCGCAACAGCTGATCGGGGGTGGAGTCAGGGGGACAAGGAGGGGGGGGGGGAGGGGGGGTATCGCGAATGCGCCCATCACGCGCCGCGCAAAGCACATCTACATGGCGACGTGGCGTTTGTGTCTCGTGGTGGTGCGGCCGCGCCGCCCGGGGGTGCCGCCGAACTTCAGGAAACATGGCAGCGGCAAAGCAGGCAAAGCAGCGTGTCAAGCAAACGAGGCGAGGCGACCGGGACCGGAGGGGGACGGAGGGGGCGGAGAAAACCGGAGGGGCCCGGAGACTCATTTTATGTCGCTTTTCTGAGGCGGTTCGTCGGTTGCAGACCACCGCGGAATTTGTTGGTCTTCTACCCCTCCCCCCCCCCCCCCCCTTCTCTCTCTCTCTCTCTCTCTCTCTCTCTCTCTCTCCCTCTCTCTTTCTCTGCTCTGGTCCTGGTGACATGATAATTTATGTTTTCTGTCCAAGAGTGCGCGCAAATATCCGCGTGTAGAGATCGCCAAAATCGCCCCCCTGGTGGAGGTCGGCTGGTGGTTGTGCCGGTGCGCTGCTCTGTAGCTGCTGGTGACACCGCGGCCCTTGATAAATTGTGTATCAAAATTTTTCATTCATTTCTATTGTGGCCGCAAGGGCTGATGTGCACTTGTGTGTGTGTGTACGTGTGCGTGTGTGCGTGTGTGTGCACCGAATGAACCCTTTTGTGTCTCTGGTTAGTTTTCATCGGCCGCAGTCGGCGGCTGCCATTGTGCGGCCAGAACGCGTCGCGCGGCTCCGTGAATCATTTGTCACCTGCCAAACGATTGAATTATTGGAGCCCCCGGCCGCTGCGCAGGGACCCCCCCCCCCCTCCCCTCCTACCCGCAGCCCTGCCTGCCAGACGCTTAATCCTGCTCCGCTGTCATGAGTGTGGCCCCGCTCATGGCGGTTTTGTTCCTCTCCACGAGACACACGGCGAGTAGGTGGACCTACTGGGCTGGGAGGTGCAGGGACTGTAGCGGGGGAGGAGAGAGTAGGATACAAAGATGGCAAGGATGGGGGAGTAGGATCCCATTGGGGAGGAAGCAACGATCCACCGGGAGCAGCACGGATCCCCGAGATGCGTAGCAAGCAAGATCCTTAGCAGAGGATAGCGTGTCTCGTGGGGCGCAGCAGCTGCGGCCTCCTTTATGATATGTCGCGGGGTCAGCGGTGTGTTGTGTGTGTGTGGGGGGGGGGGGGGCTGGAGGCACGCAGGGGGAGGGTCTCGGGTCCGGCACCAGAGGATGATGTCGTGTCCGAGCCGAGGGAGACTTCCGGTGGTCCAGACACCGGCGAAATGCCATCGCAGGGGCACCCCCAGCAGCCGCACGCCTTGCTCGAGGTGTTAGTCGCCGCTGTCCCCGCCACACCGCCCCCCCCCCCCTCCGGGCGCCCCTCGGTGCCCCCCGGCGCCCCCCGCGTGCCTCGCAAGCAGCCCAAGTTGGCTACAGAGTCGTATAAGTTTACAGCTTTGCCGGGTCCGGGCTGCTGGGACTGCGCGGGAGTGGGTAGAGGCAACGGCAGGGCGAGAAGGGTATAAGAGCAGCGGAGGGGGTCAGCCGGGGGGCGGCCGGGGGCGGCCGAGGGCGGCCGGGGGCGACTGGGGGCGGCCGGGGCAGCCCGGACTCACGCAGAGGGAATCGCGCTGTGTGCCACAGCACGGCACGGCCAGCGGCTGACCGAGCCTGCAGGCACGGCACGGCACGGCACGGCACGGCACGGCACGGCACGGCACTACACGTATGCGATATGGTGACGACACACTTACTGGGCGCACATGGAGCCACGGCAGCCGACGGCAGTGCGGCAGTCACCCCGCCGCGGCTTGATTTGATCGTGACCCGGCAGTAACGGCGCGGCATGCCACCCGGCACTCAATCTGCACCGCCAGAGAGAGAGAGAGAGAGAGAGAGAGAGAGAGAGAGAGAGAGAGAGAGAGAGAGAGAGAGAGAGAGAGAGAGAGAGAGAGGAGAGAGAGAGAGAGAGAGAGAGAGAGAGAGAGAGAGAGAGAGAGAGAGAGAGAGAGAGAGAGAGAAAGAGAGAGACTGTAAAAAGTTTTCGTCACTCAACACTCAACAAGAAAACTGATGACGTCAGTCTCGGCACTGAGGGCGCCTGCTAGGTAGGCAACCTCGGCTCCTGCAGGCACGGGTGTCGAGCGGTCGCAGGCGCTCTGCGTGGCTGTTCCCGACTCACCCGCACTCTTGCGAAAGGCGTGACTCTTCTTTGACCGGCGGGTGTTTATCTCCCCAGCGTGTTTTATTCACACACACACACACACACACACACACACACACACACACACGCCAGCAGGGAGATACGGAGGATGCAAAGTCGTCGTAATTCTTGGAATAATCGCGTGCATGTGGACATGGCCACCTTGTGCTGGACGAGCCTCGGGTCCAGGGGCTACCCGCAGTCCGAAACCTCGTGTCTTTTGATCTCAAGGGATTCCCAGACCCTTACCGTTGCGCTGTGTTTCGGTTCCGGGTAAGTGGCGCACTCTGGCGGGTCGCGGCCGCGGCCTGCAGCGGGGGAGATAGGGCCGCTTTGTGTCCTCGCTGGTTCCCGAGAATCGTGGCCGAATAAAAGCGCGGCTCTTTTTCCCGCCGCGGAGTGCATTATATCCTGGGGGAATCTCCGCTACACCGGATGCCCGGCGTAGCACAGAGCGGGGCTGACCCGAATTTCGGCACATATCGCAGGGGGGGGGGGGGAGGCGTAATGAAAAATATACGTGGTGCTGGTGCTGCTGGGGGGCGCGCTATTGAATGTCTTTTTCCATTGCGTGTGTTCGGACAGAGGGCCGGACCAGATAAGGGCAGATCGCAGTTTAGATAAATAGCTGGGGCCGATGATGGCAAGTGGAGGGATTTGGCCGCACCGCGCCCCCCGTGGCCCCGCCGGCCTCTGCCAGGCTGTGTCGTTTGCCCCGCCGCGCGCGCAATGGATCGCCCGCAGAGCCAATTAAGCAGCCGGGAGTCCAAGTTTATCAAACTGTGACGGCGCGAGTCAGGTGGAAGAACTGCCAGAGCAGCGCCGGAGCACTGCCAGCGCGAAAAAAAAAGGCGGGAACGAAAAAGAATATAACGTTGCTAGTCGGCAGCACTGCTGTCTATAAAACATAAAAACAGCCCGTGTCCATCACTGATCCTGATACGATTACATGTTTTATTCGTGGCGTTATCCTTCATCCGACTAATGGCCGTCGAGGAGTGTTCGGCGCGCGGGGGGTGTGTCGTTGGCTGGGGGCGGGGCGGGGAGGCCGGGGGCGAGTAGTACCCTTCCCAGACGGAATATTAGGTTACTTCTTTCTGAAATGAGAAATCTCTGCCGGCAGAGACGAGCTGGCAGAGCGCACCCAGAGCGCCGAGCCCGGCCCACCCGTTGGGCATTGCTCCCCGGCCCGGCCGCCCCGCCCCAGCCCCGCTCCGCGCCACTCCGTCTCGGACCACCCTGGCCCGGGTGTTGCCGCGCCGTGCCCCCGCCGGCCACCCGCCTCGCCTCGCACTCTCTGATTATGCCAATTAACAGCTGGAGAAGCGGCGCTGTGCGCTGTGCGCTGTGCGCTGTGCGCTGTGCGCCACCGTACGGCTGCTTTCATATTTTCCCGGCCGCCGCCCCGCCGCACCGAACGGAAGGCGCGGCCAATGGCCTGCCTGATTAATGGCCGACTCAGCCGGAGCGGCTGAGCGGTGGCTGCGCGACGGCTGAGCGACGGCTGAGCAAAGCAGCGACGGCCAAATGACCGGTCAATAAATGCTCGCTCCGACCGTCCGGGCGAGATTATGAAGCCAACTGAATCGCCCTCGATTTGTCATGATGCGTGCTGGGCCCTGCGGCAGCGGCTCTACTCGGTCCGGGCACTCCGCCGCCTCCGGCCTCCGGGGCCTCCAGGACCCCGCCCTGCCCGCCGCACTCACCGGGGGCAGTGGGAGGGGGACGCCGCGGGCCGCGTGGTCGGAGGCACCCCAAGGGTTTTGCCTTACTGCGCGGTTTTCAATCATGCAGAATGAGGCGAGCGCGCGTTCGGAAAAAAAAATGAAACAAAAATGAAAGCGCGCAATGTTATGACAGGCTGCACGCCGCTCGCCGCTGCCGCCGGAACACCGCTTCCGGGCCCTCTCGGCCTCATGCCGCGGGGGCGCAGGGGCACGGGGGCGCGGGGGCGCAGGGGCGTGTGGGCGCGGGGGAGCTGGGGCGTGGGGGGGGGGGGGGCGGAGGCGCGGTGAGTCGCTCATAGAGATTTCTTTACCGTTACCGACCGAGAAGATCCATTCCACCGGTGCTTCCTCTTCTCGTTGGGAACGACGAACGGAGGGTGAGGGGGTTTGTTTACACTGCGGCTGACGGGAAGGACTAGGCGAGGCGGCAAGGGCCTCAAAAGAAGACCGAGAGTGAAATTACGAGTTACTTTTCATCCCATTCAAAGGACGAAAAGAGTGTTGGGAGGGGGAGGGGAGATCGTGGAAAATTTCCGTCTTTCACATATCGGCTAGCTCCCTGAAAATAGGAAATTCCGGCAAAAATATTGTGCCCTAAGTCAGCCTGCGTGACCGTTCCCCCCTCCTCTCTTTCTGTCTGTCTGTCTGTCTGTCTGTCTGTCTGTCTGTCTGTCTGTCTGTCTGTCTGTCTGTCTGTCTGTCTGTCTCTCTCTCTCTCTCTCTCTCTCTCTCTCTCTCTCTCTCTCTCTCTCTCTCTCTCTCTCTCTCTCTCTCTCTCTCTCTCTCTCTCTCTCTCTCTCTCTCTCTCTCTCTCTCTCTCTCTCTCTCTCCCTCTGCCGCGCAGCAGCATTTGCCGCCCCGCTTCCTTTTCAGACCATGGGTCGGTCGCTGCTCGAGCTTCGCTCTCGCTGTCACGGCCAACTTCGTAATCAAATAAAATTCGCTTTTGGCTGCGCCGTTTGTCCAATACACTGCCAAAGTTAAAACGCATTGCCAGCAGCGACTTGACTGCGCCTGCGATCGCCCCGGCCTCGGCTCCAAGCTCAGCCACAGTCTCCATCTGGCGCTGGCATTACTTGGATTACCAAGGTCCTCCGAGCCCACGACGTGGATCATTAAGCGACCAGAAGACCTGAATCCCAGCCGGGGGAGGGGGGCGGAAAGGGGCGGGACGGGCGCGGCAGTGACACAGCCAGCCGGACATACATTGAGAAACGGCCAGCTGTTAAAGAAGGCTTGAAATGATCGACAGTCGGTTTGTCTCTGTTCTCACTGTAACCAGGGCGGCTCGCTAACCAAGGCTTTGTCTTTTTTCTTTGTTGCAGGTAATGCTCCGCCAAGGATTCCGATGCTCGAGTTCCATCGTTTGCAGGCCCCCGGTAAAACTTACACATACCCCTTTCCTCGTCCCGCCCTTCCCTGCCGTTGTAAAAGGGACCACTTACCCCCCCCCCCCCTGAAACTGTACCCCCCGGTACACCATCCCTAGGGGGCAATGTACCCCCCAACCAACCGACTCGGGGGTACACTATCCATAGGGGCCATGTACTCCCCCGGGGGGTACACCATCCCTAGGGGCCCCTGGGGACGGTGTAACCCCGAGTTGGTTAGTGGGGGGTACACGGCCCCTAGGGATGGTGTACCCCCGGGGGGGTACATGACCCCTAGGGATTGTGTACCCCCGAGTCGGTTAGTGGGGGGTACACGGCCCCTAGGGATGTTGTACCCCCCGGGGGGGTACATGACCCCTAGGGATCGTGTACCCCCGAGTCGGGTGGGGGGGGGGGTACACGGCCCCTAGGGATGGTGTACCGGGGGGCACCTCCTCCCTGGGGGTATGCCATCACTGCCACTCCGTACCGGAATTTTAACAAACACGCACCCTATCCCCCCCCCCCCCCATCCCCCCACCCGTGGCTCCCATTGTGATCTGTGAAAAGTTAAAAGGCACTCTACATTTCTTTCCCCGCCTCGTGCTGAACTGAAACCCATGCGGCTGCGTGCGCGCCATTTTAAGCGTAATGCGGCATATGCGGCATATGCTAAACCGGTGGATATGACTGTATGCCTGTCTCTCCGTCTCGCATACGCCCGTCCTCGTGCCCCGTGTATCTGTGTGTGCGTCCTGGCATGTGTGTGTGTGTGTGAGAGTGTGAGAGTGTGGGAGTGTGGGAGTGTGGGAGTGTGAGAGTGTGGGAGTGTGTGTGTGCGGCGTGTGTACCCGACGCCACGCGGCTGATGGAAGTGCGCTCACGGTGCATACGGTACACAGGACAGGGAGGGGGTGGGGGGTGGCCAAGGGCAGAAGGGGTAGGGGGGGGGCGCTGGACGCTGGCCGGACGCCTATCATGTCCCCGCCCAGCCGTTAACCATAATGGGCATTCATTACGTCACGACCAGGCCCTCATGGTTTCGTTTGGCTGCCCCCCCCCCCCCTCCGCGCCTCCCGCCTCGTACGTGACATAGCAGCCTCAGGGGGGGGGGGGGGGGCACCACCCACTACTCACAGCCACCTTGCCGCGTGTGCACAACAATCATACGCAGCGCACACTGTGTGTGTGTGTGCGTGTGTGTGTGTGCGTGTGTGTTGGCAGCCCGCGTTTTGTTTTTCCAAAGTTCTCCGCGCCACTAAACCTTTTTATCTGCACCTCCACCTCCCGCTGCCGCCCGCTGCCGACAGCCGGGGCCCCCGGGGCCACACCGGGGGAAATACTCTCCGCGTCCTGCATATTTCCCGCCCCTCCCGCTGCGTGTGCTGTCTGCAGTGCTCCCCGCCTACGACGGCGTCACGTGAAGCAATGCGAAGCAAACACTTGCCGAGGCGTTTCGCACTCAGCGGTGGCGGCAGCAGTGGTGGTGGTGGTGGTGGTGGTGGTGGTGTTCGTCACGCGCACACCACACCACACCACACCAGGGCACAGCACCGCACTGTATGCCGTAGTGCTCCTCCGGGCTGGCGGGGCCAGGCGGGGCGGGAATACGTGTGGCAGCGTTTCACAATGTGACCTGCCACAGCTAACTTTTACCTACCCTCTTTGTCAGCAGCCCGGGCGTCGTCGTTTGTTTACCGGAGGCAACGCGGGGGCGGGCCGGGGGTGGGCCGGGGGTGGGCCGGGGGCGGGCCGGGAGCAGCTCCGCGCTCGCTCGCGCACTGCATTCTCATTGCTAAAGCGAGAACTCGAGCGGTGGGAGCGTCGCGCCGAGCTCTCCGGCCGACCTATTGTCCCCCCGCGGGTCTCTTTCCGTGAATACCCGCATCTCCCCCCCCCCCTCACTGCCGGACAGGGCACCTGAGCCCCCCCCCCCCCCGCCTCGCCCCGCACCCGGTAATTATTAATTTAGCGGTGAGCCTCTGGCCCCGGCTGCTCGCCTGTCGATATGCCCGCCCGACTCAGTGCGGCTGCGGCGGCTGCGGCAGTCGGTGACGAAACCTTCGGAGTTCGTGAAGGTTTGGAGAGGCCGCTGCTATTGGCGGCGCACACGGACATAAAAGCAGGAAAGGGTCCTCAGCTGGCGGGCGGGTCTTTAACGCGGAGCCTCCTTCCCCTGCCCCCTCCCGTCCCCCGCTGCCCCCTCCCACCCGCTCCCCCCGCTCTCCATCGATGCTGGCCGTTCCGCCGGGGGAATTCCTTTCGCCCATTCAGTGCGCCCGGTGGCGGTGGCGGCGGTGGGGCGGGACGCAAAAGGAAAAAGACGGAAGTAAAGAATTACCTGAATAAATGTGTTTGTCGAAGATGAATTAACTATTTCCAGGCCGCCAGTTCCCGCGCGCCGCTGCTGCCGCCGCTGCCACCGCCGCCACCGCCGCCACCGCCGCCGCCGTTTCTATGACCATTCTTCGCGTCGGACGCTCGACAAAAGCAGTCCAGCCCCCGGCGCAGCCCCCGGACCCCCCCGGACCAAGCCCAGCGCAGGAAGTGGGTGGAATTTGGTTGTGGGGGCGGCGGGGGCGGCGGGGGCGGCGGGGGCTCCCGATGGCGGACGGCCCAAAGCCCTCTCCCGCGCCCTCCCCTGGAGGGCCGAGGCCAAGGCCGGGGCTCGCTGCCGGCGCTTTCGTTAAAAGGCCACAAACAGCTTGAGGATAGCATAGGCACCCTCGAGTGGCGGCCGCGGCCGGGACTTGCATTCGGCCTCCCTCCACCCCCCGCAGAGCTCCTCATCCCGCCGTCTCTCTCCGTACACCCAGTATCGCCCCCCCCCCCCTCCCCCTTTCCACTGGCGGTTTGGCCGTTGTTTTGGCAGTCTGGAGGCGCGCGTGTGCGGAGATTTATAACACTCCAAGCCCTCTAATCTGAATGGCAGAGCGGAGAGAGTGTGAGAGAGAGAGACGAAGAGAGAGAGAGAGAGAGAGAGAGAGAGAGAGAGAGAGAGAGAGAGAGAGAGAGAGAGAGAGCGGGAGACGGAGAGTGAGTGAGGTGTCTAAGTGCTCCATCCGCTTCATACCTCTCAGCCCTCAAGTGCCCTTCGCTGCCCCCACCCCCGCTTTCTCTCCGGACCTGTTCCTTGATCCTGCCGCCGCCGCCAACGCCGCCCCCGCCACCGCCGCCACCGCCCCCACCGCCGCCCCCACCACCGCCCCCTCCGCCGCTGGCCCGGCACAACCAACATTTTTGCTTCCGGACACACGCGCACACACACACGTACAAACCCATACAAACACACAGCGACACACAAACACACAAAAGCGCGCGCGCGCACACGCATAAACGGAAGTCTAAGTGGGGCAGGGCGGAGGGCAGCCAAACACATCAGCGCAAGTCAAATACACACACACACACACACACACACACGCCCCTGCGTCGCCTGTTGCACTGCACGAATGCCAACGTGCGGAAGGAAAAGTAAATGGAAGGGCACATGTGATTGCTTAGCAGAATTGGATGAAGCCATAAAGAACGAACACGAAAACACCGTTGGAAAAATGAAATCGGTAGTATCGCCTGATGAAGGCGAAGCGCCTCTATCTTACTTTGTGGCGGCTACCAAGTATTTCAACCATGCGAATTCGATTGTACAGCGAAAGTTGATTATTATCACGCAGCAAAGTACGTAAACCAACTAGGTTGGGAGTGTGATGCGAAATCATGTGCTGCGCGTATAGCAACGCCCCAGGCTTCCCCTCCCCCCCCCCCCCCCCCAGTTTATTATTTTTGTCCTCATTTTTCTTTTGCCGATATCGTTGAATCATCATTTCACTGGCGCTATTAGCAGGGGGTTCAGCGGCCCGACAAGAAGCGGGGCGACGGCATGCGGAGGGAGGGGGGGGGGGGGAGAAGGAGGAGGATGTGGAGGGGGTAGCGCGCGGGCCGCAGGACCCGGCAGAACCCAAACATTACCATTCGCCAAGCTTTTTCGTGTCTTCGAAGGAAATTAATTCCTCCTCTGTTCCGCCCTGGTCTCGACTATTCCATATTCCATCGCGCGGCATTTCGGGGCGCTATGCGCTCGGTGGGAGGCAAGACGAGTGAATCACGGGTCGGAGGCGAAGACGGTCGGGAAGCAGACGGATGGATGGAACAGTTCAGGAGGGCTGCGGCCGCCCCCGACCGCCCCGCTGCAGCACGTCGGCTAGACCAAAGTGCGCCGTGATTATGCCGGACTCACCGCCTTGGTTATTCCTTTGTAGCGCGGAAAATGCTGTGAAAGATAGAGAGGGCAGAGGTGGTGGTGGTGGTGGAAGTTAGGGGGGGGGGGGGGGGGGCAGACGGCGGGGTCTGGACTCTGGAATGGGCGTAATAAAGGTCCCCGAAAACGTCAACTCACTTCTGTACACACAAAGCGGCGGTAGGCAGGCATATTCCAAGGGTCCTTGCTGTCGTACTGTTCGTACTCGTCACGGTCTTAAGTTCTCATTTCATGAGTGGCAGGTGGTCCGTGAGGCCATTACCTCTGCTCTCTCCATCCCCTCCTCTCTCTCCCTCTGTAGCTCTACGTCCACCTCTCTCTTTGTCTCTCTCTCTCTCTCTCTCTCTCTCTCTCTCTCTCTCTCTCTCTCTCTCTCTCTCTCTCTCTCTCTCTCTCTCTCTCTCTACCTTTTCACCTCGTCCTCTCGCCCAAGGCACGACTCGATGGGCGGGGGGCCTTTATTATATTTTCTTTCAGTGAGGGCAAATGCGAGGAATAGCGAGAGAGAGAGAGAGAGAGAGAGAGAGCACACAACTTTCCATTGCCTACTTGCGGTTGCGGTGCGTGTTCGGCGCCTGCTGCAGCTGCAGGTGCCTCCACACTCATCCAGCTCTGCCCCGAAATACATCGCGCTCCGGATTCGCACCTGACCAGGCAGTAGTGCGCGGCGCTGCACGGGCACCACTTCATCTCAGTGCCTGTGACGGAGGGGGTGGGGGCGGGGAGGGATGGGGGCGGGGAGGGGCGGGGAGGGGCGGGGATGCACGAGTGGGATGGAGTAAACCCCAGAGCGGGCGGCGCTCACAGCGAGCGGAGCGCGTACAGTGGCAAACAACACTAGGCCGCCGCTGCTGGGGGTCGCGGGTGCTGGCGGACCCGGCGCGGCGGCGCTGGAGTGGCAAACACCGTGATTAAAATGTTAATTCAACACTACCGAATGACGCGACCATTGTTTGCCCGGCGCGCTCGCTCGGGTGGCTCCTGCTTCCTTTCGGCCGTGAGGAGGGGATAAACTTTTGGAAGAGGGAGGCGGAACGGAAGCCGCCCGCTGCGCTGCCCCCGCCGCCCCCGCCGCCCCCGCCGCCCCGCTGCTCCGCGTCGCCTAAGTGTACGCGGCTGCTTGCCGCCAAATTTATGAGGTGACTCGGTAATTTTCTTACCTTTTCAAATGGAGCTAAGGGACAGAGAAAAAAATAGAACGCGCGCGCGCGGGTGGGACGTGCGAGGGAGAGGGAGAAAATGAGGGAGGGAATAAAACAAGACGGAGGTGAAAAGCTTGTCGCGGAGAGAGCGGGCCGGGCCGGGGCGGGCCGGGGCGGTGACTTGAGGCCCCCCACTCTGTCATCCCGTTATGAGCGTCTCGAGGAGATATAAATAAACGGCGCGGCGGAATTCAAAAGACCGCCCGCTCTTGTCTGCGGTACGCCCGCCACGCGACGCCCACGCGCCGCCGTAGCAGCCGCCGACCGGGAAAGCCACGAACCAACGATGCCTTCCCAAATACTCACCGTAATATCGTGAAAAATTTGTACACACACTAATTTAAAAAAAAAAAATTGGCAAAGGACTAGAAGTTTTTTGAAGTTTTTCTTTCCTAATTTTGTTTTTTTATTTCGATTTTCTGACTTGCTACTGTGTTGGCTGCTGACTAGCCGCTGGCTGCCCGCTGACAGGCTGCTGACTAGCCGCTGGCTGCCCGCTGACAGGCTGCTGACTAGCCGCTGGCTGCCCGCTGACAGGCTGCTGACTAGCCGCTGGCTGCCCGCTGACAGGCTGCTGACTAGCCGCTGGCTGCCCGCTGAAAGGCTGCTGACTAGCCGCTGGCTGCCCGCTGACAGGCTGCTGACTGGCCGCTGGCTGCCCGCTGACAGGCTGCTGACTAGCCGCTGGCTGCCCGCTGGCTGCCCGCTGGCTGCCCGCTGGCTGCCCGCTGGCTGCCCGCTGACAGACTGCTGACTGGCCGCTGGCTGCCCGCTGACAGGCTGCTGACTAGCCGCTGGCTGCCCGCTGAAAGGCTGCTAACTAGCCGCTGGCTGCCCGCTGACAGACTGCTGACTAGCCGCTGGCTGCCCGCTGAAAGGCTGCTGACTAACCGCTGGCTGCCCGCTGGCTGCCCGCTGGCTGCCCGCTGGCTGCCCGCTGGCTGCCCGCTGACAGACTGCTGACTGGCCGCTGGCTGGTCACGACCTCTGACCCCTTCCGATTGTTTTCCTCGTCGCCATGATGCTGATGACTGGGTCCCGGGGGCTGGTTAAAGCGGACCAGGCGGTGGCGTACAGTTGGCCATGTTATCCTTATTGGATCTGCCTGAGGCCCTTTCGGTCCCCTCCCTCGGTCCCCTCGGCCTTCCTGGCCGTGACATTTATTTCGATCATCATATGCGGGCCGGCGGCTGAGACTGCCGTCCGATGGCGGGGGTGGCCGGGCGGCCTGGATGGGAACGCCGGCTGATGTATATATCTTAGGTCACTCCGAGGCTGCCTGCACGCCCGCTGCACGCCCGCTGCACGCCCGCTGCACGCCCGCTGCACGCCCGCTGCACGCCCGCTCCACCCGCTGCACGCCCGCTCCCACATCCTCCCCCACCCTCTCACCCCAAGCCCCGCACTCTATTCGCCTCCCGCTCCGCGCCCCCGCCGCCGTCGCACCCCCCAATGGATTACTTTGCCGATTCCGAGCCGGGGCACCGAAACGAGCTGCATTTAAGTGTGTGCCATCGCAAGAGGGGCTAGCGAGTTGGCATCCCCCTGCCCCCTCCTGGACCCTCCTGGACCCCTCCGCGCGCGTCTCCACCGGATGTAGACGCAGAGAGCGCGGGCGCATGGAATGACGCAGCCCCCCCCCCCCTCTCTCTCTCTCTCTCTCTCTCTCTCTCTCTGTCACTACGTCCGTCCATCTCTATTTCCCTTTCTCTCTCCAATGCGATGGCCAACGCCGTTCAATTTCACTCGGCGCGACTCCACAGCGCGAGTCCCGGCCGCACACTTTGTTCATGCAGATCGACCGAAATTGATATGGGGCAGGGAGTGTATTATTTGCAGTCCGTTGGCGACACCGCGGCGCCTGCTGTTCGGGGCTGATAGGTTGGCTGCCCTGCGCACGCTGCTGCGCTGCTGCTATAGTGCCCTGCACCGGAAAAAGTTTGGCTCCGAGGGGTAGTTTAGCGCGTTCCACATGACATAAATCGCGCAGGTATAAAACGCCTGCTCCCAACTTTTTGCCGATGGTTAGTCTGAATGACGAAAAAATTGTCAAAATCCAAATGAAAATCTATAGAAAAATGGGCCTTTGAATGGTTTTGCTATGTTTGTTAGCGTCATCCCAACCGTTTCGGCATCCCGTTCCAAGAACACAGGCGCTACAGCGCAAACCTCCGCGAATGATCTTGAAGGGACCCTTGCCCGGCCGCAAGAATCAAAATGTGCGATCGGCTCTGGGTCTTTCTCTCTCCCTCCGCACCATTTTCTCGCTCTCTTTGTCGCGCTAACACGTGTGACGCCCCCGCCCCCGCCTCCTCCGGCGTAGAGCCAAAAAAATTTCAAGTCAAAATTAATATTTTATCTTGGTTAGTCCCATGAAGTATCAAGTACCAAGAAAATCGTCAATACGTGTTGTCAGACGAGCTATCTCTTTGGCCCAGACCTGTCCGAACAATCTGAGAATATGGCAGCGCTAAATATCTGGCGAATTCCGGGGCGGCCGAGGCCCGGGTAGCCTCCGTATTTACACAAGCCGAGCTGCTCCGGCGCGGGGGCGGCGCGGGGGCGGCGCGAGGCTAGGCGGGGCGGGTGGGGGCGGCCCGGCAGGCTCAGGTCGGCGGGCTAGGCCCCGAAATGAGGCGGCTCGCCTGCATGAGCATCCATCGGATCAGGGAAAACATTTCTTGGGGCGCTGACCCGCCGTGCCGCGCACCGGCCGGACCGGATCTTGCCCGGCCGCCGCGGCTGCCCCCTGCTGCCCCCTGCTGCCCCCTGCTGCCCCCTGCTGCCCCCTGCTGCCCCCGACTGCCCCTGACTGACTCCAGCCTGGACCTGGCCCCAAAAACATTGCCCACCCCTGTGTGTGTGGGATGCCGAAAAAAGTAGTGGAGCAGGTTGTTGGTGCTGTGTGTGTGTGTGTGTGTGTGTGTGTGCGTGACCTTCGCGTGGCCTTCATGGATCGGTTTTCCATTACATTATCCCCCCATTCCCTCTATACGAACACCTATTATACTTTCGCGCCAGCTCTCCAAACTCACTTGTCCCACAGTCTGGAATTTTTCGAGCCACCCAATTTAGGACCGATCGAAAATTGAAATGAGCTTCTCGAACCGAGTGCCTTCCGCAGCCCTGCACTGCTAGGCCATGTTGCTTTAAATTGGGCGGTGAAATGGCAGACCTTGAACGATGTCCTCGGACGCCAGCTCAGATCGAATAAGGCATGAGTAACGCTTCTGGTTTCAAAGAGTGACACGAGACGACTACCCGTTCTCGGACAGTGACGTTGACTTTCTCGCTCCTCGCTCGCGGACAGACAGGGAGAAAAAAAATTCCCCGTCACACATTGTTTCCGATCGTTGTTTCCTTGAAAGCGAGGGGGAGCGCAGAGGTAATCCGGCTGACACCGATTTTTTCACCCGGGGTAAGCCGGGGTAAGCCGGGGAAATCCGAGGTAATCCGGGGTAATCCGGGGTGACCCGGGGCAATCCTGGGGTAATCCGAGGTAATCCGGGGTAATCCGGGCCTTTGTTTACGTTTTTGTGAACCCCTTATTAATTTTATTAAGTGTAATCAAGGAGTAATTCTGGAGTAATCCACGGGAATCCGGGGTAGTCCGAGGTAGTCCGGGGTAATCCGAGGTAATCCGAGGTAATCCGGGGTAATCCCCATCCGGCTGACACAGAATTCGTCCGTCGTTTCCCCCTCGCTTGAAAGGCCGGCGAGGTTGGCCTCTCCCCGCGGTCGGGTTCTCCCCCCGCCTCCGCCCCGCCGCCTCCGCCCCGCCGCCTCCGCCCCGCCGCTACGCCTCCTTTATCCTAGTCTGGCCGCGCGACGTCGCATTTCTCATACACAGCCCAATATAGTGGGGTGCCATAACGGTACGAGACGGAACCGGCGTGCGCGCGAGAGATGTAGAGCAGGTGAGCCGCCCCAACCACCCCACCCGGCCGCTCCCCTCCGCATTCCTCCTGATCCCCGCGACGTCCGTCCTTGGCCACCACGAAGGTCGTTCGGTTGGGTTAGGTTCTGTGCACTGTCCACTGCTGCGGAGAGCAGAGGAGGGGAGCAAGAGAGAGAGAGAGAGAGAGAGAGAGAGAGAGAGAGAGAGAGAGAGAGAGAGAGAGAGAGAGAGAGAGAGAGAGAGAGAGAGAGAGAGAGAGAGAGAGAGAGAGAGAAAGGGAGGAAGGAGAGGACTACACCGCAGTCAGCGCCATCCTCGGAGTGCGTAGTCATCTTAGAGGTTGACCCAGTTAAGTTAATATGATCGTGGAGGCAGTGGGTCACCGGGAGCTGGTCTGCATCCTTATACCGCTGCACCGACCTTGAAAGCACCCCGTAGAGTTGACTGCCCACATTTGACCCCGACAGATGAAGCTCCGACGCTTACCTCCCGCCACCCCCTGCCGGCCCCGGGGCCCTATGCTGCTGTCCGTTGTTTCCAATGCTTGTCTCTCGCTCTCGCCTGTGGACATGGTGCTGGGGCCGGAGTGTGAGGCCCGGCCTCGCCCTGGCCCGTCCCGGACCGATATGACAGCAGAGGACGGCGGGGGACTCGAGGCGCTGACGGCGTCCTCGGCAGCGTCCCGGCCGGCGGTCAACGTGGCCTCGCCCCTCGGCCACGACCCGCATAACGCGTGAAAATTGATTCGTTGGCAGCTTGACGAACCACCACGCCGTGCTCTTGAAGAAATAAAACAATAAGAAAATACAGCATAATCGTGACGGTCCGATCGGTACGCTCGGACATAGCGCGCTTTACAGTAGAGACCTACAACGTTATCACAGCGATATATCGACCCGTTGATTGATTTCGATTTATCAGTTGTTTTCGATGAAAAGGCGATTTTTTATTTTCGATTACCAACTTTTGAATCGAATGCATTTCGGTTATTGAGCGATTGCGGTTGATTTTATCAATCGCACAGCGCTCCGGGAGTACTTGTGTACTGCGCCCCGGCAGCCATCAGCGCCTCATCGCTACGGCTAGGATCACTGGCAGCCCAATCGACTGCGGTGTGTATCCTGCAGGACACGCGTGAGTCCTTGGACCGGCTGGGCGGGGAGGGATCTGGGGACGGGGATTAGGCGCACGCACCATTACACCCGGGGCAGAGGGGAGGCGGGGGTGGTAGAAACGGCCGAGGTGGGGTTAGTGCAGGGCTGGCGCGGTCGAGAGGTCATCCCGGGGTCGAGCGCACCTTTTATCGCGATTTTATCCATTTCTTCAATCCCAGCAGGAGTTTAACGAAGCCGGCCCCGTGTCCGTTCACCCCGTCCCGTCCACCCCTCCGCCCTGCCCATGACCGCACACACACGAACGAAGGTCTAGAGCGGCCGGACGCCCAGCCTTGTTCGCTCTCTGGAGACCTGGTCAAGAATCGGCGCCCCGATGACCTCGGCCCTGAGCAGGGGGCCGGCCGACCCGGGGGCCGGGGGAGTCCGGAGGGGCCGAAACACTGTCCGAGACGGCGATATCGTTGGGAGGCTGCCGGCGGGGCGGGCCGGGGCGGGCCGGGGCGGGCCCAAGGGCGGAGGAACCCCCGTTCTCCGTCCCACACTCTCCCCAGGGCCGTCTGCACGCACAAAACCATCCACAGCGGCCGCTCCCGGTTTATTAATATTAGTTTTTCGCACTTTTCGGCCCCACTTTGCTCCGGCTCCAAGTTGGCTTTCCCATTATTGGCGGATCCGCAAAACGTTGGGGTCCCGGAGAGGGACTGCCTGCGGGGTACACATTCCGCACGGCCACATCGGCTTCCACAACAGCGGCCGGCTCTGGCAAGGCAGCCCGGCCCGGCAACGGCAGCGAGGTGCAGCGGCAGCCAGCGGCAGCCAGCGGCAGCCAGCGGCAGCCAGCGGCAGCCAGCGGCACCACCTCCGCTGGATAGCGATTCTCAGATCTGGAACCATTATATATCCGCACTGGTAATAAAGCGCTGTTCGGTGAGGGGGCTGCGGGGCGGCGGCGGGGGGGGGGGGGGGGGGGGGCGGCAGGCCCCATCCATGTTTCATGAGTCCCGCGCCCGGCCGGCCCGGCGCCGCTCGCAGCCTGTCACCGGGACTGGTAAAGCCTCGCGCCGCCCCCCGCCGCCCCCCGCCGCCCCACACTCACATTGTTTATTGCAGTTGCTGCCCTCCCGCACCCCTTGCGACGCCCATCACCAGCTCGGCTCGGCTCGGCTCGGCTCGGCTCGGCTCGGCTCGGCTCGGCTCGGCTCGGCTGGGCTCGAGTACATAGTCCTCATTTCCCCAGCCTCGTTAAAGCCTATGGCTGCAGACGCCTGCCATCCGGAGAGTAGGCAGTGCGCGCACACGCGGGCGCGGCGGGCTTGCCTACCCTGCCGACCGCAGGCGCGCCGTCCGTCTTTGGGTGCAGTGCGATCACTCCTCGGCCGCTGCTGCTTTCTTTCGCCCGGTGGCCGATCTTACAGCAGATAAAGAAGACAATTCTTTTGGACTGAGGCCAGAGCGGCGCCAAGCGTGCGACGAATTATTTTTTGTCTTTCTCACTCCACCGCGGTGAGCTCGTCCCTCCCCTCTCTCTCTCTCTCTCTCTCTCTCTCTCTCTCTCTCTCTCTCTCTCTCTCTCTCTCTCTCTCTCTCTCTTTTCTCCCCCACACGTCAGCTGGCCACCGCTCGGCACGGCGCACGACTGAACTCTCCAAAGCCGCACGCAAATCACTGCCCCAGCCAGCGCCGACTGCCAGCGGGCGGGCAAAGGCACCGCGGAGCACCGCAGAGCAGGCCAGCGGCAGGGGGCCCGCAGGGTCCCCGGCGGCCGGTGGCGGATTTGAGGGCGGACGGTCCGTAGAAAAATTGCATCGCCACGGTCCCCTGCGGTCCCCTGCGGTCCCCTGCGGTCCCCTGCGGTCCCCTGCGGTCCTCCGGGTTCTCTGGCCTCGGTCCCCCCTGCATGGCTGCAGCAGCCGCGGCCCGTGACAGCGGTGACGTTAGCCACACCGTGACCTACAAAACTTTCCTCCTCCTGCACCTTCTCGCGATCTCTTGACCATCCGGCAGCCCGGTCGAAGCTCCGGGAAGGGGGGATCCACGGGGTGTCCGGGTACACGACGTGACGAGAACTGCCGGCGCGTCTTTCACTTTCCCGTCCGAAAAACAGGAGCGGCCGCCCTCCCCCTTCCTCACACACGGCGGGCGGCGGCCATTCCCGCTGCCGAGGGCCCCGCCGACCCGCCCGGCCACGGAATGTTTTTCTGAGTGGCTCTGTCGACTTCTCCCCGCAGCCGCTTGGCAGTCGGCGCACGTCGCGAGCGATTTCACGGAGGGCGTCGCTCGCCTCGGCTCGGCTGGGCACAGCCCGGGGCCGGGGGCCGGGGGGCCGGGGGGCCGGGGGGCCGGGGGCTGGCATCGGATGGCGTCACTTTGATCGCCAAGTTGCGGGCCTAGTCGGGCCCTCCGCCGTGAGTCCGACTCGACTCCGGGCAGGCGATGACCCCGCTGCGCGCCGCGGCCTCCGACCGCAAGGGACGCTCAGCACGCGCGCTCCCTCACTGTCGCCATCCCTCTCACACCCTCCTCGGTTTCCCTTCAGCCATATCTCTCTCTCTCTCTCTCTCTCTCTCTCTCTCTCTCTCTCTCACTCACACACACACACACACACACACAAACACTCACAACTGAACGGACTATTCTTGTGACGAAAACAAACTTACCCCTTTCGGTTCGCGTAGGGAGGAATATTCGACGTTGCGGAAAGTTTTTGGCGTCTGTTCGACTTGAGAAATGTAGTTGGTGACGACGCGACGACTCAGCCGCAGCGCCCTCTACGGTCGGCGGCTCGTACCAGCGGTGGCGTGTCACGGCCGGCCGCACTCGTCACAAAACGTCTTCGCAGCCGCGTGGTCCGTGATGCGCTGTGTCTGTAGCGGGTCACCGGTTCAAACAAAGAAATTTCGATTCAATTTTGTGTATCCTTAATTTGTTGTCCACTTGTTGCAAACTGTAGTAACAGTGACTACTAGGGTGGTGCAACTCGAGTTTTTCAAATTTCAGCATTTGGTTTTCACTTTGTTTTCCTCGGTGCTGTATAAGCGCTCGAAAAAAAAAATCTCATTTTAATTCGTCGGCCACATCGACAAGTCACGACCGTACAAGAACACGTATCCAGAGGAGGTAACGGCTGGCAGGCCTGGGTGGCCTCTCACGCGGGGGCACCCTGAAATTAGAAAGACGGGGGAGGGGGAAGGTGGGTAACCCCCCGCTGAGCGACACGGTCAGGCGACCCTGAGAGCAGTTCACTCCCCCAGCAGGGGCGCGAAAGTCTTCTCGTGCGAAAAACGGGCGGGCGGGCGCGGCACAGAGACTTAGGGGAGGCTGAACGTGGCGGGGAGGCGGGAGGGTGCGTTCCTACCCCATGGGAACAACCACGTTCCATCCACGTTGCATCCACGTAACTTACGTGGATTAGGTGGATTGACTTTTTCCACTTAAAATCCACGTCACAGGAACGTGGATTTTTTGTCGATTATTTTATCAACGTTAAATCTACGTCGATTTGTCGTCGATTATAGATCGGTTTCAATCGACGTTAAGTCAACGTGGATATGAGGTAGTGTGTAGGTTTCCATACAGAGAACGCAGAATCTACCTCGAAATATCATCGATATCGCCACTCGCCTGATCGATCTTCGAACAACGTAGGAATTACGTCGACAGAGCATTGGTTTAATGTCGCGTCAAAATCTAGGTGGATTTTTGGTCGAAAATGCACCTCACATATTCCACGATAAATCTACCTCGTTTCTATATTGCCGTGGCAGTCCCTGTTTGATCCCTTTACTTTCGAGGTGGATGTTGCGACTCTTGCGTGAATTGGATGGATGCAGTTCATCTACCCTAAATCCGCGTCGCGATAACGTAGATTTGAGGTGGATTTCGGTATCCTCTGAAACTCCACGTAGAATTTTCGTCGATCAGTAAAAGTTTTGAATCCACGCTAAACCGACGTGAACACTACATATATATCGTTCTGAAGTTAGATCACTGCAAAATCTACGTGGATACTATGTGAAGTAGCCAACATTGGCCCATCTACGTAACAGCAACGTCGTTCCCGCGTAGCCGACTGGTCAGAGCAATTAGGCACTTAGTCCACGTCATATCGACATAGATTCGACGTATCACTCGCTGTCGATCTGTTCATAAGAGCGGCACCTCGGCCATCCGTAGCAAGGCAGGTGTGGTGGTCCTGGGGTAGCGTGCGCGCTCTCGGGATCACAGGATGTGGGTTCGAATCCCACCACTGGAAGGGTTCTAAAGATAGATTCGTCATAGTAACCGTGTCATATTTTTTTTTCACCCCAAGTTCACAGGTACGTCGATGTTTAAGGGATTCTTGGTGGATTGTGCAACTCACCCTATCCGCATAGTGTCTACGTGGAAAGAGCGTGGATAATGCAACTCGCCACATTAACGTCTGTCAACGTCCCATCGAGGAGGGTGACAGGAGGAACTGGCGCGGTTTGGCATCCACGTCCCATCCACGTGGTCTCGAGCTTCACTTTTCGCTCGACATCGAGTCGATTATCGACGTGGATTTCACGTGACTATTCACGTTGCATCCACGTTGCACCCACGTGTATGTTCCCATGGGGTAAAGAATGGCTGCGCTTAGCGCTCGCTGCTGCTCGCTGCTGCCCGCTGCTGCCCGCTGCTGCCCGCTGCTGCCCGCTGCCGCCTGCCGGGCGCCGCCAGTGCCTCGGCCTACGGCACGGCCTACACGGACCGCTGGACCGCCATGGCGCCGCACAACTCGTCCTGTCCCGGCCCTCCCTGGGCCGTCCCGACTTGCAATTAACCAATGTCCTCCCTTCGCCGACCACTAAACGCCTGGGACGTTTTATCCCTCCTCCTCCCCCTGCCGTGTTTATCCGCCCCCTCTCCCACAGGGGCCGAGATCACACTAGCGGGGCACAGTGTCCTGCCACGCGTCCAGCAAGCATTAGCCTGCGGCTTACGCCCTGCGGCTTTTGCCCAAATTACCGACACGCGACCGGCACGCGCGCAGGGCACGCTCCATAAGGCTAACGCCACCCGCATCGCTTCACTTACACCCGGATCACTAGGATCACTAGGGTTAGAGCAGGTGAAAAAAAAATCACGGTAATAACGGTAGAAGTAAATCTAACAACTCCCTACAAAAAAAGGAAATTACTTTAAAATTTTCTCATTTAAAAATTTCGAGCAGAGTGCGCTTTTATTTTAACGATATTTGGTTGCCCTCCCAGCATGATTTATTGATTTGCGCCTGCGTTACCCTATGACAAAAAACCACAGCAAAAGAGCAGCACCGTATTTAGTTTGAAAAATGCGGGTTCAAATACCCACTCTTGAGGGTGGACGTTCATAACGCGGTGTTTTACACAACACATGCCCGTGCCCCCTTTGCATGCCACTCTGTGGCCCGTGGCATCATATGACCTGCTGCGGCTGGCGGCTGGCCTGGCTGGACCCAGAGGGCGTTTCACATCGGATTGTGTTCGGGCCCCGGCTGCCTACGGGACTGCGGTCCGCCCCACCCGGCCCCGGCCCGGCCAGCCCACCGCTCTGCCAGCGCCGCTATCTCTAAAATACCCGTGCCCGCACTGCCCGCACTGCCCCAGCGGTAGATAGACCGCTGTCGTGACACATCGCCCGTCAGGTAGATTTGTTGGGATATGCAGGTACGACGCACTACACGGCTGAGCCGGCGGCGGGTCGAGGGTCGAGTCGGGTCGGGTCCAACTTTTACGCGTTTACCTGCATGGGCCGAGGCCCGCTTTAACTGGCCCGAAAATGGCTCGCGAGAGGTCAAAGGGAAAATTAAAAATTTGGGCCTCTCGCCTTGGGTGATGACCTCCACTGCGCGATGAGAGAGGTAGGAGTTGTGAGGTCCGGCTGCGGCGCCATGCTGCGATGCTGCTTCCCTCTCGTGGCCAACAAGGCGGGGCACGGCTAGCGGGCCACCTGATATTCCGGCCGGGCTGGAGGCTCCAGGCCTCGGCTCCAGCTCCAGCGGTGTTGTCGCTGGAGGGCTGTCCTGCAGAGGCCCTTGTCCCCCTCCCCGCCTCTCAGTCACAGCCTCGCTATCTGGGCGCCCTCGGATCCCACCCCCTGCTCCGCGCTGTCCAGCGCTGTCCAGCGCTGTCCACCAGCCCGGCCTGGGCCCGGCCTGCCTGCCAGTGGTGACTCCTGACATGGCGGCTGCGCTGGGCACCGGCCACAGCGGCACAGTGGAACAGGCAGCGTCCGGGTGGGGCCCGGCCCATCTGATACATCCAGCCATCCAGGCGATCCTTCAGCCTGGCTTCGGCCACTGCAGCACGGACCTCAGGCCGGGTCAGAGCCAGGAGCTGCGCTATCGCTGCCCCTTACAACGATTTCTATCACGCCCTACATCATTTGGCTGATTTATTGGACACCCTCTGTCAACACGAACTGACATTTATGAGAATGGTATCAGCCTGATCTCCTGCCTTTTACAGAATTTTCTTTGACGACTCCTTTTCGAAATATTTGTGTAGTACTTTTCAAATAAATTTCATTTATGCTGAAAAATGCACACCGACTTTTTTAAAAATGTATTTCATTTTATTTTTCTGAAGTTCCCAGGCCCTGTTGAGTCTCCGCTGGTCCCCCTTTTCCGGTCACATATCCGGCCGTCCTCGTCATCGAATCCTTATTAGGACACAACTTCCAGCCTGAGGCGGACCGCACCGACTTGCAAAACAACAAGTCGGCCCCGGCGGACGGTACTGACGGGGCTGTGGGGGTGGGGGGGGGGGGGGGGGGCAGGAGGCCGCGGAGCGGACAGCAGCCGACGAGACCGAGATAAGGCTAACGACGCGTCGCTACAAGGCGTCGCTACAAGGCGTCGCTACGAGGCGTCGCGACGCGCAGACAACGCCGACAATGGTCGCATTTTGTCATCTCTGCGGTGGCCCCTGTCCGGACCGGCCCGCAGCCCGGCCCCCACCGGCCCCCACCGGCCCCCACCGGCCCCCTCCGGCCCCCACCGGCCCCCGCCGGCCCCCCCCCCCCCCCCCCCGGCCCCCACTTTCCCCCTCCCGGTCGCGTCTTGATGGATGATCAGGGCGAGGCGAGCGAGGCGGCGCCCTCTGCGGAGAAGCGTCGGCGTCGTCGGCCGGCCGCCGCCCCTCGGATTTGGGACCTCGGCGTCGGCGTCAGTGCTTGTCATGGGGAGAGCACTGTCAGTTCCGGCCCCCGACTCGGCCCGCCCGGTCCCTGCTGTCCGCCGCACGCCGGCTTCTTGTCCACGCGGCCTCTCTGTCTGTCTGTCCTGTCTGTCTGTCTGTCTGTCTGTTTGTCTCTCTGTCTCTCTCTCACACACGCTCTGTCTCTCGCCCTCCCTCCCTCGCACGGAGGCACGCACGTCCAGCCCGGCCAGCGGAGTAATCAAACGTCCGCGGCGACGCGTTCTTTCACCCCTCGAATCCATTACCGTATTTCTTTTTCGCGTTGAATTGCAGATTGGATTGCAGCCCGAGCGCTCTGCTGCGCCCGCTGCGGCCCCACTGGCCGTGGCCCGTGGCTCCTCTCTCCGAGATTGCAATTCCGCGTGTCTTTACACTGGTGCACGCGCTACGCCGCTGCGCGCTACGCGCTGCTGGCCGCCGGCTGCCCGTGACAGATGCGGGGCCCGTGCCGGCCGTGCGCGTGGCCTGTCCGTGGGGCTTAGCGCGGCGCGCCTGTGCGGCCTCCGCCCATCCCCGCTGACCCGACACCACCGGGCCGGGCTCAGCTCGGCTCATATCCAACCTCACTGCGAATCAGCGAGTCACCATCATTTCGCATTCCTCCCGATGGGGGACTCGAAAACTGTCCCTTACTCCGTGACTTAACTCTAGAGGACAATACGCTTGGGAGCTTGCGATAAACTGCAACTTGTTCCTAGCGTGGGAAATAAATAATAAACAACAAAATTCCGGCCTCAGCACGTCGTCGTGTGCTCGCCACGTGTAACAGGGTGCTCTCGCCCGTTTAAACACCCCACTCGCTCCCTTTCCGCACTCCATCAAGATGAGCGGAGCGGCGGCGCTACGCGATCCCAGCCACCATATATGAGGCTGGCCAGGGCGGGGCGGATCCGGAACCGTAGCTGTGGCCGGAGCCGTGGCTGAAGCCGTGGCCGGAGCCGTGGCTGGAGCCGAGGCTGGAGCCGTGGCTGGAGCCGTGGCTGGAGCCGAGGCTGGAGCCGTGGCTGGAGCCGTGGCTGGAGCCGTGGCTGGAGCCGTGGCTGGAGCCGTGGCTGTGGCTGGAGCCGTGGCTGGAGCCGTGGCTGGAGCCGTGGCTGTGGCTGGAGCCGTGGCTGGAGCCGTGGCTGGAGCCGTGGCTGGAGCCGTGGCTGGAGCCGTGGCTGGAGCCGTGGCTGGAGCCGTGGCTGGAGCCGTGGCTGGAGCCGTGGCTGGAGCCGTGGCTGGAGCCGTGGCTGGAGCCGTGGCTGGAGCAGTGGCTGGAGCCGTGGCCAGAGCCGTGGCCGCAGTAGGGGCGGAGGGACTCCTTCGGGCTCTGCGCGCGCGGCGAGGGGAGGGGCTCTCCGGAGCTATATGCAAAACGCAGTGCTGCTCAACAACCTGCTCCCAACCCACCGCCACGGCCGCCCGCCCACCTCCCCGGGCCCGCAGGTCCGGCCGGCTGGGCTAGAATGAGCGATGGCACACCTCTTTCCCTGTCATCTCCCTCTCTCTCTCCATGCCTCTCTCGCTGCCGTTCTCGCTCTCCCTCTCGTATCAGTCCTCTCCTCCCTCCCAACACACTCTCTGTCTGTCTCTCTCGCGCACACACACACACACACACACACACGCACGCACGCACTCACCTGCCCCCCATCTCCGCAAATGCATATGAATGCCCGCATTAAGTCCCCCCCCCCCCCCCCGCTAGTTGTTGTGTGTGCAATAAGGGACTCGACGCGACCAGACTCGCGATGATGTAGCGAGGGAGAGGGCGGCCGGCAGCGCCAACTTTAATCATAACGCATCGCTAACGCCACGCGCAATTAATCTGGCAGAACAAGTGTAAACGCTGCGTTCAGAGCAAGCGTCGCTGTGGGTGGGTGTGGAAGAGAGATCAGAGAGCGACAGAGAGACACCGAAGGACAGAATAGAGAGAGAGAGAGAGAGAGAGAGAGAGAGAGAGAGAGAGAGAGAGAGAGAGAGAGAGAGAGAGAGAGAGAGAGAGAGAGAGAGAGAGAGAGAGAGAGAGAGAGAGAGAGAGAGAGAGAGAGAGAGAGAGAGAGAGAGAGAGAGATGAACAGTCACCGACAGACGGTGATGACCGGGCGGGTGGGGCGGCAGCCTGCTCTGATTGGCCGGGCTCGAAAAGCACACCCGAGTTGATTCAGGGGACGCTTTTAAATCTTTCACCGTGTAATCCGGGCCGATGCGCGTGGCGTTGGGCTGGAGAGAGACAGAGAAGAAAAAGACAGAGGGAGAGAGGAGTAGGGTGAGAGAGACAGAGTCAGAGAAAGAGAGAGAGAGAGAGAGAGAGAGAGAGAGAGAGAGAGAGAGAGAGCGAGGAAGGGGTACAGAGGCAGGAAGGCAGCGTCTCGTAAACGGTGGCGCCCAATTATGTGAGGAAGCAGGCCAGACAGGCTACTACTACTACTGCTACTGCAACTACTACGCAACGCGGCGTAGAGGGGGGAGGAGAAGGAGGGCCGGGGCGGGGGGCGCTGTTGCGTACAACAACGATGATAATAAAAGTTGCGCAAAGTTTTTCACTTTCAACAAGGACGCGCGCTAGGGAGCGCGTTGTGGTGTTGCAGCGCGTCTTGTCTCCATCTCTGTCTCTCTCTACCCTCTCTCTCTGTCCCTCTTCTTTCGTCCCTGTCGACCCATCATGTATAGTAAATCACGGACAAAAGACACCCAAGGTACAAATAACGCGCTGTGGCTTGGCTCGGCTCAGCTTTTCCCCCTTTATGCCGTGCCATGGCGCGGCCAGGCGGGGCCGTGTGTGTGTCGCCGGCCTCCTATTTATATATTCCCGGCCGCAGCAACGCCCGGCCCGGGGCGCCCCGCACGGCACGGAGACAAAGGGTCTTGTCGCGAGCACCAGCACATGCACACGGCCCTGGGGCTGCCTGGGGCGTACAAGAGGCAGCGCATGGCCACGGCACGGCAAGCCTCCTAATCCCACCAACCCCCAGCAACTCTCCAATCCCACACCCACCGCCCGCCGCCCCGGCCGCCCCAACTCCCCAACGCTGCCGGGCATATCCCGGGCTTCTTGATCCGATCTGCCCTGCTAAACAACTCCCGGACTCCCGTGTTGGCCCGGCGCACAGCGCACAGCCGGGCGCACAGCGCACAGCCGGGCGCACGCCGGGAACATCCCGAGCCTAGCAGAGCCGCACCTGTGCACAGGAGGGATGTGTTAATCGTGGGGGCCGCGCGCACAGCGCAGGGCTCAGATACTCACTCTACCGGGACATATTTTTCCCTGTCTGTGCGTATCTCCCTCCCTCTCTCTCTCTCTCTCTCTCTCTCTCTCTCTCTCTCTCTCTCTCTCTCCTCTCTCTCTCTCTCTCTCTCTCTCTCTCTCTCTCTCTCTTTCTATTTATCTCTCTTTCTTCCCCACTCACCGCCCCCGCCACTTTTTTAAATAGCCACGCAGGCCGGAGAGCACTGCGGGGCATCATCCCCTGGAGTGCGGCCCTGTGCGGCTCCCCCGCGCAGCCCCCGGCCACGCCCGGGCACACTGCGTCCCCCGTGGCCCCCGCAGCCCCTGTGGCCCCCGCAGCCCCCTCAACCCCCGCAGCACCCGCGGCCCCCACGGCCCACCGCCAACAGGTGCATCACGTTGGCTTTGTTACTCCCCGCGGCCTACAAATGAACGCGATCACGTGATGATACCAGGGCCGGCCTGGGGCCTCGGCGCTGGCCTTTGGGTCCTCGGTGGCCTCAGCGGAGGGGGCGCGGTGCGGCGGGGTGTGGCACGATCGCTGATGCGGCGCTGATATAAAACCAACACGAACACGTAATAAACACACACACGCACACACACACACGCCTGGCCACGCCCGCGCGCCTCGCCAGCGCACCGCGCCAGTTTTGCGAGCAGGATCGGCGTGAACAGTAAGCAATCCACTTGAATTCACAGCCCATCGAACACTCGCACCCTCCGGCGCTGCCGGCTAGTCCCCTCTCCCGCCCTCCAAGAGGTGAGAGCAGAGCAGAGGGGAGGAGAGGGGGGGGGGCAGCCGCAGAGACTGTATAGCGCGGCTACCCCCTCTCTTTCGGGCAGAAAGCTTTTATATTGAATTACAAAAGCGGCGCGAGAGCCGGTGCTGTGGCGATGCGACGGATCCGTGGCCGAGGCGGCAGCCGGGGGCGGCCGGGGCGGCCGGGGGCGGCCGGGGGCGACCGGGGGCGGCCGGGGGCGGCCGGGGGCGGCCGGGGGCGGACGGGGGCGGACGGGGGCGGACGGGGGCGGACGGAGGAATCTCAGCGGATGGAAGTCAATCGCCGATAATCGTAACAACGGGGCAGAGAGAGCCAGCGGGTCGTGCGCTATGACGCTCCGGGCCCGGCATCGACAAGCTGTCCCGTGCCCCGGTATCGACAGCTCACAGCACACAGCGCCCGGACAGACAACACCTATACCGCCCCCTCTCACCGAGCTCATTTATTTCGAGTCTCCGCGCCGCTGCTGCTTCTTTGCCATCCGCCAGCGCGCTGCGCGCTAAAAAAAAAATGAATACGCGGAGCGGCGCGTGGCGTGCCAGGCCACTGCCATAGAGCCCACCATCCCGCCGGCAGCAGCGGCGGCAGCGGCGGCGGCGGCGGCGGCAGCGGCGACGGCAGCGGCGGCGGCAGCAGCGGCGGCAGCAGCGGCGGCAGCAGCGGCGGCAGCGGCGGCGGCAGCGGCGGCGGCAGCAGCGGCGGCAGCAGCGGCCCCTCGGGTCCACAAAACGCGCCATCTGCGGCTGGTACACTCGTGCAATTTAATCAGCACACGCGCGCACGCAGGGATCCCACGGCCTGGACCGCCTACTCCTTTTCCTCATAATTAATTAGGTGATTAATTAATGAAAGGCGCCCGGCCAGTGGCGGGATGGGGATAGCGCCGCGCGCGGTGACGCCTCGCTCGCACTCACTGCTCACCTTTTAATTTTGCGGGTCAAACGGCTTTAATTTACGCGGAGAGGTAAAGTTGTTTCCCGGGGGTCGTCCAAGTGCCATTATATAAGCCGGGCGCCGTTTAATTTGATCACGGGCGGAGAGCGGGCGCGCGGGTCCCCCGGCCAAAGCTGTTTGGATAAGAGGATCGGACCCGGGCCGGCCCGGGCAGTCTGTGCGGGACGTTTCCGTTCAATGCGTTATTGTGGGCAGAGGCGCGAAAGCTGGAAAATTTTACTGACAATCAACAAATTAAAAAAGAATAGAGAGATAAACACAAAGCACTTTTAATGAGGAAAATATAGAGGGCACTACACCATCAACTTCGAAAGAACATTAAGTTTGAAATTTGGAACTGATTGATGGAAAGACTGAGCCGCATACCACAAGGAACAATACTAAAGGTCCTACGAACAATAGATACCGTGAGGAAAAGAATTGCTTTTACATCACCAGTTGTGGAGACCGTTCAGAGCCCTGGGCTTGCGGACGCTGCCGCGGCCCGGAACCACTTGGCGCAGAGTGTCGCCGGGGGGAAGCGGGGCGGGCCAGAGTTAAAAGTTGAAAAGCGGGGAAGTTGTGAAAATTGTCGACATTGGGATCGAGTTCCGCTGCGTGGGCCCCTGCTCGGCGCAGGGAGACCTCGCGGTAGCGTTTCTGGAGTGGGGGAGAGAGAGAGAGAGAGAGACAGAGAGAGACAGAGGGAGAGGGAGACAGAGACAGGGACAGGGACAGGGACAGAGAGAGAGAGAGAGCAGAGACAGAGACAGAGAGAGAGAGAGAGAGAGAGAAGAGGGGGCCCATGCTGAGTACAGGCAGCAGAAAGACCGAATCGCGCCTCGGCATGCATGTAAAACGTCTGGTATTTTGTCACTTTGATCCGCGCAGCCCGCCGCATATACACACGCGTGGGCAGCGATGTATGAGTATTCATTTATGTAAACCCGGTCTGGTCGCGTGTGCTGGCGTATCACCCACACACACACACATACACACACACACACACACTCACGCACACTGGCTGGTCAGCATGGTCCCGCAGCCAGACGATGGCAAACATTTGCCTCCACCTGCTCTGCATTAGTTTGCAATTAACGAGAGCGAGAGTATCCGAAAGAGACGGCAGCAGCCGGCGGTCGGGTTCCGACGTTAGCGCCTGAGTGGTAGGCAGCGCTGACACACCCGTGCGCTGCGGGTCGGCCTATCCCCCGATTCGCAGGCGCGCAGAGCTGTCGACTGCCGTTCCACCATGCTCCGCGTTTTATCACGGCTCCGGCATGATGTTCAAAAATAAATACACCTGAGTGAAAAAGGCCTCAAAAGTGCCTGTGGTTTTTCGAGCCCCATTAAAATAATGCATAATTCATGGCGCGTTATACTCGCGTGTGGGAGAGAGACAGTGAAACGGATCAGAGAGGCAGCGTAGCCCGAGTGGAGCTTTCGCTGTGGCCGTCGTGCCACCAGGTTATTACACGCACCAGCTGTAGCTCTGTGCTCTGTGTGTCGGACCGATGCCATTTTTATTCTCTTAAAGCTTTTACATTTTTTCGCATGTATTTGACAATTATTGGCAATTGGCAATAACTGAATTCCTCGGTGCTCGTTCTGCCGTTCCACTCCGATTTGCGCAGCACTCTCTCTCTCTCTCTCTCTCTCTCTCTCTCTCTCTCTCTCTCTCTCTCTCTCTCTCTCTCTCTCTCTCTCTCTCTCTCTCTCTCTCTCTCTCTCTCTCTCTCTCTCTCTCTCTCTCTCTCTCTCCCTCTCCCGTTGCCATGTTTTTTTTACGACAGTAATGTGTGTGTGTGCGCGCGCCCTGCGGCCTACAAGACGCCACCGCGCTCTCGTGGCACTCACATAAAACCTGGCTGGTGTAGAGATTCAAAATGATGGCTGTTGGACGACGTTCCGGCGGGGCCGGGAAAAGGAAGAGCGAGTGAGAGAGTCGGTGGTACTCTCAGGGCCGGGAAAAGGAAGAGCGAGTGAGAGAGGCGGTGGTACTCTCAGGGCAGCCATCTACATACCAAATGAGCCCCTCTTGCTTCTCGCCCCGTGCCCCCATAAGACCGCATCAAAAGTTGACAAGTGGAAAATGCGAGTGTTGAGAAAGTTGTATTATTTTAGTGTCGCATAAACAGGCGGCGCACGCACATACGCCCGCGGCGGTGGCCCCCGGTGGTGGTCCCCGATGACGGCCCCCGATGATGGCCCGTAGCGGTCCCCGATGACAGACAACGATGACGGACTACGATGACGGCCACCGATGACGGCTACCGATGACGGTCCGTGACGGCCCCCGATGACGGCCACCGATGACGGCTACCGATGACGGCCCTCGATGACAGCCCCCAAGGACGGCCGTAGCACCGCCAGCTCCGCCCTCCACCTGCTCCCCATGATGATCATCGCCTTGGCGCCCCGTGGATGTCGCTGAATACATTCCATGGCGGCGCCGACACGTCTGCACCCGGACTGCCCGGGCCTCGGTTCGAATCTCATTAGTGTTACACTTTGCTCAAACCGTCAGGGCTAATTAATTCATTCAGCAACCGCGTTAACGCCGCCATGTAGATTGTGTCTGTGCGACCTAATCGAGTCAAAGGGTGTTTCTCCCTCCACCACCCGCTGAGCAAGGCTTCAAGGCCGGTCGAACAATTCGCGTTCGCGCTTTGTGCCGTGCTTCGCTCCGCCGCGGTTGCAGGGCCGTTCCTCCACTGTGTTTAAAGTTGCAGTGCAAATTGTTATTACAAGGAGTGACACAATCTCCACAAGACGGAATGGGCCCGATATCGCAAATGGTTTGTGATGCATTGTATTACAAAATGATTGCGATACAGGCAATTTTTTTTATTTAAACGTGTCCATCACGTCATATAGGGAGTCTATCACTAATTCTATGCAATAACCACTTTATTTCAATTTCGAAAACAGTGTCACGAAACGCGCACCACTCGGCGTTCTTGTGCCGTTTATAATGACCAGCGGGCGGCGTCTTTTCCGCACACTGCCGGCTTTCGGCTTTCTGCACACGTCCCCTTCGTGCGGGGGGGGGGGGGGAGACGCCTCACGCGGTAATTTTCCGTCCACTTTCAATGAGCTAAGAGGTGATGAGAAGGAGACACAAAGGAATTGGTGCTGGCAGGCGGGGGGCCTCAGGCGGACTGCTAGCCGGGCCACAGCAGCACAGCACAGCAGGGTGATACGTTCATGCCCCGATGACTCTCAGCGTGCGCTGCGCCGGGAAGCACTTTATAAACGCAGGGCGGCAAACAGTGAGCGAGTTTCCCCCTCACCCCCCCCCCCCCCTCTATCCCTTTCTTCCTCTTACCCCTATAGCACCGCGCCAGACTCATCAACTTTCTCACTCGTTTCTGCCGCGGGGCCGCGTCGGGCCGGCCGCCAGTTCCGAACTTGAGTGGGGGAAGGGGGGGGGGGGAGGGGGTTAGTGAAAAGCTGGGTGCAGCGATAACAGCAGCGGCAGCAGCGCCCTGGGATATGACCGCAGGGACAGTCACCCCAGGAACCACATCACTCCTGCCGACGGATGGCGTCACAAAAACCCTAATGAAACGCGAAAGCAGATTTGGCAGTATAAGATGAGGCCCATTCCTGTGGTGTCAAATCTTCGGAAACTACCTAGTATTTTAGTAGGAATTTGTCCGACAAAATATATTCCCCTGTCGCAATATACTGTACCGCTTCTGCTGAGGTCCTCACGATGGCGTTACGGGGTCCTGCCCCGTGCCGCACCCGCCCCCCTCGTGTTGTCAGTGCAGGGAGGTCGTTTTCAAATTCCCAGTGCAGCAGCGTTGGCAGAAGCGCGCTGGTCTGGTGGGGTCGGGCCCCGTTGGCAACACAGCACCACCTCGCCAACTCGCTGACTGGTCTCCGAGGCCCAATCCCAGCGCACCGACTAGTCGCCGCTGCTTCCCGGCCGCTGGCATTGCACTGATCTCGGCGCGAATGACTCACGGCGAGTCATAAAGCAAACTGCGCGACGAGGGTCCAGGCGGCTGCTCCGGCTGCTGTGTCGTCCGAGGGGAGGGGAGGGGAGTGGGGACGTACCGAGCCCCACCGGACCAACATTACACAGTAAAATTAACAACCTAAAGTAAATGCGAAGAATCATGCGTTGTTGGCTTATCGCTATGCACGGGGGACTTTTGTCACTCTGTATCTGTGACAATTTAAATTGGGTTAGATTACGTTTCTCTGATAAAAGTTATGATGAGAAATTTTACGATAAAGTCTCACTGTTCTTATTTGTTTCCACCAAATTTTTCAAAATAAAAATCGAGGCAGTTTTTTTTTTTTTTTATTCAGGTAACGAGAATGCACACCTGTCACAAGTTCAAAATCGCCATATTCTTTTTCACATCTGGAGACCGGTGGTTCTCGAAACGCTCTAATTTTGAGAACCCTTCCTAGTCCATTCTAACTTTTTGCTTTCTCCGCCACGTAAGGCTGGAAACAAGACCAAATCACAAGAGCATAAACTGGGCGATGATTTCTCGCGCCTCGCACTTTTCAGCAAGTTGTGCAGCTTTTGTCCTGTGCCCGCAGGTTTCGGCGTGGACTCTCTCCGAGACGTGAGAGTGCGAGTGGAGCCCTCTGCCGTGGAAGCGGGCCATCCCGCCACCGTGCTCTGCGAGTACGACCTGGAGGGCCACAAGCTGTACACGGTCAAGTTCTACCGGGGAAGCCACGAGTTCTACCGCTACTCGGCTGAAGACGAGCCCCACACCAAAGTGTTTCCCTTCCCGCAGGGCCTGCCCTCCTCCCCTGTCAATGTAAGTACTACACCTCCCACTCCTGCGCTATGCTCCCGCACATTTCGGCCTCATTATTTCGCGCTCGCTGCATGGCGCGTTCAGAAAGTTTGCGAATCCGGCACCTCACAACCCCTTGGCAGGTACTCCATCCTCCTTGTTGGATGAGTTTCCCCTCTGATAGGACCTCTGCCGCACTGCAGCCACTGCAGCCGCCCGGCCATACTGCCATGTGGCTGCGGCCGAGCCGAGGGAGTAATCAGGTTAACAACTTTTCGGTGAGCACCACTTCCCGATGTGCACCGCGAACCATGACCGAGTTTGACACATGTGGTGTCGGTTTTTCTTGTATCCCCATTTCTAAATGAACCGTCTGGACTTGTTCTTCTCTTTTAACTTTTTGTTTTTACATTTTTCTGCAGCATTTGTGCATGTCGGACATATATTGCGCCTTTCAGTTTGCCTCCGCGCCGATAACGGCTCTCCAAAGACGTGTTCTTCTGTCGAGTTGTCGTCACGACCCATGTGCACCGCGGGGCCGGGCTGCGGGGCCACACCGCACTCACGGGCACGCGGCACGCACCGCGCACGCAGCGCCCGCCACACAAACGGCGTGTGCAGCACCCGCCTGGCACTCGCCGCCACCCGCTTAACGGACAACTTTTCGCGGACTCCATTACTTCCAAGTTTTCATATCATCACCTGCAGCCAGCGGCCGTGTGTGTGTGGCGGGGAGACATTGAGACACGACCCACGGCCTACGGGGTCCTGCCTGCGCTTGGGCCGGAGTGATACAGCCGTGGGTGAAGAAGAGAGAAAGAGAGAGAGAGAGAGAGAGAGAGAGAGAGAGAGAGAGAGAGAGAGAGAGAGAGAGAGAGAGAGAGAGAGAGAGAGAGAGAGAGAGAGAGAGAGAGAGAGAGAGAGAGAGAGAGAGAGAGAGAGAGAGGAGGGGGCGCGCGTCGTTTTTGGGCAGGTCCCGCCATACGGCCGCCGCCGCTGCGCCGCCGCCCCGATAGATAGCGTGAGGGTTGCCTAGCGTGTCGGGGCGGGGCGGGGCGGGGCGTCCTATCCGAGTTGTTCTTGTCTTCGCCTCGCGACGCCGAGGCCGTGGCGCGCATCAGACACGGCTGAAGGGGGAGGGGGGTATCGCGAGCTAAATCGCTGTATCAGATGGAAGGGATTGAGGGGGAGGGGGGGGGGTTGCGATCCGGAACAGCCGTATGGGATGAGGGGGCGGGGGAGCACGGCGCGCGCTAAGGTGCCCTCGAAGAGAAAAGAGCGGAGAGAGAAGAAAATAAAAAGAGAGGCATGGGCGCCCCGCCTCGCGCCTCTGGGCCGCTGCTACGTGATGGCTGTCCGCCGCTCGCAACATGTGTATCTTTCCGTCACCTCAATTAACTCACTCTTCCCCCGTTTTCTCTCTCTCTCTCTCTCTCTCTCTCTCTCTCTCTCTCTCTCTCTCTCTCTCTCTCTCTCTCTCTCTCTCTCTCTCTCTCTCTCTCTCTCTCTCTCTCTCTCTCCCTCTCCTCTCTCCCTCTCCTCTCTCTCTCTCTCTCCTCTCTCTCTCTCTCTCTCTCTCTCTCTCTCTCTCTCTCTCTCTCTCTCTCTCTCTCTCTCTCTCTCTCTCTCTCGCACTCGCAGTGGGTCTCCCGTATGTCCGGGGTGGTGCCGTGCCGTGATTATTCGCGGAGCGAGCGGGCGGGCATTAGCGAACCGCGAGGCGGAGCGCTATCAGCGACCGAAATTTTTTTTGTCCGTTCGTCACCGGCTGACGCCCAGCCAGCGGTCAGCCTGCGTGGTCAGCAGTAGGATCAGACTGGATGGTCAGTCTTTCATGGGTGGGGGGAGGGGGGGGGGCGGGGCAGGGGCACACAGTCCCCAGGCCTGGTGTGCCCCCAAGAAGGCGGTCCGAACGTTCCCGAAAGTTTCCAAAACGTTCCCGAACGTTAGTTGGAACATTTCTAACTGGTATTACAACTGAGTTGGCTGGGCCGAGCCCAGCAGGCACCGGGACGTATGTCGTCCGAGCCACGGGGACTGTTGTGCCCCCGGCTGACCGCCTCACCGCATCCCACACGGTCCCCAAGGCTGGTGTGCCCTCACTAGGCGTCACGTGTTTCGTAGTGGTAGTTTCAGCCCTTTAGGGCATTCAAAATTCGCTTCGCTCGCTCGCTTGATTGATTGTAATTAATCAATAAATATTCAAGAAATTATTATGCTACAAAAGCAATATTTCAGTTATTAGTTTCAATCATCGCGTATAAGGAACGTCAACGTCACAGCTGATATGCACCCATAAGGCGGTGAGCAGCGGGCACACAGTCCCTAGGGCTGGTGTGCCCCCAATGAGGCGGTCGGCAGGGGGGCACACGGTTCCTGGGGCTGGTGTGCCCCTAGTGAGGCGGTCGGCAGGGGGCACACGGTCCCTAGGCGAGGGATGCATCACATGACAAAGTCACTGTACACCCAACGGAATAGTGTCATGTGCAATCACGTCCAGTCCCTTCCCAACCATTCCAATCATCAGACACCGAAATGATTCTGAAAAAAATTCAGAGCGAGAAAAAAAAGCCTCATGGCATGTTTGACCGCTGTTGACAAAACCTATGTCGTCCCGGCTTCCGCCAGGACCCTGCCTTCAACTTCGGTGATCTTACGGGAACCGGTGCTTTACGGCTGCTAGTTGGCCCCGGGACACAGCACTAGAACCCGCTACCCGGCTTGCGCCGGACGGATCTCCCGGCAACCCCTAGCCCGCGCCTATGCGCGAGGCCCCCTCCGCTAACCACGGCCTCCGGGACTCCATCATACTGTAGTGCCCTTCAACCGCAGTCTGGTTTGGCCCCACTCATCGTGGGAGTCCGCCCCTGCGAAGATTTGGAGGACATAGGTTCCCTTCGTACACGGCCGAAGCCGCTGTACTCTACTCGCTACGTACCGAGTAGCGGCATGTCCGCACCTGCCAGATTCAGAGAGAGGAAAACAGAAGCTTCGAACCCTAGAAGCTCTGTACATCCCCCGAGTCTCCCCCTGGATTTCTCCAGAGGCACAGAACGCCCCCCCGGGCGGGACCCTCGAATCTAGGGAATTGAACCCTAGACCCTCGGGACCGGGGGTTTGTGCCGGCGGCGCCTTAGCCCGCACGGTCGCTTGGACAGCCATACCTGTGCCGCGTTCGGAAGTATTCTCTAGCCACTGTCCTCTGAGCTGTGTCACAAGAAAAAGTTGAGCGACCGGCAAGATTTGAACCCCGGACCTGCCGATGCGCGCAGCGCGCTCCCGTCACTCTAGCTCCGCAGAGCAGAGCGGAACATCGAGGAAAAAAATTGGAGGCCGGGGCCGCATTCGAACCTGGGGTAAAAGGGACCACTTACCCCCCTGAAACTGTACCCCCCGGTACACCATCCCCAGAGGCCGTGTACCCCCCCCCCCCCCCCCCCGCCAGCAACCGACTCGGGGGTACACTATCCCTAGGGGCCATATACCCCCCGGGGGTACATGGCCCCTAGGGATAGTGTACGGTACGGTGTTCGAAACCGAGCCTTCAAATTTCGGCCCCTAGGGATGGTGTACCCCCCAGGGGGTACATGGCCCCTAGGGATAGTGTACCCCCGAGTCAGTTGCTGGGGGGTACACGGCCCCTAGGGATGGTGTGCCCCCCGGGGGGTACATGGCCCCAAGGGATAGTGTACCCCGAGTCGGTTGGTGGTGGGGGGGGGGGGGGGTACATGGCCCCTAGGGATGGTGTACCGGGGGGTACAGTTTCAGGGGGGGTAAGTGGTCCCTTTTACCCCAGGTTCGAATGCGGCCCCGGCCTCCAATTTTTTTCCTCGATGTTCCGCTCTGCTCTGCGGAGCTAGAGTGACGGGAGCGCGCTGCGCGCATCATCGTGGCTCGGTAGCCGGATGGGTAGGCGGACCGGCCGGCGATCGGCAGGTCCGGGGTTCAAATCTTGCCGGTCGCTCAACTTTTTCTTGTGACACAGCTCAGAGGACAGTGGCTAGAGAATACTTCCGAACGCGGCACAGGTATGGCTGTCCAAGCGACCGTGCGGGCTAAGGCGCCGCCGGCACAAACCCCCGGTCCCGAGGGTCTAGGGTTCAATTCCCTAGATTCGAGGGTCCCGCCCGGGGGGGCGTTCTGTGCCTCTGGAGAAATCCAGGGGGAGACTCGGGGGATGTACAGAGCTTCTAGGGTTCGAAGCTTCTGTTTTCCTCTCTCTGAATCTGGCAGGGTGCGGACATGCCGCTACTCGGTACGTAGCGAGTAGAGTACAGCGGCTTCGGCCGTGTACGAAGGGAACCTATGTCCTCCAAATCTTCGCAGGGGCGGACTCCCACGATGAGTGGGGCCAAACCAGACTGCGGTTGAAGGGCACTACAGTATGATGGAGTCCCGGAGGCCGTGGTTAGCGGAGGGGGCCTCGCGCATAGGCGCGGGCTAGGGGTTGCCGGGAGATCCGTCCGGCGCAAGCCGGGTAGCGGGTTCTAGTGCTGTGTCCCGGGGCCAACTAGCAGCCGTAAAGCACCGGTTCCCGTAAGATCACCGAAGTTGAAGGCAGGGGTCCTGGCGGAAGCCGGGACGACATAGGTTTTGTCAACAGCGGTCAAACATGCCATGAGGCTTTTTTTTCTCGCTCTGAATTTTTTTCAGAATCATTTCGGTGTCTGATGATTGGAATGGTTGGGAAGGGACTGGACGTGATTGCACATGACACTATTCCGTTGGGTGTACAGTGACTTTGTCATGTGATGTACCCCTCGCCTAGGGACCGTGTGCCCCCTGCCGACCGCCTCACTAGGGGCACACCAGCCCCAGGAACCGTGTGCCCCCCTGCCGACCGCCTCATTGGGGGCACACCAGCCCTAGGGACTGTGTGCCCGCTGCTCACCGCCTTATGGGTGCATATCAGCTGTGACGTTGACGTTCCTTATACGCGATGATTGAAACTAATAACTGAAATATTGCTTTTGTAGCATAATAATTTCTTGAATATTTATTGATTAATTACAATCAATCAAGCGAGCGAGCGAAGCGAATTTTGAATCCCCTAAAGGACTCAAAGTACCACTTCGAAACACGTGACACAAATTCGCCCGCGATTGGCCTTTGGGCAGCCTAGTCGTTTCTCCTATTAACCCACCATTGCCGCGTCCGCCCTTTGCGAGTGCGAGAGGCCCTGCGGCGGCAGGGCGCGAGGCGCGGGCGAGATTAAAAACACGTCTTGCGTTCGGAGAGAGAAACAAGGGGGGGGGAGGGGGGAGGGGGTGAAAGCGGCCGGGCGAGAGGGTAGGGGGGTAGAAAGGAAGAGTGGTGGAAGGGGGTGGGGGCCGAGGTTCGCGCACCGCTCATTCATTACGTGCGTGGCAAACTTTTGGAGAGTTATAGTGCTGTGATACGCTGGCACTACGCTGCGCCCCGCCACGCCTATCGCGGATCGCAGTACAGTCCACCATCCACCAGAGACCAGGCCAGAGGCCGGGGTGAAGTATTAAGGAGGAGCGAGAGAGAGAGAGGAGAGAGAGAGAGAGAGAGAGAGAGAGAGAGAGAGAGAGAGAGAGAGAGAGAGAGAGAGAGAGAGAGAGAGAGAGAGAGAGAGAGAGAGAGAGAGAGAGAGAGAGAGAGAGAGAGAGAGAGAGAGAGAGAGAGATTTAAGGTCGTCGACCGTCGCGTTGTGATTCGCCTAAACCTATGAGGGAGAGAGAGACAGAGAGAGAGGTAAGGGGGGGGGGGGGGCAGTGGCGCTGCTTTGCCCGTTCGACGCCATTATTTATTGCCCCGTGATTCTTCCGATTCGCGCGCGGAAACCAAAAGAAAGTTTTCCTTATAGTCCGAGGAGAGGAGGGCGGTCGCTGGGTCGGACGGCCGACGGCCGCTGGGAGCGGGTAAGGCGGGCGTGGGTGGGTTGGAGTCGTAGGCCGGCCTGGATCCCTCCCAGGATGGTATCTCCGGGCGATTTGTTCAGTCCTCCCTTCTCCTGCCTGCTTGGCCGTTCCTCCGAATGAAAGGTGCCGGTCCGGGGTATGTGATGGACGAGGGGGGTGGGGGTGGGGGTGGATGTGGGGGTGGATGTGGATGTGGGGGTGGGTTCGGGGACAGCGCTGCTCCGCTGGTGATGCGCCCTAGAATGAGTGTCCGCTCACGACGTCTTGCCTGCAGCTGCGGCCCAGGTGAGCGCCCCCCATTCCGTCGGCTCTGGGCCCCGCCCCGGCCGTATGCACCTGGCGCGGGCACAGGTGTTGGCGCCAGGGGCCGGCAGCAGGCAGCCGCCCTTACAATAGCAGCCCCAGGCCGGGCAGGGCCGGACCAGGCCTCCACACGCTCAAACTGCTTTGAATATGGCCGTGTGCAAACAGCCTCGCTGTGTTGTTATTCCTTTCGTTCGCTCTGGTAATTTCCCCAGCCGGAAGAAAAAGATACGCGCCCTGCGGAAAAAGGGTGCGGAGAGTTGTCGTGTACAGTTTTGATCAGATCAGTGGTGTCATATCGGCCCCTACTTTTCTCAAACGTGTTCGATATGTTGGGGTGGGGGGAAAACTGTGCACTTTGCTGCCTCACACCTCAGCGCCTTTGCTTGAGCGCACCCAGATACCGAGGCGAGGTGCTCAGGCCGTATTGGTTACAGAGACTCGCGGTGTGACAGGAATTATTAAGCGGTGCGCGCCCTGGGAGTTCTGTCATGTGTGCACACGTCAAGGGTGGGAGCCGCCTCAGCAGGTGTTACAGAAGATTGGTTGGCACCACCAAATTCTTATATAGTTTCGTGACAATCAATTCGGTTTCGTGTACAATTTGGTTCTGAGATCCAAAATTTCTATGGGGGAACCATATTTTAGGTGTAACGGTGGCAAACAGTTCGTTGCATGAGCAAAACAATGTCGGTTTTGCTCCCACAACGAGATTGTTTGCTGACACAAGTAACTCTTCGCGAACACACTGAAAAATCCCGCACCGCCCAGACAAGGGAGCGCGTGTGGGGGGCGCCCGGCTGCAACTGCGTGAGACAGCCAAGACAGCCAGGCTGACGCGACAAGCAGAGGAGGATGCGCTGCTGCAGCCCGGACTGGTCCACATCCGGATGCGTTGTGAGCGGATTACGGTCCTCTCCTCCGGTCCTCCGGGTGTGCACGGCTGGTCCCGCCCCCGCCCCCGCCCCCGCCCCCGCTGATCGCACCCGCCGGTCCGGCCGGCCGCCCGTCCGTCTGCGACGCGTCACACGGACCATTAAGCCTCGCCTCCGCTGTTTACCTGGGCCACTATTCTTCTTCCGGGTCACCGCATGCGCCGCAGCCGCTCCGGCCTTCCGGCTGGGCCCTGTGGCCCTGGCCCTGTGGCCCTGGCCCTGTGGCCCTGGCCCTGTGGCCCTGGCCCTGTGGCCCTGGCCCTGTGGCCCTGGCCCTGTGGCCCTGGCCCTGTGGCCCTGGCCCTGTGGCCCTGGCCCTGTGGCCCTGGCCCTGTGGCCCTGGCCCTGTGGCCCTGGCCCTGTGGCCCTGGCCCTGGCCCTGTGGCCCTGTGGCCCTGGCCCTGTGGCCCTGGCCCTGGCCCTGGCCCTGTGGCCCTGGCCCTGTGGCCCTGGCCCTGTGGCCCTGGCCCTGGCCCTGTGGCCCTGTGGCCCTGGCCCTGTGGCCCTGGCCCTGTGGCCCTGGCCCTGTGGCCCTGGCCCTGTGGCCCTGGCCCTGTGGCCCTGGCCCTGTGGCCCTGGCCCTGTGGCCCTGGCCCTGTGGCCCTGGCCCTGTGGCCCTGGCCCTGTGGCCCTGGCCCTGTGGCCCTGGCCCTGTGGCCCTGGCCCTGTGGCCCTGGCCCTGTGGCCCTGGCCCTGTGGCCCTGGCCCTGTGGCCCACAGCCCACTGCAGCGTGCTGCAGAGCTGCAGGCACAGAGGCCGCCTGGGCTGCTGCTCTTGGGGGTCCCAGGCCGTCCCCCCGTAGTGGAAAGTGTGATCGTCGCCCTATTGGCTCCCCCCCCCCCCCATCCTTTCTCCCTGCGATAACCTTTCGGACGGCGTTGCGCGGCCCCTCTTCCTTGCCATTACCAGCGCCATTACCTCCGTTGTCCTTAAATTAAATCACGTTGACCCTCCAGGCGCCGCCGGTGCATTTGGCCGAGTTTGTTGCCGTGTAATCCAATCTGCGGGGCCGGGCCGTGTGTCGAAGTGGGGCGGAAGGGGAAAGGGGGGGGGGGGTTGCACTCATGGCCCGGAGAACTGCAAAGTCTAAGTCTCTCTCTCTCTCTTTCACTAGATATCTCTTTCACTCTGTCTCTCTTTGTCGCGCATTTTTTCATGCTTTATTCACACACGGGAGTCTCTCCGCCTGCTGCGGCTCGACTTGTTCCACGCGTCATTGGTCCGCGCCGCGCGCTCGCTGCCGTTGCACTTGTGTGGTCCACTCCATTGTTCATACTCTCCTGCGCCCCCCCCCCCCCCTCTTCCGCGTGCGGAGTTTATTCCTTTTCCAGCCGCTCGCCAGCATCCCTGATGCCTCTGCGTCGCGAATTTCTCTCTCTCTTTCTCTCTTCTCTCCCTCTGTCTATACTACGCCCCCACGCGCCTTTCCGCTACCCTCCGCGTTGAAATAAAAGAGTTATTTTGAAAAGTTTACGCGCCGGCGGAGAATAAAACGGGCCGACCGATACCGCCGCTCCCTCTCGGGCTTTATCCTTATTTTTCGTCCTTCTCCCACACCCTCATACCCTCACCTTCATGCACTCTCTCTGTCTCTCTGTCTCTCTCAGTCTCTCTGTCTCTCTCTCTCTCTCTCTCTCTCTCTCTCTCTCTCTCTCTCTCTCTCTCTCTCTCTCTCTCTCTCTCTCTCTCTCTCTCTCTCTCTCTCTCTCTCTCTCTCTCTCTCTCACACCGCACACACAACACATGCACATGGGGGGCAGAGGAGCGAGCGAGACGGGTTTATATATTCCGATGCCAAGCAGCCGGCCCAGTGGGGAGTAGAATTAGGGTTGGAGAGGGGGTATAGACACCCGGATGTGGGGCGGCAGCCGGCAGCGGCCACGGCCGAGGCCACTACGCGTAAGGCGTTTCCTCATCGCAGCCGCGCGCGGCCCACTGTTCCTCTGTTCCCTCCAGCTCCCTCTCACTTCGACCGGAAGCCGAGAGCACGTCGCGAGGCAGACGGCCTACAGCGGCAGGCGGCAGTCTGATTACCTCACTTACACCCACCACCACCGCTGCCGCCCTGCCGCCGCCGTCACTGCAAACAGCCCCGCGCCGCCGACATCGTCGCTTTCGCAATCACGTTGCCGTAATAGTTTTAATGAATTTCCTTTCCTCCACCTGCTGGAATAACGATGCGAACCATGAGGGTGAGGGGAGAGGTATACAAAGAGAGAGGAAGAAAGAGAGAGAGAAGAGAGAGAGAGAGAGAGAGAGAGAGAGAGAGAGAGAGAGAGAGAGAGAGAGAGAGAGAGAGAGAGAGAGAGAGAGAGGGGGGGATGAGGGAGGGGGGCTGATAGAATTAAAAAAGAGAGGAGCCCGGAGTGGCAGCAGCAGCAGCGGCGGCAAGAAAAGTGCCGGAGCCTGAAAATAAAAACGCAATTAATTTGGGGTATGTACGAGTATGGAAATTAGCACTGAGAGCTGGGCGGGGGGCCCGGGCCGAGTTAAAGTTAGCCTCTGCCCTCTCTTCCCGTCTCCTCTGCTGCTGCCTCCCCGACCCTCCTGCCGTCGCAGGGAGTGCGGAGGTAGCTGCTACTGCTGGGCGCTGCCGCCGCTGCCGCTGCCGCCGCCGCCGCCGCCGCCGCCGCCGCCGCTGCCGCCGCTGCCGCTGCCGCGCCGCCGCCGCCGCCGCCGCTGCTGCCGCCGCCGCCGCCGCCGCCGCCGCCCCCTGTCCAGGTCCACCGCACTGCGAGACAAAAGCAAACCTTCGGGCCAGCTGCGCTGGGTTGTGCCGGGCCTGGCTAAGTTGGCGGCGGACGGTAGGGGGAGGGAGAAGTGGGGGAGGGGAAGTGAGGCTGCGGCCGCGCAACTGTAAAAAGAGCCCTAAATTCCTTTCTCCGTTTATCAAAATGTATTCAGAGCGAGAGAAGGGGGCTGGGAGGGGGGGGGGGGGGGGGGGGGGACGTCGCCAACGCGGGAGTCTTATACGACACGGTGAGCTCACAGATTGTCACCCAACTCGGGGGGGGGGGGGGGGGAAGGGGGCTGCCCGTCTCGTTGCCGCCGACTTGTATATGAAATAGCGCGCGGAGGGGGGGGGGGGGGGCGTGGGAGCCCGTGGGCGGGCGTGAGCCGTGGTTACGGGGGCGCGGGCTGGGCTGGGTTCCCTTTGATTTAAACATGTCACAGTTGCCCCCCGCCGAGGCCCCCCGTGCCCCTAGCTGCTTGCCACGCGCTGCGAGTTCCGCCCCCCCCCCCCCCCCGTCCCCCGGAGAATTGCTGGCAGAAATGTGCCAGGCGCCACCTGGTTCAATATATTTCGCGTGCCTCTTTCATCACCGTCGGCAAACCAACGGTGGCGTGTGGCCCTTGCGTGCGGCCCGGAACCCGAACCGGAGCCGTAACCGCACGCATCGGAAACTCGTCGTCACTCGGCCCACGCCGTCGGCCCCCTGATTGGACTGACAAGGACGGTTAAAACTTGAAGGGTTGGGACACCTCCGAGATCTTATTGCCACGGGCTCAAAAATAAGGAATTTCCGAATCACAAGAAGGAACCGAGAAGCAGTTGTGCTTCTTGGTTTATTCTCGAGGGGTTTCCGGTTTGAACAGCTGCCTCGAAATACACGATTGACAAACGATGCCCGTTGCTCTACCTCTCCGCCTGCGGTAGGTCAGAGCCGTGTCCCGTCAGCACCGCACTCCTGGCGATGACGTGCTGTGTGTGTGTTGGGGCCGCAAACGATAGACGGCTAGCATTCAGGAATGCATGACTCGCCTCAATATTACATGCATTCTCGGCGGCGCGAGTATCCTCCTCGGCACCGCCCGGCCCGGCACTGCTGAGCACTGCAGTGTGTGGCGCGGCCCTGAGCTTTCTACTTCCAGGGACCGCAGCGGCGGCCCACGCGACGCGGGGAGATCGGCTTGGCCCCCGCAGCTTCTCGTTCGTCAGAAAAATTGTGGCTCACATCTACGAACAAAAAAAAATATCTAAATCCCTATTTAAATAGGAAGCAGGAGTTTCTGGTTTCCAAGTCGACGCGTAGGCGAGGAGGCTGAGTGGAGTATATGCGGCCCTCGGCCCTGCCGGGAGGGGAGGGGAGTCCCCTGACACGAGTCACGCCATGTCGCCGGCCAGCCCGGCCCGGCCCGGCGCTCACGTCGCGTGCCGCGCCCTCCCTCCAGCCCTGCGGCCTCAGTGGCCTCAGCGGTGTGCAGAGCGGACGCCTCCCCGCGATGGCCTTCGTCACCGCACGCTGCCGCCACACTGCCGGGCGGCGCGCTGTCGCCTCTCCGCGCTGAGGACCTGCCGCCGGGGACCGCTGCCGTCGCGAGCTCACATGTGTGTGTGTGTGTGTATGTGTGCGTGCGTGTGTGCGTGCGTGTGTGCGGAAAGGGAGGCGTCGTGTCGTGTCTGCGATATCCTTGCAGGGCCACCGCGCCCCCTTGGGGGCCCCAGGGGCCCTCGGCTCGGGCCGCGTCGCGCGTTTGCTTATTTAAATCGCGACCTCACCGCCGCTACTTATGACAGGAGGTGCTGCTGCTGCCGCCACCACCGCCACCGCTCCGCTTACAGGTCATGTTCCGTCCCGCCCCACGAGCGTGGAGTGCTGCTCTATACCTGCACTTCCACACCCCGCGCAGCCGAGGCGGCAGTACCTCCTCGCGGGCAAGGGGATGTAAAAGCGTGAAAAGTTGACCGTAACTGTACACAAAAGAACCTCAAATCCAACAACACACACTCTCTCGCCCTTTCTACCCCCCCCCCCCCTCTCTCTCTCTCTCTCTCTCTCTCTCTCTCTCTCTCTCTCTCTCTCTCTCTCTCTCTCTCTCTCTCTCTCTCTCTCTCTCTCTCTCTCTCTCTCTCTCTCTCTCTCTCTCTCTCTCTCCCCGGGGTGACCGAATGGTGGCTTGTAGTGGTGGAGTGAGACAGACGACGATAGCGGTCGCGGCCGCGGCGGCGCGCGGGGCGGGAAGCATAACTCGAATAAAATGGAGGTACATCAATAAACGATTACTGCTCACCGCGGAGGGGCGGAGGCGGCGACAGGGAGTCGGGAAGGGTGGGGGGGGGGGGGGACGAAGGGATGGCGGGGGAGTGTAGTGCCAAGTCAAGCAGCGCCAAGTGGAGCGACAAATCGTAGGCGCGGATTGTGTGTGGGGAGTCAACGCAACCTTCCCGCAGGACGCTGACGGGGGCAGAGCGGCAGGCTGTGTGAGGGAGGAAGAGTGTGGCCGTGTGACCGCGTGTAGGGCACGGGGGCCGCGGGGGCCGCGGGGGCTGCGGGGGCCGCGGGGGCTGCGGGGGCCGCGGGGGCTGCAGAGGGTCGAGGAGGTGCCAGGCAGTTGTTGATCGGCTGATCTAAACTGAGTGTAGGAGTGGGAGAGGGAGAGGGACTGCTGAACGGGGACCTACGCGGCGCACTGTGGGAGTGGGAGAGGGAGAGACGTATACTGTTTGTTGGGGGGTGGCCGACTGGGCGGCGGTGCCTTCGGTCGGCGCGGGCTGTTTGGATGCGCGAACTGCTGAGGACAGCCGCGCGCAGCTCCGCCCATGCCTCATTCTTTCGGAACAGAAAAAGTTTGAGATAAACACACAACCTGCTCGCTGAGCGGCAAGTTTACCGACAGACCTCTGCGGATCAGCATCGCGGCATCGCTCAGCACTCGAGAGCTTTGTGTGCCCCCCCCCCCCCCCGGCCCCCGGGACACAAGTAGGACACGGACATACAGTCCAGGCCAAGTTCATTATACTTGTCTCCTCCCGACAGACGCACTTTTCGGTGCGGGTACATAAGAGAGCAGGACAAGGGGGATCCTATAGCTGTAAAATGTTTGGTTGGAAACTTTTAAACAATTTCTGCAGCATATTTTTTCCCATCTTTTTGTCCGAAAATTCTAAAAGATTGTTAGGCGTTTCAAAGAAGTAGAACCTGGGCTTTATGTGCTGACAGATGGTCTTTAGAGGACAATCTTACAAAATATCAGAATTTCTAGTTTTCCAAAATTCCCACGAACGGTTCGGGACAACACTCTACAATAATTCATGCTGCAAGTTTTCCTATCAGTTCTCTCTTTGCAACGCTCCAAGGAATTCTCCATCTGGATCCTCAAAGTGATCCTTCTAAAGGACCTATCCAAGAATCCCTCCAAGGGTTCGTCGACCGAAAAATCAGTACGCGGCGAACAAACAGGCGCGGGCTGAAATTAAACGAGTCCCGACTGCAATTACGATATGACATGCTCTGTCATTCTCTTCTTCTTCTCCTCCTTCCCCTCTTTGGAGTGCACGTCATTAGCATTTGTTGGCAGGGTAAAGAGATGATGGCACCCGGTCTGCGCGCGCCCGTCGAGTAACAATCAAGCCTCAACTTAATGAGCAAATACCGAGCGCAATATAATGTCGGTGGTGCGGCGCCAAGGGTGCGGGAGGAGCAGCGCCACGCGCGGCCCACGCGCCACCCACGCGCCACCCACGCGCCGCTCCCCCACAGAGCGCGCGCCACCAGCGTGCACCCTCTGTTTATTAAGATCCGTTCGTTTCACTCGATCCTCTTCTCGCGGCAGACCTAGATTTACTTATATTTTGGTGTGTGCGGGCCGCGGCGGGCTGCGGGGGCCCATCGGCCGCACGTCGTTTAGCGCCGCCAGTCCGCGAGTGCCGCCACAGCGCCGGCTGCCACAGTTAGTGGCGCCCCGAGGCCCGTTTTAATGGCCTGCCATCGAGGGCGGAGGCCCCCCGCGGCCCCGCGGACACCGTGTCGTCGCTGTCATTGTACGCCTCAAGGACGCGTCGCCGGCGGAACGCGCACTCGGATTTTTATCTTTGCACATTCGAACGACTTCTCCCTCTCTCTCTCTCTCTTCCTCAAAAATGCTACGTACACGACGATCCAGAAACACTTTTTTTATCATAACCTTTTTGTTTCTTTCAGTTTACCAGCATTTGCTTGAGCAAGGCATCGGTTGGATGGCTGCCCCTGCAAGTGCGATAGAATAACTGCCCAACTCTCACCCGGCGGGAAAATGCTGAGTACTCGGCACGCACACTCGCTCCCGCGCTTCCACACTTTCGCGTTTCGTTTTCCACGTTCTTGAACCACATTAGGAGCGCCGCGCGGATCGTCGCCGGCCCATCTCGGACCGCCGTAGCAAAGGGCTCGGATTGCCCGTCCTGCGGCCCCTGCGGCCCCTGCGGCCCCTGCGGCCCCTGCGGCCCCTCCCTCCACCTCGGCCACACGCTGCTTGCTGCTCCGCTTCCATTTCGGTTATAGAAAAGTTGGAGAGGAGGGCGGGCTGTAGCCATAGCACTACTGCTGCCAAACGAGGGTGCGAGTCGGCGCGAGGGCGGGGCAGGGACACATCGACGCTCAATTCAAATAGGAACCGTTATAATTTCCAGCTGCCCTTGCCCCCCCCCCCCCCTCTCTCTCTCTCTCTCTCTCTCTCTCTCTCTCTCTCTCTCTCTCTCTCTCTCTCTCTCTCTCTCTCTCCTCTCTCTCTCTCTCTCTCTCTCTCTCTCTCTCTCTCTCTCTCTCTCTCTCTCTCTCTCCCCCCGCCGTTTCCGGCCCGATGTGGTGCACGCTCAGCAGGTTAGCCAACAACAGGTAGCGCAGCGCACATAGCGCTTGCGGGTTTTCCTACCCCGCTCTACTTCTCGTTTGAAAAGCGCGCGGCACGTCGAGTCCACAACACAAGCGACCTGCTCGGCCCGACCTGCCCCGCCGGATATAAAGGAAGGAGGAGAAGTGCGCCCGGCCTGGTCTCTCCGCACAGCCGCAGCCGCCGCAGCATTGAGCAAGTGCAACACGACGACGTACTGCTGACTCTTCTGACACGGACCTCTCTCCTGGCGTAGCAATTGTCGAGAGCAGGGGGGGGGGGGGGCAGCGGGCGGCGAGTTATTTGGACTGCTCTGCGGTAAACAGCGTTTCTCTCTCTCTCTCTCTCTCTCTCTCTCTCTCTCTCTCTCTCTCTCTCTCTCTCTCTCTCTCTCTCTCTCTCTCTCTCTCTCTCTCTCTCTCTCTCTCTCTCTCTCTGTCCCACATGCTGTTCGGCGCACCCCGCACCACCTATATTGCACCTCGGCCTAAGGGGGCCCGTGGACCCGTTCACATATCACGTAACTCCCACCAGCAGCGAGTGCGGATAGTGCCAGGCAACCATCCGATTTGTGACCGACCCCTAACGGAACAGAGAAGTGGCGGCCCGCCGTGACACTCATCCCCGTGCGTCCTGTGTGTGTGTGTGTGTGTGTGTGTGTGTGTGTGTGTGTGTGTGTGTGTGTGTGTGTGTGGCCGGCAGGAAATGAGAACCACTTCAAGGCCGACTTGTCTCGGTACTTATTGCTTTCACTGCCACGACTACCGTGTGTTTGTGTTAATGCGCCGGTCCTGTGAGCTCACAACAACAGCGTCAGAACACCGAGTGAACAAGAGCAGTGCTGGGCGGTGCAATCAGCATGGCAAGTCAAGTGCATCCAAACAGAGGTGCAATCGATAAAAACTGCAGCTGCCGAGGGCACCATCCCATCACTGCCCCCTCGCCGATCTATAGTGCACGGACTGATATCACAGCTGCTGACTTTTCTACGAAAAATATCAGCCACCTTTTCTGTTTTGAATAGGCTTTTCTGTTTGGTCTTTAACAAAAAACATGATTTTGTTTACTTCTTTGATTACTTTCCCATCACTGCCCCCTCCCCGATCTATAGTGCACGGATTGATATCACAGCTGCTGACTTTTCTACGAAAAATATCAGCCACCTTTTCTGTTTTGAATAGGCTTTTCTGTTTGGTCTTTAAAAAAAAAAGATGATTTTGTTTACTTCTTTGATTACTTTCGGATTTTGACTGATATTTTTGGTATTTGGCACTCTTGCTTTTTTGTTTTTGATTACTTTTTCAAAGTGAAGTCCCCTTTCTGTGGACCACGGGCCAAGGGCTGGCGGCAGGCCTGCGGCTGTGCAAAGCATCCTGTCCGTGTCCACTCCGGTCTGCTCCGGTGTGGTGCCGGTGCATGGCGCTCTGACAGAGATTATCCGGGGCAGAAACACAGCGGTAAACGGCCCGGCAGGCCCGGAGGCCCGGAGGCCCGGAGGCCCGGAGGCATGGGGGCCCGCAGACCCCGCTGTCGCCCACCAAAACTTCAAAACAAAACAGGTCAGCCCGGTGTCGAGTCGAGCGGGCGGGCGCCCCGGGGACCCGGGGACCCGGAGGCCCGGGAACCCGGAGGCCCAGCCCGGCCCGGGCCGCGGCCTACGCAAGGCTTTTATAACCGAGAGAGCACCACTCACTTGAAAGCACTTTCCCGGGGCGGGGCGGGGGGCACGCATGCGACGCAGGCCGGATAATTTTATGGAGCCACCTTGCCCCCGGCCCCAGCCCCCGGCCCCAGCCCCCGGCCCCAGCCCCCGGCCCCAGCCCCCGGCCCCAGCCCCCGGCCCCAGCCCCCGGCCCCAGCCCCCGGCCCCAGCCCCCGGCCCCCGGCCCCAGCCCCGGCCCCGGAGCCCAGCCACGCATGTGTGCCTGCACTTAAAATTCACACGTGGTGCTTTTGTTTCGGCATCGCGCAGAGTCACGGTTGCTGCCGCCACCTCTCGGAGCGTTCGCAAACCGGGTGGCGGGGTCATTGAAACTAGTTGCGGACTCCGATTCAAAGCAGGCCTCGCAGAGGGAACGGAGTGGGAGACGCCGGTGGGACTCGGAGCCACCAGGCCGGTGCCCCGACTAAGTATTTGGTTGGAAGTAAGAAGATCAAAACGACTTTGCCCCGAATGTGACTAATCTCAACACATTTTTAGCCGTGATGAACGGCAAAGTGTTGGGCTCGTTCCGTTACGCCCTGGGATATTATCACTGCACGAAGCTTTTTCACCGGTACATTGCGATGATCTGCGTTGGGTGATAAACACCGAACCTGAAGTTGGGTGGTGTTTTATCCCAGCCGCGAGAGTGTGGTGTATATTTCTTCCCTGGTATTACAGCGGGTGGCTGAATCACGGCATCAGTCCGCTCCAGTCGTGACGTGTGCGCCGAATACCCTAATCTTAGGCCAGGCCTCACCTGTTTGGCCGCTCCAAACGACCCCGCCGAGTGCCGCCAAGTCACGCCGTGAGCCAGTGCGCGCAGCACCGCAGCGCCGAAGCCGGTGTCAACGGCTCTAATCCAGGCGGCCAGGCGGGCGTGCGGGCGTGCGGGCGTGCGCCCCAGTGAACTGGCGAGATAGCTTTCCTCTCTTCTCTGTCCCTCTCGCTCTCCTCTCTCTCTCTCTCTCTCTCTCTCTCTCTCTCTCTCTCTCTCTCTCTCTCTCTCTCTCTCTCTCTCTCTCTCTCTCTCTCTCTCTCTCTCTCTCTCTCTCTCTCTCTCTCTCTCTCTCTCTCTCTGCAGGCTTTGCTGCCCCAAGGCCCGGGGCTCATAACAAGGTGCGCTTAGTAACCAGCCCCACAGTGCTGACCCCGGTGTGCTGGCTAGGCACTCCTGGCACTGTGTACCGGTCCCCGGGCGCACCTTCTCGGGGCACGCCGCCCCCGGACCGCCCCCAACTAAGGACCCGTATGGGGGAGGAGCAGGTGTGGACCTCTGCGCGACGGTGGGGTCGGAGGCGGCGGCCGGGGGGCGGAGGTGATGAGGCGACCCGGTCTCTCTTTTTCCCGCCCCCGCCGCCCCCCCGCCCCCGAGTCCTTTTATTACCGGCAGTCAAATGACTGTTCGCGCGGACGACCTCATCCTGAGTGGAGAGTACCTTGGAAGGAAGGGGCGCCAGGCAGCGGCCGCGGCGTAGGGCGTGTGGCCGCCGAAGGCCGACCGAGGAAGGTCAGCGCAAGGTCGAATTAGGTGTCGGGTGACAACGCCTCTCTCTCTCATACACTCTCACTCACACACTCTCTCTCTCCGTCACTGACACAAAAGACGCGGCGACACGTATATTGTGATCGTTCTCCTCTCTCTCTCTCTCTCTCTCTCTCTCTCTCTCTCTCTCTCTCTCTCTCTCTCTCTCTCTCTCTCTCTCTCTCTCTCTCTCTCTCTCTCTCTCTCTCTCTCTCTCTCTCCCCCCCCTCTCGCCTGCGCTCATCTGCCCTTTGAACCGTGAAAAGCCCCGTGGTGATCGCGTGTACGAAACTAATGAGTGTTTCGGGCCCTCTCCGAACGCTCGCGCTGTGGTGCCCTTGGTGGTGCCGAGCCAAGCGGGGCCCAGAGGTGCCCTTGTGTCCGCCCGCGCCCACCCTTCCGTGTCAATTGTTCCCTGAATGCTTTACTTACACCGACGCTCACACACACACGCGCGCACACACACACACACATGCATACATTCGCACTGATCTTCCGCACTCGTGACCTGTCATTGGCCACGAGTGGGGTGCTCTGTCAATCCCGCAGTCGTCGGCCGTGGGTGTTCGTCGGCATGACGTCGTAAGACGTAGCGCTGCTCCGAATGCGTTTCCATAACATTGGCTCTTCGGCCGCCTTAGTGGCGCGGCGGCTGCAGTCGGCTGCAGGAGACATCTGAAGGGAAGCGTTGTGGCCTTGTTCCACAAAAATAATGCATATTGCTTATGATTTCCGTGGACGGAAAATAAAGACGCAATTTTCGTATCGACTGGGCTGGCGAGGGCTGGCGCGGGCTATGTGGTGCACCGCGGCATGGGGCGTGGGGAGGTGCAGACCGCCATTGGGGTAGGCCATCGTGCCGAGGCAAGGCAGGCCCAGGCTGGTGGGTAAGTCATGCGCGGGGGTGGCGGGGGACGGCGGGGCGCGGGGGGGGCTTCGGTGGTTGTCTCGGGGGTCACATCCAGGGTCCCATAACTCACGTGCTGGGCTGTGGGGTCTCCGAGGCTGGGTCCGGTCCGGAGTAGTACCAGCGAGCCGGCATATTAGCCATGCACCCCCAGGACGCCGCCGTGGGGGTGGAGTGAGGGGGACCCGGGACCCCGCCGGACCCCGCCGGACCCCGCCGGACCCCGCCGGACCCGACCGCCCCGTACCATAAATCGACGTGTGGCCGCCTGCGGCCCCACTCGGCGCAACCCAAGGAACACGCGTATTTGTTCTCTCTACAAAAGAGAATTTAGGGGACGTCCGTAAATTACGCCCCCGCGTCGCTCGCTCCGATATAAACAGGGCCGGAGCGGCACGGCATCGTCAGAATTATTTTTGCACACGAAAACAAAAAAAATGGGTCCACTAATGCAGTAGAAGGTTTTGCTAGTCCATCGACTTCTTTTTGCTGAACTAGCGAACGTTTCTCCAGACGCATAATCCACACACATTTTTGGCTGCTCCAGAAATTATTCTTATTCACCCACTCAGCACGCGCGCTTTGTTACTCAGGGTTAGCGAAAAAATCCGGAGGCGCACATCCAGCGAACTATTTTTTTTTCGTTTTTGTGGCATTGAAACATGCGCATTCGCGTCTCTGCTCGGCGGACAGGATGAAGGGGAGGCCGGGGAGAGGAGAGTGGGAGGGCGGTTTAAGGGTCAGCGCCGGACTCGGGCTCCACTCCCCGTCGCGGCCATAACGGAATCGATTGAAAAGTCATTACGTCCCAGCCAGGGGTCGCGGCGCGCTTACCCGCGTATACTGATCAGCCTCATCTCGCTCGCTGCTTGATGGAAGGCAATGGAGCGGCCAGTGCCAGTGGGGCAGGGGGGGGGGGGCTGTGTAGGCTCCTCCGGGCACGGAGTTTGGCGGCACTGTTGGCGTCGCCCGTCCTGGGAGGGGAAGGGAGGGGTGGGGACCACGATGGCAGGAAAATATCAATGAGGCCGTGATCAGAAAATTCGAGTTTCCTCCGGTGATGCAAGCTGCCGCGCGCGTGGACTTCGAACGGGGTGGGGAAGGAGGGGGGGGGGATGAGACGTTCGGACTCCGGCAATCTTCCCCCAGCCAGAGCCCGGCGTGGTAGGCAACCGTATTACAAGCAGGGCAGGGCAGGGCAGGTCGGGGGCTGACTCTGCGTTCGGCTGCTGCCGCTGCTGCTGCCGCTGCTGCCGCTGCTGCCGCTGCTGCTGCCACTGCCGGCGGGATTGGAGCAGTGGACCACCACCCACCGGCACGCACGCGGCACGCACGCGGCACGCACGCGCCATGGGCACCTCGCCGCACTTCCTGACCTCGTTCAATCCGTACGCCAATGTCCTCCTCTCCTATCCAGCTCGCAGGGGCCCGGAAGGAAGACACGGGGGCCAAACTTGCCACGGGGGAGGAAATGACGTTACTCATCGACCTTGCCGACCAAAGTTTGCGCGTCGTCTCCGTCCTGCAGCGGCGGGGACGGCGGCGGGGGCGGCGGGGGCGGCGGGTCCTCGCGATCGGGGCCGTTCCCTCCCCGACTCTCCATAATCACAACGTCTATCAAAATGAATTTGTCTTCGGAGCCGGCCGACCTTCTCCGCGTCCGTATACTTTCCTATCGTCCCAAGCCGATGGAGCCCGCGGGGGCGGCGGCGAGTGGGGGCGGGGGCGGGGGATGTGGGGGCGGCGGCTTCTTTCCGGCCCGACCAGAGGAGTTTTCGTTATCGCTTCCGCACTACTAGTTGTAGTTTGCGACATCCGACTCGCCTCCTCTTTTGCCTTGGCCCGGGCGGCCCCCGCGGCCCCCGCGGCCCCCGCCGCCCCTCCCCGTCGCAAGGACGCCGCTGCCTGATGCAGGCACTGCGCTCAGGGCCCTGGGCCCTCCTAGGGGCCCTCCCTGTGGGACCCGGCCTGCTAGGGATCCCCGGGATGCGGTGCGCGTGGTGCGGCTGCGTTGCGGTGGCTGCGGCGGCGGCGGCGGCGTGTAGTGGGAGATTTAGCGTCCCCGGAGAGCTGCGCTGTGCGAGCGGGCTGAAGCGGGGCCGGGGAGGGGCCGGGCGGGGCCGGGCGGGGCCGGGAGGGGCCGGGCGGGGCCCTGGAGGATGGGGGCCGGCGGGAGCTGATGAGCCGCTGCTGGTGGCGATACCCGGAGCTGGTAGTCGTGTTACCGCCGGCCCGGTCCAGCCCCCGGCCCGCCCCCAGCCCGCCCCCGGCCCGCCCCCGGCCCGCCCTGCACACTGACCAATCCCAGCAACAGGGAGAGGGTGGGGGCCTTGGCAGCCCACACTTAAGGCCCGCGTGTACGTCGTCTACGTGGTCCTGGTCACGTGGTACCGCCGTATAAATCAGTATATTAAACCGTGACAGGGCGCCATAAATAACGGGCCGCACTCCGGCCTCACGCCGCACACACACACACACACACACACACACACACACACACACACACACACACACACACGTGAGTGCTCGGCGGGCCGACGTGTCTGATTGATTGACCGGTCCCCCCGTAACCATATCATCACGCCGCACGGAAACAATAGGCACACGCCTCACACCTTTGGCCACGAGATGAAAACCCGGCGGAGCTGGTGGAGCGGCGCTGATGGATGGGGTAGGTCTGGTCTGGTCCAGCCCCCTCGGACTACGTCGTGTCTCTTGCTGTCAGCGCAAGGAGTGAGGGGGGGGGGGGGGCTCGCCTGCTTGTCTGTGTTGTCAGCGGTTGTCAGCTCGCCCGCGGGCCTGCTGCCCTCCTACACTCTCAAAAATGCATTCTAGATTTAAGCACATTTTGATTCTTGTCCCAGCCAGGATTGGAATGTCGAAACGATCGAATCGATGTCGAGACAAATTCAAAGAAATTGATGTAATCCACCGTCGATTCAATATCGAAATGGTATCGGAAGTCGGTTTTCTTTGTCGATTCGAGCTTTGACAAAATTTCGGCACCATCGCTAATTTGCTACAATTTCAACAGTCTATTCCTGGCTGGGGTGGGAGTATCTTAAATAAAGCATCCGTATTCAAGACATACACTTATTCTGGGACAAGCATCAAACTAAGCTTAAACCAGGCATCCATTTATTTAGTGTGTGTGTGCGTGCGCCTGTCAGTGTATTTACTTGGCCTGTCTGTTGCCAGCTACGCACAATCATCCAGTGTCTGTCTGTCCGCTTTCTGTTCACCGCTCACCTGTCCGCTTCCGTCTGTTGCAGTTGCAGCGGTCCAACCAGACGCAGGTGTACCTGGGCGAGGTGTCGCCTGCTCTGGCCGGCAACCTGAGCTGCGAGGTGACGACGGACGAGAACTTTATCACCCGGATGGTGTACACCAACCTGGTGGTCGCAGGTGAGTCGAGGGGTCCTCGTAAAGCCTCCGCCCCCGCGGCGGGCACGCGCGAACGCGGGCGTGCGAATGGGACCGGGTTGCGGACAGTGCGCGCCCGCGGGCCCGGGTTCGAATCCCGCGCGGGTGGCTGTTGACTTCCCGCATTTTGTTTTACGGGCCGCTGGTCGCTGCAGGGCTGGATGTGTGCACACGCGCTACGCCGCTGCGCGCTGGGGTGTGTGGTCCGGTCTGGTGTTCCGTGTGCACCGCAGAACCACTACGTGCATTTCACTGCACGCCCGCGTTATACTTTTTAGTGCGAATCCAACATAGCGCACTGCCGGCCGTAAATGACCGGGCACAACAGAGGCAGCTTCACACACGGAGCTCGCGGGCAAAACACTCTGAAAAAAATGTATCGCACTGTAAAAATAAAATAAAAAATGAATCGGTTGTACGTGGATGCCCGGCCGGCTGCAGTGGGTCACATCTTGCGGGGTCAGAGCGGTAGGGAACGGAGAGAAAAGACGAGCTGAAAATGCAAATGGCGTGGCGAGAAAGGGGAATCGAATAATTAACCTCGCGCGTCGCGCGCAGTGGTGACGTAATCCACTCCGAGGAGCGAGATGATAAAAAATAAGAGAAGGGTGGAAATATTCTTCTTAAGAAGCGGTTTGAATTTTATACATAAATTGTGAGGGAAGGGAGGAGAGCGTCTGCCTGACAATGAGTGCATTAGTGAGTCTGTCGAGGCTCGACTAATTCGCTGTAGGGAGGGTGTGGGGGGGGGGGGGGGGGGGGGTGATGAAGTTAGCCGCCCTCCTCCCGGGGGCCGGGCGGTCCCCGGCAGACGTCTCACTGCCCCTCCCCCGCCGGCCGCAGACCGCGAACAAAACGAAATAAGACTACTTTTATTTGATTCCGTGACTTAAGCGGGGTAGTGCGGACGGCGTGCCCGACGCCAGAGGGGGGCGAGGGGCCGCCGGAGCTATCTGCGGAGCGCGGAGCAAGCACCACCGGCGCGCGACAAATGCTCGCGGGTGGCCAAACGGCCTCGCACCGCCCGGCCTGCGCCCACGACTGGACTCAGCTGATATTTTCTAGTGAGAAAACACACACACACACACACACACACACACTTCCTCTATTTTAGACCACGGAAACACAAAAGCCGTAGCAAACTCCACCTCATCCATGCCCATCTGACTGCGAGCACGGCGCCCGCAGAGTGCGGCATAGGCAAGCCCGCCGGACGCGGGTGTCTAACGGGACTGCCTACCTCACAGGCGCTCTGCCCAGCAGGCAGTACACTGCGCCGTTACCGAGATTCTTTCGATGCGTCAAATTATTTATTTATATATTTTACAGGGATAGACTAGCTTTGCCTTTGGCAATGAATGAGCCGCCCCCGGCCGCCCCCGGCCGCCCCCGACCGCCCCCGACGTCTCTTCTTCCGGTGCGGCGACATTTATGATGACTGAGTGGCGGCCTCGCGCCTCGCGGCCTCGCCCGCTGCTGCGGCCCCGCCCGGCACCCGGCTGATACCAAACATCGTCATTGTGGGAGCCGCGTCGCGCCATCAGACTCGTCACGCCGTAGAGGACGAACTATACGCCCTACTTTGGGCTGCTGAAGCGCCAGCGGGACCAGCGGGGGCCAGCGGGGGGGGGGGGGGGGGGGGGCATCTCACCCACCGCCAAAACTTGAGAGCAAAGCATCGCCGCGGCGGGACGGGATGTTTGTTTGAATTTTGTTGGTATTTATGGTGGTCTCCCCGTGGCGCTGCCTGTGCCCCCCCCCCCTCCTCTCTCTCACTCTTTCCTTACGCGCCTCATACTCGCTCGCACGTCTGCATTCAATCTGCGGGCGTCGCCTTCAAATATTCATCCGCGGTGGGGCTGCCGGGCCCCGCTGGTGCCGGAGGAAAGAAAGTAGGGGGGGGGGGCTACTAGAGCTCTCACACACCAACCCTTTGCCTGCAGGCGGCTGCCGGCGGTTGCACGAGCCGCCTGGGCTGGGACGGGGGGGCGGGGTGCGTGGCCATGGCTGCCCCGTGGTTGCCCTCCTGCGTCATACAGTTTTACTTCCCGCACGCCCGAAACTCGGTCGGCCGAAAGTGATGAGCTGTGTTGAAGCCGGAACGCTGTTAATAGGTGCAGCAACTTCGCCCTCCCCAAGTTTCTCTATCTCTGTCCGTCTCCCACTCCCCCCGTCCACTCTCTCTCTCTCTATCTACCTCTCTCTCTCTCTCTCTCTCTCTCTCTCTCTCTCTCTCTCTCTCTCTCTCTCTCTCTCTCTCTCTCTCTCTCTCTCTCTCTCTCTCTCTCTCTCTCTCTCTCTCTCTCTTTTCCTGACGCCCTCGCTGACGCGTTCTTGATGCACGAGCACAGCGGAATTTCGTGAACGGCATTAGCCTACGCGCCGGAAAAGACGAAATGGGAATCGCTCCATCATACTTTCATTCCGCTGGCCACAATATGCGCATAAATTCGTGATGACTATTGGGCGAGAAAAAGAGTGAAAGAAAAAAAAAGAGGACGTTGGTGTGGAGGGTACAGCCCTGTCCGGCCCGTCTGGACCACGACCCCTGCTAGGACGGCATTTCGGGGCACCCGGAGGGGGGAGGGGGGAGGGACCGGTCGGGCTGTCCATGTACATGCACACACGTATTTACGCCCTCCATTCACATAACAATGGCCTCAGGAAACACGCATGCAGGTCCATTCCACACACCCTTTCCTCCTCCCCCTCCCCTTGCTCACTCTCTGCTGTCTCTCTTCCTCTGCCGTCGTGCTGTACTGGAACTTTCTCTCTTTCTTTCTCTCTCTGTCTCTGTCTGTCTCTGTCTGCCTCTCTCTCTCTCTCTCTCTCTCTCTCTCTCTCTCTCTCTCTCTCTCTCTCTCTCTCTCTCTCTCTCTCTCTCTCTCTCTCTCTCTCTCTCTCTCTCTCTCTCTCTCTCTCTCCCTTTCTTCCATCTTCTACGTTGCCTCAAAAGCCCCCTGTATTTCGTTTTGTGTTCTCCACAAATCCCCTATTCATTTTTTTACTTTCTCCGTTCTTGTATTTAGATGAACACGAATTTTGACTCCTACTCCCCCCTGCCCCCTTACACTGCTTCCGTTTCTTTCACTACCTTCTTTTATACCGAGACAGTTTGAATTCTCTTTAAATTCCGTGGGTATTCGCCCGCTATAGCCCGTCTCTTATTTCGCATCCGTCTATATAGGCCGCGCGCAGACCTTGCTTGGAATGACAAAGACACTATGAAACCCTTTCATTCTTCCCTTTTTCCCGGAAGCCCGCGAGTCTTCATCAGCTCGACGCAGAAAAAGCGTCGTTTTCTTCCTTTTTCGTTCAAAATGGCAACAACAATAAAACGGAGAGAAAATCAACAACAAAAAGAAATGAAACTCAGCGCTCGGCGCTTCTGTTTGTGAATGCCAGCGCACCGCAGCGCACCGCAGCGGCGGTTACCGGAATCCCGGTTTAAACGGGAGAAATAAAGAAAGCGCGGGACCGACAAAAATAAAAAACCGGTTTGATGTTTGTGCTCGCCGTGGAGTAATTGAACGCGCGGGCGGGGCCACAGGCGCCAGGCGCCAGAGGACTGACGGAGAGGCTACTGGCCGGGCCGGGATGCCGTCCCGCGTCGCTCCGTCGGCTCAGTGCAGCGCGTGCGTGTGGGCGTGCGTGTGGGCGTGCGTGTGGGCGTGCGGTGGTCTCTGCTGTACAATGGCACCCCGCTATTGAGTGCCGCGAGGCAATGTTGTGTTGTGTGTGGTTGTGTGTTGAGCCACAGCATCTGTCTTTGTCCTCCGAACGCGGCGAGGTAATGAACGAGAGACGGGACGAAAGAGACAGACAGACGACGGACAGGCGGACGGACAGGCATGCAGACAGGCGGACGGGGTGGTCACGTGATGCCTCGGGCGGTCACGAGCAGGGATACAGAGATAAGAGAGAGAGAGAGAGAGAGAGAGAGAGAGAGAGAGAGAGAGAGAGAGAGAGAGAGAGAGAGCTGTGTGACAGCAGCTACTCGGTCGGTGCTGAGGTGGAAACACCATAGCCGATTACCAATGATTGTGATATGTCAGTGATGATACAGTTCAAGCCTCGTTGTGGCTGCGCTGCGGTCAGTCGTCGTGCCACGCTTCGGTTTTTAATTCGCAGGCTGAAGATGAGGTCATCATTCACTGACGGTCCGGGGAGTTCATACCGCGCAGTCAGGTGCCTCCGTGTCTCTACGGCCTCGGCCTGCACCCCGCCCCACCGCCGCGCCACCGCCCCCGCGACGCCCCCGCGAGGCCAGCGGCAGTGACGTGGGTGTGGACCTCCATCAATCAATCCCAGTGTGTGTCGTGCTACGGCTGCGCCCGCTGCGCCCGCTGCGCCCGCTGCGCCCGCTGCACCCGCTGCACCCGCTGCACCCGCTGCACCCGCTGCACCCGCTGCACCCGCTGCACCCGCTGCACCCGCTGCACCCGCTGCACCCGCTGCACCCGCTGCACCCGCTGCGCCCACTGCGCCCCGCCGACGCACTGCACTGTCCGAAAAGCACCGCTGTCTTCACAGGCTGGATATGTCACAGACGACACTCCTCTCCAGAAAGCGTACTTGGATCGAGCAAAGAAACCCTACGCAGGTCAAAAAACCACGCTATGGCTGGTGCTGGAGCCCAGGACTTCCAAAAGTGTAGAATTGGGTCCAGTTGGTGACATTTTTTCTGTGTTAAAGATATGCCAGGCACGGGTTCATGGAGGATGTGATTTTCTTGGCTGGGTTTAGTTTCTTTGCTGCAGTTACCCTTTGGCCACACGCCGCTCCCGATGCAGGCACCCGACTCATTCAGGTCAGGCAGTAGTTAACACGAGCCACGCCCCCGGCGTCGGCTGCCGTTGTAATCAATATCGTTTTAATCACCGAGGCAGAGGCCGGGCCCTTAGCTTCGCGTGATTTCCCCGGAATTTTTCATCCGTAATCAGGAAACGAAAATTGGCGTGGAAGAAAATGAGATAAAAGGCGCGGCGGATATCAGGTGGCACCGAAGGTTCCAGTGATACCAGCAGTTCCAGCGGCTCCAGCTGCTCCAGCGGCTCCAGCTGCTCCAGCTGCTCCAGCGGCTCCAGCTGCTCCAGCGGCTCCAGCGGCTCCAGCGGCTCCAGCGGCTCCAGCGGCTCCAGCGGCTCCAGCGGCTCCAGCGGCTCCAGCGGCTCCAGCGGCTCCAGCGGCTCCAGCGGCTCCAGCGGCTCCAGCGGCTCCAGCGGCTCCAGCGGCTCCAGCTGCTCCAGCGGCTCCAGCGGCTCCAGCGGCTCCAGCGGCTCCAGCGGCTCCAGCGGCTCCAGCGGCTCCAGCGGCTCCAGCGGCTCCAGCGGCTCCAGCTTCCAGGAAATGGCCGCCTTTCTCTCATCCGCCCTCATCCCAGCCGAGCCGGGCCGGGTCTGCGGGCAGCGACGGCAGCGCCACCGGCTTTGCGATTGAAAGCTTTTTTATATCGCCGACCCGCGCTCCGCTTTTCAACTCAGCCAGCAGTAATTACGTGGCCGTTAATTGGTACCCAGAAAGTGGCCACCGCAACTGCCACTGAGCTGGACGGGCCAGAGTCCTGGACAAGCCAAAAATGCTGGACAAGCCAGAAATGCTCGACAGACCAAATCAAGGTTGCATAAAATCCAGGTGCACTGGAGAACTCTGTACACTTAGTTTAACGGGGAAAAGGGACGTGTGTGAAGGGCACAAGGTGCTCTGGTGGGACGAGTCCGGGCGCTGGAACTGCTGGGCAAGCCCTTGTGCTGGATTAGCCCGACGGCGGCCAGCTTGTTTATTTCTTGCTCCGACTTTCGGACTCCGAGTGAACTGGGCCATCTCGATTTCCACGTCACTAATCCGTGATAACACTGAGAGCGCTGCTTCTGCTGCTGCTGCTGCTGCTGCTGCTGCCGGGGCTCTGCGTCTTCCACCGCCTTGCTGCAGTCTGGAACACGACCCGCTTAAAATGGGAGCAGGCGAGATGCGCTCCGGTATACCTCGCCACACCTGGAGGTGGCGCGTGGTGGGGCGGGGCGGCGCGTGGCCTTGCGGAAACCTCATACCGTCTTCCCCGAATCCGCACCCGGATCCGAGGCCGCCAGGCCGGGCCAGGCCCTCTGAGCGTCCCGCAATCATCATAGGACGCTGCTGCTGAGCCGCGCGTAACTTAAGGCGGTGCGGCTCCAAATTGGAAGAGAGCACTCGAAATAGTTCGCCACTGCGGAATATTGCTGCGGCGTTGCACGGATCAGAGGCACGTTCCGGAAGACTGCACCCTGATCGCGATGCTCCGGCTGGAGCGTGGCTCCAAGTGAGTGTGCCGCCGCCCGCCGCCGGCAGCGCGCTCCACTCTAAAGAGATGGAATTCATGACTGTCCAACTGCACTCCGGCAGAGTCGGCATGAGTGACATGAAAATGTCTCCATCGTCGTCGGCGGCGGGCGGGCGGCGGCAAACAAGATTACGGCTTGACTTGGGGACGACGAGTCAATACTGCTGTGCTCTGTGGGCGCGGGTAGGGCGGCAGCGGAGGGTGGGGGCGGCGGGGCCGGCGGGGGCGGCGGGGGCGGCGGGGGGCGGCGCACGCTGGCAGCAACGCGATACGAGCAAGCGTCTCGCTGACCGCCAACCCCTCCGCCCCCCTCAATGTGGTAGCAAGCGTTCAGTCTTATCTGCAATTAAGTCCTGTCATGGCCTGTGGCTATCTGGCCCGAGTCCCGAGGCGGGCTGCAAGAGAAGGCAGAAAAGGAGGGGGGTTGGGGGGGGAGTAAAAGGGGGGGGGGCGGAGGCGTTGGCGGAGCCCCGAGCACTCCATTGACACCGTGGCGGCACGAGGAGGAGAACATCATCGCGACACCCACGATAGGGTAAGGAGTACCCCATATACAAGCTCAGCAGGATGGAGGGGAGGAGGAGGGGAAGCGGGTTCCGGGCGCCGGAGAGGAGGGGAAGGGGCAGAAGCGTTCTAGGATTCAGGGGAGCGGGCGAGCGATAGGTGCCGATATGGAACCCGTCCAGGAACGCGGGAAAGGGATGTCGCGGGGTCAGGGAGTGCAGCCGACACGGTGCCAGCGCTGCACCGGAGAGGACAACCAAGGAGTCCGACACGACCACAGACAATGATCTAGACTTACGAATCCCGACGTGCGAATCGCCCCGGCGAGAGAGCCAAGCTTGCGACGTTGTCATTTTGACCTACTTCTAGATTTCGGACAAACTTGAAATTTTTCAGGGACGTTCTTTGATGACTGGTTTTGTATTTGTCCGATAATGTCGAAAATAATACAAAAAAAAAGAATGTTCTTGAAAAAACACACACGTAGGAAAGGAGACCGGCGGTCGCTGCGCTGCAAACCTGAAGAGTGTAGTCCGCACCAATTTCCCGATTTGCGCACGAACGCCGCTGACGTTCAATAATAAAACGGCGCCATCAATCAGAAAATGAGCCACGATCACGCGGAGGCCGAATGCATCGAATAGTGATCATCCCGCCGCTGCTGCGCGTGAATTGCATCCGCGATGCGAACCAGCCGCCACCGCAGCAGCAGCAGCAGCAGCAGCAGCAGTAGCAGCAGCGGCACCCATCAGGTTATACCACACATAATGCCACTGAAAAATATTCATCGCGCTCTGGGCGTGCGCGCTGCGCTGTGCTGACGTGCTCACGGGGCGGCAGCGGGGCGCCCTGTCCAGCCATGTGTAAGGATGCTGTTCAGCCCTGGCTAATCACCAACACGAACGGCCATTAATCATGGGAGGGCCACCGCACTGGGCACTCACTGTATATGTGTGACACCGCTGCCGGGGCCCCAGTGTGGCGGTGCGCGGCGCGCTCAGCGACCATCTGCCGCGCCCAGCTTTCACACTTTCATTCGGCTGGAAACGACCATCTACCACTACAGTGCCGGCAGAGCCGCCCAATAGTTTGTGTTTCTGGGAACGTTTGCTGCGTTGTGCCCGTTTTGGTTCGTGCATCACTCCCCCCCCCCCCCCCCTTACCCTTCCTAGGTGTGAAATATTTTGTTTTGAAGATATTCTAGATTTACGGTACGCGGCCGTGACGCACCCTGGCTGCGCTGGGCTGGGCGAGGCGAGGCCCCCACGGCCCACGGCCCGGCGCCCCGCGGAGCCCCACGCGGCGGCCAGGCCGGCATTTAATCACGCCACTGAATTACCTCCACCTTTGGGAAAACTTTCCGCGAGAGACGAGACGAGGTGCTGTGCTCGAGTATTCGCAAAGTTCATCGGGGGCGAGTGAGAGAGAGAGAGAGAGAGAGAGAGAGAGAGAGAGAGAGAGAGAGAGAGAGAGAGAGAGAGAGAGAGAGAGAGAGAGACTCCCGCGTGGCCCCCGCCGGCCTCTCCCCCCCCCCCCCCCCCCCGGCAGGACCTGCTGCCCTCATACAAAGTTACGGCTAGAGCCTACGCAGTGATTCCCAGCCCGTGGTGGCCCGGCAGCGGCAGCCTCCCGTACCTTGACATGTTTTCATCGCCGTGAATTAAAATACCTTACGGGGGGGGTCCGTATCTATGCCGTCTTATAACCTTCACGGCGCCGCGTCCCCTTTTAACTCCGCGCCCCCTCCGGCCGCCCCCTCCGGCCGCCCCCTCCGACCGGTGGTCCCCTCCGCGGCCCTGCCTCTCCATCAGTGCCAGCAGCAACAGCGCTCGAATTTAAAGTTCCATGGTCATCCGGGGGTCGCGGCGTTGCCCGTGCTCCGGGCGGCTCCGGGTAGATCGGCCTGCTGCCAGCACCACCGTCTCCCCGTCAGGGCTCCTCAAGGCCTGCCGGCCTGCCGCTGACATTCACCACCGGGCTCGCCGCCCTGCCATTCTGACTCTGGCCGATCCGATAGGCATATTAAGACCTCATCGCAGCCAATGCGGCACCGCCGTACAATCAGGAACTGCCGGGGTCGTGTCAGTCACAAAACGGCCGCCGTCGGCCCGGAGGCTCGTTACTCCAGAACATTTGTTCGCGATCGGGGACGAACAACACGTGTTCGGAAAATTAGTAAATTTGCGGTTATTAGACAAAATTTGGTTTGGATGTTTTCGGAGCCGAGCCGAACAGCCACCTTTTCGGTTGGTTCGGTTTCGAACAAAATTGATTCTGTTATTGGTTGGGTTCGGTTCGAATTTTCACAAAAATGCTTCGTGTTCACATCGAGCCAGAACAAAAGGCTGTGCGCACACCACCTCTACTCCTACCCGGCCGCCGCCGCTGCAGCTTCGCTACACCTTAAAAGGTTTCCCGTCCCGCAGATCGCAGTCCCTGCGCCCTATTACGATGATGGCATCGGGGCGTCCAGAGTGCTCGGGCAGACAGTCCATACAAACACACTTAGTGGAGACAGAGCGAGGCGGAAGGCGGGTGGCGGCGGTGGCGGCAAAAGGTATGAAGTGTCTGCTGCGCGGGTCTCCGCCCTCCACCGACCACCTCTCTCCGTCTTTGGCTGTCTTGGGTTGGCGGCGGGAAGGGAGAGGATTGTGTTTGTTTGAAGTGCGACCTGAGAGAGAGAGAGAGAGAGAGAGAGAGAGAGAGAGAGAGAGAGAGAGAGAGAGAGAGAGAGAGAGAGAGAGAGAGAGAGAGAGAGAGAGAGAGAGAGAGAGAGAGAGAGAGAGAGAGAGAGAGAGAGAGAGAGAGAGAGAGAGAGAGGAGGAGGAGGAGGAGGAGGAGGAGAGCTCCTGAAAGTCTGAGCGCCGCGGCCTGTCACAATGGGGGCGGCATACACGCTTCCGAAACAGCAACGCCGCCGTCGCGACTAACGTCTTTCGCCGAACACCAAACCGCGCCGCGCCGCGCCACGCCACGCCAAAGCTTGTGCGGCTGTGCGGTGAGTCTGTGCTGCGGTTGGCGGCTGGATTGTGCCGTCTGCCGGGCCTCTCCCCCCTTGCTTTGCTGAGGGGATGATTGTCCCTCTCCTCTCTCTCTCTCTCTCTCTCTCTCTCTCTCTCTCTCTCTCTCTCTCTCTCTCTCTCTCTCTCTCTCTCTCTCTCTCTCTCTCTCTCTCTCTCTCTCTAGATCTATCTCTTTTGACGAAGTGTTTGAGACAAATGGGGCGCGCTGTTGTCGAAGGTGTCGGTACAGAACGGTACGTCGAGCACTTCCCTCCCCCTTTCCCGAGCTAACCTGGGAGGCGGTGAGGGACAATCACTCACTCACTGCTGCCTGGCAAGAGCCAAAGCCAGTGTGGCGGTGTTGATGTATAAACCTAATCGGATCCAAGGCGGGGTCGGGCTCCCTGCCAGAGCCGAAGGTACTCGACTAGTCGTACCGAGCCGACCCGAGGCCTGAGCCGTGGGAGCGTGCGGTGTGCGGGCGCCCCCTTCGTATTCTTCTTGTTCTGCGCTCCTCTTCTTTGGAAACTTCACTCGCAGAATCAGGAGTCTCGTCCATCTCCTGGTCAGGTCGGACCGGGCCGGGCCGGGCTCGGCTCCTAAACACGATCCCCGGCCGGAGAAAGCACTCCCAGCGAATTGACCGGCCCGCCTTGCTTACCAGCCCCCTCTTCACACCTGTCTCGCACGTCAATCGGCCGCGGGGGCGGGCGCAGAGAGTAGTAGGGAAAAAGCAGGTGAAAAAACAAGGATAGAAAAACCCGCACGCTCCCTGCAGATAAAAATAAAACAAAAGAAAAACTGCAAAAATTTTCTTATCTGTACCCCCCCCCCCCCGCCCGAAAGGTAGGCAATTCGCGTTACAATCCGCCTGAAAGTAGGCAGAAAGCGGTACCCCGCCCCCTCCCTCTGAGCCGCCCCTGGATCCGCGCCTGCACACCTATTTTCCCTCAAAACTAAAAGAACGAGTCTGTCCTAGAACGCTAAAGCGTTCTCCATGTCAGTCTTTCAGAGTGTACATTGAATTTTGTGAGTGTGGGACTTCTTGGGTCCGCCCCTTGAGCGCAATTTGTTGGTGATAACGAGCGCTCCGTGTGATGTCCGATGGTAAGGAACGGTTTGAACCAACTGGGTTTTATTCGGTCAGAGACAGTGAGTACATACACTCCCGGCCGGAGCCGGACCCGCAGTGAGCTGCTGGCGCTCCGCAAGCGGGCAGGCAGACGCCGTGCATGTTGGGTTGCCTGAGGCGGACATTTCCTCATGTTCCGTATCCTCGGCCGCCTCACAAACATCGCGGCCTCGTTGTTGTCGGCGCGCACACGGCCCGCCCCGCGGTGGATGTCAAAGCAGACCTGAGGGAGCTCGTCGGTGTGATGGTGATGTGGCGACGGAATCGGCTTACAGCGCGAGGCTGGAGGCCCTTTGGAGGCTTGGAGGCCGGCGGGGGACGGCGGGGGACGGCGGGGGACGGGGGCCTCACGGGCCGCCCGCGTCTGCAGGGGGCGGCCAGCGGCGGCCAGCGGCACACCGAGGCTCTCGCTCTGTTGACACAGCAATTCCAAGCGGACGGTTGAGTGAAATGCAGCCCGGACACTGGGGTGGCGGTGGCGGTGGCGGTGGCGGTGGCGGTGGCGGCGGCAGTGCCCGCTCCGCGCCCAGCTGTCACACCGCCCCCGGTGGCCGGTGGCCCGCTACTGTCTTCCTCCCATCTGCCCCCGCTAGACAGTCCCGTCCAGCTCTCTGCCCGGCTCTGCCTCGGCCATCCCATCGGCCACTTCCCGAGAGAGGTTTTCGGAAAAACACGTCGACAATGGGCCGACATATCCGGGTGGGCGCGCGCGCCTGTCCGCGTGCCACTCTAATTGTTTGTCGTGGCGCAGGCGGGGGGCACTGCGGGGCACAGCGGGGCGTGTATGCGTGTGTGTGTGTGTGTATGCATGTGTTTATGTGTGTGTGTGTATGCGTGTGTGTGTGTGTGTGTGTGTGTGTGTATGTGCGCGGCTCGTCACGGCTCAGCCCTTGTTAATTAATTGTTCCAGGATGATAGCCTTTGCAAATTGATGACGAAGATAAAGCGTTTTCAGCGCCCGCCGACCAGGGCCCCGCCGGCCGCACCCGACAGAGGGAACCGTAGCGACCCGGAGGGACCCAGAGGGAACGTATTATATAAGCCGCACGTGATCCGCGACGGGCCGATGATGGTCCACTGATGCGCCGCGCCGCGCCCTTTGCGGGTAAGATCAGCGCGCGCGCGCCCATACACATACTGCATACACACGCGTGCCGGGTCGCACGCCTGGTCGCGTGCCCGGCCACAGTGTACACGAGGCTCCGCCAGGCTTCGCTAGTTTTTCATTGTGGCCGCGTGGGCTTTGCGGTGACGCGGCATTGGGGACCGAACCACAAAACGCGTGGGGGGGGGGGGGGCATGGTCCGTAGTGGTCATGAAACGTAGCCCTCCAATTATTAGCCTGTATATCCTCAGAGGAGAAGAAGAAGAAGAGCTTCATACTAGAGGGGTTGGCCACTTCTTCCGCTTGGAAAAAAGATTCGTTGTCATAACAAATACTCGTGACAATAGCAATATGAATTTGGTTGAGGGCACCAAATTTTCGTGTTGGGGGAACAACGAGCTAGTTGCGCCAGCGAAAATTTAGTTTTAGAGTTGCTTGTCCCAAAATCAACGAAAGAATTCGTTGTGCGACAACTGAACGGTTTTGTTTTGCGTGATAGTCTGGGTGGTAAGGGGCAGATGCGATGAGAAATGTGCTCTGAAATGGATAACACCGATAAGTACGTAAGTACGCGGAGCTGTATTGCCGCTGCGCACCAGGGGTTCGGAGAAGCGGCGGTCGGGGAGAGAAATTTCTACGAACGGAACGCGCGGCGACGCGATGGCATCTCGGGAGAGCGCGGCGCGAGAGCAGGGTAAGAATAAAGTTGACGAAGGTTGTGTCGAGGGTTTTGGGAAGGTCGTGCGTGCGCGTGCGCGTGTGCGTGTGTTGTGTGTGTGTGTGGGATGAGTGGGGCGTGCTGCGCGGTGCGGGGAAAGCAATTTGTGGGAGTTCAAGCCTCCGTTTGACATTCACGTCAATCGCGCTGGCTGCTCGCCTGCCCCCGCTGTGTGTGGCATGGCTGCTGTGAGCTCGGAGCCCGGAGCCGCGTTGCCACCCGCTGCCGGGAGGGGTTTGGGTCGCAAACAGAACCGTCACCAAAGGCGATGCGGGGGCTGCAGGAAAGGCAAAGGCAAGTGAGTTGCACCGCGCTCGCGCCGACTTTCATCATAAAGAGCCCAGGGAATGGGAGTTGGGGCGGAACGAAGCGCGCGCGCGTGCGGTTCCGTTAGGCGGTGCGCTAAGTAACTGAGCAGGTGCCGTGCGGCAGGGGCCGGCAGGTGCCGGCAGGTGCCGGCAGGTGCCGGGGTGCGGGGCGTCGGCATGGCCGCGCCGCGAGGAGCAAGGCGCGTGCAAACGGAAGTGGGTCAACCCCTGGTGCGGTGGCCGACGCGACGCGCACACGTGTGTGTCACACGTCGTACACACGCTACTGCTGCCGCCTGCCGGGCCTGCTGCCTGCCGGACCCCGCCGGGAGCCTGCCGGGCCTGCAGGCAAGCCTCGGCGGTCGCGACGCAGACTGGAGTGGTGCTGGTGGACCTAATTGTGGGCGATTCATCACACGGCTTACTTCCTTCTTCTCCTCCTCCTCCTCCCCCCTCCTCCTCCCTCCGCCGCCCCGGTCCGCCTCAGACCCGCCCGCCCGGCCCGGCGAGACCAGCAGCGCGAACAAGCGCCCTGGTTTTGCCCTACTGTGCCCACTGCGCCGCACACAGAGAACAGAAGGTTACCCAGAGCTCGCACTCCCATGTACTGCGTGGGGCGAATTTCGTCCAGGTAGGGGACCCTCGCTAATCCTCTGCGCCTGTGAGCGGGCGGCTGGGGCCGGGCGGGGGGAGGGCCTCGAGAGGAGAGGGGGCCGAGTGGCGGGGTTTTCGCCACGGATTCAAATGGTAGCTTGGATGCGTGGCACGGGACCGGAACCGGGCGGGCCCATGGGTACTTTTAAAGCGGTATTTTCACGTTTCCTGGTCATTTATCGTTGTTTTTGAGTTTGTGTCCCATTACGGGCTTGTCCTGTTGTTAAATGCAATGATTTAATTCTGATTTACTGGACCCGATTAGGAAATATGAGGCCACAAAAGTAGGTAGTCGGAGCCATGAGAGCATTGGTTTCTGCCCCCCCCCCCCCCCTTTCCTCTCCTCTGGCTTTCTTTCTTTCAGGGATGATAAGGGGGAATTATGAGACATAAATTCTGAATAAATGTACAATTTAATGACAGCAAATAAACACAATTGATACATAAAATGGCAACAATTTCAAAACAAAACATAAATTCTGGATAGCTGTGCAATTTAATGACAGCAAATATACAAGATTGTTACATAAAATGACAATATAATTTCAAAACAAGAAGGTGATATCACAAATACAAAATGAAAAATAAAAAAGGCAACAACAGAGGTGAAAAGTACACTTCATATTCTTCTAGAGACTCGGCCACTGAAATCAACAGAAGAGAGAAAAACAGGATTAGTGTACTGCAGACAAGAAAAAACTGATTATTTAAATTAAAAAACACTTTTACTTATCTTTTTCAAGGATCCCAGCAGGAACAAACAAGGGTGATGCATGGGGTGAAGGTAGAATGTTGTGACACTGCCAGGGAGAAAACAAAACACAATTAGTTTACAGCTTCTTCAACAGCTCAAAGTGACCAAATTATCTAGAAGTTCTAGTTTAAAAACAATTTATTTGCTGAGCAAAAACAGCTGGGTGATATCAGCAATATTATTAGAACAAATTAAAAGAAAAAGGAAACTGCAGAAGGCATTCATATGTTTGTATACCACTATCAACATTGATTGCAATGACCTTACGAGAAATTCAGTGTTAAAGCAAAAGTACTATTCGGGTTCAACTTAAAGTTTCACAACTGAGAAACAATTTCTTGATCATTCAAAAAGAAAGGCACTAAGTATGCATTATTAAATACCATGGAAAATATAAATTGGATAGATATAAAATGGACACCAGAAGTTAAAACCCTTTGCCAGGACTGTTGACGCAACTCATCATGATCCAAGTCGAGTACTACACAAACAAGACTAGCAAGATTGTTGCAAGGAAAAAATATTTTACAAGGTAATCTAGGAATTATCTCTCAAATTATAAACTCAAATGCGTGATGGGGGAAAAAAAGGAGGACCCGTTTATACTTGCTCCTTGCTCACTTCACCATCAGCTGACTTTGTTGGGTTATGGCGGCTCGTCCAAGACGAGATATAATACGAAATGTACGAGTTGCCGTAAGTTCTCAATAATAAACACTTTAAGAGAATTGGCAACGCACTAAAAATGCAACACAGAAATATCGGGAGATAGAAAACTAACGTGAATTTCAAAGTAGATTGTTTAGGCTTCATGGAGAATGTAAACACACGAACGCTTCGCTCTGGCCCGGCATCAGAGTAGAGCATTTCCACTAAAACCACTTATGCGCACTCAACATTTATCGCTAGAATTAATGTACATACCTTTGAAAATAACTCAACTGCACTGGAACACCAAACTCAGTGAAAATTCTTCTAAGTTCTTCAAAACAAACCGATGGGCAGGACGAGCGCTGCAGAAGACGTCCCAGAAAATGGCGTCTCAGAGCTAGACGATACCAACGTACCGAATGCAAACGCACAGGAGCCAATGAAAAAAATGCGATCGTTAGAAACATTTAAAAATGAGCTTACGCATGCGTGTAAACGTTTTCTTAATGATATAAAATTTCATTTAAGACGGGTACTCGAAAAAAAGAGCGCTTACTAGAGGTGTTGAATGTGTCAATTTTTTGTTTTGGGTTGGTACTTGGGCTGGTATGCGCCCTCCCCTCTGCTCTCCTGCCCTCCTCCCCGCCCGACCCCAGCCCGCTCACAGGCGCAGAGGATTAGCGAGGGTCCGCTACCTGGACGAAATTCGCCCCGGCTCCTCCATAAGAGTCGGAGCTCTGCCTATGCTTCTGTTCTCTGTGGCGCCGCAGCCAGCAGCACCAGCCAAACAGCCCGGCGGGACCGGGCCGGGCCGGGGAGGCTGCTTGTCGCTGGCCGGCATACCGTGTGGTCGTGGCCACAGGACAGTGCCTCCCCCCCCCCCTCCCCCCCCCCTTGTGCGGCCCCCCGGGCCCCTTTCCGGCCCCTCACGGCCCCTTCCGCCTTGCCTTGCTCTTCTTCTAAGTTTCAGCCACTTGCGGATGAAATACCAAGTGGTGCCGACACGCACCCTCCTGAGACGCCACGGCAGCCATGGTAGCCACGGCACCTCACATGACATCCCTGTAGCCGAGCTCCACACAGCTCCGAGCCGGGCGCGAGGCTCCAGCCCCGCCACGCCACGCCACGCCACGCCACGCCACGCCACGCCACGCCACGCCACGCCACGCCACGCCACGCCACGCCACGCCACTCCAGCCGCCTCACGGGCGCGCGGAGCAGTGCGGAGAGTTAGGGTTGACATGTGGAGAGCAGAGATGCGCCCCAGGCCTTCTTATCTCGCCGCTCTCCCTGCTTTTCTCATGATTCGTACACACACACACACACACACACACACACACACACACACACACACGTTGCATGAAAAATGTTACGGTCATTGCGAAATTCGGCCAGACATGGGATGTTACAAAGAAACCACATAAAAAGAGCGGCCTCATCGATGGGGCCCGGTTACACTGTATTACACTGCTGCGTGTTATTGCTCGATTTTTTCCTTCGTGATGGTTGCTGTCCCGTTTTGGCAGCCCAAAAACCAAACAACGGAATAAGACGCTCTGTTCCCACGTATCCGAAATCTGAATATGCAAGCGAATTTAGAGTGTGTGGAAGCTCTATGGATAGCCGTGGCCCCTCGCCTCCCACTGGCCGTGTCGCCTGTCCGCCTGCGATCACGTCCCGACCGAAAGTCGTGCGCAGACCGGACCGATGGCCGCCGATACCCCCGGCCCCGGCCCCGGCCCCGGCCCCGTCCCATTCAGCCTTCAGCCCGCTGTGGATAAACTTTCAGCACGCGGCACTCTGCTTTCACTTGATGTCGGGCCAGGACCAGGTCGACTGCTCCGATACACGGCTTCGCAGTCGCTCTCTCTCTCTCTCTCTCTCTATCTCTCTGTCTCTCTGTCTCTCTCTCCCCCTATCTCTCTCTGTCTGTCTGTCTGTCTCTGTCTGTCTGTCTGTCTCTCTCTCTCTCTCTCTCTCTCTCTCTCTCTCTCTCTCTCCCCCCGCCCCCGGGGGAGAAGTAGGAGTGCGGTGCCGGCAGGAGGACCGGCCGGCGGAGGTGTGGAGACAGATAAAACTGGACGCGGACAGCGCGGCGCGGACCCCAGCCCCCAAGCCCTTGGGGCACAGAGCGGCACAGCCAGGGCACGGCCAGGGCACGGCCAGGGCACAGCCTGTGGTGGGCGGCCGGCGGCCATGGTCTGGCGCGGGGGCCAGGAGGGCACGGGGTTTGAATAATACAGCGAGAGGATTGGCCACTGGCAGCCCCTGGCAGCCCTGGCAGCCGTCGGCGGCCTCTAAACGTCACAGGGGTTCCGGGGGAGGGAGAGTGAGACGCGATACACATAGCGGGGGATAACTACCACGGTCTGTGCGCCCCTTTGCTGTCCGTCCTCTTGCTGAGATTACTCTCAGAGTGAAGGATCCGACTCCATAAGGAAGAAGACGAAAAACAAATTCCAGGATGCAATGAGTCTCCGGGGGAAAAGGCGGCGGCGAGGGGCGGCGAAGGAGGGAAAAATGAGAAACGAGGCGGGAGATCGGAGAGAGATGTTTGTGTGTGCGCGAGGGGGGAGGGGGGGGGGAGGAGCGGCACACCCACAGCCAGTGACATCCGATTCAATCGACTAGGATTCGATTCGAGTCGAACACACACACACGCACGCACACACACACACACACACACACATACACACACATACACACACATACACACTTACACACACAGAGAGCTCTGCGTTGGTCCACGACGGCTGTTGGCGTTTAGGTTCCTCTGAGAGTTGGCGAGGAAGTGGACGAGGGGCGTTGCACGCAGCACAATAGGAGGCCAGCCTTGTATCAACAGCCGTCCCACAGACCTCCGCCCCTCACGGCCCTACGGGCCCCACGGGCCCCACCCCACCTCCCCCACCGCTGCTGCTGCTGCTGAACGATACACAACAGTCACTCCCAACAAAATAATTCCATTTTTCTCGCACGAACGCACTCTGTCCGCTTTTGTTTTTCGAATAATAAGCCCCTTGTGCTGGCGATCGGCTGGCGATCGGCCCAGCAGCAGCAGCCCGGCCGAGCGGCCCAGCCCGACCGCTCCGCGGTGCCACACTCCGGTCGGCTGAAATGTGTGGGCGGAGGGCGGAGGGCAGAGGGCGGCAGGAACACTACAAAATATTGTAGCGCCACGTTAATTACAGGAAAAAACTGCTTCAATACTTCCGTATAGGAACAGTGCACGGAGAGTATCGTATCGTAAAATTTAAAAAAAATGTTGTAAAAACGCGCCACGACAAAATATGTTTGCAATGATCATTGCGATTTCAAACGCAGCAGTCGTGCGGCCTTATGACGCACAGTGCTGCCGATACTTCGTGGAAGTAGAAAGGCTCATCAACATTTCTGCTCGTTGGACAGCGGCGTGCTCTCGGGCCTGTTCTGTCTTCATGACACGCCTAATCTTCGGAAACTGTCATTTCCTTTCCCGCGAACCCAGTCTGACTGTCATGCCAACAGAAGCGGCCGGTGATATGTGAGACTGGGTAGACCGACATGCAAACGACAGTAACAAGTGTGTGCCAAATGGACGTCTGAGTGACGTTTTTCATTTTCACCGCCCGTGGATGTCGCCCCGGCTTTATCCTCTCGATTCCGCATACCTGACTAGAGCAGTCTTGCCAAGAAACGAAGGAGGTGCATGCTTGAAGAATCGCCATACTTGATTTTGTCGATCCTTCACCCAAATATCGTTAAAATGACATGAATCACACTTTTTGTTACTAAACCACAAAGGCATTACTTATTTTTAATTATTTAATTCCAGATTTTAAAAATGCCCTGATTTTTTACTTCCCTTCCATTTTGCGGATTTTTTAAAAAAAACTCTGTCTCTCTCTGTCTCTCTCTGTCTCTCTCTCTGTCTCTCTCTCTGTCTCTCTCTGTCTCTCTCTGTCTCTCTCTGTCTCTCTCTGTCTCTCTCTGTCTCTCTCTGTCTCTCTCTCTCTTTCTGTCTGTCTGTCTGTCTCTCTCTCTCTCTCTCTCTCTCTCTCTCTCTCTCTCTCTCTCTCTCTCTCTCTCTCTCTCTCTCTCTCTCTCTCTCTCTCTCTCTCTCTCTCTCTCTCTCTCTCTCTCTCTCTCTCTCTCTCTCTCTCTCTCTCTCTCTCTCTCTCATTTCCTTGCCTTGTGTGTTGCAGTCAAGCCAGAGGGCCCCCCACTGCTGACGTCCTCCAAGTCGTCGTACGACCCGGGCGAGGTGCTCAACGCCATCTGCACGGCGCGGCCCTCGCAGCCCGCGGCGGAGCTCGGCTTCTACCTCAACGACAAGCCGGTGAGTCGTTCAATTTGTGACGCGCCGCGTTATCGATCTTCCTTATCTGGGATGGCGGGGCGAAAAAGATCGCCTTCTTGATACCAGCAGGCAGGGAGGTCCATGTGAATAAGGATCAAGGGGCCTGGGCCTGCGGGCCTGCTGCTCCTAGCATGCTGCGCATTTGTTTGCGGAAGGGTTGGTCTCTCCGCACGCCACAGTCGCTACACTTCACTCCCTCTCTCCCTATCCCTCTCCCTCTCCCTCTCTCTCTCTCGCTTTCCCTATCACACACACACACATGGCTTCGGGGCCGTGTTGCTCTGGGCAGGCCGCGGCGAAATAAATATAAATAGAAGATATGGCTGGGAGGATGATAAATCACGACCGACTTGTTGCCATTCAAAATGGAGCGATATTTCAGTGCCACAGCGCGGCGGCGGCCCCGCGGGAGGAGAGCGCGCCGAGAAGCACTGGCTTAGCGCTGCCCTCGCAGGTTCGCCCCTCTCCACCCCGTGTGATGTGAATGACAGCGGGCGCCTACGAAGTCGAGGGTAGGCCAGCCCGCCACACACTCACGCCTCGCGGGCTGGCCTACCCTCCCGGCGCTCGGCGAGCTGCAGCACCAGCAGCGCGCCTGCGGAGACGGGGATAGGCCAACCCGTGGAGCACGAGTGTGTGACGGGCTGGCCTACCCTCCCGGCGCTCGGTGAGCGTCAAGCTGCGGAGTGATTCTCTGTCCATGAATGATGGTTTGGGGCGAATGAGCCGAAGGGATAAGGAAGAGGGTGCAGGGTGTGGAGGGGAAGGGGGAGCAGAGGGCTGAGTAGTTGGCGTCAAGTGTTGCGTGCCCAGGAACGCCTTCCGTGCCAGCAAGCTGTAGCAGAGGATATGGCTGACAGCAGTGCACACACGCAACTCTCTCTCTCTCTCTCTCTCTCTCTCTCTCTCTCTCTCTCTCTCTCTCTCTCTCTGTCTCGCTCCACGTATGCCCTTCACTATACGACCTGCTCATGGGTCTCTGCCACGAAGCGAGAAATTCGATTGGCAGTCGAGCGGGGAAACTCTTTTATCACGGCCACCACCACACTGCTGTTGGTGTCCCCGTTCGCGACCGAGTAAGTTTCCCTTCCATCAAGTCAGATCAAACTTTTGTCCACGCCGCCCCCCTCCCTCCCACCCCTCCACAGCCGCGCGCGAGCGTCCCGCAACTCCCTCTTCCACCCTGTAGCACAGTAGGGGAGGCAGTGCGGCGAGAAAAACAAATGCATTAAATAACAGCGAACCCGCGCCACAGACGCGGCCGCCGCGCGGGAAAACTTTAGGCAGACGAACACAGGAACTGCGCAGCGAATGCACTCGGTCCGCACCGCGCGCGCTCGCCACGACCCGCTGTGTGATTCGGGGAGTACAGAGTGATGCGCCCGTCCCCAGGGATCCCTCAGGGATCGGGCAGAGATCGGCGCAGCCTGGCGCAGCCCGAGGCGGGGCCGTTACGATTGACAGCAATTTACATGCAATCTGCCTGTCACTGGAGGGGGCAAGTCTCTCTCTCTTTCTCTCTCTCTCTCTCTCTCTCTCTCTCTCTCTCTCTCTCTCTCTCTCTCTCTCTCTCTCTCTCTCTCTCTCTCTCTCTCTCTCTCTCTCTCTCTCTCTCTCTCTCTCTCTCTCTCTCTCTCTCTCTCTCTCTCTCTCTCTCTCTCTCTCTCTCTCTCTCTCTCTCTCTCTCTCCCTCCTAGCTCCAATCCCCGAGTCAGCTGTCACTCCGCCGTCACCTCACTGCCGCGCGCGCTGCATGCGGTGTGGCAGACGGACGAAAAACAATAAAGGTACACTTTTATTTTTATTTTAAAAAACGCCGCTTTCGCACGCCTTCTTGGCGCGGCGGTCGGTGCGCGCAGTGCGCTCCTCATCGGACAGCGAGAAGCGAGCTGTCTCAGGCGCCACGCACCGCCCCGACGGATCTCATCCTATTTATCACGAGGTGTAGGTGTGTGTGTGTGTGTGTGTGTGTGTGTGTGTGTGTGTGTGTGTGTGTGTGTGTGTGTGTGTGTGCTTCTTTTCCTCGTCTCTCTGTTTATGGTCGGCCCGGGTGGCGTGGCAGAGCGCGCGACGGCTCGCGAAATCTTGGAGAAATCTCTGTCGCGAAATGACGGAGTACTCTTTCTCCGACTTGGCCGCGGCAGAGATGGAAAGGGGGAGGAGGGGGGAGGGGCATATTCGCTGCCTGCCTGACGGACTACCTGCCGGAAGTTGCGTTGCAGCCGCGGCGCCAAGCGGGGCAGGCCTGATGACGCTGAGGCCGGAGGCCCGAGGGGGCCGCGCTCGCAACAACTTTATTCCTGAACAAGCGTCACTAAAAGACTCTGATGAGAGCGCGGGAGAGAGGAGGGCACGTAAACAGACGAGCGTGCATTTCAAGTGCGCGGCGGCAGGGTTTATGCCTGCCTCCACGACGCTCTGCCAAAGTTATTCGCGAGTAGTTGCACGTGGCCGAACTCCTTTTTTTATGGCCTGCCGAAGGAAAACTTGGTCCGAGGCTCGCCTAGCTGCGCACTCCTGCCTGGCCGCACGGGCGCGCTCACTCGTCAACAGACTCCAGTGACTTCCTGCCAAGACTGTACGAGACTGAAAGTGCGGCCCCGGGCAGCCCCCGCCAGCGCAAGCCTTGCAAAAAAAGGAGTTGAAAGTCTGATGAGTACGCTTCTGCGGTGGTCTAATGCTATATAACTGGCCGGCATTGCACCTCATGAGCTCTCACCACTCAAGTAACCCGCACGCGGGGAGCGCCGCGTGGGCCACGGGGGCTCGGGGGCTGCGGGGGCTGCGGGGGCTGCGGGGGCTGCGGGGGCTGCGGGGGCTGCGGGGGCCGTGGGGGACGCTGGGGCCGGGAGGCCCGAGGGGTCTCGTAAAGCCACTGCACTTCTCACGAAACAGTCTCATGTGCACAGTCAGTCACTTCCAGTCTTTGTTCCCCGTCATTCCAATCACCAGTCACCAAAATGTTTCCGAAAAACAATTCAGGCAGTGAAAAAAAGGCCTCTGAGGAGGAAAACAGAAGCAACCGAAGCTTCATATACTGTAGCATCTGACCCTAAAGCAGAACATGGAGAAAAATATTCCAGTCTCTTTCGGAGTAATTTCCCAGTCACTTAGAATTTCAGTCACTGTACAAAGTTTTCACGATTGGTGTGCGCACACCAAGGGCCCCTTCCCTGGCGCGGGCCGCACCTCTACGAAAGGAATCAATATTATGCGGCCGCGGCGCCCAATTGGCCATCTACGAAAGATAGTCCCCGGCTGGGGAAGCACAAACCATCCCGTGAGGACGGGACGGGCTGATGGGCCGCCTTTTATCTCGGAGGAAACGGGAAGAAAAGATCCCGGAGCAGACGCCCCCGCCGCCCCCGCCGCCCCCACCACCCCCACTGCCCCCGCCCGCTGCCACCGCCCCGCTCCGCCCGCGGCAGACGAAGCCCAGCGGAGCCCCGGCCAGAGTCGAGCCGGAGGAGTCGGAGCTGGAGCCGCCAACTCGGAGAAATCTGATTCTCTGTCAGCGTGCCGGGCCCAGCCCCGCCGTGCCGCCATGCCGCCGTGCCGCCGTGCCCCGCCAGCCGCCGTGCCCCGCCAGCCGCCGTGCCGCCGTGCCGCCGTGCCCCGCCAGCCGCCGTGCCCCGCCAGCCGCCGTGCCCCGCCAGCCGCCGTGCCCCGCCAGCCGCCGTGCCCCGCCAGCCGCCGTGCCCCGCCAGCCGCCGTGCCCCGCCAGCCGCCGTGCCCCGCCAGCCGCCGTGCCCCGCCAGCCGCCGTGCCCCGCCAGCTGCCAGCGCAGCGCGGAGGCGGCGCAGCTCGCAGACACGACACGTGGCCGAGGCCGTGGCCGGGGCCGTGGCAGTACGTGTGGCCACCAATGGGAACAACCACATCTCTCTCTCTCTCTCTCTCTCTCTCTCTCTCTCTCTCTCTCTCTCTCTCTCTCTCTCTCTCTCTCTCTCTCTCTCTCTCTCTCTCTCTCTCTCTGTCTTTCTTTTCGTCTTCTCTGACTTCTCCATCCTCGTCGTGCCGCGATTCCAAACTCGATGTCGTTTCCCACCGCCGTTGCCTTTTACAGTATTCGTGCGCGGCCTTCTTGTGGTCTTGCAGCAGCTCAGGTGTATTGTTCCAAAGCATTTTTCATCATCACAGCTTATTGGCTGCAACAAAAAAAAGAAAGAAATGATATGCCGTAAATTTTGCCGTTCCGCTGATACGGAATTATTCAATTTTCTTGGTGTGACCACGCCACACGTGTGCCTACGCGCGCGGCCGGGTCAGGGGTCCGCGATTGGTTCTGCTTTTTGCACAGGATTTGACTTTGCGCAGCATTCTGACTGCCCCCCCCCCTCCCCCTCCCCCTGCCTCCCTCTCGGTCCCGAATCCTCACCCTGCCAGCCCTGCCCCCCCCCTTTTCCCCTCTCTTCCCCTCCCTCACATACACACACACACGCGCGCGCGCGCGTTGGAAGAAGCCCACACATTATGTGTCGCTGTGATAAAACTTTTTTTTCTCCCATGTTGAATGATAAATGATAGAAGCGCTCCGGTGAAGCCTCGGTAGCTGCACTGGCGGGGGAGGAGGGGGGGGGACACAAGCACAGCCCCTCCCCTCACCCCTCCTACCTCCGTACTACCTTTTATTCTACCTCCCTGGACGGGGGCTAAAAGGATTCCGGCACTCGCTTGAATAAAATGCACACGTCTTTTTCACATGGCCTCCCGCTGCCTTTCCCTGTCACGGAAAGTAATTACTGCCACGGTTACGACGCGGTGCACTGCACACGGACTGTGCACGGACTGTGCACGGACTGTGCACGGACTGTGCACGGACGCCAGTGCACTTCAGTCACACCCGCACCGCAGCCAAAGGAGTGCACTGTCCCCGCGGTTTTCTTTTTTTCTCTTTTTTACCCCTTTCTCAAATATGTCAAGAGCACAGCGGGGTTGAGAGCAATGAGCAAATATGGTTGCTGCACCGCGCGTCTGTTTAGCTGCGCACTCTCTGTTAGCAATAAGGCGGGGAGTGGTGACTATCATCGGTGAAACTATTCAATCAAAAAGGGTAATCGTTGATCATGCGCGTGGACAACACCACGGAGGTCATATACACAGATTCCAATCATAGCCGATTTTTTAAAATTTGTATTTTATTTTTTCCAACACGAAATTGTTTTTTACTGTCTTTTTTTTTAATGAAGAAAAAGACATTTTCCGTCTTGATTTTTAGTCGATGTTTTTTTGCCATTGTACACCGATTTTTATTAATTAGTGGATAGTGGCGTCATCATGGCGGAGCGTCATGCCGACACGCTTTAGCACTTTGGTCCAGCGCACGGGTCGCGGCAATGAGCGGCTCATTACGCGTACAAGTACACGCGATGCACCGCCTTGTGTAATGCGGTGGACGGGCGGCAGGCTGCGCGCGCAGGTCCGGGGCAGCCGTCGGCCACCAGCCGCCTGTCTGTACGAATAAGCGCGCATAACTGGCATTTTAGAGGAGCGAAAAGTGAATAAAGAGATGACGAAAAACACACATAATTATAACACGTTATCGTGCGTGCGTGCGGTGCTCGGCGCTGGCGTCGCTATCATCATCATTTTCATCAACTCGTTGTCCGCGGCAAAATAAACGTTTCCTCTCGGGAATAATATGCCCCTCTGCGCGCCACCGGAGCAGAGGGGCAGGGGGCCCAGGGGGCAGGGCGCTGAGGGGAGGGGGCTGAGGGGAGGGGGCTGAGGGGAGGGGGATGAGGAGAGGGGGCTGAGGGGAGGGGATCCCGTCCCGTGAGTCAAGCCGACTATGGCTGGCCGTCACAGGAACGGTCAGAAACAGCAGCGCCAATGTGTCCTCCGACGGGAAGGTCACCCTGAGCGGACTTCTGCTGGGCTGCCGCCTGCCTCGGCCTGCCTGCCCTGCCCTGCCTGCTCCCCGCAGACCGGGGCCGATGCCGAGTGATGCACGAGGATGCACGCACAGTAGTCGCACTCTGCGTGTTGCCGCTCCCCGCTGAGGGCCCACGGTCCACGAGGGGGCTCACGCACATTCACGGCCACGCCACCACGCGGGGCCCCAAGGGGGGCCGACTCGTTACTTCGTACACAATCCTCTAATACCTCTTACTAGGCTGCCCAAAGGCCAATCGCGGGCGAATTTGTGTCACGTTTTTTGTAGCGGTAGTTTTAGTCCTTTAGGGGGTTCAAAATTCGCGTCGCTCGCTCGTTTGATTGTAATTAATCAATAAATAGCCAAGAGTTTATTATGCTACGATAACAATATTTCAGTTATTATTTTCAATCATCGCGTATAAGGAACGTCACAGCTGATATGCACCCATAAGGCGGTGAGCAGGGGGCACACGGTCCCTGGGGCTGGTGTGCCCCCAGAGAGGCGGTTGGCAGAGGGGCGCGCGGTTCCTAGGCGAGGGGTGCATCACATGGCAAAGTCACTCTGTACATGTACACCCAACGGAATACTGTCATGTGCAATCACGTCCAGTCCCTTCCCAATCATTCCAATCACCAGACACCGAAATGATTCCGAAAAAAATTCAGCGAGAAAAATGAGCCTGATGGCATGTTTGACCGATGTTGACAAAACCTATGTCGTCCCGGCTTCCGCCAGGACCCTGCCTTCAACTTCGGTGATCTTACGGGAACCGGTGCTTTACGGCTGCTAGTTGGCCCCGGGACACAGCACTAGAACCCGCTACCCGGCTTGCGCCGGACGGATCTCCCGGCAACCCCTAGCCCGCGCCTATGCGCGAGGCCCCCTCCGCTAACCACGGCCTCCGGGACTCCATAATACTGTAGTGCCCTTCAACCGCAGCCTGGTTTGGCCCCACTCATCGTGGGAGTCCGCCCCTGCGAAGATTTGGAGGACATAGGTTCCCTTCGTACACGGCCGAAGCCGCTGTACTCTACTCGCTACGTACCGAGTAGCGGCATGTCCGCACCTGCCAGATTCAGAGAGGAAAACAGAAGCTTCGAACCCTAGAAGCTCTGCACATCCCCCGAGTCTCCCCCTGGATTTCTCCAGAGGCACAGAACGCCCCCCCGGGCGGGACCCTCGAATCTAGGGAATTGAACCCTAGACCCTCGGGACCGGGGGTTTGTGCCGGCGGCGCCTTGGCCCGCACGGTCGCTTGGACAGCCATACTGAGGGCACGTTCGGAAGTATATTTTAGGCACTGTCCGCCAAGCTGTGTCACAAGAAAAAGTTGAGCGAACGGCAAGAATCGAACCACGGACCTGTCGGTCGCCGACCGGTCCACTAACCCATGCGGCTACCGGGCCGCGATGTTGTCGACTGCGCTCCCAGCACTCTAGCTCCACAGAATAGAGCTGACCATCGACGGACGCTGTCCCGGGATCAACTCTTGCCTACGCCTATAGATTTTTTTTGTCGATGTTCAGCTCTACTTTGTGTGTCTATCTAGCTCCACATAGTAGAGCTGAACATCGACAAAAAAAATCTGGAGGCGTAGGCAAGAGTTGATCCCGGGACAGCGTCCGTCGATGGTCAGCTCTATTCTGTGGAGCTAGAGTGCTGGGAGCGCAGTCGACAACATCGCGGCCCGGTAGCCGCATGGGTTAGTGGACCGGTCGGCGACCGACAGGTCCGTGGTTCGATTCTTGCCGGTCGCTCAACTTTTTCTTGTGACACAGCTTGGCGGACAGTGCCTAAAATATACTTCCGAACGTGCCCTCAGTATGGCTGTCCAAGCGACCGTGCGGGCTAAGGCGCCGCCGGCACAAACCCCCGGTCCCGAGGGTCTAGGGTTCAATTCCCTAGATTCGAGGGTCCCGCCCGGGGGGCGTTCTGTGCCTCTGGAGAAATCCAGGGGGGAGACTCGGGGGATGTGCAGAGCTTCTAGGGTTCGAAGCTTGTTTTCCTCTCTCTGAATCTGGCAGGTGCGGACATGCCGCTACTCGGTACGTAGCGAGTAGAGTACAGCGGCTTCGGCCGTGTACGAAGGGAACCTATGTCCTCCAAATCTTCGCAGGGGCGGACTCCCACGATGAGTGGGGCCAAACCAGGCTGCGGTTGAAGGGCACTACAGTATAATGGAGTCCCGGAGGCCGTGGTTAGCGGAGGGGGCCTCGCGCATTGGCGCGGGCTAGGGGTTGCCGGGAGATCCGTCCGGCGCAAGCCGGGTAGCGGGTTCTAGTGCTGTGTCCCGGGGCCAACTAGCAGCCGTAAAGCACCGGTTCCCGTAAGATCACCGAAGTTGAAGGCAGGGGTCCTGGCGGAAGCCGGGACGACATAGGTTTTGTCAACATCGGTCAAACATGCCATCAGGCTCATTTTTCTCGCTGAAACGTTTCGGAAACTTTCGGGAGCGTTCGGACTGGATTCTTGGGGGTACACCAGCCCTGGGGACCGTGTGCCCCCCCGACCATAGGCCGACCGTCCAGTCTGATCCTTCTGCTGACCACGCAGGCTGACCGCTGGCTGGGCGTCAGCCGGTGACGAACGGACAAAAAAAATTTCGGTCGCTGATAGCGCTCCGCCTCGCGGTTCGCTAACGCCCGCCCGCTCGCTCCGCGAACTAGCACTCATCGTATAATACTTTTATAACCGGATTTTGTCACCCATGCCGCCTTGCCGCCTAGAAGATTTCCTATCTTTTAAAAATCATTTGCTGACCAGCTCAGCTGTGCGCTCTCGGCACCTCACACTACACACCTATCTTTCCTCAATAATAAAAGAACGAGTGTCCTAGAACGCTAAAGCGTCGTTCTTCATGACTTTGTTAATATTTCCAATCATCGTCGGCTGGTGACGACGTAATAGAAGCGCAGAGACGGAGGGTGGAACCGTCTGCGGGGGTCGAACCAGACCTGCAGTCACAGAGTGACCTAGGCCTGTGCCACCGAAAGTTTGCTCCCCCCCCCCGCCCCCGCACACACACACACACACACACATGCTGCACAGGTCACATGGCCCCAGCCCAGCTGGCCCTCACATGCGGTGACCACCCAGTAATGCTTGAACTCACGGATTCTGCACCCTTAAGGGTGGAAAACATCCCTGCAAAGTGTTTCCCAGAGTTGAGAGCGGTAAAACATAATGAGGAGAATAAGTTAGATGCGCGCCGTGTCAGGAAGGGGGATTACAAATAAGAGGCAAGAGAAGCCCCCAATTTGGATTGAGGCCGTATTTTTCGGCGCTCCCTCCTCTTCCCCTCTCTCTCTCTCTCTCTCTCTCTCTCTCTCTCTCTCTCTCTCTCTCTCTCTCTCTCTCTCTCTCTCTCTCTCTCTCTCTCTCTCTCTCTCTCTCTCTCTCTCTCTCCCACACAAACACTCCACCGCACGCCACTATCAGGCTCCTCCCACAGGATCTCGCATTACGTCATCTTCCGGGATCCATAATATATTGCCGGGAGTAACACGGCCTGTACGCACCAGAGAGGCCAGACCTGATCGGACCAACGGTCAGAAGAAACTATCAACGGAGTGTTTGTTACTGTTTCTGTCGCGTTCGTCTCTCTTGCAGCGCTCTATCTCACGCCCTATCTCCCCTCCACTGTCCGTTCGTCTGTCTTTCTTTCTGTCTGTCTGTCTCTCTGCCTCTGTCTGTCTGTCTGTCTGTCTCCCTCTCTCTCTGTCTCTGTCTCTCTGTCTCCGTCTCTGTCTCTGTCTGTCTCTCTGTCTGTCTGTCTCTCTCTCTCTTTCTCTCTCGACGCCTAGCGACGCCTAGCGGAACCCCGCTGTAATTTCGGCCACCGAATCTGAATCGCAATCACCGCCGCCACTCTGAAGGTTCCTCCGGTTCCTACCTGGAGATTCCGGCCAAGTGTGTGTGTAAATAGAGAGGGCTTTGCGCCGGTCCCCAGGTCCCCCCGCCTCCGGCTCCCAGCCCCCGGCCCCCGGCCCCCGGCCCCCGGCCCCGGCCCCCGGCCCCCGGCCCCCGGCCCCCGGCCCCCGGCCTCCGGCACCCGGCCCCCGGCCCCCGGCCCCCGGCCCCCGACCAACCGGCCCACCGGCCCCGCCCCCAGGTCGTCCCAGGTAATCGGAATGCTTTCAGCCGCCCCTACCCCCACCCCAACCCCGGCGACAGTGCAGCGCAGGCCGCGGGGGGCAGGGCCGGCGGAGGCTCACAACGCGCACAGCAGCTGTTTTGTTTATTTGCCCGGCCCGGGTCCTTTCTCTGAGCCGCCCGGACCGGCCCCCTGCCCCTTTCCCGCACCGTTTTTAATCCCTTCCACTTACTCTCCCGGCGCGCTCGCGCTACTTTTGACCTCCATTTCCTAAATTAATCTGAGCGTCAAACAAGCTGAGATACGAGGGGGGAAAAAATTGAGAGTCGTCCGTCTGCGTTGTCGCTGACGCAGCCGGCGGATCTCGATGGGTGTAGCCACGCTCCACGCCGTAAGAGTAATGGATCCAAACAATTAGAACGAAAAATGCAATCAGAACGGGTGAGAAAATCGAGATGACAAAAATTCTAGGTCTATTCGACCACAAGAAAATAACCCGTTTTGACCGAATTGGCGTCGAAAAAACGACCAGTCTTCGTCAATTCAATTTTCTTATATTTCTCGATTTGATCTGATTTTTTCTGACAACCGTGGATTTAGGTACGTAAAAAAATAATGCATAAAACACGCGACAGAGTATGTCAGGAAATCAACGTGTCCGACACACTGAGTGTGCAGACGTGCACTCATTGGTTGTCCACGCATTGCCTGGCATATCAGACCCCCCGGCGTCGGGCATCGAACGCCATAGACAAACTGGGTTAAAACCCGAGGGTCAGAATCGGTCAGAATGACGACCGTTCGGTGCATTTAATATCTTTTGGGAACAGCGCCATCCAGGATGAGGCCTAGAAAGGGGGGGGGGGGAGTGCATCACCCAGCCGTAGCGGGGCAGGGGGGTGGGGCAGATTAATCACTGATAGAGTTCTAGCCACTGGAATGGAAATGGCCCGGGCAAAAAGTCACACGCAGCCCGAGCGTGGGGGCCGCGGGGGCGTTGGGCCGCAGGCTTCACTCTGCAAATGCCAGCGGCGTGCATCAGCGTCAGCCACAGCGGACACCCAACCCCAGCCAGCCCACGATGGGGAAGAGACAACGCTCCAGGGCGCTTCAAACAGTGACGCATTGACTAGCGAAATTTCTTTGTAACCGGGAAAACGTAGACTACTTAGCCTTGAGCTCACGTTGTTCATGACAGAATCCTTCATTTCCAAGGCTTCGCAAACCATTGCGAGAAGTTATGAAAAGTAGCTTGGTCAAAGTCTGTACACTGAGAATGAAAAAAAGTCGTATGATGATCGCACAATTTTGAGCGACTCCGTGCGGCTCCGTACCTCCGCTGGGGGGGGGGGGGGAGGGCAGAGCCGGGCAGAGCTGGAGTAATGCACCCCACGCCCACGTGAGCCGGCGGCCGCCCGGGCAACATGGGAGATTCACAGCCGGGAAAGAAACATCCCGGGCGGTAAATCTGCACCCGCTGCACACGCACACGTAGCTACATGCCCTTCATGCACACACCTGCGTGCAAAGAATGTTGCTTTCCTATAAAGTCGATAGCAGAGCTGCCCGGGCCCGCTCCTGCATAACCCGTTATTTATTTTTATCAATTTCGCTAACCGTCGCCCTCCTCTGCCTTACGCTAGAGCTCAAATCCGCGTTGTTTTCGTTTGTTTCCGTTTTGTTGTGTTTTTTTTGGTTGTTTTTTTGCTATTACCCGCGGACCCGTCCCGTATTGCTTTTATTCCAGCCTCGCCAGTTTCTCTTCCCGTTATCTCGTCCTGCCATTACAGCGGCAGGACAGGCGCTTTGCTGCTGCCGCTGCTGCTGCTGCCGCTGCTGCTGCTGCCGCTGCCGCTGCTGCTGCTGCTGCTGCCACGAGACTGACGGGCCGATAGCGTCGTCCTATGCTCTGATTGAAATATACGTGGGAATCAAATCGCTGCACTGTGCCGTCCTGTCCCCCGCCGGCCCCCGCCGGCCCCCGCAGTGCGCACCGCCGCTGTACGCCGCGCGCTGCCGCCCCGTCCCCGTCCTCTTGGCTGGGCTCCGCTGGGCTCCGATCCTTCCCATTAGTTAGGATGTCTTCCCGGCGTACTCCGCATCGCGGCACCTGAATCGCGTCGTTCGGCTCGATCCACGGCCCCAAAAGACGAAGACGGGCTGCTGCAAAGACTCGGCTGTGGGGAAGGTCGGCCTCGGCCGAGCCGAGACGGGGGAGATGACCGAGGCCCGTGGGCCGGCCAGCCAGCCCAGGTCAGCCGGAGCCCAGCCCAGTCCTTGTCGCCGAGGCCGGGCCGCCGAGCACAAAGGCCACAGGCAGCCTTCGGCCTCAGCCCGGGCAGCCGCACAGGCACAGCATGGCACAGCATGGCACAGCATGGCACAGCATGGCGCAGGGGCCGAGATAAGACCCGCCTGTCGTTCTTTGTCGGCAGTATCCATCCGACTGGGCGGGCGGCGGGCGGCACGACATGCGGCCCTGGCGCCCCTGCAGACACCGGGGTAGGCCAGCGGGCGGCACGGCTGCCGAGCAGGGTGGCCTACCCTAGACTTCGCAGGCGCGATGCGGAGCGCGCAGAAGAAACGCGACAGAGAAAGGCGTGTGTGATGTCGGTGGCAGTGAAAAGAGGGGTGGGGCGGGGGCTGCTATTGAGTCCACCCCTTCCCGTCGTGGCCCCGGCACCGGCACCCGGCTAATGGTCTGCAGGCGACGCCGTCACCGCCACTGTCTCACTCGCCTCTCCTCTCCCCGTGCTTGAGAGACCTTCAAGATATCAGGCAGCGGCAGCGGGCCCATTGTCCCCCCAGCACAGCCACGGCGTAGCCACGGCGTAGCCACGCGGCGCAGCCTCGGGCACCGACCGCCCCCGGCCCCCGGCACGCCGGCCAGCCCGGCAGAAACAAAGCTTACAATGGTATCGCCTCGTACAATGCCAGGGCCGAGGCCACGGCCAGCGGTATAACCCCTTCATGTTGCGCGGTGCGCGGCCTGCCCAGACGCAGAGGGCTATTATCTCCTTTTACAGGTCCTCTTACAGTGTGATGCGCGCCGACGACCCCCGCCGCCGGGATCGTTCCGTCTCGTCTCGTCTCCTCCCCCCTCTCTCTCTCTCTCTCTCTCTCTCTCTCTCTCTCTCTCTCTCTCTCTCTCTCTCTCTCTCTCTCTCTCTCTCTCTCTCTCTCTGCCCATCCACAAACCACGTAACGCCCAGTGTCCGACCGCGTATCCAGTACCGGCGGATGAATAACCCCGCCGCCTGCCACCGCAGCACCGTGCAGCGCAGCACCCGCCTCACATCCCAGCATCCAACACCCAGACCCGAGACCTGTCCCGCAGCCCGATCCCGCGCCCGGCCCGGCGCCTGCCGCGTTCTCTGGGGCGAGTATCGCGCATCGTGGCGCTGCGTCAGCCGCAGCCGGGGCGGGGCGGGGCGGGGCAGAGCGGGGCGGGGCGGGGCGGGGCGGGGCGGGGCGGGGCGGGGCGGAGCGGGCGGGGCGGGTGCGGTGGGCGCAGCAGAGGCAGGCAGAGCCAGAGGCAGCCGTGGCTCGGCTCGGAGCGCAGGCGGGGCGCAGTGGGGGCTACAGCTGCACGGCAAAGGGGACGCGATATCCATCTTGCCTGTCACAGTATAACCCTGACGGGGTAATGGCAGCCACTGCCACCCACAGCGGCGGCGGAGGGGGGAGGGGGGGGACGGATTCACTCCAGATTATGACTTTATTCGCTCGCTGCTTCTGCTGTCGTCGTCCCTGCTGACGACGCGACTGCTTTTTCTTCCCCCTCCCCCCTCTCCCCTGCCCCTTCACTCCTCCCCCGCTTTTACTGACTGAAAGTGATCTCGGCGGCATGGCGCGACGAGCCCCCGCCGCCGCTGACATACGACTGCCATATGGCTGGTTTATGACGAGGATTGCCCGCGGAATGGCCGTCCGATCGGGCCGAACGCTTCCCGCCGGCGGTGAGAACAGAGAACAGAGCCGCCGGAGACGGTGGCCCTGTCTCAGGGAACTTCCGGGTGCCTCCGGTGATGCTAAGCAGGCTCACTCTCCCCCGCGGGCTCCGGGTCGGGCTCCGGGCGCCGTCCGGGGCTGGAAGAGGCCGCAGGGTCCGACAGGCTTGGGCGCCGTAAGCCCCCACGGCTCCACGGCGTTCAACAGGTTCACAAACCGACCAGCCCGGCCCAGGCCCTGCCGCCCTGCCGCCCTGCCTGCCCCGTGGCAGACCGCTCCGCTTAGTGCCCTTTCCCACCCCCAAGTCCCGAGACAACTCTAGAGTGAGCCGTGCAAAGCAGTGCGGAGTGGAGTACAGTCCGGGGACAGCCGAGCCCGACCCGAGCCGAGCCGCCGGAGCCATGCGGACTTTGGCCGGATAATGGCGGTGATGATGGTCGGTGGTGTCGGGCCGGGTCGGGCCCGATTACTCCTCGAGCACGACCAAGTCGCGTTGGGGGCTCCGCGGGTTCAAATACCGACCGAGGCAGGCTTGTTTTTCTTCGTTTTTTTTTTCTTCTTTGCCAGCCCACGTCTACGCTGCCGGCTGGACTGGTTTATGTCCCAGCATGCACCTCCGCACTACTGGGCCCAACGGCAGCCCATGAACACGGTATTGAGCTGCTCTCGCCGCTGCCCCCCCCCCCCCCCCCCCCTTCCCGGCAGCAGCCTGACTCCTTTTATTTGCAGGCGTAACGCCGACCGTTTCAAGCCCTGCGTTTGGCGCCTTTGATGGTTTCTCCGGGCTGCACCGGGCGATACCGGCGTGAAAACGGCCACCATTACACCGGCTATAAAACATATGTACGGCGGGGCGAAGACGACTCGGAGCGTGCGGGGTGGGGGTGGGGGCAGACTACGGCGGTGAGGGTTAGAGCAGTTCGTCTTTCCCGCCCCTCCCCCATACTGGCGCCCCGCCTGGCCCCGCCTGGCCCCGCCACGCTGCCGGGTCGGGGCCGTACAGAATGATGGTCCCCTAGGGCGCCCCCAGACCCCACCCCCTCCGGGCGGCCCCCCGACTTTTTGCTTCCCGATCCGCGCAGCGTAGCGCCAGCACCGATTCATGCCCGGTTCGGATGTCGGCTCGCGGGGGGGGGGGGGGGGGTCCGGAGTCCCAGCCGGTCCCGGCCAGGTTGACGACGACCTCTGTACCGACACACCTGAGGGCGCGCGACGGCAGCGCAGCGCTGCTAGTGGCCTTGGTAATCCGCTCCATGACGTCTTGAGTGCCGGGAGGGTGTAAGTTACGCACACTGCGTGTTAGGCAAACTCGCTGCTTGCACGCGCAACTGTTACGCCGGGCGGCGCAGTGCGACCCCCCCCCCCCTCCGCCACCACACAAAAGCTTTGAAAGCCGGCTGGCGGCACGGCGTGTTGTGAAGTTCTAAGCGGCATCGCTTTACCTCCCGGCTCCCCTCCTCACCCTCTCCTTCCAGCTCATTAAGGTTGCGGCCCGGAGGTGCTCTGCTGAGGCCCCCGCCGAGACCCCCGTGGGGACCACCGCTGCGGGGAGCTGCGGGGAGCTGCGGGGAGCTGCGGGGAGCTGCGGGGAGCTGCGGGGAGCTGCGGGGAGCTGCGGGGAGCAGCGCAGAGCGGGTTGTGGGCTGTGTCGGCCCAGAACAGGCGCCTGGCATCGCCACCTTTACCACGGGGTGCCAAACACCGGGGCTAACGGTATAAAGACCATAAGCAGCTTGCAACCGCGGGCGGCGGGCAGGAGAGGGGGTGTGAGCCGGGGTGGGTGGGGGGGGGGGGGGGGTGCGAACCCCAAGGGGACGCCGGTGCCGGTCCACGCCCACGCCCGTCGGGGCGGAGGGGCGCGGGGGCGCGAGGCGCGGCGGGGAAGAGCGTCGGCGCGTGTAAGCAGAGTTCAGTGATTTCAGCTTGACTCGGCCCAGACGGAAGGAAGTTTCGGCGACTAACCTCCGCGGCCGGAGGGGAGAGCGACGGGACGGGGCAGGACGGGGGCTTGTGCGGACTCGTGACGAGTGAGAGCCTGAGCCTGAGGTTAGGGCCACTGAGAGAGAGAGAGAGAGAGAGAGAGAGAGAGAGAGAGAGAGAGAGAGAGAGAGAGAGAGAGAGAGAGAGAGAGAGAGAGAGAGAGAGAGAGAGAGAGAGAGAGAGAGAAGAGAGAGAGAGAGAGAGAGAGAGAGAGAGAGAGAGAGAGAGAGAGAGAGAGAGAGAGAGAGAGAGAGAGAGAGAGAGTCAGTGGCGGGCTGAGGGGGCGTCCGGGGGCCTCGGCGTGGAACTCAGACTGGGGCTGGCAGGTAAAATCGAGGAAAGAGCAGAGGGGAGGGGATGGGAGCGGAAAGGAGAGATGAAAGTCTGGAGCCAAAGCAGCGCCGCGCCGCCGCCGGCCGACGCGCACCGCGTCATGGGATCGTTGATTGCTCTTCTGATTGCTATGCTTGGCTCCCCGCCTCCCTTTGAGGCGAGGCGCGTGCAGGCGTGGCCCACTGACGCTGCCGAGCCGAGCCGATGCGGTAAAGTGCCAAGCAGCCGAGTGGGCTGGTGGTGTGGTCTGACGACGGCAAGGTGGCGTGGACTTCCCAAGTGGTTTCGTGGCGTCCAGGCCAGGCCGCGCCAGGCGTCGGCAACTGACTGCTGACTGGTGGTGTGTCGCGTCAGGCCGGGGGTGCCGGGGGTGCCGGGGGTGCCGGGTGTACCGGTGGGGTCGGGGGTGCGGGGGGTGCCGGGGGTGCCGGGTGTACCGGTGGGGTCGGGGGTGCCGGGTGTACCGGTGGGGTCGGGGGTGCCGGGTGTACCGGTGGGGTCGGGGGTGCGGGGGGTGCCGGGGGTGCCGGGTGTACCGGTGGGGTCGGGGGTGCGGGGGTGCCGGGGGTGCCGGGGGTGCCGGGGGTGCCGGGGGTGCCGGGGGTGCCGGGGGGGGGGGGGGGGGGGGGTACCGTGGGTGCCAGGGGTGCCGGGGGTGTCGGGGGTGCCGGTGGTATGGCGGGAGGAGCGAGCTGTCAAGTTCCGATGCGGCGGCGGTGGCGGCGGGGTGCGGCCGTCGGGGTCGCATTACGGTGCTGCACACACCGTCGGCGATCCTTCCCCGAAGTGTCTGCTACTGCTATTGCTACTGCTACTGCTACTGCTACATCGACCCGCCGCCGTCCTTCCGACCTCGATTGGCCGTCGTGCTCACAGCCGTGCCCACCCACACCTATACACCAGCCGCGCGGAGCGGGCGGTCCCAACTTTGGAATGGGCCTCGCGGAGAAACAGAGGCGACCCACGAAAATCATAAGAGACGGCCATCGCAACATTATCTTTCCTGCGATTCCGTTTTTATGGCGCAACTTGGAGTCGGACTCACTCGACGTTGTCGTATCGATGTCCCCTCCGCTTGCCGCCGCTTCGCCGCCCCGTTCGCCGCCGTGCCCCGTTGCCGCCCGGAGCTGGAGACGGAGAAGTAGGGCGGGTAGCCTGACGGCAGTGAGCGAGGCGGTGGCGCGGTGGCGCTGTCCTTCCCAGGGACCCGTCATCTCGCCCACTTTGCTGGCTCACCTTGGCGTGCCTCCGGTGCGCTGCCAGGGCTGACAGGGCTGCCAGGGCTGCCAGGGCTGCCAGGGCTGCCAGGGCTGCCAGGGCTGCCAGGGCTGCCAGGGCTGCCAGGGCTGCCAGGGCTGCCAGGGCTGCCAGGGCTGCCAGGCGCGGCCGCACGGTTCACCACGGGGGCCGGGGGCGCAGCGGGACCTCGGCCTCAGCAACGCCAGACCATCGCTTCGCGTCGAGAGGAGTCTCGCCTCGCGCAGCGCGGCGGCGTCGAGACGAACTTGACTATGGTAGGAAAAAATGAAAATCAAGAAATATTTTTTTGAGGTGGGAACGAAAAGTTGAACGCGTCTAGGAAATGATTCGAATGCCCAACATCCTCTTTTTGAGAGTATCTTATTCTCTTTTCACTCGTCCCTTCTGCGAGGGCGGCGCTGCGGCGCGGCTGGCCCGCCAAGGACATGGTGGCTGGGGGGGGGGGGGGGGCCTCTGTGGGGCCCGGGGCGGCCCTGGGCCCTCTCCTCTGCGGCGCCCAGCAGGGCCCACGGGGAGGGCCGGGTGCCGGGGGCCGGCGGCCGCCAGAGGAGAGGCCAGAGACCGTCCCTGCCCCGTTGGAGCCCCGGCCACGGCCCCGCGCCTGCTCACTCCAACTCATTGAATTTTTATGAGATTTCGATCTGTAGGCGCCGCGAGTTTTCCCGCAGGACGCTGGGCGGCTGCTGGGGTTCGCGAGGCGTGGCGCCGGGCGCTGGGCCGTCGGGGTGTGCCGTCGCCGTCGCGCGCGCGCGCGCGCGTGCGTGTGTGTGTGTGTGTGTGTGTGGCCGTGCTGACCGATCCAAGTATCTCTCTCTCTCTCTGCTGCAGGTGGGCTTTGGCGTGCCCGTGGTCACCAACACGACGCAGGGCCTGCTGCAGTCGCGCCTCGAGCTGCACCTGCTGCTCGCCGAGGACCACTTCACGACGCTGGCGGCGGCCGGCGGCCGCGACCGGGGCCGCGACCGGGACGCGCTGCGCCTCCGCTGCCACGCCGAGGTGCCGCACCTCGCCATCCACAACCAGTACCTGAAGCTGCCCCGCCGGACCCAGCAGCCTGTGCCCGCGCGAGGTATGCCTGGAGGCCATCCATTATGTATGCGTCCGCGATTTTGTCGCAAGAGCCAACCTAATTTCGGACAGTCTGTGCACAAAATGGCGCCTGCTGGGTAGGCAACCATGATTCCTGCATTCAGGCGGGTCTTGCGGGCTGGCCTACCCTCGGCTCTCGCAGGCGCTCGGCTCGCCATTCGCGGTTGAACGTTCCGATAAATTCGGACGTACTTTATGGACGACGCCTATCTGTGTGTCTTTGTTTGCAGTGACCCAGCCCAACCGCTGCCCCGGAGCGGCCACGCCCTCTGTGGTCGGCGTTCTGCTGCTGGCGCTCTCCCTCTCGCTCCCACTGCTGGACGCACCGGTCCCGGTCCCACCGCTCGGACGGACGCTGAGATGATAGGCTACGGTGAACAGTGCCTGCTCCTAAGGAAATGGTACCGAACTGCACTGGGGCCGGACGGACCGGACCACGGCGCCATTTGCTGTTCGGGGAGTCTTACGGCGGATTGGCCCCGGCACTAACCACTAACCCACTATCCATGGACTGCACTGCTATGGTCTGCTCTGTCTCGGGCTGACTGGTGGTGGTGGTGGTGGTGGTGGTGGTGTCGAGATGACATCGGACACATGTGGCCAGACTTAACTGGAAGATTTTGAATCGGGACTTCCCTGGTCAGTGTGCCGTCAACCAGAGAGGACATGGTGGTGGCTTCCCTACTGGCAGCCACCTTCTTCTTTTCTTTTTTTAAGTGGCCATTCTACAAAGTTTATCTTTTGCGTCGTGTGCTGACTTGGCTCACAGCATTCACACTTTGCTGAGCAAGGTGATTGTAAATTTGTATTTGCCCGTGAAGTTTTTATATGCGTGATGAAGAATTATTGGCCGATTATTGAACATTGTTGGGAAGTAAATAAAGAACTATATTAGATTTTATTCCAAATTTAATGTATTTTAAAATATGAAAACAGCCCTTCAGACATTGAGTGTTGTATACGTTACGGCGAATGTCCGATTCCGGCAAATGTTGGACGTATGCCGTATGTCGGCGAAAGTCCGGATTCGCCGAGGGTAGACGGCGAATGACAGAAAAAATTGGTCATTTTCAAATTGGTCATTTTCAAATTGGTCATTCGCCTCACCAGAGGCGGCGAAAGAAGAAGGAGTGAATAATATGGAAAATTTGGCATTGCTGATTTATTTATTTTTTGGTTGGGATGGTGGGGGGTGGGGGGGAGGAATTTCGCCGCCAGGTTTCGGCGATTTTAAGATCCGTCACCTCTGGTCCGGGCAGTGACCAGATTTTTTCTGCCATTTTCCGTCTACCCTCGGTGAATGTGGACATTCGCCGATGAATGTCCGACTTTTGCCGGGATCGGACTTTTGCCGTAACATATAGATTGTAAAAATGCATAACTGTTAATAGGAGGCTGTAAGGTACCTATGTGAAAAATTAATTTGTAATTGTGAAGGAGTCAAGTCTCTGGCAAAAAATTCCATTAGTCATCTTCATATACAATGTCAAAAAGACCACCCATTTCCCCCCCAATTTCATGAACTGCAATCGTGACCTTTTCAGAGTTATGTTCCTCATGCAATCATTCAAATTGGCTCTTTCCACTATACAGTTCTATTTGGGAACTGAGTATTTATCTTCTGTTACTGCTTCCAGGTTTAAAAACTGTACGTAGTTCTATTGTGATACTAATTTCTTTCAGGTTGTCAGTTAATAAAAAATACAAAAAACAACTTTATGTTCAACCACAGTTTTCCTTTCAAGCCTTAACCAGTTCATAAAAAAGATATAGGGTTACGGCTGTAGCCCGGCACAAAGAAAGGTTTACACCAGAGATAAATCATCACAAGGTTTATTAACAAATAAAAATTTATGGCATCACACAACAATGTATAATACTGCCTCATTAGAAATGCTCCACAAGTAACAATAATAAACAATAATTTCTAATAAAGTACCCATTACTGAAATTGGTAAAAATTAAAAATGTAGGAAGTATGTGTTCGAAGCAATAATATACAAAAGTACAAAACTTACATGAGATTTTATATCAATGTCTTTTCATATCAGATCAAGGGAAAGCAGTCCAGCAAACAATACAATTAAATAGGCTGCATCCTGCACTAACTTAACTCCACTACTTGGTACATTTTCATAACTTGCTGATACACATGCCATGGATCTTGGTTCGTTGGTTCAAAATACTCTGATGCATCCTAGAAAAATATTTACACTTCTCTGGAAAGATACAATGACTTGAAGGACAGTTAGTTGTGCAAGTAGATTTTCCAATGGAGACAAAAAACAAAACAAAAAACAATGCATAGAAAAGTAATTTGTGATTCAGAAGAACAAATAAATTAGTTGTCTTCACTACCCTATTAATAAAAATTATGTACTGACATTACATTGATCAAGAAACTTAGATCTTATCTGAATTTTGTATGGCACATTATGTCAGTAACCCTTTAGACACAAACACTAACTACCAAGCAGCATCATCCTTGGAAGCTACCTTTGCTTCTTCCACTTCCTTCGGGGCAGTCTTAGTTTCATCTTGCTGAACATCAGGCTGAATAGCAGTGAAGGATCCTCTTGAAATCTGAAGCATTTCTCTAAGGCCCTGAAGATAAAAGCACATAACAACAGCAGAATTAATTTCTCATTCACCAATAAAGGGGAGGGAAGATGCTTCACTAACGTTCATACTGTTTCAGAGATTCCAAAAGAATACAGGAACAGTTAAATTCTTACCCTATTTTCAGTTATTAACTGTGTCATACTTTCCAGATCATGGATAGAACTTTCCTCATCCATAACAACAACTCTATTCATTATAGCTGCCATTTCTTCAATTTTTTCAGACTGTTTGTGAACCTTCTGTGGAAAAAGAATTCCAGCAATTGTCAAAACTGAAGATTGGTTACACATTGTCAGAAAGAAAATTGAATGTGTTGTACTTACATCAACATCTGAACTTGTACACATTTTAGTGAGATCCATCTTATTTTGACGAATGAGAGTATCCGTCTGTTGTCTATACTTGCTCATAATCAACTCCAAAGCATTTTGGTGTTCTTCTAAGGCAGCACGAAGTTCACGGTTTTCTTGTTGCAATTTTCTTAAGTGGCGATTTTCCTGTTGTATGCCAGCAGCAAGGGCAGCATGAGGTCTCTGCCTAGCCACTTCATTCAGCTCATTCACATCTTCCTGATACTGAAGTGATGAAATAAAAGACGAATTAAGATGTAACAAAACAATTTTAATATAAATTTTTTTAAATGGAAAGTTCAACTGAAAAATACCTTACCTGCTTCATGGCATCAAGCTGTTTATACACGGTCTGTGTTTGAGAGAGCAAAACATCAGCAGCAGTATCATGTTCTTTCAGACGACTTGCAAGGCGTTTAGCATCAGAAAGTATCTGTTGAATTGTCAGGGACATCTGAGAAAGAACAACAAATAAGAACAAGCAAAATAAAGTAAAAAAACCACTACTACTGTTCATTATTTTATCATATGGAACAAGGTACTCCCATCACTGTCAATCAAAAGTAGCTATTAATTTAAAATCAAGGAAAGTTGCTGTTATTGGTTCGACAAAACAACAATTCAGTAAAGGTGGGTTTAGGGCACGATTAAAGAAAGGAAAAGGGCAACATCGTTTGAATATAACACGAACATAAATAAAGGGTTATGTTCGAAGAGACAGTGGACATCGGCAGCGCATACAATAAACGAAAGCGACATAAATGTGTGATACTCACGTCAAAAGTCCCTTTATCTCGTGTTTGATTAGGTGCTGCTAGAATGTAACACGGATATAACAAGCAACAGTCAGACAAACAATAATTTTGAATGTAGACAAGCAGAAGTAGAGCAGCTGTCAGGTCAGAGGCTGCGTTCGAAATAGATTCGAAATGGAGGGATCCGAAGAAGCTGATGCCGCATTCGCAAAGATCAAGGAGGCCGGGACCGCGTGAAGTTAGGGGGGGGGGGGGGGGGGGGGGGGGGGGTGAAGGAGGGATCTTCATTCAAACCCAAATTAATAAACGCTTTGTGAAAAGTGGGTAGCAAAAATTTATTATTACAACAATAGTATACACAACAATATAAAAATAAATGTAAAGCATAAATTTGACTAACAAATCTGAAAAGAGTATAACAACCACCAATACAACATCATGTTTTAAAAAATTATACAGTAATCATCCTTTCACAGCAACTGTTTTTCCCTTGTCAGCGACTTGTAACATTTCTTGTACATCAACAATCTTCTCTCGAGGTTTACCTGACACTTTGCCACGTCTCATCTCTTCTTGATCAATTCTTTCCCAACCATCAAAAGAGACTACTTGAACACCTTAAGAAAAAGAAAACAAACAAGTTAGTTAAGAGTTGATGGTAACTGGACTTCACAGGTTTTACTTTATGGAGGAAGGCAGACCTTTGGCATCAAGTTTGGAGATTATAGAAGAATAGCCTGGTTTACTTTCAGAGGTATCAAGAACTTTCTGTTTAATATCCTCAACAACATTAGCACCAGTCTCAAAGGCATTGGACATTGTGGACAAAATGACACCAACTGGACCAGTTGACAACCACCCTGCACTGTAAATGCCTGTACACATAAAGTAAAAGAACGATATTTATTCATCCCCCTGCCTGAAAGGAATTGATACTACATAAGCTGATAAGCTGACAAGATGAATTGTTCTTTACCTCTCTCAACTCTGCCATGTACATTCATGATCTTGCCTTTCTTGTTGTCGAAAGGAATGGATGGGTCTGCACAAACACTGCGATAACCAATACTTCTTAGAGCCAACCCGCAGTTGATAATTTCCTTCTCTCCAGTGGGAATGGCCTGTTGATTTTCAAAATCTTCACCTTGAAGAGAATTGAGTCCCAGCTCTACACCTGTCACTGAAGTGCCTCCTTGAAAGGACAAAGGACTCCTCATAAACAATGGCTTGAATGTCTTTGATGATCTGTCAGTTGATGGTTCTGATTCTAACGCCGTTTTCACCAAAAGTTCTGTTAGTCTCTTCCTTGGACGTACCAACTCTGCAATGCAAAATCACAAGATGTAGGTAAAGTATGCACCCTGCTAGCAAACCTTAGAGTTGGAATAGTTCCATACATGTTTGAGAATAACACTTACTAGGAACAATTTCAGGAATACCATCAAAGTGCTTTTTATCAAATACTGAACAACATCCTTTGAGATTAACCATTTCTCGTAACTCCTTGATTGTAAAAGCGACTTGTAAAGGTCCACGTCGGCCAACCAGATATACTGTTTTGACTTTGCTGCTTGCAAGACCTGCTAGTGCATGTTCAGTGATGTCTGTTTTCTGAGGAGAAAATTCTTTTGTTAGTAAAAGAAAACTTTTTTATTAAAGGTCAAATAAAATATGAGAAACAACCACCTTTAACTCATCGATTGGGGTAAGAAGAATTCTTGCTGCATCAATAGCAACATTACCTTGACCAAGAATAACAACTGCTTCATCGCTCATATCAACAACCAGATTTTTATTCTGAGGAAGTCCATTGTACCAGCCAACAAATTCTCGTGCTGATAAGACATTTCTCAAACTTTCTCCAGGAATTCCAAATGTTTTATCTTGTTCAGCACCATAAGTCTGGATAAAAAAATTAAATATATTAGTCACATTATAGACAACATCTTTTCTAATATCATGCCACAAATTTACCAATATAACTGCGTGATATGCTGCTTTTAATTCTTGTAGAGATACATCAGTTCCCAGGCTGACATTCCCAGCAAATCGTACTTGAGGGTTCCTTGCAGTTTTTGTGAAAGTGTTTATGACATTTTTAACCTCAGGATGGTCTGGAGCTACACCAAAGCGAACAAGACCAAAGGGAACTGGCAGACGTTCAAAGATATCTATTTCACAATCAGGTAAGGCCTGTTTGAATGAAAGAGATGGTAAAGTTAAAATTACTTGACACAGATCTATGATCATATTCCACTGCAAATATTTATTACCAGATGTTTCTCAGCAGTGGAAAAAATTACAAAGACTAGAACGAACCTTTACAATGTGCTGTACTGCGTAGAAGCCAGCAGGTCCCCCACCAACTACACATATTTTGGCACCTTTATTCTGGACTGTAGAGGTAGTGATGAAACGACATGTAGACAGTGAATGTCTCATACAGCGTAACATCTTTGCAGCAAGGCCTATTACAGTGGTCGATGTTATTGTAAAATCCTGCAACAAAGAGCAACAACATAGAAAGTACAACTGTCAGTGAAACCAAATGTGAAGCAAAACATTACAGAAACTCACTTCGAGTTTGTGTCGTCAGCCATCACACGACTGCGGTGTTGACAGATTAGAAACTGGGAAGGAATGGTGTCATTGAAGTGTTCCAATGAATGAGGTTGCAAGTTGCAAGGAGAGAGTGGTGCGAGCTTTGACTCAGTGCGTAACTGACAGTGTCCTCTGCGTGCGGCATCAGCTTCAAGAGCTGAAGAGATAAGACTACCACTCGAGTAGAGATGTGTTTTCACCCTATATCGGCGTACCGATTTAAAATGGTTAAGTATTCCGATCAGCTGTTGAATAAATATAAACATTCAGCGGGCAAGGCAGAAGAAAGAAAAGAGATCCAAAACATGAGAAATTTAAAGGAGCAGCAAAAGATGACAGCGGCACCCAAGAGAATTCAAGAACTCGGCTCCATTAGCAATCCCCTTCTTTTCTACTCGGTTTTACTCATTATGAGTCGGACAAGGACAGAAAAGCGAAAACGCCTCTCGCGAACGCAACCCACACGTGTCTAGATTCTAAAGATAGGTGCATCACGATGCCCTCGGACCTAGAGTGAAAGAGCGATTTCGAAAGCAGAAAGCTTCCTCGCGACTTCCCTCTTCCCTCCTTCTGCTTCTGGCGGACACCATCAACATCATTCGGGGACACAGAGATTTGGGGTAAATGAATCACGTCCAAACAAGTGTGCTAAATAGTTTAAAATTTCCAGGTGAAGATCAAAGATGCGAGATGTCCATATGTCATGTGCTGCTCGTCAGTCATTCTCAATTTTGAACAGAACTCTGATAGTACTTTAACCTAAAATGTCCGTAGAGTGACTGTGTTCTGATTGACATTTGGCCAATTTAATTTATTGTCTCCGTATTCCGTGATATTTCTTCACAAACTGTGATTTTTTTCGTGCTGAAATTACTAATTTGAACGAATGACATTCATTACAAGGTTACTTATTGGTTACTTAAATGGCAAGGTTACCACATTGCATCTATTTTTGTGTTTGTGTTGCAGTGGCGTCTTCGGTTTCGGTGGTGTCTGCCAAAATGCCAAGTGTGTGGAGCAGAGTAGCAGCTTTTACCCACAAGTACCCATTGTCAAGGGGTATGATATCATATGCCTGTATCTGGCCATTGGGTAGCTGTGTACAACAAAAGATTCAAGGAAAGGAAAAATTGGATTTTTGGCGTGCTTTTCGGTTTAGCCTTTATGGCTGCTGCTTTGTTGCTCCCACACTGTTCACTTGGATGACGATTGCTGGATATCTCTTCCCAAAGCCAGGCTTAAGGTCTGGTATATACAAGGTGAGCAGGTCTATGTAATATTTTATGCATGCTTTAAGTTCATTGCCAAAAATACATTTCTTGGTGAGGAAACCTTTCTTTTGTAATATCTTTAAATTGTAGTTAGGTCATTTTACATGTTTGCTATCACATACGAGCACAGTCTTGAACTTTGTCTGGCTGTGCCACAGCAAACATATGAATGTGTAGAATTATTTTAAGTAAGGTGTGCCTCTAAGGCAATACAAAACCTGGAACGAGGCATTAAATTTTAAAAAGTAGTGTTCAAGATACAAATGAGAGCTGAACTGAAAAGCAGAGTTTAAAAACAATAGCATAGACAGGTAGTGATTTCATTAATCCCAGTTCACTTTACACTTGATAAACATTATTGATAGTCTTGCTGAGACTGGTATGTCATGCAGGCATTGGTGGAGCAAGTATCTTATACCCCTTGTGCCATGATCTGCTTCTATTTCTTCATGACTTTATTGGAAGGAGGCACCATTGATGAAGCTTGTGAAGAAGTGAAGTCAAAATTTCTCCCTACATATAAAGTAAGTTAAGAATGATGCTTTGCAAAATCAGATGTTTGCCAGTTAACTATGTAAGTTGTAATCCCTGGGACTCCCCATTTTATTTTCGTAATACAAATTAAATATGAAATATTTGTTTCAATTCTTAGGTTGGTGCCTGTGTTTGGCCAGTCCTTCAGACCTTCAACTTCACCGTCGTACCCCCTCAAAATAGGGTTCCATTTGTGAGCTTGTGCAGTCTTTGCTGGACTACATTCCTCGCATACATGAAACAGCTGGAGACTCAGAAAATGAAACCCCTTGTTGGTACCTCTGTGCCATTAGGAGGGCCTATCACAGCATACTGAATGAAAACATTGCATTCATTGTGGATTTTAATCAAGGGTATTAGTGTTGAACATTCTTACCTGTTCCTCTAGTCCAGTATTATATTTTGTTTTATTGTTTTATTTCAGTTCTTTGAAAGACCAGTGTTCCTGTTCATTAAGTTTTGATGAGTTATCATAATTTTGTGGTGTGATATCTTTTCTTTATAATATGAGAGTATTTAAAGAGTTACCAATTAATATCACAAGGTAAAAGCAATTTGTTCTGTGATGTCTGCATGTGACCCTTGAAAAGCTATGTATTTCTTTTTCATGATCTGTTTTTTAATTTGTAAGATGTTACCAAAGCAGTGATGGATATTCAGTGTTGGAGGAGTGAGTTCATCATTTTAAGTGACCATTAGTGCCTTTTTTGGAAGTTTACACAAGACACATCACTGCCATAAGCACAGTTTTTTAACATTCATGATTTTATTGAAAAGTATTGAGTTAATTGCTAGTAATTATTGAAATGTGGTCCTATATTCTCAAAGTGCCTTAAAAAATTTCAACCCTCTATTTTTTATTTGTTTTTTATTTCTAAGCAGTCTTGTTAACTATAAGGCACCAATTTTTATTTGTTTTTACAATTTCTTGCCTTATTAGTTTTGGTATGCCAAGTTGAGTCCCATGATGTCTTCGGGTTAATATGTTACTGCCCCTTCTATCATTGTGTTTTACCACCTATTTATGTAAATGAATGGGATCAAGCCCCAAAACTTTGATATTTTGATATCAGACGGCAATGTGTCACTTAGCCGCTTAAGGTGTGCATTTATGTTTTGGGTGTCTTGCTTCTCTGTGCTCCACTAAGGAAAGGAGTGTGATGGTGATAGGGTATGGTGGGTAATAATTTACTGTGGCTCTTGAATTTTGTGGGGCAACCCATTTGATGTATCCTGTTTCATCTTTTTTTTTTTTTTTTCCTTGAAAGATCTAGTCATTATTTTAGAGCAATAAAAGGTTTTTAAAAATCCTGTGTTTTCTAGTTTGATTGTTTTCCTATCTTCTTATCATCCAATAGATTTAAAAAGTAGATGTCAACAAAACATGCTTTTAAAAGTTGGTTAGTATTGTTCCATTCACAAATGACTTTTCTTCCTTTTGTTACCAGGCAGTCGTGGAGCAATTCACTTATGGTCCTTTTGCAGTGTGTTGTTTCTACTCTGGAATGACACTGCTTGAAGGAGGATCTTTGGATGATGCAATGAGTGAAACTAAAGTGAAATTTTTACCAACCTGGCAGGTATGAATACTTCATGCTTCATAGCTAATGTTCAAGAAAAATTTAACTTTCCTTGCTGTATTGAAACTGCTTTGATTCATCTGACTTCTGTTTTTCCAGACAGCTGTATGTGTATGGCCTGTGGTACAAACAGTGAACTTCGCTGTTATACCTGAGAGAAATCGAGTGCCTTTTGTAAGTGTATGCAGTTTTATGTGGACAGTGTTCCTTGCATATATGAAGCAAAACTCAGAGTCAGAATGTGAGGCAGATTCAGGTAAATCTTAGCTACTTTGCTATACTGATGATATATTTAAAAGTCTGTGATTATAAATTTTAAGTATAGACCAACCATAAGTCTATGACTCTGGACAATATGAGTATTAATTGGTGTAGTAACTCAACCAACTTATCTACGTATGTAATTTGTGTTTTGATCAGATTGTTAAGCTTTCCAAGCGACTGTTATATTTTTAGATGTCACAGCATTCCTTAAGCTCTCACATGATGTCTAATTGGATGGTCTACACAACTTTTGTAGTGTGAGTTCAGGTAGCCCTATTGGATGTCCTTGGCATGCCACCATAATGACTGAGAAAATTTTATTTATGATATGCAGTTCTTGAGAAACATTGTGTGTACTATATATTTTTGTACCTGCTCTAGTTATGGATTTCCAAGAAGTAAACTTTTTTTGTTTGCAGTAAAGATTTTTTATTTTACATTGACGTCGATGTTCTGGTACAAAGGTTGAAATTAATTACATTAATTACATATTTTACATATACAGTTCACATATTTACAAAATATTGTTTTTACTTTATAGATTGGTAATAGCTGAGTATTTGGTTCTTTTTGGTTGTTATACATTTTGTCCAACTGGAATTTTTCTAAATTGTCAACCTCCTTTTGCCATTTGGACTGAACAATAAGTTGTTCGTTCTTTTATACACACAATTCATAAGAGATTGGTACAACTGAGAGGAATGGTTTTTAAGGAGGTGGGGTGGATTGTTAGTGTTGGACAAGTGTTTTTTGTTTGCTGGCAATTTAGGCAGGAGGGGGCACTTTACTATCTAATATGTATGTGGTTATTCTCATCTCCCTGCTTAGTGAACAACTTAGTCCTACTTTGAGACCACTGAGCATTTCTTGGAACTCATCATGAGTGCCCAAGGCTGCACCTAGTAGTAATTGCCTCTGGTGTGGTGTGTCGGTGCCCCTTCCTTGCTTACCCATGATTTTTTTTTTTTTTTATGGGACCACTGAAGTTCAGACCGCCACTGCCCTATTTTGTTTACCAAACTATGGGTAAGTTTACCATTCCTATTTCTAATCTGTGAGGGTATCTTAAGTGCAAATAATTTAACTACATTTCACTACAGCTCACAGGAAACAATGGCAGACTCTCAATCACTACTACAAATACGGCACTTTGTTTTCTTACACTTCAAATTCAGATATCCTATTCTTAACATGCATTCAATGTGGTAACATCTGGACAGTACAAAGATTACAGATACAAAACTGTTGTGTGGGCAAGATCTAGTTTCATTCTGTCAGAATTTCTTCAACATAATAAGAAGGCAACAGTTACCATGGACTCAACCATAATCATTACAAGCAATAAACTAATATTTCAAATAAGCAATTCTTAAATTATTTTTTAGATACACTTAATATCACGGCAACTTGTCAAATAATGAATAATACTGTATGTACAAGGTTTACTCAAGTTAAAGTTTAAATTATCCCTCTAATGAGGCCTTAAATAAGACATCACAAACACATCTACAAAATTAAGTTTTCCATTCATAAAATTTTGTTCACCTAAAATCTGTTGAAATTATAAACAACAAAAGTATATGGATCATACCCAAAGAATAGTGTTAAATGGAAGTACAAATTCAAGTTCATATTAATAAGTGTACTGTCTTACAAACAGGGCAGTTTGTTGTCAAGTGCTCAAATAAATAGGTATAAAATCATTCTGGGATTAGTAATGAAGTTTACATTGCAAGTACACATGAAATTCTGCATTGCTCTGCATAATCAGTCAACACCTAGCAGCTAATTAGTTTGGAGATATCAGCCTCAACTGGGTTAAGAAAGATACATGGCAGAAAAATTTATCATATACATCAGCCTTCTGGTAAAATCGTTGTATGAAATTAAGTACAGTTGCTAGGTTTTTCAAAACTACTACCATATAGCTATAGTTCAGTAGTTTCAAGTTTCTTGGATATAAGGGGATTACTAAGTTTATCCAAGTGTTGGTACAGGTTTTGATGATAAGTTGACATAGTGCCTATTCGATTTAAGTCATTCTGCTCTTTAAGGGGTGCAACAGAGACAGTGACTGTGGCTGTTTCACTTGATCCTCCAGCTGGCAGCATGTTAGACCGGCTGCAAGCAGAATTACATATGTCACATGACTTGGAAAAACAGAAGGCGCTAAGCAGCTAAATGTTAGAAAAAGGTTGAGGTAAGACTCCTATCATACCTATTACATGAATCACTGTATACTGTTTGACGCTCGCTGGAAATGAAGGTGCCCCCATTAGGTTGGGGGCTGCACGGATAGCCTCAGAATGAGCTGTGACAGCATTCTCATCCAAAGAGTCCCTGTCTGATGTTTGCCTGCACCAGCAATACATGGTTAAAGAAAGCCATTTAACAAAAAAATGGTCAACAAATACAAAGATACAACAACAAAAAAATAACAACTTACACTTCTGAGTCTTCTTCCTTGTACCATTCATTTTCATAAGCCTGCATCCAGATGGGATTGGATCCCTCAGTGCTATGCATATTGGTGTTGGGAACTCTACCACTGGCCTGACCCAACGCTGAGTCAGTTGAACCTGAAAAGATTATTCTATTAAATTATCTATGCTAATCAGTGGGGCCTGATAAATGGCCGCATACTACCCTATGATTCTATGTGATACTTTTAAAATCTATATTTAGAAAGGTTGAAAAAGTAGTTGTGTGAATGGTTACCCACCAAATGCTGTTGCAGTGGCTGCTTTCAGCTGCCTCTGATATGATGCTCTTTGAGAGAGGCAAATAGAGAGTACAAGCAAGAGAAGCATGCCAAGAAGGACAGTGCTGCTCACAAGCCAGACCCAAACAAGCTGTTCTGCCTCTGCTTTCAAAGGTATGGCTTCAGCAGGCATGGTGTCAAGCACATTGAACTCCTGAGAATTGGTGGGGGAGGAAAAAAATAAAGTTACAAGTCCGACAAAGTCCAATTCATCCTTGAGGAGTCCAAATAGACATAACTTGCAGGTGCTTACTTTGAACAAGGTGTCCAGGCTTTCAATGTTCTGATCGACTAGCCTCAACACATCACCCACTTCCATGATGGAATTGTCTCTTTTATTTACAAAATGAAGGTAGAGGTCAGTTTTGGTTTTATCAACTGAACCATCATGGTTTTCATGAACTTTGTACTCATCAACGTTAACTATGGCACCAGTTACATTGCCTAACACTCTGTTTTTTGAAAAAAATAGACACCATTATGAAAAAATTGCAACACTTACACAAAATTCACAAGAAATATATAACTTATGCTTACTCTCTCAACACGTCAATTTTTTCTCGCACTTCTGGAGGATGCTGCCTAAGCACAAACCTAACTCGCTGGTCTTCTCTGAGCAAATAGATAAATACTCTTGCCATGTCTTGCAGACCACCTGTGTCATTGGCTAAGACCTAATTGGAAACAAAATCAGAAACACATGCACAGAAAATCTATTTTATCTGATTAGGGAAAAAGATTGCTTCAAAATACTTTATTAGAAACCTTACCATAAAATCAAAATACCCCTTCATGCCTCGCTGCGGGTCAAAGTTAAGATGCACTCCACCTGTGTCGGGGTCTACCAAGAATGGTGGATGCTGAATGTTCTCCATCCCCTCACTCAGAGTCATTTGAACTCGTCCTATTTGGTAATAGTTCACAACAGCATTCACACCATCATCAGGGTCTACAGCCTACAGGAGCAAAAACATAAATACTCAGAAAACATCCATAAAACTGTTAAATATGGAAAAATATAAGCTGCAAAAACTTACAGTAACCTGCATGAATTCAGTTCCAAAATCTGCTTCTGTGGTAACTCCTCCTGTAAACACCTTTTTGACAAAGTGAGGAGGGTTGTCATTAATGTCTACAACTTTTATGATAACTCGGAGAAGAGTGTCATCTTTAGGATCAAATGTCCATCCATCTATCAGAGAGAAATTACTGGCACCATCCATCGGTGTGTAAGAGAGACTGTTTGATGTCTCAACAGCCTTGATCTCTCGAGGAGATGGTCTGTGCAAGCAATCTTCTGATGCTTTGATGAGAAGAATGTGTTCAGATGCTACTTCTCTGTCAAGTTCTTTGGCAACCTGCAGGACACGAAATCACTGTTAATCCAGTTGTTGTGTAAGCAGAGATATCTCATTTTAAACTTAAAAACAAAACCAAGAAAATTTATTTGATGATATGAGGCACCCACCAAGAGCTCATGGCGAAGGGGCTCCAAAGCAAATAGACCATCTTTATTACCAGCTACAATGTAATAGCATACTGGTGTTGGAGGGTCATCCAACTCATCTACTTCATCCCTGTCTACTGTATCAATCAGTACACGACGTTCATGTCCTGGGGAGCTGTGTTCTGTGAACAAAAAATGAATTATGAAATACTACAATTGAAACAGTTTCCAATAAATTAACTGATTCTAAACCTTAAAATGAAGGTGAGATAAAAATCTGGTTACCTGTAAAATTAACAGTGAACTCATCAACCAGGAACTGTGGTTCATAGTCATTAACATTACGAACGTAGATGGTGAGGTCCAAGTCTGATGACAAGGGTGTCGGAATCCCTAAATCGTATGCCTCCACTCGTAACTGTAAATTTGTTTTGAAGAAATGTATCTGGACATACATATATCATAAATTAAGAGTGGTATAATGCAGCACATCTAATCTGTTACCTGATATGTTTTCTGACGTTCTCGGTCGAGTGCTTGTCGCAGATGGATGATTCCACTAACATCGTCAATAGCAAAAGTTCTCCAGTCACCTGATAAATCCTGCCTCAAACGATACCGAACAGCACCGTTTGGACCAATATCTTCATCAATTGCTTCCACTTGAATAACAGTGCTGCCAATTGTTGCATTCTGCAACAATATAATACAAAATTTTGAATCTGATTCCTTATTATGTTAACTTAATTTATAGTTTACTTTTAAAGTCTTCAGTTTTTTACCTCTGGCACACGGATTGTGATGTTATGAGGTGGGCTAATGAAATGAGGTGCATTATCATTTATATCAAGGACACAAATAGACAGTTCCATAGTAACAGAATTAGGGGGAGAGCCCAGATCCTGAGCCATCAGTGTTAGAGTGTAATTGCCATAGCGAGCTTTTAAAGATGTTGTTGAGACAATCCTTGCAGACCACAGATCAATATTCTCAATTTCAAAGAGCTCTGAAAAATAAAGATGAAATTAACAGTACTGCTAGCACTCATATGGTGTCTTGCCTTGGTAGGCAGAAACAGTATTTATTACTACAGAAATGATCTATTCTACACTTCTACTGGCATACCTTGCTCATTGCCTCCAGCAATAGAAAATTTGATGCGTCCATTTGGTGTGTTTGGATCATCAGCATCACTTGCTTTGACAACTGTCACAGTTTCATGGGGCTCATGAAATTCAGTGATATGCACACATCCATTAATTGGCTCAAAGACAGGAATTTCATCATTAACATCCACAATGTTAACACTGTAATAATCAAGAAACAGTTACAAAAAGAGAGCTGTTACGACCATTGAAAGTTAATTATTTTATAGTTTATTTCTAAATACCCAATTTGTTTGAAGGCATTGCGACTTTCTCCACTTGCATAGCCAAATTGATAATTGTCCCAGGCTTCAATAACTAAAAGGTATGAACTTTGTTCTTCTCTGTTCAATTTATCTGAGACATTCAGGACTCCAGTATCTGGATCAATTTGAAACTTCCCCTATGCAGGCATAAGAAAACAAAATATTGTGTGAAGTCATACCAAGATAAAATACTGAATCCAATAGGGATTAAAATTGAAAGCAGAGATAATTGAGATAAATTTCACAAACCAAGGAGGAAATTCGGTCCAGGAGGAATGTTACTTTTCCATAGTCGCCAGAGTCAGCATCTTTGGCTTGAATTGTAGCAATTTCAGTCCCTAATAAAATATAAAATTGCCTCAGAAGGTTTGTTAATAGGATTTCATAAAATTGACTACAGGTTTCATTTTATTCATATCTAAGGTACCTACCGATAGGAGCATCTTCCCTTACAGTTATATTTGTAATGTCACCAATAAAATAAGGGTTATTATCATTTTCATCTAAAATTTGAATAAACACTTCAACATGGCTGGCCCTTGGGGGTACCCCAGAGTCAGTTGCTTTGACTGTAAAATTCAGCCAATTGTGTTGTTCAAAGTCAATTCGGTTTGCGACAACCATTTCTCCAGTCTCTGCATCAAGATGTACCAGATCTTGCAATAATCTGGGAGCTGCAGGCATAAACATATTTTTTTTTTTTTTAAGGTGAGAAAGTATAAAACACAGCATTGGCTGTCAAAGATGCCCACAGACCTTCTAGAGAATAGGTAATTGTCCGGTTTTTATCAGCATCATCAGCTACAATACTGACAATCATTGAGCCAGTTTGACTGTTCTCTGGAATGGACCTCCTGTAGAAAGGTCTTCTGAATTTTGGATTGTTATCATTTTCATCATCAACAATTATTGTCAAAATAGCTGGGGAAATATAATTACGTTTACAAGAGTTCTTTTCATACAGAGCCATACACTTTATATTAGCTGATGCTATTACCTGATGCGATTTGTTTTCCCTTTGCTGCTGCCAAATCTTCTACTACAAGTGCAAGTCGAATACTTTCAACTTGTTCTCTGTCAAGCAAGCGGGCTACTCTTAGTGAGCCGTCAAGCGGTCCTAGTTCAAACACAGACAAATAGTCATATTCTGTGCTTTTCACTATAGTTCCTTCTTCAGTTCGGGCTTCAGAGTTATCAGGATCAATGCGATAGCGTAGCACAGGTTTAGCATCAAGATCAGTTGCTACAACCTTATAGACTGGCTGCCCAACCTAAAATAGAGTTTTTTTTTGTAAGAAAACAGTGCCACTCTAATTTGTAGAACAGACATATACAGGTCCAACTAACTGGTGTATTCTCGCGAACATGAATAGTTCCGGGCTCCTGAAAGACTGGTGCTTTATTATTGACATCCACAATTGTAATGTTGACTGGAACAGACGCATGGCGTTGTCGGGCACCAATTCCACCATCCAAAGCCACCACAACCATCGCATACAAGTTACTCTTTGGATCTGATCGGTCAGGATCCAAATTAGCACCATGTGCAACAGTAACAATTCCAGTATCTGCATCCATGACAAATTTATCTTCTGCTCCTTGCTGAATGCGGTAAACTACACGATTGTTGGGTGAAGAACCATCTGCATCCCATGCCTTGACCTGAGCATAAATTTACAAATATATATGCATAAATAAGATTAGATATTAGAAGAAAAGAAACAGTTGCTTGAGTGCAGAAAATTTTTATTGGAAAAAAAATGCCCACCTGAAGCACTGAGCTACCTCCAGGCAGATCTTCTGGAATTGAGCGAAGGTAATACCCTTGCTCGAATTGTGGAGTGTGGTCATTAACATCTTGCACATACACCGTGACAAGAGCCTGAGACCACATTGGTGGAACACCCAAATCCTGAGCTTGTACCACCATACGAACTGGTCTAACATTTGGACCACCAGCTTCTTCTGAGGCAGCTCTAGTTCCCACAAGCTGTTCAAAATCGATGGGAGCTGTTGGCTTTAAGATACCCGTAACAGGATCAAGTGTAAAGTTACCAAATGGATCACCATCAATTATGCTGTAGTGAATCATACTATGTCGTGTTCCTAAAAATAATAAGAATATTTTTAAAATCATAAACTAAATATGCATGACAAGGAAGAAAATGAGAGAAAAGCAAAATAGTGATTACCATTCAAGTCGAGGTCTCTGGCTTCAATCACCAGAGGTGATTCAAATTCAGTGGAGTCTTCCAGTAAACGAGCCTCATATTCACTTTGGAGGAACTCTGGAGCATTATCATTTACATCAGCAATATTTACAATCAACTGCACAGTGTTTCTATAGGGGAAAGAAAAAACAACAACTTTCATATCTTTGTAAATAGAGACAAAGCGAAGTTTACAAAATGTAGGAAAAATACCTGTTTCCTCTTCCAAGATCATCTCTAACTTCAACTGTCAGGTAGTGCCGTGATGCTACTTCTCGGTCAAAACTACTTCCCTCGGCTTTGATAGTTATCACACCCGTAAGAGGGTCTAGATGTAGGCTACAATGCAGTTGACAATAACATGATTTAATATTGAAGAACACATATTCATTTACTACAAGAGTTTTAAGAAACTTTTGGACTCACATATCAGCTACACTGCCACGCAATTCAGTGTACCGGACGCCTGCTGTGCCAAATTCACCTGAATCAGCATCCTTTGCTACAATTTTTGCTACTGTTGTACCTTTCATTGAATTCTCAGGAACCGAAACCTTAGCAGAAAAATTATATTTTATCATTCACTGTGTTTGTTCAGTTTATTGGTAACTGCTAAATAAATAAGATTTTTTTCATTACCTCATACACATTTTTGTCAAACTCTGGAACATTATCATTCACATCCCTTATATGCACGGTCAGTGGAACAGCACTGTATTTAGCATTACTTGGTACAGTTTCTTTAGCCACCAAAGTGAAATTCATGACTGTAACAAGAGGGTTGGTTAACAAGTTTCAAATGCACTCCCTGTGGGTGAATCACTTATCAATAACTATGAAATTTACCTTTGGTTTTCTCATAGTCTAATTTGGTAGAGTCTTTCACTCTAACAAGAAATGTTGCTTCATTTATACCCTTTGGGGGAGTAACGTCAAAGATTCCCCTGTCACCTTCTATAAACATTATGAATGTGCCATTGTTTCCCTAGTAACAGAAAAACATTCAACGTTAGTGAAAAAGTCACACACTATTGATGTAAAAACCTAATATTCTTACAGCTAATTAATTACCTGATCATGGTCAAACACTTCAGGAACAGCATTCCTCAAAAAAGTGACAGGGGTATTCACTGGGGCATTTTCATTTACTTCAACAAAATAAGCTGGACTCCTGAAAGTTGGTGTCTCATCATTCACATCCATCAAAATTACAGTCACTTCTGTTCTGGTGGTGGGTGGAGGTTGAACTAATTTGGAATCTTCTTGAGCCTACAACAAACACAATTTAAGCACCAGTTTCCAATGACATGTAATAATATTAAACAAAAACAGCTGTGATCTTATACCATTATCTCCAGAATAAAGGCTCCATTATTAGTGAGTGGCCCCTCTCTATCCAGTTTTTGGAGTGTGAAAACAATACCAGTGTTAGCATCAATTTCAAATACCCCATGGGCCCCTCTTGTTATAGAATATGATATGGGGTTGTTGATACCACGGTCCCCATCCACGGCTTTCACTAAAAAAGAAATCAAATAATCGATAAAAAGAAAACTTACTAGGTATAATTCACATTTACTGTAAGTTCATTTGATTTCAAGTTACCCTGAAGGACTGAGGTTCCAATGCGGGAATCTTCGCTAACTCTTGACACAGCAGGAACAACAACAAATTCTGGTGGTTGGTCTTCAACATCTTGAACCTTAACTAAAATGGCAGCTGTCCCAGTGTTAACCTATTGCAAAGAACAGATTTTTCAGCATGAGGGCAAAGAGTGACAGTGACAGATACATAACACCAAGAACTGAACATCTACAAAAGGGTTCTTACCCTCTCATTGATGGCACGGTCAACAGCCAGGACTCGGATTTGGTACAGAAACTTCCGCTCGTAATCAAGGCGTCCAGCCAACCGAAGCACTCCCTTTCCGTTGACAGTGGATATTGAAAATAGATCATCATCGCCGTCCAGCTCTTGAAGATAATACACGACCTGCAGCAAGGAGGACCAGGAGATGAAAGCAAAGCAGCTCGGGAATGGCAACTCTGTAGATGTGCGGTGCGCTCGAGCCACTTACCTGTCCGTAGGCGCCCTCGTCCAGGTCGGTGGCCTCGACGGTGGTCAGCACGCCGGGCTCGGCGTCCTCGCGCACCGTCAGGCTGGCCGCATAGGGCTTGAAGACGGGCTCGTTGTCGTTGACATCCTCCACGAGCAGCAGTAGGCTCTGCGTGATGAAATTGCCCTCGCCGAGGCGGCCGTCCGTCAGCGTCAGCACCAGCAGGTACTCATCGCGCACCTCCCGGTCCAGCTCCTTGTTGAGGTAGACGTTGGCCTCGTTGGTGCCGAGGTTCTCGATGCGCAGCATGTCGTGGCCCTCCGAGCCGCGGACCCCGAACGTAAGCGCGTCTCCGTCCGGGTCCGCCCCCCGCAGCCGGTAGATGAGGCTCCCTGTCGGAGAGAATCGGCGTCAACTAATGTGGCGTCCGTGTGGGGCCGGCGGAGAGCAGCGGAGAGCGCCTAGTGCGTAGGCAAGCCCGCCGTGCCCGTGCCGCCTGGTCTGACGGGGTGCACGGGGCACGGGGCCGTGCTGCCGTGCTGCGTACTCACCGACTGGCGTCTCGTTGCCCTCCTTGAGGCGTAGCACGATCTCCGTCTGGCCGTCGATGAGGAACCGCGGCGGGTGGTTGGCGGCGACGCCCGTGAGCGCGGACGCCAGCAGCAGGGCGAGGCCCGACTGCAGCAGCAGCATCAGGCCCTGCTTGTGCTTGAGGCGCACGCGCGCCGCCCCGCACCCGCTTCCCTCCGAACTAGGCGGCATGCTGGCGCTGCTGGCGCAGGTGGTGCAGCTGGCGGCCCAGGATCATCTCATCGCCCAGCCTCGGCCCAGCCCCGGCACCGCTCCGGCTACTGCGGCCCGCTGTCCGGCCCCGGTCCCGCATCACATTGCTGCAACAGGAGAGCAGAGGTGCTGTTGAGGACGCCGTCAGGAAGGAGTCTGAGAGGCGCCGCGAGAGGACAGAGACCCTGACAGGAGCTCGGAGCCCAAACTGTTGCTCGCAGGGGATCACGGCGACGACTGCCGGCTGCCGCCCCCTCCGGCCCGGTCCCCGGTCCGCGGCGGCGGCCAGAACAGAAAATACACATAACATCGGACCAGGGCAGGGGCCTGCAGCCTGCAGCGTAGATGTGTGGGGCCGCTGCTGCCGCTGCTGCCGCTGCCCGCTGCCGGCCTGGGGAGTCCGGGCCGGGCCGGGCCGGGGCGTGCCCTCCCTCCCACAACTGGGTTACGACGCCCTCAACTCGGACCGCAGAGCGTCGACAGGCGGAGGGCGGGGCGGGGCGCTGACCAACCGCACACATTATGAGAGTATAAAGGGTCGCGGACCCCGCCGCCGCCGCCATGTGTGTCGGCATGGGAGCCATGAGCCGCGTGGGGCACCCTCAGGCCACCCCTAGGGCACCCCGGTTAACCCGACCAGCCGCTGTGACTGGCCGTGACGCCCGGACCCTCCTAACAGGTGCGCTGTGAAAAGGGGGAGGGGGGAGAGTTCTCCGACAGCGACCCCGCACTATATGGCCTGCAAGAGCACCAAGATTTCACCCACACGCCCTTTCTACAGAGAAAATTTTAAAAAAAATGTATGAGAATGAAATAACAACAGCACAAACTCGAAAATATATTTCGACCGAACCGCCGGAGCCGGACAGTGATTGATTTTAACTGCGCCGCACGCCGCACTTTTGTCCTCGCGGCGCTGCGGGGGCTGCGGGGGCTGCGGGGGCTGCGGGGGCTGCAGGGGCTGCGGAGGCTGCTGGGCTGCGGGGCTGCGGGGGCTGCGGGGGCTGCGGGGGCTGCGGGGCTGCGAGGGCCTCAGACCTGCGGGGGTTGGCCCGGCCGATACTTGATACGTCGCAGGGGGTCCGGGGTCGGGCCGACCACCGGCGCCCGCCCGCCACGCCATATATGAAGTTCGCAACGGGCTGCAATCAGTCTCCGAAGGCCGGTCGGCCGGCCAAACCGCGGGCAGCGAACGGGGTCCGCAGGGCCGCGCTGTGCCGTCCGCCGGCCCGGTCCGGCTGTCCCCGCCCCCCCCCCCCCCCGGCACGGCCGTCCCCCCGCGCCCCGCCGGCCGCCAAATGTGTAACGCGATTCAATTTGGCCCCGCCGCACCGCACCGCAGCTCAGCGGCACCGCAGAGCACCACGGCGGCGATGCGTGACTGGCCCGGAGGAAGCCATCCGTGCGGCCGTTTGCTGAGTTGCGGCGTTCTGGTGGCGTTATGCGCTTGGGCCCGCGATTCTACCGTTCGGCTTTGGCCGGGCCAAACGGAGCCAGCATGCGGCACGCGTCCCCTGCCCCTCCCCTCTCTCTCTCTCTCTCTCTCTCTCTCTCTCTCTCTCTCTCTCTCTCTCTCTCTCTCTCTCTCTCTCTCTCTCTCTCTCTCTCTCTCTCTCTCTCTCTCTCTCACGCACCCTCCGTACACACACACATTGTTGCGCCCTGCGCGAGAGCAGAGAGAATGACGATAGACAACCTAAGCATGAGCTAAGTGCGCGCAATGCAAATACATATTATGGAGCAACCCCCCCGCGACGTGCGTGCGCGCGTTTCGTTACATGCGCGCTTCGGGGCTGCCTGCTGCAGTAGCTGCTGCAGTAGCTGCTGCAGTAGCTGCTGCAGTAGCTGCCTGCTGTACTCAGGGCGCCGAGGCCAGCTAACCGATCACGACCGTCGCAAGAGTCGTATGCGCATTCGGTGCGTGCGGATGCTTGGGCCGGGGAAGGTCTCTCTCCCCCCACCCCCGAGCCACAAATTACAGCGCCGCACCGCAGTGGCCGCAGTAGTTAGGCGCCTGGGGGGTAGGCAGCCACGACTAAGTGCGAGCGCGCGTGTCGTGCGGGTCGGCCTATCCTGGCTCTTACAGGCGCTCGTGTCGGACGTACTCTATGAGCTGCTGCGGCACGGGGCGCGGCTGCGGCTGCGGTAGCGGCATAGGCAGCAGCAGCGCAAGTGAAGTGAGAAAGAAAGTATGGGAACGGCGCTCCACACGCGCATTGTCTCGTGGGAACCCTGGGAAACAGCTCGCCGATGCTGCTGAAGAGAAGAGAGGACCCCACAGGGTAGCCCGGCGGCACCCGTCGGCAGACGGCGCCCCGAGGCTCGGAAAAGGTGCCTTGCATTGCAACTTATTCTTATCACCTCGCACAAAACCACGCCCCCCGAAAAAAAAAAACCTATCAGGAAAAAAAGGGAGAAATCACCACTCCGTACGAAAGGCAGATAAAAAGGCAATATAAAATGTTGCAGCCAGGTCTTCGGGCCGGCTTCCTCTGCTCACTGAGCTGCAAACAAGCATCACGTCGCACACGACCACGACGCCGCAGCCGCCTCTGATTCTCCCGCTGAAACTGGATCCGCATATCAACAAGACTGTTCCTCCGCTCCGCAACATATGTCCAAGATACGCATCGTTTATGTCACGAGTGACCGGTCGGACGACACGCCGCCCGCTGACCGCTATGGCCGCACGCGCCGCGCAGCCAGCACAGCAGCCCCGCTGATTTGCACCGTGACAACATTCTTGAGACATTCTCCCCCTTCCCCCTTTATATTTCTTTTTTGAGGCAGCATGTAAATGCGCCTTCTAACAGGCATTTGTTAGTTGTTGTTTTTTCAATTTTAAATTGTTCGTCTTTTTTAAAAAGTCGTAACTGGGAAAATATTAAGACTAAGAACAAAAAGTCAAGAGTCAGATTTTTTGTCGTTGTAAAATTGGTTGTTTTTGATGCTGCCTTTTCTGACCATTTTCTAAGTGTTTTTTTTTCTAGCGATGGGTGGGGCGTGCGGACAAGCGTGGTCCGCATGTTCCCGTTACGGACGACGTCTTTTGCTCGATGCGTCGGACTTGAAACAATGATGCCGGCGACAAAGGGACTCTCTTTTTGGGGACGAGCAGCGGTTTGGGGGTGCTGATAGCAGCTGATGGCTCACCGCGCTCGGGCACCGGGCACCCGCTAGGCCCCGGCTGGCCACAAGCCCCCATTCCATGCGTCTGTCTTTGTCGCACCCTCCGGTGAGGTTCGCGTTCATTATCGAGAGCGACGAAGACAACTACACAACGCTGGAGTGATTACCCCCCCGAACACGGCGCTGTGCGGGCTGTGGCCGGACCGGCACGACACAGTACTGCTCTGCGACGGTTAGTGGTGTGGTGTGGCCGCCCCCGGCCGCCCCCGGCTGCCCCTGGCTGCCCCCGGCCGCCCCCCGGCCGCCCCAGCACCGCCTCCAGTCCTCAGGACTGTCCTCACTGCCCGGCCCGGGCCTGCCGAGGGCACTGGCCGCGCTCACCACAAACCGTACCGGAGCTTAGTCACTCTTGTTTACCGCGATGAAAACATTTGAGGGGGCCGGTCCTCACTGACCAGGAACACTCTCACATGGGACTCCACCGCAATGCACCCCACTCAGAGCCCCCAGAACACGGAGCGCGGGTAACACACGAAATGCCCTCGGTGCTGTCAGACTGAAGCCTCGTCAGCGCGGTGCGGTGCGCGAGTGAAGACGTAACCGCGGTGTCGTGCCGCCTCGGACGCTCGGACCCGCGCCGCGGAGCCGTGTCAGTCAGACGTGTAACATCATCGAGGGAAGATCAGTCATAACTGCGCCCCTCCGTCCCTCCTGGCCCGCTAACTCCACGCCGTCGGCGCAACAGTTACGCGGGTCCCGTCCGGACCGCCGATCCGCGACGCGATACAAAACTCCTCCTCGCGGCCAGAGCAGCGCGAGCTGGGGCTCCGTGGCCAGGTCCGTCTGGGAGGAATAAACACGACGGAGCCGATAGCGAACAAGTTTCACGAACGATGAAGATTGCGGGGAGATTATTGAGGCATCGCGCGCTCGCCATCGGCATGCCGCCGGTCCGCCCACAGCAGAGCGGGCGACTTCAGAACGGCGCGTTGCTGTCAATCACAGCGGCGGGGAGAAGCGTTAGTGCCCCGGCCGGTAGGTCAGGACCCGGCGGGACCCGGCCAGACCCGGGCTGCCACCGCAGCAGCGTGGCGGGGTCGGGGTTCGAAAAGTCAGCGCAGGCAGCGCGAAGGGGGCGGGCCGAGGGGCGGGCCGAGCCGGGGGCGTGGCCACGGTGCGGCGTGCAGCGGCGTGCAGCGCAGCCGTCACGCCACACGGCACTAGGCCTGACGTGACGTGACGCCGAGCGATGCGCTATGCACCAGCCAACTTTACTACGAACACACGACCAGAAAATATAAGAAGAAAGAAAAGGCCCGCCTCGAAATCAAGGCCAAAGACGAGTCGAAGGCACGCGTAAAACGGAGGATATTTCATGTTTGCGATCGGTAACCCGGGCTCTGGACAGGGAGACATTGTAAATCTCTTCTATACACGCCTCTCTCTCACACACACCCAGAGCAGCCTTATTTCACGCGTGAGAAGGCCGCATCATCGCCCTTTGCGACGCGTGCGCAGCGACAACTGACAACGCCCTCCTGCGTACCGCAACCCAGGGTGTGGTGCATACCGGGTGCTCGGGCACGGTCCTTATCCGAAAGGGCAATGACCTCCTCACCCTCCGAGCGCCTGCGAATGCCACGGTAGGCCAGCCCGCACGACACGCATGCATAGCACCCATCATGGTTGCCTACCCAGCAGGCGCCATTTGTGCCCACACGGCAGAAATTAGGTTTGCCCTCTGCGATAAACACACTGAGGACGTACTTTATGGGTGATCCTTAGGGTCCGGCCATCTACCTTAAACCCGCGGAATGTCTTGAAACTGCTTGGCCGCAGCGCGGAGTTGCAGCACCAGAGCGTTCTCAAACACCAATGGGTCACTTCCTAGACGTGGAGCAGTGACCGCTGACGGGGTGGTGACCGGGCTCGGGGCTCGGGGCCCGGGCCCCTCCGTAGACTGGCTGCCGGACGCAGGGCGCGCAAGGCAGACAATCCAGAGCGCCGCGTCAGCCGAGTGACTGCCGTGCTCTCTGTGCAGCCAATGTTGCAATTAGTCCTCTGACCCGACCCTGCGGCCTCGGTGGGCCCGGCCGGCTCGGGACCCGGCCTGTCTGCTGCCTGCCTGCTGCCTGCCTGCTGCCTGCCTGCCCTATAGTCCGTCCGACGTGCTATTGATTTAAGACCCCCCATGCACCCGCCCGCTGCACAGGCAGTTGCATGGCGCCGCCGGCGACTCAACCCATCACGACGACGCACCGCATCGGGTGACGCAAGACGCCGTCCTCATCGGCGTCCTCATGGCGTCCTCATGGCGGCCTCATCGGCGTCCTCATCGGCGTCCTCATGGCGTCCTCATCGGCGTCCTCATCGGCGTCCTCATGGCGTCCTCATCGGCGTCCTCATGGCGGCCTCATCGGCGTCCTCATCGGCGTCCTCATGGCGTCCTCATCGGCGGCCTGGAGCCTTATCGGCATCCTCATCAGCGGCATCATGGTGTCCTCATCGGCGTCCTCATGGCGTCCTCATCGGCGGCCTGGAGCCTTATCGGCATCCTCATCAGCGGCATCATGGTGTCCTCATCGGCGTCCTCATCCTGCCTCACCCCCCCCCCCCTCCCTTTCCCCATGGGCTCGACCATGTCGCGCGCGGGGAATCCAGGAAAGCGCGCGCGCACACAAACAAACAAACACACACACACACACACACACACGGGTAGTATGAGAAATGATTAATTTATGTCAGCCCCAGCAGTCGAGCCAAAGCGGCCGAGCGCGTCCAATTAGGAGCCCATTAGATAGACGGCGCCGGAGCTTGCGGAGCTGGCCTTCCTCGTCCTCAACCGTTCGACGCGTCAGTCGGACAGAGGGGTAAAACTGCCACAGACACGCGCGGGCTGCTGAGATGCTTCCTATCTGGCACCGCCAATCGATTATTTCGAGTCTAAATTCCCAAAGAAGACGTGTCACGTTGGTTCCTTACCTGAGATGGACGAGGCGCTGGGCGGGACGGCCGTCCTCGCGGCAGCTGTGCGCGGCGCGGCCTGCAGCACAGAGAGTCACGCATAAGTACAACTTGTCGTGCGAACACAATCGGCACATCTAACGTCTCCGTCCCGGCTGGTCCCGGCCCGTGTGCTGCGCCGTGCTGCTCCCGGGGCGACGCCACACCCCCGGAGCCCCCGGAGCCCCCAGCCCGGACCCGGACCCCTGGGGCCCCTCTCTGCCCATGACAGAACGCGCTATCTTTCAGCGATCTCCAGATAACGGTGGACGAATACCATCAACACAAATAGGGCACGTGCAGGAAAATTAATCACGCCGAAAAAAAATCACTCCCTGCTCGAAAGCTTGAGTCAAAAGTGGACATATTGCTATATGGCCTTTTTTTGGAGGGTACTATTTTTTTCCCCACTACATTAAAGTTTCATTTTACCACCCTAACCGTGTTTACTGTGTACAGTTTGAGAGGATGTCGGTATGTTAAAAACGCGCACTTCTTGTTTACGGCGTGCAAACGGTTCGCACCGCACCGCACCCGCGCGCCGCACGCCGCGCCCTTCCCAGAACGGCGCTGCGCCGCGTTCAACTACCACCCGCGCCGCGCCTCCCGGTCGTCGCGCCCACTGATAATCGCACGGACGGACAGAGCGGAGAGGGCGGTGCCCTGCGGTGCCCTGCGGTGCCCTGCGGTGCCCTGCGGTGCCCTGCGGTGCCCTGCCGTGCCCTGCCGTACCCTGCGGTGCCCTGCGGTGCCCTGCCGTGCCGTCTGAAGGTGCGCAGTCCAGAAGAAGCGTTATGTCACTGGCCTGCCGCCTGCCGGAGGCTGGAGGTGCCAACACCAACACTCTGAGTGAGCCGCGGAGCCTGTCGATTTGGCCGCGCGGCTTCGTGACGGCCCGATTGTCATCGGGGGCCGGCAGAGGGCGCAGGGGCGCAGGGCGGGCAGGGTGAGCCCTGTAGCGGCGGCAGGCAGTGCCAGATCCACCTCGGATTAGAGCTCTAGCCGGGACCGGCGGCGACCGACGGGCTGTTAGCGGAGGAGGACCCAGCGAGGACCTCTCTGCCGCCCGGACGATACGACAACACTGAAAAGTGCTTCTGGAGAGAGAGAGAGAGAGAGAGAGAGAGAGAGAGAGAGAGAGAGAGAGAGAGAGAGAGAGAGAGAGAGAGAGAGAGAGAGAGAGAGAGAGAGAGAGAGAGAGAGAGAGAGAGAGAGAGAGAGAGAGAGAGAGAGAGAGAGAGAGAGAGAGAGAGAGAGAGAGAGAGAGAGAGAGAGAGAGAGAGAGAGAGAGAGAGAGAGAGAGAGAGAGAGAGAGAGAGAGAGAGAGAGAGAGAGAGATGATACAGAGAGAGACAGAGAGAATGCCGGAAGATAACACGAAGATGGTTGTATGAGGAATGCCCGCTGGGGTGCCGCCAAGGCAAGGTGAGCCAGCCGATACCACAGGCTTGACGCTGCTCTGCCTCACTCTCACTTTGCCATCTCTTTACAATCTGACCGGAGCGTTTTTTCATCGACATGGGAAGTTGTTGCACTTTCCGGACCGGGCCGGGCGCGGGAACCGGCGCACGCAGGCGGCAGCTAAATCAGAAACGGTAGCGCGCCACTGATAACGACTAACGACCCCCGATAGCGGCCGCCCGCAGCTCCCCCTGGCGGCGCCTCCTCCAAGTATTACCGCATTTTTTTTTTTCATCGACTCGAGGACCCGCCCACCTTGCTGGCAGCGATGTACTTTTGATGCGCGAAAGTGATTGAATACTTATTGTTGCGTGCCGTGCTGGCCGCCCTGTCCGTTCCCGTCGGCATGGGACCGCCGGGCCGGGCGGACTCTTCTGTGCTGCTCTCACCCGGCAGCGGCAGCGGCGACCCAGCGCCAGCACCAGCACAGCGGCGTACCATCGCCAAAGCGACATCATCAACAACGCAGCATCGCACTAAACGAGTGGCGGCGGTTCAGACAGAGAGAACCAGGGCTACGGCCTCGGCCAGACCAGACCAGACCAGACCCACGCAAGAGGAAGAGGGCCTCAGGGATGAGCAGCAGGAGCAGGCGGCACGGCGGCGGCAGTGGCAGCCGCGGCGGCCGACGGCCAAACGTTTCGATTCCCGGACAAGGTGATAATGATCTGAACCTTTCTCCCACCGCGTAGCGCCAGCGGCTCGCCAAGCGGACGAGCCGAGCGTCCCGGGCAGCGTGGCAGGGGTTGGGTCCCTGTGAGACACCCTAACGTACCACACTTGCTGCGTGAATTTCTCGGCCCGCGCCCGCCCGCGCCGGAGGCTGCCAATATGCCCGCCCCGCATGTCGCGCGTGAAAGCGCAGCATCGGATATTTAGTTTCGTCAGCACGACTCCACTGAGCACTACTGAGCAGGGCAGTGCTGACCACGGCTAAGGAAGGCGGCGGCGGCGGCGGTAACCCTAACCCCTGCTCTCTCTCCATCCGCTCGTGATTCCTCGTCTAAAGACAAGTATCGTATCCGTTTACGTCCATTTTCACTACTTCACACAGCGGGGGGCGCAGACCGATGACCGTATGCGGAATACGATGTAAATATTGCAGTCACGGTGTTTCAGCAGCAACACGACACGTAATCGCTGTGCTTATCAAATCTACTTCTGGCAGAGCAGCAGCAGCGGCCTCCCTCACCATACATAATAACTTAACCGATTAACCGCATACTTCCCCTGGGAGCCGGGCTGCACTAACAGCTCTGGAAACAGGCTACATCCCGTGATGCCGCTCTCGCGTTTATTGGCACGATCCCAGAGGATATCGGACGTGCAGATGCGTCCATCCATCCCGCGATGCCTCGGAGCCCCGTGGAACACCGTGGAGCCTCGCCTGGCCGGCGGGGAGCGGAGGCACCCCCCGCACCCCCCGCACCCCCAGCACCCCCGCACCCCCCTGCACTCCCAGCACCCCCAGCACCCCCCGCACCCCCCGCACCCCCCGCACCCCCCTGCACCGGCACCCCGGCCTGCTATCAACGTCCGATGCTGTCATCGGCGCCTCCGATATCGAACGAGTGGCAAACCGAAACCGGGAGCGCACGCGGCTGTAGTAATGGCATGCCTACAGGCAGGCAGGCAGTGACCCCCGGGACCGCCCGGGACCATATGTACCGGGGGTACACCAACCCTAGGGACCATGTACCGGGGGTACACCAACCCTAGGGACCATGTACCGGGGGTACACCAACCCTAGGGACCATGTACCGGGGGTACACCAACCCTAGGGACCATGTACCGGGGGTACACCAACCCTAGGGACCATGTACCGGGGGTACACTAACCCTAGGGACCATGTACCGGGGGTACACCAACCCTAGGGACCATGTACCCGGGGTGCACCAACCCTAGGGACCATGTACCGGGGGTACACCAACCCTAGGGACCATGTACCGGGGGTACACCAACCCTAGGGACCATGTACCGGGGGTACACCAACCCTAGGGACCATGTACCGGGGGTACACCAACCCTAGGGACCATGTACCGGGGGTACACCAACCCTAGGGACCATGTACCGGGGGTACACCAACCCTAGGGACCATGTACCGGGGGTACACTAACCCTAGGGACCATGTACCGGGGGTACACCAACCCTAGGGACCATGTAGGGACCAGGTACCCGGGGGTGCACCAACCCTAGGGACCATGTACCGGGGGTACACCAACCCTAGGGACCATGTACCGGGGGTACACCAACCCTAGGGACCATGTAACGGGGGTACACCAACCCTAGGGACCATGTACCGGGGGTACACCAACCCTAGGGACCATGTACCCCCCTTTGGTCGACAAGCCCTAGGGCCTATGCAGGCCTACGTGCGCCCCTCTGATTGACTTATGTATAGTATGACAGTATGCCTCCCGGGCCCCGGGGGGAACACCATCCCCAGGGACAGTATGCCCCCGGGGGGTACACAATCCCCAGGGTCTGTGTGCTCCCCGCTGGCTGACTTGGGGGCGCACAGCGCTCGGCCCTCGCTGTACGGCGGGTCTGGGCGGCCTGCAGCTTACGCTGCTGGGCTGTCGTGCAGTGCACAATCTCTCTCGCCCCAATCTGTCGGAACCGCTTCATCCTCCTCTCTGCTCCTCCATAACTCAGCGCGCGGTTGACGACGATATAATATTTTCGCGGGGCAAAACCATAACCTGAACGATGCCCGCGCTGACACGCGCGCCACGCGAAGGGCGCGAGATGATGTCAAACATGTCGTATTTGCATAAGCGTCCAGTTTTATGCTCGTCGCTCCGTGATAGAGGCGCGCGGTTTGAAACTGCGGCATGACGTCGAATGGAATCAGTTTTGCCTCGCGGGCAGTTTCAAAGCGGAGACCGGGAGGCCGAACAACGTCCTGCTTAATCAGGGAAAGTTAAACAAATTAATTTCCGTGCCTCCTGCAGTGCAGCAAGTAATTAAGTACAGTAAACGAGCTTCACAAAACTAGCAGAACAGGATTGCCATATCGCAAATTGGAGAAGAAAACATGGAAGCAGACTTTTTCCCCCTTTTCCCTTTGCGATTCAAAAAAATAACGAATGACCGCACAGGAAACCAAACCCGGAGTCGGCAGAAGGAGACGTAACGCAACCTCAGACCCCCCGCCAACAAGTGGCGGGATTAATACCGGCAGGGGCGGGGGTGTTACTGCAGTGTTGTATCGCCACAAGATTCCGATATTCTGCATCTTCGGCGGATCGAACCGGACCGTGCTGTCGGTGGTGTCATGATGAAGTCACGTCTCCGAACGCGACGCGTGGTGCTATGATCTGCTGCAGCGTGCTGTCAGTGATGATGATGTAATGATGATGTTGATGATGATAATGGTGTTGATGATGATGACCCGCTGGCCGCGCGGGACTGACCGGCACACACCAGCGCGGGCGCCGTGCAGGGTAGGCAGCACTCACCGGCTCACGCGCACACAAGCTTGGCGGGCTTGCCTAACCTCAAGGCGCCTTCATCAGACATCATGCCTCCGATGATTCAGCCACGTAGCCAAACTAATTGCAGATTATCAGCCACGCGATGCGGCCTAGAAGATGCAACTCATTCAGTTCAACCCCTCTTCCATGCTTTGTTGGAAAGAAGTCGCATGTTTACACGATAATTCACTAGGCGGGTCTACGCTTCCATACTGATCTCCTTGGCCACCTCTTGCTTTTCTCGCTCTCTCTATCTCTGTCTCTCTCCAACTGCTGCTGTATCGCTCGCGCTCGCTCTCACAACCCGTGCCGTACTCGTATCGCTCAGGGCGATTTATTGAAATCGTGAGTTGGCCCGGTGCCGCACTGATCTCCTGCCGTGTTCCTCCCACACACGGCGGCAGCCCGGCGGTATCGAGGGAGAAAGTGTGAAAGACTCGTGCGAAACGTGTCCGGCATTATGCTGCTCTACGGATGCCGACGGATGCCTTGGACCCGGAGCCCCCGGAGCCGATAGGGACAGGGCGACCCGAGACAGCGAGAAACTGTGACCTGACTGCCGGAGGACGGGCACTACTCGAGTGCGAAAACAAAATAGTTGCGCTCCCCACCGCCTCACACACCGCGGCGGCTCCGGGCGGCTCGGCTCGTGGGGGGCCGCGAACACGCCCTGTCGAGTAGTATGCGAGAGAGAGAGAGAGAGGAATTTCCCAGCTCTTTAAAAATGAAGCCCGACGACACCGGCCCGGTACACACCGGCACACACCTGGACTCCATGTACGCCGGGCGCGATCGCTTTCGCAGCGGGAACTCGCCTCGCCTCTACTCACCGCGGCCGCACAAAAGTGGCCCCGTTCTCACAACCACGCCATCTCCCAGCGATCTCATCGATGCCGCGCCGCCATATCGACTGAGACCGGCCGGCCGGCGGGGCATAAAGCTGACCCTTTTAATTTTACGTGTTGGTTCTGATGGCGCCGGGGCACGATCCAGCATCTCACTGAGGCTGTGCCGGCCGTGAGCAGCTGTGCGCAGCTGTGCGCAGCGGTGGCCACATCGGCACGCCCGCCGTGCCACGCCGGCCAGTAACATGTTGCTGCCATGTCTGTCGCGTGTGAACAAGCAAGTACGCGAGCTCGTCAACACTATCAAAATTTAAAAAAAAAAAATCAGATTTACGCGACCGTATCATACAGTCTTCGAAATTTTAGAGAGAATTTTCTTTCCACAAAACAAGGCGGATTTTAGTATGAGCAGATGCTGCAAACAAGTGCATAGTAGAGCTTTCACCCTCGAGCTGGTGCCGGCCGCGGTCTGCCGGACGTCTCCCTGACAACGCCTGCCGGACGCCTATGCCGGACGCCTATGCCGGACACCGCCGGACACCGCCGGACACGCAGGGATGCCGCTATCGAGCGCTCCTCTCCTCGTCATTACAGCGGGGAGTTATCTGCCGTCACAGACCGGCTCAGTTGCGTCGATATCGTTGGCCGCGCGGGGGTACGCGTCGTGGACCCGATCGGCACGGCAGCTCCCCGTCATTACACACACACACACACGCACACACACGCACACACACACACGCACTACGATGTCTATTATTTGGCACATTTCTCCCCGGGTAATTATATTGGAAGAAGAACCAGAAATTCTAGAGCAGAGCCCCAGCAGCATAGCGACGGCAGAAAGGCTCTGAACGGCGGCTAGGGCGGCACACATCGCACAACTCCTTTAGTTTGAAAACATCGTCGTCCGCGTGCCGCGCCGTGCCGCACCGTGCCGCACCGTGCCGCGCCGTGCCGCGCCGTGCCGCGCCGTGCCGCACCGTGCCGCGCCGTGCCGCGCCGGGTCACGACCGTTGAGCCGCCGCCGAGCAGAGGTGGAGAGAATCGTAACTGCTTCTAAAGTTCTCATGCAGTTACCGGCACCACCGGCAGCGGCTCATCGCGGGGAGGAGAAATCGCGTGGCTTGCGAGTAGCTCTACAGCAAAGGGTCGCGGCGGTCTCTCTCTCTCTCTCTCTCTCTCTCTCTCTCTCTCTCTCTCTCTCTCTCTCTCTCTCTCTCTCTCTCTCTCATCTTTCATAACATCGCGGTGGTAAGTGCTCGATCATTACACACATACACGCGGCGGCAATGGTGGCAAAAGCCGCGTGCGGCGTCGTGCGGTGAAGTGCACGAGTGCGACAGAGATGGAGAGACAATAAGCCCCAAACGACCATCACCGCACCGGCAGAAGGCCCGTACCGAGTGCAACAACGAATGACCAGTTGAATTAACTCGGATGGTGTTCGGTACGGGGAGTCCATCACACATGAACGCCCCCTTATTTTCTGGGATACAAATTGAAACATTGATATTGTGTAATGTACACCCAGAGAAACGAATTCTTGACTCAAGCCTAGAACAGCGTATTCTTAAAGCATTCAAGAATATGATTCTTCATCCAAGAATATTTCTTGATTTAACTCTAAGATTGCCTTGATTCAAGAAAACATTCTTGAATCCTTTAGCCTAAGAATCTGTTTCTCTAGGTGCGGAATCCGTCATCATTTACCTTGCGATACTCAAACAAGCTGATCTCATGTAAAGAAGAAAAACAAAACAAAAAAAGAAACACCATTCTTCAGAACTATGACGAGGATTAACCCGTCCGAAGTGCATCTGACATAACTGGAATAGGGCCATGAGCGGCTCCCTGCACGGAAAATGCAATAGTAGCCGGCACGGCCAGCATGTTTGTGTTGCCAAACACCAAACACCCTGCGCACACCCCCGCTCCGCCACCACGACGTATGAAAGGTCAGTAGCTATTACGGCGTGTTTAATGATCGCCACCCTTTTCTGCCCCCGTTGTTATTTTTGCAGAACGGGGCCATGGCGTTTTCCCATCGCGAGTTTGGGCGGCGGGCCGCGAGGGGGCGCGGCGGGCCGCGAGGGGTCGCGGGGGGAACAGTCACGATGTGTTGGGGCTCGCAGCACGCTCAAAGCATGCCCTTACGTGGCCGCCCTGCCCCGGCCGCGTCCCCAAGAGCGTTGGCATTGTAAAATTCAGATTCGCGAGTTCTCAGAGACATAAAAACGAATTTGGCAAGGAAGACGCAAACGCGCGCGGAATCCTTCTCACCAGTCCCGTTCCCAGCTGATCGTTTCCACCCTACCCCACCCTACCTCCCCTTTCACGTCCGCCCATCTCTGCAATGGCACCCAACGTTACGCAGTTCTGACGTGGATCCGTAGTTCGCATTGGCAGCACTGCCGCGCTCCGCCGCTCCGCTCCTCCGGTCCCACTGGACGGCGGGGCAGGGCTGGCAGGCAGATGCTAAGACCACTCGGGACTGGACACCATCACCTATACCAGGTGTCCCATTAGCCCCGTGACAAGGAAAAGGCAGGCAAGCCCGCATCGCACTAGCTCCGCCTCTTTCTGTCTCGGCCGGACGCGAGAGAGAGAGAGAGAGAGAGAGAGAGAGAGAGAGAGAGAGAGAGAGAGAGAGAGAGAGAGAGAGAGAGAGAGAGAGAGAGAGAGAGAGAGAGAGAGAGAGAGATAGAGAGATGGAAAAGTAAATGGATAAGACAGCAACGCAGACGCGCGACGAGATGAATGGGGTTGGACGGGCGGACAGGGGGTGGAAGGAGGAGCACACGAGCGTCGCGCCGCAGTACGAGTGAGATGGATTCGTGAAGAGCCTGCGGCGAATCACCTGCCCGCCTCACAGCGCGGCACAGTGACGGCACAGCGGCGGCCCACCACCCGCGCCGCGCAGCCAGCGCAGCCAGCGCAGTGATGGAGTGGAAGGAAAGCGTGGCTAATGCCGCCCCTCCGGAAACAGGAGTGTGTGGCCTGTCGGGGCTGGGAGCTTTTCTTCCCGTTCGACACACACACATACACGCACACTCACACACGCACACGCGCGCATCGATGAGGAATGCAACACAGCGACGGGGACGGAACATTATTGGCACGCTAGACAGAGGGGATGGACGACCCTGAATCCATTATTACGACAGAGTCTTTCGGATCGCGAGCAACGCCAGCGTCCCTTAAAGGCAGAGACGGGGCAGAAAAAAAGACGCAGAAAAAAGATTGCCATACACGCATGCGCTCTTAGATAATGTATAATAATGACGCGCCGATTCGAGTCAAAATTATAGAATTTTGCAGCAAATTATGCCGCGACGACGTGCGACGTAGGATATCACGGATGGAGATGACGGTCGAGAGAGAGAGAGAGAGAGAGAGAGAGAGAGAGAGAGAGAGAGAGAGAGAGAGAGAGAGAGAGAGAGAGAGAGAGAGAGAGAGAGAGAGAGAGAGAGGGAGAGGGCGAACGCGGCAGGACGCACGCCCGCTGCTCCATCGGCCAGCCGATCGGTCATGATAATTGTGCGCGACGCGCTCAATCAGAGGCGATATCGAGCGTGTAAAGGGGCGTGCGTGCGTGTAGTGCAGTGCGGTGTGCGCCGTGCCGTGCCGTGCCGTGCCGTGCCGTGCCGTGCCGTGCCGTGCCGCGCCGGGTGGGTAATATTAACCTCGGCCTTGCTGGAAACATCGTCTCCGTGCGTTTTAGGGCGCAATAATCCAAGTCCGGTTCGCAGGCCATAATGATTTTTTTCCTAACGTAAAAATAAGATATACTTTGGCTGTGAGTTTGCCAAAAACAGAAGGGGGAAAGGGGGGGGGGGTTACACCTTTTAGATGTCAGCAAACGGGACAGTGTCTAGAAACGAGCGAGTTTGTTTCCACGAAACTTTTCAGTAAAACATGAAGATGGCTGCGATAAAAGAAGCACAAACGCACACACTCACGCCCACACCCACAACACACAAAGAAAAAAGAAACGTTATCACTACTGCGGCCGTCACAGGGGGCACTGTGGTGCGGTTCGACAGCAAGAAGACGTTCATAAACTACGTGACTAATTTGGGGGGGGGGGGGTCAGCCTATGGTCACACTTCTATCCTGAATGCATGGTAAGGTTAGATTAGCCAGGTCCCGGGGGAGGGGTCAAAAAGTGGCCTAAAATCAGTCACGTAGTTTATGAACGTCCCCCAACGACCCTGACAGGATGTGTCGCTCGCACGCAAGGCGGCGTGAGGACACGACAGGACGCATCCGAGCCGACAGGCGTGAATATAAAGGCGAGAAATATAATGACGGAAAGTGTCGTTTGCCGGCCAGGTGAGCCTTCACCTTCACCCGCCCTCACCACTTCCCTGTGCGCAGTTCCTGGCACTTGGTTATGAAATCTCGGAAAGTGCTGCGGAACATAGCGTCCCATTAAAACTGCTCTTTTCGATAAGGACGCCATGAAAATGGGAGGCAAGGCGACAATCTGCACGCCTCGATCGGGGGAGATGCGGGCTGATGCGGGCTGATGCGGGCGGGTACAGCGGCTCATCTACGGAGCCGTCGATAGAGATAGCGCACCGCAGCGGAGAGCCAGCAAAGAGATAGATGGCAGCGAGATAGCGACGGGGACGGGCTGCGGCAGCGTCAACACGGCGGCTTATTCATTTTACCCATCGCTGCAGACATGATGGAAAAGCCATGAGCCGAGCGGAGTGCCGACAAAGTGGTCCAATTAGGCAAGGAAAGGACGCGGGGAAACGTTTTATTATTTCGCCTACAAGGCGGTCGGCGGCGGCGCCTCAGCTGCCTCAGCAAGTGCGGCATCGTGGTGGGGCGGCCGGGGCAGCGCGATGCGCGTGAGTACGACGAGGCAAAGCCAATAGGATCACGACGACGTCAACGGGGGACTCAAACGCGCGGAGCGCCTAGAGTGCCCCGTGCTGCAGCCGCTGGCTGTGCGCCGCTGTGCGCACATCTGAAGCACGTCACCTGGAAACGATACACTGCAAAAAATTATCACGGCCGTTCCCTTACGGAACGGAACTTCCGTAGTCAGTTTTTAGCATACGGTACGGAAGACTGTCGGTTACGGAGGACAAATACACAGAGATGCCTATATGGTACGGAAACCATGGTACGGAATCGGGCGGTTTAAATTTCACGGAATGTCCGTACCCCTTTCCGTACCGTATAGGAGGTTGCCATGTAATCGGTTTCCGTACCTTCTAATGTTCCGTACCTTACCCGCGTTTTTTGCAGTGTAGTCTTAACGGCTTCGATAACCTTCCCGTCCCTCTGCACGCATGTGCTCTGTCGGGCGTTCAGACCCCCCAGGGAGGGTCTCCCATACATGAAGGGTGGTGGCAGTGGCCGTGGCGCCTGCAGGGCCTGCAGGGCCTGCTAGCTGTGCTGCTGCAGGGCAGCGCCAGGCAGCGCGCGCTGAGGTGGACTTTGTGGTATTGTGGTCGCACACGGCTGCGCTGGGCCCCGCTTTGTTCTGACGAGCCGTGTCGCCTTGTCGTCCGGTCAGTACGCCCCAAAACAGTGCCGAAGGGTGCGCGGGTAATGAGAGCCTCTGGAGAGACAAGGAGGCCGCTGGCGACAAGCGGGGAGCAAGCGGGCCGCGGTGACGTCATCGGCCGACACTGACAAAGGAGCGCTGGCCGCTGCGGCCACCACCCGGCCCGAAAGAAAACGGAGTAAATTCGTGTCGAGCCAATTAGAGCGGGCAAGCAGACCGTGGCAGATAAATGCGGACAAGGATAGGTCCGGATCCTTTCTATGACGCCTTATAGCAGAGGTTAGGGGACGCGACTCACGGGAATCAAATTCTCATTCCGCGCGGCATTCTCGGGCCGTGCTCCAGTCCCGTGCGGTCCCGTGTGTATGGCCAATAATGATTACCGTTTGTGTGCTCTCCTTGGGACGCCGAAACGAATCGGTCTGGTCTGTATAGCTTCAGCGTCCCGAGCGCCCATTCTGACCGTTCGGACAGCAAACGGAATGGTCTATTTGTATGATCCCCGCTCACGGGGCCCGTCCCGTCTGTCCGAGGTGCTGCCCACTTCCCAACAGCACGTCCGGAGCGGCACCGAGGCCGGAGCCGAGGCCGAAGCCGAGGCCGGAGCCGAGGCCGGAGCCGAGGCCGGAGCCGAGGCCGGAGCCGAGGCCGGAGCCGAGGCCGGACCCTCCATGGCTGCCGTTAGAGCGGGTCCAGTTACGGAGGGGAGCGGTCACTGAAATGTTACAGTCGAAATACTCGAAAGCGGCGACGCCAATTCAAGCCGCGACACCGAGCCGTCCCCCGCGCTATGCTGACTAGGGCACCCACGTCAGGTGTCTGAGCGTATTGTGTGTCCCGTGAGGTTGGGCCTGTAAGGCACCCCATGGGGGCCCAAGGGGCCCGTGGGCCCGTGGGCGTGCACCAGCGTCATCACACCTCTAGGCAGCCCAGCCCAGCGTGTGGCCCGGGATGCGACATGAGACCAATAAGCCAGGCCGATCATCTGCGGCCGACCGCGCGCCGGACACGATGGAAGGGGAGAGGAGCTAGCTAGAGCCTCGACTGCAAGTCGTTTGCTGAAGCATTGATTCTTCTTCTTCTTCATCTCTCTCTCTCTCTCTCTCTCTGCCTCTGTCTGTCTGTGTGTCTCTCTGCTCTCTCCCTGACGAAATGGTGGTTTTTCGGCCCGGACCATCATCGTTTGTGTTATTGCTGCTCAGTGGATCGAGTGTCGGCGCCTCCATTAATCAACATTCCATTCACCAGCCGGCAGCCTCCGCTTGCCATTTCGCGCTCCGCGGCACCCAACACACACACACACACACACACACACACACACACACACACACACACACACACGCACACGCACACCGACGATACCCTTTTCGTTCATTTGAGTGCATCGTTCACGAACCGGAAAAGGGAGCCGTGCACGTTAAAAATATGGACGCACCAACGCTCCGGGATTAAATACCCGCACCCGCACCGAATTGTTGACCGGTCACCTCTTTCTCTCAAACACACGGAAAAACGTACCCTTCTAGAAACAATATCCGCGGTGTCAGAGAGGCCGATACATAATCAAGAACAACGGTTAGCGCACTTGTCAGGCGGACGTGCGCGCCATGGGCTGTGGGGCGCGAACACGTTTTAATAGCCTCTTGGGGAGGCCCTGGCGGACCACGGCAAGGCTACGGCAAGGCTACAGCAAGGCCTATGGACGAGGGTCATCGCCCCAGCCCGACTAGGATGCCTCTCTCTCTCTCTCTCTCTCTCTCTCTCTCTCTCTCTCTCTCTCTCTCTCTCTCTCTCTCTCTCTCTCTCTCTCTCTCTCTCTCTCTCTCTCTCTCTCTCTCTCTCTCTCTCTCTCTCTCTCTCTCTCTCTCTCTCTCTCTCTCTCTCTCTCTCTCTCTCTCTCTCTCTCTCTCTCTCTCTCTCTCTCTCTCGCACATGTGGTCGTGCGGACACCCGACCCGACTGACCACTCACTACTCCTGACCGCTGGAACCAGCAGGCGAACAGTCCCAGAACAGTCCCGAAACCCGCTCTTCTCCGAGGCTCCGCGCCACGTCGGCCCGAACCCGTAGCCCAGAGCCCGAGCCTGCATCTGCTGCTACACGGCTGCACCCGCTGTCCTGCACGCATAAAGCTGTCGCCGCTGCCACCGCCGCTGCCACTGCCGCTGCTACTGCCTCCCATAACTTGCCGTTCCCGGGACCGTTTTGTGCCTCTTTCCGCCTCGCATCGGGATGCATCCACACGCCACACCGAGCGGTCTGGGACTAGCGCCGTGCGGGGTAGGCAGCCCACCCGGTCCACCCGCACCCGTGTGCGGCAGGCTGCCTACCCCCCGGATGGCAGGCGGCAGGGACAACACGAGGCGCGTGCGTGCTGCCTCGCCGCCTCGACATAGGCTCCGATTTTATATTTTCCTAGGCTTGTCCCAGGCTGTCTTGGGTTGTCGTAGGCCTCGCCCTAGTCTGTCTAGGCTGCCCCTGCTGCGCCGTGCGCCGCGCACTCGGGCTCGCTGATTGTGAACCATTGTCCCTTCCATGCCGTCCGATCCGATGACGTGTCTTGTGTGTACAGAGGCCGGGGCCGACCGACATGTGGGTCAGCTCATGGCCCCGCACTCCACCGCCACGCCCTTTGCTGTCGCACACAGCGCTCGTTGTATCGCTATTCGCCGCGGTCAGCCCGGTGCCTCGCACGCATACCGCCCCGGACGCAGCCGCTTTCGTGTCGTGATGAGCGAGTCGGGATCGAAGCCGGCCGCCGCCGCGCCCCTCACCCATTATTCACACCGCCCACTGTCTGGGCTGCGTCCGAGGAGCGCGGCGCAGCGGCGGCGCTTCGCGCGGACGCAGGCCTTTCCCTCCTTGCCTATCCATGACTTGACGCGGCGGCGCGCAGCACGCGAGCCCCGAGTGGTGAGGCGAGGGGGATCCGGAAGTAGGGGTCGGGCTACAGCGGGAGTACGGGTGTGCACTGCGTGTATGGAAGCCTCCCAGTTTGTTCTAACTTTGAGGTTCGATGAGAACCTTCGGAATCAAGGAAGATCGCGCCTAAAATTTTCCACGTGTAATTTTATTTTATCAGTTTCTGAAAACATTAGTCGCAAAAATCAACAATTCTGTGATTTGTCGACGTTTCAGGACCTCAGGAAACTTGTCCGTTGCCTGCTGCTGGTTCGATCCGAGCGGGGGAGGAGGGCACAGTCAGACAGAGTGCACTCTGTGCTTTGTAGCTCACCCCAAGGACAATATCGACCCCGCGGCTGAGCAGTTCACATATGTCGCAAGGACATACACTTCTACACTGCCATGCACCCTGAACCAGATGCTAGAAAAAATGTCATCCCTGTTATGATACGTTCAACCGCTGTGATTAGCTGATGCCAGCTCCACGTGTGATGAATTCGTGCGAAGTCGTTACATAACATGTGAAGATAACGGAGCTCACTCGTAACTAAGTGCGTAAACAAATATCACACCTTCTAACTGAAGATGTCATTCCATTCCAGGTAAAGTGTATGTATACGTCAGCTATACAGTTGTTGGGATCACAGTGTGAACGTTCACTAAGCGATGCTGAAAATCGTGGGAGGGGAGTACGCGGAGAAAGCGATCGGGTGTGGTCTCCGTGGCACCGCGGAGCAGAAGGCAGAAGGCAGCAGCGAGGCGGCCAAGACACGCCACGGCACGGCACTGTCGCCACCGCCGGTGCCGGGCGGAAGGCATTGTCTTGTGGGAGGGAAACACACATCCGCTCCTCCGCGCTGCGTCGCTCGTCGAAGCTCCAGAGGGTCATGGCTAGGGGGGGGGGGGGCGGGGAATCATCCGCGGACTTGGCAGCCCGGAGGGCATGCGCCGGCGTGCGCCCCGCGCCCGGCCGCGCGCGCGTGTGGGAGGGACAAGGAGCGCGCGGAAGAGACGCGCCGCGCCGCGCTCTCTCGCACTGCCGGGCCGGTCGGCGGCACCGCGTTTTGCACAGATAATTCGACGAGCTGGCGCGGACCATTGAGCTGAGCAACACCCACGCCGATCACGCGTGGAAGTCGGAAGAGGGAGGGGGAGGCCGGGGAAGAAAGCAACCACCAGCATCCTGGAGTCGAGGCGAGGCCTGGGGGGGCCAGAGGCCGGGGGCCACGGGAGTTCCCTGCCCGCTTCTGCTCGCGAACCACACTCACACACACCCACGCACACACCGACACAAACAGTGCAAATCACTGGAGGCATTTCCTGCTGCACCCACCACCGCCACTTTCGCCCAAAACGGCGCTGCGATCAGCGGACTCTTATTGGTCTGCTTGCCTGTGCCGCTGCACCCCCGAGCGCTCCGGACTGCATAGCCCGCACAGCCGTTGCTGTCGTTCCACTGCAGCGCGCCTCCATGCACAGACCAAAGGCCTTCGTCCTGGTCCGGGTGGGCGTGGCGGTGGTGCGGCGATAGCCCCGCACATGCCCTCCGTAACCTGGCACTGCGTGAGGCGGCTCTAGGCGGGACGGGGGGGGGGGGGGAATCACCACCACTTTACCCCGCGCTGCAGTCAGCGCAGTCAGCGGCAGTGCAAGGCGAGTAAACGTGACGATTTGGTAGCGAGCAGAACGTGCCGTGCCGTCCCTCGCGTTGTGCGGGGGAGAGCACGGACTGACGTCCACTCCCGTAGAGGGTCCGCCAGGGACACCAGCCGAGGGCCCCCTTACTCGTGATGCAAGCCTACCATGATTTAAAATCAATTTTTTCCCCTTGTATTTCTCGAATTTTTCAAATTTTTGTCGAAATTTTCTGACTTTATCTTTTGATTTTTTTTCTGACTTTTTCTGATATTTGTCTGACTTCTTTAAGGGTGTACATTGAATTTTTTTTTTCTTTCGAGTGAGGGGCACCTTGCCCCCAGCCCCCCAGAGGGCCCCCCAGGACCCCGGCGGGCCGACCTTCCGAGCACCTTTCTCCTCGCGGCCGGTGGCGCAGGCGGCGCCGGGCGGCGCTCAGTGGCGTGCCGGACCTCATCTGCTTAATACCCGGACTGACCTTTCCCTGCCCTGGGACTCTCAACTCAGCCGCGGCAGCACAAAGCGTGGCGACAGTGCTCCCCCCCCCCCCACCCCTCCGCTCCGTGCGTACGTAGGCAGCCACCGCCCGCCGCAACAGTCATCGAGTGCACTACAGAGTTCTACAGGGCACCTTAAAGTGTCAAGGCTATCAGATAGGCGCGGCAGTAATCAAAACGCGAAAGGTATGAAAAAGGGGAGCAGTCGTAGTGCGTTCGTGATAAGTAGCGATAAGCCCCTGAATTATATGGGAGAGGAAACGTGCGGCAATCGTCCGCCAGCCTCAAAGGTTACCCGGCAGATACCGAGGGGGGGGGGGGGAGGCAGTAGTAGAAAACTCGTGTTAAATGTTGCCCGAATTGGGGGTGAACTCGGAGATCTTTTAAGGATACGTCAGATCTTATGTCCATGTCCACCCTCTCCGTCGGCACCACCCCCTCCTCTCCCCCCGTTCACCTCTCCGGTTTAAACAAGAGGCGCGAGTGATGCAACAGAGCGTGTTCCCTAGCATTTCGTCTCGTCCCGGCAGTCCTCGCACCGCCGCGGGCTGAGTCTTCTTTGCATTGCGTCTCGCGCCGCATCGCTCGCAACGTGTCACGGTCGTTTAAGGTTAACCGGCGCTCACAGAGTCGGCAGTGCAGCGCTCAGCGCTCTCCGGGCCAGCCGGAGCTGTCTGGGCAGAAGCGAGGTTTTCATCTGGACCACCGCGGCTGCCGCCCACCCCCACCCCCACCCCCGCCAGCGCCGTGCACGGCCCGCTGACCTCCTCTGGCCTGTTGGTCCTCCCTGCCTTCTCTGACATTTACGTCGCCTGAAACGACACGCAAGTCAAAAATGCTAGGAAACTTTGTGTGTGTGTGTGTGTGTGTCTGTTTGTGTGCGCGCGCACCGGCGGAAGTGGAATAAGGCACCTTTCCGAATGCAGATGAGGCCGGCCCAGCGCTGCCCAGCGCTGCCCCCCGGCTAAACGCCTGGAACACGACGAAGAAGCCTGGCTGGCCTACGTCTAGCAGTAGTTGCACAGGCACAGCGCGACCCAACCCACCTCTCCTTTGCTGCCACCTTTTCCTCCTTTTCCGCACCGCGTTTCCTGCTCTTTGCAACGCTTTCGTCCACATCTTCTCCTCCCCTCGCCCCGCCCGCACCTGTTCCCTGTGCCTACGGCAGCCGCATATGTCCCGGTGCCGTGTCATGCCCGCCCGCACCGCCCGCCTGGTCCTGTGGGGTGGGGCCGGCTCCGGCCCTCTCTTGCAAATGGGATTTCTATTATGACCCATTGTATCGCCGGCGCCATAGATACACATGCCGCGCTCCGTAGGTCATCTCCATAACGCCCCGGCAGGGCGCGCGCCGATCCCACGTAACTCACCAGGCTCTGACCCCAGCCACGTCGTCCCGGATTTTCACTCATCGCTTTGCATCACTTCCTGACTGGTGGAACGGGACCTAACTGCATCACCGCAGGGCTCTACTTTTCTCACACCCTTTATTCTCCATTTCATCCATATGAGTGCAGGTAAAAATTAAATAAATCGCAACAGCTTAAATAATAACAAAATTCAAAAATAAATAGAGAGAAATTTAGCAAGTTTTGGGTAAAAGAGCGAATGGCGAATGTATGATTTTTTTTTCACCTGTGATTTTTTTAAAAATCTGCATGTGATTTTTCCCCGGCTTGATTTATTTACCTGCCCCTACCCTGGTCCCGATGCCCTCCTCGGCCCTCGGTTCTCGTCTCGCCCAGGTCAGGTTGACCCATTGGGCGGACGTCGCATCGTTAAAGGGCCTTGATCTTTCGTCTATCGCGGCACATGGATCGCGGCCCTCATTGCAGGGCAGGGCAGAGCTCATGGCGCAGAGCTCATGGCGCAGAGCGCAGCAGAGCGGCCAGCGCGCATTGCGCAAAGTAACGTCATGGGCCTATGGCAGCCTATGGCGGCCTATGGCAGCCGGCGGGCGCCTTGTGGACCTTGCACCGCGCCGATCAGGACTGTCTCTCCTATTCATCCCCAGCTCTCGGTCCCCGGCCGCTATGAGCCCACGTATCTGGCGGCCGGGTGCCGGCCGCATGCGCTTGGATGTCACAACGCGCGCCAACTAAACTGCCCGGCCAGAGAACACAATGAACCAAGAGACCCTCAAAAGTTTTATAGTGCCGTCTAATCGATCATGAACGCGAAAATCCTTGAGCTCTTCCTCTCATTCAGTCTAGATTCGCCCCGCGGCGCGGGGCCTTCTTCTGTATGCGACCAGGGGTCATCCATTAACTGCGTCTACGAAATCGTCGCAAAGACAAGCCTAATTTGGACAGTCAGGGCTCTGATAGCGCCTGCTGGGTAGGCGGCCACGACTTGTGCACGCACGCATGTCGTGCGGGCTGGCCTACCTCAGCATTCGCAGGCGCTCGGCGTCGCTGCTGTCTGCTATGGCTGCATGTTGGATGAATTTCGTTCGTGAACTTTGTGGACTTTGTGGACATCGTGCTACCGACGCGATATCGGAGGCGAGCGCGTCCCGGGTGCACACCTGCGGACACCGCATCAGGGCAGCAGCCGCCGCAGCACCGGCGCAGCGTAATTACACAGATCGGTGTCCACGCCACCGCATCAGAAACCCCGGCCCGGCGCAGAGTCTCTGCTCACGCGGCGTCGCTTGCCGACACGACTTTGACGTCGCCTTCCCTTCGGATGATACGGCCCGGCCCGTTCGAGTCGTGCCGCGGACTGGCGGACTCCGTCGTGGGACCGATGAGACCCTGCTGACTGAGCACACAGAGCAGACAGTGCCGAGCAGAAGGCTACACAAGTGCACGGCCCGGTTTTGCAAATAACGCTCCCTCTCCTGCAGGCAGGGCGCGATCCGCAAGAGCTCCGCCCTGGACGAGCCCTTTTCGAGTGCTTTCCTCGTGACGTGTACCCCAACCTTTAAACCAGAACCCGCGCGCAGCAGGAAAAAAAAAACAGTAAAAAAAATGGTAAAAGATTTAAAACTCAAAAAGTGACAAGAAAGCAAAATTTATTAAAACAAAATGATAGTAATAATAATAGAAAGAAAAATTGAAACCGTGGTAGGCTTGCAACACAAGGACGGGACCCCTTGCGGCCACTCGTGGGACAAAGTTTGCCAACACTACACAAGATATCGCGCGTCCGCCACGCAGCTTTGGCATTTCGAGGAGAAACAAGAAACAAGGGACCGCGAAGCGAAGCATCTCCCCGCAGCGCAGCGCACCGCATCGCCAACACCGCCCGCGGCTGCCGCCGGGACTCGAACCGCGGCCCGCTGCGTGGCTCTGACCTTTGTCAAACGACACCTTCGGTATAATAACACCACCGCGTCAGACGGAGGGTACGGCCGGTGGACTCGAGATTACGACACACAGACGGCAGAAGATCGCGAAAACTGAGGAGGAACAAGAAGTCCCGACCATCGCCTAGTTTGTTGATGAGGACTTGAGTAGACTTCTGAAAACACCTCTACAGGTCCCTTCAAGCTCCTTCTCGCTCGCCAAAACTTTGGTCGATAGTCGACTCTTTTATTCCCAGTGGAACTCTTTGGGCAGCGGCCTAGTGCTGGCGGGCCCGACGCCAGGCCCAGGCCCGTGTGCAAGCAGCCCTGGCAGCGCCAAGTCGTTGGCCAGGCCTTGCATTGTCTCGTTTAACCGGTCCGCTCCCCGCCCCCGCCCCCCTGAGTACCCTCTGTGTCGCTAAGTAGTGGGGTCACGGCGTAGGCAGCCCGCATCACTAGGAGCACCTGACGTACGGCCGGGGGCCCGGGTAGGGCGCCCCACACGGCCCGTAGGCTGCCCTTTAGTCGTTTGGCACGAGCACCTCGACAGGCAGGGTACCGTCAGCGGGGATGCCTCGGCTTCCTCACCTGCAACACAAACACGAAACAAAGTCTGCATTAGCCGGCGCCCAAGAACTTCGTCATCCGAATTTCACCTCGTACTTTGAACCGTGAACGGCCGAAGTTAACGCCATTATTTTTATGCCGACCTTGGTATGAATTCAGCAAAGCATTTTTGTCTGGAATTTGCGCGATTGGCGAGCTTGTTTTCGGTCGCTGGAAAGTGCAAGTGTTGGCGAGGTACTCTGCCACAAACAATGGATCCCGGCTCGGCACTCCGTGGGCAGCGCAGCGGCAGCGGCCAGCAAGCCGGCCACCCCCGGCCAGCCCCGGTCCGGTTCCCACGACTCTTCGTGCCGAGAGTGACGCGACGCAAAGCGAATCCAATGAAGGTAAAAGTGTTTAGGCCCTCTTTACTTTGCATGCCACGCCTCTGTAATTAGTGCCACCCTCCCTCTCCTTTCTCCGCTCCACTCGGTCGTCTCCAGTCCTGACCTTGGGACCACGTGAGCCATTCGAGTGCAGGCAGAGTGCGTGGAAGAAGAAAAGTTCAGTGTGACGCAGGAACTTTGCGAAACCGCTTTCGAGTAACATACTCATTTGAGGGAAAAGCCAACCAAGGGGTACCCCCGTACTCGTTTCACTCTTTGCACGCCGCCGGCTGCTAAAATCTTCCACGCCGGTTCCACACTCGCTGTGCCTCTTGCGAAGCCAACTCGATTGACGGCGGAAAATCTTTTGCTCTGAGATAAAAACAGTCCCTTGCGCATAGCCTCATGCAGCATGGCCTGCTTGCTATGCCCGCGGGCTGTGGGCTCCTGTCCCATCCCCGTCCCGCTATGTGCCGCACGAGACTGCAGCGTGCACCGCTGGCACCGCTGGCACCGCTGGCACCGCTGGCACCGCTGGCACCGCTGGCACAAGGCCCACGGGCGGCCCGCAGGCCACAGGCGGCCAGGGCACGCGGACTGATACCCATCTCACCGCACTGTTTTTAACGGGGATGGCCGAGCCGGCACGAGCACCTCACGCTCCGTGTTACACACACAGATATATATATATATATATATATATATATATGGATAGAGAGAGAGAGAGAGAGAGAGAGAGAGAGAGAGAGAGAGAGAGAGAGAGAGAGAGAGAGAGAGAGAGAGAGAGAACCAGAGCTCGATACACTGGAAACTAATATCCAAAAAGCATTGTAAAAGCAAACCTTTAAAAGAAACGAAACTGCACAATGGCTCCTGAGGTGCAGCAGCAGCAGCAGCAGCAGCAGCAGCAGCAGCAGCAGCAGCAGTAGCGTTTCCGCCCCGCCGGACCACTTTGCAGTCTCACGCACTGCGTATAGCGAACCGCTGCCGCGCGCTGTTAACCCGCGGCCCAAACGAGTAACTGAACTGAGCCTGTTCGCATGATTCCGATGCAACCATGTCAGCGGAACTGGAGCGGGGAGGGAGCCGACTCCTCCGCGATTGTAAACGAACCAACAACACATTCCGCAAACAAACGCGAGCGACGCGCGAGGAACCGCCGACAGAAAGGAGGCGCACATTTGAAGACGACGCCTCCTCCACCGCGGAATAACTGTCATCCAGAAACGTGACAAAAATAAGGAATTAATGAATAGCCGGTATTTGAACCTGCAGCCCGCTGCAGCCAGTGCCTTGACCTCGGACGGAGCCCTGCGGGGAACTGCTGGGACCGCGGCGCTGACCACGTGACCACAGCGGCCGCTGTTTTGTTATGCGCCGTGTCGCAAACACTTTGCTAGCAGGCCGTGCCCGCCGTGCCCGCCGTGCTTGTTACCTGGTCCTTCACCCCTCTTCCCGCCTGGTGTGCGGCCTGGGCCGGCCTGAGCCGCCGTACCGAGCCGTTGTCGTCGCCAGGGCACACGGCATAAACATTTCTCTTAAAAATGAAAAAAAAAGTAACAGTAGTTGTTTCTGGAGGAGGAGAATGTTGGCGGCTCACACACGACGTGTGTTTCACGTGGTTTCACGTCAACCCGACACCGCACCGGACCCAAGGGGTCACTCACTCAAAAAAATCAATGTACACTCCCCCCCCCCCAAAAGAAAAACAACAACAAAAAACAGACAAAGTTGGCAAACAATCAGAAAAATATGAAAAAAAAACGACAGAAAATTTCAGCAAAAATTGGCCAAAATATTAGGAAAACCAAGTTAATACCAGAGACAAAATAAGGAAAAAGAATCAAAACATCAACTTCTGATTTTAAATCATAGTACTCTTGCATTACTGGTGAGGGACCCCTCAGCGCGCGGCCGCTCTGGTTGTGAGAGAAGAGAGGCAGCAGCGCTAGTGGCGCCTGGCATGCCGACCGCGAGGCTGACCCTGGCCGCCGGACCCCGTCGGCCACTATCTCTTACTGACGCGTTCGTGTCCAAGTTATCCCAGCGCTTTCATTTCTTACTGCAGCTGCACTAGCGAAGGGATCGACAACTGAGAATGAAAAAGTCGTCATCAACGGTGATGATCCTGACCGCCGGGGGTCCTCGTCGCGGGGTGCGGGACATGGACCGCGCGGCACCGCGGGTGTCGAGGGCTCCGTTGTCACCGTGTCCGCACTCCTCCGCAGCCCCCGGCGTCCCCGCGTGGACCTGTGCACCCGGCGCGGGGCAACGACTGTTCCACGCCGCTGCTTCCGCCAGAGGGCGCCACCGGCCGCCGCCGGCTCATTCAGCGGTCTGTCTCTGTTCCTCCACCCCGAGGGCTCGAGGAGAGACCCGGACGGACGGAGACAGAGCGACAAAGAAGAGCACACGACGCATCCGCTCCCGCCGCGAGCCTTACCGGTCCTGGCGGGTCCTGGTGCGTCCTGGCCCTGCGAGCACGGGCCTTCGTGGATTTGGAGACTTGAGCGCACGGCGAGAGTCCGATACAAAAACAATAGGGTACTTCGGCGAGCTCTGAAACGGAAGCTGAAATAACGTTCAAAATCAGGCGGCTCCCGGCCCTTCGCTTGCGGAGCACGGGTGCGGGAGGTCACCCTTCCCCAGGCGAGGGCGCGATTCTCTCCACGTACTTCTACCTTCAAGTCTACCTTCCGTTTCAGGACCCCCTCTGGAGGACTCTACTCTCGATGTCCACGACTATGTATCGCAGTGTGTCTCAGCCGTGCCGCCGTGTTGTGCACTGGTCACATTTAATGCCCCCCTCCCCCTCCCGCAATCCGCGGGTCCCGACCATACAAGCTGACCGTAAAGGCGTTAATAGACGCGGCTAGACCCGGGCGCGCCAGCAGAGCCAGCGGAGCCAGCCGAGCTCCGACGACGTGTATTAAACACGCATTATACAGTAAGCGGGCCCCCGGGAGCCGCCGGCACCCTATATCGTTACCGGGTCAGGCAGCGCTGCTGTTACAGCGATACGTGTGTACGTGCGCGGCGGGAGTTCGGCCCGGTGTCCACACAAACTCAGCGGCAGACTGACCCCGGCAGTGACCCGTGGCGGCAGCGGATCATCGGCTATTCCTATCTATCCCACACACGGCGCCACGGATAGAGGGAGGAGGTTAGGGGATCGTATAGAGCTGCGCGGGGACTCTAAGGCGTGGCATGCGCGATAGAAACATCGGGTCTGCGGGGATCCGGATGGGCCACACACAGACGGCAGCAGCCAATGAGTTTCGGTCGGGCTATTTGAGGTGGGCGAGCCGAGACGGTTTTCTGTCACACATCTCAAAGTTTCGGCGCGCGCGGTATGCATGGAACGGACCACACACCGGAGTGACCACCAACTACCACGGTGTGGTATGGTACCATCACCATATGTTACCACGGGTACCGCGGCGCGGAAGGCGCTGACGGCACGCGACCGGATAACCACCAACTACACACACTCACACACGTACACACAGTGCGCGCAGGCAAGCGATGGTGATGCAAGTGCGCAAGACACACGCGTCGCGGACGTAAGTGACCACGTGACCATGATCAGGCTCACGACTTACCGCACTGATAGTCTCTGTGTGTGCGAGAGAGAGAGAGACAGGCGGCACAGGGGTTGGTGCGAGTGAGAGATGGAGTGGGAGGGAACAGACAGAGTGAAAGCACACATACGAGCCCCTTCTTCCTCCTCCTCCTCCGTGCTTCCGCCGCGGGCCGGCCGCGAGTGATACAGGTGCGCACCAATGGTGTGCACGCCGCCACACAGCGAGCACTGGGCGCGCATGCAGATCCACTCAAGTGCCGTGCCAGATCTAATCAGTTCCACCGCATTTCTTCTTCTTCTTCTTCTTCTTCTTACTGTACCAAATATTGGCACCTGCTGACAAGCCAAGGCTTAGCAGGACCATTGCTTAAAAACTATTGTAATCCTATGTAACCCCTGTTTCTATTAATTCTGCAATAAATCAATCAATCAATCAATCTTCTTCTTCTTCTTCTTCTTCTTCTTCTTCTTCTTCTTCTTCTTCTTCTCCTCCTCCTCCTCCTCCTCCTCCTCGCGGCGGGATTCTGTCAGCGCGGGTTCCCGTTTCCAGCCGTAATAAGCGATTATCCGCAGGGAGGAGTTACGGTCGTGACATTGTTTGAGAGCGCTGGGAGTGGCAGCAGAGCCCGGGTGCCGACAGTGCAAATAACAAATGAATGGACTGCGGCACGCTGCCGGTGCCCCGGTCCTAACGGGGGCCGCTGAATGAGACCAGTGGATCAAGATGGATTGGGGTTAAACCGCAGCGGCGGCGCCCGCGTAATGTGTAGGAAGATAAGAGACGCGAGTTGCACAATCGGAATCGATTTATCATCCGAGAGCACGTCCAGCCTCTGCATGGGGACCTAACCCCTGTGGGGGCCCCGGGGCCCCGTGGGAGCCCCACACGAGCGATATTCAAGCAGAAAGGAGACATTGTCTCGCAACAGTCGCTGCTCCACTACCTGCAATCACGTGGCCATGTTTGTACACGTACCCCCGATTTTCAGACAAGGAGCAGTTAATTTCCGTTCTTAGAACTAAAATTTTGTCGGGGGAACTCTTTGTTCGTTGCACTAACAAAATGTTAGTTGCTCCAACAAAGAGATTCGTTGCGGTCATTAAAAAAAAAGTATCTGCTTTTTGCTACAGCAACAAACGTTTCGTGGGTGTAACTCAAAATTAGTTCCCTCGACCAGCCTGCTTATCTGAAAATTGAATTAAAACTCAGTTCACTGTTTTTTTGATTTGCAATACGTATTGCAAAAGAGTAATAAAAGTATTGCGAAATTGATGATTGCAAACTGTTTGCAATAACGTGGCCCTTATTTCTTATGGGAGTGTATCACTATTTCTTTGTAATAACGATTTATCGCAAATTTTAGTGATGTGTATTGCAATTCCAAATACAGTATTGCGACCATTAATCTTTTTTCTACGTGCACATGACCCTCCAAGGACAGCAGCCGCCGCTGCCGTACAAACAATAACCGAAAGCGAACGTCACGGCAGACGACAATGACGTGGGCCCGGAGGACACCGGAGGACGCCGGGGGATTCACACGGAAGCTGCGCGGGGAAAGCGATGATTGCCGGCCCAGTTTCAACACCTTGCTGCTCCGGGCTGCTCCGGGCGGGGCTGGGCCTCGTCACCTCACCGCCCATAACACGAACGCCCCGATAGAAATCTGTAGTGAGCATCACGATTGAGTCACCGCGATCACCACTTCTAGTCAAGCTCCAGTAAGCAGAGCCCATGTTGCGGCCAGGACATTGTATCGTTGTGCGGGACTCGGCGGTTAGCTGCTGGAGGCTGCTGGAGAGGCTGCTGGAGGCTGTTCCGGCAGGTCCTCCGGCCCACCTCCTCCGGTCCTCCGGCGTCGGTAGGTCATCCCGTTCCCGTTCCGACGCCAGATTATTCCGTCCCGCGGTGGTATCACAGGCCGCCGTCCACATTCCTGGCAGCGCGGTGTCATCCCGGCGCCTCGCACGGCAGTCCGCTGGAACCTGGAACTGGACACTCGGCCGGTGACACAGGCAGCGGGCCCCGGCCCCCCGGGCCCGGCTCGACGCTGCCTGCCTATTCACGACGACGCGTGCCTCGGCTCGGCTCGACTTCGCCTCTCTGCTCGGCTCGGAGCGGCCGGGCGCGACTCCGTTTTATAGCCTGACCACGCGCAAGGTGCATAGCAGGTCAGCAGCGTCCTCTGCTCTGCCAGGCCGGCCGAGCCGCGCCGCTGTTATAAAGCCATCCGGCGGCCGGCGGTAACGCCTCCAGAGCGGCCCGCAACGCTCACAGGCTCGTCTGCGTCTGATGCCGTTCAATCTCAGACGCTGCCAAAAAATTTCCGGTCCTCTGAGACGTCGTTTTCATCAGCTGATTCTAGCAAAACCACGCCTCAGCCAGCGGGATAAAATTTTAGCAAGAAATTTTGAATAACCCCAAACAGTTTGAATTGCTCCCCAGTCAGAATTTAAAAAGTGCAGAAAACATTCAAGAAAATTCCACACAATTTTTAGACATAAATTTTTCAGAATTTTCCAAACCTGTTACAGTTTTTGGTAATGTTTTACAACCAGCAAGCGTCGGGAGCAGACTTGGCCAGCAAATTGAGCTCCAGATGGCGAGTGCATCGAACTTGTCACCGCGCCTCGCGGCCCCTTCCCGCCCTTCCCTCCCTCCCCTCCCGGAATTGCCCCGATCCGTCAGCAGCGCCGCGGCGCCTGGCGCTTTATTTCCTATCGCGGCTGGAAGTCGATAATTTTCGGGACGCGGCGGCGGCGACTCTTAATTTTTGCTGCATCCTTCCGCACCGTGGCCCCGCCGGCGGCCCCGCCCGGCGGCCCCGCCCGGCCAACCCGACCGCCATCCTCTTTGCCGGGGTCGTTAAATGTCGCAATCGGTACTATCCGCTGCCCGCGGCGAGAAGTCATTGACCGGTACGGACCGGTGAGGGAAAACGCAAAGCAGGCACATTTTCTTCGTCCTTTTGAACGAGATTCAATTTTGTTTTTCCGATGTGAAGCGCGGGAAGGAAGCAGCACGCTTGAAAAAAAAAAAATTCCGCGAGTGTCACACGACGCACGACGCATCCTCATTTACCGAAAAGATATTATTTCCGTGGTTTTTCTCCTTCTCTGCTGCGGCCTGCGGCACAACCGGAGGTGGTCATGTGGTCACTGCTCCCGCCGCCGGCGACGCGGATGACACAAAGCCGCGGGCAAAGCTGGGCCGTGTGTTGTGATAAGGGTCTTCCTGCCAGTGACCCTGTGCGCGGTGCGGGCTCGTGTGTGTGTGTGTGTGTGTGTGTGTGTGTGCGCGCGTGTGTGCGTGTGTGTATTACCGGTAATGAAGGTACCATACCGCTCCGCCACAGTAATTACGTCATCACATTAGCATCGCGCCCGCGTTAGAGTACACACACAGTAGAACCCGCGGGGGCGCCGTGCCCGTCCCGGCAAGGCTGCTCTGCGCTGTGTGCCCTTTAATTGCCCGCCCTCCCCGCGCCGCCGCCGCAGGCCATCCGATTAACATAGAAACACTCGATTTTCCCTTTCGCTTTTGCAATTCGAAGTCTTTGACGGCCGCAGCGGCAACGACGGGCCGGACAAAGAAGACGTGGTTGGGGACGGGACAGACGTGCTGCACACCGCTGCCCCCTCTGCTGCTGCTGCTGCTGCTGCTGCTGCTGCTGCTGCTGCTGCTGCTCCGTCGACTCACGCCGACTGGTCACGTTGGATTACTCCTACAAGTAGAGCGCGCTGCGGGCGCAGCCTGGCGTGGCGTGTGTGCGCATGTGTGTGTGCATGTGTGTGCGAGCGGTAAATGTGTGTTGGAGAGCGTAGCGGCTCTGCAAGCAAACCGAACAGCAGCGGCAGGGGGGCTACCCAGGGTCTGCCGGCGGGCAAACAGCGAGGTGTGTGTGTGTGTGTGTGTGTGTGTGTGTGTGTGTGTGTGTGTGTGTGCGCCCTGCTAGCCCTGCGAGCCCTGTGGCACGGCCTCCGAGGGCTCGGTGCAGCCGTCACCTGTCGCCCCGCTGCCCCTACAACACCCCGGGGGATTGCCACACACACACGAGCCCTATCACGCAGGGCGCCTCTCGCCTCTCACATTGGAAGATTGGAAGTCTACGGAAACGCCCGGCAGCATAGGCCAGGTGGACGGTGCAGCACGGCGGTGCGCTCGGGTTGCCTACCCACCGCTGGTACGGCGCTACACACGGGCCGGGCGGGGCATGGAGAGGCCGGCGATTCGATACCGGTCAGCATTCTCCTGGCTACGCATCTGGCCCGCCTCGCGCCCAGTACCGTGAAGCGGATAGACCGCCGCCCATTCAGGGCCGGGATGCACACGACTGACCGTCATGGGTTCAAATACCAGCGCGCCCCGACATCAAACACGTCCTTTTTTTTTTTTCAACGTCGGCGGGCATACGGTTTTTCATTCACCCACTTTTCTCGCTCTCGTCATCCATTCCTTAGTCACAACCGTGCCATCGTTATTGCGCTGCCTCTCAACGTTCGCGCTCGCGCTCTCTCTCTCTCTCTCTCTCTCTCTCTCTCTCTCTCTCTCTCTCTCTCTCTCTCTCTCTCTCTCTCTCTCTCTCTCTCTCTCTCGGACCGACCTGCTCTGCTACACGGCCGCATAGAGCCGTCATTATTATCACTTTTGATCATCATTCACATCCACATCGGCGTACGCACATGGGAGCCCTGACAAACGAGAGCGCATACAAAACCACACGTCCCGCTCACACACACACAGCCGGACGGAGTAGATGCACGGTGTATATATGGAGAGCGGCCGCACGCACGCACGCTGCATTCGCGCTGGGAGGACCCGCGGACCTTCAGACCTTACGGACTCGCGCGACAAGAGTCCCGTAACTGGTGGGGCCGCTCCCGCAGAGTTACGGCGCCCGCGGGCGGCGTGGCCGGGCCGGAGGGCCGGAGGGCCGGATGATTTGGACGGTCGTGTCGGGCGCTGTAACGGTGCGGCTGGCAGCGGCCAGAGCGGAGACTCCGGGGCCCGGAGCCCGGAGCCCGGAGCCCGGAGTCCGGAGGCCCTCACAGCAGTTCGCATGCACTGCCGCCGTGCTGCTGCTGCTGCTGCTGTCCCTGTGGGTCAGGCGGCCTTCCTACTGTTACCGCCATTCTCGTCTCTCTCGGAGAGCTTTTGCAGGGTCTGTGCGGATGTGTTCCCAACATCATGAAAACAATATTTTAAAATTAATTTATCCAGACACGGAGAGGAACGATTAGTGGTGGCAACTAATTTTTAAGTTGATTTTTTAGACAATTAGTAATTATTTGTTCGGAGAACTAAAATTTTGTTGGGGGAACTGAATTTGAATTGAACCACCGACGCAACTTTAGCTGTTTTAACGCAAAGGTTCACTGAAGGAGCAAAAAACATATTTTTTTTTTAGTCAGACCTCTTTGTTGTAGCAGCTTACGTTGCGTTGCGGTGCTACTAAACTTTAGTTCCCCCAACAAAATTTTAGCTCTCGGAACAAAAATTTGCTGCTTGTCTGAAAATCAACTTGCTTGCGACCACTCAAGCTGCGACCAATCTTTTTCTCTCCGTGGAGTGGCGTATCACCCGGTGCTGGGCTGCGTCTTGCCCGTCATGACCGGGCCGTACCACTCCACCCTGTTCGCACCGTAGGGGCCGGCAGGAGCTGCCCCGCCCCACGGCAGTTGCGTGGCTCCAGGTGCGTCAACAACTGGGAGCTGAATACGGCCCCACCATAACCCGGCCTACTCCACTCGAGTATCACATCACCCGGCGGCTTGGCAGCCCGGCAGCAGGCGCCTGGCAGCCCGGCAGGTCCAGTCCGGGATCCCGGCCGGGCCGGGCAGCTGTTTGCCAAGGACTTGAACTTGACCGGGCGGCACCATGGCGGCACGCAGAACCCGTCCGCGTGCGGGTCCAGCCACAACGGAACTTTATGGAATTCGTAAAGAAACTGTTCGAGGGGATGACTAAGTGCGGCATATGTGACGCATAAGGGTCGTGTACTCCGCCGGGTGTCGTGTACATCAACCCCTCCGGGAGTACAGCGCTGGCCACTGCTTTGACGCGCGTGGCGCTTCGCCCTTCCCCACCTTTACTCTACCCAGGAAGGAAGTAGTGAGCAAGGGAAGGAACGGTCAAGTGTATGTAGCGCACGGCACGCGAGCGTACATCACGAAGGCACGCGAAAAACGACGACGCACACGCACGCACGCGCGCGCGCCCGGCCACGACGGCGAGCCAGCGTCCCACGGGACGACCAAGCCGAAAACCTTCCTGGAACGCAGGTCCTACGAGGAGCTCGTGCAAATAATTTAAAGTTCCCATTAGTGCAATAAAAAAACATCATCGCCTCTTAAGAGACGAAAATTGCATTTTATTTTATGGACACGTATTTTTTTGCCATCGAATAAAGAACTGTCATGGAATCCCGTTAGGATTACGAAGGCAGGCGGAGAGAGGCAAAAGGCAGGCGAGTAAAGAAGAAGCGCGGAGGGGGATCGGGTCGAATTTAAGAGAGGTGCCCATAATGGCGATCTTATCGACCATCACGGCCACCTACACAGCGCAGCGGCGCCGAGCGGGCACAGTGACCCCGATACTTCTGAGCAAGAAATGCCACTGGCAAGCTGGACCCTCTCTGCCCCTCAACTATTCCTCCCTCTCTCTCCCTCACGCCTCCTCTTCGTCCCTCGCGATCGGCCCCAGTTTTCTTTAGGTCTTGGGCAGCAGAGCAGCGGCTCTCCTTCGGTCCTTTGATGCACGACCTCACAGAAACACGTGTTGCGATATAAGAGAGAGGAAGAGAGCGAGAGAGAGCGAGAGAGAGATAGAGAGAGAGAGAGAGAGAGAGAGCGAGAGAGAGCGAGAGAGAGATAGAGAGAGAGAGAGAGTGGGAATGGGAGCCCCGCCTAACCCGCTGGCCGATATAGAGACAGCGGGCATGAGGCCCCACACGTGTGGGGGTGGGCGGTGTCGTTATTTACATGAGCGGTGCCGAAACAAATTAGAATGGGGGCGTTCAGGCTTCTACGTGTAGATTTGCAGCGAGATTGGGAAATGTCTCGATCGAGATCAACGGGCTTCAGTCTGATACGTTAACAACTTGTAGTCAGCACCACCACACTCATCCATTCTCCTTCATATCATTATTTTCTACTCCAAGAACACGAATTAAACAATTACAGAGCCCCCCAAACTCATTACCATCATCAAAGATCCGGACTGGAAGCGAGGGTCAATTCCAGACGCGGCAACACACGAATGAAAGTGACTTGCATGCATTCTCAGGAGGGCCCCTCCGCATGTGCTGTGCTGACCGGAAACGGCGTTCCCCCAACCACTCCGCACTCCCCTGCCTGAACCCTCCTCCGTCTCTCTCACGCACCACCAGTTCCACGTGGGAGTGACAGAGACACAGCCATCAAGGGGGAGGTCACTCGGACGCAACCTCACAAAATGCGCGTCTCTGCATGACGACGACGGAAAGAATGGAGAAGACGAGTCGAAAAGGTGAACCGAAAATTACAGAGAAGAGGCATCTGAAATGGCCAAGGGCACGGGTCGGGGGTCGGGGCTCCTTGGGCGCTGCAGGGCCGCGAGCAGATACAGTCAAGTATTATACAATAGGACAATGAGCAATTAGAGAAAGAAGTAAAGAAAGGAGGAGGGATTGCGCGCGATCAGCCGGGGGGTCCTAGCTCTGACTGACCCCCGGAGGCTGGAAACTCGACGCTGACCGCCAAAAGAACGTAACTATGAAAGCTTGAACCAGTAGATGACCTGGAACTTGTTGCAAAATAGAGACCGGTTGCTGTTTCGCAAAGCAGCGAGGAAAATGCTCGAGGAACAATAATCCCGCGTCCGTCGAGGGTACAATTACAAACCTGGAAGAATATTATTCGTACACCAGCCTAGCTGGCGTTGAGCCCACAACAGAAAGGGCGTGTGGCAGGCTGATGGACAGGTAAACAGTAATTAGCTCAGCCCCTCGATTCGGCTCGACTTGGCTAAAAGCGCGGGGCGCGCCCTCTCGTTACCCCCAGGAGAGCTAATAAGGGGAGCACTGGTTTGACGAGGGTCCGCCCATTCATATCACGGAGGGCTGGGGGGCGATCTCAAGGGATCCAAAGGATTGTAATCGAAGCGAGTACACTTCAATGGAGGCCTGGAGGTTAACAATGTAGTGGTAAGTAACCAGCCGATGGAAGTTTAAGAACATTTTAAACTACATTTTTGAAGCCACCATACAGGTAAACCTCCACTACAATTGCAGAGCAGTGCGGTAAGATATCTTGCTCTGGCGGAGCCTTATCGGAGACACTACAAGGCGTCAGGTTCTCTCTCTCTCTCTCTCTCTCTCTCTCTCTCTCTCTCTCTCTCTCTCTCTCTCTCTCTCTCTCTCTCTCTCTCTCTCTCTCTCTCTCTCCCTCCCTCTCTTGTTTTGTTCTCGCCTCTCAGTACTACACCTCTTTCATTTTCACTTCTTTTCATTGCACTGACTTCCGAGTCCAGGAACTGCAAGCGGCATGGGCGAACAATAATAACGCATTCCCTGCTGGCAGTGCCTCACCTCAGCTATCTTGGTCCTGCCAGCGATGAAACGGGGTGCCCTGATAGCATCAGCGGGCTGTGCTGGACTGTGCTGTGCTGGGCTTGGCTGCCGTCACACGCCACGTCATGCCACCTTGTCCGAGGTCCGTGGCTGTGCCTTTTCAATGCGGCGCACAGGTGCCCGGCGCAACACAAGTTGTCGATCAGAACTACCTCGCGGCGCAGCGGGTCGGAAGTCATCGCTGCACCGTAACGTTGCGTCGCATCTTGATGTCATTTTCGGCGAGCGCGCGAAATTCTCGAAGTGCTTTTATGGGAAACGTGCGTCTTATCCCACGCTACCTTAACAGGATGACGGCCAGGGCTCCCAGTAAGGGGCGACAGGTTGCGACATTATGGCAGGATGTCCTGCTTCCGGAGCACAGGACGAAGGCAGCGGCGGCGTAGGAGTCCGCGAGGAGGCGGCAGAAAGGAGTGGGGGAGTCCAAGTGCAGAAATGAACATCAGCATGTCATCTCAAGAGTTTAAAACAAGACTTACAACATTCAGTCTACGATTGCGAAACTAACCAGTAAATCGCTTTGAACGGGACGGTAACAGTTTGAAAGCCTACCGAGGGACAAGCTCAAAGGGGATCAATAGGGAATACATTCAGGGTGTACGGGAATGCAATTATAGCCCATTAGTCTGGCGACCTTAAGCGAACCAAACACTGGATATTTCATGAGCCCCCTATTGATTCCGGCCAGTACCCAGCCAGGAATAGACTGTCGAAATTGCACCAAATCGATTTTTTTAAAAATGGCTTTCGTCGAATCGAATCGACAGTAGATTTTAATTTGATATCGTTTCGACAGCCTAATCCTGGCTGGGTAACGCCTTCGTCCCTTCAAGCCAGACGTTTCCCGCCACAAACGCCTACAAAATGACATAGGAGCCGAGGCAGCCCTTCCTCAGACTCCGCTGAAGCCCTCCTCTCTTGCCTTATTTGCTTCGCATATAGCAGAGGCGGCTTCTCCAGGACTTGCAAGCGACTGACTCCAGACTGCAGCACACTGCCTGCTTGCTCACACCTTGGCAGATTTCACTTTCAAAGTGGGAATGAATGGGCTGCAGGGCGCCCGCTACAGGGCCCGGCCGACACCCACGTAACTGGGCGGTTTTCCCAGTATATGATATGTAAAAGGGGAGCCCCGCGCCAACCTGACGAATGGCTCACCATCGTGACGTTTGCATTATTCATCGGGCTTTCAGCAGACACCGTGTCCTTTCGATGATACACCATGTCGTGTGGCTCCAGCGACGCCTCGCGAACATCCAGCTGCTTAGTTGCGTGATTTCGCGGCGGTGCTGCATACTGTCAGATTGGGCTATAGAAAACTGATTGAGGTGATATTGTTTTCGAAACCGCTTCGGTCGCGGCACCCTGCAACAAGTCCTGCATTAAGTCCCTTCCGACACGGCACCTGGAGGGCAGGGGGCAGGGGGACTGCCGACAAGAGAAAGAGAAAAACAACGTGTCGCAATATCGACGAAAAAGACATTACTGCCTCAGCGACGAGTATCAGTCGCCATTTAGCCTATGGCATATCCATCGCACTTTTTCGCCCCGCTTATGACCACGATCAGAGCTGACCCGACCATTAAATTATAAATGTTCGCTGAAGGTTAGTCCGCGGCCTGCCGAGAGCGCTGAGCGGGGGCGCGGCGCCTGTGGCGGCCGCAGCCACACCGCGGCGCCCGACCGCATCCACTCTCTTCGCGGGGGCGGCCAGCAGCGTCGTGCGCGGCCCCACCGGCCCCCCTGCGGCCCCACCGGCCCCTCACCGCACGGTAACTGGGATGACAAATCCATACGAGTTACGGCGGCTCACAAAAGGCAAAGCAAAAGCTGCGCGCGGACACTGGGCCGCGGCGTGGGCGGGGTGGGACGGCTGCGGTGGGGAGGCGGCGGCAAGAAGACGTCGCCAGCGCCGTCGTCGACACGCGGGCAGCGCCACCGAGCAGAGAGGCGCCCCGCGGGCGCCGCGCACTTGAGGCAGAGATGGATGCAGAACCTGCTGGCCGGCCGGAGCAGTTATTAGGACGGCCGCTGAATACCAAGCAGCTCGCGGGGGGGGGGGAGAAGAAAACGAGCGCTAATTTATGTGTTTACCGAAGCTATCGTCGCGATGATCATGCGTCTTGCGACCTTATTCATACTTTAAATGGCCGAATTTCAGCGAGCACAACCAATGTAGGTCTACATTTGCTATTTTGTAAAGCAACACTAATTCTCGGCGGGTCGGTTACCTATAAGATACCGCAGCGCAACCTGCGGCTTCGTCCACGTCACGTACCTGAAACAAGAGAGAACAACCGCTGGTCAGATAATGACAGCTCTCTGTGAAACACACACCATCTAGTGCAGCAACGCCCCGGACATGACCAGCTCCGGCACTATCTGAGGCGGCCAACACCCGGGTAATGCGGCACGACTCCGGGCGGCGGAGGAGCAGCCGGAGCAGCCGGAGCCGCCCGGGCCAGCACCACTTTGCCAGCTCATCTGTCAAACGAATACCCCCTAGCCTTTTCCTTTTCCTTCCAGCGGGGACAGACTGAGGCGAGATGAGTTGGGATCCCATTTCGTTTTGAATCCCTCACCGTGCGGCAGCATTGTCTGCCCATCCGAACTCGCGGAGCAAGGAAAGGCACCAAGCGAGATGATAGAACGTTCCGTGAACAGTGAAAGTGGTTGTGATACCGACTGCAGGGGACTAGATGCACGTCAGCTGGAGGCACAGCCGGGAACATTGGGCCCAGCGGCCCAGCAGTGAACTGCGCCAGGTAAAACTGCGGCGTGCTCCTACCACCCGAAGGTGTGTTTTCACAGAGGATTTTAACAACGCGGTCAGAATTAGTTGGGTTTCGGTGTGCGCGCGGCGTGTTTTACGGGCAGCGCGCCGCGCGGTGTAGACGCACCTTCATCAGACAGTGACCTTAACATTGCCGCCAGGCCCGGCAGGCTTGGCTACCCGCATGGCCGGCTGCAGGGCCTAGCGGCGGTGGCCTGACGGAGCCACGCAACTCCAGCACAGCCGCCACTAGCCGGCGCTCGGCCGTCGATTCGCGTAGCAGGAAAGGGCGGGGAGGAAGCGCAGTGAGCCACGTTTCCGCACACTGGACAGTGCCATGCGTGCGTGCCGATGAGTCATCAGTGATCGCATATCCTTTCGCACCCCTTTTCCTTACAGATCAGCACCCTCGGCACCGCACACCAACTGCAGCTCGTATGAGTGACAAAGAAGTAAGGCCCAAAACGGAAGTAAGAAATTCATGTAACAAGGAAGAAAATAACACTACTTGGGAAGTACGAGACATCAAATCATGTTTTTTTTTCGCAAAACCTCGCTATACATAAAAAATCGTTCGTTTATGTTGGGTGAAAAAGAAACGACTTCTCATACTTTCGCCGCAGCTTTGTTCTTTTCGTCACTATACTTGTGACGTCCGTCGCCCTTGCTGGATGTGGGATGCAGCTAATGATGCAAATTTTACAAAAAAATATAAAGTTTGAATACAAGTTTTGGCAAAAAATTTCCGTTAAATCTTTCCCATAAAGCCAGTAAAACCAGGGTTAATGCTGGGGAAATTTGTATTTTCTCATTGTAAGATTTCACTTTTTCATTGAAAGATTCATCTCTAAATGCAGCGCCGACCTGGTCCCGTGGTCCCGTCCCCAAACACGCACGAAGTGGTGTCCGAACAGCCGCTAAGTACTGTAACGCTTTACGTTACGACGACGTGAGTGTTCCACGTTTTACGTAAGGTAAAGTGGCGCTCGCCGTGGTGCACGGATGCACGCGGTGAGGTCACGTGGTCACGGCGCGCACGGACCCCGTCGGGCCCCCGGTCCCCGCCGCCCGGAGCACGAAGTCATCACCATGAGACCAACACACCGCACAACACCACCCGCAGTCCGCGCCGCACAAACCTCTCGGATATTCTCGGCGCGCGCGGCACATTCGAGTGCACGGCCGCGCGTGTTCCATCCACTCTCTATTTAGTATCGATCCCTCGATTTCCGCACGAGACTTCTCGATATAGGCGCTCATCGGAAGGCAGACGGCATGCAAAGCAGCCATCGTGCATCGTGCAGCCTCCTCCACACACACACACACACACACACACACACACACACACACACACACACACACACCGCACGCTCCGCTTTACCCGTGTGCGCGGCGTGCGTGCGCGTGTGTGCGTACGTGTTCGTGCACTCGTGCGCGGGCCGGACCGCTGCGGCGTGCGCGCGCGTGGCCAAGCGTATCGGACCCCCCCCCCCCTCCTCCCCTTCACCGCACGCGCGCTCAGGCACCGCGGCGGGCAGGTGGGGGATCCCAAGGGGGAGCGCCAGTAAAACACCACCCAGTTTTATTCCCCTCATTCATTCCAAAAATCATGCTAAACTATTTTTATTTAATTTTTAAAATTACCACAAGACAGAAACACCCTCAAAAAAGTATGTTTGAATCATATGAAATCGTCTCTAAGAATGTTGCATACGCTTGAATCATGCATACGTATTTAACATTATCCATGTTGCACCCATCTTTTGCGGCTTTCTTCACTGAAGCATAGTCGACATTTTGGGGGACGAATGCTTGATCCCAGAACTCTTCTTTTGAGCGTGAACGGTCCCAACTGAGTTTTTCATGACATTCATGCCGATTACTTTGTTTTCGGTCTTCCAGCAATTCCTTGTATTGATAGTTATTATAATTGTTGTGCTCAGGAGATTAGGTCATAGCCGGTCGCGTGGTAGTGATGCTTGGACAGAGGTGTCGCCATTCATCGGCGGAACAGACCGGAGGTACCGGAGGGGGAGAGGTGGGTGAGGCGGGGGGGAGGGGGGGGGGGGAGAGGCGGGGAGGGGGAGGGGGGAGAGGCGGGGAGGGGGGAGACCGGAGGGGCTCGACCGGAAGTAAGGAAGCGAACACGTCACTGCCGTCACCTGCACCGCGCGGCACCAGCGGTACCGGCGGCAGCGGCAACACGGCACAGAGTTCCCTGCCCCCGCACAGAGTGGTACAGCGGTAGAGTATCGCTCGCCAGCGCCGCCGCGCCGCGCTGTCAGAGCACCGCATGCCGCATGATATGCCCTCTGCTACTACTGCTGCTTTCTCTGTTGGGGAAACAAAAATGGTATTCCTGGCTGAGCGGTGGGACCCCTTCCTTCGGGACCCACTGGTCGACTTAACGCTGATGTACGCCCGGCCCCGCCTCGGCCCAGCCCCGGCCCCGCCCGAGACCACCTCAACTCACTCGAGATTGCCGCGCCGCACGGACCTCCGGATCCGAAAAATGACATGTCGGCCTGAGTGAGCCAGGCGCGGCCCCGCTAATGCCGCGTCTCTTCTCCAGCCCCGGGGCCCCGGGCGGTCACGGAGTGGGACAGAGAACGGCCGAGCGCTTCTCAAGGGGAGGAGAGACGCTTTCGGTCAACCTGTGCGCGCGCTGCCCTTGTGGCCGGCATCAGGAGAAAGGTCCAGGAAAAAGGGCAGGTCTCCCTTTCAAGGACACTTCAAGGGCACGACCTTCACGGGGGCCCCGGCTGCAGCCGGTGGCACTCGCAGCGACATAAGCTGACATATAGGGACGTCATCAGAAGCACTCCGGCTGCCACCGGCCGCCTCGCCTTGAGGCCCAAGACTAATAGCTTCATTATGGGAAAAAGAAAACGGAAATAGACACGGTAATACGAGTGGTATTATCTCGGTGTGCGACCGCCGCTACTGTCCGGGGACTTTCTCCAGACGCCCCATACCATTTACTAAGCGGATAATCTCTTAATCACCGTATAACTTGTGTGACTTTAACCCGCGTGGCAGCCAGGAAACGCCTAGCTGCACTAAATAGGGGGCTTCAGGACAGTGCGCGGGTGGCCGTCCGCCGAACGTCTTTACTCATAATTCAAAATCAAAATGGGATTTGATTTTTTTTCTCGCAATTTATGGATTTTCAGTAATTATTTATTTCTTAATTTCTTAATTTTTGCTTATTTTTCCTGACTTTCTTTCTGATTCTTCCCCCCTCAATTTTTCTGGCATTTTGTGATTCTTTTCGGGGGTGCACATTTATGTTTTAGAGTAAGGAACCCCTCGAGAATGTGTCACGGAGACGACCGCCTATATCCACCAACCAGTCCCTTTCCATTCCGGTCCGTCCAGCTGGAGACAAATTTCGAAACCTTCATTCATCACCACCTCCTCCTCTTGCGGGTCACTTCCGTGTGATTGCTGCCGCGCCTTCGGGGTTTAAAAATCGATTCGGATGTGTCCGTGTGCGGCGCGCGCGGCCCCGGCACGGCCCCGGCGCGGTCACGGGCAGATATTTCATTCATCGGGGCCGCCGGCACGACGACATCAACACGGTAACGACGGCGAGAGACTCGTCTTCGCCCCCGTTCCTTATTCCGTGTCGCGTTTCGTCTCGCCTCCCGCCGCGCACCGCCGCGCCACAACCAGTGGGCGCGCGGGACGAGACGTCTTATTCGTTGCGGTTTTCGGCAGTCTCGTCCGCTTTGCGTGTCACGCGGACGCGGGATGCGTCGTGGGGCCGCTGCTGGCGGAAAACACGACTCGCACGAGGCCCTGCCTCCGACCGGAACCGATACCCCACAGGGGCACGCCTACCGTGGTGGAGCCCCCCAGTAGCCCAGACAGTGTGCCGCCCACCCACACCGAGACCGCGGGGCGGCGCGCTACACATGCCCCCCGCAGAGCAGCTCTACCATGTATTATGTCGGCGACGTCTGAATCGGAAACTCCCCGCCTCAGGACAAAACTAACGCGCGCCGCGTCCCGTCAGAAAAATGGCGCGAGTTGGTATAATGCGGCCTGCGATTCTGACGCCGCGCTCACCATCGTCGGGTCGGCATCTTTGGCGGCGTCCAACAGCGCCGTCCGTCCCCGTGGACCCCGTGGGACTCGGCTGCTCTGCCTGCTCTGCCCCGAGGAGCAGCCACAAGAGTCCCCGGCAGGACGTGTCGCAATCAGACGGAGAGGAGAGGCCCGCAAAAGGCAAAAGGGTACGTTCGTTGGGTTCGCTCTGCTCTGCTCGGCTCTGCTCGGCTCTGCTCGGCCGCTGTCGTGAGCGGCGAGACATTCGCGCCCTTCCCCCTCCAACAGACTCCCGGCCGCCAGGCGCCGCCAGGCCCTCTGCTCGTCTCGTCGCCTTTCCTCACATTAATAGTGGCCGGTGTACGTCAGTCGTTTTGACCGAACCCTGCAAATCGTTCTGACGCGATGCCGCTTTGCACATCGATAGTTAAGGCCAAAATAATGGATTTGACCCGCAGAGGCATTTTTTTTATCCCTTAGGAATAAAGTTATAAAGGGTTGAAATTAACATTGCGCCTTACGAGGATTCCGGGTAGGCAACCCGCAGCACACGTCGGCGGTTTTGCCGCTGTTGTCGTCTGTTTTCGGCCAAAATCGGGTCTTTGAATCAGAATTTCTGGGCCAAATTTTCAGGGTTGCTTCAGAAGGGTTCAAAGATCACATTCCAGTCGAGCAGTTGTCAATATCGTGCCAAGCGCAAAATCTACAGGCTCTTAAAGTCAATTTTTCCAGAAATTTAACAGGGTGGTGTTCGAAACCGTTCAAATCCTAAATCGGGCACTTACAAGCTTGCCCCACCGGGGCAAACTGTCGAGTGGAGTGTTCCAAACACCCTCCTGGTGGCTGATTTTTCCTACGACCCCTAGAATTTACTATTTTTAACTTTTCCGCCAGTGGGAGCACGGCGGGTGCACAGCGGGCTGCGCGGGCCAACGATGCAACGGCGTCCGGAAGGGTTTTTGGCGAGAAATGGTTCAAAACTGGAGTGCAGTAGAGCTTTTTCGTGCATAAAGCATTGACGTACAACGGACTTACTACCGATTATAAAATGTGGAGCCCCGTGGGGGTCGGGGGTCATCCGTAAATGAGGGCCCCAAAACGCCACATAGCGCTAAAAGCCTAACTTTACCGGCTGCGGCCGGAAGGGGTTTTCGGCGACAAATGGTTCGAAACTGAAGCTTTCGCATGCACTGGGCACAGATGTACGGCAGACTTACTACCGATTATAAAATGTGGAGCCCCGTGGGGGTCGGGGGTCAACCCTAAATGAGGGCCCCAAAACGCCGCATGGCGCTAAAAAAACAACTTTACCGACTGCGGCCGGAAGGGGATTTCGGCGACAAATGGTTCGAAACTGGAGTGCAGCAGAGCTTTTTCGTGCATAAAGCATCGACGTACAACGGACTTACTACTGACTTACTACTGACGATCAAGATGTAGACGACCCCGATTGTGCAGCGTCCCTATAATCTAATTAAGCCCCAGACATCAAACAAAGTAGGAAGAAATTAACAGACATTAATATTTTACTCCTTTCGGATAACATATTAACTGATTATCTCCGCAGCAGATGAAGCATTGCGAAGAGGCGCGTCAACGATCCACTGGTCAATTCTGCCACTTGTGGCACCCAAGATGCACTGTAAGAAAGCCCAAAATGTCCTTTTTGGGCCCTCATTTAGGGATGACCCCCGACCCCCACGGGGCTCCACATTTCAAAATCGGTAGTAAGTCCGTTGTACGTCAATGCTTTATGCACGAAAAAGCTCTGCTGCACTCCAGTTTCGAACCATTTGTCGCCGAAATCCCCTTCCGGCCGCAGTCGGTAAAGTTGTTTTTTTAGCGCCATGCGGCGTTTTGGGGCCCTCATTTAGGGTTGACCCCCGACCCCCACGGGGCTCCACATTTTATAATCGGTAGTAAGTCTGCCGTACATCTGTGCCCAGTGCATGCGAAAGCGCTGCCGCACTTCAGTTTCGAACCATTTGTCGCCGAAAACCCCTTCCGGCCGCAGCCGGTAAAGTTAGGCTTTTAGCGCTATGTGGCGTTTTGGGGCCCTCATTTACGGATGACCCCCGACCCCCACGGGGCTCCACATTTTATAATCGGTAGTAAGTCCGTTGTACGTCAATGCTTTATGCACGAAAAAGCTCTACTGCACTCCAGTTTTGAACCATTCCTCGCCAAAAACCCTTCCGGACGCCGTTGCATCGTTGGCCCGCGCAGCCCGCTGTGCACCCGCCGTGCTCCCACTGGCGGAAAAGTTAAAAATAGTAAATTCTAGGGGTCGTAGGAAAAATCAGCCACCAGGAGGGTGTTTGGAACACTCCACTCGACAGTTTGCCCCGGTGGGGCAAGCTTGTAAGTGCCCGATTTAGGATTTGAACGGTTTCGAACACCACCCTGTTAAATTTCTGGAAAAATTGACTTTAAGAGCCTGTAGATTTTGCGCTTGGCACGATATTGACAACTGCTCGACTGGAATGTGATCTTTGAACCCTTCTGAAGCAACCCTGAAAATTTGGCCCAGAAATTCTGATTCAAAGACCCGATTTTGGCCGAAAACAGACGACAACAGCGGCAAAACCGCCGACGTGTGCTGCGGGTTGCCTACCCGGAATCCTCGTAAGGCGCAATGTTAATTTCAACCCTTTATAACTTTATTCCTAAGGGATAAAAAAAATGCCTCTGCGGGTCAAATCCATTATTTTGGCCTTAACTATCGATGTGCAAAGCGGCATCGCGTCAGAACGATTTGCAGGGTTCTTTGACGTACACCGGCCACTATAACTCGTACACAGTATTTAGGCCCTTAGCCACGAGACTACCGCGAAACTATACACCGAGAGAAAAGTTTAGTGCCCAAGGCTTTGACATTGGGCGCACTAAAAAAAAACTTTGCGGTGAAAGCCACAAGCTAGGGGATTAGAAATTTTTCATGCGGTGGCAAAGAGTTTGGTTCCTTACTTAGGCCTGCTGATAAATAATATTTCAGTGCATTTCATTCAATTTCGGATGATTCATCTTGCTTTGGTCCGTCTGGCCTAACGTGCCTCTCGGTGCAGTCGCGTGTGTGGACAAACGTCACCACATCGGTCACCATTGCCACTAACCAGCGCCAACACGGTAATTAGTGCATGCAGATGGAAGAGGAAGTATAACTCAGTCCACATATACGATACCGCCGCCGCCGCCCACCTGCCACACCACACCGGGACGACGACGCCTTGCGAAACGGGACACCGCGGCCGCACAGCGCACAGCGCACCCCGGGTGACATCACTCACGCTGTGCTGTCACACGTCACGTCACGGGCATCTGTGATGCATCTGTGATGCATCTGTGATGAGGCTTCCTGGCGCGCTCAGAACACCCTTTCGCGGAGCCTTTTCCTGGCGCAGCTCCGCTGGCTCCGCTGGCTCCGCTTCTGAGGCGTGATGACAGATGGCGCTCGTGTTCCCGGCAGAGGCCCCAGTTTTGTTAACTGCAGGCGGCGCCCTAGGAGAGCAGCGCCGCCTTAGTTCCTGCCACCGGCGGCATTCCTTCCTGCATCATTATGCCCCGGCCCGCGGCATTCTCAAAAGTGTGTGTGTTTGTCTTGGATTTATGGTGAGAATCCACGCGACAAAACGCATCCACGAGAAATATGTGTCCAGCCGCTGATAGCGGTCCGTCTGTGACTCCCACGCGGCCGCCGCGCGAGGCGTCGACGTCCCTGGCCACCTTGTTGGGCTCCGAAATGAACGACGAGGCCGCCCGCCCGACCCGCGCTTTCGGCAATAAAGGAAGGACCACGGCCCCCGGAGTACCGTTGGAATTAAGCAGCAATAACACGGCGTGCAAGAAGATAGAGACGGGCGGCAAACCGGAAAAACTCACATTTCACGTGCAGAGGCCATTCAGAACGAAATATTTCCCTTCAGCTTTGGTTGTTCAGCCGGACCACCGCTCCGGTATATCGCGGCGCTGCCAAGTAGTGATAGCTGGCGATGGGGACCCAGCGGTCGAGTCGACACGACGGGGGCGTTGTGCTCCGGCCGGCCGCGGAGCGCGCGCGGGCTGTGGTCGCCGTCGTGACGCACGGCGTCGGGGGGCGGCAGTAGCGTGGGTCCGGGGGCGGGGCGGGGCGGGGCGGGGCGGGGCGGGGCCCAGGCTGCACTGGTACAGTAACAGTCCGGGTCGTGATCACGCGGCGATCACGCCCGCCCCGCCCCGCCCCGCCCCGCCCCGCCCCCCGCTGGCCGTCGCCGGGTGCGGTGCCGCGGGCACGTACTTGGTGGTACCCAGTGCCCTACCAGTGCCGTACCCGAGTTCCGTTGCTTCTTCCTCCGCCTCCGCCACGCCTCCCGGACTCGGCCGGGGTCCCCGCAGTCCCCCGCAGAGGCTCCCCGCTCCGCCAGTGCGCCGCGCGGACTCGCTTCGCACCTCGTTCCACGAAATTCAAACTACTACTCTTGCTCTCCTTGCCGGGCCGCTCCCAGTTACGGGGTACTGGCACGGCCCCGGCCGGGTCCCGGTCCGGGAGTCAGTGGTGGCTGCCACTGTTCACACGTACCTATTCGGCGTCATTAACTCGCAAATCAGCAGCGTCGCCGTCCGGTCGGGAGCGGAGACCGCAGCGCGGCCAGCGCAGCGCAAACAGGGTTCATCAGAACGGTGCACTTGGGTTGTTGGCGAGTGGCGTTGGCGTTGTGTCGCGGCCCGGGGGCCGGGCAGCCTGGGCAGCCTCATGCTCGCCCTTTTCCTCCACGACGCTCTGCTCTGCGCCGCTCGGCTCGCGCGCCGCCGAGGCGCACGGAATGACCCCTGTCCCGCCAGAGAGATGGATCAGGCGGATCACGGACCAGACCAGAGCCTCTGCTCACCCGGCCCTCCCCATACTTCTCCCCGCCCCGACAACTTTCAAAGAGTTTCCCTTCTCCTGGTCGCAATCCCCGCCAGGACTAGACTGTCGAAATGGTACCAAATCGATATCGACGGTGCCGAAATTTTGTCGAAGCTCGATTTTTTCATCGATTATTTGTCGAATTGACAAAGAAAATCGACTTTCGATACCATTACGATATCAAATCGGCGGTGGATGACATCGATTTCTTTGAATTTGTTGATATCGAGATCGTTTCGAGAGTCTAATCCTCTGACGGATGGAAGCACCGCCTGTTCTTTGGCAACGTGAAGGACGTCAATAAGACGCAGCTTGTGGTCGGCGCTGCGGGACGGGGCGGGGGTCACTGAGGACGTAAAATGCAATTATACCGACACACCACGTTATAGCAGTTAAGTCGTGTGCCGGCCACATTAGCCGAGTGGTCAGCGGCGCTGTTCACTGAGCCGCATGATGGGGGTTCAACACCCGCCAGAGCGACCGTCCTTGCACCCCGGCGACGGCGGGGTGCACGGCCTAGCTCTCTGCGGCCGACAGTGCACACACTGTACCGTTTGATTTCCTTTCCGCGCCGCCGACATTCGGCCCGTTCAAACGGTCCCGCCCCGCGACGCGCCTTCTTTACCTGGCCACTTTCTCTCTCGCCTCACAATACCCCCACAACAACAACAACAACAACTGCTGCTGCTGCTGCAGCTGCAACAGCAGCCCTTCAGTGGTACACGAAGTCTCCTCCTTTTTTCCCCGCGCTGCAGCAGTGGCAGTGCTACGGCCGCACTGCAGAAAAAAAGAAGCGCGGCGTGCAGCATCCCATCCCATCCCATCCCAGCCGGCCAGTCAGTCAGTCAGTCCGATTGACCACTCCGGGATGGACCCAATGGACCCAATGGACCAAGGCCCAAGGCGGCTGCGATGGACCTGTCAGATCCAACGGCCGAAACGAAAACGCGTAGCTGGATGACATCAGGGAGGCAGTCACTCTGGGCCAGGGGGCCGCACTGAGAAAAATGGTTGGAACTGGGCGATCGAAACTCTGGGCGTGGGCATGTCAAAGTGTGTTCTATCCGTGCCGCATTAGCGCTACAATCAAAGCTTCTGTTAATCCGGCCTAAAGTTCTGGGATGAGTAACAAAAGAGTTTAATGGCAGCGCAAATGCAGCACGGATAGAACACAATATTGGTGCTCTGTATTAACCATTCCTCTCAGTACATGGGCCGGCAGATGGGCGCTTTTCCATTCACGTGCATAATAAAAAAAAAAAACCTTACGCTTGAAAAAAGTCACGGAGGGTGAGAAATAACACCCAGTCTGTACGTTGCTGACATAATACCAAATTTTGAAAATTGTGTGATGTTATAAATTTTTACTTGCATGTGTTTGTATTTTCCAAGCGTGATTTATTTACTTATGCACTTACCCTACACCGCTATGACGACAGCGGCACTCGCTGAAAGCAGGCGATAACGTTGTTGCGTAGGGGCAGGGAGAGGTGGGGAGGGAGGGCACGAGGTGGGACAGATCGTACATGCAACTGACTGAATGGAGAACTGAATGGCAGCGGTCGTTAGAGGCCAGGCCGCGCCGATGATGCGTTGCAGCGGAACGTGGAAGTGAGACACGGAGAAGGAGGAGCATGAGGGGAGGAAGTGATAAATCCCACATTGGAGGCCGAAAGGCAAAGAACAAAGCGGAGGGGAATAAATCCAGGAATAAAAACGGGTTCAGGAGGTGCTGCTGCCACTGCGCATTGTGCTGCACAACCAGCCCGCTTTGCTCTGCTGCGTCAAAGGAAGTCGCGGGCGTAAGGCCGGGCGTTGCCGCCGAGTATCAACTCCTACCGAACGGTGTCGCGCCCGCGCCGAGCCTGTGACAGTCATCGCCGTCGTTACCTGCGCCACCCACCAAGGGTCAGCTCCTGGTCTTGGCCTTATTAAGTCCCAGAGCGGGCGCAGCCGAGCCGCTGAGGAAGATGAAACGTCATCCCGTAAGTTATTTGGTAGAAATAGGGCAAGTTGCGGGTAAACCAATTACGCCGGAAAAGCAATCATATACAGGTATACAAAAATAAAAAATAAAAAATCAGCCCCTTTTCAGAAGAGGTCATTTTATCCAAAAGTTCTACTGCTATTTTTGATAGGGCGTCATTTTATTGCCCGCTGTGATTTTTTTTTTTTTTTTTGACATGCCCTTTTCCTATGTCAAACAACAATTTCTTTAAGAAATATCGCCAGCGATTTTTTTTTTAAACCGACTGGTTTGGGCCCAGGGTCAATGTCACGAGTTCCGTCTGTGCATAAAACAAACCGCGTGTCCCTGGGTGTCCCCGACCGCCCCGACCGGTGACCGCAGGGACCGCGAAGTACGGCACGGTCATTGCCGTGGGAGCGTACGGGAGCCGACGGGGACCCTCCGCGCGCCTCCGCGCTGCGGTGCGCCGCTGCGCCGCCGGACCGCCGGCCACTCCCGGACACGCGTCGTCGTCGTCGTCGTCGGGGTGGTCGCTGACCCGGACGGTTCTTCCGATGGTCATCGGGGTCCCCAGACCGCAGAGCAATTAGCCTCCGTAGACGTCGTAGACGGTGTGGATCCCCCGGCTCCACGCCACCCCATGCGACGACCGAGCGACGCTGCCATTTGCAGAGGACGCTACGCTGACCAGGATAACTAGCGCCCGTCCTCCCGGAGGACTGGAGGCCATGAGCCCCGGAGGCAGCGGGCGGCGCCGGCGGCCCTGCACAGGGCGCGGGGCTGACCCCCCCGGGCACTCGACCCCGCACTGGACCTTGGGAGGGAGAGAGGGAGGGGGGGGGGGAGCTCGCAGAGATTCTCTCCGTCCAGGACGCCGTCGTAAGCCGGATATGCAGGGTGAAGATCGGCCCCCCTCCGGTGCGAAGGTCCATGCAGGTGATCGCTATGGGAAAGACGAGGGCGAGCGTGCGACCCGGCGGGTGGGGACCGGGGCCGGAGAGCGGGAGAGCAAGAGTGATTGGGCGACGTCCGGGACGGCCGTCCCAAGGCGCGCCGATCTCACACGGCCGATCCGGCCCGTCCATACCGAGCGGACAGCCACGTGTCCGGGCAAGCAAAGGAAAAATAGCCTTTCCCCGTATGACGCTACCCCGCTCCACAGTCCCAGCAGTGCACCACCTCGGCCCCGACTCCTCCAGGCCGTGGCGGCCCGTAGCCTTTAGCCTTTGCCAGACCATTCAGCTCAGCTCTAGCGCGCTGTAGCGTCACCAGCGGGCGCCAGAGGGGCACCAATCAGGCTCAGCGGGCATCGGAATAAAGAAAGAAGGAGCGCAAAAACAGAGAGGGTGTGAAAGTTTTACGTGGAACGTCCAAGGAAACGATGGGAAAACCCCCACCTGAAAGCACGCAAGTTCACAATAACTTCCCTCTGCAGTTTCGGTATATCCGTCGAGCTGCGAAGGACCCCCCCCCCCCCTCTCTCTCTCTCTCTCTCCCACGCATCAACCGGGCCGGGTCATCAGCAGGAGTGACAAGGAGCGCACTCGCTCCGCTCGGCCCCTCACGTCCACTTAGTCTCCGTCCGTCCGGCCCGCCGGCTACCGCTGCACACGACGCACCGGCCGAGAAAAGACGTTTACTTTGGCGCCGCGCGCCGGACGGCGGCCCCGCGGCGGCCCCATCCGCGGAACGGAGATAAACCGAGCGTAATTTATTCCGCGGCGGAGCAGAGATAGTTAATCAGCGCAGCAGATTCGTGCGCGCTGCCCTGGCGCTGCCCCCGCCCAGCCCCTCCACTCCCTCTTTTTTCTCCTTTCATTGCGCTCCACTTGCGCGCCCTGCCGCGAGAAACAGACAAGAAAGGACCGGGAGGCGCGCCGAGTACGGCGGCTGAGGCTGAGGCCTGCACCCGCGGCCACCAACTGCGGCCCGGACCAACGCCAACCCGACTGAGACCGACTGGGTTCCTATGGCTGGTGTGACCCTGGGGGTACACCGTCCCTAGGAATGGTATGCTCCCAAGTCAATCAGTGGGCGGCACATAGGCCCTGGTGCTGGTGCGTTCCCGGGGGTAAACCGCCCCTAGGGATGGTGTGCTCCCAAGTCAATCAGTGGGAGGCACATACTGGGGGTACAAAGTACCTAGGGCGTGGGGACTCCCCAAGTCAGCCAGATGGGTACACAGGCCCTAGGGAACAAAGGGGGGTACACACTCCCGAGGGTTGGTGTGCCCCTAGTGGGGGGGGTACATGGTCCCTCGGGTTGGTGTCCCCGGGGCACCGCCTGTCATGCCCTCACTGCCCACGCCTAACCTAACCTCGCGTAGACGTGCCAGCCGCGGCTCCCTTTCTACCGGCCGCCGCTCCCCGCTCCATCCCGTCGTCCCGTCGCCGCGCCGCAACGCCAAACGCTCGCTTTCTTCCGCAGTGACCCCCAGCCCAGCCCAGCCTCCAGCCACTCCCGCCCCGCCGCCGCCGTTGCTGCCGCTGCCGCTGCTGCTGGCCGAGCCGAAACAATAACGACAAACCGCTGTCATATTTGCTTGTCCTGCTCTCCGTATCCTTCACGACCCGCTGATACCCGCGGGCCGTGGTGGTGGTGGTGGTGGTGGTGGTGGTGGTGGTGGTGGTGGTGGTGGTGGTGGTGGTGGTGTTGGTGTTGGTGGTGTTGGTGGTGGTGGTGGTGTTGGTGGTGGTGGTGGTGGTGGTGTTGGTGGTGGTGGTGGTGTTGGTGGTGGTGGTGGTGCTTTCTTCGCTACAGATTGACGGCAGCCGATATACCGCGCGGTCCGCGCCGAGCCGAGCACCCCGCCGACACCCACGTACCCGCCACTGCCATGGCACGACCACAGTCCGCCGGCTCGGGCTCCGGCCTAGCCGCCAAGCCGAGGCGGAGCACTTGCCAGGCAGCGGCCGCGAACAAAAGGCGTTTTAACCTTTCCAGGGAGGCATCGGGCCATCGCATCGCTGTTGGCGGTGTCCCCGTGGGGCCCGTGGGCCCTCGCGCGCGGGTCGCCGCCGCGCCTGGCTTTTCGCGCGGCGCGTTCGAAAAAACACCGCCGCATTCGTCGAACATTACTCGAGCTCGCTCTGCGCCATTCGGACGCCGCCTTTTCGCGCGCGGCCATTCCGCGTCACTACAAGGAAATCCAGCACTCGCCTCTGCATAAACAGGGAGACGTTATCCAACCGGGAAGGAAAAGCCCTGCTCGCAGCGCGGCGGGGGCTCGGGCGAGGGTGTTGGAACAAGATGAGGGGTTAGTGGATTAGTGCGCCGCGCCCGCCGCCGGAACCGCCACCCTCATAAGGAACCGTAAAGCGTGGCGAGACGCGAAGCTGCTGCTGAAAAAAGCAAACGGCATGTCTGCCGGTAGCACCACTGCTGCGCTGCGGTGGCTGCAGTGCTGTAGGGGTTCTTCACGCCCGCAGGGAGCATTTCCAAAAAACAGCGAACAGCCGCTGCCTCACGTCGAATGGCGCTCCGAGCCTTTTGCTGCACTTTTCAGAGGAGGCGGCGTGAATAACCTATTAATTACTTCCTTCACGGCCCTGCAAGCAACTGGGCGACGGAGCCGCTGCTGCCGCTGCTGCCGCTGCCGAAAGTGCCGAGGACCAGGAGAGGGGGTGAACACCGGGGGGGCGGGGAGGGGAGGGTGCACACAGAGAGGCCAAGGCGGGGGCCGGGGCAGTCGTGGGCCCCCTGTCGTGCCTCGTGCCCCCATCGGCGTCCTCCGTCATCAGATCGGCGTAACTGCAGCGCACAAGCGCGGTCACAGTTCCGACGTTCCGCCGAAGACAACGACGATGCCACCGTCGCCGCCCCCGCCCACCCCTCGGGCTCGCTGCTGCTCCTGCTGCATAATTGCGAGAAAGTGAAACTGAACAGCTGCTATTACTGCAGAGCTGCTCGAAATTTATGTCCATCCCCCCTGGCGGGAGCTCTGTCCGGCTGAGCGCCTGCAATAGCAGCAGCAGCAGCGGCGGCGGCGGCGGCAGCTGCAGCTGTTGCTGTCGCAGTGCCGACGTAACACAGCAAAGCTGGCGCATCAAGTAGGTGGCCGAGTCCGTGACACAGAATAGGGGGGGGGGGGTCCTCCATCGGACACCCGTCCGCTCACCGACCGAGCAGCGGTGAGCGGCGTGAAATAAAGTGAGTCATGAATGGGAATCAGCTGTACGCCCGTACTCCGGCTCCTCCGGCTCCTCCGGCTCCTCCGGCTCCTCCGGCTCCTCCGGCTCCTCCGGCTCCTCCGGCTCCTCCGGCTCCTCCGGCTCCTCCGGTTCCTCAGCTGCCCCTCTCCATTCCATTGTCTGACACGGCGGGGCAAAGTGCACGGCGCGGTGCCGTATCAATGGCGGGCGTGGGGCGCTGGGGCTGCAGCCACTGCAGCAGGGCCGCCGGTGCGGTAGGGACCCGGGCACTTCACGCGGCAGCAGCAGGGACCCTTGATAAAGAGAAGCCCCTTGTCATTGCCTTTGATTTGGACGTGTTTTTCACTTTTTGCGCCGCGTGGCCCCCGCGCCGCCCCCGCGCCGCCCCCGCCACCGTGTCCCCCGCGCCGCCCCCGCCACCGTGGCCCCCCGCCGCGCAGCCAACGGGCCAGAAGTAGCAGCGGAGCGGGTTCGGGTAAGAAAGAGTGGAAAAGAAGGCAATGTCTTCCGGTCCGGCCGAGTGGTCCGGGCCGAGAGGCTGTCCGTGGCTGCCGGTGGCTGCCGGTGGCTGCCGGTGGCTGCACTCGACATGTCCCTGCCCTGTCCGGCGGGTGCGGGGGCCCCGGGGGGCCCACAAGGGCGCCCTCGGAGCCCACAGGGCAGCCCGTCAGCTGCGTGGGTCTGGGGGCGCCGCGGTCGTGCCGGACCGGGCCGGGCACTGCGAGGGAGCGTGATCTTGGCATTTCATGTCAAAGCGGGCGGAAAACAGGCCGCGTCCGGCTGAACCCGGCAAGTAGTCCTGGAGGCATGAGAGCCTTGCCGGAGTCTGCCGGAGCAGCCGCCGGCCCAGGACCCGGCCGAGGCTGGGGGTTGGTTCGTGACGCCGTGTCACGCCGTAGCGCCGCGTAACAAGGCAATCAATTCATGCTTTCCTCCTCTGCTCTCTACGGCGAGCGTCTTATCGGAGGACTGAGGCACTTCTGTGGGAGCCCAATGGGAGCCCAATGGGAGCCCGCCGGACCCGGAACCCGCCGTGTTACACTCACTCACTCACTAACTCACTCTCTCACTCTCACTCACTAACTAACTAACTAACTCACTCACTCACTCTTTCACTCACTAACTAACTCATTCACTCACTCACTCACTCACTCACTCACTCACTCACTCACTCACTCACTCACTCACTCACTCACTCACTCACTCACTCACTCACTCACTCACTCCGGGCAGAGGTGGGCTGGGAAGGGAAGCAAACAGACTCACTCTCTAGTAGCACCGAAGGATTCATAACGATTCCATGCTCCAAATCTCACCCTCACCTGCAACACACAAAAAAAAAATCGAAACGCTTTAGAAAATTCAGACCATAAGACCATATATACACTCAAATTTTTCATCGCGACATCATTCTTTTGGCGGTGTTGCCCGGAGGTATGCGCGGTGCTGCTGACGATTGGACACACATCTCTCCCGTCATCACGCGAGTCCAAACAGCGACCGCCGCACATCCTGCCGCTGCCCCTCTCCTCCCCGCCCCTCTCCTCCCCGCTCCTCTCCTCCCCGCTCCTCTCCTCCCTGCTTCTCTCCTGACTGCGCACACACGGCAGCGATATGAGCGGCTTCTTCTTTACGCCCCTCATCAGAGACCGCACCAACATTATACTACTTTTTTTCGCGGGTCATAATTGTATGATTGGGATTCAGACGTGGCGCACACGCAACGCAACTCTCTCTCTCTCTCTCTCTCTCTCTCTCTCTCTCTCTCTCTCTCTCTCTCTCTCTCTCTCTCTCTCTCTCTCTCTCTCTCTCTCTCTCTCTCTCTCTCTCTCTCTCTTTTTACAATTGTTTGTATATATATGATTACAAACTTGTTATAAATAATTAAGAGGGCGGGTTCACATGGCAGTGGTGCTTCTTAGCGCTTTTTGTGAACCCTTAAAAACCAATAAATCAAATCAAATCAAATCAAATCTCTCTCTCTCTCTCTCTCTCTCTCTCTCTCTCTCTCTCTCTCTCTCTCTCTCTCGCATGATGCCATGATGCGGCAGAACGACGAAACAAGCGCCCCCAGCGCCCCGCACACATCCGTAGAGGTGCCGAAAGTTTCGACGGACGGCGACTTATCACTGTTCGCAGCTGACTGAGTCCGGCCGGGCTGATTAGCCCGACTCATAGACGCGGCCCGCATCTAACGCAACCAAACTGATTTGAAACCCATCGCGCAGCAAAGCCTGAATGCCTCTGATTTATTCACCCAATCCTATAGGGACAAATAATGTGTATGCAAATCGTGTTACTCAACCGAGCGAACCTCCAACACACGCACACACACACACACACACACACACACACACACGCACACGCACACACACACACCCGAGCGGTGCCAGGCTTTCTTCGCTCGCCTAGCACCTATCCTCTGACGCAGCAGGCCAACGTTCACATGAGTCGGTGCATCGTCAATGTGTACTTTCCTCTCAGGCACCGCCCGGCCCGGCCGCGAGGGGGAAACGACGGCGGTAATCCGGCTGACATCGATTTTTCATCCGGGGTAATCCGGGGTAATCCGGGGTAATCCAGGGTAATCCGGGGTAATCCGAGGTAATCCGGGGTAATCTGAGGTAATCCGAGGTAATCCGGGCAAATGTTTACGCTTTTGTGTACCCCTAATTAATTTTATTAAGTGTAATCCGGGAGTAATCCTGGAGTAATCCAGGGTAATCCGAGGTAATCCAGGGTTATCCGGGGTAATCCAGGGTAATCCGAGGTAATCCGAGGTAATCTGAGGTAATCCGAGGTAATCCGGGGTAATCCGAGGTAATCCGAGGTAATCCGGGGTAATCCGAGGTAATCCGGGGTAATCCGGGCCAATGTTTACGTTTTTTGTGCACCCCTTTTTAATTTTATTGAGTGTAATCCGGGAGTAATCCTGGAGTAATCCGGGGTAATCTGGGGTAATCCGAGGAAATCCGGGGTAATCCCCATCCGGCTGACACAGAATTCGTCCGTCGTTTCCCCCTCGCCCGGCCGGCACCGCCTGACCCCGCAGCGGCAGAGCGAGTTACTGCGGCGCCGTTCTGCTGACCTCACCCACCGCCACTACACTGCTACCGCTGCCACCGCGCACCTGTGTGCGTAAGCCAGCACACGTAACCCGCTGCAGCGCGCGAGAGAAAAAGAAAATGGGGGAGAAAAAGGCAGTGTGTTCGACATGACGCGGCAACACTGCAAGCAGTCAGTCTCATAAATGCTCTTCAGAGATTGTTCTGACTGCACTACGCAATCCCGACTGTCACGCGCATAACACGCTCCGCCGGTGATTAAATCACACACCTCATCGCTGTTCGCGTGATAGTGTTCAATAGCTGTGATAAGTTCATCACAACGTATGGAGCAGCGTTATTCATCACAGATCCACGAGTGATAAGCAGGAGCTAATCACAGCTGCTCCGTGCTGAGCGCGTCAGCCTTATCACACGCTGCAGGCGCGTACGAATTGGGTGCCAAGTCAGGACCTCAGCACGGCGAACCTCCCCGCCTCGAGCCCCTGGCGGCCCCTGGCGTGGACTTGGCCTAGCCCTGATAGCAATCGCCATCGTGGCTCCGTTCGTTGTGAGGCCCCCGAGCGCCTTGCTTGCTCCGTGCGGAGTTCAACAGTAGCGCCCAGCCTTTTTTACCAAGAGGGAGAGAGACGGAGAGGAGGGGGGGGAGGGGGGTCGCCCTCGTCGTTCGTGTGCTGCCGCTCTGGCGACGTCTAGCGGGCTGCGGTGTGGCTAGGGCTGCGCTCGCTGCGCTGGGTGCCGTGCCAGCGGGCATCATCCTGATCTAACAACCGGCCGAGCCACCTAGCGGTAGCGATGCACCTAGCGGCCTGCCACATCCACTCTCTGAGCCAGAGGTGTCGCTTGGAACGTGGAAATAAACACCAGACTAGAGATGTAAGTTTCGGGGGGAAAAACGATCGACAGAATATATTTGTGATTTTTTTTTTTTACAATTTTTCGTGAAATATTTCCTACATAAACGGCCAAAACGGTCAAATTAAGCCGAAGAAGGTTTTCAATTTTTTGTTGAAAAGTTTTCTCCTCCACCAGACCCTGTCTTGTCAGCTAGGCAGCATGCACTGCGTCTGACCCAGTCTGACCTGTGGGCCCGCGGGGCGAGCGCCTGCGTTTAAGTCTCCGCAGACCAGACAGGCCCATGTCAGCCCACGGTCCGCGCGAGCCGTGTGCTGTAAAACGTGTCGAGCCCCGCAACACGGGAGCGCACCGCTGTCATCGCCGTTTCAAGAAGCGCCTCGTCACACCGATTTTTATGAGCAGCCGGCGCCAAACTGTTCCGACATAAAAGTGGCTGCAGCCCGCAGCCCGCACCGCCAACTTCTTTCTCGGCCCTTTCTGCCTCACTTCACGCAATTTCAGTCATCGGCGGGGTTTACGCAACAGCCGAGCCGTCCTGTGAGGCATCTCCTGGCACCTAAACATGCTTCTACTACACACACACACAGCCGCGGCATAATCTGATGTGAAAGTCGCCTGCAGGCGACTTGTCCGTCCATTTCAGACCGAAGCAGCATCCGCACGTTCGCGCGAAAGGCTCTCGGATGACGGAGACGAGGGGGGCGCGTGTGTGCTACCGACACACGCATTCGTCATCTCTCTCCCTCAGACAGAGGCACGCTAACGTGTCACTAGCGGAAGGGAGAGAGAGATCTTGAGCAGTCCGTACGCGCTCGCTGACCAAACCTAGACCTACTCAGGGATACGTGGCATTCCTTATGTCACATGACTGTCCCTTACGGCCGCGGTGACAGTGAAAGCGGAATCGTTCCGTGTGCCATTCCTCGCCAAGCTGCTGCTGCTGCTGCTGCTGCTGCTGCTGCTGCTGCTGCTGCTGCTGCTGCTGCTGCTGCTGCTGCTGCTGCTGCTGCTGCTGCTGCTGCTGCTGCAGGCTGTAAGACTGACGGCGTTGTCCAGCTGCAAGCAAAGTGCTTTTTGATTGCGATCGCAGCACACCAGGTCACATTCCGGGGAGGAAGCCGGAGGAAGCAGGGGCTTTACTACTAGACCGGCGCGCGGCAACGACGTCATTTTGGAGACATTTCCAGAGGACTTGGACGTCGACATTTTGACTGCGTCCGGACCATCATACGTCGAATGACACCGAAAAACACTAATTGCTCCTGGCACCACTCCGAGAGCGATGCACAGAGGGACTAGCTCTAGTACCAGATGCCCCACGTGCATCATGGTGCGAGGAGTAACAAGACTCAGCTCATCTGCCAGTGGCGTGCGTGTGTGTGTGTTTGTTTGTTTTCTCACCTTTCATCACACTCGTCGTAATGCAACGAACAAGGTATCAGCCCTATAACCTAGGGTCCGGCGATGAGCACGGCATTGTGTGGTCGGTCCGTCTCTCTCTCTCTCTCTCTCTCTCTCTCTCTCTCTCTCTCTCTCTCTCTCTCTCTCTCTCTCTCTCTCTCTCTCTCTCTCTCTCTCTCTCTCTCTCTCTCTGTACATACAGCGGAGTGCGTCGTGTACCAATTGACTTTCTCTGAGCGTGAGCAGCAGCATCAGTGGCTGGCACAACGCGCTCTGCAACAGCGCCGGCCATGATGGAAGAGTCCGAACACAGCACGGCAAAGACACACACTTACATAGGCCTTCTTCTGTATGCAATTATTAAGTTGCAGCGCCGCGTGTCCAATAGCTCCGAGAAAGGAGTGATCTAAAGGTTGTCCATCTCTGAAACAATCTCGCCTGCGCCCGAAACGGCGACAGTGGTCGGTAGTACTCGCTGTAGCAGCAGAAAATGTGAGGCGAATGGCGAATGCCACCGCCCCTGGCGCTCAGCCTGAAACACGGACGGCGGGTGAAACGCAGACAATGAGCACGCGACTTAATTACCAACCACACCCAGCCCAGCCACTAGAGGGGGCAAACGCACGACAAACACTCAGCCAAGACCAAAACGCTGCGGTGCGGTTCGGCCGATCCTACACCGGCGCCCGCCTGGCGGGCTTTCCTTTGCGCGGTTGCTGCAATGGAAAAAAACAACAAACGGGGGTATCTGCCGAACAGGACAATAGACACCGCGCCGCACACCGGCATAGCAGCACAGCGGCACGGCGCAGCACGGCGCGGCACGGCACGGCACAGACCGAGTACGACTGATGTTGCTTTCGAGACTTACGGCGTCCTCGGGGAAAGTGAACAGGCCTGCCGAGAGGGAATGTGCGTTCTAAATATCGGTTAGTCGGCTAGTTAGTTGCACATGGGCGTTTTACGCGGGGCTTGGGGGAAAAGGAGAGCGGCACGGGGGCGCGCGTTCATCGCGGGACCAATAGACTCTCTGTTCTCTGCAAACGCAAAGACCTCTTTGTTGGAGCAGCTAACGTTTGGTTGGTACAACTAAAATTTAGTTTCCCCAACAAAATTTTAGTTTTCCGAAAAAAAACAAAATTCTGCTTGTCTGAAAATCAACTTAAAAATTCGTTACGACCACTAATCTTTTTTCTCCGTGTAGTTGCCGTACTCTTATTAAAAGTGTTCTGCGGCAGTGTTCGCCCGCAGAGAGTAGCCGTGCCTCCGTGTTATGCAGCCCCTGCACGCGCCTGATCACGGGACGTACGTTTTCCCACTTTCGCGCCCCGCTCGAGGAGTATCAACTCAGCCGTCATTTCGACGCGTTACATCGCGGCAGCGGCGGTGGAAAACAATGGCGCGAGCAGCGTCGTTCATCCGGGCGCCGTTATATTTGAAGGTTGCCTCGGTCCGCTCGGCATGACAACGCATTCAACACACCCCTTACCTCTGCGGGCCCGGCCGTTCACGCGCGCGAACGTTCGTTCGTTCGCTGCCGCTGGCCTTGATGGGGCCAATCAGTCAGCGGCAGGTAACCGTATCTGGGCGTGGCGGCGTGGCGCCGCGGAGTAGCACCGGAGCGGGCGGCCGCCTTCCGGGCCTCTCTCGCACTCCTTTTGCGCCCCTCTGTGCAGTCGTGCGTTCGCAGCACGCCGCAGGACCCCGGACCCCGCTAATCCCGCGGGATGACAGCCACTCATCGCAAGTTCACGGCCACGTTCCCGACGGTGGTTCCCGGCCGACCGGATGCCGCCATCGTACGGGGCTCGGTGAGCGAGGGGTCCCTCACTAGAAAAAAAAATTATCAAATTAATGCAACACCCAAAAAAAAAATCAGCAGGAAAATCAGCACGAAAAAAATCGGGGCTAGTCGAGCACTGCCGTCTTATTCTCGGCTGAAGGCATATCCTGCTCTGCTGAAAACACACGCTTTCCGCGTACTTTTAATCCCCCGCCACAATCGTGGCGCTAACCCATTAACCTGTCGGGTGCCCGACCGGCTCCGCCCGGCCAGGCCGCAGTGGGCGCTGGCGCGACAACCCCGGTGCCGTTACAAAGGCATTACCACATCCCTCCGTGTGTCTGTTGTTTATTGTCGTGATTTCGGGGTCACGGCGATGCGGCGGGGTGTGGTTCCTAGCTAGAGGCAGAGAGAGAGAGAGAGAGAGAGAGAGAGAGAGAGAGAGAGAGAGAGAGAGAGAGAGAGAGAGAGAGAGAGAGAGAGAGAGAGAGAGAGAAGAGAGAGAGAGAGAGACTGGAGAGATGAACCCTTGGCACGAATTCGGTATGTGAGTGCGCCGCACACCACACCACCATGCGCGCGCGCTGCTGCTGCTGCTAATTTTGAGGTTACGACAAAGAAATGAAGCGCTCTGAAAACAAAATGGAAACCGCGTCCCGCCCGTCCGTCCGCACCCCCTCCATCCTTTCTGTCATTATAACTCCCCTCCTATTGTTTCGTCCCTGCGTACATACGCGATGTGTCGGCCGTGCGTTGGGAAGCGGGCCACCTTGCGGTGCTGCGGCTGCAGCAGCAGTGGCAGTAGTGGTTTCGCACCTCATCCCCGCGCCACGCCGCGCGCGCCGACGCCGTTCGTCGCCCAAATTGCTCTATCGCGCCTCGTCCTCACCGCCGCCGCTGCCGCCGCCGCTGCCGCCGCCGCTGCCGCCACACGGTTTGGGAGGCGTGAGCGAGGATTACCCCCCCGGCCCCGGCCTCGGCCTCCAGTCGGCACGGCTGCGGAGCCGACAACATATTGGCCGTGGCGCGGCGTAGCGTGGCGGTTCCAGAAACACCCCCCCCTCCCCCTCCCCCCGGCCGTCGTCCGCACCCCTTCCTCCCCGCTTTACGCCTCCGTGGGCAATTTGGTCCCAGCACGGTCACGATCGGGAGCCGCTGTAGAGTGAGGGCAGGTCGCAGGTCCTGCAGGCCCTGCCGTTGTCCTGTGGCTGCGCTGCAAAGGATTCCATCAGCGCGATCCCGGGTCAGCACCTCCCCGCGGGCCACGAATAAATAGCGCCGGCAGCAGCGGGACCACTGGCTGCTGCCTCACAGCCCGAACAGCGTCCGCGAGCCCAAGATAGGGGGCATCCATATACCACGTGACCTAGTTGGGGGGAGGGGGGGGGGTCAGCCCCAGGTCACGCTTCTATATTAAATGCATGGGAAGGTTAGGTTAGCCAGGTCACGCAGGAGGAGGGGGGGTCTAAAAGTGGCCTATTTTGGGTCACGTGGTATATGGATGCCCCCATAAACCGCACTGCACGACAGAAGTGCCACCTTCCGGGCACAGAGCGCCTGCGAGGTGGGAGGTAGGCAAGCCCGCACGACGTCCGTGTTCAACAGAACTGCCTACCCTGCAGGCGCTCGGCCGGACGCCTGCGAGGTGGAAGGTAGGCAAGCCCGCACGACGTCCGTGTTCAACAGAACTGCCTACCCTGCAGGCGCTCGGCCGGACGCCTGAGAGGTGGAAGGTAGGCAAGCCCGCACGACGTCCGTGTTCAACAGAACTGCCTACCCTGCAAGGGGCTTCGGGGGACCGCGAGGCGGGGCGGGCTTTATGGGGTGATGATTTGGTCCAGGATCGCGTCGTTTCTGGCTGAATCATTCAGAAACCAGGCTCGACCAATCGGCGAGCAGCGGGGCACGGCGGCGGCGGGGCAATAAAGACGAGGCATGACCTGACATCGGACACGGCCCACTTCGATGCCTGTGCCGAGACTACGGCGTTCGGCCGCACCAGAATGAATGAATGCTTCCGTCCCGTGGGGCAGAGTTATTCGTCGCCCCCCCCCCCCCTCCTGCACCTGCACCTGCACCTGCTGCTGCTGCTGCTGCCGCCACCGCCACCACCTGCGCGTGTCCAGCGCGGGCGGGATGGACCCGGAACCCTCGTCAAATTCATTCACCATACTTTCTCCACTCTTGCGAGCACAAGTAGCAGTGCGGCCGGCAGGCGAACGCCCGCCCCCGCCGCCGCCTCCGCTTTTGTGTGTGCGACCGCTTTGCCGTGATAAACGATGTTTTTAAACAAGAACGCCGAGAGAAATGACGACACAAAAAGGTAGAAACGCTGGGTTGTGGCACACAGCAAAGACTCTCTGCCGGAGGAACGAAGCCGAACCGAATCGCCCCCTAATGCTTCCAAACGCGGAGCTGAACTGGCCGCCGCTGTCTGCGCCGGCTCCAATTTTGAATCGCGCGCGCATTCCGCAGTACTGGCCGGGAACGCGCATGCGCAGTAACTGGCGCACAGGCGTCAGCGGCGGCGCACTGGCGGGCCGTGACAGCGATTTAGCAGGGCATCGTGGTGACCTCTCTGGAGCACGCAGCACGCAGTGCGTGTTCTGTGTGTCATGAAGAGAAGCACGGGCTGGTGTTGAGACGGAGGAGGATCCCGGGGGAAGAAAAGCACGGGCTGGTGTTGACAAGGAGGAGGATCCCGGGGGAAGAAAAGCACGGGCTGGTGTTGACACGGAGGAGGATCCCGGGGACAGAAACTCGAGTAGGTATTGACACAGAGAAGAATCCCAGGGGAAGAGAAGCACGGGTCGATGTTGACACACAGAGGGGATCCCAGAGGCTCGACGTCGCGGTGCATCCCCTCGCCGTAATGACGGTGTTGAACACGCACACGTCGATGTAGAGCGCACACCGACCCGCTTCTCGTGCATCACAATTAAGCGGAGCCGCTGCTGCCCGCCGCTGATCTGCCCGTCTCGTCCCGTCCGTTCCCCAGTCCCTGACTGTGACTCTGAGCGTCGTGCCACAGTAAAAACCCTGCTCTGGTCCCCGTTCGGTAGCCGCAGCCGCAGCCGCAGCAGCAGCAGCAGCAGCAGCAGCAGCAGCAGCAGCAGCAAACGAACGACATGCTGCATACAGAAGGCGGATCAGCGTGCAAAACGCCCCCGACGACGGCTATCGTGGACGTGAGGCAGGGCCGGGGCCGTGGCCGGGCGGAGCCTCGTAAGTCCCCCTGGGACACCACCTGTTGGCGGTGGACTCTGCGGGCTCTGCTGCTGGGAGCGGTGCCCATTAGTTTCTAAATGGGTTCGGTTCGGCGAGGGATCCGTCCGGGGCCATGCCCGGTGCGGGCGGCTAGCGCCGGCTAGCGCACGCCGGCGCACGCTGGGGCCGGCGATGGAGTCCCGCCGCGCGGACCACAGCCCGGACCGGACTCCGAGCACGCGTGGCTTCTTGCGCCTCGGGCGGAGCGGAGCGGGGCGCGCGGCCGACGGCGGCGGCTCGCAAGAAAGCAGCCGCCGCCGAAACGGGGCGGTCGCATGATGTATGGGTCAGTGTCAGGGCCTGGGAATAGCCGTGCGTGACTGCAGACAAAAGACAAACTAGAGCGTCCATATTTATATGGCCGCTGCCGCCGGCTGCTGCCCCGAAAACGGAAGCGCTCTGCCACCGAGGAGGCGAGGAAGGCGAGGACGCGGGGAAGATTCAAATCAGGCGGGTTTCGGGGTGCACTATCTGTCTGAAACGCGGCCATAACTGCCGGCCGACTTCCGGTCCCCGACTCTTAAACACCGCAGGGGTCCGACGGGAGTCTCATCCCGACTGTGCTGTTCGAAAATGTGCACACGGCCGCGTCATTTCTCATACTTCTCAGCCGTCAGAACTGGTTCGCGACGCTCTGAAACAAAAGACAAGTGCGGCCCGTTTGGGTTCGTTCGGTGGGGCAACACCCTTCAACAGGTGTATAGGGTTACCACCTACCCGCGCGGCCGGGTCCCGGCGGGTCCCGGCGGGTCCACAGGATCCAGGTCAGCCGGAACGCCGACGCCGGGAGGATGAGAAGTGCAGGACTATTGAGGGGAGGTACTTTGCGGGGCGCTGCTCCGCTCAGTGGAAACCTTTCGCACTCAACACCGACGCCTTTTCTTCATTTTTCTCACGTTAGCCGTGCCTTGGCGATACGCCGAACCCGTATCGCACGTCCGCAGGGAGGAAAAGACCATTCATTCACATTCAGTAATCGGAAAAACGGATTCGATATATGGCGTCCGACGCCGCATTGATGGCTTGCTTCTCGCCACGCTCGGCGCCCCAATTAATAATGCATGTGGACGAGCCTGCAGCAGCAGCGATATTTTTCATTCATGGCGACCTATCGCATGCAGAGAAGAAGAGCATCGAACTGCACGGCGGTTTAATGGACGGTTTAATCAGTCCGCCCGCTAGGTGTACTCGAACCCGCGGATCACCGTGCAGCCCGGGCAGGCCGGGCCGGGCCCCTCTGTGCCCCCCGTGTGTACACAGAGGCGCAGCCGGCCAGAATAAACTCGCGCTGCACGGACCGCTGGCTCTGGGAGCCCAGCCCAGCCCGAGCCGAAGCCTCCGCGGCTGGTCCGGGCCGTATGCAGCGTGGCAGGCCGCCGCAGTTACGTGGTTCCTACGCGCCGCGCCGCTGCCGTCCGAAAGGCCCGCATTAGGGCTCCTCAAGGCTTTGCATTATGCGTGGCCACTGGCCGGTGAAGACGCGCCCGGCCCGGCCCGGCCCGGCGCAGCCCGGATAGGGCGGGAGCCTTGCTGGCCCGGGCTGGCCAGGGCTGGCGTAGGCCAGGGTCGAGGATGGAGGCGGACTGGGTCAGCAGCGCAGGGCTCCGGCCGGGGCCCCGGGTGGGGCCACGGCCACGATGAACCGCGCACCGGTAATGAACTTAGGATCATCATCCACGACCGCAGCTGGCCGTTTCAGAACCCACGTAATGCCTTGGGATAACACGGGGCGGAGAAGGATTGGAAAATTTATCACAAGAAGTGTATAGTGTCAATGCACTGAAACGAACGATGGAGGCTCGAAAGGCACAGTTGTAATTCAACGAAGAAAGCCTTGGTATGCGAAGAAAATGAAGTCTTCGTATAAAATTCTAAGTGTTACGAATTCGCTTTACTTCTTAGGATTTTTACTGCACGACCAATATCAGAACTGTCAACACGACTGACCACTGTGACTTCATTTACAAATTACTACACCTACCACCTAACGTATGTCATGTTGATATGGCCTGACAACCGTTTTTATAGCCACTACAGCAGACCTGCTCCTAGTGGCAGGAGTAGACACATAAAATAACCACGTCAGCCCAGTAGCCCTCGCAGCAGCCAATGGTGAAATCTTCTTCTTTTTTTTTTTTTTTTTGAAAATACGGCACTCACTTTAGCAAACATCCGATTTCTGAAGTCTTATTTAAGATTTTTTTGTTGTTCGGAACTACAGGTGCTTCGCATCACAGTCATAACTTCTTCCTCCCTCACCACTAATTCCATTCAGTCTCGGCAAAAGAATAAATCTGATTTCCTTTCCACCGCACCTTTCTTTCGCGTTCAGTTTTTTTTTTTTTCTCTCTGCGGCTATTGTAGCATCGCTCGATGTAGCGGGGCGGACAGGACCCCGGTGCCCGACCAGTGCCCGGTCCGGCAGGCCAGCAGAGGCCCAAGGGGCCCAATAAACACGTCCAGTGGCAGGAGTGGCCGTGGAAACAGATTAGCGGTCAGCGGCTCCTCCGCGCCGCACAATATGCGAACGTGCGACATGACGCTATAACGCTTATACACCAGGCCGGAGGTTTACCATTTACACTAACGGCAAAGGCAAGCCACTGCTTCTTCAGCATTAAAAACACAAACGGGCGCTGGAGGAGAGAGAATATTAAACTGTCCATCTGCAGCCGAAACGGGTATCGCCGAGCGCCCGCTCTCCATAATAGAGTACTCCGGAGAGGTTGGAACGGAAGTGAGAAGTCGTAACGATGAAGAAGAATGCAGGGGAAGTATGAGAAATCAAGTATTCGGAACCCCACTGCCCTTTAAAAAAATCACGCGAGTTCTCATATTTTCTCCGGGATTCTTCGCCTTCGTTACGACTTCTTACTTCCGATTCTGGATTCTCAGGAGAACTCTATTTTGAATCACCACCTCTTCCTATGAATAAAGATCACATGAATTTGCGAGAAAAAAAATGGGATTCGTACTCTCCCGTTTCCCAGCATACGTCGTTGTGAGCACTGCGCCCCACAAACGAACTACTGTGGGAGCAAGGCCAAGCCGGGCCAGGGGCCAGGTGGTTGTCGGTGGTGGTCCCGATATAAACAAACGACCCCATACAGCCACTCGTTTCACGCCTTTGCCTGCCCCTGCTCTATAGGATCAGCAGGCTGTGTCCGACTCCACAACTTCTCGCAGTGCGCTCTGGAGTTGCGCGGCTCTGGGTTTACGGGTCGCCGCGGCGTCTCTTAAGTCGACAAGACACGCAGCAGCAGCAGCAGCAGCAGTAGCAGCAGCGCCACGCAGAGCCGGAGCGCGCCAAACACGTGGGAACACCCGGGAAAGTAGAGTGAGCTACTGGGTTAGTCGTAATGTACGGCCCCTTGTCCCGCACATGGACTCGGCGGCCTCACGCTGTGATGCTAAAATAAAAACCAGATCAGCTTCTACTCATCGTCCTGTCCCACATAAACTAAAATGAAGGGCCCGCCTGCTCAGCCTCCTCCGCTGCCATAAGTTCACACTGAGCCGCGCGCGGGAAAACTGCGTACCGCGTGCAACATATCGGACGCCCTTTGGAGGCCTCAGACCAGGTAAAGTTCGAATGTCAAGGTGGAATTGCAATGCGATCGCCGCTCACGCGTCGGGGATTTGCAGCGCCGGCTTGCGGACTCCCTGCGCCATAAATAAGTACCCTGAGAGCATCATCAGCCGCCATCATCATATCTCATGTTCCGCGGTGGGCACCGCGCCCAGGGGGTGTGAGGGAGGCTCTTCCGCTTTATTTATTGGCAGGTGGTTGAGGCACACCGGGCTAACCTAGCAAAAGGGCATCGAAGTGGGTAATGGTAACACTGTCGAAATATTTATCGTCACCTTACGACAATCGATCATGGCTAAATCTGAAAAACGAATAAGAAGTCGTCACAGACCAGATGACGCGTAAATCGTCACCTTTACAAAAAAAACGAAACGAAACGTTTGCAACAAAATACACAGCCGAATGGGCTATAGTTGATGTTTTCCTAGCTTCTGCGGGTATAACTGATCCATAACGGACCGCGAGCTGTAAGGCTTCTTCCCGCCCCGCCGTAGTTTAGCAGCAAGTCACTGGTCTTCTGTCCCTGGGCGGCGTAATGAAGGGGCACAACCTGCTACTTACCTCAACGACAAGCCTGGTAATGCATCTCACTGCTCTAACCGCGTCTGCCATCTTTTTTCCCTCCTCTTCCTCCTCCCTTCCTTCCTTTCTCCCTGCACCCAAACGCCCTAAGGCTGGCTTGTCTGTGTACCCGGGAGGCGTTGCCGCCACAATTAAAAAACGCTTTGCGAATAAGGGGGGAGAAAAAGAGGAGCTCAAGCAGGCTGAGCGACCCATTATGTGACAGTGATGTGACGTGTAATTCATCATGGTGCCGCCCAGGGAGCGACACGGTTGCATCACGGCAGGATCACTGCCCTGTTAGTTTTGCAGAGATTCGGTCAGGCACAGCACCAGCTGTGACACCAACAGAACCGTCACCAAGACCGTCACCTGCAAGGACTAACATTGTCCAAGAGATCAAGAGGAGACCCAAATAAGCAGGCAGCAGCACCAGCAGGGCCGCTGCTCCCTCTCCCCGTGTTGGGTAACCCCGCGGGACCGGCGGGACCGGCAGCCGCAAACGTCTGCGCGTGATGGACAGATTTAGAATAATGCATCCACCTGAGGCGTCGGCTCGCTTGCTCTTACATCGAACTGCAAGAAAATGGCGCTTCCGGCGAGGCGCGGGAGGCCCCGCGGGGGTCCTGCCAGAGCTGCCACCAACCGAGCTCACAATAGCGCGGCAGTAGTAGCAGAAGTCCGCACCAACTGAGCTACTGTCGGTCGGCATGTCGGCTGAGATGCAACAGAGGGGCAAAGTAGGCACATGGATCCCTCCTCAGCAAATCCTGCTGCGTTACCTCAGGTAGCAAAGGCATCGTACCGCACCGGCGTGCGTCGATGTCTCCACACGCTGCTCACTCTGATACTCAAACTAACCGTGCGCAACATTCACGACGGAGTAGAACAAATCTAACATGCGGTTCTTTACGAGCGTCCGCAGTGCCGCCGCTGCACGCTGGCTGCCGCTGCTGCCGCTGCTGCCGCTGCTGCCGCTGCCCACGCGGCCTCTTGTTCCACATGGGCTGTCGTAAACACTGCGCACCGCTGGACGCTGATCGGAGTGTCGCTAAATAGGGTCTTTGGCGGCGGACCGCTCCGGGCGTATCCTGCCTGGAAAGGGAAAATGCTAGACCGATATGCGGACACGCACACCAGTGGGAGCCGGGCTGAGCTCTGCTGGCTCTGCTGCAGGGGATAGAGTTACAGCGGAGGTTCCTTTACAGCCCGTGACGCAACGACAGGACAGGCTGCGCTAGCTGCGCCCGGTGTGCGCCGCTGTGCGCCGCTGTGCGCACGGTAGCGGGCGGACACTGCGGACAGGACAGCCGATACCGCCGTATGGCACAGGCACAGCCCGCACAGCCAGTCCTAGGCGCGTCGCCTTGCGCTGAGTAATACCTAACCAAGGACGCTGCCCCGCCCCGCCGCTGTCAGGCTGAGATGGTCGCCGCGCCGCTGCAACCCTAATGCTCGAAACCAGTCTTCTCGATTTGTTGGTGTAACCGAGTGCGAGTGAGAGAAGAGAGACCAGTCGACTACACAGAAACAATGTCACTGCACGGAGAAAATAGATTAGTGGTCGCAATTTATTTTAAAGTTGATTTTCAGACAAGCAATAAATTTTTGTTCAGAGAACTACAATTTTGTTGGGGAACTAAATTTTAGTTGAACCAACGCAGAGGTTCGCTGTTCGCTGAAGGAGGAAAAAGCAGAAAAAAAATGGTTAGTGCCCGCAACGAACCTCTTTGTTGGAGCAACTCACGTTTCGTTGGTGCAACAAAAATTTAGTTCCCCCAACAAAATTTTAGTTCTCCAAACAAAAATGTACTGCTTGTCTGGAAATAAGCTTAAAAATTGGTTGCGACCGCTCATCTTTTTTCTCCGTGTAGTGATGCTTACGGCATTCATTACAGGCTGTAACCGAAGCTACTGCTTAATTCCGGTCGGAGGGCCGCGTTCTACTTGCGAAACAGTCGTGTGCAGACGACGTGACCGTGGACCCTCCTCAACGACGGCCACCCGCACTCCGCACCGCACCGCACCGCGGTGGGAGCCCGCGGGCCCCCGGCGCCGGCCCCGGCATCGGCACCGCCCGCCTGGCCCAGTGCGGCAGCCAGCGGCAGCTGGTCGCTGACAGATCCAAACCACAAGCCATTCACTCACTTGCAACTCCTCTACCCGATACGAACCCCCCGCACGGCACGGCGCTGACGACGCCAGAGAGTAACTGTAACGGGCGTGAGAGTAGCGGCTTGTCGCGCTCAGCTGCACGCCCGCATGTGGCGCCACTCCGAAGGGGTGTCCAAATCCGGCACCAGTTAGCTGGATCGCACCGCGCCCCACTCTACGTTAAACATCACCCCTTGAAAAAAAAAAAGTTTCTCCACAACCGTGCAGAGTCCAAATGCGTGTGTACTGTATCTAAGATTGACGGTTCACTCCCGAGATACTTAGCATTACTAAGACGAATCAATGAAAATAACAATATTTTTTGTTTTCGAAATAGAGGAAGGATGCCTTCCGCCGAGGAAACCTTTTTGTAGGAGGCCCTTGCTTCTTCCCAACAGCCGGTACAAGCCCACCTCTCCCGCACACACCCTTCTCGGGCGGGTGCCCCGAAGCGTGACAGTCTGACCGACCCGCTTCCGGCGAGGCGAGGTGAAGGGAAGAGGGGTGTCGGTGAGGGGAGAGGGGGGGGGGCAGGTGTAATGGCGGCGCTCCGGGCTGCACTGCAGGGGAGAAAAGGCGCGCATATCAGTCCAGCTAGTCGGCCATCAAGTGAATCCCTACGCGGGCCTACCGAAAAACGTCGTAACAACCCGTCGGTCCCCGCGCAGTTACGTGAACTGTATAGTATCATTGAGGGACACGCCGCAATTTCCGCGTTTATTCTGGACGAGCGCAGCAGCACGCAGAGATTGGGTCGGGCCAGGCCGTGTGGAGGGTGGCCGTGCCGGGCCGAGCCGAGCCGGAGGCGGGATGACCGGCGGTCCTGGGTGCCCACTGGGTCCACTAGGTGCCGCCGCGCTGCGCAGTGGGTGGCGTGGCGGGGCGTGGCGGAGCGTGGCGGAGCGTTGACACTGTCGAGTCACCGACTGTGATGAGTCCCAATGAAGAGTTCAGTGCAGGAGGGCGCGGCGCATGGCGGCGCATGGCAGAGGCATCCGCACCAAATCGGCCTCTTTGTTTGCGCCTCTTTGGTCTTACGCTATTATCCTACCGCGAGAGAGAATTTCGCGGTCATGGTCTCAAATAATGCCACTACCACTGGGACTGCGCGGCTGAGGGTAGAATGCCGACGCGGAAAAGCGTTTTTTGCGTCCGAAATCGCCATTGCCGGGAGAAACTTGCAAGAAGATGATTGGCGCGACGACTTGAATTGACCACGCAGTATAGGCTGTATCACTTGACAGGCGCGGCGCGGCAGGCCCGCGGCCAGCGCCGTGTCCCACCGACCTGGATAAGCCTAATGGTGATAAGCTATTATTCCTCGCCGCCACTGTCACGCACGGCGCGGCAGCCGCGGCCCTCGGAAACGGGGCCTCAAGTCGTGTCCGGCTGTAATACAGAATGCGCGGGGGCGCACAGCTGCGCACAGCTGCGCACAGCCCGGTGCGTACCGAACACCTGACTCATGGCGGGGCCCCGGGGCCCATACAACAGTCCCGACGGCTAATAGGGGACGGCACAAGAAACGGGAGAGGCCTTACCCGATAGAAGTGAATAATACGTTTGATAAATGACCCCGTCGTGTTCTCTTCCAGCCGAACTTCGAAAGCAGGTCTTCGCGGGGGCCTCCCTTGTGGGGCGGCTTGTTTGGAAAATAGCTCTGTGGGCGGTCATTCCTCAAAAGTTGATGTCAACGAGGAACGCAGTGTTTGTGCTGCCAACCCCGAACCGCGAAAACGGAAAAATAAACCGCAAAAGTGATACCTTTACGGAAACTAGATAGCTAATAGAGTACTCCGGAGAAGCCCGAAACGGAAGAAGTCACAACGAAGAAGAAGAAGCACATAGTATAAGAAATCAAGTGATTTTTGAAGAAAAGCGGGGTTCTGTGATTTCTCATACTTTGTCCAGCGTTCTTCTCCTTCGTTACGACTTCTTACTTCCGTTTTGTGATTCTCCGGAGTACTCTATTAGTGTATTTCGTTAAATTTTGTCGTGCTCGTTGCCTACAGGTCATGCTTCAAAACAGCTCAATTCACGGTTTATAGCCCGATCTGGTAACAATGGAGGAACGAAATGACAGTCTCTGCAAGAAGTGGACCGATAAATTAGATCCCCACAGTTTTAGTACGTGGCTTCAAAGAGGTTTAAAATCGTACGTAGCGTGCGTACAAAATTGTAGGGTACAGAAGAAATCAGCGTGTAGTATGTCTCCTTACCTCACCGCACGTTACGACGCTGACAACAAGCGATGCCAAGCGACGCACTCTGCGCATGCGCGCGCGCGTGTCTCGTCTCCGGCCGGGTGTGGAAAGCGGGCCACCTGACGTGATGGGACAACATTAAACGTTAATCTGGGGCGCCGCGCCGCGCCACACCGCGGCCCTGCGGGGCTGTCTCTTCGTGCATTGTACATGACCGGCAGCAAGCTAGACAGCGAGCAGCTGCCGACGCGGCTCCGTTCAGTTACGAGGACAACGACGCGTGCTAAATGAGGCTGGGACGTCATCGCGTGTCGTATCGACACGGGACCTTGTGTGCTCTACAACGTGCGCTCTGCGCTCACCACTTTCGCTCCCACATTGTGTTCTGACCTCCGCTCCGACGCACCCCCACCCCCCACCGCCATCCGCACCTTTCATCTCCTTTTCAAACTCTCATTTGAGACTCCAACGATGGCAGAGAGGCAGGCGCGGATCCAGGGGCGGCTCTAGGGGAGGAAGGGGGCGATGTACCGCTTTCTGCCTACTTTCAGGCGGATTGTAACGCGAATTGCCTACCTTTCGGGCGCCCTACGGGTGCCCTATGGGGCGATCGCCCCGTCGCCCCCCCCCCCCCCGGATCCGCGCCTGCAGAGAGGTAAAAATCGGCCACTATAGCAGACTGGCTATTACTCGATAATTGGTCGTGAAGGAAAATTAATTTTCCTTATTTTATTTGCGGGAAATGTTGTCTCGATAGTCGCCTTCCGATATGGATACCACCGACCTTCAGTATGCCGTATCGTGTCGCTTCCGCAGAAGGGAAGACTTTTCCGCGAACTGCGGTGGAGGCATTGTGCATTGTGGATTCTAGCTTACAGGTGCGTAATGCGGAGTGATTGCTGCTGGCCTGCTGGCGTTGCGTGGCGGCCAACGCAAAGGCGCCGCCGAGGGCGAACTATGACCACAGGGCACCAGACACCAGACAATGCTACCAGTGCAGAGGGAGTTTCCTGGAGGACGACTCCGAAACGTCACTGACCCTCTTCCAACGGGAAAATGGGTCCAACACGAAATGCGTCTTTCGCCATCATTTATTTCGAACCCCTTTTCGAGAACTTTTTTTTGTGTCGTCTTCAGTCGCGGTCGTGTAGTTCCGGGAAGTTGGAAGCGCTGGAAGCTTCCCCTTTCCTTCCCTTCTTCTACGAGCATTACTCTGAGGCGCTTTCTTGTGCTCTAAAGCATCGGGCGGCAGTGTGGTACAGCGGCTCGGTGTCCCCGAGGGCCAGAGGGCTCGGCTCTCACAATGCCGCCACCGCACAGCCTCCAGCTCCTGAAGGCCTATTTCAGTAAAGCCCAAGCCGGACGACTCCAAACAAAACAATGCACATTGCGAGACGACCGGAGGGACGGCTGCGGCGTGCTATGCGCGGACACCCTTCCCCTCCATACCTACCTCAATCCGGCAGGGGCAGCAGCTCCATTCTGGAAATGGCCGGAGATTTGGACAAAGTCCTTAAAAACAAAACCGACGCTCCAATAATACCAGGTATAATACTCTATAATACTTCTTCACTATAATATATAACATGCTCAAAACTTTCACATTTTGGCCAGTTTTCCAATAATTTTATTTTTTTCAGAACTAGGGTATTAGCATATAATACTCAGGCCACTCCGCAGCCACCCCTCGGGATAATATGATCGAGCTTCGTCCTCCGGCAGCAATGCCAAGAGCGATTCCCGCGCGGCTCGGGCGGACAAGCCCCGCCGGGCTCCGCTCTGCTCTCTGCTTGCTATCCCCATCGGAGCGACGCGAAGCAGGCTTACCACACAAAGTCGTCAAATCCCAAATCGGTCGCAGCCCAACTTCTCTGCGAGCTCCACGCAGTTGCGTGGAATACTGCCCCGCCGCGCGGGACTGCAGCGGACCAGTGGAGAGTTGTAGCTGCACTCCATGAATCACAGTTCGCAATTATTATGACGCAAGGGTGGCGCTCGCTGCCACTTGAATTACATTCTGCGCCCCGCAAGAAAATCGAATCTCCGAGCGGCGCGCGGCCGCGCGTCATTCACCTGGCGGCCGGCGATCTGCAGGTGCAAAAGCGGGGGAAGGGCCGGAGGCGGCGGAGGCGGCGGAGGCGGCGGAGGCGGCGCGGGGGATTCGGCCGCGGTCAAATTACCCATTCATGCGCGCGAGCTTCATCGACTTCGATTGTGTTTGCGGAGTGTGCTGCGGTGGGACCCCCACGGGACCCCGCGGGACCCCCAGTAGCGCAGACGCACACGGGTAATGCATAATAAATCAAAACGGCCAACTGTTCTGCTCGCCAGAGAGAAAGGGCGCAAACCCCATTGAGATCACCCAGGCAGACGGCGGCGGCACGGAGGAGATTATTTATGTGGGTGCACCTATTGCAGGCAGGGAGGAGCGTGCCCAGTTATAAATAATAATAATAATAATTAATATTATTATTATTTATTATTATCGTCATTAAAATTCAGGAGTGTGATTGGTCCTACGTTATTATGTGTGTGTAGCAGCGCCGCGAAGTGTCACGCCCCATATGCGAAGTACGCTTCTGTGCAACTAGTAGCACACATACGCAGTGTAACATGCGCCACGTGGACTGTGCCAGACAAGGACGGCCTGATGGGGCGAGGAGCGCGCGTGCTGATGAGTGGGAGTGAGCTAGAAGTAGAGGCTCATTACAGTCCGCTTTCTCTCGTCTCCCACGACACATCACACATCGCACACCCATCGTTAAGCATGCCACGCGTTCGGCATGCACAGGAAGGAAGCGACCGTCCTCTACTCGCGAGGGAAAGGAAAGGAAAGGTTGGGGTAAGAATGTGGTTTCCGCAGAGCACCATGCTCCCATTTCCGCCCATTACCTTCGGGAAAATCCTAGTTAAGATAGGAACTAGACAACGTTATCCTTGCCAAATGGTTTCCAAGACAAAAACTTCGAAGTAGGAAGTTCGAACACAGGTATGTTGATAAGGTTTCATTGAGGTTTTTTTTTTTCGTGCTGACCAGTGAATTTACCACGCGAAACCTGCCTTCCGCAACGATTTCAGCATTGGCTATGTGGCGCACGCGCCGTGAGGTATTTTAACAGCTCCAGCCGCACCGTATCCCGGCCCAAACCCTCTCCAAACAAACACCTCTTACGAACAACGACCTAAATACTCTGTAATTACATACAGGCCTAACCGTACATAATGGGTTGGCCTAAGAGAAGTGGTCCCTAAAATTCTCACCCCAAATTCTACTTTAGTTAAACGCCCTCCGTGACCAACAGAGTCTCTGGCACGACAGAGAGCTGCTGCGACAAATAATAACACGTTTTCCGGACATGAAATCTCAATCTCTCATACGACCACGCGACGCCAGGCCATGCCGCAGAGATGAGACTCCAGCGGCACAAGTCGAGGGGGAGCTCGATCTATTCCAACCTGCGGCCATTGTCCTGCTAGCGTGTGAATCCCTGGAGGAATGTGTATGCTTATCCTTACCTTCCTTCCTCTTCCTCCTTCCCTTCTCATCTGCTTCTTCCATCCTGCTTCCGATTTGCTTCCCCCCCCCCCTTCCTATACCAACCTGCTCTGACCTAGTCAACAGTACGAGTGCACTGCTGGGTAAGGGTGACTGAGGCACGTCTGCTCAAGTCGGCGGCGAGGCATGAGCGACACAATTCCTCTAAAGAGCGGAACAACTGCGCCTCCGACAACGAAGTAACTGCCACAGGAACCCTGGTGCGGTGCGTGGTTCTCCTGTCAGAGGGACACAAGCCAGCACCAGCCCGACAGTCCACCCCACGACTTGGTCCAGCACAGGGCTGCGGCCGCGCCGGCATAACACGAAACGAAAAGAGGGAACAAAACTATCGCCTTAATCGGCTTAGTTCCGTCGCGGTCGTCGCGTACCAACGGCTTAACTGTGCATGAGCTCGGCCAGTCGGGCGGGATCACCGCGAAGAAGGAGAGGGAGAAGAAGAAAAAGAAAGGGAGGAGGAGGAGGGCCGTGTTGATGCGGATCTGATGCTGATGAGTGCACCAGGCACCGTGTTCGTTAGGCCCCAACATACATGCTGGGCGAGGCACTGGGGGAACCTAATATCATTTTGACAACCACACCGCTCTCCGCCTGCACCGCAGCTGTCTCGTCTGTCCACACATCCGCACTGACCTCGCCCTACTGACTCACTGCTGCGTCCGGCTCCGCCTTTTTTGGCGTACGAGATGATTACGATTTTAACTAGAACACCGTGAACGAAATTTCATCGCAACTTTCATTCATTATGTTACATTAACCTCGCTGGTATGTGGACAAGTTGTGATTGTGTTTGCCATTTAATTTATTGCTATTCCAATCTTGTTTGGTTTTGGAAAGCAAAAGAGCGTGGGCAGCGTGGGATAGACCAAACAGCGGCAGTACACTCTCACAAATCAAGAAGTCCGCGCCTGCAATAGTATCCTTATTTGAAACTTTATATGCCACTTTAACTGTCTCTGCTGTAGCTAAGGGCAGCGCGACACACTTTTTTAACGAGCTCAAAATGGCGGGAACAAAGCCTCGCAACGAAACACACAACTGCAGGCAGTAAGCAGACTCCCTGAAGACGCAAAAACAAAGTAATGATAATTAAAACGCTGGATTTTAAGGGATCCCGAATAAAAAGTTGTATGTTGTGTGGGAAGAGAATCGTCACAGATACAGGCCACACGAATACCGTACGGACACTGAGGTTTGTTCCCAGTCCCGTTCTTGGTCCCCTGAAGGCATCATCTCATGAGCATCACACCATCGGCCGAGGGTCTGTCCTTATCGGCAGTTCTCGTCTAATTCGACACGGCTAGGAGCCACGGGATGAGGTAGATAAACATTTCACCAGACTTTTTTCTCGGCGGACTTCCCAATGCTGTGACGACTGGATTTGGGGAGGGCGGGGCGCCTGGTTTGTGGGCATGGGGCCGAGAGGCGCCGCGGGCCGATTGTAACACCTCATCACTCGAAAAATCAATTTCACTAAACGCAGATCGGGCGGAACGGGACAGGCTCCACAGATTGGGAGGAACGGAGAAGGGACCGTGCGGGCGTCCGAAGCCGCCGAGTGGGTCACAACGGCGCCAACGGTCTCCTGGACACGACAAAATACAGCCAGAGCGCCTACAGCATGTCTAGAAAGTACACACTCCTGCTGCATTACACAATTGCATGTCGTTGGACAAGGGTTCCTAGAAAATTACATGCCGAAGGGCGCATGCACTGTGTAAGGCACAGGGGCTCTGGAATGGATGGCGGCGCGCCTCGTTTGTGCTGTCAATGTGGACTCACGTCGCGCGCGGCAATGCGACAAATGAAACGGCGGGGCGGGGCGGGCGCAGCAGCGTAGCAGTCGGGTGGATGAGCGGCCTACAGCCCGAGCCGCCGTGCCGCACCAGGTACCAGCACAATGCGCGAGCCCTATCTCATCCTGGCTGGAGTATCCGTCTCTCGGACAACTCAACCTCTGAGGCATGAAAGAGTCACGATCATCGAACAATTTTTGGACGATAAGGGACTTGAAAAGGCCGCTTTGAAAAAAATTTCATTGCCGATGCGTTTCAGATCTGAGCCCTGAGCCGATCAAATCGGCGCCACGGGGGGGCCACATGGCATGTTAATGTGATGGGCGAAATGCTTGCGATCTGATATCCGGGCGCCAAGATGCTCAAATTTACTAGTTTTCAAAACAGCCTCTTCAAGTCCCTTGTTGACCAAATTCGTGCGGTATCCCAGCCTTAGGAATAGATTGTCGAAATTGCGCCAAACTGATAGCGGTGGTGTCGCAATTTTGTCGAAGCTCGATGTTTTCATCTATTATTTGTCGAATCGGCAAAGAAAATCGACTTCCGACACCATTTCGATATCGAATCGACGGTGGATTACAACGATTTCTCTAAATTTGTCGATATCGAATCGACATCGATTCGATATCGTTTCGACAGTCTAATCCTGGATGGGATGATCATATATCTCTCTCAGTGCGGCGAGAAGTGGTACGAGGTATTAATTGGCATACTTTTAGTCACTCGGTGAGGGCATCCTGTCTGCACACCCCCGTACTCTATATGGCACACTCCATCCGTCCGGCACTGACTGCGCTCCAGCCACGAGTATCCTGTCCCACTCAGTGCGGGTCCAAAGTCTCCTAGCCGCGGCGCGACCGCAGCACCCGCCGACATCCTCCTGTCACGTCTCTATTATGGCGTGCCGTGAAGGACCTCATGTCGTCGTCACATGCAGGTACGTACTGCTCCGCTCGGCTCCGCCCCGCGGCGCCGTCGACACCGCCCCGCGGCACGACCACGACATGCCCATGTTGGGATATGAAAGTCTCATGCCGATTCCCTTTGCCTCGCCACTCGTCCGTCAGCGTGCGGTCGGACGGTGTGAGTGAACATCCCCTTCTCCAGACCTTCTCTTTCGAACGCGTGTCTCTGACTTCCTCTTCGCCTCTTTCTCATCCGCTCAGGCGGCCGAACGTTACCGTAAGGTGCAGGTGAGTATATCAAAGTCACGCTGGGGGAGAAAATCCCATGCAGGTAAAAATAGCATACCCTTCTCAGATGTAGGCACTTATCCAAACTTACCAAGTTGCTGTTTATGTGGAGAACGCTCAATTTTTTTAAGACCTGCTGTGAATCTTTGTCTCGTCGCGTTTTTTCACCCGCCTTAGCTAACTTGTGTAAGTGGAGGCGCTCGGACCCCCCCCCCCCCCCCCCTGGTTCCTCCACATCAACTGACCTGACCTCTCCGCATCCCCTTTTCACTTGCTCCTCTGCCTTCCTCTTCCTCAAAGCGCGTCATGGTGGACAGTGCAGAGGAGAAACACTTAAGTGTATGGCGAGGACAATGCGTCGTATCCATTCCAGCCCGGGAGGCAGAGAGAGACAGAGGGAGGGCCCAGGAGGGACCCCAGAGGGACCCCATAGGCGGGACCCACACACGGCGGCGGCTTCAATTAAATGTTGCGTTGCCTTGATGAATGGGAATCGATCAGACGTCGTTCGGCGCTAACGAGCGCGGCACTTTTGTCCTGGGGAGCCACGTGTGGGATTAACATGGCTGTTACGTGGGTCTTGTGGGCCGCGGGGCGCAGCAAAGGGTGGCTGCCGATGCCCCAACGTGCTAGACAGAGACAGAAAGGCACCACAGATTGGAGCTTTTACACGAGTCGCTTACAAAGGGACCGTTTCGGTAGCAAGTGCCCGACGAGTAGTTACGAGGTTCCAGACGTGCGTGTGTCTGTGTCTGTGTGTGTGTGTGTGTGTGTGAGAGAGAGAGAGAGAGAGAGAGAGAGAGAGAGAGAGAGAGAGAGAGAGAGAGAGAGAGAGAGAGAGAGTCCTCTGCCTGCGGTTTGATTTGCAGTTTCGTCCACTGTGAAAAATAGGACCCTCAGCAAAACGGCATTCCACGTAGAATTCCGGTTGGATTAGAGACTAAAGTGGACAGATAACATCAAATATTGGATTTCCGGCCACCTGGGGAATCATTTATTAAGCACGTCCTCGACGTTTGTCTAAATCGTAGATCTAATTTGGCTAAGACTGAGCTTGCACGTAGTGGCGCTTAAGAGCTAGGATAGGCCACCTCGCACGACACGCGTGTATGCAGAAGTCATGGTTGCCTACCCAGCAGCTGCTGCATGCACGCGAGTCGTGTGGGCTGCCCTATCCTAGCTCTTGCGGGCGCTCAGCATCGCCGTTCGTGCGACGAGGAAGTTGGAGGTGCTCGACAGTATATCGTCCATCACAGGGAAGACCTGCATGGCCGACGGGGAAGCTGACACCTCCGAGCCTACCTTCGAGACCTCTGCCCCCCCCCCCCCACCCCCCGCTCTCGAAGGGGTGCGTGCAGCCGGAAGGGGCGTATCGGTAACCAAACACTCTCCCACGCACTTTGGGGCCTCTTTCTTACCCACGCTGAGCAGAATTATCGCCACCGGCGCCTTTAAGACATTTCGTCGGTTCTCAACAATAAAATACATCATCGCGTGCACTTGTCCTGCACTTAATCAGTCATTCATTGCAAAATATAAGAGATAGAGATGACTGCTGCGGTTTACCTTTTTACGATGAAACGACGGGGGAACCGCTAGTGTCCTTATAACGGCTGCGACGCCGACTCCTTTTGGTTCACTGCACCCGCACACACACATACACACTCACACTTCTGTGCACAACGGCCGTGACCTGGCGTTGCCGTGGGGTAGTAGACCTGTGTCCTTGGCGATAGGCCGGGCCGGACCACACACACACACTCCGCGTGGCCAGTCACAGTGCGAGGCAGCGAAGCACACGCCGAAAATAATGTTTTATCGTGCTGCGATCAGTGCGGCGCTACGCCACGCTTCCTGTGCAGACAGGACGGCCGCCAGCGGTATCAGCCTGTAGGCCGGGCTACCGGGCCGGTGAGGCCGCCGGTCACAATGGGCGGGCAGCACCCCGGCGCCCGCACCCGGCACCACCCTCCCCTGGACAACGAGCACGTCGTCGTGAAGCACACGCGCTTGTGGTGGTAACACTTGGGCTGGGGCCGCCGCCGGCCGCGGCAGCTGTCTGTTCTATGTCGTCTGCTGCTTGCTGTGCGCAGTCTGTTCAACGGAGCGACACAAACGAACGTCCGGCTCGGCTCGGCTCGGCGCGGGACAGAGTCGTCGCGCGTCTCGTCTCGGCCCGCTGCGTTTCGTGTGGACGCTCGCAGCTCGCGGCGGAACGCGGCGAGGGAAGGACGCGGTGCGGCGCGGCGCGGCACGGGCGGCGGCACACCTGTCTGTTGGCGCTGCCGGCGAGCAACTGACGGACGGGGCGGACGGCGGGTTAGCAGCCGCGCGCCGCATCGCGGGGGAGGGGAGGGGGGATGCGATGCGATGCCGGCCGGCCGCGGCCGGTGTGGGCCCTGGAACCGCGACGCCGCGTGCGCCAGGGAGGGGAGGTGGAGAAGGGCAGGGCAGTGTCTCTGTAGCGGCGTCAGCCGACCGGACCGCCGCTGCGCCGCTGCGCCGCCGAGCACCTCACCCTCACCCACCCTCCAGCCCTGCGCGGTGCACCGGCACCGAGACGCAGGCGCAGACATAATTTTTGGCCAGTCTGGGGCGCCTTGTTAGGTAGGCAAACACGGCTCATGTATGCACGCGTGTCGTGCGGGCTGGCCTACCCTAGCCCTCGCAGGCGTTTGACCTCCATAGTCTTCGAGGACTCCGTTCGCGCTTCGTGGAAATTCGTGCGTTCACAACGGACGACCCCTGAGAGGGACGGCCCATAACGGTGTGATGGAAGTACTGGTGGGATATCCATCCGTAAGTTGGGATAGGTTTAAACTTCGGAGGAGTCTCAGTTTCTGCTAGACAGTCATATCCTGTCTAGGATACTTCAAACCGGCAGGTGGCAGATGGCCTGAGCGTTTCAAGTGAATATTCAGCTTCCAGGGTTCTATAGGGAATGTGCCTTTTTTTTTGGTGTGGTTTCATGGATTCATGTCTTTCTCTTTCGGGAATAAATTCAAAGAACTTGCATAGCTGCTTCATTGATTTATTTTATTTTTTGGACTCAATCAAAATGCCAAGTACTACAGATACAATGTAAACAATGCATTTACCCTGACAACTAAAGCTCCATGAGCTCTGCCGTCCGACTGTAATGCTAGTGTCTACGCAGTTATAAATGACAATAGATTTATATTTTCAGTTTCCTTTTCCCTCAGAGAGAAAAAGAAAACTACATTAAGAGAGATTAATCTACATGATAGACCATGTAAAATGACCAGTGTTAAAACATACATGCCGTCAAACTAAAGAAACTCAGAGACCTAATAATAATCAGGGACAAAGGCTTGACAGAAAAGACACCCACCCTTCAAAGGCAGATATTACAGATCATCCAAATTTTGTCTCACCGATGTTGTACACATTGTCTGTCATAGAGCCCAGAATATATCACAAAACGTATCAGTAGTCATTAATTAATTAGTTTATTAATTCATTCATAACATCCAAATATTGCAATGTTACATCTCATGAGGCATCTCAAGATAATGCAAACCAACACAAGGAAGTATGTATGACAAAATGAAACTTTACCAGAGTAATGGATTGAACTATCATTCAAACACAAAAAAAAACTATACAATAAAATAAATTGCGAAAATTAAAGGAACAACAGTCTTAAAACATGTGCAAATAACTAAATCTCTTTGGATGTTTACCATGATGGCATGACCACATTTCTGGGGAGGGGGTAAATTATGTGGCATCTTTATCACAAACTTATGCTACTTTGTTATTTAGCAAGATAGTCTACTGACAACATGTCCACACTTAGTCTGAACATGTCAATAATAAAATTGCTGAATACCTCAGGAAACTGTGAGGTAAAGAGAGAATATGACAAAGCAAGTCAAAACAAACCCTGACCAAAAATGCATATCTTCAAGATTTTAAAGTAAATGATGTAAATGATTAAGAAAATCTACCCTGAGAAGACATTCCAATGCACCACTGATATTACATGCACCACTTCTGATGAATCAGTTACACACACAAAGTCAACATACCATGCAGTTTCACCCTGATCTGTACACTCCGTCTACTCTGTTGTGTAAATACAACTTTCAGAACTCCTTTTATTTCACACAACTGCACAATAAAAAAATAAAAAAATACCAAATCTTCTCATGCAACACTGAAAGGCACATAGTACAGAGTAGACTTTAAATTTTCAGGAAATTCTGCTGGATAGATCCAATCTATTTTAATAAGTAGATATGAAGTTCTTTCCCTTACATCATTTTAGCAAAATCATTAAACACACAGAGGATTCCAGGTTACCAATATACTAAAACAGAAGTCTGGAAGATACAGGGAAAAACATTGAACATAGAAGGATGTTACTTTGAAATCTATGAATATGAATGATTGTTTTTTTTTTTTTACCTCTCTTTTTTAGACCATGCATTTCCTAATATATGACACAAAATTTACTTCTCAACCAACATAGTTTAATTTAGTTTGCAAAATTTGAGGCCTGTAATCACAGCTATGGAACCAAGCAATTAAAACACCCCTGTACCTCATTTAAACAATAAGAACTTTAAATTAAAATAGTAGGTTGCTCAGCCCTCATATCATATAGGCTTCTGAACATTTCCATTTAGAGTCATCGAATGAACTATTCCTAAATAAATCAAAATACTGCATCAGCTTAAAGGATATAATTAAGTTTCAAAACCAACTTTAAGATATAACATTTGCCAATATAATATTTAAATACCAAAAGAAATTCTGCCAGCCCTATGCTGAAACCATTCCAGTACAGATATGGCATACAGTCATGATCAAACTCAAATTTTGCAGGAATTCTAATGAAAGATCTACAAATATGTACATACGGAGTATGTTAATGGATAATTGCAAAACCATGTTAACAATTATAATTTAGCTGAAACTTGACTTTGAGTAAGCTTAATCCAAATAAAATGGATTGCCGACGTATTTAACCTCCACTAACAATTTACACGTTCCTTGCAACAAGATCTGGGGTAGGAGGCGTAAGACTGGGCAATTGGGCTGGAGAATCAACAGCACCTACAGCCGATGGCACAACTTGCACTGCCAATGAATCAGAAGCAACTGCAGCATTAGGAGCCACAGCATGACCTTCCTGAGCCATAGCAGTTGCACTTGCATAGGATGGTGGAGGAGGAGAGAACTTCTTCACAGCAGTTTCATAATCAGGCAGATCCACTGTTGTTGGCATAGTACCCAGCAGGGATTCTGACAGTGACATGGTAGCAATCTCAGATTCAATATAGTGGATGGTGCGACGATTAGCAACCATGCGCAGAGTAAGGAACTTGTAGTAACTCCACACAATTCCAATGAAGTAGGACTGAAAAACAGAAATTAATTTATATTTCCAGGAACCAGTTTACTTGGTGACATATTTTTTAACTCTAGGTTAATCTGAATATTTGAATTACCTTAATGAGCATCACTACTGTGAATGCACCCAACACAAGTAGGGAAAGAACCTGAGGATCGAGGCGCAGCAGCTGGTCACGGAAAGGAACTGTTGGGTTTTCTGTCAGGTATCGATGCATATTGGGCAAATAACACAAGTACCCAACAGCTGTCAAACTGCAATCAAAGAAAAGATTAGAAGGGTAAGCATACAAATAAAATACCACCAGCAGCCCAACAAGGTAGATACACTCAAGCCAAAGTGTTATCAAATATTAACCTTGTGAGACAGAAGTCAAACATTTGCAGGCAGAAAAATGGCATCAGATAAGATGGTTTACCCTTCACTGCTCCATACACCATCAGTAGGGTTATGGTAAATGAACAGAACATCATGACCACAATAACATTCATGTCCTCTGAAGAGCAACAAAGAAAAATAAAGTTGTTACAAAATAAAATGAATAATCTTCACATCAAACGAACACAAAGAACACAAACTTACTCAGAGCCTTGCGATAATTGATAGCACGGTGGCGGATGATGTATTGTGCACCATCAGATCCATCCAAGACAGAATCTTTGTAAGGTGCTGATGGCATAGCAATGGGTTCATGATGACGAAAGTCGGCATCGGTGCTTAGCCCATCAAGGCGTATCCAACGGGGTGAATCAATTTCACTCAGGGGAGTTGGCAGCACACTAATTTGATCATCCCATTCTGCATAGAGATCGCTGCTACGCAATATTATGGTTACAGTTGATAGAGCAACTACATGTAGCATCTGCAAGAAAAAATATGGAAATTCATTAGCAACAATGTAATAACAAATGATCTGAGAACATAGTATGACTTAAGATAAAAAACAAGATGTACGCACCAAATGCCAAATTCCCAGCATAATTGTTCCCGTTCTGACGTGAAAGCAGAAGCAACATCTCCAATCACTGTTGCTCCTACCTCCGAATTTCATTAACCCCTGCATCCTAGAAAAGGAGATAACAAAAAAGTTGGTACATAGCAAATAAATTTAAAAAACATCACTACGATAATGTCTCCCAGAGAGGCACGAACAAAAATCAACCGAGGTTAAAATTTTGATAAGCTATCCAATTTTGTAAGACTTGACCAAAACTCAAGGACTTAACCAAACGACATCGCTCAGTCAGCAATATCGACAATTGGACGTGTTGCAATAAATTGGGATGGCCTAAAGAGCTCCGATCGAGACAATACTTGAAACAATGCGTGAAAAGTGTGAAAAATATGGCAATATCAGCGCCTGAGCGGAGGGCAACACTAGGCACGACAGCAGAGAGCAAGGAGTGCAGGAACATTACTTTTTCTACAAAGCTGTACAAGATCCCAATGGTTTACCTGGATTTGTTGCTCATTGATGGCTCGCAATGAGCGCAGCACCTCGTCGAGTGTCAAAGGGTCTTACAGCAGCCAGCCAGACAACACACAATTTATTTACCTCCGTGCGCCTGCAGGCTCACGAAATGGCGATTTGAGAGCCGTACAGCGAACGGTGGCGTTGGAAGACACGGGGTCGTATTCTTTGTCCCTTTCGCACTCACGGGTGGGAAGGGGGCAGAGATCAGACTACTCTTCGGACGCGTCGAGTCTACTACGTGAGTCGCCTTATCACGAAAACAAGACTGATATGTGGACTTTTCAAGCGTTATTGCACGTACAGTGCGGCAGTCCGTTTGATCTGACAATCACTCAAAACTCAGTATCGTCACGGAGAACCAAACCTAGACCCAACCTGCATGGATCATGATCATCATCCCCATCCCGAACCCACCCCCCTCCCTCTCTGTCTCTCTCGCTCACTTCCCAACCACTTCTTCCTCACTCCTCATTCCCTACATCCTCAGTCGACTAATTGTCTTTCTCCGTCTTATCATCAGTTGACGTTTCTAGCTCTTCACATAATTTTTTTATGTCGGATTTCAGGAAATTTTTATTTTTAAGTGTGATATATTGCATGTAGGTGCAGCAGAAGACGTGCTTGCTGATGTTTAGCAGACGAACTTGTCTCAAAACGAAAACAAAAACAACAACTCTACCCCCCGCCCCTTCTCGTCTACTCCCCTCCCGCCTCCCCACTACTCCTCTCTCCTCCCCTTCTCCTCCCCTTCCCTTCGCCCCAGAGTGCTCCTCTCCTCACTGACCTGCTAGTCTGCTAGTGACATTTCGTACATTTCCCTATGTAAACAGCTAATCCGGCTACTTCTGTAAAACTCGCAGTTAAATCGAGAGGTTCAATCCTGTTTGGGTTCAGGAACGCTGACGTTTTCCATGACCTCACAGCAGCGTTGCTTGCTCCAATGGTTTGTTCATTCCCCATGTGATATCCATTGTTTGGTTATGGGGAGCTGCTTTGTATTCTGGCCATTAAACTTAATATTAGTGTAGTCCTTTTGCATCTAGGCTTACCGCAACATGTGTTCGATTAAAATTTCAAGGTTCAATGAATTTTTACCAAATGTCATTAGTGTTTTAGTCTGATATAAAGTTATAAATGCTTGTTAATTACATAAATAATGACAGTCTGGGTGTTTCATGCCATTGTGCTGGGCTAATCTGCAGCAAGTTAACAGCATTTACGTTCGAAGTGTTGTTTTTTACACCAAACACTAGTGTTTTTCACAACTCCGGCAACCAAGTAGCAATAAATTTGTTATTCTGTGCCTCAGGAGTGTTTAGTTACGGGCCATTATTTTACATCTCAGTTTTACCTATGTATCAACTATCTGTTTAAAATTTGCATTGTTTTATAGTTCATTGATTTAATTTTGCAGGTGAATGAAAGCAGACCATCCTGCAATATGGATAGAGGAGCTCATACCCTATCCTCGTTATCAGCAGGAATACAATGTGAACTTGGTCAGGAATCATATCGTAACTGTCTCTCTGTTAAAGTGGAACCCATTTGTCCAGGTTGGCTATCATTTGAATATTTTATGTTTTTAAATGTCAAATGAGAGTAAATTTTCAATCATTTATTTTAATCAGCATTGAGTCACACTATACTTGGTATCGTGTCGGAAGTTGTGTTTATGGTCTTTCTACTTCTTCAGGAACCGCTGATGTTCATTGTCAAAATGGAGATATTAACTCAAGAAATGAACTGAGTTTACAAACCCAAAGTGTGAACGGCAGTAGTGAAGAATCTTCTGAAGAAGACTGCTCCTCAAATCTTCAAACACAGCTTGTGTGTGGAAATTGTTTTAAGGTTTTTTCGGAGTCTGAAGATTTAGAAAAGCATTGCATTGTACATCACAATGGAGACACACCATTTAAATGCCATAATTGCTCTGCAGCTTTTAGCTGTTGGCTTGGAAACAAGGGACTAAAAATTCATCTTGAGAATTTGCATCCATCTTGTTCGCCAGTGATTTGTAAAATGGAAGTCTCAGAAACAGGTAGTGTTGATTTGGATCCTCTTACTAAATTCAGTAACATAGAATTTTGTGAACTTGTTTGTGGAGACTGTGGACTTCAATATTCTGATACAGCTTCATATGAAACACATTGCAAGGCTCATAATCCTAGAGAACCTTTCAAGTGTGTTGAATGTTCTATTCGGTTTAAGAGATGTTTGACAATTGAGGAACATAGGGCTAGCCATCTGCTGGTAAATCCATATAGCTGTGTTGAATGTGGTAAAGAATACAGTTTCAAATGGTCGCTGCTCATGCATATACAAATTATTCATGGTATTAGGCCTCAGCACTGCTGTGACAAGTGTGGACTGGGATTTTTGAATGCAGAGTTTCTGTCAGGGCATGCTTCTTTACACTCAGTTGAGGAATATTCCATTGAAATTGATCTCAAGTCAGTAAATGCAATTTTTGTGGTTGAAGATAAAATACCAAGTGTAATTCTGGAGTGTGAAGAATGTGATTTGGAGTTTGCTTCTGAAACCGACTTAGCAATGCACTCTCATATCCATCAGGGACCTCAGACGTTTAAGTGTGAGCAGTGCCAAATCGAATGTGACAGTTATGCAGAGCTCAAACAGCATGTGAATAGTAAACACAGTGATGTAGAAATGCAATGGTGTGAAGATTGTGGTGGCTGTGGATATCTAAATGTACTCCTATCTGGAGAGTGTGCGTGGTCAAATTTAGAAAATGGTGATGAAGGTGTTAATACTGTGATGCATAATGCAGAGGCTGTCCATGAAGACACTAACAGTGATGTGCAGAGTGATTCAGGTTCTGTAAAAGACGACCCTCTCAAAACAGAAGCAGTCATGACCACGAGATCAGGCAAGTCCAAACGGCAGAAAGCAACTCAAGAACAAAGTAAAAAGAAAGTTTCCCCTAAAAAATTGAAAACCTGCGCCAAAAAAGAGAGTTTGGCAAAAGGTAGAAGGGAAGTGCTCCAGAATACAAAAAGGAAATGTTCTTGAAGTCACCAAATGAAGTTCATTCCATGTGAACACTTGCCTACTTCTTGTAGGTTTGTTGTTCTGTTTTCTTCCCACTCTTTGGCATGAAGTGTACTATGCAAGTAGACTTTCCATTTTGCATGTAAGTTAGTAAAACACCCTGACAAATGTGATATTAAAAAATCATGTTGTGCTCTATAAAATGGAATCATCTCCATGTAGACAGTTGTAGACAACCAGTAGTAGTTGTGTAACGATGTATAACATTATCAGTTTGTTTGTTGCAGCTTCTTGCAAGCTTCCTGGTTTCACATATTTTTGTTATGTGGTATTATCATTTTTTTTATTTTTTTTTTACTTAAAGAATTCTTGCTTTATACATGATCAAAATAAATATTTTTGAATTCTGTTTATCTGCTTTTCTTGGGAGTTCCTTAAATCCTGCTTCCTTTACATTTTTACAAGTTTCTGACTAATCGAAAGCTCCTTGAGATACAAGGCAATAATACACAAGCAGTTATGTTGCATTTTTAACAATTTAATCATGTAAAAGAAAGAAAAGAAAATGAGCGTTTCATTATTTTGAGGCACCTCTGGATGAAGGTTTCACAGACCGATTTAAATTCTCCCGCTTCAAGAACTAGATTGTTCCATCACCCGAAGTTTTCATACCTCATGGCGTGTCGACAGTCGTTTGTCAAACGAACTACTGTCATGAATGCAAGCAGACGGCGTATTATGACGACGATGCAGCACTCGTTAGTAGTATTGTCAACGGCCTTTTTTAGTATTTCTCAGTTTTAGAAGGAGTTCCGCGGTAAGTTGATACAGGTCATATTGATTCTATCTTTTTTATTTTTATTTTTTTGAAATTTTTGGACGCTGACCATCAAAAAGTACAACTGAACCCATCCTCTGCAGTTGAGGTTGACTTTACGTAAAGAATTGGGTTTAGTTCAGTTGTTACCGATTATATTTAATATTCGTTTGGTTTGGTAGCGTTTTTTGTATTATCCCTTTCTGGTCAATGTTTTTCTCATCATTTGAAAGTACTGATTGCAACATTGAGTTGTACATGTAACATCTGTGTGTTATGTTTATTACTGTAAATTTACTTGTGCTTGCTTTGTTTTTCTGTTTCAGTCTACATTTTGAAAGAATATGTCTGAACCTGCCAGCCTGAAGCATGTCATCCTGAGTACAGGTGTTATACAACAACAGGAGAGAGACCTGTTCCAGCCTGTACTTTGTAAGCCGAAGTTAATGCCTCTGAAGTCGGTCACTCTTCAGCGCCTTGAGGACATGCAAAAGCTAGCTGAAGAAAAGCTAAGACAACAGCAAATAAGCACATCTACTAGCGAATCTACTCATCACTGAGGTCACATTACATTTTAGTTTAGCACCTCTAGTTCTATCTTGGTATGTAGTAAATGTTTGAAGTTGTAATTTTATGACTCTTTATTACTACTTGTTCTGAAAGTGATAACAATACATTACATTTATTTTGCAGTAATCATGTCGTTAGGACCACTTTTGACTGATGTGGTTGTCACATTTTGTCTTGCTGCTGGACTGTTATATCATTATGGCAACTGTATGCGGCACCATATTGTTGTGACGATTGCAGTTCTTATTGCGTGGTACTTCTCCTTCCTTATTGTGTTTGTTCTTCCACTTGATGTGTCTTCAGTAAGTATAGTACATGATACTCTTCAACTATGAAATTCAATCATTCTAAATGTTTGAATATTTCATTAAAAATCTCTCATCTTGCTTGTTTTGTTATCTTAACAGACTGTATATAGGCAGTGCATAGGAATGAATGAAACAACTGAAAATGGAACTGAAATTGATTGCAAGAAACCTTGGAGTGATGTGCCAGATAATGTTTTTCCTAATTTGTGGAGAGTGGTCTATTGGACATCTCAGTGTCTCACATGGTAAGGGTAATTTTGGGTGACTCGGTAATACCATTCATCACCCGGTAGTTGATCTTACCCAAGAGCTCTGGGTAATGTCTTTATTCTGACATTACCCAGGCGTCATTGGGTAATGTTGAAATCTCTCTTTCGCTGTTGGTCATGTGGACTTTACCCAGAACTTGACTGTCTAATGTCTATCCAGCTCCTTGTTGTATGTCATGTGGACTTCATCTAAATGACCAATGAATTGAACAAACAAGTTAATTTTCATCCCTTTTGAGTAAAATGATATTCATAAGTTCTTCATAAGTCAAATAACAATTCCAAATTTAAAAAGGATCCAAAGTATTGTGGTATCTTACCACAGCAGCACAATAGACATTACCCTGTCGTGCTCTGGATAAAGTCTACATCACACAGTAGGATAGATAGTACCAAAAGGACATTGTGTTATTTAAAATTTACCCAGAGGACTCTGGTTCATCTCAACTTTATCCAGCTTTATCTAACTTTACCCAGCATTACCCTCAACAACTATAATCTTATATTTATTGGTCTACATTCAGCTCAACTCATGAATCAAGCAAAACATTTATTTTACAGGCTTATAATGCCAGTGATGCAGTCATATAGTCGAGCAGGGGAGTTCACTTGGAAGGGTAAAATAAAGTCTGCTATAATAGACAACACCATTTATTATGGTACTTATCTTTTTATATGTGGTATTCTTTTAATATATTTGGCACTTCAGCCATCTGTTGAGCTTGATGGGTGAGTAAATGTTGGCAGCCACCATCTTTGTTTTAGCCTATAGAAAGGGATGCATCCTGATTTTACTGTGTTTTGGCTTTTCAGACAAAAACTTAAAGCTATTGCATCATCTGCTTCAAACACATGGGGTCTTTTCCTCCTAGTTCTTTTGCTAGGATATGCACTGGTAGAGGTTCCCCGGAGTTTGTGGAATGCCTCTAAAAAGGGATATTCCTTGCATTATGCCTATTTTCATGCAGCTAAACTTAGCTGTGACAAATGTGAAGCACAAGATGCTGTTGATGATGTGTTAGAGGTAAGCTTACTTAAGTTGCAGTTTGTTGACATGAACATGTCTAAATTTTGGATTGTTTCTTGCACCTTTTATTCGTTTTTACAAATATGTGCCCCCCAAATTTTTACAGACTCTAAAAGCCCTAAGTGCAGTTGTTCGTCCCAACCATCCTCAGTACCGAAATGTTGAAACAATCCTTCAAAAGGTTCCTGTTGAAATGAGAGACAGAATGAATCGTCGTCCTGCTGCTGATGATTCTACCCTTGAATCTCCAACTGAAAAGTCTTTAATTCGATTACACAAGCAGGTACAGTACTTCTTTAAAATAAAAATTATTTGGCTTTTATGAAGTGAGATAAAGTAGATTATGATCTTCACTTTCAAACTTGCTTTCAGGTTATCAAAGCTCTTCAGACTCAACATAGGACAGAGACCCAGTGGGATATGTTGGTGAAAAAAATATTCTTACTGGAAGATGTTGCAAAAAATCAAATAAGCCATGATCACCGGTTCAAGTGGTCATTTCCACCTCAGCGATCACCATTAGTTCAAGCTGTCTTCCCCCCGACAGTTGGTATGTTTACTGAAGTCTTCGTATCAGAATTATGTATTAAAAACTTTCAGTGGTTTAAATTTTTTTTTGTTTTATTTCAGAATGGTACTGGAGGTGTGTGCTGCACAGCTACATTCTCAAATTTGCTGCTGTTGTTTGTGGAATTTTATCAATGTTTGTGGTGTGGTCAGAGGTCACATTCTTTAACAAAGAGCCAGTTTTATCACTTTTTGCAAACTTTCTAAATCTGGCCAAAATTAATTATGACTACTTCACCATTGAAGTTCTGTCCACTCTCATCATTGCCTACCTCTGTTTCTGTGCATATTCAACAGTGCTTAAAATACGTGTTTTGAATCATTACTATATTGCACCACACCATCAAACTGATGAGTTCAGTCTTATATTTTCTGGTATGATGCTGTGTCGCCTGACCCCACCAATGTGCTTGAATTTTCTGGGTCTTATTCACATGGACAGCCACATTATTAAAAAACGTATATTGGAAACGCACTATACTCGGGTAATGTTTTGTGTAGAATTCATATAAGCTCGATTTTTATGTTAAGTTTGTGGTCATTGTTAACTTTTTTTTTTTTTTTTTTACAGGTCATGGGCCACATGGATGTGATAGCTATCATTTCAGACGGATTTAATATTTACTTCCCCATGTTGATGCTTGCATTTTGTCTTGCAACATACTTCAGTCTAGGAAGTCGCGCTCTTTCAATGTTGGGCTTTCAGCAGTTTGTTGGTGATGATGAGCTAACAGGAGAACTTGTAGATGAAGGACGAGAGCTTATCAAGAGAGGTAAATGTCTCTACTAAAGTTCGAGTTTTGGAATTTGTCATTTATATTCCTGTTGCCAGATGTAAATACATAACTTTTCAATTTATTTTAAGAGAGAAGAAGACTTGAACGCAATGAAGAGTCTTTGAACAGAAGACGAGAGTTTCAGGACAGATTTGGAAGTAGCACTGCATCTCGCTACCGCCCCACAGCTAGGACCACAGATCCGGAACATGGTGAGATGTCATCTTTGCTCCCACCTCGTGATGGCACTGTAGACTACATCACAGGAAGATAGAAAATATTTCTCAGTAAGCTTTTTTTTTTTTTTTGTGTATTTCCCTTCTTTTCTTCATTTCTATTCCTTCCTCATATTAGTCTTCCTGTATATTTCTAATTACTGATTAGTTACTTATTACAACTGTTCATTTTTGTGATTTATTTAGTATGAAAAACAGGACAGGCTTTCAAACTTCATTTCTGTGGTTTGTAAATTCATCCTGGTGAAATTTGTATTTCTGTGGTTGAAAATAAGCTATTTGGTAAAGTGCAGCAGAGTACTTCTTTTTCTTGCAGACTTTTTGGTCTTTCATTTCATTAATCGTAGTTTTCCAATCTCCTTATGAGTAAGCTACTCTGTATCACTACAGATTCTGAAAATGTTTGATGGGATCTAACAAATTTCTTTTATTTGCAGATGTACACCAAAACTCTACCGAGTCTGTGAGAGCTGGCTTGTTGGAATCATCAGAGTACTATGTTGGCACAGAAGAAGAAGAACACATACCATTTTCACCAAGTCAGGGTGGAAACTCAAAACATTTGGCATATCCTCCTCGTGGTTTATTTGATGATGTGTAACCAAGTTTATTGCGCTCCTTGATGCTAAAATTACTTCTTCACCATTTTCATACAGTACTATGCACGTCTTGTTCACTGTTTTTCCCTCCCTTTTTCATTTTTGTGAAGTTGCCATATTTGAGAGATGTTGCTATTATTTATGTGAATGTCATGTTAAGGAAGTAAGTGGGATTGGAATATGTTCTTTGTTTTTTATTGATTTTGTGGTTTCTTGATTTTAAAGCTATGTTGGCATTGATAAAGACAGCGTTATGATGAGAAACTTACCTTATTATTTACGCACATACAGTATCTGAGTTCCAATAAGGAGACAAAATTTCATCCATCACAACTTTGTGTAATAATTGCTCACTATTTGTGGGAAAATAGCAAAAAGAAAAGTATTATTGATTGATTTATTCATGCCTCTGCTCTCTGGTATTGCTCAGTTTCAACCCTGTTTTATGAAACAGGAGTGATAATAAGAGTTTCTTCTCAAAATATAGTGGTCTTGTGACCCTTTGGATTAAGTCTGTGCTTAATTTTCCTCTTCCTCCAGCGCTGTGGGGCTAATGAACAATCATCTTACTATTCATAATTATAACCATTTCTTGTATTGACTTACGATACTCTTAATTATTCTATCAGGTGGTTAGTCCTTATGTAAAACTACAACTAGGTTTCTGCATTAATTATTAGGGAAAGTTAATTGTTAATTGTGTTTTTTTTTATGGTTCCTTTTTGCCAGGAGTAGGTTTGGAATGGATTATTTGTTTCCTCCAGTCGGTCAGAGAAATTGTGATATATCATATTTTGAAACCTTCATTGCTTTTTGCAAATTGACAGTTATTTTCGAACTTAGTCTGGTCTGTACAGTTAATTGATTGCAAATTTTTTTTTTATTCTGGTCACGTGTTTTTAAGATCTGCTTTAGCTTAATCACAACGCTACGACTGATTTATTGTGCTTACTTTCAGTCATATTACTCAGGGCATTCATGAATTTTATATGCTGATCTTTTTATTTCAGTTTTGCCAAATACAGCCTTGACTGGTCTCTTATGCACACTTGCATTTAACTTAATTTTGTTTTAATTTTATTTGAAGTCAAATGATGTACTGGTGCTATTCTTTTGTTTTTTAGTCTTTCTAGTGCTTGCTATCTGTTTGTGTTTGTGTGTGTACATGTAGAAATTTGTTTTGTTTGTGTGAAATATTATCTTCTGTTGTCCTTGTACTCCCTGTTAGAGTAACAGACTTGTGAAGTCTCCTGTTTTACTAGATCAACTTAGCTTGTTAAGCACTTCCCTATTTATTGTGGTGACAAGCACTGCAGGCTATTCTACCAGTCACAGTAACAGTGTGAACGAGGAGAGTATGCAGTATGCAAGCTGTCAGAAAAGGCGAAATCTGCAGAACTCAACTATACTATAGATGGCTCCCTGTATTCTGTTTGTAAGGCGAAATCTGCAGAGCTCTACTATACTATAGATGGCTCCCTGTATTCTGTTTGTTAAGCTTTTTGGACAAAAAAATGTTTGAGCTACGATCGTCTATAAAATGACTTTGTACTCTCCTCGAATGTGTTACCTATACCTAGGCAATTTAAATGTGATGTTGTGAATAAACATTCCTTTGTGAAACACTAAAGGCACCTCACTTTTTTTTTTGTAATTTTTAATCCTCTTCCATCTCCTTTTAACTGACACATTCCAACTTACCAACTTTAAACTCTGCTGCGCGGCGCTCGGCGCTCGCCGAGCGGACAGTGGATGCCCGGCCCTCCCTGGAGACAGACACCGGCCGTGTGAGCCCGATCCGGGACCGATAGCCAATTAATTGCTATCAGCCATTGCCGGAACGTGTTAGGTATGGAGAGATAAGGCCCGCAGATACGCCTCCCCACAAACAATAAACAATACCCACACAAAAGCTTCCCAATAAGATGAAATAAGAAAGGGAAGGAGAAATAAAATAAAATATAAAAGTAAGCGGGTAGCGGCGGGCTTGTCTTGGCAGAGAAGGGAAAAGGGGGCCCGGGGGGGGGGGGGGCGCTTACACTGAGGCGGCTCTAAAGGGTGAAACAAATCATTTCTCGGGAGTATGGACAAGAGGCAAATCAGTCCTGAAAATTTAGACCGATATAGGTTTTGTCCCCGGCGGTCAAAGATGCCACTGGGCTTCATACTAGGATCGTTCACAGGTTGGGGTCGGGACTGGTGGGGAAGTCCCGTCTCTCTCCCGCCGGCGAAGCGGCAGTGACAGACGGAGACAGCCGCGGTGCGCGAGCGGTGCGGTGGTGGCGGTGACGGGGCGCCGTTTGCGGGGTCCGCCGGTTGTCCCGGGCGGGGCGGGTCTTGGGGGTCTTGTCGTCCGCGCGGTCAATTAGGAGCAATACAAACGAGGTCCGGCCGTAAAGCCCAGCCCTGTCCTGTGCGGCCAATGAGGCATGCCGGCGGCCAGCGGTGTGCAGAGCCATGCCTAATAGGAGCAGGCCGAGCAGGCGCGGGCGGGGCGCGGCGGGGCGCGGCGGGGCGCGGCGGGGCGGGGCAGGGCGGGGCAGGGCGGGCCTGCTCTAGAATGGGGGGGGGGGGGGGGAAGGCCACCCACCGTACAACCAATGTGTCTGCGCGCTTTCATTGTCTCCGTCTAATTGCTGTGTGCGACGCCAAACGCTGATGCAGCAGCGCCCAGAGGTCTGTTAAGAAGTTAGCGTCGCGATCGTGCGTGCGAGTGAGCTGGCCTCAGAGTTGACTATTTTCAAACCGTAATTTATGGTTTGAAAAATGATGGATTTGATGGTCTGTTGCAAACCCTGGAAACCCTACCCTTCCACTCTTTAACTTCGATTATCTCACGGTAACCGGTGCTTTACGGCTGCTAGGTGGCCCTACACAGCTCTAGAACCCGCTACCCGGATAACGCCGGACGGATCTCCCGGCAACCCCTGGCTAAGAGTAGCGCTTCGAGTAGCGTCCAGGGGGCGGGTCAGGTGCCCGAAGGTCTCCTCCTGGAAGGCAGGCAACCAGCGTGACATACCGCCCGTCAGTAGTCAAAAAGCGCGGCCTCACCCCCTCCGAAAACTCCGAGCACTTCTTTAGACCTCCTCTATCGGTCCAGACAGATTTAGTCAAAACTGGAAATACAAAAAATTTTCGGACAAAATCACCAATTTTCCATATTTTGACAAAAAATAAACTTGAGCTTGTTCGGTGGTGGTATGTTTGGACCAACCCCTGAACACCGTCTTGTCATGAAAATAGAGTCTAATGATGCTCATGACCGCGGAAAACAAAACGTCGAGCAAGTATGCAACTCCACCCACCGTACACTTGAAACTCCCGACCAAGTTGTGGCAACATCACTAGACTTCGTGCAGCGACCGGGAATGATACTGGGAGCCACCTCAAGATACCTGGTCGAGTTACCAAAACTTTAACCCCGCCGTGTACGTAGAAGCAAAAGGCTGAGCAGATGCTCCCCAAACACCTCTCGCCAACCTAAGGCGAGGCTGAGACTGCGCCAGTACTTCCTCAGACCTCCCCTATCTTAGGCAGCATAGGTCCGAACCAGCCAGATTTAGAGGAAGGAAAACAGAAGCTTCCACACATCTCCCGAGTCTCCTGCGTCCCGCTGTGAAACCTCAGACACACTCTGCACCGGCAGCTCTCTCGGTGTTCACTGCGTTCAAGTCTCTCCCACCCGAGAGAGGCCCGAGTGCACTATACGCAAGAAGCGCAAGTCTCCGATTTTGTTCCAGGGCAAGTGCAGGTTATACAAATAACGATGGGAAAAATCATAGCTCGTAAAAAATGACATTCCTGTCCATAAATGCGCAAATTAGCAAGTCATGGGGGTTCGCTTTTATTCTCCAGTCACATTCAGCCACTTGGGATTCCAGTCAGCGTACAAAAGTTTTTAAGACTGATGTGCCCCTGGATGCAATGCGGAGAGACATGATGGCGGCGGCGGCCGCGGCGGTGCCCAAGCAGGGCGTGATGGTGATAATGTGACGATGGCCGGCGAGGGGCGCGAGGACGGCGACGACGTCTCAATCCCCGAGAGTGCTGGGCACTGCCGGGTGGGGGCAGGCCGGACGTGCACACCCACAGCACAGCACAGCCCACGGGGCCCACGGGCACGGGGCCCACGGGCCTGCTGCCCGCTGCCCGGGCCTCGCCTGCCGCTGGCCTGCCGCTGGCCTGCCGCTGGCCGGCCTGTTGCTGCAACAGGATTTATTGCGCGTGATTGCAATCGAGCATGTTCTCCGCTTGGTGTAAATTTCGAGTGACGAGAGAGAACGCTGCCGCTGCGCTGCCGCTGCCGTTGCGCTGCCGCTGCTACGATCCCGCGTATCGTCGCCGGCGCTGCCTTCTCTCTGCCCGGAATAGAGGTTTCCAATGAGACTTGAAGACGGAAGCTGAAGAACAAAAACACTTCCACATCAGAAACTGTGTGAGTCAATATTTCTCATACCTGCTCTCGCGAGTTTCCGGTCTGGAAGTGTTTTTGTTCTTCAGCTTCCGCTCCTGAGCCTCGTTGGAAGCTTCTGTTGCCACGGCCGCTACGTGGCACAGATACCTCAATTTTAATTGCGAGTGACGAGAGACCCTTCAATATGCTCACTTATTTTTAAAAAATAATCATTAAAAAAATGGCAGTGACGTATGTGACCCCCGACACGAGGGACACGTGGTCGACCCTACAAGAGGCTCCCCGCACAACTACCGTCCTCACTTCTTATACTGGCTCGTATCGCAGTCGGCCCGCCACCGGTCGATATGATATCGGGCTAACACCATCTCAGTGGTCACGTCCTGACAGCCGCGCGCGCGCTCGAGGGTTATGCCTGAGAGTTCATCTCAAATTGACGCCTGTTTTGACAGCCGTTTTGTTCTCCCGCGGCGATTGTCTCTCTCTCTCTCTCTCTCTCTCTCTCTCTCTCTCTCTCTCTCTCTCTCTCTCTCTCTCTCTCTCTCTCTCTCTCTCTCTCTCTCTCTCTCACACACACACACACACACACACACAGACTCCCAGCCGGGGGGCGCGGCGGGGGTGAGATCTGTAATCGAACCGTATTAAGTTTCAGCCCACTCGTCACGTCAGATCACGTGCCGTCGCATCAGCGCCGCCGTTGCGAGAGTAGGGCTCCCGTGGGGCGAACAACGGCGGGGTCAAAGGTCAGAGGCTGCGCGGGTGTGCCGAAATCCTGCAGCGTTTGCCGCACGAACAGGCACTGTTGAGGGAAGCCCCCGAGTCCCAGCCCCAGCCACCTCCCGAAGGAGTCATTGTGGGTGGACCGAGGGGTACATCACGTTGGTAAAGGCATTGTACACCTAACGAAACAGTCTCATGTACAGTCACTACCAGTCCCTTCCGAATCATTCCAGTCAGCGAAATGTTTTCGAAAACTGTTTTTGAAATAATCCAGATAGCATATTTGACCGCATGTTACAAAACCTGTATCGTCCGGGCTTCCACCAGGACCCCTGCCTTCAATTTCGGTGATTTTACGGGAACCGGTGCTTTCGGCTGCTAGTTGGCCCCGGGACACAGCACCGGCACACGGTCATTTAGGCGAGGAGTGCATCACATGGCAAAGTCAATGTACGCCAAACGGAATAGTGTCATGTGCAATCACGTCCAGTCCCTTCCCAATCATTCCAATCACCAGACACTGAAATGATTCCGAAAAAATTCAGCGAGAAAAAAAGCCTGATGGCATGTTTGACCGCTGTTGACAAAACCTATGTCGTCCCGGCTTCCGCCAGGACCCCTGCCTTCAACTTCGGTGATCTTACGGGAACCGGTGCTTTACGGCTGCTAGTTGGCCCCGGGACACAGCACTAGAACCCGCTACCCGGCTTGCGCCGGACGGATCTCCCGGCAACCCCTAGCCCGCGCCAATGCGCGAGGCCCCCTCCGCTAACCACGGCCTCCGGGACTCCATAATACTGTAGTGCCCTTCAACCGCAGCCTGGTTTGGCCCCACTCATCGTGGGAGTCCGCCCCTGCGAAGATTTGGAGGACATAGGTTCCCTTCGTACACGGCCGAAGCCGCTGTACTCTACTCGCTACGTACCGAGTAGCGGCATGTCCGCACCTGCCAGATTCAGAGAGAGGAAAACAGAAGCTTCGAACCCTAGAAGCTCTGCACATCCCCCGAGTCTCCCCCCTGGATTTCTCCAGAGGCACAGAACGCCTCCCCGGGCGGGACCCTCGAATCTAGGGAATTGAACCCTAGACCCTCGGGACCGGGGGTTTGTGCCGGCGGCGCCTTAGCCCGCACGGTCGCTTGGACAGCCATACCTACGACACGTTCGGAAGTATATTTTAGACACTGTCCGCCAAGCTGTGTCACAAGAAAAAGTTAGGCGGCCGGCAAGAGTTGAACCACGGACCTGTCGGTGTCCGACCGGTCCACTAACCCATGCGGCTACCGAGCCACGATGTTGGCAGTTGCGCTCCCGGCAATCTAGCTCCACAGAGTAGAGCTGAACATCGAAAAAATTGAAGGCGGAGGCAGTAGTTGAACCCGGGACACTGGGCGTGAGATTTCAGCGCTTTAACCGGTACGGCTAATGTGCCACGACACTCAATAGCCGAGGCTTCCTACACTATAGCTGACTGTAGCACAGTCACCAAAGTCCAAAGCAGAACATGAAGAAAAATATTGATCCTTGCTTTCCAGACACTTTTAGTAGTAATTTCGCCCACCCTTTGTCCAGTCATTCACCAGTCACATCCAGTCATTTGGTATTTCAGTCACTGTCCTATATTTTCAGGAGTGGTGTACCCCTCGGGGTGGACTCTGCCGCCCGGGCGGCGAAGACGAGCGCCGGCGGAGGTAGGCCACCCGCTCCACCGCTCCACCCGCATGCGCTCGACTCGCTATGTTGCCTACCTCGCCAGGCGAGAGAGAGCGAGAGAGAACGAGAGAGAGATTGAAAAAGACAAAAGTCGCGCGTGCACCGCACAGGAATCGAACCCGAGCACAGAGAGATGAGTTGTTAGCGGCGCGGGGGGAGGGAGCAAGAAAAGGGATTCCTCGAATCTGTGAGGTAAACAAGATATGCGCGCGCCGTGCGCTCTCGGTGTTCCATTTCAGTCGTCGCGCGCGCGCGCGAGCCAGTACGGCGGGGCGTGTGTCCCCTCCACGCTTTCGAACCCCCTCCCTCCCCCCTGCCTGTCCACCTCGCGTTCGTTTGTGACACCGATACTGTGCCTTCTGCCGCGGGCACATAAAACAAATGTATAAGACCCGCAACCAACAAGCAACGGCCTGCGGCCGGCCAGGACCCGGCAGGACCCGGCAGGACCCGGCGACCTGCCCTGCCGCCGGAGGATCCAGAGGGCCCAGCGAGCTAGGGACGTTTTATTTTAAGGAACGCGACTCTGTGTGTGTGTGTGTGTGTGTGTGTGTGTGTTATTTTGGCGAAGCAGCCGCGACGCATCTTGAGGCGAGTTACACGGGTTAGCGCGCGCCCCGGCCGTGCGGTACGGCGGTGCGGTGCGGCGTTTGGCGGCCTCAGGAGCCGTCGCCGTCGCTGCGGGGACTTTGCGGGGACAGGCACGGCGGCGCGCTGTGCTGCGCTGTGCTGCGCTGCGGCTGGTTCTGGTTCGGCGCGAATTTTATTATGACAGTCGAAACAAATGCCGAGGTGGTTTTGCTCGCCGGCTCTCGCACTCTGGTTCTGGTGCTGGTGGTGGCGGGTGACCGGTGCGGTGGGGTCGGAGGCCCTGCCCTGCCCTGCCCTGCCCTGCCCTGCCCTGCCCTGCCCTGCCCTGCCCTGCCCTGCCCTGCCCTGCCCTGCCCTGCCCGGCCCGGCCCGCCGGTTATGGTGTACATCGCTCGGTCCTCCGTGCTTCGGACTTCGGACTCCGGAGATGAGACTCCCCTTCGTCCACTCCGGACCCGGCGAGAGGAAAAGATGGTTAAGACCAGGCGATGGACCAGACCGGACCGGGCCGGGGCGAGAGCAAGCAGCAGAGCGGATGAGTCGGATGAGTCATCGGGCAGCGGCAGAGCGGCAGTGCCCGGCCATGGCGGCCCGGTGTCTGTCCATGGCACTGGCCGGCGCGGTGCGGCGCGGCCCTTACCGCCTCCCGGCCAGCGGCCCCCGCGGCCCCCGCGGCCCCCCCGGCCCCCCTACTCGCCACGCCCTCCTCCACTCCAACCCCGAGGCGGCGGGCGGCAGGCAGCAACAACAACATCGCCAGCAACGGCACGGCGCGTCGCGCGCCTCTTGTAGATTTACGGGTCTTGTCCGCGGTCCTGCCGGGGGCTGCGGGGGCTGCCGGGGCTGCCGGGGGCCCCCTGCAGAGGCAGAGCCCCCGGCTCCGCGGTGACGACCAAGCGCAGCGAGCGCGCGAGGACGCCGCCGGCCGCCCCTCTGCCCCGGCCAGCCGCCGCGGTGAGCCCTTTGAAGTCCCCGCCCCGTCGCCCCGCCTGCCTCCGCGCGCATCCCTCCGCCCCGCCCTCCTCTCGTCCTTCCCTTCCGCGGTCGTTCCCGGGTCACCGCCCGGACCGGCCGCAGTCCAGCGACAACCCCAACACTGCAACACTTAGCACAGCCCGTCGATACTCCGCGCGGGCGGGGCCGTGCGCGGGGTACAGACAGTCTCGAAGTCTATGGAACTCTGGATCTTCCCCGCGTTTGTACACTAAATCCTGATGGAGAGTGGGGTATTCCGGGTCGACCGGACACAAGAAGACATGAATCACGAAAGCGGATACGGAACGGAACCTTGCGGTAGGTAAAGTAATACGGCACACCGCGGAATAGCCCACTGAGTTCATGAGTAAGCTATGAACGGTTCTGTGCATGTAGTGAGTCGGCATAATTTTATACACCAAACTGCGGCACAAAATGTTGAACACAAAACGTTTTAATACCGCACAGTTTACGCATAAAATTACGCAGAGCCTCTGCGTGCAGAGAACATTCTCCAGGACCATCCCGCGCACCGGGTGACCTCCTCCTCCTCGGTGATGTCCACAGATTTCTGTCAAACGAGGTGGACAGATCGTGAATCAACACGCAGCGCGAATGCTCGACAATTTTGCTAACCGCGCGCCGGTCGTAGCGTCCGCGCTGCTAACTAGCAGTGCTAGCAGCTGGACGCAGCGGCCGGGAGGGCCTCGCAGAGGACGAGGACCCGGCAACGGCACCGGCACCGGCACCCGGCCTATCCCGACCCGCCCCGCCCTGCGAAGCGAGGCGTCGACTGTCGCCCGGGGAGTTGTAGTAGTTTAAAACTCGTCCCGTCCCTAGCCGGGCGGGACAGCAGCACTCTACACGCCTGCATGGCGCAGAGAGACAGAAACAGGGACAGGGACAGGGCAGGACGGGGGTCGTATGCGTGATGCTGCTACCGCCGTCAACACACACACACACACACACACGCGCGCACACGGCGCACACACACACACACGCACACGGCGCACAGCTAACTACCGCACCCGAGAGCCACCGGCTCGGCTACCGTACATTACACGCGGTGCGTATAACACCACCAGAGCTAGGCGGCCCGAATCCGAACTGAGACTTAGTTCACGAACCACGTGACCTGTCTCCGAAGGGGTGCATCACATGGCAAAGTCAATGTACGCCCAACGGAATAGTGTCATGTGCAATCACGTCCAGTCCCTTCCCAATCATTCCAATCACCAGACACTGAAATGATTCCGAAAAAAATTCAGCGAGAAAAAAAGCCTGATGGCATGTTTGACCGCTGTTGACAAAACCTATGTCGTCCCGGCTTCCGCCAGGACCCCTGCCTTCAACTTCGGTGATCTTACGGGAACCGGTGCTTTACGGCTGCTAGTTGGCCCCGGGACACAGCACTAGAACCCGCTACCCGGCTTGCGCCGGACGGATCTCCCGGCAACCCCTAGCCCGCGCCAATGCGCGAGGCCCCCTCCGCTAACCACGGCCTCCGGGACTCCATCATACTGTAGTGCCCTTTAGCCGCAGTCTGGTTTGGCCCCACTCATCGTGGGAGTCCGCCCCTGCGAAGATTTGGAGGACATAGGTTCCCTTCGTACACGGCCGAAGCCGCTGTACTCTACTCGCTACGTACCGAGTAGCGGCATGTCCGCACCTGCCAGATTCAGAGAGAGGAAAACAGAAGCTTCGAACCCTAGAAGCTCTGCACATCCCCCGAGTCTCCCCCCGGGATTGCTCCCGAGGCACAGAACGCCCCCCCGGGCGGGACCCTCGAATCTAGGGAATTGAACCCTAGACCCTCGGGACCGGGGGTTTGTGCCGGCGGCGCCTTAGCCCGCACGGTCGCTTGGACAGCCATACCGACGCCACGTTCGAAAGTATACTTTAGCCACTGTCCTCCGAGCTGCGTCACAAGAAAAAGTTGAGCGGCCGGCAAGATTTGAACCACAGACCTGTCGGTTGCCGACCGGTCTACTTACCCATGCGGCTACCGAGCCACGATGATGTCGGCTGCGCTCCCGGCAATCTAGCTCCACAGAGTAGAGCTGAACATCGAAAAAATTGAAGGCGGAGGCAGTAGTTGAGCCCGGGACACTGGGCGTGAGATTTCAGCGCTTTAACCGGTACGGCTAGGCCACGGTCGCTTGGACAGCCATACCTGCGTCACGTTCGGAAGTATATTTTATGCACTGTCCGCCAAGCTGTGTCACAAGAAAAAGATAGGCGACCGGCAAGAGTTGAACCACGGACTTGTCGGTTGCCGACCAGAGCTAGGCGGCCCGAATCCGAACTGAGACTTAGTTCACGAACCACGTGACCTGTCTCCGAAGGGGTGCATCACATGGCAAAGTCAATGTACGCCCAACGGAATAGTGTCATGTGCAATCACGTCCAGTCCCTTCCCAATCATTCCAATCACCAGACACTGAAATGATTCCGAAAAAAATTCAGCGAGAAAAAAAGCCTGATGGCATGTTTGACCGCTGTTGACAAAACCAATGTCGTCCCGGCTTCCGCCAGGACCCCTGCCTTCAACTTCGGTGATCTTACGGGAACCGGTGCTTTACGGCTGCTAGTTGGCCCCGGGACACACCCGCTACCCGGCTTGCGCCGGACGGATCTCCCGGCAACCCCTAGCATAACTTCTTACGTCCGTTTCGGCCCTTCTCCGGAATACGCTATTCATACAGCCGGAATGGCGCCAAGAAGAAAGAAAAGGGTGAGGAAGATAGCAAAAGTAATGTCACGCGAGTCTTGCTAAAAACGGAATAATGCTCGGCTTGAGGCATCGTCAGGTCTCTTCCCCCTTAACCCGTCCACACCGACGACATGTAACGTCGAGTAGGGACGCTTAAGTGATTGCGCCCCGCTGTGTCACCCGCTGCTCCCCCCAGGTCTCAGACCCTGGTCCAGCAGGGGTGACGTGTCCGAGACCGTCTAGCGGGGGACCAGCAGCGGACCCCCTGCAGAGCCACGGCGGGGTCCGGCGTCGTGATCCGAGTTGTTAGGTCATCCGCTGACGTTGGCGCCTGTGGCGACGCATCGCGCCCCGGCCCCCAGTCCGGCCCGGGGGGCCAGCCCTGCGGCGCGCGGGTCGTCAACCCGTCCGGCCTGACCCTGCCCTGCCCTGCCCTGCCCTGCCCTGCCCTGCCCTGCCCTGCCCTGCCCTGCCCTGCCCTGCCCTGCCCTGCCCTGCCCTGCCCTGCCCCGCCCCGCCCGGTCCGGGCGACCGCGTATAAAGTCCGTGACAAAGTAGTCGAACGGCTTTTGCCTGCGCGTTCGTCTCGTAAAAGTTCCCCCGAAAACGCTGCGTCGCGCGACTGGAGTGACTCATCGGCACAAGGTACTCCACCTGGTACCCAAGGGTATTCGGCACATGTAATCACTCAAAAAAGACTTTTAAAAAAAGGGGAGAGGGAGAGAGACTGGTGGCGTTTGGGTCTCACAGCTTTTTCTTCTTTTTTATTTTTGCTGGAGAACCAAACTAGGCTAACTAGATGAGCCCGTGGCGGTACCCCGGCATGGAGTATCGACGCTGCACCCCTGCCCCGCCGCCCCCCCCCCCCCCCCCGCGGTGAGCCCCACGGTGACGAGCCCTCGTCCCCCCCGGAGCCTCCGGGATGTGCCGCGCGGACCGACGTGGACAGGTCAGGTCCGGAGACCCCCCGCCGGACCGTGGCTGTGTCACGTTAGGGGACGGACGGCGGGGGCCGGGGGCGGGGGGCCGTACGCTCTCTGCCGGCGCCATGCGTCCAACCCTTTCCCCGAAGAGGGATGGCCGTCGGGGTCCTCGCCTTAGCCGGCACAGCCGGTGACTCAAGCTCGCCGTGTCCACAGTGTCCACACCCCGAGCTAGGCTGCACCGGCTGCGCCCGGCTACACCGCACAGCACGCGCGCATCCATCAAATGCGTCGCCCGTTTTTATTACATTACTACAGGGCGGTAGCCCCCTATGGGGACGCCCCCCCCCCCTCCCCGTTCCCGCCGTGATACGGTAGCTGGAAATAATAAGGAGGATCTTGGCGGTCCTCTGGTAACGAGGGGAGCAGTGCGAGCGGAGCACCACTGCCACACCCAGGTCAAGACTTGGTTATAGAAAACTTTCTTTTTGAGTTGTATACACTTGCGTCAAGGGCATAGTTTGGGAGTCGGGCAGCAATGCTCTTTTAGTCAAGGGCAGAAGGGAATGACAACAGACAGTACTTGCGAGAGAGAGAGAGAGAGAGAGAGAGAGAGAGAGAGAGAGAGAGAGAGAGAGAGAGAGAGAGAGAGAGAGAGAGAGAGAGAGAGAGAGAGAGAGAGAGAGAGAAAGAGAGAGAAAGAGAGAGGGATGGGCGATGATGACGATTTTCGGTTGTTCCGGGGCAGGGCTGGAGGGCGGCACCTTTGGCCTTTAGCGGCGCACGGCGGGTCGCCGGAGAACCACGCAGATGCCTGGCATTCCCCTCAGAGTTACGTGTGGTTACGGCCATGGCACGGTCACACGTCGCCCGAGTCATCCTCCGTCTCTGTCGCGCTCTCCTGTCCGACGACCTCCGGGGTAGAGTGCGTGCGAGAGAGACTGCGCCCTCCTCTCCTCTCTTCATAATTTGTTTTTACATTTCGCTGATTTACGGGGCGAGGCGTGTCGCTACCACGCTTTGGGCCCCCGCCGGTCCTGAGCCACGCAGCCGGTCCGGGCCGCCGCAGCAGTTACGCCCCACACTCGCAGGCGCTGCCGCCGCTGCCGCCGCTGCCGCCGCTGCCGCCGCTGCCGCCGCTGCCGCCGCTGCCGCCGCTGCCGCCGCTGCCGCCGCTGCCGCCGCTGCCGCCGCTGCCGCCGCTGCCGCCGCTGCCGCCGCTGCCGCCGCTGCCGCCGCTGCCGCCGCTGCCGCCGCTGCCGCCGCTGCCGCGCTGCGCCGCCGCCGCTGCCGCCGCTGCCGCCGCTGCCGCCGCTGCCGCCGCTGCCGCCGCTGCCGCCGCTGCCGCCGCTGCCGCCGCTGCCGCCGCTGCCGCCGCTGCCGGTCCCGTCCAGTCCCTGTCGTCGCGGCCGCTCGGCCCTTTTGTGGCCGGACGCCCCGTATAACTCGCGGCTCATAATTGGAATGGGGGGATCGGATTGAATGCCCCGCCTGTCCACACAATGTCGCCGTAAACAAGACGGCCATATTCATAAACTGGGATGCGCGCACCGGCTGCCGTGACGGGAGGAGACGCGTCGCGCGCCAATTTTGAACGTGGATCCGGCAGTCCTCAGCCAGGATCAGACTGTCGGATCGATATCGACAAATTCAAAGAAATCGATTCACTCCACCGTCGATTCGATACTAGGCTGCCCAGAGGCCAATCGCGGGTGAATTTGTGTTAAATTTCGGTTAAATATTCACGTCGCTCGCTCGCTTGATTGTAATTAGACAATATTCCGAACTTATTATGCTACAATAATTATATTTCAGTTATTAGTTTCGATAATTATCGCGTATAAGGAACGGCACAGCTGGTGCTGGTGTGCCCCCATAAGGCGGTCGACATGGAGCATAAGTCGATTTTTTTTCGATTATCGACAAATAATCGATGAAAAAATGGAGCTGCGACTAAATTTCGACACCATCGATATTGATTTGGTTCTATTTCGACTGTCTGTTCCTGGCTGGGTCAGTCCGGAATATTTGAAATGCGAGCACCAAGCTTCTGAGTCTCGCTCAGGTCTCAGATCTTGAACGCACAACGGCCCCTCCCAGCCGCTTATCATGACTTACATTCCCAGTGCATGCCTTCGGCAGGCTGCGACAAAGACGTGTCATTCGTATGCTTCGCTTGTGGCGCGCCGGGCCATCCTTCAAACGGGAGCCGGGAGCAGCCGGGAGCCCACCGCTGAGAGCAGACGAGGCTCTCCGTCACTTTGTTGGCGACCGTCACTTGTCACTCCGGGACGCCAAAACACGGCGCACGGCCCGGCGCACCCGGCAGCCGGACATACCATGCCGCGGTGCACCTTATCTGCCTCGGCACCAACCGCTCCAATCTAACCTCACCAAATTTCTTTGGCCCCCCGTTCTCGTTATCTAGGCGTTCAGCTCTACTCTGTGGAGCTAGAGTGCCGGGAGCGCGCAGCAGTAACCATTGTGGCTCGGTAGCCGCATGGGTTAGTGGAACGGTCGGCAACCGACAAGTCCGTGGTTCAACTCTTGCCGGTCGCCTATCTTTTTCTTGTGACACAGCTTGGCGGACAGTGCATAAAATATACTTCCGAACGTGACGCAGGTATGGCTGTCCAAGCGACCGTGGCCTATTAGCCGTACCGGTTAAAGCGCTGAAGTCTCACGCCCAGTGTCCCGGGTTCAACTACTGCCTCCGCCTTCAATTTTTTCGATGTTCAGCTCTAATCTGTGGAGCTAGATTGCCGGGAGCGCAGCCGACATCATCGTGGCTCGGTAGCCGCATGGGTAAGTAGACCGGTCGGCAACCGACAGGTCTGTGGTTCAAATCTTGCCGGCCGCTCAACTTTTTCTTGTGACGCAGCTCGGAGGACAGTGGCTAAAGTATACTTTCGAATGTGGCGTCGGTATGGCTGTCCAAGCGACCGTGCGGGCTAAGGCGCCGCCGGCACAAACCCCCGGTCCCGAGGGTCTAGGGTTCGATTCCCTAGATTCGAGGGTCCCGCCCGGGGGGCGTTCTGTGCCCCTGGAGAAATCCAGGGGGGAGACTCGGGGGATGTACAGAGCTTCTAGGGTTCGAAGCTTCTGTTTTCCTCTCTCTGAATCTGGCAGGTGCGGACATGCCGCTACTCGGTACGTAGCGAGTAGAGTACAGCGGCTTCGGCCGTGTACGAAGGGAACCTATGTCCTCCAAATCTTCGCAGGGGCGGACTCCCACGATGAGTGGGGCCAAACCAGGCTGCGGTTGAAGGGCACTACAGTATGATGGAGTCCCGGAGGCCGTGGTTCGCGGAGGGGGCCTCGCGCATTGGCGCGGGCTAGGGGTTGCCGGGAGATCCGTCCGGCGCAAGCCGGGTAGCGGGTTCTAGTGCTGTGTCCCGGGGCCAACTAGCAGCCGTAAAGCACCGGTTCCCGTAAGATCACCGAAGTTGAAGGCAGGGGTCCTGGCGGAAGCCGGGACGACATAGGTTTTGTCAACAGCGGTCAAACATGCCATCAGGCTTATTTTCTCGCTGAATTTTTTCCGGAATCATTTCGGTGTCTGGTGATTGGAATGATTGGGAAGGGACTGGACGAGATTGCACATGACACTATTCCGTTGGGCGTACATTGACTTTGCCATGTGATGCACTCCTCGCCTAAATGACCGTGTGCCCCCCTGCTGACCGCCTCATTGGGGGGCACACCAGCCCCAGGAACCGTGTGCCCCCGCCCCCTGCTCACCGCCTTATGGGTGCATATCAGCTGTGACGTTCCTTATACGCGATGAATGAAACTAATAACTGAAATATTGTCGTTGTAGCAGAATGAATTCTTGAATATTTATTGATTAATTACAATCAAGCGAGCGAGCGACGGGAATTTTGAATCCCCTAAAGGACTCAAAGTACCACAACGAAACACGTGACACAAATTCGCCCACGATTGTCCTTTGGGCAGCCTAGTATTATATTCGGTTACTTAAGAGAAAAGTAAAAATCTCGGCGAGACTGTTCGGGATTCGAACCCGGGCCTGCTTCGTTCATCACTGGTCTGACGGTCTGACGGCGGCAGACGGCAACGACAGATCGAGCGACGCAATACGTGTGGCAGCGTGCCGATCATTATCGCGAATTGAGCGACAGTGTCACGTCCAGAGTTGAGACCACATGTTTCCCGGTGACAAATGTAAGTCTGCCGCACGGCGCGACAAGTGCCGGCGCGGGTGCGGCGGGGAGTGGAATGCCAACCCCGGCGGGGGCGGGGGCGGGGCGGGGGCAGGGTGGGGGCAGGGCGGGAGGGCAGAAGCAGCAGGGAGGGCCACCACCGCCACCGCAGCGCTGGTCGACGACTGACAAACGGTAGGCAAGCACAACGTGTGCCGTGCGGGCTGGCCTATCCTAGCACTCACAAGGCGTTCGGCGTCGTCGTCTTCCGCGATTGGAGGTAGGATACGTCCAATCGAACACTCTGTCATGCCGCGTCAACCACTATGCCCATTGCCGATTCATGCACGGTTCTTTGATGCGGCGTTTGGATGCGTGCGGCAAGTAAGTGGCCCCGTGTGCAGTGGCATGACCGGCCGCACTATCAGGAACACGTGTAAGGTGCATGTTAATTGTGGCGTCACACACTCGGCGACATCTTTCTGGACCGGGTGTTAGATAAGGCGAGATCGGAGGAGAGACGAACAGGACACGAAGAATAAGGAGGAGAAGCAAAGAAGCGAGAAGAAACAGGACGACAGCAGGGAGAGGTGGAGAAGAAGAGCGAGCAGCGAAACGTTTTGGATGTGACACTATACTGACAATTAATGCGAGGTGTCACTGGGAGAAGGGAACGAAGGGGCAAAAGCAGCAGCCTAAATAACTCCTTGAAGCGTTTTATTGGAAGGCTCGCAGCATTTCCCACAGACAGTTCTGTCTCATGCCGGAACATGAAGACACCAATTAACTACACGGGACTCAACAGATTTATGCATGTCCCGTGGACGATCGGGGACCTCGTCCCGTCCGCCCGTCAGTCCCCGTGCAGTCCTCTGTCGGACACCCGGCAGTTACGTGGTTATTCGGAAACGTCGGGGTCCTCTTCGTCTCAGTGCCTCCTTGCTCTCGCTCTCTCTCTCTCTCTCTCTCTCTCTCTCTCTCTCTCTCTCTCTCTCTCTCTCTCTCTCTCTCCTTCGTCGCAGCCCTGTAGTTTGAGTTGCATACCTGCTCGGCGCATCGTTTTCTGGGTTCATGAGCATCATGAGACTCCACTTTCATGTTTCAAATTTTGTCTTAATTGGGTATGGACCGATAGGGGAGGTCTAAAGAAATACTGCAGCAGCCTTAGTTGGTCAGTAGCAACGTGGGATCCATAGGTTGGCAAGATGTTTTTGCTCTCCTCCCACATCATCCCACTATCTCCCCGTCCTCACTCACTCCGTCTCCATTTTCTTCTTTCTGTGGTCTCCAGGGGCGTAGCCAGGCTTTGCTTATGGGGAGGGATATGCCGCACTTTTCCCTTACATTCCGGGGTTTGGTAATGCGGGTTCAAAATGAAAAAAAAAAACAAAAAAAAAACGCACCAAACATGAGCTGCTGAAATTTTGAATATAGGGAAGGAAAAAAAATCATTGCATTCGGCATACCTAGGAAGTTCCATTTTTTTTTTTTTAAGGAAGCTGTTAAAAGTTTGTCTGGTGTAGAGACAGGTTGGATCAAATGTGGAGGAAAAGAATAAAGAATGAAGTAAGTCAGGCGAGAAAGGATTGGGGGACGGAGCAGGCTAGGTAATTCCTGGAATCTAGGAGATGGGAGAGGTGACAGCGAGCACTCGGACGGTGGTGGACGACATAGACAGCTCGCTGGCGGCGGATGCATGGTGAATGGAAAGTCGTCGCTCGTAGAACGCGCACGACGGGTGAAAAAGTCATGAAGATCACCCACTTTTTAGCGATAAGGTACTGTTTTTAAAACTTGACCTTAAATTCTAGATTTGAGACAGAGAGAATCAGTTTGGCGCCGGAATTTCAAAAATGGCCCCTAACCATGACCTTCCCGAAACAAGTCCCTCAGTGTTTCGCTGGGAAGCGACTAAGCTACTGCATCCCCCAATATGACCAACGCAGACCACCAAGTAGCATCACCATGTGTTTCCTTTTCACCCACGATTAAATTAAAACCCTGACCGGCAACACATGCGGACGACACACGGATGTCACACCGCCACCCTTTTAATATTTTATGAAGGAGGACCTCTATAAGGGTTTCCGGACCCCACACTTAGGAGGCTGCCTGCCTGTCCTGCAGGATGTGGGATTCCAGCCCCTGGCGCCGTCGAGGCCAGCAGCGCCCAATTTCGCGAACCTGTAACATAAAACAGGAGCCTGACAAAGGTGAGCGGGCGGACGAAAACAGTTAAACCAAAACAAGTCAACCATCGCGAAGGAATAATTTCAACGGGATCGGTGCAAGTCTCATTCGGTTGCGTGTGTTACGGCTGGAGTTTTATTCCAGAAACCACGAAAGTGTAATTTATGCCCGTGCCATCCGGTGGGCGCATAGGAGAGGGGCCTCCGAGCCCGGTCTGGGCCCCAGCCCCCCCCCCCCCTTGAGAGCTCGATGACACCCCCCTCGTGGCGCCCTACCGCCGGGGAGGTGCAATCTCTGCGGGGGCCGTCCCCTGGGGCCCCCCCGTAGGAGGTGAGGTGGGCTTATTGGGCGTGTGTGGGGAGGGGCAGTTGTTGTCTCGCCAGGTGCCATAGTCTTCCCGAAACTCATTCATTAGAATCACCAGTCGGGACACAACCGAACCCTCCCTGTCCCAGACTACTACCGATGCGGTGGGCTCCGGGACAGCAGAGGTTATTGGTTCCCTGAATTCGTTAAAATCCTCGCGTATTCATTCTGATCGTGGGAGACCCAACCCGACACAAGAAGTGTCATGACGTACCGACCGCAGAGACGCGCAGGGAAAGTCCATTCATTAACTAATTCATTAATTCATTCATTCGTTTATTCGTTCATTCATCCGTTCAATTGTTTTACAGTGGAGAGCTAAAAGCGCCCACGAGCCCGGGAATAGAGCATCACTGCATAAACCGTTCATTTGCCAACGATAGGGATAAAGGGCGACAGTGTACGTAGGAGAGAAATTAGTGCAGCGCCTTATTGGTTCGCTGACGCTGCTGCAGCTGCTGCAGCTGCTGCAGCCCTGTACGACCCTGGACACTAAAGGCTGCGGCTGCAGCGGAGACCCCAGAGAGCTGCGGTAGCGGCGGCTGCGGCTGGAATCCTCGATCGAAATCTGCTCAGATGGAACACACCAGATAAATGCCCCAAGAACAATGGAATGATCAATGAATTGACCCACAGCAGGAGAGGAGTATATGAATGTCCTTTACGGGCACGGGAGAGGGCGCTGGGAGACGCGGGGTGCGAGGGAGGCGGTGGGCTGGAGAAGGGGAGGGCAGGGGGCGTGCATGTATGTATGCATGAGCGTACATATGCATGGATGTGTATGTGCGATTGACAAATCAGGGCGAGAATAGCGCCAGATAAGGACGGGTAGGGCGGCAGAACGCTGGCAGGAGCCTCACGAGGCGGGGCCGAGGCGGGGCCACCCAGTAGGCCGGGCCGGGCCGGGACCTGGCCGACTCCACCGCAGCGCCACCTTCACTCCAAACTCTGAAGGATGCCCCGCGTGTGCCCAGGACTTGGACTCGCACCAAGAAACGAATTCCGCTTTTCTCCACATAAAAGTCCGACAAAAGACTGCACTTCGCACAAATGAAGACGTGGTGCAATTTTCCCGCGCGATCCGCGCGTTTCTCATCGATAGCGAGCTCAAGAATGCGTCCGCATGCATTGCGGGGCCGGAGCCACCTGACTCTGCTCGCATGCCGAGTTTTCACACCTTGTACCTGCGGCCCCCGCGGCCCCCGCGGCCCCCGCGGCCCCCGCGGCCCCCGCGGCCCCGGCCGGCATACCCAGCCCGGTCGGGTCTGGTACCTCTCGGGCACCCCGTCCGTGATTTATCTCTTCATTTTGTCATTGGCACACACGAATCCCCCACCTTCGCGAATCGAACGCCTTTCATTACCTTGTTCGTGGAATGACCGGGTCGGAAGCACGTAACTCAGCCGCCGGACGGCCAGCGACGCACGTGCGACTATTATAACCCCCGCGTTGTGCCCCTCATCTCGGCGGCTACTTCCGCACCCTCCGACCCCCCACACACACACACCCTGCTGCAAGCGTCCGGACAGACGGACGGCTTTCAAAAGCCGAGCGAGGAAGGACGTGCCGTCGGTAATGTAGGCAGGTATGGGTGCAGGGCAGGAGGGGGTCATCGTGTGGCCCCTGCCCTGCCCTGCCCTGCCCTGCGCGTTGTGTTTGTTTTGTCCCCTATAATGTAGCAGCCAGTTTTACGTGATGTCAATTCGAGTCCTTAATTTATTGCGCCCCTCGCGACGCGACGCTGTGCGCACTCCGACCCTACCACACCACTGCGTCCCTTATATCACGAAGGCTGTTTCTATTTCCACTGGATATATTTTCGGCACACAATTTTATTTATTGGGCTTCGTTCAGCATATCGGATCTGAACTCTCAAATCATCTTTCTTACATCGATCCAACGTCAAAGAGCCGCAGCCAAGCGGCAGAGAAAATGTCATAGAAATTGACACTTCCAGCCATTTCGCAGCACGTGAAATTTCCCATGTGTACCATATCATCTACTGTTTTAACACTGTCCATTTTTTGGATGGACAGAGGTATGAGACAAACGAGGTATTACATTCGTTCCGAGCAGAGACCAAACGGTCCCCAATAAATTGTTGACCCAAAAGTTGTCAACCCATTTAAATCACCGCTGCGGCCCGCTGGTGTCGGTCTAACCTCCCGTCCCGACCCAGAAGTCAAGTCCTCACCTCTCCGCCTGCCAGCTCGTTCGTCTCCCTTGCCTGTCCTCCCGTCCGCCCGTTTCGCCCCAACGGCGTGGTCTCGGCCCCCGGCCCCCGGCCCCCACCCCCCGGGCCCCGGTCCCGGCCCCGAGGGAGTTGGTTTTATTTGAATCATTTCCTTGTTTTAGCCTCCCGTCTGCTTCTCTTTGCATTTGTGCAGTCCGCGTGTTTTGTGTCGTACCACAGTACCCGTGTTCACGGGTATCGCCGCAGACCCTCCCCTCCCCCTCCGGCCTCCTCCCCACTCCCCTCCCGTCCTCTGCTTTACCGTCTCTTTCGTCGACCCTCGCGCTTCCCGGTGGAGGGCGAGTTTGTTCACCCACCGCGCACCCAACTCCCAGGCTGTAGTCTAGCCTAGCCTAGCTAGACGGCGTGCCGAAGCAGGTTCAGGTTGGGTTAGTGCAGGTTAGCATCTGCTGCCTCGGTGGAGCGCCGTGGTGGGTAGGCAACATCGTGCGTATCGCGCACAGGAGTTGAGCGGGCGGCCTACCCCGCCCCTGGGGGACCACCGCCGCCGTTCCGGTGAAATGGAAACCTCAACGATGACGACTGTGTGGCTCTGTGACAGTGGACGGCGTGTTCCCCACGTGGAACACGATGACAGCCGCACGTTCGAGGAGTAGAAGTAGTACCCCGGGGCAGCCGACGAGGGCCGGGCACTGGAGCTATGGGCAGCGAGACAAGCAACATAAATTGGACAGTTTGTGGTGTTTTGATCGGGCGGTGTTTGAGCATAATACGTGCCTGCTTTTACGGCCCCGTGTTGGCCGGACTGGGACCAGAATATCGAGTGCGGCCGCAGCGGGCGGAGTGGAGCGGGGACCACACCGACTCTTCCCCTCTCTCTTCTTGTTGGCTGCTGGGCTCATTCCACTTTAAACAATGATGAAGCAGCGCTGCTGACGCACGCGGCTCTGTAAATCGGAGAGTGAGTGCGGCTGGGACAGGTGTCGTGCAGCGGAGAAAATGACACAGGTATGAAAATCACGCCCTCCGCAGCCGGTACTTGAACCCGGGACTTGAGTTGAGTTTCGACCCGTTGGACGTCTTTCTGATTCTTATATACACCAGTTTTGCTTGGCGCGGGTTCAAATACCCGTCAAAGTTCAAGTTCAAGTTTGACGCGCCCAGGGTTCACTACTTCATAGTCAACCGAGTGGGTCCCCGTAGCAGGTCACAGTTGTCCGGGAGGGTGTAATTTTCTTGGCCGCGTTTCTATGTTGCACTTTTTCTACAAGGTGCTGTGACCTCGGTTTTGTCTACCTGGTGCCAGAGTCTTACTCAGGTCTCAAAATGTGGGTCCTAGTTTTCAGAAACAGTCTCTTCGATCCCATATCGCTAACACTCATGCAATGATCATGACTGGTTCATTGTCAGTGTGCTGTTGCAAACGCCCCCCCCCCCCCCCGGCGGGGCAAGGTCGTGGGCACCGGGGTATCGCCGGGGAGGAGGGGGATGAGGACAGGTTCCTGACGGTTCCCGAGGGATCCCCGTCCCGACACTCGGTCTGCCTGCGCCAGCGCCCTGGCTGCGTCCGGGAAACACCTCGGCCGTGCTCGCGCTCTGTCGCTCCCACACCCATACGTGGAGCAGCCGCGTCAAAACGGGGGCGAAGAGGGACAGAAGGTGCCTGATATCCGGGCGCAGCCCCGACACTCATGAGCAAAGAATGCGAAGCCATCATGCTGGCGTGTCATGGGCATGGTCCTGGGCAGCCATGGACCGGGAACGCCATAAGGGCGCATTCATGTCGGTTCGTGAGGAAACAAAATCTTTGCTCTGGACAAGTCGTGTGGTTTCTTTTGTTTCCAAGTGTTCGGTGCCGTCACCGTTCAGCAGAAGAAGGTAGAAGAGGTTCGGTTACACGCTAACAGGTTAGCGTCCTCGTTTCTCACTGCGGAGGGTGAGGATCGAATCTTCGCAAGATAACAAATTTTCTTTCTATCTATTTCAAACCTTATTTTCGGCACGGCAGCAGAGCTGGGTTGCCCTGGGCCCAAAGGCAAAGCCAGAGTCAGGCCAGAGACAACGCTGGGCAGCGGGGCACATCTTTTCGTGCACACAAGCAAATTAATTGGCGATCTCTGCTATGTATAAGGCTGTTGCTTTCTCGGAAGCTGGAGCTGAAAAACAAAAGAGAGCCAGGCGGGGGGAGAAGTGGGAGTCAGCGAGCGAAGGCATCGCTTGGGGACCGGGCACAACCGGGCACCCGAGAGGGGACACGAGAGAGAAAGAGAACGAGAGACCTCAGCCCGAGTCTCCCGGTCTGGACCTGGCCTGGCTCTCCCACAGAAGTGCACTCCCAAAAAAGGGCGTCTTTTACACTGAGAATAAAAGAGTCACCATCATCGACCAATTTTCGGTCCATTATTGGCTTCAAGAGTTTTTTTTTTGTAAAACATGTCCCTATAAAATTTGAGACCTCAGACTTAATTTAGGGCCAGGACTCCAAAAATGGGGTCGACATGACCTTTCCTGTTGAGAGTCATGAGAGAGCGAGAGACAGGCGTCAGCGTAGCAACCCCAACTCGTATCTTACGCACTTTCTATTAGAAAAGTCTTGTGACCCCAGTTTTGGAGTTTTGGAGTCTAACTCAAGTTTGAAATCTTGAAGGTAAGGCCAAAGTTTTCAAAACATCCCCTAGGAGTCTCTTATTTTACAGACTTGGGCGTTGAGCGTGACTATTTCGTTCTCAGTGTAGCTCTAAGACCATTCTTAAAGAGGTTAATGGAAAACAAACTTGTGAAACCAATTATTAATAAGTTTGTCAGCCGGCGTACATTGCGATTTAAAGACACATCTATAATGTCCGTTTCTTTCAAAACGTACACATCCAGCTTTCACTTTTCGCGGTCGACAAGCTGTTGCTATTGAGAGGGTCACATATTGCATTCTGAGAATCATCCCATAAGTAGGCAGTGCGTCGGACCAGCGAACACAACCGCTCAACACGGGCACAACATCGTGTCGCTGCGCATCGCTGCGTGTATCAGATGCGGCGCGTTATCATTTGTTCATTCCGAGACGTCTCTCTGCCCTTGTTGTCGGCAGTGCGGAACAGACCTCGGTTCGCAACTTGTAAGAGTAACGCTTTCTAATGCATCGTCGGATGGCTCTTCGCGCTCAGTGCTTAACTCTGCTCTCTCTCTCTCTTTCTCTCTCTCTCTCTCTCTCTCTCTCTCTCTCTCTCTCTCTCTCTCTCTCTCTCTCTCTCTCTCTCTCTCTCTCTCTCTCTCTCTCTCTCTCTCTCTCTCTCTCTCTCTCTCTCTCTCTCTCTCTCTCTCTCTCTCTCTCTCCCCCTCCCTCTTTCTCTCTTGTGTGCTGTGGTATCTCGGATGCTGCCGTCTGCTCACGCTGCTCATGTTACGCACGACTCATTCATTGCGTAAATATGGCACTATCTTGATATTGTCAATTCGGCAGCAGCAGGCAGTCCGTGCTTTACAGACACGGCAGCAGCACGCCGTGACCTTTGCCGATCTGAAAAAAGGAGGAGGAAAACAGAGGTGTGCGCGGTAGAAAACGACCTACTGCAGTATCGTTGCGCTCTTTTCGTCCTGTGGCTGAGCGCCGTGATGGGTAGGCAATATCCAGCGCGGAGCGCACGCGCGTTGGGCGGCTGGCCTATGCTGCCCCTGCGAGCCGCCGCCGCTGTAGAGGAGTCCCTGCTGGCGGCCCTGCTGGTAGCCCTGCTGGCGGCCCTGCTGGCAGCCCTGCTGGCGGCCCTGCTGGCAGCCCTGCTGGCGGCCCTGCTGGCAGCCCTGCTGGCAGCCCTGCTGGCAGCCCTGCTGGCAGCCCTGCTGGCAGCCCTGCTGGCAGCCCTGCTGGCAGCCCTGCTGGCAGCCCTGCTGGCAGCCCTGCTGGCAGCCCTGCTGGCAGCCCTGCTGCCCTGCTGGCAGCCCTGCTGGCAGCCCTGCTGGCAGCCCTGCTGGCGGCCCTGCTGGCAGCCCTGCTGGCAGCCCTGCTGGCGGCCCTGCTGGCAGCCCTGCTGGCAGCCCTGCTGGCAGCCCCTGCCCTGGCAGCCCTGGCTGGGCCCTGCTGGCAGCCCTGCTGGCAGCCCTGCTGGCAGCCCTGCTGGCAGCCCTGCTGGCAGCCCTGCTGGCAGCCCTGCTGGCAGCCCTGCTGGCAGCCCTGCTGGCAGCCCTGCTGGCAGCCCTGCTGGTGGACCTGCCGGCACGAGCGCGCGCGCCCCTCTGCACATTCCGGACTAACAATGGCGGAAAACAATGCGCTCGCACCTCGGCAGGGACGGGACGGGTTAGGGCCAGGCCGGAGTGGCCTGAGCGGCCCCCCACCCGGCCCAGCGGACCCGAAAACTTGACCGGAAAGCCGAACTGACCGTCGGTCTCGGCGACATACGGCACGACGACACAGCCGAGACCAGACCAGACCCCCGCGCCCTGCGCGTGCGCGGTGTGAACGCGATTAAAACTGCGGTGCGGACGGGGCACAGCGACGCTCCGGTCGTGTCGCTGAGAGCCGCGTCACGCTTCAGTCAGTCGGGAGGCCGCTGGCCGTAGGCCCTTAGGGGGACACTGGGGACGAGGCGTGCCGCAGACAGTGTAGGTGCTCTTCGACAATGTCGAAGACGTGGCGTCGCGTCCTCTGCCAGACGATATTTCTTCCTGCCGTCCTTGGCCAAAGTGCAGCGGTGGCGGCAGCGCGCGGTGGCGAGCGCCAGCGTCCCTGCGGCCCCAACTCCTATGAGAAATCGCGCCAGTTACGTGTGTCGGCGGCTCGGCGTGCAGGCGGAGCGCAGCGGCCTCTGTCAATGTGTCACTTAACGTGATTGCGAATGCGCTCCGGGAGGGACTCGCAGTGGTCAGAGGGCCGACAGGGCCGACAGGGCCGCCTCGGAGACGCCACCTCGCAGACACCTCCCCGCGCGGGGCTGCCCGGTGGTCGGGGCCGTCAGGGCCACACACTGCTGCAAGCAAAGCGACGCAAAGCGACGCGTGAGCTGCGAGTTATTTCCATCCGATTTTCACTCTTTCCCGCAATCAGGTAATGAGAGTGAAAACGGGAGTTGAAGATCAAGGAGAGCTGGTGCGCGAAACTTCAGTGCGGCGTTGTAAACGACTTTGGAGTTATTAGAGGTTTCGTGTTTTGCGTGACGCTTTTTATCATTAAGATTTCTCACACCTACTCCCGATATGAAGTGTTTTTCTCCCGCTTCCTGCTATTCGGAGCCTCGTTGGAAACCGCTGTGCGCCGCTATGCTGTGTCGGCGGTGGGAAACACGGAACGTCACAACATGAAGAAGCGCGCCGAAAAACAGCTCAATGCAACCGGCGACGACGACGTAAAGAAACATTCGCACCTCACCGTCCGAAACACAACGCGTGTCGCCGATATGAGAAATTCACACGTGCCTCCGCCTAGGGATACACACTCGGGGACGTACCTCCGGGGACCTCCGGGGACCTCCCGCAGCGCGGCTGTCGGCGGCATGCAAACACATATTCACGCAGCAGACACACACAGAGGCCGCATTTGACCACTTTCTGCATCACCGCCATTACATACGTCGCGGGCAATGTTTTACGCGCCATTGTGTTTGCGCGGGAAAAGGGAAGGGCGCCTTCACTTGTTATTGGCCTGTGAGTTAAAGGCTCGCTTCGCCATCGAGACGTGGCGAGAGAGAGAGAGAGAGAGAGAGAGAGAGAGAGAGAGAGAGAGAGAGAGAGAGAGAGAGAGAGAGAGAGAGAGAGAGAGAGAGAGAGAGAGAGAGAGGAGAGCGCATTGTGTTAAGCGTTCAATGGGGAGGGTGTCGTTACTCCACGCGCGCCATGCTGCCAGCACTGCTGCGTTCTGCGCTGCCAATAAGAAGCACTTGATTGTTGGCACAGCGAACTACTTGAGAGTGCCGATAATTACCCAGCACTTTGTAATCCCCGCGGGAGCCCAAGACCAACGTGGTCTGTGTTGAAGCATGTGCAGTAAGCACGATTTGTCCAAACAAGGTGCTCACGGCGATCGCGCATAATATTCGCCGGGTTCATTCTTCACCAAAGCACGAGGAAAGGAGTAATGCGGACCAGCTCCCCCACAGACGGCCGCTTGGGTCGTCGTGTTCCCACACGTCCCTGCGCCCGCCCCCACCCACCCCCACCCGCCCCCACCCGCCTCCACCCGCCCCCACCCCTACCGCAGCAACGCGGCACGTTGCGATAAACCAATGGCCGGCTAATAACAGCGTGATTGATCCCCGCTGAACGGCGCAAAAGTAGCCGCCGCGGGCGGGACTCGAACCCGCGCATCTCGCGGCCGCAGCCGGCAGCTTTGCCGGGCCCCGCAGCGCCGTCCTGGGCGCGGAGGAGGAGCGTGGAGCCCCGTAGCGCGGCAGCGCCCCCTGGGAACGAGAGCCCGGAACCACACTCACTCACGCCACGCGGACGGAATGGGTCGGAACGCCTATGGGCCGGGGTACCAGACCGGGGCGCTGCCACCATCGCGCCCCGCGTTACGAAAACCCCCGGCGCGCGCAGCCCGGATACAAAACTTACCGGTATTGAAAAGTAAAAATAAAACAAGTTCCAAAGCACAGGGGAAAAGAGTTTCGTGATCGATACCGCCCACTCGGAGATTAGCTGGCGGCCGACTCGAGCGGCGTGGCGCGGCCAGTGCGGGGCAGCGGCCGAACGGCAGGTTGGCAGTGCCGGAACGCTGCTGCCGCTGCTGCCGCTGCTGCCCTCTCCCACCACACATCAGGGCCCGGCGGGCGGGCGGGCAATCGCTAGCCGTGGCCCAATTTTAAATGGGTTTATGAACAACGTCATAGATGAGACGTTTTCTACTTCGCATTAATCATCTCTCCCAGTTTAATAAGATCCATATACGCCACAGCATGTGGGCTCGATACCAAAGTCACCAAAGGCCTCGAAATGTTTCCACAAAGATTGGATTTTTTTTCAAGTTTTTGTTTTACATTCTACGAACTAGTCTTGACGAAATTGAAGTGAAATGCCGTACCGTCGACGCCGAGCGCCTGCGAGTGTCAGGGTAGGCCAGCCCGCACGACACGCGTGCGTGCAGAAGTCGTTGGTTGCCTACCCAGAAGGCGCCGTACCGGAAAATGGTTGGATTGGGTTTGCTTTTGTGACAAATACAGTGGACGCACCTACTTCATGCGGATGATCCCTAAAGGCTCGTGAAAGGGAACATTTAAAACGCACGCACTGCCGAACACGGCTCTATCACGGCTCTATCACGGCCGAACAAACCCCTAACGGAGAGCCCGCGAGAGGCCGCAAGGTTCGACGGCCGATGCTAAATGTCCCGCTCAGCCCGTTGGCCTGTACCGTACCGTGTGAGCCCGCAATTAAGTGGGGACGTGAAAGGCCTCGGGGAGAGACTGTCGGGGCTGCTATTGCAGCGGGGCGTGATAGAAGTGGCCGCAGCTGAGGTGTCGACACCTGCCCCCTCCATCATGCAGGGCCTGGCGGAGCCTGGCGGAGCCGCAGGTGGTCGCGAGGCAGCCGCGCTCTGCAGCCCGGGACCAGCCGGGACCAGCCGGGACCAGCCGGGACCAGCCGGGACCAGCCGGGACGAGAATGCGCAGAAACCAGCGGGATCGGGTCGGGCCCTCCTTCCTCCCTGCTGCTGCAGACCCTGCAGACATTTCGAGTATTGTCCAACTGGCCGCAGCCGGTGACCAAGGCGGCGGCGGTTCTCGCGCGGGCCGCTGTTGTTTGTTGCTGTTGTTGTTGTTGCTGATGTTCGTTGATGTTGTTGTTGCTGTTGTTGCGGCGGCCCAGAACAATTTGTCACCAATGTTTCTGCCGGACAGGCGAGGAATGCTGCGCGGGCCGGTATGCCGGGCATCTTGCAGGCGTTGGTGCGAAATACGTGGCGTGCCATCGCCTGGGCAGCCTGGGCCCCGCATCGGCAGCGCGCCATTTTGGCACCGGCCCGGACGGACGGACGACATGGCCGCACAATTCATTCACTTCGCACCGCGCGGACTGTGCCGTGAGGAGGTGCCGTCACACTTCCCTCGCGTTACATTATCGCTAGTGCGAGTTAATGAATCACTTCGAGTCACATTTGCAGGTTGAGAAAGGGGTAAAATCACACCCCTCTCAAATTCGCAAATTTTATCCGCAATACTTGCTAAAGTACCTTCTTTTTTTAACGTGTTTTTTTTTCAAATAAATAATTTTTTACCTGCTGTGACCTTTGTGTTTGATTTACCTGCAATTACCCTCATCCGTTTATTCACTTTGGAAGAGAGTGCGCGAAACGTCTCATATACTCGATTGTGACTCCGACTCCGCCGTCTCCAGCACGCGGCTAGAATAAAACGAAACGGGGGAGAAACACAGATCAGGAGGAAAGGGGAGGGAATAGTGAGGGGGGAGGAGGGGGGGGGCGCCCCCAAACACGACAGGAGGCCGGGGGACAGGGAACAAGCTCCCTGCGCCATCTGACAGTGCCGCGCGCCCGTGGGGCCCAGCGGAGCCCAGCGGAGCCCAGGCAGCAGTGTTGCTGGCCGGTCAATTCCTGGAAAAGCATGGCCATCTCTCTCTCTCTCTCTCTCTCCCGCCCGGGGCTCCGCCGGGCTCTGCGTATCTCTGTCGCGCTCCACCCGTGTAGCGGCGCGGCTCGCGCAGCGGTCACCGCGTGGTGTGTCCCTGTGCTATGCAAGCCTTGTCGGCGATAACGGACGCAGTTACATCAACCAGCAGTCATGCCATTGAGTGAGGATCGATCGGCATATTCGATCCATCGAATCGATTCATCGATATACCACTCACACGCGCTACACACTTTATCACCCTCGGCCGTCGTGACGAGCACAAGCGTGTGCGATCGCGCGCGCACCGCGCGTGCGTGTGCGCGTGCGTGTGCGCGTGCGTAGCCTCATATTGTACCCCAATCCGCTCCGTGACAGCGTCACTTGACATGTCCAGTTTGCACAAAAACACCCCGGTAAGTGACCCGGGCCGCGCCGGAGATGCGTGACTTTTGGCCCGCCCCGCTGGCGCTGCTGGAGCCGGGCCCGCCACAAAGGGCAGGGCGCTTCGTCGAGTGATTATCGAAATTATTTCAGGTCATCATGACTCATGACGTCATCGCTCGATCATTATCGGAGCGTCTTCGAGGTATTCTCGCACGCACACACACTCACACACGCACACACATGGTCACCGGTCGCGGCGTGGTTCGATTTGAACAACTGGGGCTGTGCGCCAAAGAGGCGCCGGCGTCCTTATAAGAGGCCCGACAACGGGACGAGGCACTCAGGCCTACGAAGAGAAGAAGTGAAATAATTGATCAGCCGTTTACGAATGATTTAAAAAAAAAAAAAATTTCGTCGGGCGTGTAGCAGCGACGGGTGACGGGCAGAGCGACAGAGCCCGCGCACGGCCGGGCACTGGGCACCCCCGCAGCGACACGGCACGGCCTCGGCACGGGCAGCCACGGCGGCACGGGCACGCGGCACCATGAGCAGGCAGGACGGGGCGCCTTGCCTTGCCGCTCTGTGCCCAACGAGAATTAATTAGCCCGACAGGAAATTACGTGGCCTATTTATAACGCTTATTCGCCAGTGATTTGCATATGGGGGCGTCTCGCCGCGGCCGTGAGACGGATGGCATCACGTGATCACGGGGTGTATGAGTATAGTCCTTATATGCACTCTTTTTGCGGGCTTGTAGGGGAGTTTCCCCTGATAGAAAATAAAAATGTAAAAGCAGGAAATTTTGTTGTGTAATCAATCATGAATGATGACCTGGAAACGCTGTTTGATCGGTCGGCATAACATTGTAAGGACGGAATATTCTTTCACGACACCTTCGCAGTCGACATGGATCTCGTGTGTTTCAGACCCAGGCGCAGCGACCGAACCAATTAATAATTCTCAACTCCCTCCCCCTCCTCCCCCCTCCCACCCCCTTCTCTCTAGGTGAAGCGAGGGAAAACGCGACCTGTCCTTCTGAAACTAGGGTGTGGTGGCGACCGCCAGCACAACAAACGACGCAATCCTGCGACACCTCCACTACTATGTAGACCGCGGCCCAAAAGCTGCCTGCCGTCGGCTGCCGTCGGCTGCCGTGAACTGTGGCCACCACTTCTCTCTGCGAAATAACGCATGCACTCCATTACGAGCCGCGCGCGTGTGTTTGTGTTCTCGTGGTATATAAATAAAAAGAAAATAAAAATATTTGGCCTTGTCGGCCTCTCTGCGTTTTACAACGCGCCGCCGGTGAATCATTCCCGTGCGTGACTTGATTACAACCCCTCCCGCTGGCCGTGTCCGACTTTTTCCACCCCCCTGCCTCCCACGCACCCCCGCGTCCGCCTCCCCCCTCCCCCCTCCCCCCCCCCATTCCTCCTCACACTCGCCCCCTCCGCCCCATCCTCTTCCTCTCCGTTGCGGGTCGCCACTATATTGCATTAAAATGTGGCATAAAACGGAGAAAACTCTCCCCCCTCGAGCACATTGCATCCCCAGCGAACAAATTTGCCCCCCCCCCCAAAAGACACGCCGAACGAGGTTGCAGGTAGGTCAACCCCCTGTGAGTCACTACCACCCTTCCGCTCCTTCTCCTCTTGTCCCTTCCCGGACAACTTTTCGGACTCGATTTATTACCTGCTCATTCGTTTAATTTATTTTTATTAACGGGTCCGCTAAAGCGCCTGCTTGCGCGCCCCGCCCGGCCCCCCAGCCCCGCCCTGCCCCGCCCTGCCCCGCCCTGCCCAACCCTGCCCTCCGCGCGGCGCCAGGCCACACGCTCCGTCTTAGTTTGCATATCGCCCCTCCATCTCATTTCCGTATTTTCCCTGGACGTATTGCGCTTTGCCTACCTCTTTTAGGCGTCCTGAGGGGGTGGGTTGCCTCCTTGCCTATCCGCGTTGAACGACGCGGCGGTGCTTTGCCTTCGCATAGCCTCTGCTGCCTCCTGTGGCGGGTTTCTATGCTTCTTTATTCGAGAGCCTCCTTTCGCCGGGTTATCACCCCCACGGTGTCGTCACAAGAAAGGAGTCCGCTTGACCCGCTAACAGAGCCGTGTGAAATCGATTAACCCTCTCATCCTTCCAGAATCACACCCCATCATCAGCAAATATCGAATATCGGTCCCAAGCAAACAAACATAATTACGCGCTCGCCTTGATGAACCAACAGGTCGTATAAGAGATCGATCAATCGATCGCGCGCAGCATCGATGCCGTCATCGCCCATCGATTATGATTGAATCAAGTCTCCCACCCCTTCCACGAGAACGCCCTCCCGCTGCAAGTCATAAAGATTCCGATGCGCTCTTCACGCGGCGAGGGGCAGCGGCCCTGCAGGCCCGCTGGCCCCGCGGTCCCTGCACGCCCCCCAGCCCCCCCCCCCCTCCCCCAGGCAACCCGCAGGCTGCACACCCGCGGGTACCACGTGACCCGGTGCGGGTCCCGCCCCCCAGCCGAGCTTATCGTGTTCCTTCGCACCTCCCAATCGGTTATCAATACGAGCGGCCATCTCGCATGGCCCGTCGATGAGTGGGTACCCGCCGGTACCCGCCGGTCCTCCCCCCCTCCCGGTCCTCCCCACCGCGCCAACGAGGTAAATATGGGGTCACGTTCCGCGCGTTAAGAAAGTGGCCATACCGCTCTGTATATCGGGATGGGATCTGTGGACATGGCAAGGCAGGGCGGCGGGGCGGCAGGGCGGCAGCGGGGCCGAAAACACTGACTGCCGCGCGGCAAAGCCAACGGCACGGCCAACGGCATAGCCGCTGCTTCTCACCACCCTCGCCTTTAGCATCACCGCGGACAGAATGTAGGAGACGCGCGCTGGCAAGGACGGAAGGGAGTCAGGGGTTTTAACGTTCGCTATCAACCGAACTCAAGTTCGGGTCAAACCACTGGTCGTCAAAGGGCGAGGAACAGAAATCCTGAGATTCACGCAAGTGTTTAGATAATTTCTAAATTTTTCCTGAGGTTGTGTCCGCAACCAAATTTAATTTTTGCAGTTTTTGTGCCGTTTTTTCCCCTGCGCGGCCCTATCTAACGCTTGCGCACCGCCTACAGCGGCTGCAAACTTGTCCAGCGAAGACTGACTGTTGTATGGACAGCGGCTCGGCTCCACTTTTCCCCTCCACTTCCCCAGCCCTCCCCTCCTCCTCTCCTCGTTAACGAGAGAGGCTGTGCGGCTCATGGAAGCCAGCCATGGGGGCCGGGCCGAGACTCGCCATGGGCAATGGCCAAGCACCGCCCTCTCATATCGGGGCCCCCGCCGCCCCTCCGCCCTCCCGCCACGACTCGCCAGCCATAACCTCACTTCGCTCCTTTGCACCATCTCATCCATCCTTGTCGCACTACAGCGGACTGCGCGCGGCGCTGTCTCCCTCCCACTCGCACAACAGCCGCCGCACGCTCTCGCGAGGTATCAACTCATAATATGCATGTAATGTCGATATATTATTCAGAGATTAAGAAAACCGACAGTAATTAATAGCGTTAAATTATGGTGGTTACGGCTTGTCGAAAAGCCATATTCGTAGGTTTCGAAACGGGGGAGGTTCGACGTGGAATGGCGCGCACACTATGACCAGGGCGCATGCAAGCCTAACCACCGCGCCCCCACAGCGCGGCCGCGGCCCAGTAGGGCCCTGCCCATGCTTGTCCAGTGGGGCGCTGCTCGAATACCTGGACACGCTTACATCGATGGATTAGGCGCGATAGCGAGGGACATAAAGGGGCATGCTGCGGTGCATGCCCGCCAGCCACCCCCTAGGGCCCCTAGGGCCAGGGCAGCGGGGAGGAAGAGAAGTCAGTAAAAGCGCTCTTATTGATCACGAAAATTATTGCATGTTTATAGCGCTGCTTGACGTTTTGAAGAAAAAAAAAACAACCGCCAAGATGGCTACTGGTGAGACTTTCACCTGTTAAATTTGGGCAACTATGTTCTAGTTGATTTCCAGACCAAGCAGTAAATCTGGTTCTGAGAAATAAAATATATTGTTTGGGGAACTAGTACTTGTTTGTTACTGCACCAACAAAAAGTTAGTTGCTCCAACGATGAGGTACATTCGGGAGCTGAACTGCATTTTTGCTTCCGCAAGAAACCTTTACTACGAAAATTGTGCTTACAAAAAAGATAACTATGCGAAAAAAAATGCACAATACCTCTGAACTGCCAGGTGTATCGTTGGCCCCGGGCAATTTCGGTTTTAGGCAGTCCCGCAAAGCTCTATCCCCGTCTCTTTCTGTTTCACGCGTCTGGCCGAGCCAGAAAGAGACGGAGATAGTGTGGTGCGGGACTGCCTAAAACCGAAACTGCCCGGGGCCAATGATACACCTGGTATAACCTAGTACGCAGTACAGATCAATTATGCCTATTCTACCAATCTCCGCCAATTTCTCGACAAATGAGAGCGATTAGCACCCCATCAGCTGTCTATGGGAGGCGGGCGAAAATTTATACAAAACCCCTGCAATGCCGCGGCAGTAACCATGTCTGTTTTCTGTGCGGTATTTAACGATGCAGGTCCCCGGAGATCACAGAGTGGGGTCCCCTCCCCTGCGGTCCCCTGCGGCGGAAGCCATACTGTACGAACTGCACGCCTCGCCGCGGAGACAAGGCAGAGCCGGTGTGGGGCACCGTACTGCCGTACCGCCCGCCCCGGACAGAGACTCGCGTCTTGTCACAGATTTGTCGCCCGCTAACTAAGGGCCGTCGTGTCCCGATGCTACTGATACATTACGTCGATACACTTCCAGAGCAGCGCAGGGCACACGCCCTACCGGCCCGCACCCCTCCCCTCCCCCCGCCTCCGTCCGTCTTACACTCCGCTTTCGACAAAATTACGACTCCTCTTGGCACAGTACGTCGAACCCCGCGCGGGTCCGCTGGACAGGAGGACATAAGGAGCGATTGCAGAGGGCGATCCCGCGGTCAGCGCTCTATTTTCCGCACTGTGTACACTGTCGGTTAAGTACCTCGCAGTCACCGGCGATGGCCGCTCTTTTTATTTCTCGTGCCGTTTCCCCGGCGGTGTGGGTCGTATCGCCCATAGCCGGTAGCAGAGCTCTGCTAGCGGGCGTAATGCGGCGCAAAGAGTGCAGTTCCACCTGCAGACGCTAGCCGGGGCCGGGCGGGCCGGGCCGGGCGGACGGCTTAATAAAGATGTTGACGGTCTTAAAACGCTGTTATCGCTGCTGTGAATCAAAGCCCTATAAAAACCTCTGTGAAAAGGTGACGTTTTAACGAGTGACCATCACACTTTATATGCACCCCCCCCCCCTCCCAGTCTCTGATCTAATTGCAATTAAAAGACTGTCATGAAGTCCGGCGCCGCATACGTAGTGTATGGGGTGCCGAGTGCCAAGCCAGGCGCCATATTTATTTGGCCGGGAATCGGCGCCTCCATTTCCAGAAGCTATGGACATAAAGCAGCGTTTAGATCTGAATTTAATTCTTTTTTAGGGTGCGGTCACGGAAGGTGCTGAGTCCATGTACAGTAAGTGTATGGCGTATTCAAACGTGTCTCATGTAGATGCAAGCGATGACATTTTTCAGCAGAACATTGAACAATAATTTCAATGACAGTAATAATTGAAAACGTTTGGGCTTTCAGTAAATATTTTGCATGAAATGTAAATTTGACAATTAACAATCTCATAAACGATTTGTGCATCTCTCAGTGTTTGCCGTTTTTGCCATGAGAAAAAAAAAAGTCGAGTCCCAAAGCTGTCTCCTGAAAGTTAAAACGTTTCCACGGGACCGACGTGCCTGCCATTCATGTTACCCCGTGGAGGTCATAACGATCAAGTTCATGTCTGCCCGTATGTTTTCGCGTGTTTCTCTTCCCTCTCTTTTTTTCCTCGCAGGGTAGCCGTTCAATTTGTAAAAGCTGATGATCAGCGGCGCTTACAAAGTGGTTGCCGCGCTTGATCTCTGATAGTGGATCAGCATCAGCCCGCTTGTCGGAACATCCCGCAGCAGAGCGGTGGCCCGGGCCGGGCGGGGCGGGGCTGGGCGGGGCTGGGCGGGGCGGGGCGGGGCCGTGGCCTGGCGCCGGCCGCCGGCAGGACCAGCAGCGTACGGTGGCTGGGTATAACTTTCCGCACAGCAGAGGTGGCAGCAGGTGAACAGGGCATCGATGGCGACATCAGTGCAAGTACGAGTCAACTGGGACTTCCCTTCCATTGCTTCGGCTTTTACTCCTCGCGACAAGGAAAACAGTTTAGGAACCTGCAATAGGCATGTAAAACTCTTTTTTGCCTGCGCCCGCCGTATCCCGCCGTCCTGCCCACCGTGGTTGACACCTCGTTAAAACCAATTACCGAATAACCTACCTGTTCAGGTATCCTTTCTTCCCAAAACTAACAGCCGACAAAAAGCGTTCCGTTCCACTTTAGCACTGCGGCACCTCCTTCCCTTTTATATTTATTCTTGCCGTCTGCAAGCAGTGCCTTGAAAAGGTCCCCTTGGTCCCACACACACCCTGCCGTGGGACAATAGCCCACCCCGTCACCCCCAGCCGCACGCCGCCGCCGGCAGTGCACCCCCGACGCCCCGCGGCGCCCACAGCGCCCCCAAGGCACCGCATCTGCTGCTCCAGTTCCGTGTGAGTTGCGTGGCTCTGTGGGCCGCCGCCCCCGCGCGCCGCCGCCCCCTCGTAAAATGGACGCTTTATTCACCCTTTCGACAGGTGAAAGACGGCGCCTGGACGCCACGGTAGGCCACGGCAGGCCACGGCAGGCCACGGTAGGCCACGGCAGGCCGCGGTAGGCCAAGGCGCCACGGTAGGCCACGGTAGGCCACGGCAGGCCACACAGTCGTGGGGGTGTCGTCGGTGGTGACGCCGCACGCCCTGTGTCGCCCCTCTCCGCTTTTATGCTTCTGGGAAAATCGTCTGGATTCGTCGGCCGGGCGATGCTCGCCACAGGATCGGACCGGCGCCGTAGTTACGCAGCCTGCGTAGCGTAGCGCTATATTCCTGCCGCTCGCCGACCGCACCGTCCGAAATCAGCAGGCCGATGGTGGAATCGGTTTTACGAGAGTCGCAGCACCACTGCTGCTGCTGCTGCTGCTGCTGCTGCTGCTGCTGCTGCTGCTGCTGCTGCTGCTGCTGCTGCTGCAGGTGCACAGGGACGGGCGGCGTCTATTTGTACGGCCGGTGAGCAGACCCGGAGTGTCGTTGGGCTCTTCGCGTGTCGTCTGTCGTGCTGACCGGTAGGCCCCTGTCGACAGCAGTCTGGCCGCTTTGCGCCTTTGAGTGCTGCTGCTGCTGCTGCTGGCCGTTTTCCGTGTTGCCGAGCGCCGCCACGTACACACACACGCACACCCATGAACACGTACGTAATAGCGCTTTTACAGTCGTGGCCGCCGTCTGTGGCGTTGTTCGTACAGCCGCGCTGGCATGGCCGCTCTGGCATGGCCGGTGCCGCCGCTCTCTAGATACGCATCTCTTTGCCATTTCACCTCTGATTATCATTTTCATTTCGTCCACTTAAATTTTTCGTTTTACTATTTTTTTTTCTAAATATGACTTTGTCGGCAGAAGAGGTGATGTCCGTGAGCGCAAACCAAGTGTAGTCGTCAAACCCAAACCCCCACCGGCCTGCTACTGAAGTTTAATTCGCGGCAATTCCCCATGCAAAACGAGTGCACACTGCACTGCCCCCAACGCCATGAGCCCCCCACTGGTTTACGAGGGCGGCCGCTCGCTGCTGCACGCCACCAGTGAAGTGTCACTCCGCGTCAGTGTCACATGTAAATCAAAAGCGGCCGCTCATACGCTGAGCTTCACTAACTTAATCCGTTCTTCCCTATAAAAGTTTAGTATTTTTACCCAACGACCGCAAGGCTCGAGCCTGCGGGGACAGAAATTCAGTCATTCATGATAGTGTCAATAACATCGGGGTGGAAAACTGAAACCGAAAATACTGTCTGGGCATCCAAATCCTTCCATCTCGTATTTTGGTATATAATTTTGTTGAAAATCCAAAGTATTTTAGGGTGTTTACAATTTTACTCAAAACTGGAAACGTCAAAATTCTGCCAAATTCAAACCGTTCAACACTTTCCAGATTCAACGAAATTCTGATGCTTTCCAGCCAAATCCGAGACCGAAACAAGCCTTGCGGTGGTTTGGCATCAACAAAAAAATGAAATACCTAAAAAGACGAATCTGTGTATCTCAATGGATACCGACGAGGGGTGTCCGCCTCTGCGACGACGAGTAAATCACACTGCGTGTTGGGGTTCTGTGGTTTCGATCCGAGAGCCCACGCCACCACCGCCGTGCCGAGCCGAGCCGCGCCGGAAGGCACCGCGCTACGCCGGGCTGCGCCAGGCAGATCAGATACAAGCAACACTTGTCACTGCCCCCTCCCTCCCCTTCCCTCCCCTTCCCCTCATTCGCACCTCGCGGTCTCCCTCTATTCCAGGTTTGTGCAGCAGCCTCGTGAACATCTTCATCTCGGGGAGGAATGTGTGCGGCGAGAGCGTGCGCTGCCTGCCGGCCAAAGAGGGCGACGACAGCCAAGATATTTCTGTCACCGCTGTGGGGCCTCTACCGTTTGTCCGCCGCGTTTGGCGTCGTGAAACATTCCTCACTTCACAGGTCCGCGCGCGCGCGCTGCAAAATATGGGGTGGGACAGGGCAAACAAAACAACTTCCACCGTGCGGACATTCCACGCCATAATAGGGTATTCCACCGAATTCTTCATTCCGGACGTGCTGAATTGCCCTATTCCGGGCGGTGAGCGGTTGCCACCTTGCCGTGCCTGCTGCTGCTGCTGTCGTTATACGATCTCCGGAGTTACTACACACAGGTTTTCACGTCGGGGCGCGCGCTCCGAACCGCGGCGGAGAGAAGACGACATGCTTCGAGGCGCACGAACGCAGCAGGCGAGTTGGCACGTCGTTTCGCGACCCGCGGAGCCGCCGCCGCCGCTGCGGGCCAAAGGGGCCCCGTGAGTGGTGGGAGGCACTCGACGCCCCGGGCCAACACGCCAAGGCAGCCGAGAGGAGAGGGACTCTCGTTCCCACGAAAGGACGCGAGGCTGTCCTGCCGGCACACCAATGTACCGCGAGACCCAAGGGGGCGGAGGGGGGCCGAGGGGGGCGGAGGGGGCCCGAGGGGGCGGAGGGGGCCCGAGGGGGGCGGAGGGGGCCCCGTAAACGCTCGGTAAAAGGCGTTCCGCGCAGTTATGACCCGCCCTGCCCGTCCCGCACCGGCACCGTACAGGTTCCGCCACTTTTGATACGGCACTAGCCCGGCCACGACGGCCGCCCGCAACAACAATGTTATACGGCACCAACAGGACCCGCACAGGTGTGTGTATGTGTGTGTGTGTGTGTGTGTGCGTGTGTGTGTGCGTGTGTGTGTGCCCCCGCGCGCACGTACTACACAGGGGCCTAGGGGCGGAGGAATGATGACGGCAGTTAGCAAGAGAGGAATTTGGGCTGTGCGGCTAGCACGCACGTGCGGCTTTACACCCCTCAAACGACTCGTTTGCCCCGAAAAAGCCCGAAACGGAGGTAAAGAAGTCGTAACGAAGAAGATGAACGCTGGGGACAGGTGTGTATGAGAAACCGCGCGTTTTTTACACCGTTAACCGAGTGTGACTTTTGAAGTGAACCGCACGGGATACCGGACAGCGATTTCTCATACTTCTACCGCGTGTTTCTTTCTGAGATTCGATCTTCTGTTTCGGGCTGCTTCTACGGAGTCTTATATTCTGGCATTGCTCATTCATACCTGGTCCACATGATGAGCGTCCTATACCCCTACGACGACTCGCCACATGCACACTACTGCGGGCCGCCTACCGCTTCCTGACGCCGTTTGCGCCTGGCATTGGCTGGACGGGGAGGCGGGGCCTTTTGCCAAGCGCGGCTCCGTAGAGGGGGCAGGGCAGGCTAATGGTGCTTTACCGGCCGAGCACAGCGCCGAGGGTACCTTTCTCATGCAGCAGCGGAGCCAGCGGAGCGGACCTCTCTCTCCTCTCGCGGCACTTGTTGCTCGGCAGCTCGTAAAACCGACTCGGAAAACATGGCTGGAACAACAAAAGGGCAGGAGGGAGCAGGGAGCCGGGCATAGCATGGCACAGCATGGCACAGCATGGCCGGGGCGAGTGCAGCCGCCGAGGGGTACCGAGGGACAGCGCAGCAAACTCAGTGAGCTCCGCTAGGAGAGGCTCCCGGCACGAGGCGCCACCTGCCGGCACGAGAACCAACCAACGGACTGCGATGATCCTTTGCGCAAAGCTTTTAACCCGTCTCCACAGTACGGAGAGTGTTCGTTTACTTGCAAGATACATCACAGAAATTTTTACAACGTTTTCACATTTTTGCGAATCAAAAAATGAGAGGTTGAGACGTTTGACTTTTCGTTCATGACTGAGAAGACAACTCCAATAAAATAGCTCGCCAACGCAGGAGGTAGAGGCAGCTGGCTCAGAGCCGCGAGCGTGTGTGTGTGTGTGTGTGTGTGTGTGTCGGCGTGCGTGCCCTCTCTGGTGACAAGCGTGGGAGCAGATCGGCTCTCTTGACCCGTGAAGGGATTTTTGTCGGTTCTCCCGGCCGCGTCAGAGAGCGATATCCTCTGCAAAGCCCTCTGGCAGAGCGGCCGACGGCAGACGGCAGAGCCGGGAGCACGACACGAGGACGGCGACACGGCCAGACACTTCAATGAGACGGAAGGAAACGGTGGCGGCGCCGCGGGAGCGCCATGCCAATGCGGCTCAATGGGCGGAAAGGACCAGACTGTCCGTCCCGTGCCGTGCCGTGCCGTGCCGTGCCGTGCCGTGCTGTCCGCCGGACCGGACCCGGACCGCCGTGGAGCGCAGTGGGACCTTCCGCGAGGATCGGAAATCGACTGCAAGAAGTCGATCCAGAGGATCTCCGGTATATTTCACGGCAGAGGACAAACGCGTGGAGCGCCAGACTGTTGGTGCGCCATTCTTTTCTCGTGTTTCTCTCTTTTTGTTTTTCTCTCTGCGTGAGATACTTGCCAACGTTTGTTTCGCATTCTTTTACGTACCCTATTTCTCGTTTATGCGTGCGCGGTTCGACGCTGGGACGCTGGGTGCGTGATATGGAGAATCTAGGAAGAACTTGAACGCTGCAAATTTGAGGTGTTTTGCGGCGAGGAACAACTTGGAGCACTGGACAGAGTACGAAGGTGCGCGTCTCTGTACTGTGCAGAGAAACCACTATCCTCGGAGGCACCGACTGCAGGAACAGCCTCACACACAATCATATCTCGCTGCGTGGTCAGCTTGCTCCGGACAGGTGAGCACATGACTCCAAACGGGTAGAGCACAATCTCAGGGCACCACTACGGTGCTGGCACAGTAACGCCGCAGCAGACACGGTCAGAACAGAGCGGCGAAACCAAGGGACCAAAAAGTACCATCTCGGCCAAGTACAGCATCACAGAGAACCTACAGGGGAGGAGTAACACCACGTATTTTAATCTGTGCTTCGTTGTTATAGTGATAACCATGGACACCAAACTAACTGACTTCGTGTCTGTAGAGATAGGATTCATTGGAAGGAAGGAGAGAAAGGAAGAAAGCAAGGGAGGGAGAGAGAGAGAGAGAGAGAGAGAGAGAGAGAGAGAGAGAGAGAGAGAGAGAGAGAGAGAGAGAGAGAGAGAGAAGCAGCAGCGAAGTTGATTGGCCCGCGATACATTAGGATGAGAAGGAGAGGGGAGGGAGTAAAAAGAAGAGGACGGGAAATAGTCGCGCAAAACATGACAGTGGGCATGCAAACGAACCGATAAGACCAACATAAAGAGAAACGAATTAAATAATAAGAGGAGAGCGCGATGCCCGCCCGATACGAAGGAGGGGGGAGAGGGAGGCGCGGTTCGCAACGCTGTTTTTGTCGCCATATTGTTTGAACCAGTCGTGCCAACGCGAGCGCCTTATACGGCGCCTGCATTTCTGCCAACATAATGCATGGACAGTTTTGTCGGCGCACAACGGCGACTCGGCTTCTGGGCGGCGGCTGCAGTGTCTGCGCACCGCTCTTCTCGTGGCAAAACAGATAAAAGGCAGTTAAGAGAGCGCATACAGTAGCGGCGCGTATCCACTTTGATTACCATTATCACAGGCCGTATGTGGCCCGCAGGCCCCGCAGCCATGCAGTGATGCATTACATTTTTACATACCAAGCGTGGCGCTCGTGTGGAGGGAGTCCTACGTACCGCCGGGGTTTCTTTCTTTTCGCCGATCAAGGATCTGCACGATTTGATCAGCATCAGGTCAGGAAATGGAAAAAAGATGAATTCAAGGTCTCTGTGCGTCTCGAGATCCAGATCACCGTCTGGAAAAGGAAATTTTCGGTCTGCTCCTCTCCTACTTGGGGAAGATCAAGAAGGTGGTACAGCAGTTGCAGCCATACCACCCAATCTTCACATCGGTCGATCAACAATCGATCAAAACCACCTTCGAAAACATCGAAATCGTTTTTTTCCCCCTTTCCCTCCTTTTAAAAAGTAATCTCGCCATCGCTTCATCGACCTTACTGGATCGCTTCACTTTTCTCGTTTTTACCCCTTCCGCGCCGGTTTTTTTCCTGACTCTGTCCTCTCTCTTTGTCTGACATGCGACATGACGGGACAGTGTCAGCGACACCAAAGGCAAGGTGCCTCTTTTCTTGTCGTGCCGGAGCGCGCAAAGCTGCCGAACACCGAAAAGCGCCGCCGCCGCCGGCCCCCGGCGCTTGGGAAGAAGTACGCCGCCCCGCCCCGCCCCGCCCCGCCCGGGAGAGTTCGACCGCCCGCCGAGAACCAGCGACTGCGAGGAAAGGATACGGCGAGTGCACCTGATGCTGCGGTGCCGCCGCCGCCCGCTAGGCGCGCCAGGCTCGATTCGATCGGGCCTTTTGCGCAATAGGCGGAGACAAAGGGGGTGGATGAAAGTGGCGGCAGGGTCCACACTTCCAACCCACTTCGGCACCTTCTCGTTACTGACAAAGGAGTCGGCCACAGGCAAAGCACAGGCAGCAGCCCTTTTACACGCCTAGCAGGAGGAGTTTAAAAACCGCAACGCTCTTTCGCCCTCTTATCACGCTTTTGTGTCTTCACGGGGATAAACGAGAGGTTTCGCGAATGTGGAGTGAGTGTGGAAGATTTTTGGAAGTGTGGTTTGCAAAGAGTGTGACAAATTTGGGTATACAGAGTGAAAGCTATTGCTCTTCAGATGAAACTGCAAGTCGAATTTTGGATTATTTCTTGTATTATGGCACGGTTTGTGACGTTCCCAAGTTTGATTACTTCATGCGAACAGTTTACAAGCCGTGCGATTGGTACCTGCTATTATTATTATTACGACAGGAGAAAACCATGTGTCTGCACCGAAACGGGAAGGGGTTCGGGGGGGGGGGGGGTGGAGGGGCGTTATTGGACGGGGGACTCTATCTGTCCAATCGAGGGTCGGTATCACCAGGCCGACTCGTCACGTGCAAACTGTAATGGCCGTGGCTGTGCACGCACCGTCATACCGCACCATTTCCGAAAGGATTCGACAAGGCAGCGGCAGCAGCGGCAGCAGCGGCAGCAGCGGCAGCAGCGGTAGCAGCGGCAGCAGCGGCAGCAGCGGCAGCAGCGGCAGCAGCGGCAGCAGCGGCAGCAGCGGCAGCAGCGGCAGCAGCGGCAGCAGCGGTAGCACCGGCAGCAGCGGCGGTAGCGGCGGCAGCGCTCCTGTGTGGTGTCGCGTGCCGCAACGCCGATCGAACCGACGCCGTGACACTCCGAAAGAAAAAGTCAAACGTTATCGCCCAGTTCCGGCCAATGTGGCGCCACCATATTTAAGATGAGACTTTCCGCTAGCACGGAAAAAAATGAGGTTTGCTGGATTAGCGACTTTTTCGCTGGTCCAGCGTGAATTTCTTACCTTTGAAACCGCGTCTCTAAAACGTTTGGCTCGCTCAGCGAATTTTTCGCTCACTCGGTGTAAATTTTTGTCTGAGTTGGCGAATTATTCGCTGTATCAGCGAACCAATCCGGATACGCATGTTTAGCGAACAATTTTTCTCTTCCGTGAGACTCAGCTTGGCGAATGGACTTCAAACACAGGGTCACATATCATCAAGTCCTCTTGTGATCTTTTCCCGCTAATACCACCACCGCACCGTTTCGTTCATTTATAGAAGGCGCGCACCTCTCTGTGGTGGCGCGCGGAAGAGAAAACACAATGCTATTACGTTTTGCGTCATGAACATTGCTATTGGTGGCGCTGATGGCGCGCGGATTGGTGATGTGTCGGTTCCGTGATTGCAGGCTTGCCAACGCTGACACCTACCATGAATTAAACATGCTGGCTCGGCGCGCTGCGGCGATATGACGAACCCTTCGGTGCAGGGCGCGGCACAGCAGTGCATCGCGGCCGGACGAGTACCTGTCGCGTCGCGCTTTTATTACCAGCATTTCGTGTTTTCACTCTTCGGCCGCGCTGCTCTTCGACCGTCAATCATAATTTGCGGACGCCCGGCGCGCGCGCGCCCACACACGCACACACACACACACATACTACGCGCACGACAAAGAAAAAGAAAAGCTACAGAGCGCGCGCGCGCACACGCGTGTTTGGTAAACCAGAGCGACGCATGTGCGCGACTCGCGCGCCTCTGTTGTCGGGCCGCGGCAGCTCCGAGCGGCGCGCCGCCGTGACCACCACACTGGACGTGACCATCGCGGACTTGTGGGGGGAAAAAGTCGTTTCTCAAATTATAAGTAGCAAGTGTACGTCATATCGGGAATGTTAACAGCGGCGGCCTTCTATATATAGTGAGAGGCGCTTGCCTGTGTGGTCCGGCGGCGGCAGCAGCTGCCCGGCACTGCCCGGCACTGCCCGGCACTGCCCGCGGTCAGTCAGTCACTCAGGGGACGCAATATCAATTGCGCACAGTTTTTTCTTTCTGCAGCAGCACGCTGCACACTCCAGCAGGACAGACTGTCGACTGTGCCGCAGCAGCGCCGGAACGCTTCCCAGGATTTTCGCGTTCGCTTTTGACCGGTAATCCAAACGACGCTTTCACAGTGTACCGTAATTAATTAATATGGGTTGCGTGGTGTGAGGACGGCGGCACCCGGGCGGTGCGAAAAATGCACCGCGTAACTGAGGCCGATTGGTATGCATGCCGCAGCGGCTGCAGAGGCACCTGACGCGCCGGCCTGAATCACCAACAAACTCATTTTCGGCAGAGGGAACCAAATTTAATTCTACGACCAAACTCCTTGAATTTCCGGAGCGTAAGCGGCTGCGCTTTTTCTGCGCACTACTGCCGAGGGGCACGCCGGAGCAGCGGGGCGCATGCCTGGAGTGAAATCGGAATACTGCCGCGAACAGGACACACGCCATCAGCTCTTGTCTGGAACAACCCATCAACGCCAATCTGTCGGCACACTCACTCACCCACCTACCAGTCTAGTGGGTTCACCTCAGTAGTGGGTGGGGCGCTGGGCAGGGCCGAGGGCAGGCCAGGGGGGGTCCCGTGGACCAGCGGGATAAAACATTTCGACCGCGCGTTGAAAACTAATGGCTGCTGCTGCGTTTTGCTTTTGGTCTGTCGGTTGGCGGCGTTTCGTCATGTCTACGCGTGGGCGGGGTCCCCCTCCGCGACCTCAGCGAACCGGCAGAGCAGGGAGGTATAATATGGTGGCTATCGTCTGCGACGCACCCAGAAAATCGGTTCTTTGATTCAAAGAAACTTAGGATCAAGGTAATTTTTCCCTTGAATCGCAGGAGGCGCTTTTGATGTAAGGTCAATTTTCTATTGTATGAAAGAAAATTCCTTAAAATTAAAGAAACTGTGTCATTGTTCCCCCGCGAAGGACGGCGTCTTTGAATGAAGGAAACGGTTTCCTGTGTGCGGAGCCCCTTACCAGTCGCAGATAGGCAACCCGCTGTATCCTGATAACTACTGCGGCTGCGGCGGCGGACTCCAACACCGCTGCGTGTGCGGCGGCAGGGGGGCGGCCGTACGGCACGGCCACGGCACGGCCACGGTACGGCCACGGCACGGCCACGGCACGGCCACGGCACGGCCACGGCACGGCCACGGCACGGCCACGGCACGGCCACGGCACGGCCACGGCACGGCCACGGCACGGCCACGGCACGGCCACGGCACGGCCACGGCACGGCCACGGCACGACCACGGCATCGTCAGGCTGGTCACATAGCGGCATAGCGCCGACCCCCCTCGGCCTTGCTGGCCCTGCCGGACCGGGTTGGGCCCGCGCCGGCCGCTCGCACAAAGGCGCCGCCGGCGCCGTCCTGGCCGGCACCATCGGTCACCTCACCCTCCCCCCCCTCCGATCTCCATCCCCTCCACTCACTTCACGGGGACATTGAGTTCGGGACAATCTGGATAATCAGTATAGAAACAGTTCGCTCGATCTTTGGTACGGCACAAGAATTTTGGTGAAAATAAAAGAAAGTCTAAAATAGTTTTCATTTCCCGAGCTCGTGTATTAGCTTGAACCGCACAACCCTATGCGCAGCTCGTTTGGAAAGCAGACGTTCTGGACGCTGCGGATGTTGTCCACCATTGTGTTCCCGCCACGGCAGTGTGACTCAGCTGTGGCGGCCATTGTGTCACTTATAAGGCGCCGCGCACTTCCTTCCGATGGCTGCCACTGCCGCGGCCACGCGCCGCCAGCGCGCGCAGACAACCACTCACGTCATATCATTTCTGCACGTCGGCGAATAGCAGCAGTGTGCCGAGCGGGTGGCAGCCTGCAGCCACGTCACAGGCGCCGGGGCGTCTGCAAGTCGTCTGCCGCCGCGCCGCGCCCGCTAGGCGGCGCCACCTCCGCCCCGCCCGCCCCGACCAGCCTCACGACGCGGCCTTGTGAGATGAAATTAATACCTTATCGGTCGGTGTACATTCTCCTTCACGCCACCAACATACCGTGCGGGGTGAGGTCTCAATTCTCAAGGTACACGACGGGCGATGCAGAGACTTGAACGCAAGGCGGCAAGAAGGTTCCATTTGCCGGCGTAAGGTTTGAAGAACGTATTAAAATATGAATCCCTTCCCATTTGCAGTTTATTCAGTTTGTGCACATATCCCTGCGTCTCGCAAAGCAGTTTTCGCCACATTATGTGTGTACATCCAGCTCGGGTCGTTGATGTCGCGTGTGCTAGCAAGCCCAGCGTCGCGGCAAATATACACGTCTTCCTGCGCTAGGTCCGGATGGAATGCACTGATCAACTCTCGAACCTAGCACACTCACTCGCTGACCCGGCCCAGCAGCCATGGCCCCAGCACCCCTGTGGCATTGCTACCTCATTTTAAATCAGAGGGCGTCTCCTAGGAAATTAGACAAGTCTCCACTTTTGACTAGCGCCGGCAAATTTTTAGTGTCTTTCGCCGAACCTCACATAGGTGACGCCAGCTACCCTACAAAAAAAAGGGGGAGGAGAGGACACACAGCTCTTGGCTTCCCTTTTGTTCCTCACCTTACACTGTTGCATCGGGTCCGGCCCCGTGGTCGTCACACCTATTTCCTAGAAACCAAAGAAGAGCCCCGCAGGTATTTAATTCGAGGGTGGCAAACCATAAAAAGCCCGGAGTCCATATATCAGACTGAGGCTAACGACTCATTCACAACTTTTATTAGGGTCCACGTACTCACCTGCGGAGCCACGGTCACCAAACCTATTGCCTTTACCTGCTTATCATATTTAGTTACGTGGATTTTTTGTTGGGGCATAGACGACAGGTACCTACCTACACCATGTCCGCGTTTGGTTAAGAACCTCGTAGTTTCGTACAGCATCTTCCATGAATATTACATGGTCTTTTTTCCCCGCGAGAGCGAGGAGACCCCTTCCAAGCGTGCATAAGGAGCTGGTTTTACACTCAAGCTCAGCGATTGACGCGTAAACGTCATGACACGGAAGGAATGCCATAACACCAGCCATCAACGGGTCAAGCGGCCAGATGGAGCCAGGATGGGTGCATACAGAGTTGTACGCTATGCACTTCACCCGCATGAAATTACGTTCTGGAATTTATTTCAAAGTTCGGGACGCCATTCACAGCAAATCTATCCCCCGTGCTCCTAATAAGTCCTTCCTTTTATTTCCCTAATGATCAAAACACGTCTTTCCATACCGAACCGAGCGGGCAGAATCTAAAGCGATTTCTGTCCCGATAAACGCCCACAGCTCTGCTACACGTACACATATCTCTCATTTTTGTCGTCGTGAGAAAACGCGCCCATTTTTTCGACCCTCTGCGTCTGCTGCCCCGTTCAATGCATTGTGAGCGACACAACGTAGTCAATAGACCTCCTGACAAGCTACTACAAGGTATGAATCAAAAGAACGGAGGACGGGCCAAGACATCTCTGTTTCGTGGTGGGTGCTGCAGTCTCCTCGCCTGCCTCCCCACCCACACCGTGCGCCACCACACCTATCCATTAGTTTGACAACGGCACCCAAACGTGGGCCCCCACCTGTCCTCTGGGCACTATATTAAACGTTAAAAATTGCACACGGTCGACATTTTGACTTTTACACGACAACACCAGGAAACTGTGCGTCCTCTACCCTCCTCCTAACTTTTATTTCCTTCAAGGACGGACCAAAATTCCTAGCACGCACACGTATATTGGAATGGCCTGGGGTGTTTATTGTCAACTCTCTGGAAGGAGGGCTGGCAATGATACAGGTGATCAAAACTGAGCGAAGCTGCGGACGGCAGGTTAAATTAAAATTCTCTCCGAGTAAATCCATCACAAAGAAAAGTCGTTTCGTTGTCTGAATTTGGTGCTGATTTGTAAAAAATATTGGTTATTCTTGTGGTTGTTTCTCCTCTAACAACAGCTTTCAAAAGCGATTCACAAGCGTAAATCTCAAATTTCAGTTGTTGTGACCCGCGACCATAACTTCACCTTGCCGAGAGCCCCCTTTGCTTCGCCTCGCTCAGCTGAGCATCTCCGTGGGGTTTCTGCTCGTGAAAACAACTCCTTTACCTCATTTTGTGACAGTGTATGTGGAGAACACAAAAGGAATTGTGGTACGCAAGAAGAATGGACTTGACGCAACGTCGTCGGGAGGCGCAGGTAGGGGGGAAGGGGGTCGGGGAGTCAGGTGAGGGACTCCGGGCGACCGGGGCCCCAGCAAGGGGACACTATTCATGGCGGGGGACACAATATTTATGACAATTTGTCTGTCATTGCTGGCGCCAAAGCGGCGCGGGAATGGGAAGAGAACCCCGTCGCCCAATTTGAGCAGCAGCAGGTGCGAAACGTGGAACCGGCGAACTGCATCGTGGTTGCGCTAGGTTTTTAATACCAAAGGTGCCTGTGCCTGGTCCTGGTCAGTCTCCCCACTTTCCGCGTGTCTAACGACGACCAGCACCTCGACGAACTAGCTATCCACACGCAAGCGTACCGTTTAAATTGCAGGCTCGCTCTTCTAAATGTTAGGGCTGCGTAAAGTTTGCGTCGGGCACACACGTATTTCACGGGAAACGCTGGGTGACGAATGGCGCGGCGTGTGTGTTTTTCGCATTCACCAGGTGAGGTAAATTAGGACCCCCTTTTCTTTCACGGGCTCAGATCAGCTCGCAGCTTCCAGGATTCAATGACTGCTTTCTCTGAAGCACAATCGAACCCGATGGGACCCCCCTGCCAGCCTTGCCACCTCAATCCGACCCTAATCCATCAATGTTCGGTGGTGGGGGCACGCACACACTGCAAAAAAATATGAATGGCTACGGGAAAGCATGAACATCGACAGTTTATCTTTATTGCAACTATTCTTTTGCCAGAAAGTATTAGAGGTTATCAAAGGAACTCTTATTTCGAAACTTTGGCTTATATAATGATTTTTTCTACTTACTAAAAACAACTTCCATTCGATCCGACAAATCAATTTTCATAGAACAGACACAACATAATCTGTCGTAAAAAATATCAAATATCTCAGAACTTGAAATATCCTAAAGCCGGTTCGACTAAAACAATGTCGTGACGAGTAGTATCGTCCTGGTGGAGCTGGGGCGCCGTCGTAGTGGCCTGTGGTGCGTCCCATGCTGAGGAATGTCTTAGACGGTCATGAATCAATGACATGACCGGGGCACGGTCGTTGCATGGCGTCCTCATGTCAACCCTGTCCCCCAAATAAACCGTACATCCAACTGACTGCCGTGGAATCCGTTGACGAGTTACGTGAGTGTCGCTGCTGCAGGTCCTGCAGGTCGTCTCTCGCCCCGGGATGCCTATGCGTCTCGCTGGGGCGTCATCGCGGACGTGCAGACGACCCGGCCGGCCATAAATGTCCTCCGGGGACGCCGTCGTCCTTCCAGGGGGACAACGCATAGCGCAGCGGGCCAGCCACGTGGGTTTGTGGGGCGGCGACACGGCTACGGCGGGGCAAGGGCTAGCGCCGCGGGTAGCGTGGGAGGTGGGCCCACCACGGCCCACCCCCGGCAGGGCAGGTGAGTCGGCCAGCACACTCTCTCCCATGCCATGGCCGTCTCCACAGTCATAAGCACGACATCCAATTGAAACATTGGCGAAATGTTCGCGAGCCCGGCGAGTTCACGATGGACTATGCATTGGCGGTGGATGCCATCACAGCCATACAAGCGAAGACACATTAGAAAAAAAAATGCTTCTACCAAACTCGTTGTAGGTGGTGGTAGTCGGTAGGTACCTCCCGTGGCGATGTCCGATGTCCTGCCGGGTCCCCCCCCCCCCCCCCCATGTCGACCTAGGCCATTGTCTCATGTCCCGAGATGGATGCCCAGGACCTTTTCGTTCCAGTCCCTCCCCCTGGTCTGGTCAAACCCCCGGCCGACCAGTGGGCCCCTGGCCTCCCTGGTCCTGGACTCCTACCACGTATCCGTCTGTCTGGTGACCTCCAGCTACGCGGTGTCGGCGGGCGGGCGGCGCCGCGACGGAGATCAGACCACCGAATGGGGTAGAAAGTATCGGGAGATAATATTACAAAAATTGAGTGCACTGAGTACACTATCCCATTGGATTGCTGTGACTCTTGTTCAATTGTATACACATTGTATATAATCGTATATGGGCCGTATACAAGTGTATACGAATCGTATATGAGACCATATACGATTCATATATGATCCCATATATGATCTGTATATGAAGTCGTATATGGGTCATATACAGCCACATTCACATATACAACCATATAGGAATCGTATACAAGGTAGGCATTGTATACGGGTTAATATGTGAGTTGTATATGGTCCCGTATACGATCCATATACACTTGTAGTATACGGCCCATATATGATGAGTATACAATTTGTATATACATTATATATGGCCCCATATACAATTATATACGATTCGTGTATGGTCCCATGTACAACTCTTTTTTTCCCAGGGGGCGTTTACGAGTTAGCTGAACATCTAAATTCGTACAGGGGTGCGTTAACGTCACCAGACGAAATTTCCCAACCAAAGTTTATGTTCGGCGAATGGTAATTTCGAGTGCAAGTGGCCGCGAGTGGACCGGACCAGGTCACCGCCAGCCTTCTGCTGCTTTTCGCACCAGCACTCTGAGTAACGGCCCGGGAAGCCGACACAGCCCTTGGTCTGGCCAGAACCCTGGCAACTGGCCCGAGCCGGCAGGTCTGTTACGCCCGCCTCGCCTCTTTTGACAACGCTGGCAGCCGCTAGCGGGGCTCCTGCCTCATTTTCGAGATATCGCTGATGACACTGTCCCGGCCCGTATCATATCGCGCCTCGCCGCGGCCGGACGACCAACGAAAAGAAAAAATATTCCGGCGGCCGCCCGGCCCGGTCCGGTCGGCCCTGTCCACCGCGCTGCCGGCCCCCAAGACTCCGGGCCCCGCTCCGGGCTCTGCTCCGGGCTCTGCTCCGGGCTCTGCTCCGGGCTCCAGGTTTTTGCTCGCGGCCCCGGCGTCATCAACGCCGCAAAGAGTGCGAACGCGCCGCTGCCGCGCCAAAGCTTGCAGGGGGACCGTGGTGGCGTGACTCTGCGCATGCGCGTAGCTGCGCCGGGCTCTGGGCCGGACTGCGTGGGTCCGGCAGCGGCTCCGGCAGCGGCTCCGGCAGCAGCTCCGGCAGCAGCGTCCCCGCGCGCGTCCTCCGCGCCTCCCGGGCTGAGTAAATCAGGAGCTTTATGACGGAGCCGCGGTTTAAATCACGCCTCCTGCCGCGGCTGGTCCGAGTCTGGCGGAGTCCGGCCAGAGCAGACGAAGCGGACTTCAAAGCGCCAAACCGCACCGCCGGTGTGTGTACAACACCGTGACGTGTTCACACACTCTTTTTATGAAGCAATAAGGTGATAGAAATACAGCGCGGCCCCAGCTCTGCCCGGCCAGCCCCCGCCGCCAGATCACCCACCGGGGTGCGGCGGGACTTTGTTGTAGCCCATCCCGTTCAATTAGCGAACCCGGAAAAAATGGATTTGCGCCTCTCCCCCTCCCTAGTCAGGAATAGACTATCGAAATTGTACCAAATCGATACGCCCCGCTCATCTCAAGTGGTGTTGCGCAAGGGTGTGTTATTTTTTCCCAGCGGCAGTGCGGGTCTATATCAGCAGAAGCGCCGCTAGGCCGGCCACGCTGCGCTACGCTACGCCACGCGATGGCGCGAGCCCCTATGGGGTCCCCTGGGCGGCGGGCTTCCGAAAACGGCTGTCCCGTGCGTATCTTTAACACATCTCCGAACAATGTATACTTTTGTTCTTCCGGAACATAATCACGGCGGTAGTAGGGGCCCGTGGGGTACCGGAGGAGCCGGCCGGAGCCGACCGGAGCCCAGCGTGGACCGGGCGGCAGCTAAGTGGGTCTGGCCGTGCTTGTTGCCAGTGCAGCGCGGCCTCTCGGCCCCCGGCGACCTGGGGCTGCTGCCGAGGCTGCTGCCGAGGCTGCTGCCGAGGCTGCTGCCGAGGCTGCTGCCGACCGGGGAAGATGCCCCCAGTCCCCTCCCCTCCCCTCCCGCGTGAGGACGAGATTGGGGAAATTGATACGGTATCGAGAACTGTCTCAGCTGCGGGGCGCGCGGCCCGGCCCGGCCCGGACGGCCCATCGTTTGCCTACGATGGCAGCTGCGGGCCCCGGGGCGGGGCGGGGCGGGGCGGGGCGGGGCGGGGCGGGGCGGGGCGGGGCGGGGCGGGGTGGGGCTGGGCTGGCACGGCATGTACAGCCTAATGATAAGCTCTTGTTAGGGCATGTATGTCGTTATGCATAGGTGTCCCGATATTTTATGATCGCGGGGGACGTTGGGGTACGGAAGGAGGGGAGAGTCGCCCGCAAACGGTTCGCTCATCTCGTCCCGTCATGATCAAATCAATATTTGCACTGAATAATACCGGGTGGAAAAGTTGAACGGCCTTCTCCCATTTCCCCTTTTCCCCCGGCCCTTTGACCATTTTGATTGCACCATGACCATGCCAGCAGCAGCGGCCCGGGACCCACCCGAGTGATGAGGGTCTCTCTCTCTCTGTCTCTCTCTGTCTCTCTCTGGTAGCTCGCTCGCTCTCGGCACCCTTCCAGTTTCACGACAGAAACGAGAGGTCAAAGAATGGGGAAAAATAAAAAATACAAGAAAAGCGCCGGTTAATGAGGAACCGTGTCTTCTGTTGGACGCTGTGTCTTGGTTGACAAAGTGCATGGATGCCTTTCGGGCTCCCAGGAGCCAAGGAGGCCAGTTGTTCGAGGCGGAGCAGCCGAGTCGAGCCCTCCCGACCTGAAGTTGTCCTCGTCTCTCTCGTCGCCTTTCCCTTCTCTCCTCCGTGTTTCGTCGATGTCCTCTTACTTCCCTGACCAATGACAACATGAATTTATACATGAGGATAGCCCGGTGCAAGGGTGCTAGTTACTCATTCTCCGCAGCGAGGCATTCCAACATGCAAATACAGCGACATGCGACCCACTAATAGGTCCCGTGTTGCATGAGCCCGGTTCTCGTGTATTTGCCGGAGCGTCAGGAGCACTGCCCTTTAGCTGTCGCTTTGAAAACAGTTTACGGTAAAATTGCGCTAAAAGAATGGGGACAAAATGTTTTGGTCGATGCTGTTGAATACGACAAGAGAGTCACACAAGGGTCTATCTATAAAGTACGTCCATGATTCAAAATATTGTCGCTAGCGCAAGCCTTTGGTCAGTCGGAGCACATGGGCGCCTGCTGGGTAGGCAACCACGATTTCTGTATGCACGCGTGTCGTGCGGGCTGGCCTATCCTAGCACTCGCAGGCGCTCGTCGTTGCCGTTCGCGATTTCATGCAGAAATAAATTGGTCTGCGACGGCGGCTGGGAGGATAACAAGATTTTGAGATAGAAACGTCTCCTTCACGATGAAGACCGCGTCGGAATAGTAACGATGAACTTCATGTGCATCGGAATGCACACTTGCAGCGTCGTGCGAGCTCCCTGGAATTTGACGACGGTGTAGTTTATATTTGCCCAGTTTTGCAAGCAGCAGCGCGGGGTACGGGCAGGGCGGGGCGCGGAGGCGCACAGGCCCCGCCTCCCAGCCTCTGAGCTCCACTCACTGCGGGCCCCCCTCACCCCCCCCCCCCCCCCCCTAGGCCCCACCCCACTCACGTGGCCCCCTCCACCGCGGCAGGCAGCGCCATGGGCTCGCCATGAGAGCTGTGAGAGGCTCCACACGCCCCGCTCTGGTGGCGTGCGAAAGCGCCTCACTGCAAGGCAAGAAGTAGTGATGGGAGCGGATGAATGAAGGCATATGTGGGAGAGAGATAGAACTGTTGGGTCCGCGCGCTGGGGGACATGTTGCACAGTGGTCACCGGGACCACCTGCAAATAGCGTACTTCGAAGAAGCCCGAAACGGAAGTAGCAAGAGGTCGTAAAGAAGAGGAATAAGAAGGGTGGAAGTATGAGCCGTCCAATGTGCTGGAGGGGGGCCGGGAGGGGGGGGGGGAGCGCGATTTTTCATACCTTCCCTCGTTCGTCTTCTTCGTTATACGACTTGTTACTTCCGTTTTGGTCTTCTCTGGAGTGCTGTATTTCGCATTACGATCACTTAAAAAAAAAAAAAAAAAAAAAATGAAGAGCCACATGAGGAACACGGATGTGCCCGTGAGCCTATCGGGACGCCTATCTGGACTCACAACAAAAAAGGATGAAAAATACATTTTGTAGCACGTGTCCGAAATAGAGCGGCGCGCGCGCGTTGCGTTGGCCGTGGAGGCCCGCTAGAGGCCCCTCCCACTGGCGGCCGGTCGTTTGGCCTCAACAGCCACAATTATGAAAATATGTGAATTATGAATCGGGCAGTGCCGGTGCTGGACGGAACGTCGGCACGGGTGGAGGGGGGGGGGGGGGGCAGGGCCGGGCAGGCGGGCACACCCCGGGGGCCCTGGGGGCTTTGGGGCGTAAAGTGGGATGGGAGGTGCTCGGCGGCTCGGCCCGCGCGCTCGCTGAGTTTCCAAACAGTCCACACGCTCCGCCATTGACAGGGGAGGGGAAGGGGGAGGCGGAGGTGACGCGCAGACATCTTTTTCACTCCTAAATAACACGCTTTATGTAAACTTTGCCAGGAGAATGGGTAAAAAAAAGTGGTGTCGCCATAACGCCCGTTTATAGTTCTCTAACAGTTTGTGTCCGTTTCAAATATCATTTTCGCGTTTTATTTATTCACTTGAAAGAATGTTGCCGTGATAGTTTGCCATGGTGGATCTCTACTGAATTCATAGTGCGGCGGCCTTCCAGCTAACCGGTCACACCCTGGCGGCGCGGGGCCTGCGACTTGGCCAGAGGCTTTGCATACAGTGGCACGGAACAGTGTGGATGGCCCGGCCCGGCCCGGCTGGGCCCAGCACACCTCTTGTGAGAGCTCTGCTAGGGGGCTGCAGGGCTGCAGCTACTGCATGTGCAAAGGGCAGCCCTGGCAAAGAGGCTGATCGCCCGATAAATAACAGTGTTACCAGCATTGCCATGCTAAAGGGCTCGGCGCTGGGCGCGGCGTGCCACGTGCGCCCGCCGCTCTGCCTTCCAGGTGGTCGCCTGTGGCGCTATCAGGGGAATATCTGCAGAGTGTCGCAGGGTTATGAGTGTCGACGCCATGGCGGCTCCAGGCGGCTCCAGGCGGCACCCCTGCCCTTGCCCTTTGCCTTCCCTGAGGACGTCCAGCTGCATGGTCGGACACGCCTCCTTCGTCAAGACAAAAGTCTCACCCGGCCGCCGCCCCGGCAGTCTGGGGCTGCTGTGACTGCTGGCTCTCGAAAGTTCAAAAAGTTACAATATCAGAGCTGACATTGCGGTTTGCGCGGGTACTTTTGGGTCGTTTAGGTTTACTGTATAGCCCCACAGTTGGAATTGGAAGACGTTTTAGACGAGTGCCCACAATAAGTGTTTCTCTGCTGGGCTCCGCAGGCACGCAGCCCGGCTGCAGACTCCCGTCCTGTCCGCCAAGACCAGAAGCAGCGACACCAGTAATGAATAGGCGTTCGGGCCTCCCCCTCACCTTGCCCGGGGACACGCACCGCTGCCGACTCTCCGCCTCTCTCTGCCTCTCTCATTGCCGCTGTCTCTGAAAACACACGCAAGGCACTGGTATCCACATCTCACTCCTTGGCCGGCAACGTCACTCTTGGAGCAAGTGTGTGAGAGAGAGAGAGAAAGCGTGGCAAGTCCAGAGCATCCAGCCCGAGGCGAAAATGTCGCCCTGACAGGAGTGGCATTAGCAGTGATAAAACATGCCGGCAACTGAAATGCAAAGGCAGCAAAAGGCCACTAATTCCAAAGCGACTCGACTCGAGTACCAAACACGACAGAGAAGGAGAGAGAGAGAGAGAGAGAGAGAGAGAGAGAGAGAGAGAGAGAGAGAGAGAGAGAGAGAGAGAGAGAGAGAGGAAAAAAAGAATAATAATAATAAAGAGCATACATATGGCTGTGCGCGAAGCTACCGCGTCTCTTGATTATTTACCGACGTAGTAAAGAAGAATATTTTTCCCCCTTCGGAAAAAAACTCCATCCACGACTTGTCGTTTGTTGTGTTTTGTCGCCCGAGGGATGGGGTGGCTGGCCTGGGAGCACCTTGCAGGGCGGGAGGACGTTCGGGGAGCAAGGTGCAGCGAAGCTGGTACACCTGGTCCCTGATTTGGACCGATCGGAGATAGGAGCAGTCCCAAAAGTAAAAAGAATGTGGTAAATGGCCGATATGCATCGATCGATAAATGATTTTCTGCAGAGTGAAATTGTCCTCTAGTGACTCATCATGGGGCTATCAAAATATTTACGCGCTTATGGTGGGAGAAACATGCAGACCATGCAAACAGTCAGGTTCTGGTTCGTCACCAGCTTGCTTTTCCACAGTCAGATAAAAAGTTACAATAATTTGGGTTCAAACGAGTAAAAGCCATCGGCCATTGGCCCGGGTCCTAGACCACCACTCTGTACGCGCGAGTGAAGACCTTAGTGCGGCGCGCGCGGACAGCCACGTAGAACGTAACCCCGGGGCATTCCCGGCCGGGAACACGACACTAACAGGCCATTTCCGTGCGTTTTCGGGGCGAGACTTCGCGCCGCTCCGCCGCTCTGCTGCTGGTGTGCCGCCGCTCCTAGTGGCCTTATAGGCTTCACCCCACCCCCCCCCCCACCCCACCCCCACCCCACCCCACCCCACCCCACGCCCGGCGCACGGCTGCCTCCTGCGCGCACCGCCCCGGGGCTGGCTGAGGCACGGGCCTAACGTGTCACGCACACCTCTCGCCGTCAGACCCACGTAACACCCGCCACTTACGGCTTTTCACGTTTTTTTTCGACAATAACACAACGTCGTACAACAGCAGCAGCGCACGTGTGTGTGTGTGTGAGTGAGTGGCCGATGCCCACGGCCCACGGCCCACGGCCCAGCGGCTAACGCACGGACGGCCGTGCAAGGGCTACGACGCCGGGCTATGCCTCCCCCTCCCCCTCCCCCGAGTAGCGCGCCGGCCGTTTATAGTTATCTCGCAGCTCATCGATGGCCATATGCGCGGCGCGAGAGGCGTGTTATACGCTCACATGACTCTGTGTGCACCTTACGTGTACGTACGGTACGGACCGAGTACCCGGCACCCCGCAACCACCGGGTACCCAGCCCAACCCACCCCAGCCCGGACCACGCCGCTTTCTTTTGTTCTCTCTCTCTCTCTCTCTCTCTCTCTGTCTCTCTCTCTGTCTCTCTCTCTGTCTCTCTCTCTGTCTCTGTCTCTCTGTCTCTGACTCTCTGTCTCTGTCTCTGTCTCTCTCTCTCTCTGTCTCTCTCTCTCTGTCTCTCTCTCTTTCTCTCTTTCTCTCCCTGTGTATGACCGGTGCAGCTTGGACTTCCCTCAAACTCCGCTTCTTCTCCTACTACAGCTTCTGTCCGCTCCAATCAAAAAAATTAATGAAAAATTCGACGGCTCCTATCCAAACACAAGTTATTTTTTTGCTCGGATTCAAACCCTTGCATTGGCTCTCCCGCAGTTCCAAACCATCGTTATTGCATGACTCGTTCCAAACACTCGTTATTGCAAGGCTTTACCCGAACCCTTGCAACTGACATTTTTAGGTGTTTCGAGTTACAGCTTGCCACCAAATCTACATTGCATTCCGAACCTGTTGACACCCTTTGAACAATTATTGAGTCGGTATTTCTCCCCTAATAAAGAATGGGAGATATGAACATAACCTCAAAGACAGGCTGGTTTCCGTGCCAAAGCCAAGCAACTTCACTTCGTCCGTGGTCGCCTTCATTCTAATTATGTATGTGTTCACTGATAGGATTCCAAACTTAAATGCATTTATATCGAAAACATTGAAGAACATATTGGACGACACTTTGATTTATACGAATCTGCAACTTCACAGATATTCTTAGCCATAATATTCCGAATACTAGAAGAGAGCAGACGATAAGTCTGATCATAGAAGTGGGTTTCAGTTAATGTGATAAGAATATAAATAGAAAGTTTCTTACAAGTTTAAGTTGCCAAATTAAACTATGCAGAGTGAAAGCAGGGCATTCATAGTAATTATTAAGTGTTTCACACTCACCAAACGAAAACAGTTCCATGGAAACAAATCATCAGCGGGGTTAGGCTGGACAGGCCGTCGTATTTTCCGTTCTTGTACGCATAACACGCTTTTATCTGGCAATATGATGACTAGTAAGCATTCCCGAGACCCTAACTCATGCGCAGGGATGATGCAGGGAAATAAATACACCACTCCTGAATTGATTTCTCAGCTGAAACTTTCTTTTCTGTTTTTCTCGAAACCACCGAAGTGCCAGTTGCTAGGGTTTGAACCACGCATTGCAATAGCGAGTGTTCGGAGCGAGTCATGCAGTAACGATGGTTTGGAATTGCGGGAGAGCCAATGCAAGGGTTTGAATCCGAGCAAAAAAATAACTTGTGTTTGGATAGGAGCCGTCGAATTGGTCCGCAACAGTTTTTGAAATGTATCGGGCGTTGTACAGCGCAGCAGTACGCGAAAAGATAGCACACATTATAATGGAAAGGGGTATATTGTTCCCCGATTTCGCTGACCCATCGTGTGTGTGACACATTTAGCCGTTTATTTTTTCCGTCGCCGCCATGTTTCCCGCTCTCCCTTTATTTTCGTGCCGCGGCGCGCTGCTCGCTCTTCCATTATTATTATACCGCGGCCCTTATCGTCCCATCGGACAACGACACTGTCCAGTCACGTGACGAAAGCAAAACGCTTTTCCCCGACGACGCCGGTCGTCAAAATCGCACCGCGCGGGAAGTCACGCAACTGTCCGGGACCCGCGCCGCGGTTACGATCGGACGGAAAGTTGTTGTGGTGTCCGTCGGGAAGCAACGAGTCCCAGCGGACAGAGCGCAGCAGGGCGCGGGGCGGAGCGGAGCGGGCAAGGCCTTTATACCGCTGGGTCCGAGTGCGACACTCAAACATTGCGGTGCTAGCTTCGTGTTCGACACTGTGCCGTATGCAGTGAATTAATTAGTATATTAGACTCGTGAGGTTTCGGAGACTCCGGGTATTTAGACAATCGTTCGGTCTTCAATTATTGTTATTATTTTTTTCGCTAAAGGAGGAAAAAGCAGAAAAAAATTGTTTTGTGCTCGCATAACGAACCTCTTTGTAGGAGCAACTAACATTTTGTTGGAGCAACTAAAATTTGTTTCCCCCAACAAAATTTTATTTCGCCGACAAAAATGTACTGCTTGTCCGAAAGTCAACTTAAAAAAATAGTTCCGACCACTAATCTTTTTTCTCCGTGCTGGTGGGCAGCCCTTTCCCACACCCCTCGGGACACAATGGGCCCTGCATGTCGGTATCGGGTATCACTGCGCAGCCAATGCAGGTAGCTCTGCGTGCCATTAGCGCTGAGCAGATAGCGCGGCGCAGAAGCTGTATCAGGTAGCGGCCAAGGCAGCGGCCAAGGCAGCGGCACGGTGTCGTGGGCGGGAGGACAGCCGTAACCCCCACCGAATAGATTTGGTATGGCGCGGTGACATGGTCCCGCGGTGGTGGTCGCTGTCGTTCGCTGTCTTGGGGGCCCCGGCGCGTCCGTGTTCCGGGAGGACACGACATCCATCGTGAAATTTCCCCGCCCCGCTTGCCCGCTCGACGCGTGTAAAGCGTGTGTAATTACAAAAGACAGAGTCGTCGAAATAAATCGAACTCGCCGCGCCCGTAGCGCGGGCCCCATCGCCACGCGTGGGCCTTCTTCGACGCGTTGAAAACGCTGACGGGGCGTAACACGGCCCCCGGCAGCCCCTGGCCGGTGCTGGCCGTGTAGGGCGTAGGTGTAAAACACGTGTGGTTACCCGAAATCTATTATTACCGGTCCGGTCAGCACACGGCAGTGGCACGGCAGTGGCACGGCAGCGGCACGGCAGTAACACGGCTGTCACGGCAGCGCGCATGGGCCGGCCGCGGGTCGGGTCCGGCGCCGTCAGTCACTGCCACAGAGATACTCCACCGCAGCGCAGCGTTCAGGGGCACCCGCCGGGCACCGCTGTCCCCATCAATACCTGTCCCCCTGTACCGCGGTCCGCACCCGAACCGGCCACCACCCACCAGCAGAGAGAGAGAGAGAGAGAGAGAGAGAGAGAGAGAGAGAGAGAGAGAGAGAGAGAGAGAGAGAGAGAGAGAGAGAGAGAGAGAGAGAGAGAGAGAGAGAGAGAGAGAGAGAGAGAGAGAGAGAGAGAGAGAGTAAAGAAAGAGTAAGATCAAGTCAAGAGAGCGTAAAATTTCGATCAAAATCGCCACTTTTCAACTAGGGTTTCAGTAGGGTCTTCCCTTAGCAGCACGGGGTCCCACGACGCTACAGTGCAAACCCCGCGGCCAATACCAGATAATTTTCCTGGGCACGGAGGCGCACAAAAGTCACATGTAAACACACGCACGCACACACGCGCACGACAGAGCTGCGGTGGGAGGCTCGGGTTACCGCGGCGGGCCTAGGACGGCAGCCTGCAGGTCCCCAGTCAAGGCCCAGTTGTGATGGTGTCATCGCATCGCTCAGTACCGCGGACCACTGCAACTGCACTGTGGTGCGGTGCTGTGCGGTGCCGTATGCAGTACACTGTAGTAATAGCAGCTGCATCATTACAGTAGAGAAACAGATTCTTAAGCATTCAAGAATATTTTCTCGAATCGAAGCCAATCTTACAGTTGAATCAAGAAATATTCTTGAATCAATAATGATATTCTTGAATGCAAGAGCATCGGCCATCGGCCCGGCGTCTTCTAGCGACGCTATAAATTACCATTTTCACTTATGTCCCTCATTCCGTCCTTATGGAGACTAATGTGACGTGTAGATGAGGCGGCCGGAGCTCGTCCGGACTCGTCTCCATCGCACACAGCCTCCAGCAATTAGTTCATCTCCGTTTAGCAGCGGCCATATAAGACGCTCCGTCTCCCTCGCTCCTGCGCTCGGCGCCGACCGCCTTTCTCCTCACTCTCTCTCGCTCCCTCTCACCGCACGTCGCCCCGGGGGACAGCGCGGGCAGGCCGAGTGAGTGATCCGGTCCGGGCGATGAGTAACCAGGCGGTAACCGGCGGCGGGGCGGAGAGGTGCGGCGACTGTGAGGCTCATGAGGCCGATGAGTTTGATGGGCGGCGGGGCGGCGGGGTCTGACATGCACTACCCCTAACCTGCTTGCCACCGGCCCGCTCCCGGAATAACGCACACAAACGCCCTGTGGACCCTTTGTCGCCTGTTCGCCGATTTTTACAGCTATGCCTCACTTTATTCCCTACACACAGAGGAAAAACTTTCAACCTGGATAAGAGTACACTAAAAAGGGAGCGTTTCTTCGGGGCGGGCGATACCCAACAGCTTTCCGCATCGTAGAGGAAAGAGCCGTCGTGGCGCGCGCGGTATCTGCATCTAAATTACACGGCCGCAGCACGGCGGCGCACGGCGCATGCGCTGTGTTCTGGTCACGTGGTCGAAGACGCTCGGGGCGACGCAAAAGCAGCCTCTTTTCGGCGCGCCTCGTTAGTTCGGAGCAGCTGGCATGTCATACCCACGCCGCGGCGCGGGCCGCAGTGCCGGGATACGGCGGCGGTGGGTGTCCTGTGTGTCCTGTGTGCTGGGCTCGGCAGGTGCCCGCCGGAGCCCGCCGGAGCCCGCCGGAGCCCGCCGGAGCCCGCCGGAGCCCGCCGGAGCCCGCCGGAGCCTAGGGGCACTACGATCCGAGCCGCGATACACACCAGCGCTCGGATGGTCAACCATCTCGGTTCGTCTCCCCGGGCCGGCGCCCCGCCCCCAGAGTCCAAGGTCCCACGCCCCATAAACACCACCAGCCACTCCCCTACGGCAATCAATCACTTAGGAACCCGTCAAAAATATGTATCAATGTGATTGAATCGGGCTGCAATTATTTTTTGGGTATTCCCAAGGGGTGCGGCAGTCGCGTAAGGGCGGCGAAATAGCCATTTTTGTTAAAATATTGCATGGCCAGGAATGATGGTGAAAGTATATGCAAATCGGTTTTTGAATTCATCATCGTATGGACTGCCTACAGATTACATACTGGATGGCATGGTTGTAGAACGCGCACTTGTAAATTGTTCCGCCTTCCACCATTTATTGTGGTGCTTGTGTCCAACCGCCTCATGAGCCGGGCCAGGTATACTTTCTTCTGCCATGCACCTCGCCTGCGGGATGGTACCGGGTACCGGGTACGGGTACCGGGTACCGAGAAGGCACATACCCCTTTCGGACACACCCACCATCCCGAAAGGAGGAAAAATAAAAAGCAAAACGGTCACCACCGCCTCCTACGGTTTAGGGGCTAACACACTTTTTTTGTTTTTAATTTCCGTAAGCCCTCATAGCCCGATTTTTCCGAACACCTATTTTATATTTCGTTTTCGTTATGCATCGCCTTATTACTATTATTATATTTCTGTAAGGAGCAGCGCTTGGCTAATGATAACGTTTGGATTTGGTCCTGCGGGGATCTCGTCACAGAGGGTTACCTACGTGGTTTCGCTCGGCAGCACAGTCACTTCTCCCCAAACGGTGCGATTAGCTCGGAAATTTGGTTGGACACGATGGACCCCAGGACCCGTTGTCCTGACCGCTCCGACCCTTGCAGACCCAGACGAGACGACGCCCGTTGACAACGATGGAACCAGCGTCACGTCGTCTTCGGAGAACTACCCATGGAATTTGGCGGGATGTGTCTGTGTGTGTGTGTGTGTGTGCGGTGATTTTCACGTACCCACGGAACAAAGTACGGAAAACTGGGTCTGCCGATCGGCTGCTTTGGCGTCAGCACAGCGCCGTGAGGCAAGTGTCATTAAACGTTCGACCTGAATGCACGGCAGTATTTATGCATCGTCGGGTGGACCTCATCCCTTGGTAGTCATCAAAAGCTCATCAACGTAGCGACAGAGGGGTGGCACGTTGTCAAACAACACTAGATGTCAATCTGACCAGATGGTATCCTTATACATTAAAATCAAATAATCGCAAATACGACCGGTGATACAACGTGTGTTAGCGGAGATTGGGGTGGATGGTCTCTTCTCACCCCGCTCTTCTCTGCAGCGGCACTGCATGCAAGTCACGAAGTGCCGGGGGCCGGGGGCCGGGGGCCGCAGCTTGGCGGGACGAACACCAGGAACTCATATCATACTCGATAAGCAGATTCCTGGGAGTTAGTCGATTTTACGCCGGTTGGTGAACGCTTATAGACGCGAACATCGCCCAGCGCGAGGCGCGAGAGACTTCACCGGTGTGGGGTGATGGAGCGGCTGCCCTCAATAAAAGATAAGGCTAGCGCCTGTGGTTTTACACAGCCTTTCTTCCTCGGGGAGCGGGCAAAACGGTAATCAAGACCGGAGTGACGTCTCATCGAGGTATCGAATGTTGCTATCGTTTCGTTCTAATGGCAACAGTCACCTGCACAGCCGAGTAAAATTGTGCAGATGTCTAAGCAAAACATTAAAATTATATGTGTGTATATATATTTTACGTGGTGGACATACTGCGTTGCACGCAGGACATATATTGTTGCTAGCGCCTTTTCACACGATATGTGTAGTCTCCGGGAATCGTCACGTTGTTGCCCCTTTTTATATCTCAGCCTACGTGGCCGCCCGTTCCTGCTCGTATGAAGTCAATGCTACCTGGGCTACTTTATTAAGGATTACGTTTTATAAATCTCATCAGAGGCGCCGCCGGCGGGTGGGGAGGACCGATATTGGAACGAGGAGACAGGATATTGGCATCGATACTGCCTCGGCCCGCCCTGGCGCCTGTTAACCCTTGACCGCCCCCGTACCTACCTGGAGCTCAGTCCCACGCCGCTGAGGCTCTCACGCCCCCCATAGGTCCAAAGGGGGCCCCAGATGGGCCCCAGCCTCTCCGCACCGTGTCACAAAGCGGGTGGTTCACAAGAGTACCGTTCCCCCTTCTGATTTAGGGTATCCGTGAGACCAATACGTGTTCCCGCCATCGTAGATTTTACAACAACAACAACAACAACAACAACAACAAAAAGCATATATGCAACTTCTCTTTACGAGGATTGACCACACCTCATTTGAAATCATGTCTGGAAGGGAGCATGTGATGGGAAATAATGCTAAAACGAGGGTGAGGGGAAAGGTGGGAGTGTGCACGGAGACCCGACAGAGGCGCCAGCCTGCGCCAGCCGGGGGGCGCCAGCCGGGGGGCGAGCTGAGCGAATTAAGCCCTCTTCATTTGTCGTAATGGTCCATGATTGAGGTGGAAGCGACCCATAAGGGTGTTCGACAGCCGACACCGATGCACTTTGCGTGGCGGGTGCGCTCTGGCGAGATAAGGTTCAGACCGGCAGACGACCGGATATTGCCTGTGTCTTACCCTTCGTGCCGGATGTGCCACACGGATCGGTGTAATTTCCAAACATGCCGATCGGCGTTAAAAAAAAATGCTTCAGTCGAAGCAGGTACGAAACTGGGTCGTTTTAAAACATTTTTGTCTCTGAGTCAACGCTACAGTTACGTGAATCCGGATTCGGCACTTTGGGAGCGATGTTGGAAGTGCGCCGCGGGCCACAGAGGCGGTGACTCACGCCGCCAGCAGCCAGCAGAGCCCGGCCGGGCCTGGGCGGCTCGCTGCATCCGCTTTTAAACGGTAGTCACATGATGCGCCCACTTTTTATGCCATAAATATATTGATCAGGGCCCACGGGTGCCCACGGGTGCCCACGGGTGCCCACGGGTGCCCACGGGTGCCCACGGGCCCACGGCTGGCCAGGGGCATAAGGGGCCCGACAGCATGGCGGGCGGCCAGGCGGGGCAGCCAGCAATCATCTCGCACTTCCTAAACGCCGTACTAAAATTGGTCTACGGCACATCTACAATTTTGGTTGTTTCGAACACCGGCAGCAGCCGAGCAGCGCGCCCCACTACTTCTCAGACGTCGTCAATCCTCGCAGCTACCTGTAAATTGGCGGCTAGGCACGGGCGTCTTCTACACCCTCTTCAATGAAGAGGAAATGAAAGTCGCTTAATCCGGAACGTCACTGTACTGTTTTGCGTAGCTCGGCAATTTTTACAATTTCTGTGAACGTTTAACGCACGCCGGCCCAGAGCTGCCTGCAGGGCATATGATAGAGAGCACTCCGAAATAGACAAACACCACAAAGGAGAGCGGCTGTTTATGTAAATGGTGCCATGAACAGGCCTCGGAGCCACACCTGTCAAATTTGAATAATTCGTCCTGGCTTCTGGACCACGCCGACGTGGACCACCGACCACTTATTCATCGTGACCAAAACGGTGGGGCAAACGACGTTTTTCGCTCATCTCGCGTCTCGTGAGGCAACGGCATTTTATCCGAGACTCTGCTAACCTGCGTTTTTGTGAGACCATCCTCAAAACCATTTCTGCCTACACTTTCCAGGTCATTATGAATTTTCGTTTTTTTTGTACTGCTCTATTTGACATGCAACGATATTACAAATATATTTTTACAGTGCACACCGATCTATGCCAGGGGAGGACCGGGCTCAATTTAGAGCTCGTTGGAAAAGCCGGCTCCCTGCTTGCATCCAGGACAGGTCAGTTCGGGAGCCACCGAAAATCACGGCCATACAGCATAAACCGTATGGCAACCCTTTCATTTTCCAATTACGGACGATGCCCGCAATTAGCATACCTCCTGGCTGCCTCCGCGGCGTTGTTGTAGTGCGCGCCGGCAGCCTGACAGTTAAAGTAGGGATGGTACGGCGGCCCCCACGACGATAGTTTCGAACACGCCGTTTACCGCGGGAGCTGCTTCCGTTCGCGGGGCCGGGCCGGGCCGGGCTGCGCGCTGCTTTGCTCACACTCTAAAACGTGCGACTCTGTCGGCGGACAAATATCATCGTGAGAGTTCGTCTATGAGACCTCGTTCTATTTCAATCGCCGCCATTTCGAATCCGTATGTCTGTAACAAGATGGTGTAAGGAGGCCGTGGAACAATTATTTATAAGTAATGCGTTGGTTCCACACAGCCCCCTGCGGCCGCAATCACAACGCATGGTAATTACATCTGACCTGCGTGCACCCGGTATTACTTCCCGTTCGAGCTCATAACTCTCTCTCTCTCTTACTCTTCCGTTACCAAAGAAGCGAACACCTCTGATGCGTATGGCATATGCATGTATACACTAAAATACATGTAAATGTCCGTGAACTTTAGCTCTTTAACTCGTCACAAGTATTTTCCAGTATGAACGATCTCGTTATCAAATGTGCGGTGTGTGTGAAAAACTGCCGCGAGATTCGAACCGAACGTGCGTCATCGCGACGAACGGATTAACGAAACCATCGGGACCAATAAAAAGTTACGATACGACACGGAACTTATTGGAGCGAAGATTGGAGTGAGAGTAAAAGTGAAGCAGCTGATGCTTTGGTGTTTGGCCGGGAGGAGCGCGAGACGGGCTCCGAAGTGAGACTACAGAGGTGGCGATGGATCGCTAATGAAACTTCGATCTCTCAAGATAACGAACTCGACATGCGCAAAACGAAGCCACGCAACTGAACGGCGTTCGCTTCTCAGTTACGAGAACGCGGCGGTTGACGCGTGGAGCTTGGACCGTCTAATGCGGCTCATGCTCCTGGATGCGACTGTTTACAATGAATTTCTGCCGCCTGGCCTGGAGCGGGGCGCGTAGCTCAGCTAGCGCGGCCTGAGTGTGAAAACGGTAATTGAATGTCGTGAGTTACGTGTTCTAGAGGTAGCGTTCTCGCACACGTTAGCTGACCGCTCGCAACGTGTGGACGAGCAGCGGACATTCAACTCGAAGTCAAGATTCTAATTACTTAAGCTGATCCTAAGCTTATTAAAAAATAACTACAGAGCACCGAGAGCAGGGGCTGGCAACACAGTAGGGATCGCCTGAAGCGATGCTTGCCGCATGCGGTGCACCCGTTCTTTTGTACTTCTTCAAATTCCAGTGCATTTCTACTCCATATCGTACAAACTGAAGTCCTGGCCTATTTAGGGTGTACTGTGACACATAGCATCCTTTAAAATTGTCAGCGTTGAACGTTCTGCCTTTGTGTTAGAAACCAACTAGATCATCTCCTAAGAATAGGGCAAAATTAACGAAATCGCAAACTTTGCCCCCATTCTTTTAGAACATATGTGTATTTCCGGGCGCCGGCAGTTAGCCTAGTACACCGCATCAGTACTATAGTTAAAAATAAAGCAAGCACTGGAACTGTGCATAGTCTGGTTTGTACATGCTAGGGAAAGGCGATGGACACATTTCGACCCATATGCAGGCGGCAAGCATCGCTCTAGACGATCCCTTCTGTGTTGCCAGCCCCTGATCAGAGACAAATGTTAAAGAACTGGGAACCACGGGCTGGTCTATAAAGAGGCTCGAAACGGTGGAGCCGACTTCAAGACGCCCGTGGCGAATAACTTTTTTTTACTCCTGAAGCAATCTCGGGGACTTGCCCGCGTGCGGGTAGGGGTTGGGGCACGGCGGTCGGTGCGCCGCACGGTAGCCGTCCTCTGTCAACCACAATTAGTTTCACCGTTACGCCCCGGGCGGCCCCGGGCGGCCCCGGGCCGCGGCCATCGTCTGACATGGGCCGCCGCCGGGCCGGCCGAGCCAAGACCTCTGCGCGCCTTGATTTGAATACGCCCGGCGAGTGGGCGCCCATTTTTCAACTGTTTCATTACCACCGCAGCAGCAGCACTGGTGCCGGCGTTGACCACACGTGACCACCACGTGTGCGGCTCCGCGTGTTGACGCACGGAAGTTCTCTCATGAGAATGTGTCCAGATAGTCCAGTCATCCTAGCATTTTTGATTGAAAAAATTTGCGGCCAGACGAGCTTTTGGGGTTTGGTAGAGTAGGTCATTCTAAGCAACTCCTAAAAATTTCAACTCGATCTGACGGTAGGTTTTTGAGAAAATCGACCTCAAAGTGGCCAATTTTGAACCTTTTTTTCGGCTTATTATTGAGGCACTCAAGCCGGCGCCGTTCCGTCCTAAATAGTCCTAGAGCATTCGGATTTGGTTTAATAGACGCGGAAAAGTCTAGGGATTCTAAATATGTGCAGGTTGCTGCACTTTGGAGTGATCGTCTGAGAGGTAAGTTGAAAAAACTGAATTTTGGGTCAAAGTTTTCAAATAGTGCAAGTAAGGTTTTCCTAACATTTCTCAGAAACGGAGGCACAATTCAAAAAACGGTTGTCTATAAACGTTGTAGAGCATACACTTAGCTTTAAGTCAAGCTGTCTAGGGCTTCTATGCGGTGATTGGTTACGGAGATAATCGACTTAGAAGCCTACCGGGTGATGAAAATCGGCATTTCACGATGGTTCCACTTTTGGACCTTCAGCTCGATGCTGCTTGGCCTCAAATTGACGTAGGACTCTCGGGTTTGGCTCATAAGACGCGGAAAAGTCTGAGGATTCGAAGCGTAGCCAGGTTGCGGCACTTTGGGGTCCTTATTTGAGATTTATCTTGTAAAAACTGCAATTTGACTAAAGTTTCCAAATGAGAAAAGTGAGGTTTTTCGCAAAAATCTCAAAAACGGCTACACAAATCAAAATATGTTCCTTTATGAACGCTGTAGATCGAAGTTTAATCTTTAAAATGACATGTCTCCGGTACTCGTGTGATCATCGACGTCAGAGAAAAGGGGGTCCGAACGGCGTCGCGCGACGTCACCCGCTCGCCCCCGGCCGGCCTGGGCCCATGTGTGCCCCAATCGGTTTTCGAATTGCAGCACATTTCGCGCTCAGGTGTGTGAACAACGCCCTCCCACGCCGGCCGGGGAAACTTTAGTCAAATTGCAGTTTTTTCAAGATAAATCTCAAATGAGGACCCCAAAGTGCCGCAACCTGGTTACGCTTCGAATCCTCAGACTTTTCCGCGTCTTATGAGCCAAACCCGAGATTCCTACGTCAATTTGAGGCCAAGCAGCATCGAGCTGAAGGTCCAAAAGTGGAGCCATCGTGAAATGCCGATTTTCACCACCTGGTAGGCTTCTAAGTCGATTATCTCCGTAACCAATCACCGCATAGAAGCCCTAGACAGCTTGACTTAAAGCTAAGTGTATGCTCTACAACGTTTATAGACAACCGTTTTTTGAATTGTGCCTCCGTTTTTGAGAAATGTTAAGAAAACCTTACTTGCACTATTGGAAAACTTTGACCCAAAATTCAGTTTTTTCAACTTACCTCTCAGACGATCACTCCAAAGTGTAGCAACCTGCACGTATTTAGAATCCCTAGACTTTTCCGCGTCTATTAAACCAAATCCGAATGCTCTAGGACTATTTAGGACGGAACGGCGTCGGCTTGAGTGCCTTAATAATAAGCCGAAAAAAAGGTTCAAAATTGGCCACTTTGAGGTCGATTTTCTCAAAAACCTACCGTCAGATCGAGTTGAAATTTTTAGGAGTTGCTTAGAATGACGCACTCTACCAAACCCCGAAAGCTCGTCTGGCCGCAAATTTTTTCAATCAAACGGCCCTTTTTTGGCTAGGATGACTGGACTAAGAACAGACTGTAGCGTGCGGAGGTCAGGGGGAAGTCATAGCAGCTGGCACACTGTAGGGCACCTTGCCAAAATGTGGCAAGGTGGACCCGGTGGGCTATGTTGCTGTGCTTCCACATCCTGCCACGGTCCCCACTGCAAACGCCAGGGCGTCTGAGTGACGGGCAGGCCTCAGTACGCGGGCCGCAGGGGCCGCGGGGGCTGTGGGGGCCGCAGGGGCCGCGGGGGCTGCGGGGGCTGCGGGGGCCGCGGGGGCCGCGGGGGCCGCGGGATGGGTCTGCCGCCCGGGCTGCGTCCAGTGGTGTGATGCGATTGAGAGCTGGCCTGAGCTACGACTTCATAAATTAGACGTGCCGACTCAGAGCAGCTACTTCTACTTTGCTTTCATAAATCTTTGTTCAAGTCAGCAGGGCACGGCCAGGCATGACCAGGCATGGCGCGAAGCTCTCGCTTTTCGATTTGAACCGACCGCCGCCGGGCGGCCCGGCCCAGGGAGCACGTCCGGAGTGGTGAACTGTTTCCACCTGCGACCAGTCGGGAACCGTTTCGGTACAAGAGCCTCTCCGAACGCAGCCCGGCCCCCGGGCGAGTACCGAGGCAGGGTGTGACGGGCGGAGGGTACTATGCGGCGGCTGGGGTACCCTGTTTTTGGTTATGAATGGGATGGGGTTGAGAAAATCAGATCTTGTGCACCGAAACAAAAGGCTCCGGTTCGGTTTGAAACACGCGAGAGGAAACCCGCACACAGTGACATCAGCAACGTGTTTTTTAATCGGCCGCGTATAAAGAGTGTTGACAAAAGACAAAGTGAACCGACACCGCTGCGGGGGAGGCAGTCAGTCTGCCGTAAGAGATTGTGCCCCCTGCGGCCCCCCGCGGCCCCCCGCGGCCCCCTGCGGCCCCCGTCCCCAGCCGGTCAAACGAAAACAAAATGACGAGCGTTATTATTCGATATGAGAAAATGAACAAAAATCGAAATCACGGCGACGCCGGCGTTGTCTGTGGCACGGGGGCCCCGGCGGCGTTGGCAGACCTGCCGACCCGGCGGCCCCGCGGCAGGGTAGGGGCTGATTGTTTTCAAATTGTGTGAGTCGCGATAAAACGTGGTGCGCTATCCGGCGGGCTGCATGTGTGGGGGCGGCCCTGGCGGCCCTGGCGGCCCCAGCGGTCCTCAGCCGCCGTGGGTGATGGCAGCGCGGACAATAGGAGATTGGGAGCTGGAGCGGGAATATTAGAGATACTATTGTGTTTCCCGCCCAATGAACGGGATTTTGCTAAATTTTGCGTCCCGTTTGACTACCCCCTTTTTTCCACACAACGGAACCACGCATATAGCCAGTCAGAACTAACAGTCACGATCTTCGCCCAACTGCGGGCTGATGACTGGAGACCAAAGTTTCTGACCGAGTCCGAGAGCGCTCGTAAAACCCACACAATAACCAGCGCAGGATTACAATAATTGCGCAGGAGCCGCCGCTGTGGGAGAGGGGGGGGGGGGGGGGGGGGGGGAGCAGTGGCGCCCCTGCATTGCAAAGGCCGTGGTGCGCATGCATGTAAAAATAAATATAAATAAAGTTGTCAAAAATTAGGGGAGGTTGGGAACTCGTAAAGTGCGAGTCGAAAGGTGTATATAAGGGTGGCCCAGCGCCAACCAGAAGCAACCCCCGCTCGTGTGCGCCACAAGTCCACATAAAGCAGCAGGAGCCGGGCCCCTGCCCTGATTATTCGGGTAAGCAGCAGCGGCAGCAGCGGCAGCAGCGGCAGCAGCGGCAGCAGCGGCAGCAGCGGCAGCAGCGGCAGCAGCGGCAGCAGCGGCAGCAGCGGCAGCAGCGGCAGCAGCGGCAGCAGCGGCAGCAGCGGCAGCAGCGGCAGCAGCAGCAGCAGCGGCAGCAGCGGCAGCAGCGGCAGCAGCGGCAGCAGCGGCAGCAGCGGCAGCAGCGGCAGCAGCGGCAGCAGCGGCAGCAGCGGCAGCAGCGGCAGCAGCGGCAGCAGCGGCAGCAGCGGCAGCAGCGGCAGCAGCGGCAGCAGCGGCAGCAGCGGCAGCAGCGGCAGCAGCGGCAGCAGCGGCAGCAGCGGCAGCAGCGGCAGCAGCGGCAGCAGCGGCAGCAGCGGCAGCAGCGGCAGCAGCGGCAGCAGCGGCAGCAGCGGCAGCAGCGGCAGCAGCGGCAGCAGCGGCAGCAGCGGCAGCAGCGGCAGCAGCGGCAGCAGCGGCAGCAGCGGCAGCAGCGGCAGCAGCGGCAGCAGCGGCAGCAGCGGCAGCAGCGGCAGCAGCGGCAGCAGCGGCAGCAGCGCAGCAGCAGCAGCAGCAGCAGCAGCAGCAGCGGCAGCAGCGGCAGCAGCGGCAGCAGCGGCAGCAGCGGCAGCAGCGGCAGCAGCGGCAGCAGCGGCAGCAGCGGCAGCAGCGGCAGCAGCGGCAGCAGCGGCAGCAGCGGCAGCAGCGGCAGCAGCGGCAGCAGCGGCAGCAGCGGCAGCAGCGGCAGCAGCGGCAGCAGCGGCAGCAGCGGCAGCAGCGGCAGCAGCGGCAGCAGCGGCAGCAGCGGCAGCAGCGGCAGCAGCGGCAGCAGCGGCAGCAGCGGCAGCAGCGGCAGCAGCGGCAGCAGCGGCAGCAGCGGCAGCAGCGGCAGCAGCGGCAGCAGCGCTGCGTGGTGTGGAGTGGCCCCAGCACTGACGGCCAAAGCTCAGCATGGACTGGGTGGATACGAGGGGCGACTTGACATCAGTTAGCTGCCGACCAACTTCTCAACGCCTCAGAAACGTTGTTTGTTTTTATTCCTCCCACCCGCAATACACGTGTGCGCGTGCATGAGCTATAATAATGTGACATGACGCAGCCAGTAGTGTCGACTCCGAGCGCCCGCAGAGTCGGCCGTATGCATGCCCGCCGAGCACGCGTGCGTTGGTGTTGCCTACCTGCGGAAGTGACAGGCGCTTCCGCCTGCATGCTTGGCCGCGCAGCCATCAAACTGCAGCTCGTCGCATCCGCGCCCCGTCCAGCCCCGCCCCGCCCGGCCCCGCCGCTACCTGGCTGCTCGATACGCCTTTACACTCCTGCAGAGTAGCAGCAGCGCAGATTTTACTGCATCGTTTCGGCCGGGGCAGACAGCTTTTGCGGGGTCAGGCCTTTGCGGCTATAAATAAGATATAATTTTTCATTACTTCGAAAGCAGCCACTTTATATTCGGCCTCACACGCGCGGAGGTGCCAAAGTGAGGCGCGGCGCCGCCGCCTCTCTCTCTCTCTCTCTCTCTCTCTCTCTCTCTCTCTCTCTCTCTCTCTCTCTCTCTCTCTCTCTCTCTCTCTCTCTCTCTCTCTCTCTCTCTCTCTCTCTCTCTCTCTCTCTCTCTCTCTCTCTCTCTCTCTCCCTTTCCCTCTCTCCCTTTCTCTTCCCCTCTCGCAACCGAACCTCCCACTTCTCTCTCTCTCTCTCTCTCTCTCTCTCTCTCCGAAACACTTTTTTTTTTTTGTCGCGGCGTGACCGTTTACCACCCCCGAAAAGGGGATGGAGAAAGGGGACGTCTCCGGGAAGAGGTGGAGGATGAGGATATGAGGGCGTGTGGCCCCGTGTGGCCCCGTGTGGCCCCGTGTGGCCCCGTGTGGCCCCGTGTGGCCCCGTGTGGCCCCGTGTGGCCCCGTGGGGGGCAGGTGGGCAGCAGAGGAACTGTTTGGCGCCCGGAGCAATACCCGATCGAGGACCCGGCAGGACCGCAAGCAGTACTCGCGCCTTACAATAAACCAATATGCTTATTAGGTGCGATCCATCTTCTGACGGGTTTTGATCCCGGGCCGTCCCGGTCAGCGCCTTATGGGTGGGGGCGGGGGCGGGCGGGCGGGCGGGGGCGGGAGAGGGAGGTGTGGTGGGGGCACCGTGTGTCTGATTTATGCGGGGGCGGATCGTTTATATCTGGAGTGAGAGTGACGCCGGGGACGGTGCATCGCGGTCAGAATGGGTATCAACACAGCGAGCTGAGGATCCCGCGAGGCTAAAAAGAAGTGCGCAAGCGGAAAGAAGTGTTTACGCGCTGCGATGCGAAATGAGGTGTTATTCGCAAAACGCTCCTCAAAACTGAATTTAGTTGGTTTTTTGAACAGCTGCCGTGAGAGAGAATGAGCGCACACACACAGCACGGCCAGTGGAGCCATGCCGCGTGCGCGTCGAAAGTGAGGAACCAAAAGACATGACAAAACAAGGCGATCAAAGATGATGATGATCCTAATAAACGAAATAAAATGCGGCGAACGTCGCACAATGAAGGGACACATGATGCGCCGGCACAAAAGAAAAGAGACAGGGGAGGGTTGGACCGGGAGTGAAGGGTGGGGGACCCCCCTCCCCCCCTCCCCCCTTACCGCCGTGTACCTCGGCTGTTGGCAACAGCCCCGGTAAGGCCCGGGACGTGGCCGGGACTTTATGCTAGCACCGAGCTGTGTGCTCCTCGCTAATACAATTGAGCCACCTGTTGGGCACTGCAAAGCACAGCCTGCGCATCTCATCGTACCCGTCGCCATTTCTGCAATGCCAAACCTTTTCACAGAATTGAAAATTTTGAAAAGAGGGCAGTTGTCGTAAAACTTGAAATGGCTACCGTCTTCTGTTTGTTCGAAACGGTATTATTGGGAAGTCGATTGATGTCAGATAAATACATCATCAAAGAGTCGTGTGTAATTTAAATACGGTGCTGCATTTACTTGAACCGAAGCACCTTTGTCAGCCGCGTGGTTTACTCTGCGGCGAGCGGACGCGACGCAAAGTCTGGCGTGATGCGTTTGGGTCCACGGGCCGAGCGAGACGGCGTGTCGCCGTGTCCGAGCCCTGCTAGGGGGGGGGGGGGGGGGGCACCGGGGCCGGGCGGGGCCACGGCGCGGGGGGAATGCTGAAACACCAGACGACGAGCGCAGAAAAGGAGCAAGCAGACGAGAAGTAATGCACGTGAAAATCGCGGCTGCGCGGCCGAGAGAAAGAGAGAAAGATATACGGAGACGATTGAAGAGAGACAGAACAAGCAGGGGGGGGGGGGCAGTGCCCGGTACTGCACAGCACTGCTCCGGCCCCCGGCTCGGCCCGGCCTCCGGCTCGCGCGCTGCTGCGATGCAAAAGGACCATTTTATTTGCCATTGTCATTTGGCCCTTCCTACATTAATATCGCCGGAGAGACACCAACAAGACTTCGCAGCGGCCGGTGCGCGCTGCTGCTGGGTTTGGCATCGACGACCGGTAGCCAGTCCGGCATGGCACAGCTCCAGGTTCGAGTCTCCGACTCGGTCACATTTCGTTGACCCTTGAGTGTCTCAGTCTCAGTCCGTCATTCAGTAGCGTAGGTGCTTGAGCACGCAGCCCTGCCTTAGGACAGCCTCAGGGCTGAGGGCAGTGTTAGGGCAGCCTGAGGGCACCCTAGGCACCATTCCCTCACCCAGAGCATAGAGTGGCCGCAAAGTATGCAGAGATAAATCACATCACTTCTTTGCAAGACTCCTAACCTCCCCCTTCCCACTTCTCCCCCTTCCCACTCCTTCTCCCTCTCTCTCTCTCTCTCTCTCTCTCTCTCTCTCTCTCTCTCTCTCTCTCTCTCTCTCTCTCTCTCTCTCTCTCTCTCTCTCTCTCTCTCTCTCTCTCTCTCTCTCTCTCTCTCTCTCTCTCTCTCTCTCTCTCTCTCTTTCTCTCCGGCTTCCGATATAGAATGCATGGCTCGACCATAGTCTGGCGTGTGTACGTGGATAACAAGTTATCGTGCTCCTCCTCTTCCTCCATTCCGCGTACAGTGCAGGGGAATGCAGAGGAAGATAGGCGGAGATACTCGAGGGGAGATGAGAGAGAAGGGAGGGAAGGGAGGGGAGGAGGGAAAGGGGTAGGGGAGAGAGAGAGAGGGGGGGTGATGAAGGAGAGGGCATGGAGAAGAGTGTGGGGAGCACTGCGCGGCACTGCGCATACCGCCATAGGGGCCTCGTTGTCCGATCGGCGCACAACCCATTGACGCGGTCCTCGCTAATGCCGAGGACACGGCACCAGGGCCGAGGCCGCTCCGCTGAGGCCGCCGAGGCCGTGGCTCCCATGACGTCATCACCACGACCACGCCGCCCAGGAACCGATACGCCCTCGCTCCCCGAAGCCTTCGGGGCCTCGCAGCCTCGCCCTCAGCCTCCGGGTGGAGAAGCCCCGCGGGGTTGTTGGGCCGTACGGAGCGGTGCGCACACCAATAAATTGCAGGTGGAGAGTGTCTGCTGGCGTGTCCGTCGTACGTACAACCTCCTCCTCCTCCTCTCCTCCTCCCCCTTCTCCTCCTCCTCGCCCTCCGCACCCTTTCGACCCCGACCGAACCCTGCAACAGCAACAACTCCGTTCCCTTGCGTCTAGTGAAGAGTGAACCTTCCCTCCAGGCAAGCGCAGCTCCAGGCGAGCGGTATCAGGTGGTTGTTTGTGTGTGTGTGTGTGTGTGTGTGTGTGAGAGAGAGAGAGAGAGAGAGAGAGAGAGAGAGAGAGAGAGAGAGAGAGAGAGAGAGAGAGACAGAGAGAGAGAGGCGAAGGAATCGGCAGCCAGGCTCCGGCTTGGACTGGCCTCCGCGGTGGCTGCAGTCGCTGCAGTCGCTTGGACATTCCAATATTTCTCTCGAAATGTTCAACAAAGCTGTCGCCGGGACCTGCGGCGGCCAGTGCAGAGCCGGGAGTGCACTCCGTCCTTAGGCTGTGTGTCGTTATTCCGCGTGCAGTGCGACGTCAACCCTGCCGCCGTAATAGTTTACTTACAGTTCAAATAACGCTCGAGTATTCGCCAGAAGGTGAGCTCTGCAAGGGCGGGAGATCCCCTCTCCCTTTCAAGTAAAATACGCCCCCATCGCGTAATTAATCATGTAGAGCAACCTCCTCGTACAGCTAGTCATCGATACATTGTTGCAGTGTTACCAGCGCCATGTGGCCGACGAGGGGCGCGTTGCGGGCGCATCAAAATCAGAGAGGGGTCGTGAGGGGCTCCTAACCATTCATGAGCAGCGTGGCCAGCGGAGGCCAGCGGAGGCCAGCCAGCCGGTGTGTTGTCGGTTGGGGCGGCCTCGGGCAGCGGCCGCCAGCGGCGCACGCAAAACGTTTAGGGTGTTCCAGAGTTGTTGTCGGGCGTGCAAGAAGAGCAGGCGCCCAGAGCCGCGCGGGAGCTGCCAGCCCTCATCATTACGGGCACGCGCCTCACGGAATAACGAGACGGGTAAGACTGTATGATGGCTCCGCCCATTATTTTTGCTGCCATCTAGCGGAGTGCAAGAGAACCCGAATGCGACAAAAATGGTAGTTATGTCAATGGCACTGTGTGGTGGAGCTAAACCTGGCTGAACCAGCGGAATAAAAGCTATCGGGCTGAAAAAAAAAATAGGTAAAAGGTAGTTTCATCAGTGACAGCCTTTTTTGACAAACCCATCCCATGTTATTACTTCCTGCGTCCGTTTCTTGTGCGGCGGTCGGCCCTCGGCTATGAGGTCGTCGTCGTGGGGTCTCCGTCGCTCATTCGCACCGCGGGCCGCGAGCGGAGCCGACGGGAGCCGAGCGGAGCTACAGTGGGTACGACGCACCCGGCCACAGCCGCTTCCGGGCACGGCCAGGGCCTCGGCTGCCTCGGCTGCCTCGGCACAGCCGGCGGCTCGGCGGCCACGCGCGCGCCACGCGTCCACCGCTGTTATTTGTGTCAGGTGATGCCTCACCTGCACGCGCCGCAGCATGCACCTGCCGAACTCTGCACCCCCCCCCCCCCCCCCCTCCTCTTCTCCTCATAAACCCGGTGGACGGGCGGGCGCGCGGCACTGTAAAAACAAGATGCCAATGACATTTCCTTATCGACCCAGCGAATTACTGTTTCGAACCGAAGGATAAAAGAATAGGGTATTTCCCGGTATTCGAACCGGAACCGAAGACTGCTGCCGAGATATTTGTCATACCGGACACACTTTTGTCCGTCACTCTTCTCTTCTTCGGTTCGCACATGCAGCGGAATACCCTATCGGCCGCTTCCTCCAAACTCGTGGGCGATCTGCTGGGTGACAGCCTCGGTGTACTGCCCCGTCACCGCGCCGCCAGCCGTGCCGACACGTGCGCCGCATTAATTATTTTCCGTCAGCCCGCCGGCCGCCGCCGCGGACCCCGTCCACGCACATGCCGGACATAGTCACACACACACATCGCAGCAGACGACATAGTTACCGCGCTCTGTGCCTTGTTGTTGTTGTAGATGAGTGCCGCACTGGCGCAGTATTTCATTGGCCTCTGGCCATATCTCGCCCGAATCTCCCCAGAAAGAGTGAAGAGCCCGGCGCGCGCTGCCCGGCGCTGCCAGAGCGCAGAGGGCACTCTCCGCCGCCCGTTTGCCGCCCGGGTTCGTCCTTCGGGGTCAGCCGGCTGCTCCGCGCGCTCCGCCCCGCTGCGTCCGTGAAAATAATGTCCCTGTGCTGTGTATTTGTATTCTGGCGGTGAAGTGTCGCTGTCTTCAGAGAGGGGGACGGGGGAGGCTTACGGTGACATTTTGCCAATGTGTCGTAGTCTCCGCGTGATACCACCAGACTTTGGATCTGCTCGACGCCTTTGCTCTTGTTTGATTCCAGCGCGAGTTCGCCCCGTGAAGCCGCGCATTTTTCGAGATGCTCCTTGTCTGAGGATGGTCAGGGGATGCGATGCGCGGCGGTGACTTGAAGACGGCGTCCTGCCCTCCTCCAGACGCCGCCGCAGCACCACGACGTGTCGCAGGGACTCGTTTCAGTTTAGGGACGTGCCGGCTCTCGCCACGCACCGCCCTACAGCGCTCAGGAGGGGGAGAGAGAGAGAGACAGAGAGAGAGAAGAGACCGCGGCGTTCTTGACGTGCGAGAGAGTCCCTGCCTGCTCTGCGCGGCTCTGATCCGGAGATACGGCCGAATCCCTCGGCGCTTCGCTTCCCCGCTGACTCGCAGCATCCAAGTGCAGTGCCGCCGTGGAGCCTGGGAGCGTGAGGGAACAGCGCAGAGAGCATGAGAGTAGCTCCGGCGCTGGAGTGGAGTCGGAGCTCTCTGACGGGGACTGCGGCTCATTAATAGTTTGCGGGAGGTACCCGGCGGTACCCGGCGGTACCCGGCGGTACCCGGCGGTACCCGGCGGTACCCGGCGGTACCCGGCGGTACCCGGCGGTACCCGGCGGTACCCGGCGGTACCCGGCCGCACCCGGGGTATGCACCGTGGAGGCGTGAGGTCTGGGCTTCGGGTCCGCGCGCCTTCGTGGCAGCTTCAGACGCTCCCTCGTCGGTTTGCGGGTCTACAGTAGGATCCACACATTCAGCACTCAGCAGAGGACATCGTCGTTCGTCTGCTCACTCGCTAATAAGCCAGAGAGAGAGAAAGAAAGAGAGAGAGAGAGAAGCAGACTTTGCACGATCACTTCTTGGCTCGTCCTCGGTACCGTGCACACTGTGGGAGGGAAGGGAGTGTTACTTCCCGGTAGAGCTGGAGGCACAGGGCTGCAACTTCAGTATTCTGTTAGTAAGCCCTCGAAGTATTCCCAAGGTATTGTCCCGGAATTAATAGTTTTCTTAAAATTCCTCTTCAAGGCTCAACATGGCAAAAGTGTTCAAATTTTTTTCAAATTGCACATGCATTCCGAGGAATTTCGTGAAATATTCCCAAATATATTCTTGGTACAGGAAATTAAGGAGTTGCTGACCCATGACTGGAGGTACGGGGATCGCTAAGGAGAACACTCCAAGGTGTACCAGCCGCAGAAGAGTTCGGAAGACGTTTCCCAGCGTGGGCTCCTTTGCGGCTGGTTGCTGAGACGCCGTTGGGAAGGTCCGCACCGCTGTCGTCGTCGCAGCGTGTCGTCTGCTATCCGTCGTCTGCTGTCGGCTGGTCACCGGTAGCAGCCGCCGTCGCCGCACGGCTGTCACTACCACCACCACCACCACCACCACCACCACCGCCGCCGCCGCCGCCGCCGCCGCAGCTATCCAGTTACAGGGAAATCCGTGACTTCTAATTGGGCGCTCTCCTCCGCTGTGACTTCGTTGGCGGGCAGCGGGACGGCGCGCTGTGGGACGCCCTGCCGCGCGGGCACTTAGACGTAAGACGGGGGCCGGGAGCCGGGAGACACTCCTCGTTACCCCGGCGGGCGGCGGCACCTGCACCACTCGGACACCGGTAGCCCACAGCAGGTAGCCAAAGTAGTCGGCGCGGACGTGCGGGCGGGCCGAGGCCGGGCGGCGGCAGCGGGCGGACGTACAGTGACCCACGCGGTCACAGAATGCGGCCTCCATTACGCGGCGAGCGCTGCTACCTACGACAGCGACACGCACTCGCTTAAATAAAACACACTCTTTATCGCCGCACATATAGTTTCACCTGCGCCTCCTCCAAGAGCTCTGCCTTGATGAAGACGACGAGGTTCGTGGTGGCAGCGAGGACGTGCGGCATTTAATGAAGTGCCGCGGGAATTAACTGGTCTGTGTGTGCGTTCGTGCATGTGTGTGTCATACCAACGTGAGATGGTCGCATGGTGATATGAACCCGAGACAAGTGAGGCGAGAGGAACCTGGAACACAGAAACCCGCGCGCCAGTTCGCTGTCTAGAAGCAGAATCTCCGCGAAGTTCGGCCGGAATCGGAGAGCGCCTGTGGAGCGGTGGGTAGGCAACACGGCATTGTACGGCTGTCCGACGGGTGTGCCTACCCTGCAGGCGCGTAGTCTGTGGCCAAGGGAAAACCTGCTGCAACACTGTAAAATGAAAGAGTAACGATCATAGTTCAATGCAAAATCTTCACTTTTTTAAGATAACTCACATGTGCTGATATACCAATGTATCGACCAGTTCAAATAATGATGGTCACAATTGGTTCGCTTACAGTGAAATAGCACCTCGCCACGCTCGGTTTCAAAAATCGGAAATTTCCCAAAAATGTCTGTATCTTTCTTATCTCCCCGGAAGCTTCCATTGGGGCACTGGACAACGCTGGAGGCAACGCGTGTCCGTTATCGGGCGCGCGACGAGCCTAAGTAGACGCGCATTTCTCCTCGTTGCCGGCACGTGAGCATTTTATTTAACTGCCGCGCGGCGAGAGCTTCCCGGGGAGGACCTCGATTGGGTATTCCTCGCGGGGGGCGACAGGCCGGGTGAGTGGTGCTGCCGTGGTGCTGCCGTGGTGCTGCCGTGGTGCTGCCGTGGTGCTGCCGTGGTGCTGCCGGCGGGCTGCCGCTGGGTGGGCCCCCGTCAGCCTCCCCTCCGAGTCCCCGGCGTCCGGGTTGTGAGGATGCCAGCGCGGTATTGAACACCACAAGGAACACCACGGCACACACCGGCCCCGCCTGGGCGCACCTCTCGGCCGGCTCCGTGCCGTCTGCTGCTGCGCCTGACCGGGCGGGGGCCGACCGGACCGGACCCCGGCTCGGCACCGCGCCGCTCCGCGCCCCTGCGAGGCCTCGGCTGGACCGTTCGAGACCACCGAGTGCTCGGCTCGCACCGCACACGGAGGAGCGGGAAAGGGTGGCGGGGGACCCTCTCTTCTGGATTCACGGAACATGCTAATTAGACGTTTGCGGTGTCTACGAGCGACGCCCCTTCGTGTGTGTTTGTGTGTGTGTTCTCTGCCCCCTCCCAATCGTAAGTTGCTTGCATTGGGGCGTGGTGAGAGTGAGAGGGCAAGGCACAAGGGGGAAGGGGAGAGAGAGAAGAGAGAGAGAGAGAGAGAGAGAGAGAGGGAGAGAGAGAGAGAGAGGGATCCTTGGAATGCAGAGGCGAAGTAGGGCTGACCCGTGTTACAAGGGAAACAATAATTCTCCGTACGACAAAAGGTGTGCGAGAAGAAGTATTTGCACGCGGAGGTCGGAGGGCCATGCATGACCACGAGGTGCGGTTTACGATGATGGATTATGGTGATGGGGAGAGGGTTCGATTCACTGTGCGGACGATGCATTTGGAGAAGATGATTGTGCGCAATAATTGACTACGGAAACAATTTTACATCTGAAAACTAGACGGAGGCTCTCACGCCTCGAAAAGTCAATTTTTTCCAAACCTATGCGACACAACCTCTTTTTGCGCTGCCTCTCGCTGCCTCTCACACATTCTGTCTCTCAGTGGGACGAGTTTTCCCGGATAGAGCTGGCCACGGATGCAGGGAGTTGTGCAGGTGTTGCGGCGGTGGACGTTCGGGGGCGATGCCAGCGCGGACCAGTAATTATCGACCAGGTATCATCGGGACCGCCGAAGGGAACCGAAGGGAACCGAAGGGAACGCAGCGCGGCCGTCCAGAGATATCGGATAAAAAGGCACAGGTCCGGCTCCGGGGGGGGGGGGGATTTTTTTTTGGTGGGGGGGGGGCGTACGAACGGGGGGCGTACGGGGCGTGGGGCGTGGCCGCGGCCCCGGCACCGCCCGGCAGGGTGTTGAATGTGGGTGATATGCGTGTGCGATACCGCTGTGTGGAGTCGCCTGCAGCGGCATCGCCTCACCGCGCGCCGTTCCGTGGTGAAGTCAAGAGCAGACACACATTTCTCATCGCAGATACTCGGCACATTTCCGTGTAGTCTATTTCCGAAAAATGGTTGTGAGTGAAACTATTCGACCACCAACCAAGGATCGGCGTATCTGTTCCTCTCTCTGTCTCTCTCTGTCTCTCTCTCTCTCTCTCTCTCTCTCTCTCTCTCTCTCTCTCTCTCTCTCTCTGTCTCTCTCTGACAGCTCTCGTCTCCGGGCACCTGTTGTAGCGCTGTATCTCCGATCACCACCCCGAGCCAACACCCGCCTCCTCTCGAACCTGTTAGGTGTTGACCCATTATTTCCGCCTTTTTAGCGCGATTCCTTATTGCAGCGGCGTGTGTAATGGCCCGTGCAGCGCCAGCAGAAGCCCCTTGGCGAGGCATTGCATGTGCCACACCGAAAATAGGTTGTGATTTGAAAGTCGCAGATTCAATATCTTTCTCACGGCCGGTCGGGTTCGATACATCATTCGAATAGTATGGTTTGTGCCTTGCGCCGAACGCCCGCGAGTGCTAGGTTAGGCCAGCCCGCACGACACGTACGAAGCCACGGTTGCCCACCCATTGGTGATCAGACTCGTCGCGTGGTCCAATAAGATTTTGCACCTGCGACAATATACGTCGTGGACACGGATGACCCCTCCGCACTCGTCCAAAGGGACGGTGAATAATTCTCTACACGCGTGTCGTGTTGTCTTCCTCTCGAATTGATCTCAATTTCGGATTGAAGCAGCTCGGTGTGTCCTTTCCCGATATCGGAGCCCGTTTAGGAGTCAGCAGCGCGAGGAGCACCCCACCGCTGTCCGCTGTCCGGCTGGGCCCGGCCCGGGGACCGTGCAGCGGAGGTCACAGCAGCCCGGCGGGGACGGAATCCACGTAACAGCTGGGGCGGATTGGTGCGGGACCCCTGTGGGGGACGCGCACTCTGACCAGCCGGGACACGTGTTAATTAAGGGGATCCGATAACACACGTAGGACAACACGCCACAAATCACAGAACGAAACCGCGAAAAACGCTGCAGAGGACGAGAGGGTTGTGTGTGTGTGTGTGTGTGTGTGTGTGTGTGTGTGTGTGTGTGTAAAGAGAAGAGCGGCTACTGCCGCTGCTGGCTGTCGGGTAGGGAATGAATGCACAGAAGCGATAGGAAATGCGAAATAATTAAGTGACATGTTTCTGTGACAATCCGTGTCTCCGGCGCCAATGAGAACAGCGGACAGTGGCTGTACGTGTTGTTGCAAAACTGTCGGGCACGACAACATCTTGTCAGAGCCGGAAAAAAAAATAAGAAATGCCTTCACACTTGTCACCTGGCCGGCCGCCTCGTCCCATTCGCCATTCGCCGCTGTCTCTCGGAGAGCGCCGGAATTGCGCGCGGTGTGCTCCGTCTGCGCTCAGGGTCTGGTCGGTCAGCCCTTTGGTCAAGGTGTACGTTGGGAACTCGCCGAGTTCAACTCGGGAACTCTCTGACGATGTTCTGGTTGACCTTAATTGATTATGTTCAAGCGTCGGTGCAAAATGCCCCTTTCGCTACTGATCCGGAGTATTCTGTTTCGCCTTAAAATCTGCTCGGAAATGATGTGAAGCGAGGTGGGATAAAAGGGGAAACCGATATCTCGTGGACTCTGATTTTAAACAGAATCACGCGAACGAGCGAGGTAAAAACGACAGTTACTTGCCCCTTTGCTGCCGGCCCGCCCCTGCTTGCCCGCCCCGCCAGGAGTCTGCGTCATATTTCACGCAAAAGCGATTCTGTACTCGTGCATACGGCTAGCGCCGAGGCTCCGCTGAGGCTCCGCTAGCGCCCGTGCGAACAAACGACGCGCGCGGACACGCCCTAAAAGTCTGCATGGCCAGTAGAGTTGCAAAATATGTACGCCATGATGTATGGTCTCTATGGGCCCGCAGTGTGCGCGCCCAAGTAATGAGCTCGGCGCGGGCGTTAGGCCTCAACGTGTTTCATTGCTTTCAGAGAGCCACGCGGGGGAGAGCAAGAAGAAAAGCAGTCCAGCAGCACGCTGCAGCCTTGCGTGCAATTTTGTGCGTAGTGCGTGGTTTTACACAGAACTACACTCTGGAGATCGTATACGAGTCCTAATTGTCGCCTTAATTTTGGGCGATGAGGCTGTTTCGAAATCTTGGCTTTTTTAAGACCTGAGTTGGACACGGTTCGGCGCTAGAGGATTCGAAAAAGTGGGTCACATTATTGTACTTGTTTGTTTTCTGATAGGAAATAAGGAGGTAAGTCCGCATCATCCGGCGCCACATCGTGGCCACCTCATGTCGTATCTTCCTCATTTTTATCAGAAAGGGTCATGTGACCCCATTTTGAGTCGTCCACAGTGACTATTTTGCCCGTTTCTATTGCATTGCGACTTGCACTGTACCAACACACAGTACACCAGCACTCACTGCCAAACCAAAGCCACGACCCTGCGCACCCATAACGGCCGATCGTGCCGAATATCCCCGCATGCAGACCAAGGAGCCGGGCAGGGAAGGCGGAAGACGGGCGATGAGGTGGGGCCGGAGCGGGCGGGGAAGACCGACTCAGCATGCCCGTTAACGTCGCAACATTTGTTCGTCATAAATTGAGCCGTCATTTCTGTTGACGTGTGCCGGACGTTTATGCCGGCCATAACCCTCTCCTCCGGCTGGCTGGTCAACAGGAATGGCCGTAGCGGCCGTGCCGGGCGGATCCGCACAGCGAGACTGAATAAAGCCGTGCATTGGCGCCTCCCGCCTCGGGTCACGGCGCCTAGCCCCGTCCCTCGGCGCCCGGCTCCGGCTGCGTCCAGCTGTGCCGGCCGTGCTGTCTGCGCACGCTGCACGCTGTGCAGCTCGGACACGGGTCGGGCCGGGCCGCCCGGGGAGGCAGACCGATTGAGTACTCACGGCCAGTGTAGTACCCAGCGACGCGGGGTACGACGCGTCGTGTTCAGAAATAACGGCGTTCGATTGAAATTTGTTGGCTTTTACGGGGACGGGACGGCGCGAGCCTTCTGGTCCTCTGACCCCGACGCCGCGTACTACAAGTCCTCTCTTGGCGCGGGCCTCGATGTTGAACGTAAAGAGAAAGGCTAGTGAATCAAGAAACTTGTTGGTATGTTGGTACTAGCCATTGCGATTGCGGAAAGTCGACGTGCCAACAACGACGTGTGTTATTAGCAGTACTGCTCGCCACCGCCAGGGCGCGTGCAGCCCGTAAGGTATCAAGAGTGGGCTCCCCACGATCGCACGAGCAAATGAGCGTTTTCTCACCAGCAGCTATTTGTCTTCGACAGTCTCATTGCCACCTCGAATCTCCACTTTTTTCCGGGTTAAGCGGCTGCGCACGTTCCGATTGAACGATTTTAAGTCATCCGAAATGTCTTCCCGTGTGAGATCAACAATGCGGAAGGAGAAAGCAGCCCTAGGAGCTGGGTAGCTAAACTCATCTTAAAATTTCGCAGCACCAATAGTGCGCGTGGATTCTAAATTATCTTTATTTTTATTTTATGCAAAGTGGAAAGAATAACAGAAAAAACCTCTTGGTGCTACACAGTAGAACACGATAGAATCAGCGTTTGGGGAGGAGAGAGGGCGGATGGGCTGAAAAAGAACACGGCGGGGGGTTTATGTGTACTGCACAGTGACTTTTCTGCCGTAAACAGCAAAAATGTGGTAAAATAAGTCAAGTTTATCTGCCGCTGAGATAAGCGCTGGCCTGTTTGTTGGCATATCCCCCTCTTTTGTTTTCGCGCGGTGGTTCCCTTTTTTTTGTCGTGTCATTCACAGATCGGTGTCCTCTTTTTTTTTTTTCTCTCTCTTTTTTTTGTTGTTGTTCCCTCCTCGATTATTGAATAACTCGTGGTTTGAAGCAAAAGTGCTTTCGCAAGCATGCAGCGAAAGGGGAAGATAGGGCGATGAATGGCAGATCACCGGGTCCGAATGAGATCCCCCGCAGCTTCACAGAGGCCGCGCTGGAGTTCCTCCGGGACAGTCGGGACCACCGTGTGACGATGTGACGTATACGGGTCGTGCTGCTGCGGACATGCTGCGTTGCAATTTTTTCCCTCCGCCATTAATGAGCAGGAATTGCGGTGAGACTCGTGGCATTCATGCAATCCTCCCGCTCTTTATAGTTTCGTGCCCATCGTGACATTTCCCAGCTTTCCTTTCCAGCGTATTTTTGTGGGAGGTAACGGCGACGATGGTGACTAGCTCTCCACGACTCAAGACGACGGCGAAATACCACCGCAAAACAATTATTTATTTGGTGGGGGACGAGAGTGGGAAAGAAGGAGAGAGGGAGTCAGAGAGAGAGAGAGAGCGGAGATAAACGGGTATGTCGGTTCACTGAGTGTCCGTGTAAGTCAGATCCTGACGCCCTCTAACTTCGGCCGCGGCGCGAGGGGGCGGGGCCGTTGTTATGCTCACTAATTTATCGCCCAGCGCCCCACCCCCTCATCCCCGCCCCCTCGATGGGGGAGGCGGCCGTACGTCTCGATGCTCGCAGCGTGCAGCCCGTGGCAGAGGCCTCACGGCCTTACGGTCTCATGGCCCCGCGGACCGTTTTCCATTTGGAATTATTTTCGCATCGCGCGCGATAAAACTGCTCGTGTCTTCATCGGCAGACGGCGTGGAGACTCGCGGTTCTCCTATCCACGTTATGCAGCCAAACTGGAATTTTACTTTTTCTATTGCGGAGGCATAGGAGAATATTCCTGCGGAATGATACGCCGTTTCGCCGTCGTTGTTCGAGCCATGGCTCTGCTTTTGTGGCCAACTTGGCCGGGGAGCGTGGCGTGGCGTGGCGTGGCGTGGCATGGCATGGCGGGGCGTGGCGTGGCGTGGCGGGGAGACTGTATCACGGGCCGCATCGCTGTTAATAGGAGGTGTACGCGATGGGAAAGGCGCGATAATGCGGCGTGGGGCCTCTGCTGGTGATATCGAAACTACCTGTGAAATGTGACGTGTGAGACGGCGTGCCGTGCCGTGCCGCGCCGTGCGGTGCCGTGCCGTGCCGTGCCGTGCCGCGCCGTGCCGTGCCGTGCCGTGCCGTGCGGTGCCGTGCGGTGCCGTGCCGTGCACTCGGGGGCGTGCTGCATGCATTGCCTCGCGGCACTAGCCGTGGCCGGCTGCAGGTCCGTGGAGCTGCCCCGGGGCCCGGCACGGCCGGTACGACGGCGGTCATGCAGTGCCACAGGGCTGCGCAGCTGCGCAGCTGCGCACGGACACGGCGGCGGCGCGAGGTCGGCGGACTGAGAGGACGGATCACATTGAGTGCGAAACGGTCATGAGCATTACTCTGTATCCATTGTAGATTCACCGAGGGAAAATAGGTATGTTGTGTGAGGTACAAGTACAGGGACGGGGCATGTAAATTTAGGGCAGCTCTGATTGATATTGCATTTATCCTCCGGCCAATTAGCCGGAGAATAGAGAAGATTCAACGGGAGAACAATGCATGGTGTGTCCGAAGCACATACTTCTCCATACGGAGAACGCATCACTGGAGAATATTAGCACTCTCCCTTCTCAAACCCACCGGAACCAAGGGGCTGACCAGACCCTGAGCGCAGACGGAGCACACCGCGCGCAATTCCGGCGCTGTCCAAGAGACAGCGGCGAATGGCGAATGGGACGAGGCGGTTGGCCAGGGTCAGCGCGCGGACAGAGCACACTGCGCGAGCTAACGGTTTCGCTCTCTGCGGGACAACAGTGTTTTAAGAATATTCGACTTAAGCATATTTTATACTTACTATAACCAATAAAGTATCAATAGCGCAATAGCTTCTTAAAACAAGTATTTTTTGTCTTATGAGAAACCAAAATTTCTAAGTTCGAAGTGTGTGAATGTTCTCAAGACAGGAGTACTTGTTTTACAGATAGTATCCTGTTGACTTCTGAATGGCTTCCTCTTTTTAACTAGATAATTCATCATTGAGAAATTCATCAGTAGAGTGATGATCACTCTCCTGACATTTCGCTTCCTCACCTCTCAATAAGAAACATGTGTGTCGGACGTGTCCAACATGCCCAACTCATGCCGTCTGATCAAAGTCACTGGATACGTGCGGATGGGACTCGCCCGGAGACTACAGTAACTTGCTGTATGTATAGCAGCAGCGCGAGCCAGAAAACGCCGTTGACCACTAGCGCCATCTCTCGGAGCCAAAGGTGCTGCTCTCTGCGGGACAACAGTGGCTAAAGTATCAATAGCGCGCTGCTCCCCTCCATCATAATTCCGTAGCGTAGTGGGCTAGCGGGCCGGTCGGTGATCGCAAGGTCCGGGGTTCAACTCTTTGCCGGAGTAAAAATTTTTCTGAAGTCTGCCGACCGAGGATGGTGGGTAAAATATACCAAAAGAACGTGTTCAAAGTGTGTTGTCTGAGTGACCGCGGACGTTGGGCCGCGGCCATTCCCCGGAGTTGAATTCACTGCTGAGGAACAGTGGTTCGACGCCCGAGCAGGGGAATGGTGCTTGCCAAGACTCGGCAGAAGTTAAATGTAGAGGCCTAGGGTTCGGCCTTCTACATTTTTCAAGCGTAAGGCCTCGGAATCTGGAGTATTCGGGCAACACCTACTTGGATACATGGCGTAGAAGAGTAGAGTACAATCGGCTTCGGCCGTGTACGATCTGGGCATCCTACCTCCCTCTCAATCCGCGAGGGAGTGGCCTCACGGCCACAGACCAACTGGCTGGTCGAAGGGGGCTGACTCCTGAAATCTGGTCAGCGGAAGGGGCGATGTTGGCCGTTGCGGAAGCCTGCCTACCAAGGTGGCTGCGTCGTGCCTGTGTCTTAGCGGCGGTCAACTTCCTGGTACACCGGTTCCCATCCGAACACCGAAGTTAAGCAGGAACGGTTCCGGACGGAAGTCTGGGACGAGGTAGGACCCACCCATTTTTGCCGTTTTTTTTTTTGTTGTATTTTTTATTTGCAGGTTCTGAATCTTGAGGATTCAATATACTTTTAAATTATTTTTTTTTATTGAAATCAAACGTTTTCTACCAGTTACTACAGAAAATAGAATTACGGGGGTTAAAAAACAAATTCGACCAGTTATGTATGTGTGCAACGAGCTATCCCCATCTCTAGTACATACCTGATTGTCATATTTGCAAACTATTTCTGCCATCAGTTTTTGTGATGTTTTTGTATTCTGTGTCGACAACCGGCCCCACGGGAGAGTGGCGAAACGACATGCAAAATAGCGGGCGGCTGCGGAGGGTAAGAAGGCAGCGATACGGCCTTGCCACCTTGCCTCTTGGAAAATGTTCCTTGAAATGTTCCGAATAAACGATTCCTCGAATCGGACAGCACAGCAAGCGGTGAGTCAGCAGCAGCGTCGACGGCAGTGCATCCTGGCGTTGCTGTTTGCCGGCCATTCATTTTGTTGGGGGTGCCCGTGTTGCTTTGAGGGGCCCAACGTGAAAAGGGTGGCGCCCCTCCGCCCTGCGGGCCCTGCGGGCCCTGCGGCCAGGGGAGGGGCCGGGCACCAGGCCCCGGACCGGGGCCCAACTCCTTGTTGAAGCCCACACAACCGCCTGTATGCACACGGACACCTGTTCCGAACACGTTGAAGCGGGGCTCACCTCCCATCAGGGCCAAGGCTGCTATATGTGAGAAACCTCAGCATATGCGCTCGAAGCCTTCTTTCGCTTCCTGCTTGTCACAATAACGAAACACGAATCTCCTAGCGTTCGTTCCCAGACTTCTGTGGATGCACTCGAGCCAATTAGCCGTCGTGGTAAGCCACAGCCACGACAATATTTTTACCGTCCATTAAAGGCGACCGAACCGTGCTAGACAATGAGGCACCAGGAACAGGGCAGCCCACCAGGGGCCGGAGGGGGGAGAGGCGGGGCGCGGCTCCGGCGTCCGCCCATCATTAATTGTTGGTTTTTAAATCACCACGAATGTACCAAGGTAGTAGCCGGGACCCACGGGTCCGCACGGGGCCCCGCGCGGCCGGAGGGGCCCCGGAGGGGGCGTCACCAACGCCGTAATGGGTAACATGCCTCGGGATGGCCGCCGCGCCGGCCGGCACTGCCTTCCCCGCGTTCGGACATCACCACCACAGCCCGAGGTGCCCGAGGCCGGGTCCGGAGACTTTGCTGCCCGGGGCTGTCCGGGCCTCGGCCTCTGCCTGGGCTGCCTCCGTGGCGAGCGACGCTCGCCGCATCACCTCTCTCCGTCGCACTTCACCGTGAGCGGCCGGGGTGCGAGAGAGACGGAGATGACACGGCGGCCTCCGGGGTCCGAGCTGGGTCCGAGGCGACAGGCGGTCTCGTCCGGCTGTGGGTGCTGGAGGGGCTGCGCCGGGCTGCGCCGGGCTGAGCCGCTGAGCCCCCGGGGGCCCTGGAGTCGCTGGAGCCTCTGGAGGCCCAAGACGGCGGCGGCTCCCTTCCTCTGGGTCAACGGCCCGCTCTATATTTACCCAGCGATAACTCAAATAAAGTGCATATTGTTTCTCGGAGGGACAACGGCACACACACACACAGAGGGTCGTCGCCGCGGCGCACGTCGGTCACCGGGTGTGTCTCTGCAGGGTGCTGTCCGATACGCGGAGCAAAGCGGAGCGGGAGGAGTCGAGCGGCTGGCTTATATATGTTCGACAAGCAGGCTACCCACTTTCGTTCTCAATCGTTGAATGACTCATCATTGCCGCATCTTCGCGCCTCCACGTCAAGGAGTGCGCGTGTGCTCTGGAAATTTCAGTCACCTGAGAAGAGAATGATTTTTAATAAATGTTTTCCAACGTTCCCTTCCACGTTCTGCTATAGCGGTCGTGTTGCAGACCGCTGCCGGCGTAGCTTTGCCCTCGGCCAGCACCGCCGAGTGTTATTCGCACAGTGATGCAGCTGTAATTACAATATGCCATTACAGTGTTATTACCGGCGAGGGCCGTACAGAGTGTCACTGTGGAATGAGAGTCACATCTGTAAATTCGGTCCGAGGCACGCCCCCTCCACGCCTCCTGCAGGTGGCGCGGCGGACCCGACCAGGTCCCTTGTACCTTATACATGCAGTTGTCGGTGTCGGCTCCAGGCCGCCGCCTGGAGGACAATCAAATCTCGCGCCACTAGATTTCTCGTCGTAACCTAGAGCCGCATAGTTTTGCACCCATGAATCCGACAGACGCCCTGACCGTGTGCTCTTCTTATTTTTCTTCCCCGCCTTATTATTGTTTTTATTATTGACTCCTCTTGCGGCTAAACAACCGGCTACCTCGCGGAGCGTCACACACAATGCACGGCAGGCCAGCCTCATTTCCATACAGTCGGACATTTATCAAAAACATTTTGGGTCCCTCGCGAGCAGCGGAGTCCTGGGCCGGCCGGTCCTATCCAGTCCGGCAGCTGACAGACGAGGGCGCACAGCCCGGCACGGCCCGGCACAGCCTCGGGGCCGGCGAGGCACCTCTTCGCCCAGCGACGCCCAGGCCAGGAATTTTTGCGTCAGCCTCACGTGTCGCTTGAATTTGTGTCTCTTCTTTTACGAAGGTTCGAGGAGACTTGGACGTCAAAACAATCTCAGAAAAACAAATCGACTAAATAACCAATTCTGTTAAATTTGGTTGGTAGGTGGGACGGTCAAGAACCAACAATTGGCCAGCACGTCTACTGAGGTTTCAGTCGATCCGAAATTCCGGCGCACAACCACGCGTACTTTGTTCTAGCGCTGTCATGGGCATGGGGTGCACGTTGCGCTGGCGGTCCGCAAGATGGTGCTGGCGTCGCACAGTCATTCCCTCTCAATTAATCAGGCGGAGAACACCGCAGGCCGCCGCCTGGCTGTGCCTGGCTGTGCCTGGTCCAGCTCTGCCTCTCCCGCTCTGCCCGCTCTGCCCCAACACCACCAACACCAACGCCGTCGTCGTCCTCAGGATAGAGACCCACGCATTGTGGCGGCATTCTCGTGGTTCTTACAACACCCCCTGGTACGGCAGGGATCTGAAACTCTCACCCTGAACCCGAGCGGGTGTAAGAGCCACCAATGCAAACAAATAAATGTAGGCGGTTCCTCGACATCAATCGGTCCGCCGAGTCGGTGCAAAACAATTGTTTCTTGACAAAACGCTCAGTATTAGTGAAACTGCTCGAAACAACGGAAGAGACTAACGGATCTCGAGATGGATCTCATCCAGAAGTGTTCTTCCCTCTCTCATCGTCCGAGATGCTTTCAACGATTTTGACTCGGCGGGTCACGACAAGCCAAGGCATTTAAGGGGGTGCATTTCTCCTGAAACGCGTACGAAAAAAAAACACGGACAACGAAACCCACGTACCCGCAACGTGGTACACAAAGCGGATACGACACTTTGGGCGCGGCACGTCGATGATATCGAGTTGGAGATGAAAATTGAGTTTCTGATAAAAATTTAAAAAAAAACTCGTGACACGACGCCGGCCTGCAGGCTTATGGTACTCTCTTGCCCGGTCCCCGGACAAAGTCTGCTCAGTGAAACCGTCGGGGAAAATTGGAGGTGGCCTGGTGTCACTACACAGGAGAGATCTCAAAGCGCTCCTCACTGGAGGTTTTACCTCAGCCGCGTGAAGTTACGGTGCCCACCGTTACCGCACCGCACATGGCGCCCCCTGGGGCCCGACGCTGCGCTACCACCGCCACCGCCCTCCCTCCCACCCTCTTACCCCATCACCCTCCCAACCCCCTCCCTGCCGTGGAACTGCCCGAGCGGTCGTGCTGTCGCCTGGAAATTCCATTTTCCGCCCCACTTGCGCGCTGGCCGGCGCTGGCCGGCGCTGGCCCACCCGGCCCGGCCGGGGGTCCGCCGGCGCTGGCCCGCGAGGAGAGCGCAAGACTTTGCGCGAAGCTCGGCGCCCCGGAGCTGCGATTACAGAGTAGCGGGCGAGACCGGCCACTGCATGTAGCGGGCCCGGCGTAGCCAGTGTAGCCAGACAGCGCCCGGGCCGCCACAGGGGTTGCCAAGACGCGCCGTAGATTCATAACCGCCCTCTGACCGGGGGAAAAGCACTTCCCGCGCCGTTTACCACAGCAGAGCCGCTATTCCAACTCTCCCTTGTCATCCCCCAAGTAGTACAGAAACAGCCGTTTGCGACACAAATAATTTTGCCCCGCCTTTTTTTTTTTTTTTTGCCTGGTTTCTCCCGATACACTTTTGTATGATTCGCGAACCTCCGCACGGTCACTAATCCCTTTGCGTCCCTCAACAGAGCAGCAACGTGATTTCGTCAATCTAATGCGCTTTCCCATTCCGTGCCGAGTGTGCGCGCGTGGACACACGCATCCACACACATGCACACACACTCGCACACGCACACCGAGGGGAGGCCGGGCCGGCGATTGATTCAACGGAAGAAAACGCCATCGGAAGCAGTCACCGATCAGCATCGCCGGACTGGACGCTTTCTTTGCGCTGTGCGCGGTCACCGGCGCGGAACAAGAGGCGATCTTTGGCGCAGCCTCCTCTAGGGCCCGCTGGGGCCGCCGGACCAGCCCGTGTCCACCCGCCCCGCGGCTGTCTGTCTGTCCTGTCCGGCAGCCGCTTTACGTGGGTTTGACCGCGCCGAGCCGAGCCGACGCCCGTCTTCGATTGGCGTTCGGCTACCGTGGCTGATCCCTCCCCGTAAGCCTTTTCTATTGCGTGGCTTTGCGGGCCGGGCCGGGGTACGAGGGAAGGTCATCGTGCCTTCCGTCTGACTGGCCCGCACAGGCTCGCGACACAGTTCAGCACGACACTCACGGCCGGCAGTCGGGAGAGAACCCGCGTCACACCTACGGGACTAATAACCTCACCGCTCAACCCCATCAGTCAGCACAGCAGAGGCCGCGCCGCGTGGGAGTGGTGAGCGGCTGGCGCGGTGTTCCTTACAGGAGCCCCCGAAGGACCTCCTCTCGACCCCCCAGCGAGTCCTCGGACTTGAGCATCATTAGTAACATTAGTAATTGTAGTGAGCCGCCTGCTGGCGATGAGGTGGTCGTGCGCTCAGTTGTGTGGTTGTGGTCCGGGCGGCGCGGTGGCGGGTTCGCGGTAAGGCGAGTAGGCACCCGTAGGCACCCGCCGAGGCACCCGCCTGCTGCCTCCTCGCTCTGGAAATCGGTTTCGGTAGCAGCCGCTCATCGATCAAACCCCGAGAAAGTGAGCAGCCTGCCCCTCTTCCAGACCAAAGAGCTTCACGGCGTACTGGACACTGTTTTGTTAATGGCATCGTTTTGCGAGACGGTTGAGTGAGATTTGTTACGAGAGAGAAACGGGGAGGTGACCTTTTCGGAGAACCGATAAATGTTTGTCATGTTTAAGTTTCTGGTTCAACCGACAGCACACAGATCTTGGATTTTCTCCCCGCGCATATTGTTTTTGTTCGAAACGTCCACATGCCGTCGTGAGATACTAGACCACCAACTGAATTATTTTTACATATTTACAGCCCAGTAAGGCCCTTCTAAAATGATCACGATGACACGCCAAGAAAAGTACTCGTCACTGCGGACCAATCTGTACCCAAAGTCGTCTATTATCGACCAGGCGAGCTAAGCGGGGTCCCCAGGGGTCCCCAGGGGTCCCCAGGGGTCCCCAGGGCGGCTGGGCCCTCGGCCGCCCTCGGCTGGGCCCCATTGAGGTGCGAGAGGGCAACTCCCTCTGACCCCAGAGTCTGTTCCATGGCACCCCGCTGCATTCGATGTAGGACTGCTATCGGCCCCATTATAGTGATTTCAGATCAGCATCGCGTGTCTGTTTAGAAACACTCGTGTGAAAGTGTCTCAGAAAGATCAGGGGTGAGAAAAGTTAAGAATTGTTCGCGATATGCCACTGCAATGCGGGCTCGGCAGCTTTATTTTGATGATTGTGTCTGCGCTTCTGATACTGTGAGGAAGGGATAGCGAGTTTTAAATAAAAGATTTCGTCGTTTGTCATTGATTTATGCAACTTTACACACACATTATTCTACACAATGTTACATGACGGCGCTCTTATAAAACAAAAAACACAATACGGATGACAAGATGGAACTGGACAATTTGCATGGCAGATATATTACAGGTTTGAAAACATTGAGATGATACGGTTTAGCATATTGTCCAAATAAAAACATCTCTCCTTTAAATAACATTAATGTCTTGCTTTTGTGAAATACAAACAAGGAAAATATATAACATATGTACACAATTATGATCCCCAAATTTTTGAAAATTGAGTATTTGTCGACATAACACAATAACACATTTTCGTACTCTTTTAAGCTTTACTGTTCTTAAACTAGTATATTACATTTCATACAATCGTTCAATAACTTTTATCACTAGTAAAATTTTTGTTTTGCCCCATTTTTAAAAATACACTTTTCACACATCACAATAGTATCTGTGGGTGTTCCCCCGAGGCGAGGGAACGGTATAATATAACTCTGTGACCGGCGGCCCGGCCGTGCTGAGCCGCCACTTAAATAAATACAAACTTTGGTATGCTTAGTAGAATCGGCCACATGGGCGCGATACGCTGGCCTCACATCGTCGCCAAATGAATGGTTCAAACTTACATCCAGGCACTCTCATATCAGAGTACGCGAATTTCAGAAATTTCAGAAACAAAAAATAAATTTGAGTGGAAAGTACAAACCGAACGATTCCACATGCATATTTAACAATATCGCAAAATAAATCAGGAACGTGTAGGCTACTTTTTCACACAACTGCGCAGGCAAGATAGACATTTTTATTTTTGCAACTGTAACTTTTTTTTTCCATTTGCCGACGATTCGGGCCAACGGCTCGCTCACGGCACGCGCTGCTCTTGTCGAACATAAAAGAGATCTGAGGCGTGGGGTAGCGCCGTGGCTCACAGTGGCGCACCAGCGACCAACGCCACGGGCCACGGCCTCCCTCAGTGCCTCCGGTCCGGGAGCTTGCACAAAGGATATCACACTTAAACATGACAACGTGGATTGTGATTTCAAAATCACAGATAGGATTCAGTGAGACCGATCACAAGGAATCACACGATAAGTATTTATCGCTCTCTGCGACGGCGCAGCGTCGTGTACGCGCTTTTACCGCTGCCGATATCAGTACATCTGAATAGCGGCAACGGTAAAACAACAATAAAAAAAACATCTTTTGAACTAAAAGGTCTCTATGTAATTTGTTTGTTTACAAATTATAGTTGAGTACGGAACTAGAGTAAAGAGCTAAGCAAGTGGAGCAACTTAAAATGACAGCGTATAAAGCCTCTCTTATCGAAATCATACGAAACAATGGTAACTTTGATGGTATTTATATTAATCTATAAAACAAATTACAAACAAATTACAGATTTAGTACAGAATTAGGTTTTATAAACTAATTTTGAACAATCACAATCCCTGTGTCGAGCTGAATACTATACGAGCAATCATTTGCCACGCGTAAAAGATACAAACACACACACGCACATCCACACACGCACTCACACTGACTTTTTCTCTGAACTCTCCAAAACTAAAACTCAAGACATTTGAACAGGTAACATCAAGAATGTCAAATTGTGCAGACGAACAGGGCTCGCAGGCACACGCAGGAAACTCAGGATAGCGATGATCCATTTAAAACGTTGAATGTTAAGAGAAGATTTTTGACAGAGGAAACAGTATGCAGATTGCACTGTTTGTTTGAACAACGCCATTGTATGACTACTAGATGCTCTTCACGACAATCATAGCAATAATAATAATCATAATAATTATAGTACTAATAACATCACTTAACATTTCACAAATAAAATAATAATAATTTAAATTATAATTTGTCTTTAGTTTCTCATTAAATTGGTTTGTACTCGTCGCTACAAGTCTTCATATAGATCACTTTGTTGTCACTCAGCAGTTTTTCAACAACTTCGTCTTCCACCGCAAAATAATAAAAGGAGGGAAAACAAAGAACGCAAAAGAAACTGAAATAAATAAAGGATGCCTTTTCCGGCATCCGGGGTGCGAGTAACATAATAATTCAACTAGAACAATAACAACGAATGAGAGTTGCACATTGGGTGGGTGTCGGCTGCTGTCGCCCGCTGCTCTCGGAGGTGACTGCACGCGGAGCGTAGGAATCATAACACAGAAGGCTTATGAGGCTCATCATGTGTACTCAGACCGCCAGCTTGCCTGTAACAGCAGAAACAAATACCGGGTTACGATACAGAAACGAAGGCAACGTCACGAGCGAGAAGTCCCCTTCTGCCGGCCTCGGCGCCTAACCAACGCGGGGTAGGCAACCCGGCGGACGGCTGTGTCTGACGGGCCTGCAGTGGCTACGGTACTCACCATGGAGTTTGAGGTGGCGGCCAGCCCGAGCGAGCCCGAGCCCAGGGCCGATAACGGGCTCATGTGGTGGTGGTGGTGCATGGAGGGTGCTCCGGGGTGCGGATGGCCGCCCCCGAGGCCGCCGTGGGGTGCGGGCGCGGGCGCCACGAAGCTCTGCAACAACAAGGACCACGTCAGTATCCCGGCGGGGAAGAGGAACAGGACAAGTAATAGCACTCGTGAACAGGCCGTACCTGGTGGTGGTGCACGTTGGAGCCGTGGTACCAGTGGCTCATGGCGGCGGCCGCGTGGTGGGCGGCGGGGTGCAGCGCCGTGCCCAGGTGGTGGTGGGGGTTGGTGTTGAAGCTGCCCGGGTAGCCGCCGACGCCCTTCCCGCTCGGGTCCAGTGGCTTCATCATCTCCGACATGACCCCCGACAGGCTGAGGCAGCCGCCGCCGCCACCCTTCTTCTTCTTGGACTTGGACGACAGCTTGCGATTCCGCGTTTGGATGCCTTCCTTCTTCATCGTCATTGGTCGGTTCACCTGCGGGCAGAGAGAAGAGGCAAGGGGTTAGCGAGGGCGGTTAGAGAAACGGGTTTTACAGCGTCGCCTCGCTCGGACATCCATCACATCAGCAACGCGCCGAAATGTATGGAAATGACGGTGCGCCCGCGCGAGCGGCTGGCGTCACCCACGCTAAGCACGCCTAACAGGGTACCCGGCGGTACCCGGCGGTACCCGGCGGTACCCGGCGGTACCCGGCGGTACCCGGCGGTACCCGGCGGTACCCGGCGGTACCCGGCGGTACCCGGCGGTACCCGGCGGTACCCGGCGGTACCCGGCGGTACCCGGCGGTACCCGGCGGTACCCGGCGGTACCCGGCGGTACCCGGCGGTACCCGGCGGTACCCGGCGGTACCCGGCGGTACCCGGCGGTACCCGGCGGTACCCGGCGGTACCCGGCGGTACCCGGCCGTACCCTGACGGCACTCAGAGCCACGCAACGGTCCGGCCGCCCCCGGCGCACATACGCCGCAGCGCACGCCGGCCTGACGCGGCAAGCTCATTAATATTCGTTCTACGGCGCGGTAAGGACCGCGTCGAACCGATGGGCCGCGGGCAGCCCGGCCATGGAGCCCGGCCCGGCCCGGCCGGCAGCCCCACGGCCGCACGGCCGCCCCGCCCCGCCCGCACAACACCGCGCCACATCACGCAGCGACGCGTCGTGCGCGCTTTGCGAAGGGCCGCGCCAGGCACAGGGTCCGACGTCGGTACGAAACTCCCTTCGGTTCCAAATTTTATAATTCCCGCGGCGTGTCGGGCGCGCTGGGCGTGGGCCTGAGCAGCACCGGGCCGCCGGGCCGCCGGGCCGCCGCCTCGGACCCGGCTGGGTTCCGGTTGGTTCCGACCGATTTGCTGCCGATGCAGCACGAGAGCTATTTAAGGGTCCGGGCGGGGGAGGGCTATTCATTTTTACCTCAATGATGAAATAATAACCCTGCAGCTTGTTTCATTCGTTTTTGTTTTGTTTTTTTCGAACCGCGCGGACGTGTTACTATGGGGATTCAATGGTCAGACCAAGGCAGTGAAAACACACACACACACACACACACACACACACACACACACACACACACACACACACACACACACACGCACACGCACATCTCCTTGTGCCTCATCACCTGGAAATGAGCCGAGCATGATGAGCAGGACATAGTTCACAGATTAGTGCCCCCCTTTGGTCCACGGGGGGTCGCGGGGGCGCCTAGCATCATCTGCGGGGCCCCCGCGGGGGGCACGCCATCTCACCAATTACAAGTCGTTTACCGCGGACCGCGGGGGGGGGGGGGGAGGGAGCGAGACAGATGACCCCCGCAGTATCGGCGGTGAACTGATTTTCTCCGAGACGGAGTGGGAGGGACAGAGAGAGAGAGAGAGAGAGAGAGAGGGGGGGCAGTGACTCGCTTAGAGGTATGCTGATGTGTGTCTGCGTGGTGTGTGACGTGCCAGGCTCTGCACGGCCTGACTATAGTCTGGCTATTTTAGGAAGGCCGCTGGCTCTCTCGGCTTGCATGGCACTGCTTCGCCAACAACTGCAGCAACACTACCTGGAGCCGCGCTGGTCCCGGGGCTGGGGATGAAAGGAGCCCTTGCAGCGGGTGCGTGCAGAGGGACCAGGCGGGCGGGGGGCAGCGACCTCGGATAGTGGAGACTTGGGGGGCCAAGTTTAAAATTTCGAACGGGTAAAGATATTAACGTGGTTCAAACGGCATTGTGTTCGGGGCCGCACGAAACATATATCCTGAAAATTTCAGGAAAATATCTTGAAAATTGCGGCATAAATTCATTTTGGCAAAACGTACAAACAAGTAGAGAGAGAGGGAATGAGTCAACTTTTTAAGGGAAAATTTTATATGTGCAAGCATGAAATTTTGAGCAGAATTCAATACTGGCATTTATTTGGTCGAAATTTAACTCCGGATGCGAACGCACTTTAAATTTAAAAGTCTCGAGTAGACCCTATTAAGAGGGCGCTATACAGACGATGTGGACCCCGCTTGCAGGGTTCTCCAATTTCCAATCTGTAGGCCGCATTTTTAAAGATATCGCGACCGGGTTTACTTCTTAGTGCAGGGAAAGGTTTGTATTTGTTCGCTATAGAGAAAAAAACGTAAATTTTCACCTCAAAATATTAAATTTGGATGCATCAAAACCCTCGTTTTTGCCCTCTTTTCACTGTTTATAACAGGCCGCATAGATCACTAACCTGAAATAACCTTCTATAGCGAACAAATTTGAACCTTTGTCTACAACATCCATTCATCGCGGATCTGATATCTTGAAAATTGTGGCCTACAGATTGGAAATCAGAGGACTATTTCACCAAATCTCCTCGAGGCCCGTCCGGGCATGGTCTGGGCCTCGAATGAGTTGCGTGGATGTGTGTGGGCCTCCGAAGATTCCGGCGCACTCCCTCGCCCGGCTACAGATGTCTATTGGGGTATTGTCCCAGGTCCGGAGCTCGGCGCACGGATGACAGGGGTCGCCTAATTTATGGGCTTCCTTTTCGGCGTGCAAATTAAAATTCGACTATCTCCTAACGATTGCGCTTATTTTATTCGCGCTGAAATTCCGAGTTCAGTGATCTAAGAACGGAGTCTGTGCGACAATGCTGTGCCCGGATACAGGCGTTTCTTGGTTTTCCCGTTTTGTTGAGCGATGTAGCCGACATACTTTTACCGGTCGAAATTGGGCTAGAGACGCCTTTCAAAGTTCTTTTCCGCCTTTCTGAAAACAACCGTGCTCATGGACAGACTCTAATATTCGTCAATCTTCAACACCACGTTGTCTTGACCATGTCAACAGTCCTTGCTCTTCCCATACCACTCGCCGTCATCTGGTCCCTCGAAGCACTGCGGGAGGCAAAGACACACCCGCCTGCCGGTGATGCATAGACAATAAACGACCCTTCGGAATGGGCGGTGTTTGAAGATGTCTGGTAGGAGTACACCAAAAACTCAAATTGAAATTTAGTAAATTTGAGATGTTGTCCATTGTCTTAGTCGTTGTCTGGGACATGGAAAAAAATTTCGAACTGCGTCTCTAGTCCAATTTTGACCGGTAAAAATGTGTCGGTTTGGGCCGGAGTGGCCGGAATCTCGCAGAGAAGACACAGGCGTCCTGCCTCCGGACGGCAGCCGCAGCAGCCACGGCAAACAAGGCAATGACCCCCATTCATTTACTAACGCAGCGTGCAGTGCGACTCGCACTGCTCGTCGCCCCCATACACCCTCCAGACCCAGGCCTCCAGGCCTCCAAAACCTCCCGAACGTATGTCTTCTCCGTGCCGATCCGGGCTGGATGGAGCTGGTGGAACTTTTCGTCTGTATAGCGCCCTCTTAAAGCGTGAATAGCACCATTGGTTGGCCCAGGCGGGGCCCGGCCGGAGCCGGCTGGAGCCTCACTCCCCCACCTCCTACCCCCATGCAACTGCTACCGCTGCAACCCAGCGGCCTTCCTAAAATAGCCAGACTATAGCCTGGCTTCCGGCCCAGCAGGCCGTATCGTGTTATGCCTTCGCACTTACAGAGCCGCGCAGTGCCTGGCAGTGCCGCAGCCACAGGACCAACAGGACGGAGGCGACGACGCGGGCCTCATCCGCGCAGCACGGCACCACGGCAGCCACACACACACGCACACACGCACACACACACGCATTACGAGAGACCAGCACATAAATCAGCACGGCAGCAGAGTAGTCCGCCGCCACTGCCACTGACTTTTGGACAGCGGAGCAAGTTCAGAGCCGCAACGCAGCAACGCTGGAGGAGGAAGAGAAGAGGAGGAGAGGAGGAGGAGGAGGAGGAGGAAAGGAGGAGTACGGATGAGACCCGCGCGTGATGGAATACTGCAGAGACGCGGCACCCACGTGCGCATCCGTTCAATTGATCGATTTTAATTGAATTGAGAACGATGGATTGTTTTTGCTGTCCTGATCGACGAGCGCGCCCGCACCAAAGAATTTCAAAAAATATAAAAATCATGGGAAGGTAGTCAGAATATCGGTATCCTACGGCTAGTTGCGGAATACTGTAGGAATACTGTACTGCCCCTGCGCGTAACGGAACGAGCCCCTCTATTGAGAACACTGTGTTATTATTTGATACCCCCTTGCCTTCCGAGTCCTTATACGTATAACGCGGCGCTTCTGGACCCCGGCGCGGTAAAAGGAAAAAGACAAAAAACGTTGGCGCAACAAAAGGCAAGTTGACAGCAGCGGCGCTGCCGGCACACACACATCGCAATAACACGTCCGAAAATAAAATAAAAAATCCCTCAACTCGTGCGGAAATCAGACAGAGTTAGGTCGCCCTGAGGTGAGGAGGTACCTCAGGTATACCTCCCAGCGAGGGCCGCCGCGGCGTGGCATTTGCTGGCGTCGCTGGCGTCCGTCCGCGGCCCCGCGGCCCTGCCGTGCGCGTTGTGCGTTCAAATCTCCCGCGCCGAGCGCCGAGCACCACGCGCCACGACTCGTCACATCAATTGACATCAGAAGGCGGCGTGTTTGTCTCTACGTTTTCCTTTTTGTTTTCTTTTTTATTCTCTCCGCTGCTCCGCCGCGTCCACTTTTCCTTTTTGATGCGTTCCGTGCTGAATTTATGACGGGCATTGGAATCAGTCACGAGACCTGCCTCGCGTCAGTCACCAATCGAGTAGATATATATCGATATATATCGATGGCCGGGCAATAAGAGCCGCAGGGAGAGCAAGCAGGTGAGGTGGAGGAGGGGCGACAAAGCGTTACGAAATCGCGGACAAATGAGATGGCAGATAGCAGCGCATACATCGATAGCCACGCCGATATATCGGAGATACCGATCGCGAGGTGCCGTGGGCGGCCGCAGCCGGCGGCCCGGCGCCTGGCCTGTCGCGTGTCGTGTGCGAAGCCGAACGGATGCCGCCGTCGAAAGTCAAATGGTGGGGCCGGGCCGGGGGCAGCCGGGGCCGGGGGCAGCCGGGGGCAGCCGGGGGCAGTCGGGGGCCAGCCGCGTGCACCAGCACCGGCACCCGTGCTGCGCCTGCCAGGAAACTGTCACCGCTCCCCGCACCGACTGCCTGCGTTATTTGTCAACGTGTCAGAGACTGATTAGTAAGACCGAAAACGCGCGCGAGCGCGCGGAGGCAAAACCGTTTACGAGACGATGAAAAAAACGAAAACAAAACTCGTCGAACCTACACTATTCACGTCCCATTTAATTAGTTCAGTTATTTTTTCTACCCCTCCCTTTTCAATTATAGTGCCTCTGCCTCTCACCTGCGCGCTGCGCCCTGCCCTGGCCTGCCCTCTATGCCTCCCGCGGTGGATCGGCCGACCCCGCCAGCCAATAATGAAGCATGACTAATGTCCTTCTGGACCCCTTTTGTTGCCACCCAGCAGAGTGAATCCTGGCAGCCCGCTGCGCCCGCTGCGCCCGCTGGGGCACCGCTGGGGCACGGCACCCGAGGGGGCACCGCGACGCCCTTCCTCCTTTCTCTTCCTGTTACATTTCCCCTAATGCCCCAGCTCTTGCCGGCCCTCAATGAACAGGCCATTCCTTTGTCGGGATTCGCCGTGCGCGCGCACCCCGGCGTGTCCGCGGAGTGGCGGCCCTCGCTGCAACACCCCATGCGCGCACAAGAAGGGCAGGTATAAGTAGATCACGATGGGAACAATCCCATGCAAAATAAAAATCCCACCCTTCCGAAAAGTGGCAGCCAGGCGTGCGGCTCGGTAAGCACATCCGTCCCCCGGGAGCGCGTCACATGGGCGGCGGCAGCGTCACAGCAAGAACAGGGAGGCCACGCGAATTCCGGCCAAAGCAAACGAGCGCGGATACGTGTTGGGCAGCCCGACCCGGACGGACCCGGCCCGCCGGGAGGGGACGTAAAATTAAAATTTTCTGCCATAAAACAACACAATATTACTCCAAACAAAACATTCTCAACGGCACGTCGAAAACCGGCAAGAGCCCCGCGCGGTCTGGGCGCTGCCAACACGCACGCACGCACGCACGCACGCACGCACACACACACATTTATACAGCGCAGACGGAGAAGAGGTAGCGAGCTGGCCGGGCCGGGCCCGCCTGGGCAGCGCTGGGCAGCCCTCCCGACGCGGCTCGACTCGACTGGGCTCGCTACCAAGAGGCGCAACACCTCGCTCGAATAAAATGCAATATTTTATTGTGTGGCCGCTGGGCGCTGGGCTGGCTGCGCTTGTCACCACCGGCACCGCTGCTGCAGCAGCAGCCGCAGCAGCAGTCGCGGCAGTAAACCTGGACGCGGCCGGACCCCCGTAACTCCGGGCTCCGTGCTCCGGGCGCGGGCCAGACCAGCGCGGCTACCCGGAGGACAGCGACGTACAGTTCGTACCCCGGCTCTGCTGACCCTCATAACCGTCCTCGAGCCCTGCCTGCACCTCCCCGACGACGCCCTCTTATGGTCACGGCGTGGATGTGCTGCCCCAGGATGTACATTCCCGTGCGCCACCGCGCTATGCGACACGGAGAAGGTCCTCCTCCTCCTCCTCCTCCTGGCCGCTTCTGATGAAGACAGTACAGCGCCCCGTCGTCTTAACGACTGACTTACTTTTATTCCTATCGGCCCCAAGTGGCCGTAAATGTCCACCGCCGCGACTTTGACCTCCCCTCCCCTCCCCTCCCCTGGTGGTGCCGGTGCCGGGGCCGGGGCCGGTGCGTCGTGTGAGTAAGGAAACGAGCCCCAAGCCGTCGCCCGCTGCGGTGCCCACGGTGCCCGGGCCGGGCGGCACAAACGCCACACGGCCGCCCCTCAGCTGCGGGGGTTTGGAGGCGCTGGCCGCTCATTAAGCCGCGCGGGCTGATCCGAAACGCACCTGCCCGAGCCTCACTGTCGCCGCGGTTGTGAGACGACAGCGCCGTCGGCCCCGCCGGCACACACGGTCCTTACGGTTCTCCCGTGAGAAGAGCCGGCCGGGCCGCGCGCCGCATCGCATTCCAGTAACCTAAAAGTGCACTAGGTGTACTGCGACATAAAACAAGCGGCTTGACGACTGCCCCGCGTGATGTGCTCTTCGGTGTGCATTACGCCCGTTTTACGGCCGCCATGACGTTGCGCGCACGCAGCAGTGCAAAAGAGTAAAAAGGACCCAGCCGGCCTGCATGGCCTGCCGGTACCGGTCAGAGACCCACGTAAGCGCGCCGAATTGGCGACGCAGCCACGGCGCATGCGCAGAGTGGGGCGAGCCGAGCGCAGCGGCGGCGCTGGCAAACACTTTGCGCGGGGCCTCGGCCGCCTCGCCTCGGCCGGCCTCGGCCGGCCGGCGGTGGCCTCTTTTATTTCCCCCTTTTCCTTCGTTTCTTTCTTCTTTCTTCTCTCCCGTTTACGACTATGCAAACCGCCCGGCTGCTTGTTAGTGCCGCCTATGGGGGGTTTATTTGCGGCCAGGAGACAGGTGGATGATGTCTTGATGAGGCAGCGCCCTCGGCTGCGCGGCGCCTCACCGGGAAAAATCAATAAGATATCGCCGACTTTGTTCCAGTAAAAGCGGAAAATCGATGATGCGTCGGTCACCTGTATCAATTTATTGGGTCATGTGGCCCAACAATCGATTTCCTGCCTTACCGATGCCCAGGGAGTGGGAATGGAAACGTTTCCATGAAAATGGTGGCAGCCGTTGCGCCTGCATGGCCAAGAAGCGTGATATATTTAATTTCCTCCTCTTATATGCTGAGTCGGCGCAGAAGAGGGGCTTCCTCTGACTCGGACAGGGGATGCGTCAATTTTCGGGGTGCACCGCCTTTATCAAACGCAACACAACCCCACTCCGATCCGTTCCACTTTCTTTCGGTCGGATTGCGGTCCAATACAGGCGCGTCAGCCGGCGGATAATCTTTATTTTCAATTGGGAGCGCACAGCAGCAGGGAAGGAGCAGCGACGAGTGTTTTGTTGGCCCCTTATTATGATTTTCTGTTATGACGTGTGAATAAAAGGTGTGGCGTGTGCCTGACCGCAGCATCCAGGTAGATGGCGAGAGACGTCGACCTTCCCAGCAATGAATTAGATGCGCCAAACTATTGCGTTTTCCCCTCCTATTCGAGGTGCTAGAAATTCGATTCCACCGTAACTGTGTCTCAGGTAGGGGTGATGGGTTATTGCAAATCGTGTGTACGTTTATACACCTTCACTTCAAACACTAAAATGATAATATAGGTCATCTTATTTTGCTCCACTAGGAATTGGAGTGAAAGAGGAAATTGGCATCATTTAAGGAAATTCGGCTGCTATTTTCGTTTAGGAAACTTCCCGGACGTGCAAAAGTAAGTGCGTGGTGCCTGGGAAACACTGGACTCGTGAACCGAGGGTGCCCGGCCAATCCGCGGCGAAAGATTAATAGTTCCGAGAGCTCGGCGGAGCTGAGAGTTCCGGTGTGGCCTGCTGTGGCCTGCTGTGCGTCACGCCTATGTAAATCAATACCGCCGCAATAATCCGGGAGGCGGGAGCATTGTGTAATTTTATTGGGTGCGAATGGACCTGAATGGCTGCTGTCCCCGTCGTGGGAAGTGGGCACGAGACAGAGAGACAGAGAGAGACAGAGAGAGAGAGAGAGAGAGAGAGAGAGAGAGAGAGAGAGAGAGAGAGAGAGAGAGAGAGAGAGAGAGAGAGACAGAGGCTATCGAGCGTGTCCTCTCCAGACACACAGGCGCACATTGTGTCCGCGGAAAAGATGGGGGGAGCGAGCGAGAGAGCGAGAGAGAGAGAGAGAGAGGGAGAGAAGGAGCAGGGATCTGCGAGGAGATGCGAGCCTCCGGGATAACGACTTCTGGTCCTCTATATGTGTGTGTTTCCATGCCGATAAATAGAGAGAAAGGTAGGGTTGTTGTGGAAGGGGATTTAATTTATGTTTCCATACAATAACTGATCCTTCTGTATTGGACCACATCCTTGCTCATTTCGCGCGCGCACTGCCTCAGACCTTCCTCCTGCCTGGGACGGAGCGGCGCGGCCAACCATCCACGATCCCAGCGCCAAACACAAATCCTCACAACCGCATCCGCCGAACTTAAATTGATGAAAGCAATCCCTCTCTCTCTCCCCCCGCGTCCAAAAATTGGAATGAATAAAGAGGAGGATTAAAAGGGCGGCACTCGAGCAGCCCCCGACCCCAGCACAGCAGCACCCTCCGGAAATTGAGAGGAGAAGGGAAGCGAGAGACATCTGTTCCGGTGCGTCGGTCGCGGGCACGCACCAGCGCGGGCGGGGCGCCGCCGGCCGGGGCCCCAGCCGGGGCTAGCCGGGGCCCCAGGCGGGGCTAGCCGGGGCCGGGGTGCTTGGCGCCACCGCGGCAATCGTTTCGACACGCCTGTCAGCGCGGCCGCCTCTGGCCGCCTCTGGCCGCCTCTGGCCGCCTCTGGCCGCCTCTGGCCGCCTCTGGCCGCCTCTGGCCGCCTCTGGCCGCCTCTGGCCGCCCCCCTCCCGCTCCCCAAGCGCCGTTCGATCATTTCTTTACGTGCACAGCCTTCTTTTTTCCCGCCAATGTCCTCTGCACAAGTCGCTTCCGACTTCGTTAGGGGGTCCGGATAACGACGCTGCAGTCCCACGCGCACAGGCGCCACGGCGTCTCCCCACCCCCGTTGACCTCGTCTCGATATTTCAGAGGAGGGCGCGGGCCCGACATACTCCAGGCCTCGTCCCGTCGCGGTACGATCGGCATTCGGAACGGCGGCGACACAAAAAAGCGGTCGGGAACCGCAGAGTCGGAAGTGAGGCGGAAGGGTTCCGTTGGGTTCCGTCCCCTCCGGGCTGAGGCGCTGCAGCACAGTTCCCCGCGCCGCGGTATCATCGCATTCCAAAACGGCCATGAGGCGAGCGACATTGTGGCTCTGGGGGCTGCTGCTGCTGCTGCTGCTGCTGCTGCTGCTGCTGCTGCTGCTGCTGCTGCTGCTGCTGCTGCTGCTGCTGCTGCTGCCGGGGGCACGCACCGAGACCATGAGGCAGAGGGAGCTCAGCCGGGAGGCCCCCGTCGCCGGCCCGGTCCGCCGCCCCGCCGCATGGCGCCCGCCGCCCGCCCGTCGCCGCGCACCCACGGCGGCGCCTTTTTAATTGACCGTAGCGCACCGCAGCAGCGCTGCTGCTGGTTGGCGTCGCGACGCCACGGGAAGACCCGACGGCGGCGTCGGTCGTCGTCGTGGTCACCGGACGTCGCCGCCGACCTCCTCACAGACAAATAAAATGATTTCCAACTCGAAAATCCCGCATCAGCCGCGGAAACAGGCGCGCCGCGGTGTAACGCCTCGTAATAATATGTCGTGTGTCGCTGTCGGGCAGGACGAGACTCTTTACGTCCTAAGCAAACAAACTCGTGGCAGCGCCCGGCAGCGCCCGGCAGCGCCGGCGGCCTCAAAGACCCCCGAGTTGTCACCGCGCAGGCGATGGGTCGCGACCAGGCGAGCCGCTCTGCTTTCAAAACAAATAGGGAAGGCAATGGGCTGTGCGAAAAGAGGGGCGGCTGCGTCGCGTTGCCGGGTGTCGGGGCGGGGCTGCGGTGTGGTGTAGTGCCGGGGCCGGGACGAGGAGTATCGACGCCAATTTGTTGACTCTGACACTCTCCCCTCCTCTGACAACTGATGGCTGCGATCTGTTGCTCGCCCTTGGCAAGCGAGTGCAGCGGCAAAACGACCGGAGGGGAGGGAGGGGGACGCTTGGCGGAATGCGAAAGTGCGAGCACTGAGAATGAAAAAGTCATGAGCAATACCTGATTTCGGGCAATAGGGGACACAAGTTTTCAAAACAGCGTCCTAAGTCCCTCCCATGTTGCCCAAAATAACGCGATGGTCATGGACTTTTTCATTCTCAGTGAATGGCTGCTGAGCACTGACCACGACCGACTGTCCTGGACTCAGGACTCCGTCGCCGGTCCTAGAGTAGGCACTACTTCTGAAGGGAAAGGCGGACATTGACTGCCAAAGGCAGCGCCAATGGAGAGGGGCGGGAGGGGGAAGAAAAAAAGAAATGGTTTTGTAATCTCGTTGAGCATCTGCCTTCAAAATGGAAGCAGCCGCGTTGAAATGTGAACAGTCACTTAGCGCCGCGCCCCTCGGGGGCTCCATGGGGGCGGCCGCGGCCCTGTCGCACCGCACCGAACGGCAGATGCTGCATCACGATTCGCTCGCTGCATGAAGAAAAACGTCAAAAGCGTGAACTATGTGCCCCTCGTCCGTCCCTTTTTAGTGAAGGGAGCGTGTTGCCGGGACAAATCCCCCGACCCCTCCGCAGGGAGGAACAAAAGCTCACGGCTGAAATCTCTCTCGCCACCGTGCGCCGCGCCACGCCGCTTACACGGCATTTTGTTGTGAGATATGTCGACGGGCCCGGGCATTATTTCGATGAAGGAGCACATGACTGGCGGCCGTCCAGCGGCACCTATGTGACACGCCCACGCCTCCGCGCGCCACGCGGCGCCACGCCACGCCGAAACACGCGGCGCGCGCGCGCCTCCACGGCCTGAATTCACTTGTACGTCACGTACACGCCTGTGTGTTGATTCATTGATTGGGGTAGGACTCGGCCGCTACCGCGCTACGCGTCTTGCTATACACAGCCATACGTGTTTCTCCGGCCGCCTAAATCTCGTCACAAAAATACTCGTTGAAATATTAATTTTCACTCCGACACGATCGAGTCCGCGACTTACCACTCGAGTACGACGACGGCCAATATAACATTCCCAGGATTCCACGAGCGGCGCGCTCGGACAATGCGAAGAGATTTCAACTTAATTGTTTGACAACTCCTTTTTCCGTGGTCGAAATCATTAACCAGCGCCGCTCCTAATTTGACTTGTCAAGCCTCTATTAAGGACTCCTCCTCTTGACTCTTTCAGGGGCTGAGGGGCGTGCGGAGTTATTTTTAGCAAATCACGGGCGGCGGCTCCCGGGCACCGGCAGGGCACCGGCAGGGCACCGGCAGGGCCAGCGCCAGTCCTTAGCCCCGATGACACTTCAGAATACCTGTCCGACCGTTTGCTACACATTTCCCAGATTTCTACAGAATGGCCGAGAGCGATGCAGCTCACAGGGCCTAAAGCTGTCCCACTGCGGCGCGGGGGTGAGCCTTCAAATAGTCGGAACACGCCTGGAATAATGTATAATAGCTTCCGCCCTTCCCGCCCCTCTCCCGTCCATTTCTATTTCCAATTCACTCATCAGCAGCAACGGCGGCAGCGGCGGCAGCGGCGGTAGCGGCGGTAGCGGCAGCAGTTTTACATGACGGAGATTTCAAGGCGCAGATTAACAGCTCCTTTACCCGGACGGGACGGGACCGGGACGGGACCCGGACGGGGGACGTGAGGGGTAGCAGCGCGCAGCGCGCAGGCCTGCACGGCAGCAGCAGCAGCAGCAGCAGCAGCAGCAGCAGCAGCAGCAGCCGCGCAGGCAGAGGCCAAGACTCCTCCCTGGCCGTTTTGAGCCGGTGCCAGGAGATTTCGGGGCGATAGTCGGAGAGGGGCTGTGCCGTGCCCCGCCGCGCCCCGCCGTGCCCCGCCGCGCCCCGCCGTGCCCCACCGTGCTCCGCTGTGCCCCGCCGTGCCCCACGGTGCCCCACCGTGCCCGCGGCGTGGCGTGGCCGCCGGGACGCTAGGAGCCGCAGGCACTACTTGTTCCTCCGGACGGTGGTGCGGCTCTGAGGCCGGTCGACGGGGAGGTGCACGCGGCGTCGCTAAATAAACCGCCAAACGGTCCGAATTGTGCGGGCGGGGTCCCAGAGAGGTCCGCTGTGGCCGGGATGCGGCCGGGCTGTGGGGGCCCTTCTACACCGAGCGGCACGGCACACCGTGGGCACACGGCACGTCCGAGCGCTGTCGCCCACCCGTCTGCCACTGCCGTCCGCTCGCCCCGGCTACTGTTGGTTGTTAGTCGCCTCGCCCCACCGCCACGCCCCGCAGTCACTCTCCATGCGGCCCCAGCCGGCTCCAGCCCCACGCACGGATCTTCCATACAGCACGTCCCCGATATACTGCAGGAAGGACACACCCGACCCTGATCAGTCTGAGCGCGGCGCCTGCTGGGTAGGCAACTACGACTCGGGCATGCATGCGTGCAGTGCGGGCTGGCCTACCCCAGCACTCGCAGGCGCTCGGCGTCGCCGTGCATGAGATTCTGCGGCGAAACCCGCGCAGCGCGTAGCGGTCCTTTATAAATTCTGTTTAATACGCGCCACGCCTGAACAGTCCGGACGAAGAGGGGCTGAGAGCGAGAGGGAAGACCGCGTGCGGACGCGGCGCATAAGGTGCAGGGAAAGGAAGGGGGGAAAGGGGAGGGAAAGGGGAGGGAAAGGGGACGGGGATAGAAAAGAGAAGACGTTATCAGCGCCGTCCATCACTCGGGACTACAAGCGCCGGCTTTGTGGCACAACGTCGTCGACAACGACGTCAACTGTCCCCACAAAATGTGACCAAGGAGGAGCCGCACCGCAGCCCCGGCCGCTCAGCCCCGGCCCCCCGACCCCTCAGCAGCAGCAGCAGCAGCAGCAGCCGGCGCACGGGACCGGGCGTGGCGTGGCGGGGCGGGGACGGCGGGCATGGAGGGGCGTACGTTTCGCCGACAAAGAACCCCGAGCCGACAAGGACCACAACCTCATACCTCTGCTTCATAATCAACCCGTCGACGCTATGTGGCCGCTCTGCTGCACGGCCGGGCCCACGGCCGGGCCCCCCGCGCGCGCGCGCTCACGCGCACACAAAGGACGTACGCGGCAATCTCGGCACTCGCATCTCTTTCCCCTAAATTTCAGAGAGATTTGATATATTTGTGGGGCACGGCGCACTCACCAGCAGAGCCATGCTCTCGCGCCCCGCTACTTATGTCTCATTGTGGCTCACGTCCCCGTCAGCGCACCGCCGTCCGCACGCAACACCCCCGGAGACCCCGGCACACACACATGCGTGCGCACACACACACACACACACACATGCGTGCGCACACACGCGCACACGCACGCACATATACGTCTAATGAGAGGCCCGTGAGCTCGCGCTGCGCTCGTTTGTTTTAATTGGGGCAATATTGTGTGATACAACAAGTCCGTTTGATACCGGCCGTAACTCTCGGCGACACACTCGCGGAGACGGGCCGGCCGCGCGTGCTGCTGCACCGAGCTGGCGGCCTGACGGGTACCCCGGGTACCCCGTGTACGACGCGACGCCGTCCACCCCAAACTATTCGTGCTCGCCCCGTCCCCCGTCCCCTACGGGGATAGGGGGTATCTGCGGCCACAATCTGGCATGTGCGATAGAGCATATCATACACAGATGGGTGGGCGATAGTGGGGGCTGCGGGGGCTGCGGGGGCTGCGGGGGCTGCGGGGGCTGTGGGGGCTGCGGAGGCTGCGAAGGCTGTGGGGGCTGAGGGGGCTGCGGGGGCTGCGGGGGCTGTGGGGGCTGCGGGGGCTGTGGGGGCTGCGGAGGCTGTGGGGGCTGCGGGGGCCCCCTGCAGCCCTTTGGGCCCCACCCCGGCCGCCGCGACCCCTGCCAGAGAGCCGCTCTCCCCAACAACCACGCAGTTCCTTCGAAGCCCCACCACAGTTCCCGGCCGAAATATGTGGTTTGGGGACGAGCAGGCGCGCGACTCTGCGTCGGTGGTGACTGCCCCGCCGACTGGCCCGCCCCCCGCTAGCTTCATGGAACCGGTCCAAAACGACTCAACGGACTGTGAACCGAAGCAGGAGCGGGGAGGGGTCCAGGCAAAGCGGCCGTCTAGGCGCGCGCAACGGGTGAGATGTACCACACCCAGCAAATGGACACTATTTACCCCGAAAGCGCGCCCTCCTTTCCCGGTCTGGTACTCGCTTTGATCATTATTCAGGCAATGGGACGTTTCCAGCGCGCGAGTTTTGCAGAGTATTGTGGAGAAGTCCGCTGTGATGCTCGCAGTTTGTGTGAGTGCGAGCGTGTGTGTGTGTGTGTGTGTGTGTCTCGCCTCGCGGACAGAGCGGCGATGCGATTAGAGATCTGATCAGATGCAGGACGCTGATGACGATGATGGGCACCGCGTGTCGCGCGCACACACACACACACACACACACACACACACACGTCCACCGCCGCCGCCGCTGCAGCAGCTGTTGTTGTTGTTGGCGCTGGGACAAGGCGGAGCGGTGGGGGTGGTTCGGTCGACCGCAATCGCGTACTGTGGATCACAATCAAAAGAGTATCAAGGCGCCGGGGGCCGCGCCTGGCCGCGCCCGCCGCGCCCGCCCGCGCCCGCCCGCGCCCGCCCGCGCCCGCCATGCCATACCCGATACGCGATAGGAATCGGACACTACCGTGTAATTGCCGGGTCCGTTTTGCCACCGACAGTGTGTGTATGGAAGTCGCGCAGGTCGAAGCCCACGCGACAATGGGCGTCATATAGGCGGCCATGCGGGGCGTGCGTGCGTGCGTGTGTGTGTGTGTGTGTGTGTGTGTGTGTGTGTGTGTGCGGAGGCGGCCCGGCTTCCGGCGGCGCCCTGAGCTCTGCCAGCGCTGCTGGGTGGGCTCGCGGTGCTGCGCTGGCGCTGCTGGCGCCGACGGGGCGGCCGGGGGAGGGAGCGAGAGGGAGCGAGGCGCTGCGCGGAGGAAATCCGTCAGCATATCCTCTATCCTCTATCCTCTCCCGGCGAGAGCAGCCGCTTAGCGCAGACTGACAGTCCGGACTGGTCCAGGCCGCTCTCCGCCCTGACCGGTGGCCATCGCAAGGCTCGCAGGGCGCCTTGTGTTGATCAGCGTGCTCTGCCCAGGGCACGCTCACGCTCCGCTGGGGACTAACCGAGCTGACGACGACAGCGTCGGCGTCGAAGGCGACGACGCCGACGTCGACGCCGTGGCGCCGCACCGCGAGCTGCTGGGGAGCCTTCGGGGGGCTGTCCCGGGCGGCCGGCTGCGACGCCGAGGATGACGCCCCACAACGGGGGCCTCTGTTCGCAGCTAATGGCCCCGCACGGCCCCGGCGCCTTCCTCTTCCCCGCGGGGTAAGAGGGGAGGAGAGGGGAAATAAGGCGTAAGAAAAACCACCGGAGGGGCGAGGCGAGCTGCGCGCCAAACATTTTCCTGCCGTCGTGTGTTTAGCGGGGAGCGGTGCATCCGCCGCGTGCGCTCTTCTCGCTCGCACGCCCTCGGGTACTCCAGTGTGGCCGACGACGTCGCGTTGGAGGGACAGAGACAGAGTGCCGGGCAGTCTGCGACGGCGACGATGGCGGCGGTTTGGCGCAGCGAGACCAGCAGCAAATTAATTTAGGTCATTAGCAAAGTGCGTACACCCTGGCGGTGATGGATGCCTCGGGGGGCTCGGAGTGGGGGGGGCGTGCACCGGCCAGGACGTCGAAGAAAGTCGTCGTCGACGTCATCCTGGCCGTCGTGGAGGCAAACAGCCCGGCTAAGACGAGAGCCAGCCACTCTCAGAGGGGTCTGGTCCCACCCCACTCACCTCGCTCACATAAAGGCCGGCCAAAAAGATTTATGTTATAATAAACATGCAACAATATAAGCGATAGAGCCCCGTGCAGCCTGCGCACCTTGAGATGTGATAAAAGGCTTCTCGGCTCCTTTAAAATAACGCGAGGGGAGCAGGGAGCGGAAAAAAATAGTTTTCCACCCGGGGAGGCCGCGCATAGAAGAGTGGTTGCGTGTGTCACCTGGGATGCAAAGGTAAAGGTGAGGTGCACAATGGCCCCGGTACCCCCGCCCCCCCCCCCCCTCCCATTTCTCAGGATGCACCCACGGCGCGGCGGGGGCCCGTACCGGGTCCACAATCGGCCGATAACCGCGCCACTTGAGCGTCCTTCTGTCCTCGCTCGCCAGGACTTGAGTGAGTCAGTTGAGCCAGGCGGGGCGTCGCACCAAGGTGTGTGCGTGTGTGTGTGTGTGTGTGTGTGTGTGTGTGTGTGTGTGTGTGTGTGTGTGTGTGTGTGTGTGTGCGTGTGCGTTAGCGCTGAGGCGGTCTGCTACTACGACTATATTTTTGTGAACCATGATACAGCGCGCGCGGGCGAACTGACGACGTGATGTCGACGCACGGCTGGCCATCTCTTTCCTCGCGCGGGTCCGGCCTCACAATGCGCCCGTGTCCCCGTGTCATTACGGGGCCAGCAGCCGCTAGGCAGCCTCCTGGCACCCCGCCAGCCCGCGGCCAGCCCGGCGGAGTCAGCGGAGCCAGCGGACGTACGTTCTGTAATGGCAACTGAATGGCGCGCGAGGTGCGCACAGAGAAAGTCCACGGCCCCGGCGCACTCGGACCGCGCTCCGCCGCCGACCCCCGCCGCCGCGCTCCCCACAATTTCAATAAACTCAATTATGGACCACCACCGCCGCCGATCGCGCGGCTTTTCTGTGGAGGCGCGGACGACGCGGCGCGGGCTAGCCTCTCCTAGACCGGAGGGGGGACTGTGTGGACGTGTGGGACGGTGTGTCACCCCCAGCTGGCCGCGTGGCGGCGGCCCCCGAGGCCCCCGACAAGCGTATCGGGTGGCGCGGCCGGGCGGGGGCGGCACCGAGGCCCCCGAGGCCCCCGAGGCCGCCGGGGCCGCCGAGGCCCCCGTGATACGCAGCAGCCGGCGCACGTCCGGGACGCAGTCACTTCCAGTGCGCTGCGTACGCGTCGCCATGCCAGGATTAGGAGTCCGGAGGAGGCCGTTGGGGTCCGGAGGAGTCCGGAGGAGGCCGTTGGGGTCCGGAGGAGTCCGGAGGAGGCCGTTGGGGTCCGGAGGAGGCCGTTGGGGTCCGGAGGAGTCCGGAGGAGGCCGTTGGGGTCCGGAGGAGTCCGGAGGAGGCCGTTGGGGTCCGGAGGAGTCCGGAGGAGGCCGTTGGCGTCCGGCTCATCAGCTCGGAAGCGCAGCTCGGAAGCTCTGACCGCGGCGCGCTGCCCTCCGCTGTATTGCAAATCCTGAAACCAGCCGGCTGTGACCGGATCGCCGGCCGGATGACAGTGTACGGAGCCGCCCGGACACGACCCGCCCCCCAATATAATCGCAGCGGCAGCAGCACTTGAGTTTCCTGACCGCGCGCTGCGTATTTGCGATGGAAACGCGGCGCGGGGGAAAGAAAAGAAAGACGCGGACAGAAAAAAAATGGGCATCTTACGCCGCGCACACTGCGCACACGTTGTATAGGGTAAGTGCGGGGACGGAAGTATCGCAATGCTATCCGACCGCTCGCATGGTCCCCCTCTGAATCAAAATAAACTGTATCATTGCTCCGGTAATCGATACTTTGTGCCGCGGTCCCATTGTGTCGGCTCTATCCCCCGGGCTCCCTGTGGGCCCCGGCCGCGGTGTCCACCCCAGATGGGTGCGCCACTGTCGCAAACAGCCGCCCGACCACATCCACGCAAGTCTGTCCCAGCCCAGGCAGAGCCCAGGCAGAGCCCAGGCAGAGCCCAGGCAGAGCCCAGGCAGAGCCCAGGCAGAGCCCGGGCACGGCGGAGGAGGCTGTGTGCCATTGCGACAAAGGAGTTTGCCATACTGTATAACACGGCAAGGGGGGCTGCATGCTCAATAGGGTCCATCAAGATTAAAGGTGAGACGAGCAAGGCGGGGGGATGGGGGGGGGGGGGGGATGTTTTCGGCGTTTGTCGTAAGTAGCTCAGTGCCTGTTCCCATGGCGCCATGTGCCTACCCAGGCGGAAGCACGAGCCGCATGCTCTTGTGTGATGCGATGGAAAGAGGATGCAGCAGCCCGCCGACAGCGGGATAGCGAAAATTACGGCAGCCGAGTGTTAGAATTTTATTCCCTCCACAAAAAAGGAAGAAAAAGAAAAGAAAATGAAGAAATAAAATGAGGCGAGTGCGGGGGCCCCTCGGAGCCCCTGTATAACGGGACGCACGTTCACTCATCACCCAGTCCGCCAGCTCAAAGAAGGACAGAGACGACAACGAAGACATTCTCTAAATCCGACGTGCGCCAACCAACGGTCGTTGTAAAGAAAGGCCGCTAAACTGCACTGCAGTGAGTTCCGCCGGCGCCGGTCCAGCCGAGTCGCGGAGATGCGGTGGCGATTCCGCGCGCACAATTTTATTTTTTAAATATCCCATTCTTTCTTTTACCTTGCTAAAAAAAAAAAAGAAGAAGAGTTGGTAAGAAAAGTAGTACACCCCTAGTGTCGAGACTGTATTTTCGCTCTGCGACACGACAGCTCTGAGGTCTCTTCGACGGGAAGGGGTCGCGGCCCGGGCGGCACTTCCCACCCAGATAACGCATCTCAACAGGTGTACCCAACCAACAGCAGGCTGCAGCAGCGGGCCAGAGGGGATAGGAGCCGATTCTATTTTTTATTTTTCCTAAAACGCTGCCCCGGCGCGGTTTTCTCGAAGTCAACGGTCGGTCGGTCGGGTTGTCGGCGATCGGTCGCGATCTCTGCCGCGGGCGGAGAGATGCTGCCGTGAGACATCACAGTCGGCCCCGAGACGTTTCATCTCTCTCTGCCCAACAGCAGAGTCACTGGCGGCGGTGTGACGTTGGCGCCCCCCCCCCCCCCCCCCTCTTCTTTTTCGACAGCCCGCCGAGAGCGTCTCCGCTCGCGAACGGTTATTCACGCGTAGCACTACAAGTACAGCCCGTAAGGCCCCCCGATGCTCATCCGAGGCCCCGCCGAGACCCACATAGATCCCCGCAGCTCGTGCCGGAGCCCCGCGCAGTTACGGCGGCCGGGCGGAGCTGAGCGCGCCGCCCGCCATGATCTGGGGCCGAAGGGCCGAAGGACGGCTCGTAAAGATAGGCATCGCGGGAGAAAGACAGCAGGAGGGGGCGCAATCTTGGCAAAGGAGAAAGCAAATTTCCAGGTCTCGTAAAACGGTAGCGCGGCGTGACCATTCTGGAAAGTGCGCGAAAACGCCCCCGCTTTGAATAGAACTCGGCCGCCCCCGTTGTACCCGGCCGTGCGGCCGTCTGGGGCCGCTGGGGCGCGGCGGCAGTTCCAGTCGGCGCCTCTGGCAGTGGTGTCCCCGGCAGCAGCGGACGGGATATTGGAGGAATCAATGAGCAGGCTGCGCGCTTCGGACTGAAAAACGGATCGCCAACGCATTCAGGAGACATGCGTGAAATAGGAGGGTGCCGGATATAGAGCGGGGGCGACGCTCTGCTAAAACCCCCGCCGGTCCGGCAGCCGGGCCGGGAGTCCGCCGACCCGTGACAGTCATTTGTTTTGGTAGCGGAAGCCGGGGCGAGGACCAGCAGCGGGACCCGGGCCAGAGAGCGTCTCCAATCAAGTGTAAGCAATCACTTCGGGATTAGCCGCAGCCGGGCAGGGCCAGGGCAGGGCCAGGGCAGGGCCAGGGCGCTGCTGGGGACACTCTGGACGCAGCAATCGATACAGCTTCCGGGAGATGCGCTTCCCTTGTTCCGCTGCTCCTCCCGGCGGCCCTCGGCAAGGCCCTCGGCAGAGTCCGCGGCCGGGGCCACGCAAGTGCAGCGCTGACTCGCCCGCAGTTGCGTTGTTCTGGACGTCGGCCGAATAGGTCCGAGCAGCAGCGGGTCCCGGCCGAGGCGAGAGACCCCGGAGCTTTGCTACGACTTCCACATGATCGCCAACCCTCCGGCCAGGCCGGGGGTCACTCTCCAAATCCCCGGCCGGCGCCGCTGGCGCCGCTGCCGCCGCCGCCACTCCCACACCCGGCCGAGGCGAGGGCGCTGACCCCACCGAGGCCCCAGCGCAGCAGCAGTAGCCGCCGTTTTCGAACTGCTGAAAGCACAGTTTTTTTTCGTGTTTTTTTTTCCGGATTGAAGTTGGTACTCACGTTGTGTAGCTTGTAGTAGAGGCCGCAGGCGTTGCACACGGGCTCCCCGTTCTGGTTCCGCCGCCACAGCGTCGTCGTGGTCGTCTTGCAGTTGGCGCACGAGGTGCCCGCCCGGCGCGCCGCCGACTGAAGTGACTGTTGGGACAGCACGGAAATCACACAAATATCACACCTGAATGATACACAGGGAGCAGGGGCGGGGCGGGACGGAGAGCGAACAGGTTGGAGAGGGCCATGCGCTACACGGCCAGGACCAGGGACCACCTCGGCAGGACTCATCCCCGGTGATGAGTAGTGGGCTAACCACTTCCTGTGTTATAATCGGCCCGTGATTGGAGGTGTCAGCCGTACGCGTTAGGTCACACCGCGCCGCCCGGCCGGACACTCGAGTGGGTGTGTGTGCTTGTATCGTCCCATCGGCCGCTTAAAAGTGTAATCAACGCTGTGTGTTCAGCGGCCGGACTCTTACCCGGCCCCACACACGGACCCGGTGGGGCCTATGATTCATCTGTCAGCTGGCCAATAGTAGCGGTGCCCTTCTATCACTGGGTAATCGGTAAATATTTGATAGCTCCGATAAGAGATGCAAAAAGTAAATTTAAAAAAAATAATAAGTCCAGCGTTTTAAATGTTTCTGAAACTTTACATCTCCAATAAAAGAAAATCCTCAATATTTTGTCGAGTTGATCATCACGGCACAGTCAGCCGGCAGTGAAAGGCAGTGCCACGGGCAGCACCTTGCGGCCACTTTTCAGGACACAGCGATGCAGCGAACCTCTCCGCCTTTTGCGGAGCCAGTTCTGCGTCCCGTGCATCAGAGATCAGCCACGCCCGCCAAGTCACTTACCCCGATTTTGCTTCACGCGCCATTACTTTTCTAATTAGCAAAAGCGTGCTTATTAACGGGCGGAGTACAAGAGCCCCCTTCACGAGCGCCTACTTGACTCCTCGAACCCTTGCCCCCCCCCCCCCCTCCTCCTCCTCCTCCTCCTCCCCTGTCTCCCTTTTCCCTTCTCTTTTCCTCTTCCTTTTTTCCAGCGTTTTTAATCAGACGACGATGTGAACCGAATTAAACAGTATCGATAGCCCGGGTCGGCCTCCTCCCCTCCTCCCGGTGTTAATAAGTTCTGACTCACCTCGGCCTGGGAACGCCCCCCCCCCCCCCCCCGCGCGCCCGCCCGGCCCAGCGCAGCGTGTCGATGTAAACAAATGGACCGTTTTCATCCACAAATGGCATGAGGCCGTATGAGGCCGTGCGCCCAGCACAGTCCGCTCAGGGAGGCTGAGGCTGCGGAGGGATAACCCGACCTCGTCCGGCCGACAACGCACGAACAACAAGCTCGATGACCCCTCGGCCGGCGGTGCGTCCGGTGCGGCCCGGGTCGGCGGCGGCCATCGCAGCGTGCGGAGCGTGCGCTACCACCCCGCCGCGCCCCGCCCGCGCCCCGCCGTGGCCATGCACGGCCCCGCCCAGGACCCTCGACGACGCTGCGGCGTGACCAAATTCATGACCGAAGAGGAGGCTGCGGCGGCGGCGGCCCGCGAGCCGAGCACAAAGTGGGGACCGAGTCCGGCCGGAGCCGGGGTGAGGCCGCGGGCTGACTGAGCCGAGCCGAGGCGCGCCGCGCCGCGCGGCCCCGCGAAGGTCGTCAGGCAAGGCAGACAGGCGGCGATCAAACCAATTAAAAGGTTCCGTTCGTTTCCAATCAAAGAGGCGCAGCGGACGGGGGGCCCCTCTGCATGAAGTATGATATGGGGAGGGGAGGGGGGCGGGGGGCGGCCAACAGGTCTGCAAAGGTGTCGGCTCGCGAATTCGCACTGCCCCCTCACACATGCGGCTGTGATCGCATCGCTACGCGAGCTGCACCCCCCCCCCCCCCCCCCTCCTTAAGAGCTGATCAGAGCGGAGAGGTACGCACTTACAGCCGCACTGGTAGTCGTCCTCTTTCCGACTGCCCTCGTGAGAAAATGAAAAATCCTCAGGTCAAGTCGGCCACTCGCCCCTCCCTCCCCTTTCACCACACATCACACTCACCCTTCTCCTCCCCCCCCCCCACACACACTTTTTTTTTGCATCAATACGCACCCCGGGCACGTCCGCCACAATATAGCCCGAGTAAATAAAGGACGAGAGAAAAATGTATATAAAGGGAACCGGAGATAAAATCGCACACAAACCGACGACCATCGTTCACTGTGTCAAGCCGGCGACCGCTGAGAGGTGGAGATAAGATGTCGGGGGAGGGAGAGAGAGAGAGAGAGAGAAAGGGAAGGGTGCGAGGGGGAGGGAGACGCGTGCGCGCCCTCAAGGGCCGAGGCCGTGGGAGGGAGGGAGAGGGAGAGAGGGCAGAGGGTGGGTGGCGTCGCAGTGTGTGTTTAGCGAGTCTCCGGGAGTCTTCCTCCCAGACCAGCAAACAGCGCTGTCCGGCCGGCCGCGGAAGGTAACCGTGGGCTCACAGAACACAACGCGAGAGCGCACATAAATATGGTTATGGCTTCGGCGAATGTACTTTGCTCTCGGGGAGCGGGAGTCGTCCGAGCGAGATGCAAAAGAATGCGCACACGCGAGCGATAAGGACCACTTGCTATCAATAAAACTGCGAGGGGGAGGGCGAGGGGCGCTGGAGCAGGGAAGAGCGGGGTGGGGCCGAGGCGGAGTGCTGCGAGCCGTGGAGTGCTGCGCCCGCCGGCCGCTAGATGGCACCACGTGTCGCTCTGCGGGCCGCGGGGGTGTGGGGAGGCGGCGGTGGCGCGAAGCAGCCGAATTCGGCGGGATTGTGAAGCGCCGCCGGCGCCAAAAGCAAAGGAGGCGCCGCGCGTAAAAAAAGAAACAAAAAGTGAGGGCGCGAGGCGCGTACGTCATGCCGGGCTGCATGTGTCTGAGAGAGTGAGAGAGGCGAGATGGGTGTGTCTGCGAGAACGAGTGAGAGAGAACGGGGTTCGAAAACCCGTGTCTGCGGAGGGCGGGTTCCTGCGCGTGACATCAGATCTTCCTCCCCAGCCGTCCCCGGCTCCACCCTCTCCGAGCGCTCTCCGACCGGACAACACATTCTCATACTCTGCGAGTCCTCCGCACTTTCTCTAATCCGCGCGGTGCGGCCGCGGCTCCTGGAGTGACACACTGCTCGTGACCGGCGGCCGTTTACAATGAAAACCTATCAGCGCGCGCGGATTGGCACGCGGCGCTGGCGAGGCGGCGTCTCTAGGCTTCTCCCGCTGCTGCGGCTCGGCTCGGCTCGTTAGGGTCTCCAGCGGTGGCACCACCCCAGCACTGCCGTTCGTGCGCACTAAAACTTCCACGGCAGGCCATCTCTCCGGGCCGGCAGGCGGCCGGCGCTGACAGGCGAGCGCACAGCGCACCGCGCACTCCACGTGGCGGCAGCACACTGTTCCCGACACCTCACTCAGCGGGGAAAGGGGAGGCCGGGGCCGTAAGTGGGCACGCCTTAAGGGCCGCGCCGCGCCACGCGCTGTGCCCCGTGGTTTTCGGAGACGCGGCCGTGCTGTGTGGCCGCACCACTGGGCGGGGAAGTGGCCCTGCACCTCCCCGCGGCACCGCCCCGCCCCGCCCCGGACAGCCCCCGTCCTGGCGACGGCCGATCGCTCACGACGTCGACCGGACTGACGCTAACTGGCAGCCGCAGGCGCAGAGCCACCTTCTGCCGCGGCTAGCTCAGCTCCAGTGGATGTCCACGGCGATCTCACACACACACACACACACACACACACACACACACACACACACACACACACACACACACACACACACCAAAAGCCACGAGTTGCAGCGCAGGCGCTGACCGCCGGAGCGACCTCTGGCGGCAGACCGTGAGAACCAGCGAGAATGGCCCGTCGACGACCACCCCACCCGCGCTCCTCCGACAGACCACAAGGACCACGACCACGGATGCGACGACGTCCGGGAGCAGCTGGAGGAGACTCTGCTGGTGACGGTGGCGTACGCGCCAAGTGCGCGGCCACGCCGACACCGGCGGGACCTGGTGGCGGGGCCGGGCGGCGTGTCAGGTGCGTGTGCACTCCGGGGGCCGGAGCCGGAGCCTGACCTACAGCAGTACAGCAGTCCTGCTGTGACCCGGGGCAGCCGCAGCAGCCGCAGCAGCCGTAGCAGCCGCAGCAGCCGCAGCAGCCGCAGCAGCCGCAGCAGCCGCAGCAGCCGCAGCAGCCGCAGCAGCCGCAGCAGCCGCAGCAGCCGTAGCACCGCAGCAGCCGTAGCAGCCGTAGCAGCCGCAGCAGCCGCAGCAGCCGCAGCAGCCGCAGCAGCCGTAGCAGCCGCAGCAGCCGCAGCAGCCGCAGCAGCCGCAGCAGCCGCAGCAGCCGCAGCAGCCGCAGCAGCCGCAGCAGCCGCAGCAGCCGCAGCAGCCGCAGCCCTTGCCGGCCCCTGTATGCAGCAGCGGACAGCCCTGCTAGCATGCCGGCCCCCGGGGGCCCCGCGGAGGCTCGTGCAGCGCTGCTAGTATACTACTGCTGCTATAGGTGTCGCAAGCACTGGGGGCCGGCCTCCTGTCGAAGCCTCCCTGCTAAATTGGGCCCCCTTGGAGTCGCTGCTGCTGCTGCTGCTGCTGCTGCTGCTGCTGCTGCTGCTGCGTCAGCCTCTCGCTGCACCCACGATACAATACGAGCGAGCAGCGAGCGTCGTGATATGCAAAGGGCCCCCTTCCCTTCCCTTGACGCACGCACACCTGTGCGCAGGGCAGGCGGGTCCTGCCCGCAGTAGAGGCTGCCGCGCTCAGCTCCGCGCTCAGCTCCGCTCGGCTCTCCGCTCGCCGCAGCGCAACAGAGAGGCGAACACGGAAATAATGGTCAATCGCTTTGAACCGTGTGGAGAGTCGTGTGTGCTGTGCGCCTCTGTGCTGGCTGCTGGCGCGGGGGGGCCCGGCTGCCCCGGCCCGGCGCATGCGCAGCAGAGCAGAGGGAAGCTTGATTTATTCGAATCCCCGAGAGCTATTTGCTTATTCAGGAGCTTTTGTCTCACGGACTCTGCCACCAAGTTCCTTGTGTCTTCGTGTGTGTGTGTGTGTGTGTGTGTGTGTGCATCGTCGTCGCAACGCGCCTTCCCCTGAAGTTGCCAGTCGTTTCTACCATCTACGGCGGCCTCACACACGCGCTGCTGCCCGGCCCTCCCTCACTCAGCCCGAAAATAAATTTAGCCGCACAAAGTTGCGCATTATGAGAACCCGTTTTCCTGTGCCGCCCCGCGGCGGGGCCTCTGAAAATGAAGTCGCCCCGCTGAAACGTGAGCGCCCTGCTGTCGAACGAGTGACATAACCCCTGGGGGCCTGCGGGCCCCGGCAGCCCTGGGAGGGGCACGTGAGCGCGACTAAGCGGACTCACACATTCATAATAATAAATAATCGATCAAAGTCAGATTAGGCCGGGCCGGCCGTCAATAAGACGCCCAGGGCGGCGGCAGGGCGGCACCCCGCAGCAGCCGGAGGACTCCGGAGGACCCCGGAGGACCCCAGACCCCGCAGATCGCACCGCCGGAGCCCGGAGCCCGAGCTCACATTTCTCTCTCACTCGCCCGTCTTTCTTCCTTCTCCCCACGTTATTGATGCGGCAGGTGTCGGTCAGCGCCGCGGACCGAGGCGCGTCACCTAGGCGGCCGCTGCGGTCACTCCGCGGAGCCTTACGTCCACTCTGCAGGAGTCAGCGGGCGGGGGCCGCCGTGTCACGGTCATAGGGGGCTCGAAAATAGAGATGAAAATTACCAAGCAGCCTGTTCAAGTTCTGCTCGAAAATTAGGCAGCGATGCGATCATGCCTTTTGAAATCCTCATAGTCCGGTGCCGTGTCCACCGGCAGTCCCCCGGCGCGGTGCGCTCTCACGTCGCACTGCGTCGCGATTCAGCGTTTGCGTGCAGAGAGCTGTGCTCTCTGTGGTCTGTGGTCTGCGCTCGGCTCCACCGTGCGGCTGTCCGTCCGCTCCGGCAGAGCTGCACAGCTGCCCCGGACCGATCTTGTCCACTGATAGCGTGGCCGCACGTTGTCTCCGCACGCCGCGACCAGCCGGGACCCGGAGACCCGCGCGCTTCTGCTGCTTCTGCCCTACCGGCCCTGCCTAGAGGCCCTCCCTAGAGGCCCTGCCTAGAGGCCCTGCCTAGAGGCCCTGCCTAGAGGCCCTGCCTAGAGGCCCTCCCTAGAGGCCCTCCCTAGAGGCCCTCCCTAGAGGCCCTGCCTAGAGGCCCTGCCTAGAGGCCCTGCCTAGAGGCCCTGCCTAGAGGCCCTGCCTAGAGGCCCTCCCTAGAGGCCCTCCCTAGAGGCCCTGCCTGCCTGCCGGACCGACGTCAACCTTGTTCTCCACGACGACCTGCTCCGCGCACAGCTTCTCGTTTCGGACCGAAAATTATTCCCTCGCGGATAATGCATCGTATGAGACTCTGTGCGCGCTCAGAAGGGTGAAAAGGAGAGTGACGAGCAGACAGGAAAGGGGTGGGAGCGAGAGGGGAGGGGGAGGCGGGGGAAATCCATATCGCGTCGTCCAATCTGCTCCAAGAGTGCTTGCTAGGCGCCCCCCGCGGCCCCCGCGGCCCCCGCGGCCCCTGCCAGCGCCGCTCAAGAGTGAAAAGAAAAACGGGAGCAGAGAGCAGAAAGGCAGCGGGAGAGAGAGAGAGAGAGAGAGAGAGAGAGAGAGAGAGAGAGAGAGAGAGAGAGAGAGAGAGAGAGAGAGAGAGAGAGAGAGAGAGAGAGAGAGAGAGAGAGAGAGAGAGAGAGAGAGAGAGAAAGAGAGAGAGGGGCATCAGGGAGCAAAGAGCAGTTTGACTGAGATGGAGAGATCGAAAAGACGAGAGAGCACGAGGACGGAATAGCAAAAGAGCGGACGAAGGAAATGGACCAGAATCGCTGCGTCCTCTGAGTCGTCGATCGGCAGGAAGTCAGGAGGAGCCTATAGCGGCTGCCCAGCGGCTGTCTAGCGGCTGCCTAGACCAACGGCTGTGTTCGGCGCACACCTCGTTTGTTGCCGCCGAAGCACCCTGGTCTCATCAGAAGGTTGTCGCTGAGCAGCGAGGAGAACATCGCCACCGGCGAGGCCGGAGCCGTGCCGGAGCCGTGCCGGAGTCGTGCCGGAGCCTTGCCGGAGTCGTGCCGGAGTTGCGCCGTGTCAAACGCAGCCGATGAGGTGGTTGGGGGTGCCCGGCCGCTGCAGGGCGTATCTCGACCGGGCGTAGCGGGGCGTGCCTGACCGTCACGGGGAGGGGGAGGGAGAGGGGGAGAGGGGGAGGGAGAGTAAGAAAGAGAGAGAAAGAAAGAGAGGGAGAGAGAGGAAGAGGGAGAGAGTACGCCGTGTGATTTATGCGGGCGCTTTTAAACGCGTCGGTTTTGAGTGTCGTGACACGCTGCCGACACGCGCCGCGCCACAACCACCACGCCCTGCCCTGCCGAGGCCCACATTTTACTTTGTACCTAGCGCCTCTGCCGCGGCAGCGTCGGTTTTTAATTCGCGGCGGCTTCATATTATTGTCTCCGCGGCAGAACCAGGCTGAACGCTGCCGTGCGCTGTTCGTGTCCAACACCTCTCCTCGCGCGCGGAATGCCGTACAGACACCGCATTCACCACCCCCGTTCCGTTCTGTCCGGGGCTTGCGGGGGCTGCGGGGGCTGCGGGGGCTGCGGGGGCTGCGGGGGCTGCGGGGGCTGCGGGGGCTGCGGGGGCTCCGGGGTCTGCGGGGCGACGACATGCACAGTGCGGGCGTGGCACGGTGCGGCGGCAGCGGAAGTCTCGTGCTGCCGCCGGCTGCCGCACCATGCGATATGGGGGCATAATACACATACCGCCGAACACAACCGCGCAACAGCAGCGGCACAACACACTTTCTATCGCCTTTCGACACCCTCAGCAAGCAGCGCTGAGGGGCCCCGAGCCGGCCGGACGGCGGCCGCCATGTTGCTATACAGCCGCTCGAACACAGTGTAAATCATGAGACGCGACCTCTCCCCCGTTCGTTCCCTCCCTCTCACTTACTCGGCCTATCGCAGGAGCCAGTCTGTCTCTCTCAGGCACCCTCCCTGTGTGTGTGTGTGTGTGTGTGTGTGTGTGTGTGTGTACTACTGTTTCTCTTTCGCACCTGTCCGTGGCACGGCGCGGGGCTCGGAGCGGTACGATGTTGCAGCGGCGGCATGAGGACGGCATGTGTCTTGTCGCGCGTGGGCTTCGTTTTGCACTGTTCTCAGAGCGTTCCGACCAGTGGCTTCACTGCACAACGCGCGACGCGCAAACGGAGAAGTATTTTCGGCTCGCAGCAGCTGCTGCTATGCTGCTGCTGCTGCAGCAGCGCCGGGAGGTGTGTGCCCTCGGGATAAGACGCTCCCCGCCTTGGGCTTGCGGGCCTTGTGGGCCTCGCCGCAGGCCGGCAGAGAGCGGCCAACGAGCGGATGATAGCTGCTTATGGGGAACCAATAGAGGCAGCGTGGCACAGCCCCGGTCAGGCCCGAACCGGGGGACAGCGTGCTCCAACCAGGGCTTGCGCGCGCTGTGCCCAGCCGCCGCCGCCGCCACCACCGGTGGTGGTGGTGGTGGTGGTGGTGGTTGCGGCTATCGGGGCGAGATCGCTCTTGAAATATGCGTCCGTGCATCTGATATGACAGTCCACGTGTTTACATTCGGGCATTACGGGCTTTATGTAATACATCGCATTATCGAATTAGCTTATCGCCCGGCCATCTCGTCGCGGCGCGGGCTGCTCTGCTCTCCGTGCTGCCGGTGTCCGCGCGCCACCAGCGACCGCGAGTGTGTGTGTGTGTGTGTGTGTGTGTGTGTGTGTGTGTGTGTGTGTGTGTGTGTGTGTGTGTGTGTGTGTGTGTGTGTGTGTGTGTGTGTGTGTGTGTGTGTCAGTGAGTGTCGAGTCTTATGCTGTCGCTAATGGTCGCTGCCTTGATTTTAAGTTCGCCCAATTCACAGTCACTCGCATTGCACCCTCCCCGGATCACTCAAGAGTGTGTTTGCCAGCGGACCCTTTTCCTTGCTAGCTCGGCACGGGGCTTCTAAGCGGACTGTACTGTACGCCCGCCCCGCCCGCCCCGCCCTGCCCACCGCACACAACACACTGCTTCCAGCAGCTCCCTCGCCTCCAGGCGCTGGAGCCGCTGGAGCCGCGCTGCCGCCGTGGGCCGGGGTGGGGCGGAGCATGGTGGAGCGGAGGCAGCCCCACATAATAGACGATGAATATTTTATTGGGGACCTTTGTGAGGTGACTGACTGTTCCAGGAGCATCGCCCCCACCACGCCCCGCCCCGCCCGCCTCCAGCGCTCTTGTGAATACGGAGAGCGGGGCTCGGCACGGTAGTAGTGACCCTCCCGGCCCGGCCCGGCCGTACCGGGGTGACAGGCTGTTGGTGGCCACACCTTGGCCGCGAGTAGTATCCCGGGCTGGGCGCGGCGGAGCGTCCCGTAAAGCATCCGGCACTGCCTACCCTCCCGGCGGGCCGCCTGCTCGCACACCGTCCCGTTAAGCACCGGTGCTCGGCGGCACTGCCTACCCTCCCGGCGGGCCGCCTGCTCGCACACCGTCCCGTTAAGCACCGGTGCTCGGCGGCACTGCCTACCCTCTCGGCGGGCCGCCTGCTCGCACACCGTCCCGCATCGGTGCTCGGCGGCACTGCCTACCTTCTCGGCGGGCCGCCTGCTCGCACACCGTCCCGTTAAGCACCGGTGCTCGGCGGCACTGCCTACCCTCCCGGCGGGCCGCCTGCTCGCACACCGTCCCGTTAAGCACCGGTGCTCGGCGGCACTGCCTACCCTCCCGGCGGGCCGCCTGCTCGCACACCGTCCCGTTAAGCACCGGTGCTCGGCGGCACTGCCTACCCTCCCGGCGGGCCGCTTGCTCGCAGTGCAGCGGTGCATAGGAGCCGGACGGGGCGGCATTGCCTATGCCGCTGCCTCTGCCAATTTGATATGGGGCTATAAGCATGGTAATTCGCCCGGCCCAGTGTACGCACGTGCACACCGTGCCGTGCAAAGGGAGAAAATGGCGCGACTCGCGTGTGTGCACAGGCCGCGAGTGTTCGCAAAAGTGCATCGCGAGTGTGCGTGCACGTGTGCGTGCACGTGTGCGTGCGTGCGTGCATGTGTGTGTGATACTCAGCCAATTACGGCAGCCAGCGATCGGCTACTCTTTGGTGGGTGGGGACCCCGCGGGGCCCGGCAGAGGCCCCCGCACCCCGCTGGGCAGCGACACATCTCTCTTGTCCGGGGCGTTACCAGCATTTTCACTCGGCCCAGAACACGGTTCGGGTACGAACAGACACACGGGGGGGCCGACGCAGCGCGGGCACTTTGAATAGAGTCGTTTCTATGACTTGACTTTAACAGAGAGCTATGGGTGCCGCGGGGCGAGCAGACACAAGACACACGACCAGCGCACCCGGTCAGTGTCAGCCGGCTTGGCTTATGCTTTCGCAATAACTGATACACTCCCGAAGTACACACGAGAGAGAGAGAGAGAGGGACAGAGGGAGGGAGGGAGAGAGAGAGAGAGAGAGAGAGAGAGAGAGAGAGAGAGAGAGAGAGCAAACTTCACCTTCGCCGACAAGCGGTGCGCGCGCGCCACTGCCGCTCTGCTCAGCTGTCCATAAAAACATTTTAAGGCACTCGTTTGTGAGGGGCGTATCCGTCCGTACATGCACACATACATGTTTATGCTGCGCGCGTGAATCGCCCGAGACGCCCATAATGACATCTAACCTTAATACGCCAATTAATTCTGCTAGCGCGCGCGCACATACACACACATGGCCCCGGGCCGTGAGGGCCCCTCGTGTTGGCGTGTATGCCCCAGGATGCGTTCGCGAAACTGCAACATGGGCAGCGACCGTCTCTCTCGCACCCGCAGGCCCGCGGCTCTCACAGGGACAGAGACAGACAGCGCGCCTCTTTTGCACCACCACATTTTACTGTGAATCCCTTACTACTTTTCTTTGAAAAAGGAAACTCAATCCGAAAACACGACTTGACCACAAAAGTTATATTTACTGTGTTGATGATTGAAACACACTGACGAAGCGAAGTCGGAACTGGTCCAGTCGTTCATCCCTGTGCGTTTTGAAAAATGTCGCTCGCTGCAAATATACGTGGCCTGAGAAACCCCCTCCCCCTGGTCGTTAACAGCTTCCACCGCCGGTGGAACGAAGGAAAACGAAACGACAATGGTAAAAGGGTATGCAAAACACGCTGACGCTGGGGACCCCCCTGTCGACATATTAGTTCACTGCAGCCACGGGCATTCCAGGCACCGACCGCGCGGCGATAGTGTATAAAAGCAAATTAAAACAAAACAAACGGCAAAACAAACAATGGTATCAAACATGGCGGCCACACCGGTGCGCTTGCACGCTTGCAGCATTGCCAACGCCACAGCGCCGCTTGGGACGGCCGGTGGCCGGTGGCGCAGCGCGGCGAGGCCTCGGGAGATGTCAGCGGAGGGCCATGCGACCAGACAGACCAAACCCACAGCTGAAGCGCTGAAAAATCCACGTTATTTGGCACGCGGCTCGTAAGCCGTCACTCGATTCATTCGTCCGGATTACGTAAGGAAGTGGAGCCGCGGCAGCACCGTGCTGTGCAGTGTGCAGCCCGCGGAGCCTGTGGAGCCTGCGCCGCCGTAAGCTATAATTTGGAATCGATTATCATAATCAGGAATCCTTGGGGCTGGAAAATAAACACGAGTCGGGCGGCGCGGGAGCAGCGGGGCAGCGGGGGCAGCGGGGGCAGCGGGGGCAGCGGGGGCAGCGGGGGCCGCGGGGCCGCCCACCTCGTCCGCCCCTCATCAGCGCGAGGTGGACAAAGTGGGTGACAACGAGGACCGATCACGGGGGCCTGCAGCGGCTGCAGCGGCTGCAGCAGACCTCGTCCCCGTGCTCAGGATCCTCGGGGCTCCGCACGGCAGCAGCGCGGCTTTCCACGGGCAGAGCAGCACGGACCGAACCTTTCCGAGTTCAAGGTCCCTGTCTCGTAGCGTCTAGTCGACGCTCACGACGGGCGTCTAGTTAGCGCGGCAGGCCGGGTGTGCACACACACACACACACACACACACACACACACACACACACACACACACACACACCAATGCCATCCCGATCACGCCAGTCAGCGTTTCTGAATTTGCGATGAATTAATGCAAAAAGTTTGCATTGACTAGTAAAAAAAAAAAAACGCAATGTTTTCATTACAAAAGATTTTTTAAATTTCATCACAACGTTCAAAATGTCACAACATTTTATATCTAATCAAAATTGCAAAATAGAAAAGTGCTGCCAGCGCTAGCCCCCGCGCGCCAAAAATTCAAATACATAATTCAATATCCTAATGCGGTCTATGTGCTACAACTCGAACCTCATCTCTCGCGCGGGGGGCTTTACATACCTATCCGTCGGGGGAGAAGAATAAAACGTAGAAAAAGAATAACTTGAAGGAACTCATATCATTAGCATGTGATTAGAGCCCGGGCCGGCGGGACGAGATCCTGAATCAGCGGGTACCTGCGGGTACCTGCGGGTACCGTAGTACCGCGGCGGCGAGCGTCCGCGTACATGCCAGGAGACCGGGCCGGGACCGTCGGGGCCGCGGGGGCCGCGGGGGCCGCGGGGGCCGCGGGGGCCGCCGGGCTAGGAGGAACTCTGCTTACTTTCGCCCGGAGCCTTTGCCTTGCTTCCTCCTTGCCTCCCAGAGCAACTCTCGGCCGAGCAAACAAGAACGTATCCGCTAGTTAAGATAATAATGCTTCATAATGCGTGAAGAGGGCGCGCGCTGCCAGGGCCCCGGCCGGCACGGCGCGGCGCGGAGCTGCGGAGCTGCGGAGCGGACACCATCAGATGGACACTGAGTCACTGAGCCCAAGCCCAGCCCGGCCTGCCCAGCCCAGCCCCCGCTAGCCACGGCCACTCCTCTCGCCGCCCTCGGGCGTTCAAGTCTCCAAGGCGTGAGTCTTAGGGAGCGCGCTGCTGCATTTCGGAGGCAAAACATCACGCAGAAAAAAGAAATTGTTGTGCGCAACGAATTATTTCTTAGTTAATTCCGTGACAGGCAATTTATTTTGTTGTAGAAACTAAAATTTAGTTTTGCCAGCAAAAGGTGTATCGCTCCCACGACGACGAACTGTTTGATGACGCCACTAAAACACAGTAGTTATTTTTCCAACAAAATTTCAGCTCTCAAAACCAAATGTATTGACTTTCACGAAGTCAACGAAGAAATTCGTTGCAAACAACTTTTTTTTTCGTCGTGAACATTATCGTGGATGGGGTGGAAGGAGAGCCTTGCCGGGAGGGGAGGGGTGGTACAGAATGCGAAGGAAGATGCCACCATATACCTCTGCGCCTTCACGCGTCGTATAGCACACTCTAGGTCTGCCCTTCCCTTTCCCCTGTCGTCCTGACCCACAGCAGTCCATCGATGATTTACGCTGCCGGCAGCCCTCTCTTACCGTGTGTGTGTGTATGTGTGTGTATATGAGTGTGTGTATATGTGTGTGTGTGTGTGTGTGCGTGTGTGTGTATGCGCGCGCGTGCACCACCAAGGACAAGGCTGCACCTGCACTGCACACGGCAACGCGGCTGCATCCCACCACATCGCGCACTGATACTAGGCGACACATCGTGTTGTAGTGTGTGCCCATGTGTGTGTGTCTCACATCCAACGATGCACACACACACACACACACACACGCGCGCGCATAAATACCAGCGTGTGCACCTCTTGCACGCTGCCACTGTAAATAATAATGCCATCGGCACAGCGGCACACACGACATGTCCCGCCTCAGCAACATGTTTTGCGCATGAGCACAACTTTTTCGCTGCATGGCCGCCGGAGCGTGGGGAGGGTTTCGGGAGAGAAAGGGTTGACTGCTACGCAAAATTTTTAAACTTTATAATTATAATCTTCTTTTTTTTTTCCACTGTGTGAGAGGAACTGTACCTCAAGTCAAGGTCCATGTACAAGGGCCGGGGCTGTAACAATGTGGGCACGGCACGGCACGGCACGGCACGGCACGGCACGGCACGGCACGGCACGGCACGGCACGGCACGGCACGGCACGGCACGGCACGGCACGGCACGGCACGGCACGGCACGGCACGGCACGGCCGTGGGCCGGCTGCACTCACACATATGTGCAGTAAATAACGCAGTATGTCCGTGACATGATATGCACAAGCAACAAGCGTACACCGTCGCCGTGTTGTACTTTGCGTCCTTCCCCGGGGATCCCCCCACCCCCTCTCGGAGTCCCTCGGGATGACGACACAGATCCTCCTCACCTCGGTCTCGGTGTCAATGAGGCGCCCGGCATGCCGACTCCTTGTCCGCTGGCTGCGCTGGCTTGTTGGCCGCGCGCTCCCACGGGGGCAAAGGGCCTACAGGGCCCACAGGGTGCCGCGGACTCACTTTCACAAGCGCTGCCGCTGCCGCCGCCGCCGCTGCCACCGCCGACGCCGATTGGGCGACATTGAAGCTTGTCTTAGTTCCGCGTGATCTATATTCCTGTTAACGAATCCCTGATTGCCGCGCCGCGCACTCACAACAATATTGGCTAATGATTAGGCCCGGCCCCGCACTGCCGCGGCACCGCCGGCTAGATCACACACACCGCCTGTTGAGTCATCCCGGCACGCCGGTTAGGCCCCACTCGGGCACGGCACCGCACCGCACGGCAGGCGCGTGTCCGGGCCCGGCTGGAGAGTCTCGGCCCGCAGTGCTGCTGCCCCCTGCCGCCAGTTGCGGCGGTTCGGATCGGGCCGCGCGCGGGGTTCTTCCAGGAACGCCACATGGTTGTATTTGGGGCGCGGCACTGGCTGTCGGCGCTGGCATAGTTTCCCACCGCGCCGGTATGAGAAATCGATCATTTGGCGCGCATTGAGACGCGCCATGCATGCGGGGATGCGTCGTCTGCTGCGGCTGCTGAGGAGTGCCGCGGCGCCGCACAACAGCCGGCGGCCGTGGAACAGTGGTCCACGGCCAGCGGTGCGTACGTGCTGCTGGGTGTGCGGGGCCAGAGGGCATTCCGGGAAGAGCCGGGAGGACGTCATGGACCTCGGCAGCCAGTACGGGTGTCACACGGCAAGGTGAGCGCCCCACCGCGCCCCGCCGCGCCCCCGCCGCGCCGCGCGGGAGAGTCTCATTGAGCCCGTGGAGCCCCGTAGTATAGCCATCGGCTAGTGTATGATTGGTGCTTTATCACCATTATCCCGGCAAACTGAGCGTACGTGACCACGGTCCAGCCCGGTCCGGCCGGAAGTGGGAGTGACCGCTGAGTGTGAGTGAGACGGGCGGTGGCCACTGTCGGGAGGGAGTGAGAAAGACAGGGAGTGACTTCTGAAGAAAGACAGACGGGGGACGAGCGCCTGAGTGGTAGGCAAGAGAGGGTAGAATTTTAAGGGCACGGTTCACGTGGATTTCTCGAGAGAATATTCATCCGCGACTCACACTCTCTGTGTTTGGGACCCCTACCGTCTCTGCAGGACGCGCATCCTCTGTCCCTCCGTGTTCCTCCGGTTCCTCCTCCGGGCCCGGAGCTCCGGCCGGCTCCGGCTAGTCGAGCGCGCCCGGGATGTAAGGTAATCAATGAGGGATATTATAGAATTACCCCGCAGTGCACTTGCACTGCGCCGCGCTCACTCAGCGATGTGTACTTTTCATAAAGCCCGTAATGACGGGGGTGGGTGGCAGCCCGAGTGTGTGTTTACCGGAGCGCGGAATGGCCGGCCGAGCCGAGCCGAGCCGAGCCGGCCGAGCCGAGCCGAGCCGAGCCGAGCCGAGCCGAGCCGAGCCGAGCCGAGCCGAGCCGAGCCGAGCCGAGCCGAGCCGAGCCGAGCCGAGCCGTGGCCGCGGCGCGCAGGGCCCCCGATCCGGACGGAGCCCCGCGCGGACGGAGAGTGGTGGTCGGGGATGGCTGATTGCCATCGTGGACGTGCATCAGGACGTCGATAGTGTGCAGCAGCAGCAGCAGCAGCAGCAGCAGCAGCAGCAGCAGCAGCAGTGGTACGGGACTACGAGGGAAACGTGACCGAAATCGAAGCCGCCTAACTGGCCCGCAGCCACCCGCTCTCCTGCGTGGCTTACATTCGGAAACGTCAAAGTTGGGACGGTGGTGGTGGTGGTGGTGGTGGTGGTGGTGGTGGTGGTGGTGGTGGTGGTGGTGGTGGCGGTGGCGGCGGCCCAGCCCAGCGTCCCTCCGGCCGGCCAGCCGTCCGACCAGCCAGCCAGCCAGCCTCCCGGCCGCCCGGACCCGGCCGGACCCGGCCCGACGAGTTATTGACTCCACTGTGGTTAATTAGAGCAGCTACAGCAACAAGCGACCGGCTAAAAATAATCCGTACGAACAAGGTAAAAAGGAAATAACACGGAGGGGGCAGTTAGGCCGTCCGGCCGGCCGAGTGCAGCGATGAATGAGGTATCGACGAGGACGGCCGCGTGTGTACACACGTAATATAACGTTATTGCGTGTCGGTGTAATTGTACGTTGATGGAGGTGTGTGTTTGAGTGCACTCGCCTATTGCACGCGTAATTCGCACTGAGGGCTAGGCGATGGAACTGTGGAACGCGCCGCGCGGGGACCCGTGCATTCCCACCACCACCGCCACAGCCACAGCGGACTTGACCTCGCACAATTCCGCGGTCGTCATTCAATTACGACGAGAAATACTACAATCCCGCTCTGGGCCGGGCGTTCTCAAACACAACACAACACCCCCGCCCACGCACAAACGAGGCTCATCCATAAAACCATCAGGGAGCGAAAACCGGGCGCGCGAGGCGTCAAACTAAATGCCCCCCGCGCTGCTGGCGCTGCTGCTGCCGCTGGAGCTCCCTCGACTTACGTTAGCCACGCGCGCTCCTGTCGAGAACACAGTATAAAAGGCCTCTATAATGCGAAAAAGCCCCGGCGGCCCGACACGCCAGCGCCGACTTATTTTTACTGTCCTGACTTTAATAGCCATATTCCGCACTCGTTTTTGAGCGGCCGGGAAACTGACTTTGTCTCAGGCGGCCGGACGCGGCGACGCGGCGCATGACGGAGGCGGCCGGGTCGTATCCGGGGGGAGTCACATGACAGCGTTTCGAGGGATGAAAAATAAAAAGTGCGATTTCGAAATGCTGGCAACTATATCGGTCCGCGATAATGATGTTCACGGCACAATTGGCGCCTCAGTACACCCGCCGTGATGTGTGTGTGTGTGTGTGTGTGTGTGTGTCCCACAGCAGCGCGTAAGAATGCACACAACTAATTCGGCGAGCGGCGCGCACAGCCGCCGTGGCGCAGCTGAGTCAGCACCCGAGATAAGGGAACATGTGCTTAACAAGAATGCCGGGCTGGTTTGGCCGCGCCGCCATGCGCCGCCTGACCGGTACGGGTACAGTCCGCGTGGGGACAGCGGCGGCAGCAGCGGCAGCAGCAGCAGCAGCAGCAGCAGCAGCAGCAGTAGCCCGGTGGTGCACAACACCACGCCTACCAGTGCGCGCCACAAGTTAAGCGCATAAGGGTTGTGCGCCGCTGTGCCACACAGCGGCGCGGCCCTCTCTCTCTGATGCTCTCCCACCCGGCTTCCGGGAAATTCCGGGGCCCCGCGCATCTTGATTGGGAGCGACGCGGAGAGCGCGACTTGATCGAGCAAACGACCGTCCGCTGAAAAACAAGCGCAAAGCGTCGAGGGAGGCGGAGTACGGCGAAAGGAGAGGAGGAGAGAGGGGCCCGCGAACAGAAGGAACAAGAGGCAAAGGAGAGAAATCATCTCCCTTCGCCCCTCTCTCTCTCTCTCTCTCTCTCTCTCTCTCTCTCTCTCTCTCTCTCTCTCTCTCTCTCTCTCTCTCTCTCTCTCTTCCATTGCGCTCTCTGATCCGTGGACCACCAGGCGGGGATCGGACCCATTGTTGTCGTTAGTGTGTTGGCGATTGTCTAATGGTCGTCTGCTGCAGGGCCCCTTCGTGGTACCGTCGGGTACCGTCGGGTACCGTCCGGGGGCCCCACTTCGGTCCCCTGCAGCCCCCGCAGCCCCCGCAGCCCCCGAAGCCACCGGCCTAAAGTTCTGCCAATGTTCGCCATGTACGGGCGGCGCTGACGATTGCTAGTTGATGCCGTCATACAAACACACCGTGTACCTGGAAGGCCCCGCCCCGCCCAGCCTCCTCCCCTCGCGAGCCAAACGCGGAGAGATATGATATGGGGTTGGGGTGCAGCAAGCAGCAATAGCAGAGAGGTCTAATGAGACTCGTAGATGCATCAAACAGCACACACACACACACACACACACACACCGGCACTAGATGGTGATGCACACATGACCGTGTGTGTGCATACCGTGCGCAGCAGTGCACCGCCCGCCGCCTCGCGATTTCACGCCGTGCGCGCGTGCGAACACGACCTGCATGCACGCTGCACGCGCGTCGAAAAGTTTCCACAATTACGGCGGGGGTTTTCTGCATAGTGGTCTGCCTGAGGGGGTAGCAAACACCCCCGCTATTTCCGAACCGAATGCCGTCCATGTCTGCGGTGCCGATGCGGCCCGCGCGGTACACGGCCCTTGCTCTGCATGCGCCCTGTGTTGTACGCCGCCGCTTGCCACACATCTAAGCGGCGCGGTGGGAGTGTGTGTGTGTGTGTGTGTGTGTGTGTGTGTGTGTGTGTGTGTGTGTGTGTGTGTGCTCACATCCAGGAGCCAGGCCATAAATCCGGACTTTGATTTACCGGCGCCGTTAGTGCCAAGTGACAAGCCAGAGGGCTGTGTGGTTGTCGTCCTCTGTCCGTCCGCCCGGGGAAGGGCTCGAGCAACAAAGTGAGCGACTACCAGACGACGCTAGCAGACGACGCCAGCAGACGACGCCAGCGGACGACGCGAGAAATGAATGAAGCCGAACCTGGCGGCGTTTTGGAAAGTGACACGCTGCTCTGCGCGTTTTCCCCCTTCTTCTACTACTACTTCTACGACTGTTACTACTTTCTAAAAGGCACGAGTGCAGCGCGGCGATACAGCGATACCACCACAGCCCATATAGCGCATGTCCAGCAGCCTCATAAAACAAAAACGCCGGCGCACGCAGTGCAGCGCAGCGCCGCCGCCCGCTGCACTGTGTATGCACCGCTGCCCCTGCGTCCATCGGGCCCTCGATCGGCACGCCAAGGCACGCCCCGCCCCGCCCCGGCACAGCACAGCCCTGCCTTGCATTTTTTCTCCCCGCTCTAGAACGCACCGCTGCAGCAGTAGAGTGCACAGAGGTGCAGAGTCGGCCGGTAGCGAACGCCCGGCGCAGTACATATGTATGGAGTGACGCCCGAGGGGCTGCCCTACCTTGGGTAGGTCATGCTGGCCGCGCACAGCCCCGCGGACCGGATGGTCAAAACTTCCACGACACGCCGCACTCTTCGGTTTTGACTGTGCACGCGCGTGCCCGCCCGCACCACTGACATTGACCCCTCACCTTGGGGTCAGCCGAGGGGGTCACCGGTACCGCGGGCCGGGCTGTTCGCTGACCCTCACGCGCTGAGCCCGGCGGCCCGGCCCGGGTGCGGCCAGGGCGGGCCCCCTACGTTGGACCCGCATCATTGTGTGTCCGCCGCTCACACGCAGGGCCGGCTGGGGGGCCGATCAGCTGATCAGAGCGACACTTGCTGCAGAGAGCTGCAGGGAGCACAGGACGCACGGCAGCCGGCGTGTCAATGATGACCGCTTTATACACCGGCCGCCAGCCCGGGGATTCTGCAGCAAAACCGATCCGACCGGTCTCGCACGGAGGGTCCCGGAGGGTCCCGGTGGGTCCCCCGCAGCCAGGCGCCTCCCGCCGCGAGCATTACGGTAATTGAAAGCTGAGAAAATGAGTGGCATTACGGGACTCTATCCGCGTAATGACAACAACTTCACAGCCGCGAGGACCTCGCCGGATACCCCCGGCCGCCGCGCCCACCCCTGCCTGCAATCCTTTCACACCCTTTTAACAGCCCCTATTCATCCGTTTGAATGGGTCGCCTACCCTCTCTGCGCAGCGTTACAGCCGAAACTTTTTAGCGGCCCAACATGGCCGGCTGCTGATGAGGTGGAAACGCGGCGCCCTCTACAAAGTCCCCCATTTTCCCGAAAACTTTTCGCCCCCCTCCCGGCCAAGTTTCACTCTCGCGTTCAATATGTTCGCGCTGAAGACAAAAGAGGCGGAGTTATGTGGGGCGGCACTGTTCGCACGTCCGCCCGGAGCAGACGACACGGAGAGCCTATAATCCGGAGCCCACTTATGCGCACTACCCCCTCTCCTGTTTCCCTTTACTTTTCCCCTCTTATTGCGTCGATGGGTGGAGCGAGCTAGGAATGTCGCTTCATCGAGGATACAATAGGAAAACTGTTTTTGAGACCGATATTTCAACTTAACCAATTTTTATTTTTTATTTTTTAAATTCCGAAGCAGCTGACTGTGTGCGCGGCGTGAGCACTACAGTGCTTAGCATCTGTCCACTGTCGCAGCAGCAGCCTCAGTGGAAGCCACGCCATGACAAAACGATGGGCACCGTGGGCGTCTGGAATTGTGTGTGTGTGTGGTTACGTCTTAACACACTCCTACAGCCGCCTCCGTTGTCATACGCCCGGAAGGGCAGGGACCGGCAGGGACTGCCGTCATCCAGGTGCACCTCGTTGGCCACGCGTCGTTTAAATATAACTGAGGCAGCTACTGCGTGGTATTCTGAAGCGTTTCCATGCCTGGAAATGAAGTCATTGGCACGAAAACGCGCGCAATGAGGGGTTGGCTGGCGGGGGAGGGACAAGCGAAAGGAGGGCGAAATGAAAAGTGAAACGACAGACAAAATAATCCGTCGCGAAGGTATAACTAAATTTGTATGCCATCTTGCCGCATGACAGCGGCCCTCCCCAGCTCACAGCTGCGCGTGGCCCTGGCCGGCCATGGCGCGGTGTCTAAGTAAACAGGTTCGAGTTGCGAGGCTCTCCGGCTCCCGAAAAACCAGTCATTCAGTCGTCCGGGACAGCGATGTACAATGTGTCAACGGGCAGAGGCCGGCCCCGACTCTTTCCCGGCCGCCGGCTTGTCACCCTGGAGCGCGCTTCCAAGCACCACTCACTCCCTCCCCGCGCCATTTCAATCGCGAGTCGTTTCGATGCTTATCTTCTCATTCCGCACCGATTCCCCCCCCCCCTCCTTCCTTCCCTCCCCTAATGACACACCCTCGACGGCTAACAGATTTCCCCCGTCGTGTCTCCGGAGCCACCATATTGGTTAGTTGTTGCCGGTCCCGCGCTGCGGGTGCAGGCGGAGCAGGCGGAGCAGGCGGGCAGCTGATTTCGGCGGGGAGGGGTACGGTAATAACTGTGACATTTGTGTTTGCGCTCGAACGTGCTCGTTGTGTGTTGATCAGCTTGACGTCGAACAGCGATAGAGCATGTATATGCGACTGCGATTGTGCGGGCAGCGGGCGCGGCGGGGCGGGGCCTATGCAGACGTTATCGACGTGAAACAACGCGAAAAAAAAAACTACCTCCGGTAATTACCAAAGGCAGCCCCCGAATTTCATCTATCGAATCAAATATTCAGCACCCCAACAGAGTGACTCATATTTTCAGCCGAAATTTACTAACGCGCCCAGCTGAGACCGAAAAGAATACAAGGAGTAGTCAAGTTTAGCAACTCACCAGGCGACGCTTCGGTTTGATGAGTGGTCTGTTCTGGCCGTTCATTTTGTAGTAGAGTCCGCAGGCGTTGCAGAGGTAGTGTCCGGTCCCGTCTCGGCGCCAAAGGGGCGTTGATGTCGCACCGCAATTGACGCACTCCCGACCCTCTGCGGAAACAAGAAGCACAACATGACAGCAGGGACCAGTTGGGGTTAAACCATGGCATGGATTATTAGATATTCTGAGTTCTTTGCAAGCTACTGAATGGTTGCCAACAAGGAAGCAAATGCGTTTGGGAAACGGGAATGAATGAGCTCCGGAAAGATCTCATTGGTCAAAAGAAATAGGGGTTTCGTTTTCTTTTTATTATCCTTTCCCGCATGTTTAGTATTCCGATCAGCAGCAGCAGCAGCAGCAGCATCCAGTAGTACACACGCTGAGGCGTTCATGCGTTCATTGTTGTTATTCATTCATATCGCGACACACGACAAAGTCTCTGCCCACACGGCAGTGCTCCGCAGCCACTCCCACCACCACCACCACCGCCACCACCACCACCACCACCACCACATCAACCATCATTCAGGCATTACCAAAAACCACAAGACGAAAGGGGAACAAACAAGATATTAGTAGGTAAGGAGGCGCTGAAAGGGGGATAAAGTGGGCCAAGCAGCCGATACCGGGATGCAGAGTCCCCCAACTCCTGCCGGGGCCCCGTTCAGTTAGGGTGTGGCCGGTGCGGCTGTGCGGCCGGTGCCCCGGGGCAGCCAGCGGCAGCCAGCGGCAGCGCGCTAGCTGGACACACTGGGGCGTCAGGTGGCCTCTTTCAGAGCCGTGATGAGCAGCACACGCACGCACACACACACACACACGCACGCGCACGCACACACAAACCGCAACAGCAGGGAGGCGAACGGGTGGCAGAGGGCCGCCGCAGGGCCACACTATAGCAGGGCCCATCCGCCTCGGTTACGCGGTTCTTCCGCGTTGGGGGGCGAAAGTACTTACTAACGCAGCCACCACAGAGTGATTGGGGCGATGATTGGCCTCTTGCTCCCTTGTAAAACGCGTCTATCCGGCCGGAACTCCACGCTCTCCCCCCCACACACACACACACACACACACACACACACACATGCGGTCGGGCACATGCGCCTTCCACACACAATGCACAGTGCAAGGTGACGACGCGCGAAACCCTCGAACGCGTCGCACTGCGGCGCACGCAAGCGGTTCGGACCGGACACACCATACTAATCAACTCATTTCGGAATACAAGGAAGATGTGCTCAGCGGCCGCCCACCACCGGATGGGATCCGGGAGGCCCCCGCGGACACACACACGCACACACACACACACACACACACACACGCACGCACAGCGGTGCGTTGGTAGGTTTGTGGTCACCTAATTGAGATGTCTGCGGCTCGCACGCGCGCGCTGTGCCCTCTCGTAAATCAAAGCACGGCCGGCCGGGCCGGGCCGGGCGGTGTGCTGCATCGGGACCATAGCGTTGTCCGACCCCGCGGCGTTGACACCGACCAGACGCATAGCAATGATGATACCTGGTTATGCGCTGTGTGCCGCTCTCTTCGACCCGCGCCTCGGGCCGTTTTAACGTCAGCAGAGAAAACTCGGACAAAAAAATGATTTTGTTTTTAAATCGCTCCCACTGTTTTTTTTTTTTTTTTTTTTTTTTTTTTTTTTTTTTTGAAAAATGTTATCCTTGTTAAACTGGAGCAACGGTTTCGGGCACGGCCCCGATAGGACGCCGACAACGCAGTGCGCTCCGTTGTTGGCGCCTTCCGCCTCGTTTTGCACCGCTAGACGCACGACAACGACCCCGACGTAAAGTGGTGGCCGAGCCCTGCTCAGTTACCGTTGGCCGCAGGAGGGAGGGTGCAGGCGCTGCACACACACACGCACGCGCGCGCGCGCACACACACACACACATATACACACACACACACACACACTGTGGATTAATAGATGGGTGGCGCCTCGCCGCCCACCGGCCCGGCGACGAAGTGGCGACTTGGGCTAGTAGGGGAGGCCGGAGCCGAGGCGGCTGGGCGCAGCCGCAACCGGGGCAACCCTTTCAGACCGTCATTACAGCTAATATCACACACCGCAGCAGCCGATCATAAAAAGCACGACGCCAGACTAGGAGAAGTGGAGCATATTGCAGACGTCAGCAATCACCACGGCGACGGCCGTCGGTACGGTACGCCCCGCACAGGCCGCCCCCCCCCCCCCCCCCCCCCCCCCCCCCCCCCCCCCTCGGCCCCCCTGGGCAGGGCCCAGGGCCCCCGCCGCCCCCCGCCGCAGGCTCCGGGCCTCCGGGCTCAACGACGCCTGCAACGGGATCTGGAGACGCCGCGCCAAAGTGTTGGCGCCCCGGGGCCAGGGGCAGGGCCAGGGCCAGGGCCAGGGGCAGGGGCAGGCGATGTGTCGGGGCCGCAACACTTTTGGTCCGGCCGCCACTCGACGGAGATGGCCGAGAAACCATGAGCTCCGGTGAGAGTGACGGGGAGGGGCAGTGAGCGGGGTCTACACTACTGTGTGACACCATCCTCCGGGTCCTGCCGGGTCCTGCCGGGTCCTGCCGCTCCTGCTGCATTCCGACGCACGCCCCTCTATATATACATACGCGCGCGCGGAGGCCGGCGGGCGGCCGGCGGAGGCCCCGAGGCACGCTATTGTTCCATCCCGGACCTCCATACGCCTGGGCACAAGCCGCGCCACGCCACGCCCGTACTCTTTTACTGTAAAGTTCCACGTACTGCCCCGCCCAACTTCCGAAAAGAGAGTCGCCCCTCTCCTCCCCGCACCGCGCGGCTATGTGCCCCCCTGGTGCCCCCCTGGTGCCCCCCGCGCGGGAGATGCCCCGAGGGGGACCGGTGGGGGCCGCTAAGACCCACATATCGGGCCCCCGTTAGAGGCCCCCCCGAGGGCCCCCCCGAGGGCTCCACTGAAGGCCCTCTGGGGGGCCACTGCAGGGCCACTGCAGGGCCACTTGGGAGAGAGTGAATAAATCAAGAACGCCGGCCCCAGCGCGTGCCGGTAACGATACGCTTATTCTGATCACAACGCGCAAAGCCCCGGCAAAGCTCACTTAAGTTGCATTCATTGAAACGCTATCCTGCGAGCTTCTCGGCCTCCCCCCCCCCCCCCCTCTCTCCCCTTCGTGCTCAAATTACGCAGTGATTCACGAGACGGCGAGTCATTTCGATTCATTTACCGGCGCGGTGACGACGGGGGGGGGGGGGGGGGGGGGGCTTTCCGCGACATTGCCTCTGAGGCAGAGTGAACTCCCTAGTGTGCCTCAGGGCCAGGGCGGGCAGGGCGGCCGGGGCCCAACTCATTCGGAGCAGTGGAGGGGGAGAGCAGGGGGGAGGGACGGAGCGTGGAGGGGGCGGGAGACCGCCTTGCGAGAAAAGCCACCAATTTGCTGCGAACTCAGCAGAGCTAGAGGCCGGCGGCCGAGCAGCGCCGCGCGGGCCCCCCGTTCTGGCGGTCGGCCAGTCCGTGACGGGACAGCGCCCGCGGCCACGGGGGCAGCGGGGGCAGCGGGGGCGGTGGGGGCGGCGGGGGCGGCGGGGGAGTGGGGAAGACGCGTGGGTGCACCCGTCGTCGGCAGCGATATGTCTCCGCTGCTGGCGCCGTGCGAATGGAAGGAGCGTCCCCCACGCACACGCCGAGCGCACCGGCCGCCTCCGGCCTCCGGGGGCCGCTGATGGGGGAGAAGGACGGACAGCTTTTAATTTTCGGCAGCAGGCTGCGGCTGCGGCTGCGGAGGCAGGCTCCCCCTGCCGCTACCACACACGGTACCGGCGTGTGCTGCTTCGAGTGGCAGACTATTTACAACTAATTTGACATAAAATGTATTTTTCATCCGAACCTCTCCTTTTCGGAGCGGACGAGAGGGGCCCGGCGGCCCGGCCCGGCCCAGCCGGTGCAGTAGGGCGAGAGAAGACCCTCAGAAATTGAGATAATAGCAGTCGCTTGGCGGAGGTGCGGTGGTAGTGGTGGTAGTGGAGGTAGTGGCCGGGCCGGCCGGGACGGAGGGGGCGTGGCCCGACAAATTGTTGGGGTGTGAGAGGAGCAAAGGGGGGGCTTTTTTTGAAAGGAAAAGCAAAAAGGTGCGGGGGTCGAGGAAGATAGGACTTTGTGTGGCAGGTGTCCCGGCCGGCATCCAGACGACGACGGCGTCGTCGTTGAGGGCGCGACAACGCCCCCGCGCCCGGGCACGCCCCGCCCCGCCCCGCCCCGCCACGCCTCGCCACGGACAAGAGGGACGTGTTTGTTTTTTGCTGCTTTCGGAGAGGAGTCCAGTCGGAGCGCACCGCAGCGTTATGCACTGCCGCCGTGTTGTTCCAGGTACGGTGCACTTCGGGACGAGCGACGACATATCGTTTCAGAGAAGGCGGCGCGCCTCACCCCGCTGCATCCCTCGAACCGGAGACACACCCTTCGGACGCCGCACGACCAAGCACTGCCTCCGCAGAAAATTAAATCGCTATGAGAAATCCGATTTATCGCGATATGGCAGAGCTGCGTCCCTCATGAACAGCCTTGCGAGCCGTGGGAAACGCAGAAGTCTGAAGTTGTCATGTCTGCTGTCGGGCTCCATATTGTGGCACTGCAGCAGCGGGGTGCCCGCGGGGTGGAACAACAGCCGCTAACTAGAGGGCGCCCGCCTTTCGAGATCTCGATTTGTGCTATCGTTATATCAAATCGGAGACTATCGAATTACGCGGCGCCGCGGTTGTGGTGGTGGTGGTCGCGGTTGGAGAGGATGAGGATGGAGGGGGAGGAGGCTGTGCGGTCACGGCCCGGGCGACACGCGTGCGCACTGAGCGCTGGGCCGAGGTGACACCCACATATCGCTTACCGCACTGCCGCCGCACTGCCGCCGCACTGCCGCCGCGCGCACGCGTCACGGACGGTTACACACGCGTGCGCGGGGGCGTGTGTGTGTGTGTGAGTGTGTGGACGGGAGCTGACGGACCCCTTCACGGCCTCGGAGCAGTCAGGAGGGGCGTGGTGGCAGCGGACACACGCGGCGGGGAGGGCAGAGGCCCTTGTCATACACGGCTGACCCCTCTATCGGGAGCCGCAGTCCGGCCGGGCGTCTTGATTGATTCCGCCGCAGCACAAGCAACGTCCCCCATGTCCTTCCTTCTGTACACTCAAAAAATAGCAGTTGCGCACGAGGTGCAAATGTGTTCATTCTTGTTCCGCATCAACAAAATTAGGTCAACTGCACATTTTTGGTTAGCAGAACAATTTGAAGAAAATATATGCCTAAGACGATTACATTTTTTTAAAAATAATTTGCGGCAGTCATAATTTTTGAGGCCACCAAACACCCACCATACTACTAAATGAAGTCCTTTAGCCGTTATTCGCGTGCAAATCAACATTTTGCGAGGGCAGTGAAGGTGAAGGGGGAGGTGGGGCCGAGGGGGCCCCCGTGGTATGGCAGCACGCCACGGAGCATTTAAGCACCCCCCCCCCCCTGCCCGCCCTCCCGCACCCTCTCCCTCCCTACCCGTCCATTAATTATTATGTGACCGCAGGTTTCTGGCCAACCGGACCGGAAGTCCCATCCCATCCCATCCCTGCGCACGCCGACCGCAAGCAATGAGCAGGACGAGCTATACGAGCTACAGTACGAGCTATACGAGCTACAGTACGAGCTCCTGCTGCTCAGCTCAGCCATACGACCTACAGTACGAGCAGACAAATACGCGATGCGATGACAATTCTAACAAATTGCCGCGCTGCTACTACACACTTTTTCTCCGGCGGCACTCTCGACAAAGTTGTCGGTCGCTAAGTGCCGTGCCGCGCGCCCCACCCACCCCGGCCGTGCCTTTGGCGAGCCCGAGCACAAGTGCGTTACTGGTAATGAGTGCGACAGAGACAGGCGTAATCCTGCGGGGGCCAAGTAGGCATAACGGGGCGCGCGGGGCCAGGCGGAGCGGAGCGGAGCATTCCTGCCCTGTCCTGTATCGTCATTAGCAAAACCTAACGTCGCCGCCGTGCGCCGGCCGGGCAGGGGGAATTTCCAAACCACGCGAGGGGGCTGCCTGTGCCTGCCCTGCCGCAGGCCGAGAAGAGAATGGGGGACGGTGGGGGCGGCGCGGAGGCGGCGCGGGGGCGGCGGGGGACGAAAAAACGGCACAGGCAGTGTCGCCAAGCTAATCGCCGGGGCGACGGTGCGGCTTACACGCGCGCTGCGCTCAGCCTCATTCCTATCTCCCAGGCCCGCCTTCCCGAAATCCCCTGTGCACATCACTGAGTCTGTCTCCTTGTCCTGCTCCTCCGAGTGCAGGCTAGCGCCACCGGCGGGGTAGGGAGGGGGGGGGGGAGCCTCAATGGGGGCAAATGGATGGACACAGTTCCTGTGTCGTTGACCGACCAGAGGAAAAGATGCAAATAACGTATGCCGGAGGAGAGCCGAAACGGAAGTAAGAAGTTACAAAGAATCACAAGAGCGAATCCAGTATGAGGGGAACCGCAGCAGAGAGTATCTCCGGCCACGGCGCCGGCCAGGGGCCACCGTCAAATAATTCGGAGGCTTAGCTCTCGCTGACGATATGTCACGACTATTTGGTAGGGTCAGACAGCGCAGATCTATTCCGCGCCGCGCCGCAAATGTTCTGCACTGTGTGACCCTACCAAATGGTCGTGACATATCGTCGGCGAAAAGTAAGCCTCCAAATTTAAGGACGTTGGCTCGTGGCCGGCACCGTGGCCGGAGATACTCTCTGCTGCGGTTCCCTTCATATCTGGATCCGCTTTTGTCTTTCTCCATTACTTCTTACTTCCGTTTCGGCTCTTGTTACAACGACGTCGGGGTGACAATAACAAACGAATGCAACCCGCGCGTGTGTAATATGTGTCGTCTGCTGGAGCTTCTAAATACTCATTTACCTCGCGGTCGGGCAGATTTGTGTAGTTGCAATAATGCGAAAATGAAGCGCGGGTTCAAGTATACCGCTACAGTGTGGAAGAAAACAAAAGAGAGAACGCAGAAAGGGAGAGGAGGAGGAGGAAGGTCCGGTGGTGATGGAGAGACTCCGTGTGTAAAACGACAGAGTTTCTTTCACGCTCTGCGGCGCCCGGCAAGGAAAACGGTCGGATTTATTTATCCGCATCGGCGGGCAGCGGGCTGCGGCTCCCCAGCGGCCGGGCCGGCGCGTACCGCGTACCGCAGGGTGCCGCGTACTCCGGGTACGCACTGCAGCTCGTGGAGGGAGTGAGCTACTCGGACTGCTCCGCTGCACTTACGCAGCACTGGGTGCGGCCGACTCACCAGAAATCTCGAAATAGAGTACTCCGGACAAGCTCGGAACGGAAGTTACATGTCGTATAACGGAGAAGAAGAATGCTGAGAAAAATCACTAACTTTTCGGTGGAAACGCGCGATTTCTTGTACATTCTTATGGGGTCTTTTTGTTCGTTTCGAGTTCTTGTACTCCCGTTTCGCGTGTCTCCGGAGTGCTCTACCGGCGCCGGTTAGATATCGAGTAGGATCCCACAGTGCGCTCGGGCCGTGAGGGGATCCGCACTGCGAACTGACATGACAGCAGCGGCGGTGGCGCTAACCCACAGAACACGAACGCCTACTCTCGTTTCGTTCCCCGAAAACGCCGCATCACACCTCAGCGACGTGTCCTCTCCGTGCCAACAAAGGGAGGTCGGGCCGTCCCTATTCACCGGCAACGACGCCTATTATTTCAACTGGAGCACATTTCAAAAGTAAAGCGAACGGAATCATGTCGCCGGGGCCCGGCCGGCCTTGCAGGGCTAACCAGACGGGCCCGGCGCATGTTTTGGTTGGGATTGTGTCCTGAAAAGCAGACGCTTTTCGCCGAATCAGCGGGTAGTATGTGTGCCCGGCCCGGCTCGTCCCGGCCTCGGACCGGACCGCTCGTATTCAGCGTGTGCGAAAGGCGGGACCGACGGGGACCGACGGGGACCGAACAGACGACATGCAGGGGCTCGGCTCGGCTCATTCAGCCAGGATCCGGGTCGGCTCTGCAGCGCTCTGCAGCGCCCGCCGCCCCCTGATGGTCATCGCTGTGCACATAGACGGCCGCCACAGCCCGCCACTCTCCTCCCCCGCAACAATTACTATGACATTACCACATTTTCGGTGCATGCGTCTAATTAACACCCCCTCCCCTTCCCCCCTCATCACCCGAGCCACAGTCGAACGGACCACGGACGAGAGAAAGGGAGAAAACGGAACGGAAAGAAAGTAAGTGCGCGTAGTACCTAAACGCGGCAAGGGGAGCGCGAGCATCGTTTTGAAAAATGTGAGGGGGTCTGCGACCGGTTTGTCAACCGACTGTCACGGCCTCTGACGGAGGATCCACGGAGCGAGCGAGCCTCAGCCGCCGCCGCTACCGCTACCTCAGCGCCGCCCGTGGCTGCAGTGGCAAGCGGCGCTGCAGTGGTAGCGGCTGAGGTGGCGTTGCAGATCTCCGTCTCTCCCAAGGACCTCGCCGGCAGATCACCGGCCTCGGGCCTCGGCCTCCCGCCCGACACTCGCTCCCATGGCAACGCCATAATGCCGATGCGGCTACCCGCCAATGGGTGTCATATGTTGGGACGACGGGGCGCAGCGAGGCGGCGCGAGGCGAGGCGAGGCAGGCGGCGGGGTGAGTTTTGAGGCTGGTGCGGAGAACCGCGCCGCGCCGCGCGCATGGCTGGGGGGGGGGGGGGGACGCGGCGCGGTAAGGGGTGCGCAGTGGCACGGAACGCGGCGCGGCGTTGGCGGCCAGCGCCCGCAGCGGCGAATCGGCCCCGCTCTGTCTCTGTCTCACTCGGCGCACGTAACGAACGAACGGAGCAAGCCAGGGACAACGACAAGGCGGTGTGTCGTCCCGCGCGGGCCGTGCGGGGGCGGACGTGCGCCAAACGGGCGGGGCGGGGCGAGGCGAGGCGCATCTCCAGTTACGAGGATTCGATCGAGTGGGCATCGAGAACATAGCACGCGGTGCGCCGGGCGCCAACCGAGCGGCACACACAAACACCACACGCGGTGAGGCGGGGCGCGCCGTGCCACTCACTTGTTATTTCGTCACGGGGCGCAGAACAAAATGGCAGCAGCAGCGCCGCGTCAGTACGTAAACAAAAGAAGGCGTCTAGAAGCGGCCGGCGACTCCTCCTCCGGCCTCCCGAGTGACTAACTCTGACTGACAGACGGCGGCCGTCCATCCTGCTCCCGCCGCAGGGCGCCGCCAGCGCGACAAGGACGGGAGGCGAGCGGTCGTACTTATTCGAACCCGACCCCTGGCCGCGGCCGTGGCGTGCCGCCCGCCGCTGGAAAACAATCGGGCCGATTGTGTGCGGACGCCCTTTTCTTTCCTGAGCATTACCCGATCCCACCAATGGAAGGGGCTGCGGGGGCTGCGGGGGCCGCGGGGGCCGCGGGGGCTGCGGGGAGGGCAGTCCTGAGCAGCCGCGGCCGGCCAGTCCGAAGCGGAGGTGCGGCGGAGAACTATCATTAGTGGGCGGGCTGGAGGGGGAGTCGGAGAGGGGGGCGGGGGCGTCTTACTGTGTGCACGGCGCATGCAGAACCGAGTTGTTCTGTGCGAAAAACGATATAGAGAGCGAGGAACGGGCCAGTTCGGGTATGAAAAATATTGTTTGAAGAGTAGAGAGCTCGCGGGCCGGGGTATTCGAACCCGTGACCTTGTCAATATGATGCGGCACGCGCGGTCGCGCACGTGGGCCCGCGTGCGGTACGCCACACGTGATGGAGTCGTCAGGCTGGGCGCGGCCCCGAACAAGCCCAGTCAGCGGCAACCCGAGGGGTACCGGGGGTACCGGGGGTACCGGGGGTACCGGGGGTACCGGGGGTACCGGGGGTACCGGGGGTACCGGGGGTACCGGAGGGGAGGGCCCCAGAGCACGTCCGCTGCGAGCCCAGCCCAGCCCAGCGCACCGGCCGTAGAATTTCAAATCGGACCAGGCCAGGGCTGCCGGGGCACAGCAGACCCGACCCGAACCGACCCCGGCCGCGACGCAAGGCGCGAGCATTTACATGGAAATGCAGGCCCGCTGACAAGTTGTTTGACCCTTCTGCCGTCTCTTCTTCTCGCTCCACCGAGCCTTATTGAGGCTGGGCGTTCCGCCGCGTCACCTGCGTGTGTGTGTGTGTGTGTGTGTGTGTGTGTGTGTGTGTGTCCTCCCCCAGGCCTGCCTAGGCACACGCGGGGCCGCTGGCGGCATGGCCTGTCCATCGGCCGCACGCCCAGCACAGCCGCGTGGCGGACTGGACTCAGCCTGTGGAGCGGGGCCCTGAGATTTACGGCCGAGAATGTAGGGCCGATCACGACTTCCGCGGCGACCTCAGCGTCGGGTAACGGACACGCGGACCGTCCCAGGCCGCCCCCGCCAAGCCCCGGGGAGCACCGGCAACGAGCACGCGGCCAAATTGGTTCGAGGAGTGGAGCCCCCGCCGCCGCCCCCGCCCCCGCCGCCGCCGCCCCCGCCGCCGCGCTGGTCAGGACAGGTCGTCGGCGAACGGGGATAACCTCCGCGCGGCGAAGCCACCCCGTCGTAGGCAAGCGACCACAGCCCCCGGAGAGACACGCGTAATTACGCTTCATCAGGGGTTGGCGGCTAATGCCAGGCTAATGCCGGGCTAATGCCATGGTGCAGCCACGTGGTCACACCGCGCGGCCAATCACAGCCCGCGGCAGTGCGCTGCACACGCACACACGCACACACACACACACACACACACACACACTGTGCCGCTGTGAGGTGAGAGGCCGCGCTGGCCGTGTTCGAGACGGACTTGTTCACGACACAGGGAAGGGGTCGGCGGGGCTTGGCAAATAGCAGGTTGGCGGCGGGTCGGGCGCGGCGCACCGCACGGCACCGGCAGCCACCCGCTTCCCGTTGGTCATCGCTCCACTGCCTCCACTACTCCTCTCTCTGCCTTTGTCTGTGTGCTCTATAATCAACAGGCTCTCCCCGTCTCTCTCTCTCTCTCTCTCTCTCTCTCTCTCTCTCTCTCTCTCTCTCTCTCTCTCTCTCTCTCTCTCTCTCTCTCTCTCTCTCTCTCTCTCCAACGCGCGCTCTCCGGGCCTCGCTCCGTTCTCTCCTTTTCCTTCCGTTTCTTCAACCGTGCGGTCGAGGTTCTTTTCCTTTATTTATTTTTTTCCCGCGTGCGGAGCAACCCCTCCGAGCGGCGCGGCGCGGCGGCCATTTCAGCCACTTTTCAGGGTAAAAAGTCCCGACTGGCGCGGAGCGGGGGAGAGGAGGGGGGAGAGGAGGGGAGGGGGATCAAAAGGACCGTATTTTTGGTCAGTGGAGTGCGACGCCGTAATGGCGGAGAGCCACGGGGGCCAAAAATGACGGCGGCGACGGCGGCGACCTGGCCGGTGAGTAGTGAGTGCAGTCGTCGGGGGAAAAAATGAAAGCTCCTGCCCTTGCCCCGCCCCTCCCGCCCCCTGTCGTCCGCATCGAGAAGTACTTTGCTTTTGATTGCTGCCCGATAATGAATTGACGGCAGATAACATCGGCCAGGTCCGCGGCGTACCGGACCGGCTGCGGGTCCCGGTGCCGCATCCGCATCCACCGTGGACCGTCACGTTTTCGGGTCGCCGCGCGCGCTGCGGGGTCGGCGTCGGCTCAACGTCCCGGCCGAGGCGGCGCGTCAACGTTGGGGGTAGTCCCGGGTGGTCCTGGACGGTCTCCGCGGCGCTGGAGGGACCGAGCGGGGAGTCCCCTCTTGGCTGTGGGCGGCGCGGCGCGTCACTTGATGTGCGGACACGGGGCTGACGCTGAAGGGCGCACTCCTGACGGAGGGGCCGGCCGGGGCCAGCGCTGCGTGCAGTCCATGGGGGACCGGGGGGAGGTCGGCGCGTCGATGGGGGTCGTGGTCGTGCCAAAGGGCTCAAGTCGAGCCGCAGGGCCAGAGGGCCGGTGGGTATTCACTGAGAGCACGCACCGGCCCTGTGCGGGCGTAGGCAGGCGCAAACACCACCCACATCATCACCCCCACCAAGCAGACGGGATGAGGGCACGCTCGCCCACTGTGCGCACCTCGGCGGATAAAAATCAACGTCTTTTTACGGGCTAGGTGCTCATTTAAAATAATAAAAATATAATTTTTTTAAACTTTTTTGTTAATTTTGAAGAACACTTCTAGATTGTTTATCTGTTGTTGCTTTTTTTAGTCCAGGCTGTATGTCTAAGCCTTTTACCATTAGTTAAAAGGGAAAGTCTGATTTTGACGGTCTGGGCACGAGTAGCGCCTGCTGGGTAGGCAGCCACGACTTGTGCATTCCCGCGTGTAGTGCGGGCATGCCTACCCTGCCGCTCGCAGGCGCCCGGTCAGAAGTCTAACACACTGCCGTGCGCACTAAGTGCGGTGCGGCGCGGGCCCCGGCTTGGCGCCGCTCGGCTCGGCTCGAACTACTCGCGGCGCGGGTGTACGGAGCACGGACCGGGGCCACCGGACCAGAAGGTCACGCTCTGGCTGGTACCGCCTCATGCTTTACCGCTACGCCGTACGCTGGGTGCCCCGCCGTGCCCTGCCGTGCCCCGCCGTGCCCCGCCGTGCCCCGCCGTGCCCCGCCGTGCCCCGCCGTGCCCCGCCGTGCCCCGCCGTGCCCCGCCGTGCCCCGCCGTGCCCCGCCGTGCCCCGAGGTGGCCTGGAGCGCGGTGCTGCCGCCGTCAACGCCATTCTCTGCGCTCTGTCCAGTATCCTATCCGTGACCCGAACGCGCGATTGGTTCTTCAGTCTGCCAGCAGAACTTTGGCGGACGGTTGGACATTTAGTAATTATTCCACTGGGAGGGCCGCAGATAGCCTCGGAGAGTCGGTCACAGATCGTGGGTCCGGCGCTGCCATCGCTGTCCGGCCCGGACTCGGGTCACTCTGTTTCTGTTCGCCCGCGGCCACACGCCACCAAGGCGGCGGCCGCGCCGCACTCAGGACACGGAACTCGGAAAATTGTGATGTAAATGCTGACATAATGTGACGACATCTGGCGCGGGGAGGGCGGGCCGGGCCGGGCGGCGGGGCTGTCATCTCGAGGTCAGCAGTGCGCGGACACTACCAGTGCTCCACTACTTGGTCGCCATGCCGCCGCCGCTGTGAAATAATTACCCGAATGCTAATTAGAGGACAGCGACGGCCAGAAGGCATGGCGGCCGCAGCGGCGGGCTTAATCAAGAGAAGTGAAAGTTTTGTGTGCACACCTCGTGACGTATTGTGACCCCGCGGGGCCTGCGGCGGGGCCTGACGGACTGGGAACGCCGCCGCCGCACAGCGACGCCAGACAATTTGTCAATTTTCACGCCGAAAATCGGCGCGCGGCGGCGTCATCATTGCCGCGGCTCCGCGGGGGGCAGGGGGGGGGGCAGGGGGGCGGTGATGCAAGACGGGGACCCACGGCCGGGGGGGCAGCCGACGGCGGGGGCCGCGGGGGCCGCCGACGCCGGGCCGCACAGGACACCGCGGACAGCTCTGCTGCCATTGTTTCCCCCTTGAGAATGGCGCGCTGCAGAGGGGCGGCGGTGGCGGTGCAGAGGGGCACACCGCGCGGTGACGTCATAACCAATAAGACAAACGTCTTCGCCGTCCTGCGGCCCGAACCCCCGGCGGCCCCCGGCCCTCCGTCGTGATAAAACAATGGCGCGACGCGCGCGTCCTACCGACAGGTTGCGCCGCCAGACCGGGGTCGTCGTCGTAGTAGTAATTTTGCCCCCCCCCCCCTCCTCCTCCTCCTTTCCCCCCTTCCTTTCCGGTGCCGGGGGCCTCGAGGCCGGCGCGGGGACCCGGGGAAGGGGGTCCACGATGACAGCCGAACCGAGCTTCGCGAAAGGGAATAATGAATAATAGCGACTCCCGCGCGACGGGAAACTCGGCGGCAACGGCTCCAGCAGTCTTGACACACTGTTACGTCACCTGTGGCCTTCGCGGCGGGGGGCTTGGGGCTGGGCAGGACGGCGGCAGGGCCCTCCCCTCCCGACGACCCCCGATTTCGCCTCTTCTCTCGAACGCACTTTTCCTGCCCCGGATGATGGACCGCAGAGGCTGCGCGCATGTAGGACAGGAGTCGCCTCTGCGGCATATAATTTGATGCGTCCCGGTCGTAATGGACGCACAGGGATGCTTACTCACGGTCAGATAAGTGCACACACACATGCAAGCACGCACACACAAGAACACACGCCCACGGTAGTGGTAGCCCAGAGCCCGGCCAGAAGAGGAGGCGAAAGAGAAAGAGCGAGAGAGAGAACCAAGCCAAAACCAACACCAGAAAAGGATGCTGTTAGTCCCGCATGCGATCCGTTCGTGCGCCGCGCGTGTGCGCGCTGCCGGGGGCGTGCCGCGTGCCGGGGGCGTGCCGGGGGCCGGGAGCCGCCGGGAGCCGCAGGCGCCGGCGCCGACACACGTGCAGTGGGTTAGGTCAGGGACAGGCAGGCAGATACACCGGCACCAGGGAGTATCGACGTGGCCTTCCTTACCCGCACTCGATCGCGACTTATTTCTGGACGACACTTTGGAGCTCCCGAGGCCCCCGAGGGGGCTGGGGGACGTCTTTGCACCGAACATGTGGTGGTTGAGGTGGTGAGGGTAACCCATGTAGCCGCCGCTTTGGCCGCCGTACTGCAGGGGAGGGGGAGGGTAGTGACCCGTGGCGTCCTGCATGTGCTGGGGCTGCTGCTGGTCCATGCTGCAGTCCTGCTCCTGTCTTCTGCTCGGGGAGGATGACGGCGCGGGGTCGTCCACGGGGGACGTGGCCGCCGACGAGCAGCTGAAGGCGGAGCTGGACGAGGTGTTGTTGTTATTGCTGTTGCTACTGGCCGTACCTTCTCGCTGCTTGTTGGACGAGGAGGTGGCGTTGGAGCAGCTCGAGCCCAGCATGGTGGGCTTGACGTCCAGGGAGCCGACTACGCCGCCGACGCCGCAGCCGGACACGTCCTGGTGCTGCTGCATGAAGGCGGCGCCCATGGCGGCGGCGTGCGCGGCCTGCGCGATGGCCGCGTTGTAGTCGTTGGACGCCGACGCCGCCGTGGACGCGGCCGTCACGGAGTCCGGCGTCGCGTCCTTGGGCGGCGTCGGCGGGAAGGAGAAGAGGTGATGGTGCTGGGGGACGCCGCCGCCGTGGTGACTGCTCACTGACGGCGACGACGGCTTCTGGTCCTCGGACGCTTCTGTCCGATTATTGTTGTTATTGTTATTATTATTACTAGTACTATTATTATTATTATTGTTGTTGGAGGTGTTGGTGGGCGTTGTGGAGGGGTTGTTGGTGGGGGTCGTGCTGGGGTTGTTGTGCTGCTCGGCGTTGTTGGACGACGAGCTGAAGGGGTTGCACCACGACGACGAGGACGTGGGCTTCGCCGACGACGACGCGTCCGACGACAGCCACGGGTGGAGGGGTGAGGGCGGGAAGTGGTGCGGCCGGCACATCTGCGAGCCCGCCGACATCCGCGCCGCCGCTGCAACAAGAAAGGAGAAGCGAGCCGTTAGGATACCGTCCGGTAGTATTACAACTGGGCGCCGCAAGGAGCCGCAGGGAGCACGCCGCTCTGTCTCTGTCGCCCTCGTCGCAAAGACCGGTGGCCGTGCGACAGAGAGGCGCAATGACCTCCATCCTTAGGACGCAGCCAAGGAGGAAGCAGGTGGAGGCTGACGTCACACACACACACACACTGCGCGTACGGCCAGGTGTAAGGGCGCGCACCGCTTAGCCCCCACGGCAGGGGGGGGGGGGGGGGTACGGCCGGTGTCGGACAGGTGCGGCGGGGGACGCGGACGGCGCGCCCCGCACAGACAAGGGGGGTCCAGTTGAGGCCGTCATAATGCTGGGTTCGTCCGTAAATTGGGAGCCGCGCGGGCAGTTGCCATGGCTGTTGCTGTACGGCCGCCGCTCCACTGCCATACCGGACCAACGCCCCCGCCGACATCGCCATCCTCCGCTATCATTCTACCGCGCGCCGGGCCCCATCAGGGACAATATCCCATCAACAACTGAAAAATTCGGGCGGCAACGGCGGGCCAGGCATTCGGCCGCGGCCGGGCAGCGAGCGAGGCGCGTTCAATGAACGAAACGGTCAGCACAGCAGCGAGCGGCAGCAGCGGCAGCAGCGCAGAGAAGAATGGGGAGCCAGGAGTGGGAGGGGCACGCCACTCGTATTTTTCACTCCTTTAAATTATGGTTTTGGGGAGGGGATCGTTCCGTCTCTGTCGCTCCTCAGGAAGAATCCCATCCTTCCCCTCTCTCTCTCTCTCTCTCTCGCTCTCTCCCCCTCTCTGTCTCCTCTCTTTCTCTCTCGCTTCGCTCGCGCTGTCTGCATTTATTAGCCGAACGCCTGCTGCGTTGTCCGGCATACCCTCCAGAGCGAAAGGGAATATTAATACCCTGTGCACCGGGACCCGCGCAGGCAGGCGGCGGGGCGGGCGCCCTGGCCAGCCCGGCCGCTGCCCTACCCGGCCGAAGGCACCGAAGGCACCGAAGGCGTAGGCATTTTGGCTGCGCCGTTGCACGGCTGCACCGCACTGGCGCTGCACCGGCCTGGCCACAGGGCTGCACCGGACTCCCTTTTACTTCCCCCGCTCAGTCAGATGCAAAAGCGGGCAAGGCAAGATCCTGCAGCCTGCGCCGCACTGGCTGCGTGTGGCCTGCAAGGCAAAGGCCAAGGCGCGGTACGTCCCGGGAGCGCCGCGTCAGGCATAGAGGGCGGCACGGCGCGGCACGGCGCGGCACGGCGCGGCAGCCGCCGGCGGTGCGGCGGGGCGACACGACAGGCTTCTGCCGCCTTGGCCGCCGCCTTGGCCGCCGCGGCATGCATTGGGTCCGAGCCAGCCGCCGTCCGCCGGGAGTCGCGCCACTTGTCGACGCGAGTGCCGCCGCCGCCGCCGTCGCGGATGCACTGGAATGGCGCGGCGGTGACTCAGAAAAATCGGTGCGCGCGAGAAGCTTGTAGCGTGTGCACTCCCTGCAGTGCCTGGCCGTGCTCCGGGCGGACGGCTGGGGTCGTGTTCGGGACCGGGACGTCTGCTGCGACGGCATGCCCACGGTGATGAGGTGATGCGCCTCCGTTAATTAGGGAAACAGAAAACAGCGGGCCGTCGTCGGGATAGGCGCGCCAACCACCGGCTGCCCGGCCTCCCCATCTCTCTCTCTCTCTCTCTCTCTCTCTCTCTCTCTCTCTCTCTCTCTCTCTCTCTCTCTCTCTCTCTCTCTCTCTCTCTCTCTCTCTCTTTCCGAAAGCAATTATAAAACCCTGAAGGATGTCGCGTCGCGTCGCGCTGCAACAGCTTGGGTAATAGTTAGGGGCGGCCGCCCGGCTCCCACCATGCCCGCCCGGCCCCGCCCGGCCCCGCCCGGCCCCGCCCGGCCCCGCAGCTCTAGCGGCGTGGAAAATGCCTCCAAAATTTTATTTCCAGCGCCGCCAATTTGGCGACGGCGATTAGTACCGGTCTGAAGGCAGCGGCCCGGCGGGCTGTGGGCGCCGCGTATGTATACAATGTTGTGGGTATCGCTTCCCAGGCCCGCAGGCAGGCGGGCGGGGCTGGTCAGTATAGTGTGGGACTGCGGGTACGTGAGTGTGTGAGTGTGTGAGTACGAGTTCGGACGTGATACAATTTGATTCTCCCTCTGCCGTAATCCTGCAGTGAATGAAGAGGGTCCCGGGCCGGGCACATCTCTCTCTCTCCTCTCCCCCCCTCTCTCTCTCTCTCTCTCTCTCTCTCTCTCTCTCTCTCTGCGCAGAGACCACGCATTTCATTTCATTGAAGGGCATCATCCTGAAGGAAAAGTAGGGAGGGGAAAAAATCTCTCGTCTGAACCGACGCCTCTCTACTACCGCCCTGCTTGAAAAGTGGTGGTACCATTCTGGAGCGTCACGTCGCGGCGAGAGGCGTTTTGAGAAGAAACCGAGAGCAGAGTAGGAAATGCATGTGCGTTTGAATGAGGACCGGCTGGGAGAAGGTTGCATGTATGGATGACGTTCGTATCTCTTTGAGAGGTTATGCCAGCAAACGCAGAGCAGCCACTCAGAGGTTTAAGGTGGAAAGGTGAGGCGGGGAGTGGGGAGGCTTCGATCGGAATACACTCAGTCAGTCCAAAGCGCAGAGGCGTAGAAGGAGATTGACGGTTTCAGTTTTATGAATGGAGTGACTGCCCATCACGTATGTAGGCTTCCGGCGCATGTGTGATGTAGCGTGTGAACGGCGAGAGACTCTGCGTGGGCCGGGGACCTAGCGGGGCCCAGCGGAGCCCAGCGGGGGGGCCAAGGGGGCGCGGGGGGCGCTGGTTTGGCAGTGGGCAGCGATGGCAGCACTTGGCTCTGAGCCGCCTGGCCAGCCCGGCCGTATCCAATCGAAAGTGTTGGATTGACTGACTGGAGTGATTGACTGATTGACAACGAGACTAATAGGCCCGGCCTATGAGGGCGGATCGGCCCGCCTCGGCTGCAGGTAAACGCGGAGAACGCCGGCCGACGACGCGGGGTCGCGAAAAAAAAAGTTGTAATTGCCCACGACCACGAAACGGCTGGCTGCTGGTCATAATTTCAGATTCCGAAAGGGGGTCCTTTTACGCCCGCTTCCATGGGGCTGGGCAGAGCAGGGCCCGCGCACCCACCTGGCGACAAGACCAGAGCATTCTGGGTCAGACAACTAGGGCCGGGCCGGCGAGGTGCGGCCGGCATTAGACGACCACCTGGGCATCGCACTTCTTATGGCAGCAGTCAGCTTTAAAGCTTTAAAAACCCAAATTAGCGACGCGGGGAAACTGCGCTGTCATCTAAATGCTGGCGACCGCAGCCACGGCAGCCACGGCCCGGCCGAGCACCCCGTAACTATGCCTCCCCCCCCCCCGCTCGCTCCCGAGAACCTCCGGGCCTCCTCCGGCCTCCTCCGGGCCTCCTCCGGGCCTCCTCCGGGCCTCCTCCGGCCTCCTCCGGCCTCCTCCGGCCTCCTCCGGGCCTCCTCCGGGCCTCCTCCGGGCCTCCTCCGGGCCTCCTCCGGGCCTCCTCCGGGCCTCCTCCGGGCCTCCTCCGGCCTCCTCCGGGTCTCCTCCGGGCCAATTTCCCGTTTGCAGCACAGCGATCGGCGGAGTATCGCGTGACGCGGCCGTGGTGATGGAGGTGCTAAAAGGGAGTCGACTTTGGCGCGCGGTGCGCGGCCGGATCGTTTTCGTTTTTTTTTTCCAAGACCGGCGGAGAGCGCGAAGCTTTCTCACTGCAAACCCATTCGCAGCGCCAAATAACAGCACTATCCTTCTTTTCTCCGCATTTTCCGACAGAGGGACAAGGAAGGAAAATGGATATACTCAGCCGGCAGCGACGTGTACTGTACATCAGCGGCCCCGCCCTGCCCCGCTGCTCGCGGCCACGACGTCAACATGCGTTACATAGTATTGCGTCTTGCTCGCGCATCAGGTTTTGGAGCGTAATGATCGCAATTTGCATGCGCCGCCGGCCGAGCGAGCGGGCGGCCGGGCGGGGGAGAGAAAAGTGAGGTAGATTCCTGCGAAACGCGACGTTTTTTCCGAGTAGCACACGCACACGCATCCAGGGCGCTCATCACAGCGGTGGGCCGTGTGGGGGGTGCACCCAGGGTACACCCAGGGTACACCCAGGGTACACCCAGGGTACACCCAGGGTACACCAGGGAAATGTGGTGTGGCTGGCTCGCCGCCGGTGACGCTACGAAGCCTGCCGTTGGCCACAAATGCGGAAAGAGGCGGAGAAGGGGGAGTCAAACCAAGGGGGTGAAATAAATTTTAAAAGGTATAATAGAGAAGGGGGGCTGATGGCACTGATGAAGGCGGGGGGAGGTGAGGTAAGCGTTGGCTCTGCCAGGGGGCTGGGGGTTGTTCCGCACGGCTGGAGCGGCGGCGGTCTGCACGTCCCCCGCTGCTCGCTGCCCACGTCCTCGTCCTGCACCAGGCCGACTGTCTTAATTGTAGGAAATTGTGGGGCATTAGAGCGGGAGCCCCCAGTTCACTAATGACATTTCGAGAACGACGCGACGCGCAGCAGTGGTTTGTGACAGCGCCGACCGCACTGGTCAAGGGGAGGCCGCGCGGAGCGGTGCGCAGGGTCAGTACGGTTTTCAGTCTCCCAGTGTCCTCCCAGTGCCTGTTCCTACAATGAAAAGAAATAAAAATGGATGGACAATTTTTCCTTCGGAAGATCCCCCCCTCCCCCTCTCTCACCTGTTCCCCTCCCTACTGGCCCTATAGGGGGGAGGGGAGATGACTACAAAATCAAACAAACGGCTGCTGCTGGAGCGCCCGGCACGCTTGCCGTGTACACATACATAGCCTGCAAAGGGGCGCGGCGCGGAAGATGTTCCCAGCGCCGTTACTGGCGCGAACGTGCGAACAGCCCGGCCGCCAGCCCCGCCAGGGCCGGTCAGGGCTCCGCCAGCCAAGGCCCCACCCCTCCAATGCCCGTAGCGCGTAGCGCGTAACGCCGAGGGCGACAACGACGCTCATGACAAACGCCTCACCCGTCACCGCAAATTGAAGGGTTGAGTACGTGTGATGAGTTTTGTTTTCTTTTTCATTTTCCTATAGCCGTATGACACATACGGTCGGAGGGTGAAAAGCGCTGTCTCTGTCTGTTTGTCTGTCGCTCTCTCTCTCTCTCTCTCTCTCTCTCTCTCTCTCTCTCTCTCTCTCTCTCTCTCTCTCTCTCTCTCTCTCTCTCTCTCTCTCTCTCTCTCTCTCTCTCTCTCTCTCTCTCTCTCTCTCTGTCCTCCACCCCCAACACCACGCGACGGCATTTCAAATGGTTCGGCCGAAAATGTAGCATGTAAATGTTGGCATTCTACTCGCTTTAGCCGCACATTATCTCCGTGCCGGTGGGGGTGTCCCGGGAGTGAGTGCGAGCAGGACAGACGGACATAAAGTGGAGTTATTGGGGCACGGTCGCCCGCGGGTTCACTTCAATGGACAGCAGCGGTTGCGGTGGGTATGAGAAGGGAAATATATCCGCTTACGTCCGTCTGGATTTTTCATACCGCGGCCGCGTCCCCTCCGGCTATAACCCCCCCTGCCCCGCCGCGGTGGACACACAGCATGTAACGGGCTACCCGCGGTCGGCCCCCGCCACCGTCGCCCGCGTAATGATACGAATAAAAATGGTATTATACTACGTCGCGTCGCGGGGGGGACGGGGGGAAAAATACGAGAGGAGGGGGGGGGGGAGGGAAAAAAGTACGTGCCGTGCGCGGGAATTTATGATGCACGTTCTCAGTTTTACGATCGGGTGGCGCTTGCTTTTGGTGGCTGCAGGACTCATGTCGAGCCTCCTGGCTGTGCTGCTGTCCATTTATATTAGTACTAGTTTTTTTACTAATTTTTTGTTGTGACAAACAGTTTTTTTCTTTCAGCTATACGTAGCTGTTCTCGTATTACTACGCCGTTCTGGCGGAGAATCGCTCGCCGTTTTCCTGACCAGGCCCCGCGTCCGCCCATCGATATTTCATAAAGAGTTCCCCTTCTCGGCCTCCGCGATGAGCACACTGCGATAAGCGATAAGACTTCGCACTGGACGCCTCCGCTTCCTTCCGGACGACTCGGAATGCGGACGGGTGGGGCCGGGCGGGGCGGCGAGAGGCGCGGAGACACCATAAAGAAAGGAGAATGAGAAGCGCTCCGGGGCGAGGCGGCAGAGGGGGAGGGAAGAAAAAAGAGAGAGACGGGAAGAAAGGGAAACGGACTTAGGAACAGCCCCCGGGGAGTATTTACAGCGAGATAAGGCCGCCGGCCCTGCGCTGTAAAACAGGGGGTAGTGCCCGTGACGGCGGCCGCGCCAACCACCCACTGCAGGACGGCAAGTTGCCTCTGCTGGAGAAATCAATTCATTTTCAATTCTTACTTTTTTTATTATTTTTTTTTGCTGTATGGGTCGCCGATGTGGTTCACATGACCGCCCCGCCCCGCTAGGGAGCGCCGCTATTCACCTCCCACTCCACGATCGCCTGACGAAAAATGACAAAAGGCGATTCTGCTTTTGGTGCCGTTTTCACGCGCGTCCTGATGATAAACTCGAACCTTGAACTTCCCTCCGCGCTGCCGGGTGGGCGCCGGTGGGGGCAGCGTGGGGGCGGCGCGGGGGCGGGCGGGGCTCACGGCACGATCGTGCCTCCGCAGCGCGGCGTGGTGTTACTGACTGGGGGTGGGGGCGGCTGCGGCGGCGGGGGTGTGAGGGGCAGAGCCAGCGGGGCAAACGCCTCGCGCGAGCATCGACCGGGGGCGGGGTGGGGGCGGCCGGGGGCGACCGTGTGTTTGTGGTGTTGACGCGGGGGAGGGTGTCCCTCGGTGTCCCTCCAGGACGACGACGTCAGCGGCGACGAGGTATTAAATATTGCAGCGCGGCACAGCGAGCAGCGGCGGCCTTTCGGATCGCCGTAATGACCGGCGCCATTGTCGTGCCGACAGCGTTGACGGCGTGGGGCCGGAGGGGGGGGGGAGGGGGGCAACACCGTACCGCAAGCGGCGCCCTGGGACCGGCCGACGGTGCCGACGGCTGGCTGTTGGCTGTCCGAGGACTTGTCACTGCGTCGAGTCGGAACACGACGCCGTGCAATATGGCGGCGGTGCCGCGGCCGAGAAGACACCTCCCACCGGCAGCGGGCCGCGGGCCGGCGGGCCGCCAGTGGGGGGGAGAGAGAGGGAGGGAGAGCGGGCGGGAAAGGTGTGAAGAGGGACAGGGACGGCACGGCGGCTGGATCGATATTCACGGGCTGCTGTACAAGGCGGTGTAATTAACGGCCGCCGAGGGTGGCGGGGGTGTCTGTGTCAGTGGCGGGGCCAGAGCCGGCTGCAGAGGGTACAGGGCAGTGTGCTGCTGCTGCTGCTGCTGCTGGTGTGTCGTCGTCCCCCGCGCCCCAATGACCCCCCAGACCATCGCCGCCCCGGGCCCATCGCGGCTAGACTCTCACTCGTACTATACTTACAACAAGAGGGGCCAAACAACAAACAAAAGAGGTGTATCGGGAATGACTCTTACTTTCGGTAATCAATACATCGTGGCAGCAGCAGCAGCAGCAGCAGCAGCAGCAGCAGCAGGGGCAGGTGCAGGTCAGAGAAGGAAGTCCCCTTCACTTCCTTCTCTCTCTATCCCGTCCCAAGTCAATCTGTGTGTATGTGTATTACGGCCCTACGAGTCATCCTCCTCGCATTATTATTGCTCTCTCTCTCTCTCTCTCTCTCTCTCTCTCTCTCTCTCTCTCTCTCTCTCTCTCTCTCTCTCTCTCTCTCTCTCTCTCTCTCTCTCTCTCCATTTCACGCAGACACACACACATACACACACTCCGGCGGAAACAACAGATGAGAGAGAGAGACACACACACACACAGAGAAGAGAGAGAAAGAGAGACAGCGGTCAAACGCAGTGACCAGAGAGGGCCGTGGTGGTGTTATACTACACTCATTATACCCTCCCGATCCCGGCCCGGCCCGGTGTCCGCGGTGGCGTGGCGGGACCTGCCGGCCGAGGCGACCAGTGGCCTGAATTTTACGGTTTCGCGGTTACAAGGCGGCTGCCGCGCTGCTGCCCCGCTGCTGCCACGCCGTTGTTTCCTTCCTTTCCTCCGCTGGACAAGAAGCGGGCCGTCGTGCCCCACGGCTACAACCGCCGCCAAGTGCCGCCGGACACCGCCGCTGCGCCGTGCGCGGCCGAGCGGTGCGAAAATCTGCATAGAACGGCCTGCCACATGAAACAGGCTGGGGGGGCCGGTCCAGTCCGGCAGGACCAGTCCGGTCCGGGCCCGACTCCCGGCACCGCCACGCATACAATGGCCACTCGATCGCGCTCCAATGGCGCCAATTTACGAATAGAAGAGTAATTGGCCAAGTGTTTTGGGCCCCGGCAAGGCTCGGGGCCGCACCGCACCGCACACGCGCCCCCAGGCCGGCGGTGGGGTGGTGGGCGTACACCTGGAGCGGACCGTCAGCCCGCCCCGCCGCTGTACACACACACACACACACACACAGACCCCCGCGCACAGACAGACACCAGCACCAATTAGAATTACTAATGGTATGTAAAACAAGGCAGAGAGCAGAGAGAGAGAGAGAGAGAGAGAGAGAGAGAGAGAGAGAGAGAGAGAGAGAGAGAGAGAGAGAGAGAGAGGCGCTGTGGTCGCTGGGGCAGCAGCAGGCAGCAGCGCTCTGCGCCCGTCCGCTCACCGCGACGACTACGCCGCTGCTGCTGCTGCTGCTGCTGCTGCTGCAGGGCCGGCAACGTGTGGGACCGTGCATAAATCTGGTAACGGGGATGGGCCGTGTCAACAAGCTGCTGCATAACGCATATCGAACACACGGGGGCCGGCCCTCCCGCACACATCCATTCAGGCCGCCACCTCCTCTGCCTCCTTCCTCACTCAGCCCGCGGCCCGCAGCCCCGCAGCCGCGCCGCGTCAGCCTGCCAGGGTAGGCAACATCGGCGAGCGAGCGCACGGCTGGCCGCCGGGTTGCCTACTCGGGCCCCGGCAGGCGCTCGGCCGGCACCTCAGAATTGACGGCTACGACGGACAGTCGATGGATCGAAGCCGTGTGTGTGTGTGTGTGTGTGTGTGTGTGTGTGTGTGTGTGTGTGTGTGTGTGTGTGTGTGAGTGTGTGAGTGTGTATGTGTGTGTGTGTGTGTGTGTGTGTCTGTGTGTCTGTGCGCGCGCCCAGCCGCGATTGATCGATCGATGCGATGCGGAGAGCGAAGGCGACGAAACCAATTAGCATCCGGAGGAATGTCCGGCGAGATTCGTCACCGATAGCGAAATGAAGATCGGGAAAAGATAAAGAGAGTCGCGGCGGCGCGCGCTGGAGAGGGGGAGGAGGGGGAGGGGGGGGGGGGAGGGGCAGGGGGTTCGCGTTTCGGCCACGGCGGCGGCGGTGTATCTGGGCGCTGCCATCGACCCACATATGTACACTGGTGTACACTGGGCGGCACTGGCAGTGAGCTCTCCTCCCTCTAGCTTGCATCTCTCCGGGATCAGCATACAGCCTTGTGCGTGTGTGTGTGTGTGTAAGTGTTTGAGAGAGAGAGAGAGAGAGAGAGAGAGAGAGAGAGAGAGAGAGAGAGAGAGAGAGAGAGAGAGAGAGAGAGAGAGAGTGCGATCATCTACGCCGATAACCTCGCGCATCATCTCTCGACCTAATCAACTTGTTTCGATCTCCTCCTCTTCCTCCTCCTTCGCTAGAGAGGGGGCGGGGAGAAGGGGCAAAGGGTCATCCATGCCAGCTTTCAAACAAGCCCAGGCCACGTGAGCTGACCACTTGATCGGCTGTCCGAGAGGAAATTCGAGGGGGGGGGGGGGTAGAATCGAACGCCTCCTCCGCGCTGTCTCTGCTGCCCACTCACGATTGCCGGACACGAGTTTAGAGCCCGAAAACACGGCGAGGCGAGCAGGGCTGAGCAGGGTCACTGACGCGCTAGCGTGCCTCAGTCAGACAAACCGTCGTCCAGAATCCGGGAACACTGCGGGGAAAACATTTGAATTCGAGAGACAAATGGGAGGAGCGGGCGGGTCTGCTCCTCGATTTCATTGACCGGGAGAAAGAGAGGGAGGGGGGAGGAGGGAGAGAGGAAGGAGAGGGGGCGGGGGATGTCAGCCCCCAAAAACATTGACAGGCGCAAGGCGTTGTCTGACGAGGTGTCAGACAAGCATTCAGACTTGTCCGCGTGGCTGACAGCCGCAGCACAGCCCCACGCCACGCCGGGCCGCGCGCTCACGGACGCATACACAGACTCTTCGAAGCGCAGACATCTGTCTTAACCGATCGGAGATCTCTCGGCCGATAGCCGCGACGCTGAACGAGAGGTGGGAGGGGAAGGAGGGGGGGGGGGGCGGAGAGGGGAACGGGGACGAAGAGGCTTGACAGTGCGGTCGAGATGTAAATGAGCGAGTTTAGCTCGGGAAAATCTCGGGCCCAGGCGTTTGCATTTGGGTATCCTAGGCCTGGCTCCGAATACCCTGGCCGTGACGTCTTGCGGCTCCTGCGGCCATTCACAGAGTCCCTCGGGCCCCGGGGCCCCACTCACAGCCGGCGCCGGGCGTGGCCACCAGCAGCAGGGGCCGGCCGTAAGCTACGTCCCCTCCGCGGTGAGGGAGGTCAGCTGAGCGTTACATGGTTTGTGAGTACATGACCCCCCCCCCCCCCCCGCATCGGGCGGCGGTGGAAACGATCCTAATCTCCCGATCACTTCATTATCACCCCGGCCTGCCCAGAGCAGTATTAGCAGCTACACGGACCCCCCGACCCGATGCAGCGTTAAAAGCGCGCGAATCTGGCTTGTTGTGTTCCTCGTAGCGCACAACCCGTTACAGGGCGCCCAGAGCAGCGGAGGGTGGAGCGGCGGCTCGGAGCGACATCTGTGGAGGCAAAGCCCGGCGAAGCCCAGCCCGCCATTGGCCCGTGAGCGCGCACGCACGCACGCACACGCAGGCACGCTCACACACACAGAGGCGCGGCCTGGGCAGCGGCGCCCGGGCCCGGCTCGGCCTCGGTCCGAGCTCGCCGCATGGCTCGGCTAGGCCCGCGCGGCGCCCCCGACTCGGCTCGGGCCCCCCGTGTGTACGGGTGGAGGAGTCGCGCGGGGCGTGGCGCGAGGGGAGGGGAGGGAGGGGGGGCTCTTTCTCGCGGAGAGTTCACGGCGGGTCGACGCAGGCTGCGCGGCGCTCGGGGGGGGGGGGGGGGGAGAAAGGGGGAAAGGGGTTTGAATGGCGCGGCGGGGCGGCGCCCGCCGGTGCAGTGGGCGACCCGACGGGACCGGCGGGACGCGGCTGTCCTCTCACGCGCTCGCGACCAAATAGCAGCCCCCCCCCACCCCCACCATCACACTCCTCTGTCCTTTTCTTCCCTAACGTTTTTCAAAGCAGCAGCAGCGTTTTAAACCCTTTCAAAACAACAAAGCGGACGCGGCGCGGAGCCGTGGACTTGGGTCCCGGCGGGGGGTCCTTGTGCTCTAAAACAGCTCGACCCTCGCGCGACAAAATGTCGCAGCGTTGACGTTGTTCGGGATTCATGTCCGCTCGCTGGGAGTGGACGCCTGTGCCGGCGGGCTGGCGGGAGGGTGTCGCGGCAGGCGAGGGGCCCCGGCCTCCCCCAGCCAGCGGGGCGCGATAGCAATATGGCGGCAGCTTCAAACGGAAACAAAAGCCAACGCGGCTGCGGACTGGTGTGGTAGTGGTTCAGCGAGCGAGCGCGAAATAAAGGGAAAATGGAGGAATACGAGCGCAGTGCGCGCGGGCCGTCGATGTATAGTGCTGCAATAAATAAAAAAGGAAAAAAATAGAGGGTTAGCCAGTATTCGAACCCGGGGCGTTTTCCGCGCGCCTGCTTGCTGCGTCGTGAGGAGAGGCGGAGCAAGAGCGAGCGAGATGCCTTATGTGTGTCCGGCCAATAACAATGCAAATGACTGCATTATGGGACCGTCATTACGGCCAGAACGCCCCCCGCCACGCCACGCCACGCACACACACATACACACACGATACGCACTGCTTGCAATGCAGTGTGTGAATGAATGAGTACACCACCGGTGAAAGAGCACTCGCCTGCAGAGTTTACACTGCGGGAAAATAGCCAACCACTCTGTAATGTTTCCTGTTCCGTTGGTCCAAACGTTCCGGCAAAACGGATATTTTTTTTAAAACCCTGACAGCGACTTTTTGTTTTGGTCCGCTGATGAGTAATCAGCACACATATGGGGTCTGGGACCGCCATGGGGCCTCATGTCCGAATGCGTTGTCGTGGGAACAGAAAATGAATTGATGGCGTGAGAGAAGGTCAGAAGCGGCGCGGGTGAGCCGACGAAAAAGAATCACAACACTGTATTTGACATTGCATTGCTTACTAATCGTTGCAAAATTCAAATTGCGTTTTCGCAATGATCCAATAATCACTGTGCAACAACGATCATTGCATTTTTGCTGTTTTTTTTTCTTCAAATATTGCATCTGTGCAATTTCAAATCCAGTGAACGTAATGACACAAACTATCGTCAATAAGAGCTCGCGTCTAAGAGCTGTCTGCTGGAGACGCACCCACACAGTGCGGCCAAGGACGAGGGGCGTGGCGAGGGGCGCATGACCTGCCATGGGAACCAGGAGAGCAGCCTGCTGGCCAATACAGCTGCTCCCCCACCACACGCACACAAAAAAATTATGCCGAATGACCAAACAGGAAAGTACATATGCAGAAGAACACCAGTAAAAAATGCGAACCCACTAAGGCACACTCAGAAAAATTAAAATGTAAAATGAAATAGATTTAGAAAGTAAGAACGACCTTAACATCGAGCCCGTTGTATATTGAAACGGAATGGACTTTAACATAAATATGGCGAAATTTCTAGTTGCGTATATTATATTCCTGAATTAACTTGATTGTTTTTTCTGAGATTGATGAAAGTAAAAATGAATGCCGAGGAGAACGGACCGTCGCTCCGCAAAAATCCGTAGTCCTCTTGGCACAGGCCAGCGGGCGGCCGCCTGTAGCCGGTCCGGGGTGATGGCAACGCTCTGATAGTGCGGGCCGGGCCGGGCCGGGCAGCGCCGGCAGGGCAGCGCTATCTCTCTGGGCCGATCGCTATCTCGCCGTGTTGTGCGTATACAATGAGATGGGCGTTCGCGGTGTAAATGAGTGCTTTATGAGCTCCAAGGTGCCCACTGGTGCCCACGCTAGCCGGGCCCCGGCAGCCCGGCAGCCGGCCCGTGCCCCCCTAGTGTCAATAAAGAGACCGTTTGGCCGGCCGTTTACCGTGTGGCGTGTTCGCTTTGCCGTTACGACACACAAGCCGTGATGGCGATGAGGCGCTAAGCTGTCCAAATATGATAGCGGCGCGCGGGGTTCGCGGTTCGACTCCCACCGCCTGCCGCGACGCGCCCGCGCACCTGTTGGCATTTTGGAGTGCATTGGACCCGCTCCCTCTCTGTCTACAGGCGGCTATGCTCGGCTCGGCCTTCGCCGCCGTCGCCATCTGCATGTCTCTCTCTCTCTCTCTCTCTCTCTCTCTCTCTCTCTCTCTCTCTCTCTCTCTCTCTCTCTCTCTCTCTCTCTCTCTCCTTCCTGCTCCCTCCCCCGCGCAGGCCCGCCTTTCTCACGCTCGCGCGCTCTGTCACTCATGCGCGGCTGCCGGCAGGGCAGTGCCATGGCTGTCCTGGTCTTATTAGCTCTCCATGTTCATTGCCATGATGCCATTGCCGCCGTAGAGTTATGGCGTGACTGTCGCCGTCCTGCGATGTCTGCCCTGTGCCGCCCGGCTGCCCGCCGCTGCCCCGTGCGGTCTGCCCTGTGCCCGGCCCGGCCGGAAGTGGGAGCAGGGGGAGGGGGGAGACTGTGCACTGCAGAGAGGGCCTAGCTAGCGCGACTAACAGTTGCTGTTTCGTCGCTGGCACTGCCTATGCCCCCCCCCCCCCTCTCTCTGTCGGACTCGCCGGTCCCCCTGTATATAGTCCAATGTCTCTCTCGAACATACACTAGTCTCTCCTTTCTCTCCCCCCCTTCCCTTCTCTCCCCTCTCTCTCTCTTTCTCTTTCTCTTTCTCTCTCTCTCTCTCTCTCTCTCTCTCTCTCTCTCTCTCTCTCTCTCTCTCTCTCTCTCTCTCTCTCTCTCTCTCTCTCTCTCTCTCTTTCTCTGTCTCTATTCTCCACCGGCTGGTTCAGCATGGATTCCGCCCCCCCCCCCTGGCCTGCTATCTCCACGCGACATCTCATTGGCTGTCTCCAGCCACAATTATCTCCCCCCCCCCCCGCTCCACGCCCCCGTGTGTTGGTCCCTTTGTGCGCTACGTATGCTGCGCGTCGCGGACCACGCAGCCAACGAGCGCCTATCGAGTCTCATGGCTCGGCATGGGGTACAGTCCGGTGCAGAGGCAGCAGGCGGGGCCGCGGGGGCGTCACGGGGGGCGCAGGGGGGGGGGGGGGCGGGGGGCGCAGCAGGGCTCGCTGTCCACGCGCACGGCCGTTTGCACGCCCCCCCCCCCCCTCACCACCCCCGCCGATCATTAATGTCTCAATAAGCAGGGCGCGCCGCCTGTCCTGCGACACGCCCCGTACCACCACGCCCCCGACGGCGACCTCGCGCCGACTATGAGAAAGTCGGCCGTGGCGCACGGAGAAATCGCGGCGCGCAGCCGCCGCAATGACCCCCGTGAACGCGGTGCATTACTCGGAGCCGCGCGGGGTTCCATTGCATGGCAGTCGTTGCTATGCGATGCATGGAGGGGGTGAGTATGGCAAGGCGCGGATTTTCATCGGGGGACGCGCGGCGGCGGCGCGGACGGATGGTGATGGCATTGTGGGAAATTAGTAACAACCAGGAGATGGAGCCGCGCGATAAGGGACAAAGCGTTATGCGCGCGCAGGGCAAGCGGGGCGGGCGGGGCGGGCGGGGCGGGGACGGCGGGAGAGGGCAGCAAGGTGTTGGATTTAGTAGTGGAGGGGTGCCGGGGGAGGGGGGGGGGGCTAGCGGGCTGGCGGGGGAAGCGTCGACGGGGGGTTGCAACGCGTTGCCGGGGTGGAGGGGAAAGGGGGTAGAAAGAGACTATAGATGCGACCAATGATAACACACGAAAAGCTTCTGTACACTACCCGCGGGCCTCACGCGGCCAGCGCCGCGCCACGCTACCCTCTGCTGCTGCTGCTGCTGCTGTGCTGCTGTGCTGCTGCTGCTGCTGCTGCTGCTGTGCTGCTGCTGCTGTGCTGCTGCTGTGCTGCTGCTGCTGCTGCTGCTGCTGCTGCTGCAGCACTTTTTATTATTTTATTTTTCCTATCGTCCCGTGTGTTGAATGAATTCAGGGTCGAGGAAGGAAAGCGTTGATTGTTTTCATATGGCTAGGAAAAAGGTCTTCTGATTTTCACATGCCGCGGTGTTGTAGCTCTTTCGGATAGTCACAGAGCTATACTTTTTGAGGATGCTATATTCCGTAGAATGAGCGGACGGCCTGTGCCTGCTGCGTGCGGGCGCCGAGGCCGAGACGGTCAGCGCATCCCAGGGTCGTTTGAGGCGGGTGGGAGTGAAGGGTAAAGCTCGCGGGGCGGCGGTGGCGGCGGTGGGGGCGGCGGTGGGGGCGGCAGTGGCGGCGGCTGGGGTAGCTGTATTTGTGTTTGGCGCTGCTGTGGCGGGCGCCGCCATGGGGGGGCGCGGCGGCCGCACTGATAGCTGCTGTCCGGGGTGGGGGAGCCCAAGACGCGGCCCTGCCGGCCCTGCCGGCCCTGCAGCGGGGCTGAGACTCGGCCCATGGCTCGGGGGCTGGCCGGGCCCGTGCCGAGCCCCGGGGGCGCGGGGGCCCCGGGGTGGTTGGCACTGCAAGGGAAGGGGTTTACACCGGACAGGTTATTATTGTAGCGGGCAAATTGACCGGCGGCACGCGAGTTGCGGTGGTGGTGGTGGTGGCGGCGGTGGTGGCGGTGGTGGTGGCGGCGGTGGTGGCGGCGGTGGCGGCTCCCATCTGCGCAGGCCGTCGCCTCCCGGCATGCACTCACTCGGCCCCTTGCTCGCGACACGGCGCCCGCCTCCGCGTCACTCGATCACTCCACTCGATCACCGTGGGAAGCAGAGAAGTGATACAGAGCCTGGCACGCCGAGTTTGGAAACGGAAGCGGGCCAATTACGGTTCTTCGAACGGACGGAGGAAATAACGTCAGCGACGCGCCACACATGTCTAGGATAGGAAGAGGGAAGGGGAGGGGGGGGGGGGGGTCGGGAAAGCGCGCGTACGTTGGAGAATTTCCCCTGGGTAGCGCCCCGGGCACGCTACCCCCACCCTGCCCCTCCGCCCCTCCCGCTCTGCACGCACACCGGTACGGTGGTGTTGTGCTGTGTGCCGGCAGTGTTGTGACCCGTGGAGCGTGGAGGGCCGCCTAGGGCCGCCTAGGGCCGCCTGACCGCCCGGCCAACACTGAGACCCGCGCAACTCCCCTCGGGGGGCAGTGCGGTGTGCGGTGCAGTGTAGTGTTCCTGTGTGCGCTCGAGAGGCGACAAACAGTTTCTTTTGATTTTCGGATAGAAATCATACAACGCGATCGCCCCCAGCTCCCCCCCCCCCCCCCCCCCTTCCCCTTGCTTAACGCCCTTGTTATCTCGCCGGTGTCACGCCCGACCCGGCACGGCGAGAGTGACGTTTTCGTCGGGTAGGTCAGGTTGGAGAGTAGTATTGATTCCAAGGGGCACCCGCCGCAGTGCACGCAGGAAAATGATTAACTGTCACAAAAAAATTGTTCGCAAGCATGTTTAGTAGTGAGAACTAAGGTTCCGTTCAGACAACTATACGTCCGTCTTGTTTTTCTTTATTTTTTGTTCACTTATCGCTGACGCAACTGACTGGTAGTTGCCCCAACGAAATCTTAGTTCTCAGAACTAAATATGTTGCTTGTACCAATATCAATCACCAGCTTATCAGCAAACATTTTTCTGCGCGTTGAGTCGCTTTACACCGGAATGAATTATGTGACATTCCGCGCGAGCTGGATGTTGACACTGCTGCTGCTGGACACCATGCCTAACCAGCGGCGGACACTCAACCGCCAACTGCTGCGGTGCGCAGCCGAGGCACGAAATTAATGAAGGCAGTCACACATGTACGCGGTAACACACACACACACACACACACACACACACACACACACACACACACACATACTTGGCCGGGGGCGGGGCGGGGGCGCCACCGGGCGGACCCCAACAGACCCACGTAATGCCTGTATGACGTATCGGCCATGACGGCCGCACCTCACCGCACAGTCCGCACGTGTGCATGTGTGTGTATAGTTTTGGACGTGCATTCCCTATACTACTACTACTACTACTACTACTACTACTACTACTACTACTACTACTACCGAGGCGCGCGGTCGCCATGGGGACCCGCGTGCGACGAGGCCCTTTCGCCCCGAAAACATATTACACGTTTGTCCTACAAGGAATGCGCCCCCGTCCGCGGCCCCCGCGGCCCCCGCAGCCCCCGCGTCCCCCGCAGCCCCCGCGGCCCCCGCAGCCCCCGCGGCCCCCGCGGCCGACGGGCCGTAATGGTGTGTTTGGAATTTGGGCCGAAGCGCTGTCGTGCTGCCGTCCCCGGCCCGGTCCGGTCAGGCCGGCCTCCGGTGGGGCCCCCGGTGGCAGGGGAGCGTCATTTACACGCGGCCACAGCGAGGCTAGCGAGGCTAGCGGGGCTCCTGGGGACACCGTCGACGACACGCCGTAGCAGCAGCAGCAGTAGCAGCAGCAGCAGCAGTAGCAGCAGCAGCAGCAGCAGCAGCAGCAGCAGCAGCAGCAGCAGCAGCAGCAGCAGCAGCAGCAGCAGCAGCAGCAGTAGCAGCAGCAGCAGCAGTAGCAGCAGCAGCAGCAGTAGCAGCAGCAGCAGCAGCAGCAGCAGCAGCAGCAGCAGCAGCAGCAGCAGCAGCAGCAGCAGCAGCAGCAGCAGCAGCAGCAGCAGCAGCGATGCGCCCACCACGCGGAGTATTCGAAACCATTTTCCCCCCTGCGCCTCCAACCGCGGCCATTTCGCTTGATGGTGTCACCGAGACCGGCGCAGCCTGATTTGCAAATGGAAAGCGCGCCTGCTGCATGCTGCATGCTGCACCGCGCTCGACATTCAGGCACACCGCGTGAGTGCTGCGTGAGCGCCCCCGCACACACCCAGATGAGATTGAGCCATGCACCAATTTCACACCGCCGATCGCACGGTGCGTGTGCGTGTGTTTGTGTGTGTGTCGGGGGCCGTCCGCAGCTGCGGCATGGGGTTCTAAATGCATCATTCACGAAATGATGAAAAGGGCAATAGGGTAAGTGCAGCAGCAAAAAATCACAGACCTCTTTAAAAAAAAAATTAACAAAATGTTAGTGTTTATTTTTTTTCGAAACTTTGCAAAATTGCTACTATTTTCTGGAGATTTGCCTGTATCTGCAGTGATTTTCTCCCCACATCGTGATCTATTTTCCCCTGCACCTTCCCTATAACAGCGGCGCTGCGGCGGTGGCTTTGACACACGACGCGGTATGATTAGTTTGTTGCCGATGAATCGCGCCTCCATCATTGCTGCACTCTCGCTAATTACGCTGTGCATTCTTTTGATAGTCGTGCATGTATGCATGCGTGCGTACGTGCGTGTGTGTGTGTGTATGTGTGTGTGTGTGTTGTCACGCGCAGGACGTTGCGCCGCGCTACGTTCCCACCAGGACACACACTCACACACACACACTCTGGTAAGCTGCGGGTCAAGGATCCTCGTGGATGGGACTTGAACCTCATAAAAGGCGCACCGTCCGTGTCGGTGTGTGTGTGTGCGCGCGCGCTGCTGTGATCCCGCTCGCCTTTCCCCCCCCCCCCCCCCCCACGGGGTCTCCGTCGCCGTTCCCGGCCAGAGACCCCGTAACTCGCACGAGAACTCGCACCAGAAAGGGTGGCTGCCCCCGCCCGCCCCCCGCCCGCTCGCCCGCCGCCTCCCTTCGACAACGGAGCAAAAGGAAGTGCTGAGCGGGCAAGTGTGTGGTGCTCGTGCACGAGTGCCCTCGAGGCCACCAGGGGCCGCCAGGGGCCGTCGGGCACCTCTACCCTACTTGTACCCTCCAGCCGGCGCGGGGGTCGGCGCCAGCCAGCCAATCAGGTTCCCTCCGGTGTCCCTCCGGTTTCCCTCCGGTGTCCCTCTCTGATTAGCCAGCAGCCCCCCGAGCCGAGGAGAAGGGCAGGCTGGTGTCGGACTGGACCACTGGACGGCGGCCGGCGCGGCCCTCCCGTCCTCCTATCCGGCCCACATAACGACTCGGGCCTCCGCGATGACACGCCGTATTTGTCACAAGCGAACGTAAAAATTCTGGGCGGCGTTCCGTTTTGGGGGTGAAATATTACGGTTTGTCGTTTGGTCGCCGGCCTTCAGGAATTCCCTGGCGTCCCTCCGCTGCCGTGCCGTGCCGTGCCGTGCCGTGCTGCTGCGCTACGCTCTCCTCGTTGTCTCAAACCGTGTGTTTTATTACGATACGACACACATCCTCCAACCTGCTGCTGCGGCCCCACGGTGGGGCCCACGGCGGGGCCTCGGGGCGAAAGGAGACGACGTCCTCGGCCGTACCTGCCTGCCTGCCGGCCGGCCGGTGTGTGGACACGGAGAGCGTCGGTAACGAGCGGCCGACATCGAATGAAACACAAGATTCTATATAAAAGTGTCTCTCCGCGCCCCGGCGGAGTTACAGCGATAGGCCAGGGCGCCTCTCCGCTTCCAACTATTTACTGCGATCGTGTATCCCGAGGTTTGGGGGGGGGGGGGGGGCAGCCCCAGCCGACGTGTGCGTCCGATGCAAGGCCCCCGGGCCCCCGGCCCCCGGGCCCCCGGCTGTGACACTCGCCTGACCTCCTGCAGCCTACAGGATGCCGGCACAACACACCCGAGCGCGGCGTGTTGCCTACCGCCACTTCGCAGGCGCGCTGCCGCCTGCTGCCGCCTGCTGCCGCCGCACAGCGCAGGGCCGGCAGGGCACAGGCACAGGCTGCTCGGCCTTCTGGCGGCGCGGTCGATTTCCGGCCGATAGACACATCGCCATGGAGCCCCGAAAACGCCAGGCGAGAGACGGAGGGAGCCGCTGCACTGGTGTAAATGCTATCAGAAAATCTCTGATAACGTCTCCACTTTTCTGATAACTTTCTCTTTTTCTGATAGTTTGGGTGTTTTTCTGATAAAATTGAGTTATCAGAGAAAAGTTATCAGAATTTCAAAATTTTCCTGATGGTTTTCATTGTTATCAGAATAAAAGTTATCAGACCACTCGCAGTTTCTGATGACCCGTAAAATAATCAGGAAAAATGTATCAGACCATCTGAAACTTCTGATAAATTTTCAGTCTCGAATTTCGATGGCCATATCTTCCATACTTTTGACGATATCGAGTTAAAATTTGGTTTGAGGCATTTTGGAGTGATTTTAGTAGGCTGTTTAAAATACTTTTGGTCTTGGGCTATATCTAAACATATTTCAGACGCATTGAGAGATAGGTCAATTTTGACCTCAAAATCGGCTCGGACGCAGTTTTGAGCCCCCGGAAGTCGAATTTGAGGACAGCACACCGTCCAACTTAAGTAGAAATAACAACTGTATGTCAGAAGAAAGTTATCAGAAACACAGACATCAGAACTACAGGCATCAGAACACGTCTATCAGAAAGAGAGGGTTATCAGGAAAAAAAAAATATCAGAGGTGCACCAAAAAGTGTCAGAAATGACTTTGACAATTTTTTTCTGATACCAACTTCTGATAACATTTACACCAGTGTGTGTCTGTGAGATGTGGCGCTATCGCATTCGGCGCTAACTGTTTTGTGATTAGGCTGCACGCGTGATGAGGCCCTGCCGAGCAACCCTGCCGGGGTGACCGGCTGGAACATACGGCACACACATTATTATTATTATCATTAGTTTTGGCCTTCCGAAAAAATGCAATGCGGGTATGTTTTACTCCTTTTTCGGTCAGTAAACAAAATTCCACCTCTAACAAAAAAACAAAAACGAATGCAATCGATGATTGTCCATTTCCCGTTTCCCTTGCCGTGTCACAATCATAGCCACCACCCAGAATATAACTAGAATATATATATACCGTACTGCTATGCGCGGCCACCGCGTTGGCGAAAAGGGCGTCACGCAACTAACGACACGCACACATACATGTGACAGAGGGGTCCGCCGCGTCACACACACACACACACACACACACACACACACACACACACACACACACACACACACACACACACACAGGCACAGGTCCGCACTATCTAAGCTATATCATAATTTCATATCCTGGCGCGACATACGAAGCGACCGGGCGGGGGAGCCACCGCACCACCACCGGGCCGTCACGCGCCCCCCGCGGCCCCCCGCGGCCCCCCGCGGGGTCCGGAGAGCTGGGCGCCGCACGCCCGGTGCCGTTCCGGGGCGCCCACATCAGCCACATCAATCTGAGCAGCGCGCGCTGGACGGGTAGATGGGTAGATGATCGACTCGGGCCCTAACGACGCGCGCGGCAGAGCGCCCTGTCCTGCACGGCCCCCCCGCAGAGCAGCCGCGATAATCAGAGCGCCGCCGATAGCGAATGTCGATTATAGCGATATCGGAGCAGCGACTCGACGGAAAGCAGTGCAAGCAGTGCACGCCGAGCACATGATGTAGGTATCTATGATGAACCTGTGACTGAGCCGCGCCTTGGCGGGGAGCTTCGCTGAGGAACTCTGTAGGGGAGCTTGGCGGGGGAGCTTCGAGGGGGAGCTTCGCGGGGGGGGGGGGGGTAGTACTGTATGCGGGTGAGGGGGGGGGGTACAAAAACGAAGTGCAGCACACACGCACGATATTTCCCCACAGCAATGGATGGCCTGGCGCTTCGTATTGGCTGTGCGTGACACTCCAAGGCGAGGGGCCGACCCCGCCGTGAGTGATGGAGTGGGGGATCGGTGGAAAAATAAAAGAGAAAGAGAAAGGTACGAGAGACAACCGCAGGGGGGGGGGGAGTGGGACGGAAGCGCGGGGGAGGGAGGGGAGGCAAATAGTCGGCAGCGACCCATGACAGTCGGCATGGCGTCCGGCAGGACCCCCGGCACACGCTATCCGCTGTGCAGGATGTCCGGCATTCGCCCTGTACTGGAGCCGACGGAGCCACGCAACTACTGCAGCGCAGCACGCTCGCCGTATGCGTTTCGGACTTTGGTTCGTTTGCGGATTTTCTTTCTTTACGAAGAGGGAAAAAAATTTCACGGAAAGGAAATGTCGCCAATCACATTGCATGACTGCCGGGAATGCCGAGTTTCGAACGCGAGAATTACGGGTAGTTCACGCACGAGTTCACAAAGAGTCATCCTGCGCGATGGGAACGGAGCGATGAACGCTCTCGGCCCCGAACCACTCCAACGATGAGGCAGCGGGCAGCAAGCATAGAGCGAGTTCAAGGGATGAGAGAATAAAGACGAAGAGGGTCACACGGCGATGAAAACACCAATCAGCGCCACAAATAATTATCGGCAGCCGATGAATTGTTTAACTTGTCGGGATCGAGCTGTGGGGGACTTATTTTGACGTTATTGGTGGTCGGGTCACCGTCCCCCTACAGTGTCCGCCCGCGGGCACTGCCGGGCACAGCCGACAGTTCAGTGGCCCGAAGATCTGACGGTGTGGCAAGTGCTCGTCGACAAGCAACTCCCCGCAGTATGTAGTGGCCGGCGGCCTCTTCCGCGATTCGGCGAACTGTGGGATCAACGGGGGAGAGAGACCCTCGTAACAGCTACCCGAGCTGCGGGTCTGCGGGTCTGCGGTGTGGCGGGGCGGGGCGGGGCGGGGCGGGCCACTGCTTGAGCCCCTCCCCGCGCCTCAGCACGGCCCGCACGGCCACTGTCAAGGTTACGGGGGGTGAAACCAGGCCCGGGCGACACGTAGGGCTTAGTGCCTACTGGGCGGAAATCTCCACCGCGAGTTAAACATTTTTCTGAAGACGAAGGAAAAGAAGCGGAAAACGGAAATTATTTTGCGCGACCACTGAAACGACGCACCGATATCTGCCCGCCGCAAGCTGTTCGAGCTGAACGACAAGTTCGAGAAGAAGAAGAAGAAGAAGAAGAAGAAGAAGAAGAAGAAGAAAATATAAACGCGGAAAGTGTTGGAGTGAAGATGTTCTGCTTGATCGATCGAAACAGGCCAAAGCGATCAGCCGGTTGATGTAGGTATGTGTAGTGGTGGAAGGGGACGAAGGGGGACTAGCGGTAGGCGTCTTTTACCTGATGTCAATATGTAGTGAGAGTGAGTGTGTGTGTCTGTTTTGGGCCGAGCGGGTTGTTGTCTCTTCATGCGACGAGCGACTACCGGGGCCCGGCCCGGCCCGGCCCTACCTGCCGCGCCGCGGCACGCCTCGTCTCGGTCCACGTCCAAGACATGCATGACATGTCCCCGACATACACGGCGGCTACAGCCCGCCGGACAAACCGACTGACACACGACGCGGGGGTCGACGGCCGCGCTGGTATGAGAAATCGAGAGTAGGCGAGACGTATGGTCCGCGAGTGGACGTGAAGCGAGTCACACGCCGCAGCGGCCCAGATCGGCCCGGGAGATACATCCGTCATCGGGGGCCTTTCCGCATCCCGTTCGGAGACAGAAAAAGTGGCACGAATTGTAATTGGGTGTACTCACCATGTGTAGCGGCCGACGCGTAGGGGGAGTGCATTTGGGTGTGGTAGTAGCGGGCTGCCGCCGCCGCCCTCTGGTGCGAGGAGTAGTCCCCGGGCCGGCCGTTGGCGGCCGCAGACCCGTCCGCGGCCGCGGCTGCCGCGAGCGACGCCGCCGCCGAGTGGTGGAAGAAGGAGGACATGTGCTCGGCCATGCTCGAGCCGGACATCTCCTGGTGGCCGCCGCCGGGGTGGCCGCCGCCGCCTCCCGGGTGCTGGCCCAGGAGGTCGCCGGAGGCGTTGAGGCCGCCGTTGCCGGCGAGGAGGTCCTCCGCGCTCATGGCGGGCAGGTGGTGGGACGGCGACTGGTTCATCGCAAGCCGCGGAGCCTCGTACCACCGGTGGTGCGGGTGGTGCGGGTGGTGCTCGCTCGCCGTCATGTCCATGATCTCCAGCGCCAGAGTGCAAGCTGGGGGCCCCGGCCGGCTCGCGGCGGGGCGAGCGGGCGCGGAGGGGCGCTGGGGTGGGCGCGGGGCGGGGCGCGAGCGGGGCGCTAGCGGTGCTGCTGCCGGGGCTGCTGCCGGCTAGCACACCCGGACCCCATGACCGCTCCCATGGTGGCCTGCCATCCGTCCACTGCAACCTGCAAGCAAAGCGAGGACACGGGTCAGGGGGTTAGCTGCGGTGGGGATGCCACACGGTGCACAGTGTGCACGCACCCGGACGGCTGGCATGCTTTACGGTTTGTCTATCTGTGATTCGCAAGGCGCCACCCTGCATACTCTCTCACTCTCATTATTGTCCAACTCAACACCCGGTCAACTGTTTTAACGTTTGTTTTTGTGGTCAGGTGGAAGCTCCCGATGCGCTCCCGATGGGCACCCTATGCGCTCCCGATGGGCACCCGATGGGCACCCGATGGGCTGCCCCGGCCCCCACCGGGGCGCGGTCGGCCGGCCGGGGGTCCGCAACCAGCGGTGCTCGATCACGGAAGACAAGAGAGGCGACAGGAGCCCCATCAGGGGCTTGATGGATGGGCGGGGCCATGGTGGGGCCCTGGCGGGGCCCACTGCTGATGCTCGGGTCCCCCGCCGCCCTCAGAGTCAGGGCAGCAGGAGGAAGCCGGCGGCCCCACAACTGCGGCGGCACGGTGCGCTAGTTACGTGGGGATGGTACCGCCGCTGGTACCCACTGCTCCCGCGGGTGGGCGAGAGGCCAGACCCCCTGCGGGTCCACGACGTTATTGAATAAGCGACACTCTCTCTCTCTCTCTCTCTCTCTCTCTCTCTCTCTCTCTCTCTCTCTCTCTCTCTCTCTCTCTCTCTCCAGAGTAACGCGGTGTGACTCATATATGTTTCGTTATGCCGCCCTGATTTATGATACAGGTGGCGATTGCCCCGTACGGCGGCCGCGCAGCACGCCGTCTCACTCGCACCCACGCGGCCCACGGCCAGGCACTGCATCGCGCTCGCTCACTCAACACTTCATTATATCCGAGCCACTTTCCGCGCTCAGCAGTCGCGAGCCATACACCTAATCGGCTTTGGAGCGGAGGGTGGGACAAATAAATATCGGCGGCGGTGCCGGGTGTTGAACCCGGGGACATCCGCTCACAGGTCGGACTTTGTGCCACCTACTATTCGGCGGCAAGACACGTGGTGACTCAGCGGCGCTCGTGTGCGCGTGCACGTGTGTGAGTGAGCGAGCCCATTACCCAATTTAAAAGCGTGTAAAACGGTCGCTAGCTCATCCACGAGTGGACGCAGAATCATCAGCCCATTGCGACGGAATTGCTGCGCGACCAAAGGAAGAGAAGTAAAAGCGAGCAAATAAAGTGAACCTTCCGCGCCGGTAATCGAACCCGCGCCAGAGCGCGTGGCATTGGCACACACGGCCGCACTGCGCGGGTAATTGTCGCAGTATAATGATCCACGACGCCTAATTTGACTGTAAACTACCCGGCTGCGCGCCGACGCCCACCCGAGGGAGGGAGAGGGGTGGGGGGAGGGTGTCGGCCCCAACCCTTCCCGCCCTATCGGTCCGACATCTCTGATCCGCTGATGCTGCGGGGGTGGCTGGGGGCGGGGCGGGGGCGGCACGGAGGCGGCGCCCGGAGGCTGCCACACCACCGCACGGCCGCCGCCCCTTGCCACCCCCCACTGACCGGGTGGGGGCGCCACCGACTCAAAAGCAGGGCAAAAGGGCTGGAGATAAGGGCTCCTACACTTGAGTGATTAACTGTCGCGCACTGCTGGGCCTCTAAGTGGATTTTGCTCGGCGGTCGCGTTTGGATTAATATTATTCGTCGCGCCGCGCCCCTGCCCCGCGGGCCCTCCCCTCGGCACAAGCGCCACCAGCACCGACCCTCCCCTCGGCAAGCGCCACCAGCACCGGCCCTCCCCTCTGCCGGCGTCGCAAACAACACCCGGCTGGTCACTGCCCGCTTAACCGCATTCATGTATGCTTTCGGAAATTTGATATATATATTCATATTGGTTTGAAAAAGCGCAGGTGGGCGGTGAGTGGCTCCGTTTGCGCGCTTTATAATTTTTCTTTTTTATCATGGTCGGAGTGACGATGACGAAGGAGGGCCATTTTCTCGCAGCAGCTTATTCGGCACAGACGTTTACATTTATATTTATACAAATTCGGATTTCCTTCCGTACAGTACTATGGTAATATGCGGGGCGGCATGGCATCGGCACGTGAGCATGAAATCTAATACCCACCCCACCTGCCGCTGCCGGCTGCCCCGCACCGCCAGGGGCCGCTCTGCGCATGCGCGGAGGCTAGCGCAGGCCATGTGCACGCCATGGGACGCAGATTTTGCGCGGCCATGAAGGTCTGACGTGCCATATCGCACCGGTTAGTTACAGTGAGCAGCTTGACGGAGGGCTCATGTATGTTTTTTTTCTTCCCCCGCAGGACAAGCTCGCGGCGCGGGAAATTTATAAAAACGAGCTAAATTTAAATCCTTTTCATCATTTAATTTCTTTAAAAAAAAAAGTTTTTATTTTGTTTTGGAACGCGCGGTTGGCGTGGCTGTCGACGTGAACTTGGCGAACGCCCTCATACCCTGCGGCAGTGTAGCTCCCCAACCCCCGCGGTCGCCCGGCCCCGGCCACCACCCCCGCGGGCGCCACCCCCGGGCGCCACCCTCGGGGGCGGCACGGGAGGCGGCGCGCGGGGGGCGGCTACGCGGGACCACCCCACCATCGACCATTCAGCCCCTTGGCGTGCGGCCCGGCGGGGCCCACCGGGGCAGCAATGGCAGCGGGGCGGGGCGAGGAGCGGCGAGGAGACGCAACGCCAGAGGACCTCGTCAGCGCCTCACGTCAGCGGCGGCAAACACCTCCCGCCAGCCGCGCCGCGCTGCACAACAACCAAATCGTCTGGAGATACTACTCGACTCCCCGAACGCAAGCGGCTGAAAATAAGCAGCACACGACGCGACACATCTGTCACAATAACGGCACGTGAATCAAGGGCGGCCCCGCACGGCACAATGGGCCCCGCAGCCCCGCCGGACCCAGTGGGCTGCCATAAGCCCGGCCCGTGGCGGCCCGTTGGCGTGGCCATGGCATGCAGAGCAATAGAGGACGACAGAGGAATCCAGAGACCCACGGCGACGATAACAATCGGATATCCCATCCGCGGGGCGGCGCGGGGCCGCGGGGCAGCGGCAGGGACCCCGTCGTCCGTCCCCGTCATGCCCGCGTCACGCCAGCGGGGACCGTCATGATGTCGACCGCTCTCCTGTCTCTGTCCCACCTGTGGGGATGGGGGTGGGGGGACGCGACATGACACACGCGGGGCCAATCAATTGGAACGCGCGTGGCGTCCCGCCGCGGTTTTCGACGTCCAGCCAAAGAACTGCTCGATCTTCTCCCCCCTCCCTCTCTCTCTCTCTCTCTCTCTCTCTCTCTCTCTCTCTCTCTCTCTCTCTCTCTCTCTCTCTCTCTCTCTCTCTCTCTCTCTCTCCCAGCAGCACCCGCCGCGGAAACGTCCGCGCTGCGGTCTGGCATTTGCATAGCAGTTACATTCCGGCACTTTTTGGCCCCGATTATTTCCGAACGGCTCGAAATATACATATATATATAATTTCTAATGAAAATTTTAATAGACACCTATATCGATCCGTACGGTTTAGTGAGACATAATTTTAAATTTAAAAATGTAAAAGTATTTTGGGTTGCGTGCGGTAGGGGTATGCGGTGAGCAGAAACGGAGAGCAGTGTTTGTATTTGTTGGACCGGCTGAGAGGCCATAGCCCAAGACCAGCCCCTCCCCCGCGCCACGCCACGCCACGCCACGCCCCACCACGCCCCATCCAACGCCGCGAGTCCCCGCCAGAGCCTAGCCAGCAGGCCGCCCGGGCCGGCGCCGCCCCGAACACACCCACGCCCGCCCACCGAATCAATACGAAATAAAAATCGTCGAGTGACTTCGAGCAGCGCCTCTCGCCCTCTTTCTTCCCGTCTCGGCGATTTCTCTCGCTGCACTAGTATCGTTTTCGTCTCTCTCGCCCCACCGATGTGTGCACTCTGTTCAGCTGGACGCCCAAGCTTTGTTTTCGGAAACATGAAGGGATACAGCGGCTTGTTTCAGTGTATGCGCGACGCTCAAGGTCGACGCTCTGCGACCAGGAACGCCCCCTCCAGCAATCTCCCCCCCCCTCCCCCACTCCTGTTCTTCCAGAAAAGGAAGCGAGAAAGAATTTAAAGACAACAGTACATTAAAAAAAATTAAAACAAATTAATTTAACTCGAATTTACCCTCAAGATATTAATATTAGCAGCATGATGTTAAAGAGAACATTAAGGTAACCTGCAAATATTATTTCATGTGTGTGTGTGTGTGTGTGTGTGTTACAGCGCGCGGCCACAAGATGATGCTACCATCAAAAGCGCGTGGGAATATTTGCATCGGAATCGTACGCGTACACACACACACACACACACACACACACACACACGTCCACGTGAGGTGATGTGTTAGTATAATCCCTTGCTTGGCTTGGCAGGGCGTTAACCAACTCCAGAGGCCGGCCAAGTCGAGCACATCGCGGTGCCGGCCAAACGCACAGGGCCAGGAGGCAGCAGCAGCAGCTGGAGTCGGTCTTCTCCAGCAAAAGATCACAATCCACGATGCCATGATGGCAGTAATAATGCTGCTAATAATAGTAACGAGGACAGACGGCGCAGCGCTGCGATCGATAGTGCATAGCATGCGCCGCGCACTCACCGCCGCTTTCACGCAAAACAAACATCAGCTGTATCTCTCCCCAGTGTAATCCCTGCGGCTCACGATCGCGCAAAATTCAATCCTTTCCTCCTCCGTGCGCATAGCGCTAGCACTGCACAGCGCGCAGACTGTCTGCCTGCCTGCCTGACTGTCTGCCTGCCTGCCCTTTGCCCCCCCCCCCTCCCTCCACTCCAACAATTTGGCTCTTTTATTCTCAGTGCAACACTCTTGGCAACGACGACAAAACAAATTTGCCGCACACGTGATCGTTACCAAAAAAGCCCCTCCCCCCTCTCCATATCACTGCTGTGTAACACGACTGCAATGTCGCGAATGAGATCATTTCCTGGGCAATCGCGGAGCCGTAAAAAATAATAACAGCAGGCAGGGCGTCGCCTCCTGGCCGGCCGGCCGGCCACATCCGCCCGCGTCTCCGCGAGGAAAAATAAGCGTCTTTAGGAGTCGTGTAGCCGGTGCACACGCATCTCGTAAAAAAACGCTATACGGCGCCCCGCGCCCCCCGCGTCCCCCGAGCCCCTCGGGCTCACGGCGCCACCGACCGCAATCGTTAAGAGTCTACATGCACATACGCCTATAACCTAATTAACCAGCCGGACGGGCGCAATCATATCTCACAAAGTCGGCAGGAACAGCGCACGCACGAGCGCAGGAACAACGGGGTATACTGCAGGCGGGCCGAAAACGCCGCATAAGAGAAGCAGGGACTCGAACCCGCGAACAGCGAACACCCAACAATGTTGTAGTCTGGGGTGAGATGAAATGAGCTTATGAGAGCGGCCATAGTTATTAAATCCAGGCACGCTCGACGTCGATTCGTTGGATAGTAATTAAAGCAGAACGAACGATCTGCAAAACGCGACAGCTACAGTAATTAGTAAGGTGAACGGGAAAAAAAAGGTTCAGACGCGTATTAAAAACGAGAAAGACTAGGAACAAGAATGATGAAGATGTTTTTTTTTAAACTGACCACGCATCAGGCAGTTTACTTGTCCCTCCTGTCAAACTTGTAGTTTCGGAGCGACAACAACCGCCGTGAATCATAATCACAGAATAGGGGAAAAATCCGAGGTGGCGAGAGCAAAGATTCCGTCCGAACGTCTGAATTCGGCGGTTAATTTATGACAGTCCCGGTCTGCGCGGGTTGGCGACGAGGCAGAGAAGAGAGAAGCGAAGCGAAGCGAAGCTCAGCCGGGAGAATCCGCGGAGCTCCTGGGCCTCGGCAGGCGGATGAGAAAAAGAGGCGAAACTTCACACGCGGGGAGTCGGGGCCACACCACTAGCACTACACCCGACACACACGTCGTGTGCACGGGGCGCCATCTCTGCACACTGATAATTCGGGTGCGTGCGAATGTGTGTGTGTGTGTGTGTGTGTGTGTGTGTGTGTGTGTGTGTGTGTGTGTGTGTGGTGGCATTACTCATCGGCATGGGCCCCCTGATAATGGAACTCAACTCCAGTAGCGGCGCGGCCCCACAGAGATGAGTAATTGGGTGAGGTTCTCTCAGTGGGTGTCGCTTCGTTTACATGTGTGCGCTTGCTCCCAGCACACACACACACACGCACAGAGCCGCGCTGGGAAGTCCTACCTATATCGCCCATGGCCCGTTACTACTATGGCGAGGACCCGCCGCGGACCTAATAATCTGTATAATTTGGGTAGCGCCGCGGCCCCCAATGTTATGTGTCTGTTGGAGGAGGTAAAGGCTTTCGGAATGACCATTTAAGACCCTCCGTGTGGTGGGGCGGGCGCAGGCGGGCGCCGCTTGGCGGCACGGCGCGGGCCGAATTCGATTTGTTGGCGGGATGAGCTGTTCTTCAATTCGGGCCGCGATATAAAGCCTCTCCCATGAGTGCCGCTTCGCTCTGCTGCCCTAACACGCTATCGATCACCTTGCGACACCATCTCTCTCTCTCTCTCTCTCTCTCTCTCCTACCGGTTATGGCAGCAGCCAATCAGGTCGCGCCCTGGATGGCCACGTGGTCAGAACGGGGGTCAGGACGTCCATCCAAACGGACGAGGGTTCAACGACCAACCCCCCCGCGAAGACATGTATAGTACATATATAGAAATAAAATTGCAGACGTCATATAGTTTTCATACAAGGTAATGCTCAAGTTTATGGTTTAAGGATTTAATGCGTATTAAGCGACGCCACTTCAGTAATCCCAAGTGTGATCACTCCAGGCTGTAATGATAAAATCCCACCTCAGCTGCAGGTGTGGAATTTTGACCAAATCGCAGTTGTAACATGACCAGCAGGACGTGTTGCAGTTGGCCCGCACACAGCGGGACACTCAATGGGGGCCCAGCAGGACGGATAATAATTTCTGTACGGCCCCTCGGGCTGAGCCCCATGGCGGGGGCCGCGCGGCTCGGCGGCGCTGCGTGATTTGTCCCCCCCCCCCCCCACCACGCCCCGCCACGCCCCGCCAGACGCGAGGCCCATTCGACGCCCGCCATGCAGTCGGAGGAGACTAGAGAGGAAGGGAGAGAGAAAGAGGAGGAGGAGGAGGAGGGGGGGGGGGAGTGTGACCATGTGCGAATGAGCAGGCCGAGATGTTTCGAATACGAAAATAACTCAGCATAATTCCGTATAATTTTGTATAATCTTGTTCCGTGCGACGCTCTCTGCGCCGCTGCCCCCCCCCCCCCCAACCCCCTGTCCTCCCTCCTCCCCTCCCTAAACTTCCCTATCCGGTCGGAGTCGGTACCGGCGCGTCACACAACACCCCTCCGTGTGTGCTCCGGGTATGGCCGCCGAAGCGGGCAGGCGACTGTAGCAGTACTGTTACCAACACGTGAAGAGAACGATTCGAGAGAAAACATCGGCAGCTCGTTCGTGGTTTTGAACTACTTTTCAGAGCGAACGACCACTACGGATTTCTTTCAGTCTCGTTGCAGCTTCGCATGCGGGTATTTCGGGCGTCCGTATCTGCTCTACCGTTCGCGGCCCCCTAACGACAGCTTGGCGTGCGCGCGGGGCGTGGCGGGGCGTGGCGGGGCGGGGCGGGGCGGAGGGCCGTGGGGGGCGCGTGCGTTATGATATGTGATGGGGCAGCAGGCAGCCGGCGTGTGCATCCCGCTGGGCGCCGAGTGCGGCGTCGTGCTGGGAAAACGATCAGGGCAATCACCGCACCGCGCACGCCACAGAGTTCGGCACCCGCCGGCACCCGCCGGCACCCGCCGGCACCCCGCGCCGAGCCGAGCCGACACAGAGCTTCGGAGACACACCAGCGACGAGCTGCTAGCAAGATAAGCCCTTCCTACACAGCAAAGAGAAAAACTTTCGGTGTTCAGTTTGGGTGACTTCGAAAGTCCAATTGAGCGTTATTTTGAAACGATTTGAAACATCGGTATAATCTCTAAACCGCTGTTTACGGTTTTACGGATCGCAGGGCGTGAAACAAATACATCACTTTACGATGTCCGGAGTGCGCTCTAGCGAAAATAGAATAAAATTGAAAACGACAACATCGCAGACTAGCCTGCTTAGAAATGTGTCATGCGCGGCCTTGCGTCTCTTGAATACTCGGAGGTTATTGTACCTTCGCGCCCAGCACGCCAAGGCAGGCGCGCGCGTTGACGGTTTCGTCAAGGAACAAAGCGCATTAGATAGCCATCTCATTCCATGGAATAAATTAAACGCGTCGCCCCGAGTTCCGTGCGTACGGCTCCAAAACTCCGGTCCGGCCGCTCTAAATGATTCGTCATCGTCGTAATCGCCATTACTGTCAATCTAGCCACACAGGGTCCGTCATAGGACAGTAATTTAATTTAAAGTTTATACACCGCGCGCCAAAATTGAATTCATCCAGACGCACTTAGGCCACGAAGGTCAAGTAGTTTAAAAATAAATGTTGTAATAAAGATTTGGGCACCAAAAAAAAAAGAAGAAAAACATGCAGAGTAAAAAGAAAGAACCGTGTTGAGAACACGGAACGGGGCGCGCGCGGGGCGTGGGACCGGCGCGAGACAGTTTACTCGATTTTCCTCCGGGCGAACTCTGTGGTGTTTCTCGCGAAGCCGGCTGCGCAGAGTCACAAGAGTTTGCAGGGCAGGCCGGCGGGCACAAGCGCAGGCACTGGGAGAACACAGAACGGGCGGGGGCCAGGGGGCCAGGGGGCATCGGGGGGTGCAGCGGGGCGAGGAACAATTTGCCAAAAGGTGGTCGCATTGTCACATAATGCATTGTGGCCTAGTAACTCCCACGGCTCGCTGCTAGTACAGCACCCCGGCCGCCCCACCGTAGGTACGCTGCAGCTCAAACGTGCGCTCACGATTTGTAGCCACACAGATGTCGAAGGCCGTGCCTATACCACGACAACAATGCAGACCGAGCCCCGTGTTGTTATGCCGTTATTTTTTATTCGTTCTCATTTATTAGTATATCCAGTATCGGAGTCATCGCCGCAACTATCATAACTTATTTTCGGCTTGGTAGGGACGGGCGTGTGCAGGTGGGAAGCACACCTGTGCGCTGGCAGCTTGCAGCATCCGAGCGGCCCGGATGAGGCTGAGGCCGGCCGGGAGGGCGTTCGCCGCGCGCCGCAGGGATTTCCACGGTGACGGGAGCCGTAGCTCTGCAGCCCACACCGGTGCGTCGGTAAGTCACGCCTTCACTTTTGACACAACCAGGGCGGGCGAGTGCGCTGCACTTGCTGCACACGTAATCCGTAAAGTAAAAAAAAAGTACTTGTCACAGCTTTTTTTTTGACCCCGACACGCTAAGAATTTCAACTGCGTTGGTGAATGATTTTTTTAGGGATGATAAGTAATTTCCACGTCAATTTTTAAATAGGTGCCTGCTCGCTTCAGAAGTTATCGGGTGCATAACCACACAGGAAGGATTTTATTTGACTTTTATTAAGACCTCTGCTCGTTGCTCGCCTGACAGACAGCTCACGACATCCGTTCCGAAAAACATAAAAGAGGATGTATGAGGCGCGTAGCGTGCAGAGGCCCGGCCGATCAGACCGGGACGTTCTGACTGACAACGACCTGCAGCATCTGCAGCGCGCAGCCGGGATTGTGAGAAAAATGCGTGAACATGTCTGCCGCGGCACGGTGAACGGTTCGGACAAATAAACAACGACCCGGAAAATACGCCGCGGCACTGTGGCACTCACATGATTTAACCGAGGATTTCTCTTATTTAAATAATGTGCAATTCAAAATATTTGAATATAAATGAGGTCATGGTTTTGGACATCCGGGTCGTACCCTCAACAGATATTATTAACGAATACTTTTCAAAATTTCCAGTTCACCATCCATTCTATCCGTGATATCGCATCGCAAGGCCGCGCGACCACCTGCATTTATATCTCCGCTGCTGATCTTCAGCAAAAACGCTTTCATTTTTAATCTACGCCCGAGAATCAAAACTCTGTCGGAGAGAAGCGAACTTCCTCGCAGAATTCTGACAAACACAGTCTATATCAGATTTGCTAGTATACCGCGAACATAGCGGGAATCAGAACAGCTCCGGGATGGAATATTCCACCGTCAACTTTTCGCCCCCAGAGCATCTTTGCGGTTTCCCATCGGCAAGTTCCCCTTTGATTTTGACCTCAAATAAGCCTTGAAACGTGCAGCCACCTTTCCAGCTGGCGAGACTTTCACAAGCCGTCTTTACATAATTGTCACTAGTACACGACTGTGGACGAAATGTTGCAGTTTCGACTATTTATAATTTCACAATCATACGCACAGGGTGAGAACAGGGAGATCACACCCTGATGCCAAACAAAATTACTCCCGGCAACATGTCCGTTCCGTCATTTGGGCGAGAAACTGACCCGTCAATTTGCCATCATGATCACGATGGGTTTGCCGTAAGTTTCATAGTTCACGTTAACGCACCAGTACGACATGCACAGTTTCCCACCAATCACAACGTTATCGATGGGGCCTTCACTCCCGACGAATCACATCCGCGCTCTCGCGCTGCCGCCGCCCCATTCGGCGCGCTCCGTCCCGCGGGGGCTCGTCAGCCGGCCCCACCGGCTGCCTCCTGCGTTGCCGTCGCCGCCGGGCATGTGACTCCAACCTAGCCATTCAAACAGCATCGATTCAGATGACATTGATGCCATTGAACGAACACTGATCGTTTTCCATCCAAACTCCTAGTTTTGTCAGCACCGGCCACCGGCCCTCGGCGCACGGCGACGGCAGTAGAATCCATTTTTGTCGCAGTGAGTACGGTGGAACTTCACTTGCAATGTCGGAAGTTTGGTACACATTATTCCATTGATTTCAATGGTTGCACTGTGCGCCTGGCACTTCGGTAGTTTTTAGGAGATGAAGTCCGAGCGCACTGGTCCGTTGTGATATGGTGGGATATTAAGGTGCCCTAGGCTTATTGGACGAAGTCCTCAACTCTAGCTTAGGAAAACCTAACCGACTAGCGGCTAGCTCACAACTTTTTTTCTTCACTTCACTACCAGTGAACGGTCGTTGTCAACGACTATTTTGACAAACGTTCAGCAGGCATCAAGGTATAGAGGGTGGCTGATGTGTTAATCCATATGTAGAGAGATTGGTGAAGGCAGCAGAGAAGATCAACTGCACATTGAACCTGATGTTGAGTTGGACAATCCAGAGAGGAGAGTGAAGTTGTTGCTGAGGACCAACTGTGGCAGTTGGCAGCTGGGTTGCCGTTGTCACGACAACCTTGCTTATCCACACATCACTTTGCACTGCACTCGCGCACACACGCACTTTTGTTGTTGTACACACACGTACACACTGATAATCACTTGCACTCCTTTCCTCGGCAACTTTCCCACTATAACGGAAAATGAAGTGTGGTCTTGCCTACCTTGCGTTTCAAACGCCGTAAATAAACTCCACTAGAGCACTGACACAATCACACTCACACACACACTCACACACCAAGATTCACTTTCAGTTGCGCGGCGGTAATGATACTTTTTTTTCGAACACTCGCGAAGATCGTGTCACACGATTGGCACGATCGCAAAGGAGCCGGGCTCGACGAAGCAATCGCACTACTTCACACAACGGTAATCACTAGAACAACACTTGGGGGGTGAGGATGAGGTTGAGGGGGTGGGTGCACACACGAGGGGGGATGAGAACGCGCGACAACGCTTGGCACGGAGCGCAGCGGCACGGCGGTACGCACTGCTCGGGCGGTCGCGAGGCACTGGCGAGCGCGCGCCGGCAGGCGGCTGGCGGAGCGGGGGGCTGGGGCTTCGCCGGGAGGGGGAGGACCGCCTTCGGCTATTTCCGTAGCCCAGCCTCTCTTCCCCCACTCTTTGTTGTGGCCGCGTTCGGGTCGCCGTGGCAACGCCTTCGGGTCCTTCGGGAGCGCTTCGGCGGCAAGGCTCCACCTCCCCGTGGCCGCTCGGCTCGGGGAGGGGTGGCTGGAGGGGGAGGAGGGGGTCGTCCGGCGTGCGCCTCCTCGGGTCGGCGCTCGGCTCGGCGGGAGTAGGGCTGTCCTGGAAACAATCATCAGAGAGTCCTCACTGACGACTCAATGAATCAAAGCATACCCAGGAGGCAGGCGGGATCGGACTGCGGGGTCACTCCTCTCGTGGCCGCCGAAGTTATTTCTGGAAGTTGGGAGGACACACAGCAGAGCATCGCCCCTTGGATCTTCATCGGAGCAATTGCGAGCTTCACACTTGGATACGCACGATTAAACGACTTCAATATTTCCATTCGCATATAGTCTTCTGTCACATTTGGAGCGGGCAACGCGGTTGCCTGGCGCCCGCGAATTCAGCCATCCCACCCACCCAGACCACCAAACCACCCCTCGCCCCCGACGTAACTGCACGCGTGCCCCGCGGACACCCCCCCTCAGCCTCCCTCTCCGAGCCTAATCCTCGATGGCATCGGATTGCGGACGGCTTACGGATCTCGTCACACAGACCTGCCTGCGTCGAGCCGCCCAGCCCTTTCCGTTTTAAAAGCCCCGAAAGATCTCGATCTGATCAGCTATCTTCTTCCGTCATCATCCTCCGATATGTCCTGATGAGTACGACGCGGACTGGGAGAATTTCGGTCACACAATTGTGATGCCAGCGGCTCTCACAATGCGTCACAGCGCTGGTGCAGGTTACGTCCGTATTAGTGGCATCACGGGATGAGTGTCGTGTGCCTACCATTGCAATCCCAGAGTACACACCGAACAGTTTCGCCCACATTTTTCCTCATTTCATTGACATTATCCTAAACCTGAATCCTGTTTGCCACGTCCCTGAACAATACACGAAGCGCTGGGCTGCACTTCCCTGCCTCCGCCTTCCCAATGAACTTCCTGAATAATGGTCGTGACGCCTGGGGACGTCCCGTCACGGGCCGCCGTCGGCGTCTCTTGGACTCGTCACGTTCACGATGGCCGAAGCCCATTAGTAAACGCCGCTCAGAAAAAGAGCGTTCGAAAAGCAGCCGCCTGTCGCTGTTGCGGGGAGGACGGGGTTGAGTTGCGTGGCTTTGAGCCGAGCAAGGGCCCGCCGCGAGGAGAGGGCTGGGAGGCTGTCGTGCGCTTTCGGATTGAGACGTTCCCTCCCTTTGGGCCCTTTGGGCTCTTTGACACTTGGACTCTGTTGCCCTGCCAGCGGGGCCCAGCGGAGCCTAGCGGAGCTCCGAGTGCTGCCAGATACGTGGCTGTGTTGGACGCCGCCCCGCCAGCTCCCAGTCAGTCCTGCGCTCTACGCCTTGACTTTCCTGATAGATGCACTGATAAAAACGCGTTTCGGCGTCTGTTTACCCAAACGCTGCTACGCGCCTCGCCTGCAGCCGCCAGCCTCTCTTGATGTGGTTAATCCGGTCACGGAAATTACTCACAAAGTCACGATGTCTTGAGGCGTGCGTGCTATGCAACATTCCAGGGCATTGCACCACACGAAATGATCTCGTCTGATTTCTTTGAAAACTTTTTGCAACTTTTCATAAATTATTTATTTTTACTGCCGTTTCGTACAAGACGAGATGTGGATTTATTCCTGCATAACCGAATTTTTCTAGAGGTCCTTTGTGTGTCGTGTATGTATGCAGTATTTCAGTTGTATTTTATCTGTTCTCTGTTTCTCTTCAGTGCGAACTTTTAAACACATCCCCAGTTGTTATAAAGCAGTTTTTCTACCCCTAAAAAATCTCTCTCTCTCTCTCTCTCTCTCTCTCTCTCTCTCTCTCTCTCTCTCTCTCTCTCTCTCTCTCTCTCTCTCTCTCTCTCTCTCTCTCTCTCGCTTTCGTGTCGAAGCTGACAATAGCTCTCCGTCGACGCTGCCTTCATCCCCCTACCCTCCTGACAACGCTGCTGGCTGTGGACCAATCGGAGCCGGCCGTAGGCGTGTAGAGCAGATGTGAACCGGTGCTGCTGGCCCTGCTGGCCCTGCTGGCTCCGCTGGCTAGCTCTGCTGGCTCGTGTCACGTGCCCTCGTCACATCGTTGTAATGAAGTCCGCGCTGCGGTCTCTGCAGGGCTCCTCAATTCATATGCTAATCCCGATCAGATGACACAAGCCTCCCGTCAACGCCGCGTCAACCGGCGCGTTGTTTCGCAGCTTGTGTTCATGACCACCTCAAGAACGGAGATGAAGCCTGATTAGTATGTTGAGCAGTGGACGATTTTTTTTTTTCAATTGGAGGTTGCAGTTTTTTAAAAGCATCGGACTGTTTCAGAGATTTGAAAATCACGCCTCGCACCACGAGGCTATGATATTGTTCTCTGAATGACCGCCAGGTCCGGGGACCGCAGGCCACCGCACACCCGCATCACGTCCACTACGCCGTCGTCTCGGTTCGGCCTCCAGCATCCAGCTGCCCGGTCCGACCCGACCCCAGGACCCTGTGCCGCCGCGCTGCCGCTGCGCCGCCGCCACCCCTGCCGCTGCCGCTGCCGCCACCACCAACAGCTGTTGCGGCGGGAGTCGGCGCGGCGGCGGCAGCGGCGGACGCCTGCCGGCTGCGGTCCCCACCGCCGCCGCCTCCCACCGGCACCCTCTGGTCGATAGCGAATGGGACTCTGGAGCGTACATTCCGCAGCCAATAGGCGGCCGGTCCCCCGCTCGACCCTCACCGGCAGACAAAATGGCGGCCGTAAATTGTGCCCGCGCCCTCCCGCTCCCTCCTCCCCCCGGCTCCCCAGCGGAGCGGCAGCGGCGGCGCGGCGCGGCTCTCCACTCGGCTGGCTTGGCTCACTCGGCGGCCGCCGGCTCGGCCGCCGCTTCGGCGTCGCGCTCGGCCGCTGCTCCGCTCGCTTCGGCTCCCAGCGCTTGGAGTAATACGGTTAGGGAGTCCTAACTCCCGATTCTGTGGGCTCAGCTGCCTGGAGATCGGGTACACGCCTTCTAGGAACGCCGGAAAACGACCTCAAAACCACTGTTTTGCGCTACCAACCTTTGCACATTCTTCAGTGCCAATTTTATTGGAAAATTTGTCAGAAAGGAAAGCTTTAATGATTTCAGTTTGCTCAGATAATTTTTGATACACGTTTTCAGTGATTTTATTCAACACTGATCCGTAGGAACGTAATTCAAATACTTTGTTTCTTGCCTCAGTGTTGGTACATCTAACCCCTTATTTTCTTTAACTTTCGGCGGCTTTGTTTACCTTTCGTTGAAGCATTTATAGGCTTATTTGGTTCTCCAGGAAATTGCCTATTAAAATAATGAGTGAATTCAAGTGCAAAGTATGCCAAAAAGTCTTGAAATCAAAGCGAACGTTGACCTCGCACGAAAAAAGGCACGAGCGAGGTAAGACGTCCGTAATGTGGTAAAGGCTGACATTCGGGTAACCTCGTCGATGGAAGGAATTTTTTGGCAAAATGTATTTGTTTGACAGATGGTAATCAGGAACAGTCAACTTCAGGTACTGCTAGTGTCAGCGCTGATGGTGGGCTGTACCTGCAATGCGATAAGTGCACAAAGAAGTATCTGACGAAGAGGGGTTTAAAGAATCACCAAAGTTCAGTCCATGCAACCAATGGTATGTACGGTTTGGGAGTGTTCATGATGTGGATGTGCACTTGTGAATATAATTGGTTGCTAGAAATAATAACTTTTAGGGTGTGCTATTTTCTGTATTATTCTGAAACAGATGTGGTGGAGAGTGGGACTGGTAATGTTGCTGAAAGTGGGGATCCTTCCACCTCAAGATCATGCAGCCCAACACAAGCGGTTACAGGGGAAGGCCTTGGAGAATGGCCTTTGAATGAAAACTGTGACATTCCTGATGAAGATGAAATTTTTAACGTAAACATTCCGGACATTGAGAAGGAGCAAAACTACTTCTTTGAAGAGGATGACGAGGCAGAGGAAGCGCTGAGGAACATGCCTCTTGAAGTAGGGCCAGTTAAAGAGCAGCCCTCAAAGACAAACAAGAAAGCATGGATTGTGTGTCAGTATTGTCAAAAAAAATTCCAAACTATTCCAAATTATGTCAAGCATAAAGAGACCCATGTTATGTCAGGTAAGAGCCTATATTTCAAAATGTAATTATTATTTGTTTGGATTGATAATTTATGATAGGTTACTTTCTTTCAGACTTGTACAAGAAAGCTCCATCTGTTGAAGATATTGAGTCTAAAAGTAAAGAGATAGTCCCTGAAGTTCTTAAAGAAATGGGAAAGTCCCAGTTGACAGTGGGCTTTGCATCAGAAGTAACAAATGCTGCAAATTCGTTGCAAGAAAAGCTGATGTCAGAGGAGTGGTGCACTATTATTCAACGCATTGTCAGTGGGTTGACTTCTTTCTTTAAAACTTGTGACTCGTATCTGACCCCTTCAGACTTACGTGCAGCGTTTATGTCAGCCTCTACTAAGTTTTCTGTGAATCAAGTTGAACGCAAAGATATTATTGAGTTACTGAGGAAGTTACTTGATATTTCTCAAGGAGTGGCAAATATATTTTTGGGTATTTTTTTGAGAGTCTTTTCATCTCATTTGTTAACATACTTCATTCACTTTTTGTTAAGTGGTGGTGAAGATGTCTCGAACATACCTTTGTCTGCAAGGTTTTGTATATCTACCCAACAAACTGACACTCTTGATTTTAAGCAAGTGCTCCATTATATTGGAGGTGCAAATGTGAAAAGTGTTTTGAGAACCGCTTTAAGAATCAAGAACCCAAGTTGTGAGTGGACAAGAATTATTGAGACTATTAAAAGGTACTTCCTTGTGGGTGAAAGTGCCACAGCTCCAGATGAATTATTAATGGAGTGGACTTTAGATCAGGATAGAGGGGGGCTTTTCAAAATTAGTGCTGCATTACTTGATTTTTATGTTGAGTTAGGTGTGACAGTTAATGTTTTAGAGCACATGGATGGTTCACTTTATCAAAGTGAAGTCATGACTGCAGTGACTAATAGCGGGAGACTTATTAGGCTCTGGGATGAAACTGTGAGAGGGTCACTTCCTGACGATGAATCCTTCAAACTTCTGCATGCTTTGTGTTCTCATTTTTGTTGCACTTGGAGAAAAGGTATAGTTACTAGGCGGCTCGATGAGCTTGCTGCAAAAGGGGGAACTGTGGGGGCAACAAACATGGTAAAAGTGGAGTTGCTTTCCGTGCCACACTGAATTAAATTATTTTGTTTATTCTTGTGCGTTTTCCTTTACAAGTGTAGTTGCCAATTGAATCTTTAGTCATGCTGGAGATAATTATTGGTGTGGCTGGTGGATTTGTTATTTCTGTGATGTCAAAAAGAAAAGATTTAAAATATAATTTTATGTATTTGTTTCATATGTGTGATACATTAAAATAATACATTGCCATGTCTTGATCTTTTCTTTAAAAAGACACTACCTACACTTGAAAGAAACAGATTGCTGTTAGGTAGAACATGTGAACACAGCAATATAAACAGAAATATACTTAAAACTGAATGCAGTTTCATAGGCTAACATTTTTCAATTTAAAATTAAATGAGGTAACCAAAATGGCATATACGAACAATGATTTATCACAACTGAAAGTAAACAAAGCAATTTACATTCAAAACTTAAAGTACTTTTATACCCTAAATTCTTACATTTCAATATTGTATCAGGTAACAATAATTGCAGTAGGAACAACATTTAATCACAAGTAAACACAGACAATTACACTTAATTATTAGGAAATCACGGGTCCGATATGACTGTTTGAAGGCAATGGCATTAAACCAACTTATGTATTTTCTTCCTCTTCATTTTCTTCTCTTATGGGAAAGATGAGTGGCCTATTAATTTTTCTCCGCTTTGGAAGAGGTGCATCAGTGAGGGAGGAATCTTGAGAACCTGCAGTATTTGAACCTTTGCGCTTTGTTCTTAGTCCTTGCAGTAAATGAAGTTTATTCTGATTACGAAGGAACTGATCTGCTGTCGGGTTCCTGTTACTACCACACAAACCTCGTTGTTTGGAAAAGTATTGCTCAAGTCCATCCTGATTAAACACACCAGCCATTATATATTTGCAACCAGCACCACCTTCTGAGACAGGTGTCAGGAGATACTTGGCCACTCCAGTGAAGCCATGGATAGTGATTTCAATGCCAACCCGGGTTTGGGCACTCAGCAACAAAGCAGCTCTCTCCAGCTTTCTAGGTTCAACTCTTCGAGCTTCATTTTCCCACTCTTTCAAGTAATCCAGAAACCCCTGAAGTTTCTCAAATCGATGGTCATTTGGTGAGGTGTACGCTGCCAGGTCACATTTCTTGGTTTTAATTGCTTCAGCCGAATGCTTGCCATTCAAACAGTCAAAAAATTCATTACATTTTGTCAAAAATACTCAGTTCTGAAGTCCCTTTCCACTGGAGACTTTTCAATACATTAGCCACAGAAAGGCTTAACACCCTTGCTGCCAGTGCAACCTTCATTCTAGACCACGAATTCAGGAAAACACATGGAGCAGTCAATTTGAACAGTTTTTTCACAGTCTGAGTAGATTTCCACTTGTACAATTGTACTATAGTGTTCCACTTTAGAACCTCCCCATTCTTCTTCAACTCTCTGCACTTCTTTCGACCAGAATTGTACAAGCAATTTCTCATTGTTTTTAGCAGATGGGGTGGGTCAGAAATGAAGTAAATTTTCCTGGCAGGGTCATATATATTAGGAGTGTCAAAAACATTACTTGACTCAGAATTAATGGTGGCTGGTTGCTGCATTTCAAAGAAGCCTCTATTTATGGGACTCCCATCACAGACAAATGCACATATTTTCACACCACACATTTCCAAGTTACCAACAACCTCCCACACATACTCGTGGAGATCTTCCTTAGAAAGTAGGTGTACTCCAAAGGACGCAACAACACTTTGAACTCTGTTGGCAACACCCTTTACCATGAAAGATAACATTTTCTTAACCATTGGTATTTCTTTTACAGGAGTGGCTGGAACTTCTGCAGCTGTGTCCTTTAATTTCTTCTCCAATTGTAACATTTCAGACTTGGTCGTATCCAGTTTGCAGTACCCAATTACTTCTCCACTGGTTTTACGAGTAACTAAATTTTGGGAGATGGTAACCTCATCAAAGGATAAAACATGGTAGTGCTGGTAAGAGTGTTCACTTGCATTAACAATTTTTGCTACATCTTCAATAATGTTTGGATGACAGCCTTCATAAACATCCATTGCATGAGAATAGTCATACAAAGTTTTCTGGCATGGCAGATGGATGAAGCCACTTTGAGCCATAGCAGAGTAAGCACTGTCAGATAAAGTTTTGAGTAGAAGGGCAAATCTTATCATAAGTGGATGCCATCTCATTCCCCGTCCATCTAATTTTGATGCTTGAAGTTGTTGCTGCAAAAATATCTTGTGAACATCCAAAATTTTGTTATCCTGATCTGCTTCCTGGATCCAAGAGGTCAGGTCTCTATCAAAATCTTCATCAACATCAACCGATTCCTCAGCAACCTTCTTCGCAATTTTTTCATTCAGTCTTGCATTTTGCCTCTTCAAGTTCCTTACGTGTTTTTTATACAACTCTGTTCTTTTCTTCTTTTCTGGGGTGATGAGGTTTGAGTAGGGCTTGTACTTGCTAGGTGTTCTGGGATTGCTGGGCGATGTTCCACTTTTAAAGACAGATCTCGATGAAAATTTTTTCTGTACTTTGTTGCAGGTCTTACATTGTCGTTGAAGTTGAGGGACAGCATAAGAACAGCTTTTAGATCTGCATGTCATACCTTGGTACCTTGTTTCATGGAAGGGATTCATATCGATAAAGCACTCTGGGTCCCTGTACCACAGGTTCTTGAACTTCGTAGATGGAACTCCACAGCAAACTTCATAAAGACGATACTCTGTTACTGCCCTGCAGATTGCATTTGCAAGAAGATCTGCATTGTTTACTTCAAAGTCTATTTTTTTCACTTCTTCATAGAAGCAGTGATCTAGTGGAAGCTGCTTGCCATGGAAATGTGCTAGTAACTTGTGATCTTTCCCTAAGTACAGAGAACGCTGCAATGTTTTAGCAGCTCCAGGTGAGAATTTCATGACATGTAAACCATCATCCAACAGTGCATACCAGAGAGCAGGAAGCAGAGATTCTAATTTTGCAACACACTCCTTCAACAACTGAAAGAGGAAGAAAAATAAAATAATTAAAAAAATTGAATTGGCAATCACTTAAGAGGAATAGTATAAATTTAACATACATCAGCACTGGCCAGACTTGATGGAGGATGTTGTTGGTCCTGTCCAGAATTTGAAATGTCTGCTTTGGGGTCTGAAGTTCCCAAAGATACAGTGTCCTGGCTGCTATTCACCCAGGTCACGCACTGCATCAACTGAAAATGAAAGGAGAAAAATTAGCAAACATATCATTTGTGAGTAAAAAGAAAATTAAAAAGAAGCTGGCAATTACATCACTGTCCAAACTTGATGATGAAACCTTATTAGTTCCACTTTCTTGAGTTTCAGAGTGGGTGTGGTTGTTCCTCACTTCAGTGACAGACTCCAACAACTGAAAGAAAAATAAATATTATAACTTAGTTCTTAATAATTGTTTAGGTCCAGCCTAATTAAAACATACCTCTGCAGGGGCCAGAAATGAATTTAAAATAGTCTGCCTTGCAGAATTAGAATTGTTTGTTACAATTTTTCTTGAAGTGTCAAACAATAAACAGTCTTCATTTCTGACAGACATGGTCACTTCAGTAGTGGCACCTTCAAGTCCTTTCATAAGCATCTGTTAAAGCAGAAATATTTTTTATAATGCATAACTCATAAAATGTGAATATTACCACCCCCCCCCCCTAAAAAAAAAAAAAAAAAAAAAAAGGAAAGGAATAACAAACCTTATTGTTGCCTGGTGACTCTACATCATTAATTTGTGGTGATTCAGACATATTAACACATCCATCCAAATACAAGTCAATAGATGCATCACACTCACATTCTATTATGTCTGAATCTGAATCTAAATTAACACCATATGTGTTGGCATCTAATTCAGCAGTAGTGTTGCTATCATGTAAGATTGTGAATTCCTGTAAAATTAATACCTAATTAATATGAACAGAAATACTTAGATTTTTATTTAACAATTTTTCTTACCTGCTGTGGTTTGAGAACACCTTCAGTGTCTGTCTGTGGAACACAGCGCAAACAATAATCATGGTCGTGTAACTCAGAACCTCCTTCAGCTTCACTGTCTGTTCTTGACAACACAAAATAATTGTGTTCTGCCAGCCGTCCTTGTCCAGTAGTATTCTGAAAAAAAAAGGTTGACATTCATTGTCTCTTCATGAGAGGGAACAAAACTCACTACGCTGCAGTATGCACCTTAGGAAAATTAGTAGCAACTCACCGGATCTTCTTTTTCAGCAGGACAGGTACTGCTTTCCATTCCAGTTTCAGCATCAGCACTGGGTGGCTCGATGCAGACTTCATCTTCAACTTCGTGAGACTGTGACTGTGGAACGTCCTGGACAAACCAAAAACCATTCATTTCAAAAGAAACTAAAACAATACAAGGTCGAATCTAATGACAAAACTCATTGTAAGCATCGATATTTAACATTTTAAAAGCCACCGACTCACATCCAAAACAATAATGCACAACATAACACGCACCTTAACCTCCTCAGTTCCTCTAGGCCTCCTCCGATCCCGTTTTGGCGGTCGGATTAAGTTTGACTTTGCCTTCTTTGGCATGTCCACTCTGTTTCCTTATCTTCACATCTCTCTGCAACAATTTTTTTGATTAAAAACTTTGAATTTTCGTCAATTTCCTGAACGACAAGATAGCCCGGCAAGAGCCCCCGTCGTGTTTGCCAGAGCACTGCTCAGGAAATACGCGGCTCAGCAAAGCAACTCAATGTAATTCAGTAAGCACACATAATGCAGACGTACGGGATATAAGTTAGGATATGTATCACGTACCACGTAAGTCGGAAGAAACAATTTAATACACCCCGATGATGCACGTAAGCCGACGGACGTCGACGCCGTCTCGGAGAGCACTTCTGCGCATGCGCGAGAAAGGGAGGCGGACCGTGCCGTGTCGAGCTGCGCCAAAAAGCAACCTGTCTCTCTCTAGCATCTGGCGGGCTACCTAGCGACTTTGATTTAAAGTGGTTGAAGGGAAAGGTGCATGGTTTGAGGTTCAAAAAGTGATTATCCCGTGCAATGGTGATCCTTCCCAGACATAATGAGCTAAAGAAATCCAGCCTAGCTCAAATGGTTAAGTCTGTAGACCCTGGCAAAGGCAACCGTGTCACCCCCAGTTAGGACTCCCTAACCGTATTACTCCAAGCCCAGCGTGCCGACTACCGAGCGCCGCGCCGACTGGGCTGGTACTGACTGTGGGACGCCAACGGCCCTGGGACCGGTACATCACCGCACACACCAAATGCTTTAGAACATAAAACACTCCGAGCGCATGACCCTGACACTCAATCGCTGCTCCTTATTCAAAACTTTTAATAGATCGCAGAGTGAACCTTAGGCGTAGAGCATTAAGCACGGTGTAGGCCAACCCGCGCGACAAGAACGTATGCAGGAGTCATGGTTGCCTACTCAGCAGGCGCCATTGGTGCCCAGACTGACCAAATGGGATTTGTACTCGAGACAATCTTGTTTACGTTACGTACCGGACGATCCCCAAAGTCCTATTTCCCAGTTCTTTGCGGCTTTGAGGGAGGGGTTCTTCAAATCTAAGCGAGCACTACCCCCCCCCCCCCCTCTTTCCTACCAGCAGGGGTCGCAGCGGGGTGAATGGGGAGTATGCATTCACCCAGCACTTGAGGTTTGGCAACACGGCGAGCGAGATAAGCCCATCAGATAGACCGGGCCGGCGCCAGGTGTGACACCTCTCCGATCGGATCCATCGGAGCCGCGGACTTCTATCTCTCTCTCTCTCTCTCTCTCTCTCTCTCTCTCTCTCTCTCTCTCTCTCTCTCTCTCTCTCTCTCTCTCTCTCTCTCTCTCTCTCTCTCTCTCTCTCTCTCTCTTCCCAGGAACAACCAGCACACCGCACACCTGGCACCGAGACTCGAACGTGATGGGCGGGGAAGAGCTGGCGGAAAGTCGCATTTTAATGCGAAGCGCGATGACAAAAAAATGAACGCGAGTTTAATTTATTTGTGGATTATAGAGAAGCTGCGCCTGATATACTAGCACGCACGGAGAAAAAATTTAGTGATCGCAACTAATGTTTTAGTTGATTTCCAGACAAGCAGTAAATTTTGTTCTCAGAACTAAACTTTTGTTTAGGGAACTATTGGTTAGTTGCACCAACGAAAAGTTAGTTGCTCCAACAAATAGGTGCGTTGCCGGAGCAAAATTAAATTTCTGCTTCCGCAGCAAACCTTTTCGTTGAAGCAACTGACTTTTCGTTAGTTCTGCTATGAAATGAGCTCTAACAAAATTTTAGTTCCCAGAACAGAAACTTTTTGCTTGTTTTGGGAATCGACTGAAAATATTAGTTGCGACCACTAAACTTTTTTCTCCGTGCGGTGGATCTGGCGTTGCATATAGGTGAGGCAGGAGGAGGAGGTCATCCCGGTCATCCTCTTGGACACTCTCGACAAACTGGAACTCGTCCGTCTATGAGAAAGTGCGTCACGACGCGGGTCTCCTCTGAGGCTAGTTTGCTTTAATGAGAGAGCAGGAGGGGGGCGGCACTGCAGGGCCGGGACCGCCGCAGCGTCATGGTTCCAGGGACCGCAGCCCAGCGGAGCCCAGTGACCCTGTCTGTGTGTGACCTTATTCAGAGAGTTAATTGATCGACAGCCTTTTGTTCACATCGGCCGTCCATCACAGCGCGGGCCGAGAGACACAAGCGGAGCAGGGCGCATTGGCAACGGCGGGCGTTTTGCAGCTCTGTGTCCGCGCGGGGAGGCAGCGCCGTGCAGGTAGGCAGCTAAGCCGTGCGCCACGGGCCGGCGCCACTTGGGACGTCCTTATACAGGTGTTTTGTCCATATTGCAACATTGAAGCCGTGCGATCTGCAGTGGCGACAGCTTCAGACAGCCAGGCGAGCACCCAGGGCCCAGGGAGTGCTGGGGCGGCTGTTGCGGGGGTGTTTGGGGCGCGCACCACAGACCGTACAACAGCCCAAACAAAAGGGTTTTGCCCGTGGCTTGATTATATAGAGAGGCTGCTGTGTCTCTGCCAGCTCGGCCCGGCCGCACATAGCTGGCTGCCTGGCTGGCTGCCTGGCTGGGCCTGCTGCCTGGTTATCGGACAATCAGAGCGCTCCGCCCGGCCCGGCCCGCCGAGATCCGCGTTCGCGGGAGAGCGCGCTGTCCTTGTCGCACGGAGGGCGCGGGACGAGGACGGAAGCGCGCACGCAGCCCGCCAGACCAGAGTGCATCCGACAGGTCCAGGACCTCCTTGCGATATGCCACACGGTCAGTGCCACGCTGCCGATCACAAGAGACTCAGACCTTTTACAGGAACAATAAGGAAAACTGAAGCGTTCCGTTTGTCGGACACGTGGAATAGCATGGCGTTCGCGGGGACAGAGTCGCATAGGACCAGTCTGTGCAGCGCGGCCGCAGTCAGCAGCATCAAACCACATCCTCATCTTGATAACATTCGGTGCGATCCTATCACGGATGTCAGAGCCGCAACCGCCAACCGCCCGCCGCCCCCTCACTCGCGCCCTCGCTCTCTCTCTCCCTCCCACCGCCCGCCGCCCCCTCACTCGCGCCCTCTCTCTCTCTCTCCCTCCCACCGCCCGCCGCCCCCTCACTCGCGCCCTCGCTCCCTCTCTCTCCCTCCCACCGCCCACCGCAATGTCACACGACGCCACACAGAGTCCGGAATGATTCAGTAAACCAAGGGAAGGAATTCGGTATGCAGCCGAAACTCTTGGTGCACAGCGGAGGGAGGCAGGGCGGGACCACACCCCTTGGCTGCTCCGCTGCTCCGCCCTGCCTCAACCCCCGCACCGGACCGGCCTCCGGCCTCCCCCGCCGTCATCGCTGCCCCCACCGCCCTTTGTGAAGAGAGGGGTTTGCGTCGGACGGCGGGTAATGTGTTCCATTGTGAGCGCTCAGGCCTCCTGCCGCCCCCGCCGCCCCCGCCGCCCCCGCCGCCCCCGGCCGAGGCTCTGGCCCTGGCGTCTCGAGTCCATCTTGAGCCGCACGCAGCGGTGCCGTCGGGGCTGCCCCGCACCCCCAGTCACTGCCAACCCGCCATCTCTCAAATCTCATCAAATATTGGGTACAGAATTTGGAGACGCAAATTTTCAAAAAAGTACAAATATGGCTGAAAACGTTTGAGAAATTATTTCAGTTCTGCGTCAAATATTTCCTGTGGACGGCCGATACTGTCGGAAACAGTGAAATTTTCCGATTCCCCATTGGAATTTTCCGTGTAATTTTTCTATCCGAAATTTCCTCCTGTGCCTCTCCAGGTAGAGTAGTTTCCACTGGTTCCTGTGCACATTTCTCACTCTTCGGCTTCATCCGGCCTCTCCGCGGACAACCCCCAGAACTCCCGGACGACGGAGTTGGAGCTGCCTCTGCGGGAGGTCCGTATGAATAGTGTGAGGGGCGGGGGAGAGAAGGGGTTGGTAATAAAAATGAACGAGAGAGGGAGCTGCTGGAATAACAAGTGAGGGCCCCACGGCGCGAAACGTTGTCTTTTGCTTTATTTTCCGACGCGATGAACCCCACTGGCCACCCCACACTGCTCTACTGTATTTGACCTGGGCGTGTGTAAACAGCACGGGCATGAGTAGGACGGGTTCAAAAATTCGCAAGCGGTGCCTATTTGAAATGCGGCATCGCTGATGATTTTCTCGATCGATTCTATCCAAGCTCTTGGATTACTAACTGGAATAGCCCTGTGGGCACAGCGCAGTGTTCGGTGCGGCATCAGGCCCGGTGCCCGGTACAACCGCCGGGCCCGGGTCCGGACCGGGTCGCCAGACCGCAGAGATTGCAATCAAGGCGCGCAGACTTATCGGCGTTCGCACATCGCACATGTGTCCTCTCTGGCCCACGTGTCGGAACCACGTGGAGGTGCGTGGATGTTGGTGCGGTCTTGGACAAAAACCGACGTTTGGCCACGTGCTGATTGTGTGTTTGAGGCTGAGGCCGAGGAGGCAGCCGCCACCACCGATCCGTACACCGTATGCATAAACGCTGCCGGGTAGGCAACCACGACGTCTGTGTGCACGCGTGTCGTGCGGGCTGGCCTACCCTGGCATTCGCAGGCGCACGTCGTCGACAGTGGGCCTTACGTAACTGCGTTATGATAATCTGCAAGGAGAACACAGCAGACTGCCCCCAAAAGTGTGTGCAGCCAGCTGCCCTTCGGGCCGTGGCCTCCCACCCTTCCCCGTCTACCCTTTACCACTCGGTATCGTTCCCATCTCGTCTATACTGTCTACAGCGCGTACCACACCTCCGTGCTCCGACGTATGTCAGCGAATTCAGCAAGGTAACTGACAGCTCTCTCTCTCTCTCTCTCTCTCTCTCTCTCTCTCTCTCTCTCTCTCTCTCTCTCTCTCTCTCTCTCTCTCTCTCTCTCTCTCTCTCTCTCTCTCTCTCTCTCTCTCTCTCTCTCTCTCTCTCTCTCTCTCTCTCTCTCTCTCTGTCCCTCTCCCTCCCTTCTCGCTCTTTTCCTCCCCGTACATTCTCGCGCTTGTCGGTCCCATTATACAACAAGATGTCACTCAGACCGTTGTGCTACAATATAAAGAGCCCGGGGAGGGCGGACGCTCCGAAGAATGGTCGGTGGAGAGAGTATCAGTGGCGGATATCGAGATGATGGCGACGATCGCCTCGGCGGGGCCGGTGCGCCCTCAATGTGCTCAGACACTCGGGCGCCGCTGCCGACGGCGACGACGCCGACTCGGGACTTTTGAGCCCCTCCTTTTCTTTCCATCATTGTGCGACCGCAAGGAAAGTACAAAAGCCGGCAAAAGCGGACGATTTCACGCCCCATTTTTTCGAGGAGGATAGCAGCAAACGTGTGCATAGCATGTGTGACAGTGCCGCATCACTTGCGATATGTTTCAGCCAGGTAGGGGAGCCAGACGCGCCACGGTAAAACGGGGCACGCCGAAGTGTCGCCAAGGTTACATGGAGATGAGGACTGGCCGCTCTTTGTCGGGGCGCCGGGGCCGCTAACAAGGAGGCGCCACATATAATGCTTTAGTGCGAAATACACACAGATCACCGTCGGCCCGAGCGACACAGCTGCGCGCTGACCAGGACTCTCGCGCGCCCACAATGTCGTGGACGGTTTCCCGTCCGTCGTCTGCTTCTTCGTATTCTTCGCAGCAGTCGACTGTGATCATTGCGGGAGATTTTATTTTTAATCGGAGGCGAAATTTCTCGAAAACGGGAAAAGGTGTAAGCGTTAGACGTTTGAGTACCGATCACGAGAGGCACGTAGCGCCGCCAGTCGTGCGCGACGGGGGACATGGCCTCGCGCCTCGGAGAGAGATAGGGGGAGGTGCGCCACGGTAAGGCGGGATCATTTCGTAGTGGGAATTTCTCACTGAAAATTGCACGCAAAATAAAAGTGACGATCAATGCATTTTGTTGTGGGAACTCTAACATTTCGGTGGATGAAATAGGCCCACCGGTGTTAATCGCGGCAGCAAAAAGTTCGTTGCGGTACCAAAAACATGACTTCTCTTGCTGGTTTTTGCCGTTGCCACTCTTTTCGCTGACGGACGCATTCAACACTTAGTTCGTGCAGTGATATCTTAGCGCTCACATCAAAATTTATTGGTGTCAAGAAATTAACTGAAAGATTCCTTTGAGACAGAACACTGATTTTTTTTTTGTTTGTGTACCGCACATCAGCTGTGAGGTATGTGGGGGCTGGAGTAGCAAAGTATGTAGTCAGTCCCCCAAGGACGACACGGGCACGACGCATTGGCCTGCCGGTCAGACAACTGCACGCAGTTAGATCAGTTAAATCAGCGAAATCCAAGACTCGGTTGACAATAAAATATATCTCTATCGAAGTAAGCCGCAAGGGAACATTATGTAGAGAGAAGCGAGTTACTCGGCTCTCGAACTTGTGCCGCTTCTGCTACGTGTACTACGCTGCGCCACGATGTAACGGCCGCTCCGCGGCACGGCACGGCACGACACGGCACGGCACGGCACGGCACGGCACGGCACGGCACGGCACCCCGGCACGGCACCCCGCCGCCCGGTGCTATTATCGGTAGCTACATCTTCATTGGCACGCACAGCACCTCGCAGGCCGATCGCATAGCGCATGTGCCGCGGCACCACGTGTGCTGTTTTCCGGTTGTGACAGGGCTTTGTCTCCCTCACAGACACATGCCGTTGTTATGTTACCGCGAGCAATCATGATACACGGCTGCGGAGAGGGGGGGGGGGAATTACCGAATTTTCAATGCGATTTTATAATTACAAAAAATCCCCGCGCCTGGTTGACATGGCCGGTATCGAATGGTTTGCCGTCGTCCGGAAATAGCCGCCCAGTTCCGTGGCAGTGCAGATGATTTTGGACAGCGAACTAACGCCGGTCCCGTCCGCCCCGCCCGGCCTGACGCGGGCCTCTGCTAGCCTGTGGCGCTGCTGGCTGGACGGAAGAGGACACTACGGCGGTAGCGGTGGCGGTGGCGGCGGTATGGGGACGCGCCATTGTCGGAAGGGTGATCAGCGCGCCGGTGAAATTATTACCCCATCAGAGGCCGCAGTAATAATTACTTAGGGCCCTATCGGCCTATCGGGGGCCGCCGCTGTTCCCTTTCACTGTTTGTGGCTCAAATTGGCCCCGCCGTGTGTCGTCCGCACCCCCGCGGCCCCCGCGGCCCCCGCAGCCCCCGCAGCCCCCGTAGCCCCCGCGGCCCCCCGCGCCACCAGGCGCCGATGCGCGGTGTGATAGCGGGGTTGCTGTGTGTCCCCGCGCCGTTCGAAAACATTTTCGTCCGGATCAGCGAGACTGATCGGCGGATAGGCCGCGCGGCCCCAGATCAGATCCGCGGCGGCGGCGGGATCTGGCCGGGATCTGGCCGGGATCGGCAGGATGAGAAATCACGCGGTAGGTAGTGGGGGCCGGAACGCGACACGCATCTCTGTGTATCGGACAGCGAGGGCTTTATCCGAGAGCCGTCTGTCAATACCCCCCGCGAGTTCAGCGCGAAATGTGTTGTTCCGGTGGCCCCGATCTGCCGCCGGCCCCACCGGCCCACCAATCGGACCTCGCCGCTGCGCTGCGCGCTAACGGCGGCGAATCAGCTTCATTACTGTAAATCTCTAGCAAGTCCCTCTGGTGAGATTAATCACTCCGAGAGGGACTGATAAGCGATCCGAGAGGGACGCACGAGAACCTCGCGAATTTGTTTTTACGCGCGCTGGCTTCGGTTTGGTAATTCTGACAAACACATATGTAATGTTTGTGTCGCCTGCCATGCGAAAACCGACGTCCGTAAGGTACGCCGCGAGTGGCAACGACGCCGAGCGCCTGCGCGTGTAGGGTAGGCCAGCCCGCACGACACGCGTGCATGCAGACGCCGTGGTTGCCTACCCACCCAGCAGGTGCCACTTGCGCGCAGATCCTCCAAATTAGGTTTGTTGCCCATGCGACAATATCGTGGAAATACTGGACGACCCCTTTTCATGAGCTTGTACACCATCATGCTATATAACTCTGAAAGTAGTGTCCTTGGCTCCACTTTTATTCGTGTTTTTTTAAATATTTTTGTTTTGTTTTGCTTTTTTCACTCAAATCGAACATGGCTAGAATTGACACGTAGTGGAGGCTCGCGTGCGGTTATAACGTGATAGGGAGTAGGCGGTACGGCGGACCGGTGTGCATAACTACGTATCCAGAGGGTATCTACCACCTCGTCACAGAACGCGTCGTATGCGAACCGTCACGCGCTTTTGTGTTTGCGGGAAGGCCACTCCGGCACGCAACGGCACCGTACAGAAAACAATGACAGGGACCTTGGGTCCTAGCCTAACTCGGCGAGGAATACGTACCACGCGTTGGAGCCCACGCACGTAGCAAACGCTTTTACGTACATAATATATAGTGATCAGAAGCCTCAAGACAGAGGCTTTTCTAAGTATTACGTGAGTGGACATATTACGAGGGTACAGAAAGCCCACCACCCCAACCCCACCGCCTTTCCGCGAGACATAACGCACCGCGCCGCGAGGCTGCTGCGGCCGGCCGGAGCGCGGCCCGCGATGATATCTCAGCGGGTTGACAATAACGTCTCGTCTCCACGTACAAACGATGATGGCAGATGCTGCTGCTTTTGTTTAATTATATTCCATACATACCAATCTGATCCGTCCTTGCGATATTATTTGTATTGTCTCCGCCCCCCCCCCCCTTCCCCCCTACACACACACAAACTGCGGACCGGATTCGCACCGCGCCTAGAGTTTTTGCACTTTTTGATATCTGCACCAAAAATTGTAAAATACAAGTACGATGATTCGTGCCTCCTGTTTTTCCAGTTGGGCGTTTCCACCTACTGCACGGGACGTGACCGTTGATTCGTCCTCTCTCTGTCTTTCCCTCTACCGGTCTGCCCGGCTTATCGTTCCATCACTCTTGTCAAAATATTCTTGTCATTCATACAACACACAGCCCTGGCCGCACGCAGGATGCGGGGCCTGATAAAGGTGTAGATGGCACTGATTAATACAGGACAAATCATGTCACAGAGCCGCACTCACCTTTTATTCGTAAACCGTCATGGGAACGGCAAATCAGAACGTGATGAGTGAAACCGGCTGCATCTGACGTTGTCTGCCTTCATTTCTTCTCACATTTCAACATGGGCGACACGCGCTGAAATGTTGTGTGAGGGGTGGCGGAAACATTTTATGGACCGCAAAACGAATGAAATATCCTGTCGTGCCATGGAACTCCCGATCGCGGGGAAATGCTATAGCTAGTTTGCAGGTGGGGAAAGCCCTTCACCCCGTTGCCGAGCTGGGTTAGCCAACCCGGTGTGGTTGAAGGATAGAAACCCATTCAAAGGTGACAAAAGGGCCGGCGCGACGCTCACTCCTAATAGAATATGACAGGAGCACACGTCGCTGCTGCTGGGAGGATTTTTTTCTCCTTTTTGTTTTGCCGTGTTCCATGTGCTTGTCAGGGCTGACGAATAGAATCGTAAAATAGTTGTCGCGCGTTGTGTGAGGCCCGCGATGGCAGATAAGCTAAGTTGCCCGTTTTCAGAATGAGAGCGCAACACCGAGCACCAAGCAAAGAGGGAAACACGCAGGCCCCCTCTCGCCGTCTCCCAGTTGAAATTCACGCGTGAGGGTGAGGTGGCTGATTTCATAATTTTGTCTCAAGCTGAAACCTTTCTCACTCCGAAAGTTTTGGACGTTGTCATGTAAAACTTTGTGCGTTCTCTATTTCTCAATTTTTTTTGGCCTGCATAGCGAACAAGGACTCTGCGAAACGTACATGCATTCAAGAATATTTCCACTAAACGAGCATCTATCTCAATTATTCTAAACTGAAGAGTAACAGAGAGGATTGGAAGACTTAAGAGACTTGAAAGCAGTTGAGTATATAACAGCAAACAAACCTCTTTAGCACCCCTTTCTTCGCACGACTTTACACCCAAAGGGGGACCCCTAAGACGCATACAGAATAAATCTCCAGAACACCTTCGCGACAAAAGAGCCCTTTCGCCTCCTTCTCTGCAAGCATGGGGGTGACAAGGAAACAGTACATGTATGTAGAGAACCACTTCAAGTTTCACTTCTTGTTATTCACGACGATTGGAGCCATTGGATCCAAGAGACACTTCGCCCTCTACAATCTTGTTATTCAAGGAAAGCGCAAGGTGCCCCAGCCCTTTTATATCCACGAGAAAGTTGATACTTGAGCTCAGCCTTTTTTGCAGATGCGGAGTGGCAACAGGCAGAGGGCACAAAGGTGGCAACCCTTCATCGTACTGCTCTTGAAGTGCCCAACTGTGACGGAGACACGCCAAAGCGTCGCGTTAGAAGGCAGGTCTATCAACAATTTTCTCATCATTGTCCGATTTTAGGCGAGGCTTTAGGGGTCTGTTTTGAAAACTTGCCTAACATATTCAAGATTAGACCGGAAGATTCAACGAGGAATTTACTTCGTAGAAAACCTTATCTCATTTCTTCTGCATTTTCTATCAATAAGGTCATGCTTCGCCCCATTTTCAAAATCCTGGCTCCAAGCGAGCTCCGATTTCTAATCTTAAATGTAATGTCGTATTGTTTTTGAAACAGCCTCTGAGCTCCTCTCGACCAAAACTTGGTCGATGGTGATAACCCGTTCATTCCCATAGTGTGGACTTGCGAACAGAGTAAAATTTTCTTGTTCACAGCTGTACGCTCCGCATCTGTCAACTAATGGGCCCCGCTTTGCTATAAAAAGACGCCCGATGGTACGTTATGAGCCGTGTTGTATTCATGGCCGGCGGCAGGGCTGAGGCTGTGCGATCGGCCATCGCCATCACGGCTCCGCGCTCCGCCTCTCAGCGGCGCAAACACCGACCTGTGATCCGGTCAGGACTCGGCGAGGAATTCCCCCCGCAGCCATATCATCAAATATATTCCTGCCTCGCTGTTAGGCCGCCACGCTGCGCACGGCGCGGCGCGAAGACAGTGCGGCAGTCCGCAGCCACCACCGGCCGGTGCCAGCGGTGCCAGCGGCCGGGCCTCATGCCGGCTGCGGCCTCTGACTGACAATACAGAAATAATGCTATCGCATTGGATGCGTTTCTGTTTTGCGCGCGGCCCGTCCGGCAGTCCGTCCCGTCCGGCCGCCGCTGGCCGCCTCTCGCATGCAGCAGCGCGCGCACTGCTCATGCCTTCCCGCCCAATTAACTAATCTGACGATCGCTCATCTCGCATAATACGGACATAAATCATGTACGCGAGACAGTGGCGTGGCGCGGTGGCCACGGCGAGAGCGCTGCATGTCCGAAATGTGAAGCATGCCACAGTCGCGCCCGGCCGGTCACGTCCCCGGTGGTCAGCGGTGCAAGCGCGGCCCGGGCTAGATAAAATGCGAAGGTCCGCTGCGAGGCAGCAGCCTCCGAAACTTGAAAAAATCAGTGTACAGTGGTAAAAAAATAAGAAAAAAAAAAAAAAACGGATCAGGTTTGAAAAAGGGCCAAATACACCATAGAAAATGCTCAAAAAAAGAAGAAAATTGAAATAGTTAGAGAGAGCACAAACAAAATTCAGGTTTAAAACAATATTGTTTTGAAAAGAATATTTTTTATTTTTTTTTTTGTTAAAAATCAAAAGAATCAGCCATGATTTACGTTCGGAGTGTTAGTACACACCAAATCACACACACCTACAACTGGGGTGTGGTTCGTCTGTTGCAGTCGGGATGACAGTGCTGCGGTGGGCTGCCTAACTTGTTTTCACATGATTCCCGGGCACTGGTTTCAGCAGATTGACTTGCGAGCTGCAATGCTGCTTGTGCTTGTTTGTGTGGGTTTTTTCTCTCTCTCTTTCCCCGTGCGAGTTGGTTTTCCTAACGGGGAGTAATTATTCTCTATCTTGTAATTATTCAGCTATTCGCTCTGCACACATACGCACACAATCTTACACACACTCTTGTGAGAATCAACTCGGGAAGTAATTACAATTACTTGGGGCGAACAGTTTACCGATGTCTGCGGGACCGGCAAAGCGGTCTCCTCTTTTCCTCCTTCCGTTTTGACTTGTTTGTTCCGGTTTGCTTAATTCCCTCCCTGATTGCGAGAGTTATAGTGGGCAGAAGGGAAAATAGAGAGGAGCAGGGTTGATAAGGTAAAGATGCTCACTCAGTGAATATCATGCAAAATAAAATAATTAGGGGACCAACGCGGGCGAAGGCCCTTTCTAACCGCTCCGTGGGCAGACCAGAAAACAAGGTGGGCTTCATTGATGCACTATGCATTATTTAAATGAGTTGCAGTATGAGGGGCCTCTATCAAGATGAGCCCCATTGAAATCATGTTTAAATCGCGAAAAATGCCGCAATTTTTTTTTGTAAATTTTAGTAAAACATTTTAGAGCAGAACAGTGTGAGCAGCATTATTAGAATTCGGAGAGGAACCCATAACTTTAAGTGTTTGTTGTTGACCACTCACGTCACGTGCCGTGCGAGAGGTGATGCAGCATGTTATATCCTCCCCACGGCGAGAAAAAAGGGAAAATAATGGAAACACTCACTGGCTGCGACGTCAACGTCACCTCTCCCCCTCCCCCGGCGGGCGTGAGTGACTCCATTCATACACAAATTAAGACATTTTACCCGACAGAAAGGGAAGGGCCGTCGCTGCGGGCCTGCGGGTACACCTTCCACGGGTTCCACGCAGGTTCCACGCCCGACGCCCGCGCACGGGGAACCACGGCTGGCGTCTTCGCTCCCATTTTCTCACCCTCTCCCCTCCGGCATCGGCTCGTTTTGGACGTGTGTGACACGAACTCGACACTCACGTGCGGGTGGGACCGCAACACGTACAGACTGTATCTGCATCTCCTTCTCACCTATGTGCGCACCCCTTTCATTTCGGCCCCCACCCTGCCGCATGCACGTCTTTTGCGGTGCAGTGCGGGTGTCGGGTTGTTTGGGACGTACGCCGTCCGCGCCGTTTGCCGCACTTCGTGTGTGCTTTTAGGCCTCGGCTCTTTTGATGCGTCGATCATTGTGTCTGTTCAGCTGACAATGGGGGGGAAATAAAATATGATAATATGCACACAAGGAGACGCTGCTGTCCGGCAAGCAAGTGACTAGAGATGAAAAGGAAAAACATTTTTCATTAAGTGCAAATTTTCATTTGGGTTTTGACCGTTACTTTGTCCACTGCCTGGAGATATTTCAAGAAAGGTAAACCGTTATCCGTGTAATTGAAGATAAACAGTGGCTTTGGGAGTGGTGCTAACGACCGTTGTCGTCGTGGTTTTCGTTCGGAAGCTGTTCGGGGAGGGAATCAGCAAAGTCTGGTCCCAGATTGAGTTGGAGCCCCCGTGACATGGCGGAGTGGTTCACCGCAGCCGAGGCGCTCGGGAAGATACGGCAAAACGCATCTGCACAGCGCCGAGAGGAGCAATCCGAGCCGGCGTATTGACACCCAACGCGTGTGTGCGCGTTAAGCCTCTTTGCCCTGCCGGCCCGCGGCACGCCGCTGCCCACGCCGCCCGGCACGGCACGGCACGGCACGGCGCGGGCACCACCAGTCCCTTATCAGATCACACGGCCCGAACAATGCGCGGAGGTACCCTCTCTGCTGCGGGGTGCGCGCTGCCACGACTGTCTCTCTCGCACTAACGGAGACGCGGGGGGTGGTGTGCGACAAGGAGGGCGCGAGGTGACAACGGGGAGGCTATCGAGAGGGACAATCCAAACAAACGCTCTCCGCTCACCTTCTTCTGCTCACATTGTCCGCGCCACAATGGGGCCGACAAATGCGTTTTTGACACTTCTTGTGTACTTTGTTACCCGCGTTTATGTGGAGGCGCGGAGGCGTAGCGCGTCTCGTGCGCGGAAAGGCCCGTATCGGACAATTAATCGAACACTGTCCGATACGCCATGCACGATGCCACCGCGATAATAAATCGGCTGCTGCGAATAGTCTGCCGGCGGCAGCGGCACCACCAGCCTCGAGGGGCTCCTCTCGGGCTCCTCGGCTGAACTGAAGACCAGAAATGGCAACTGTCGCGGTAGTAGCCTCCCTCCAACGGGCTCCGGTCGGACGTGCACAACACGGAGAAAAAAGAGTAGTGGTCGCAACTCTAATTTTTAAGTTGATTTTCAGACAAACAGTAATTTTTTGTTCGGCGAGCTAAAATTGTGTTGGCGGAACTATAATTTTAGTTTCACTAACGAAACGTGAGCTGCTCCAACAAAGAGTTTCGCTGCGGGCACTGAACCATTTGTTTTCTTCTTGCTCCTAGCGAACCTCTTTGTTTGGAGCAAGTAACGTTTCGTTGGTGCAACTAAAATTTAGTTCCCCCAACAAACTTCAGTTCCCCGAACAAAACTTTACTGCTTGTCTGAAAATTAATGCAAATAAAAATATAATACCACTAATCTATTTTCTCCGTGAACGATGTTTGTGGCCACGAGTATATTGCGGCATATCTCGCACTCTAACCATATCGTCCGAAACTTTGTGGAGAAAACGGTGCTTATGCCGGCCGTCCGGTCATTAGCGGTGCCTACCTGGCCGGGGTCGCTGACGGCCGCAGACCCGGAGTCGGCCGGAGCCGGCCCCGGAGTAGAGCCCTTACCGGACCGCTCCGGAGCTAAGCGATTTCCAGAAGAATGACGCGACAGACTCGTGCAGTATGTGGCCCAGCACAGCCCGGCAGGCCATGCCCACAGGCCCACACTCGGGCCGCGACCGGAGCAGGAGAGAGAGAGACAGACAGACAGACAGACAGAGAGACGGACCGAGTGAGAACCCCTCTAGTAAGACAAAGAGACGAAACCACACCCTGCAGATTACAATCAATTTTTCTTCCCGGACACTATGGATCCGAAAATCGAGCTGAGCGCGAAAGAGAAACCGGGTTGCGTCTTAACGTCGACCGCAAATGTTATGGCCATATTCGCCACGCGAAGCTGCATCTGCTGGCGCGCCCCGATATACAGAGCACTTACGTGAGTCTGCTCGTGCCCCGAGACTCGGCCCATGCAGGCGGGGCTACGTGTCAAAATACCGGGCAGCGTCCGCGATCGAAAGCGATAGAATTATTACGTCGCTTACCGTCACGACTGTGTTCTAATTGCACCATGATCTAACGGCGCTACGGTCGCTTCCATTTATAAAAGATCACGTGACTCGATTTGTTTTCAAAATGTAAAATGTAACGACAAATTTTGAGACCAGGCTGTCTTCTCAGTGTTTCCAGCCGACAGCGCTCTCCGCGGAGGCGCCGCGCTGCGCTTCACAGGTACTCGTCCATTCAGAAGCCGGAAGCGGTGCCGGGCCGCCGGGGCCGGGCTCATGCAGCCAGATGTAATGGGAGACGTCAGGGAGAAAGAGCTGCGCAGGCCGCTGCCGCAGGCCGCTGCGATGGGCGTGGCTGATAGAGTCACACCTGCGCGCGGCGTGCGTGCGTGCGTGCGTGCACGACACGTGCCAGCGCTAATGGTATATCATTCCAGCCAGGTTTTAGGAGCTTCCGTGGACCCGCCAAGTAGTGGGGGTCCAGCAGCCAAGCGCCTGCGAGTGCTGGGGTAGGCCAGCCCGCACGGCACGCGTGCATGAAGCGGTCGTGGTTGCCTACCCAGCAGGCGCCATCAGTGCCCAAGCTCTCTCAGAAGTGCCGCTGGTGGCAGAGTTATAGGCGTGCCCTCAGGACAATGTCGTGAACCTACTTCATAGATGATCCCTCGCCTGGAATATAAGTGTCATGGCGTGTCATACGATACAACCAAGAACTACAATCAAACTATCGCTCGAAGATTTGAAGGTTCGCCAGCCGACTTGTTGAGGCCCCCCGTGGCCCCGGGCAGAGTCTTTGGCTGACGTGACTGACAGGCCGATGGAATGTTCTACTAATGGAAAGCAAATGCCCATAGTCCGGGCGGCGAGCCCTGCCGAGCCCTGCCGAGCCCTGCCGAACCCCCGCCACGACCAGACAGCGAGACGCCATGTCATGTGACCCCAAGGGCGTAGCAGCAGAGACGAATGGCCAGAGGTAGAGGTGCAGAGGAAGAAACTTGTCATCGAAAAATTGAAAACTTTCATTCAACAGACTTAAAAATTACGGACGTTTTTGTTTGAATAATTGTTTGTTTGTTTTTTAAATTCGACTCGCATACGTCGTGTAATTTTTTTTTTTTTTTTTTTGAGTCATGTGCTTCGCGCCTCTACTTTGACAAAACGTACCCATAAGCCGTCTGCTGGTTGTTCTCCCCCACCTCCTCTCCCCCTGCACCCTCATCGGCTAACTGGCTTCAGCGCAGCGAGTGGAAGTCGCCCCACAAACTCTCCGTAAATCCACATTCAGATTGCGCGATAGTGCCATCAAGACGGTAAAGTAGTCGGGCACCGGCCCGCTCTCCCCGCGGGCCCGCCCCCCAGCCCACCGGATCCCCCCCCCCCTCACCCTCCCCGGGCCGACTGGAGTCTGGCAAGGCGGGGCCCCGCGGGGCCTCCGTCGCTTCCACTGTGTTTGTGAGCGACGTATCCTCGCGAGACGCGTAGGCTACAGCCGGGACAGGTCCGGGCCCGGCCGGGCCGGCTGGACCTAAGTAGAAAGAGAATTCCGACGGCTCAAAGCGTTCAGGAATACGCCAAGCACCGTTTCGCGGCCACGTTATCAAGATCATTAATGAGTGTGCGTAACAACTGGATACGGCGAGTTTGGATAATGGCAACAAAATAAATGTTGGTGGTATATTTTTCGATCGTTGGGAACTGTGCCAGAGAGAAAGTGGGATGGAAAGGGAAGAAAAGGGGGCCAGCGATGGGGGTGGGACACTGGGGGCGGGGCTGGGCGCGGCCCCGTCTAGGCGCTGGGCTGCGCGCGGGCGCTGGATTCCATTTGCAGTATTTCATGCAGCAACAGAAGGAAAGAAGGCTTATTATTGCGCTCACACTTTCATAACATATCGCGATTACACCGCAACAACCTTGGAGGGCCGTTGGCTACACGAACCACTTCCCTCCCAGCGGCCCTAGCGGGACCCTAACAGGGCGGGGCCCTCGCGGGGGCTCGGGACCTCTGCCTGGGGCAGCCTGGGGCCCCCGCTGCTTTTGGCATAGGCCCCTGGCTGCCCCTGGCTGCCCCTGGCACGGGCTGGCCTACTCACAATAACATCGGCCACACCGGCAATGGCGTGGCGCGGGCCATCCAAACGGATCATCCTGGTCAGTTCGACCACGGCGCCCGGCCGGGTAGGCAACCACGACCTCTCCATGCATGCGTGCCGTGCGGGTTGGCCTACCCTAGAACTGGCGGGCGGTCACAAAACTTTTTATTATTTTGCTCACGCATCAAACCTTTTGGTGGCGCAAACGCAGAAATTTAGTTGCGAACCCAAACCTTTTTTCCCTGAATGAATAATTTGACGCGTTAATATAGCGAGTGTTTCGTGCTCGTCGCCTGTGAGCGGCGCGGGGAAGTCCAGAGGAGGACGACACGACGCCACGCGGGCGGCACGCGGGCGGCACGACACGACACCGCCGAACTACGTGGAGCCTACAGGTCGCCACCGCCAACACATCAACGAGACAACACTCACATTTGCGATAGCGGGGGCAGGGCAGCAGGGCCGGCCGGGGCCGAGGCTGGGCAGCCCTGGCGCCGCCCCCACCGCCGCCCCCACCGCCGCCCCCACCGCCCTCACTGCCCTCCAGCTCACCTCCACTCTTCGCGCCCCGCATTCCAACCACCGGCCTTGCCAGCACAGGGAGGTGTGATAGCCGGCGCGTCGCGTGTTGAGCTGTTCTGCGTCCGCCCAGTGCCGCGTCACCTCGCCACGCCAGAGAGAGAGAGAGAGAGAGAGAGAGAGAGAGAGAGAGAGAGAGAGAGAGAGAGAGAGAGAGAGAGAGAGAGAGAGAGAGAGAGAGAGAGAGAGAGAGAGAGAGAGAGAGAGAGAGAGAGAGAGAGAGAGAGAGAGAGAGAGAGAGAGAGGCGGTCCGCAGAGCAACCCCTTAATAAACCCCATTAAAATTACACGCCTCGACTCGTGCAGCAGCGCGTTCGCAATCCTTTTGTTTTAACAAGAGAGTGCAGAATAAAAGCCAACAGGAACAGATAACGCGCGGCCGAGGCTGGCCGAGGCCGGGGCAGCGCAGGACAGCGGGAGGCCGCGCGAGCACTTGCTTTTGCAGGCGAAACTTTCCCTGTTAAAAAAAGGACAGATAGAGAGAGAGAGAGAGAGAGAGAGAGAGAGAGAGAGAGAGAGAGAGAGAGAGAGAGAGAGAGAGAGAGAGAGAGAGAGAGAGAGAGAGAGAGAGAGAGAGAGAGAGAGAGAGAGAGAGAGAGAGAGAGAGAGAGAGAGAGAGATTGCGAGAGAGAGAGAGAGAGAGAGAGGTGGGGGAGAACCAAACCTAATAAAATTTCACACAGCATAGATAAAAATAACTGAATAAGGAATACGGAGAAGAGAAAGGAGAGAGGCTGAGCCGGCGAGGGGTATATAGAGAGAGAGACAGAGAGACAGAGAGAGAGAGAGAGACAGAGGGAGAGAGAGACAGAGGGGGGCGCGAGAGGGAGAGGGATAGGGGAAGGCACCGGGCGTAAGAGAAGGGGGAAAAAAATCTAGAAAAGCAATACATCACGTTAGTCAAATTTATGGTCTAGAGATAGCGACGTTCAGATCAGTGCGGGGGGATCGGGGGTGGCAGGCGGAGAGCGAAGCTGGGAGCGAAGCTTGGAGCGAAGCTTGGGGCCACCGACGGACCGACGGGACGGCCACTGGGCTCTGGGCCTCCGGGAAGCCTGGCTCCGCGAGGCCACGCAAAAGTGGAACGTGCGGAACTGTAACACAATGCAAAAAGATTGTTTTGGTGTTGTGGTTTCAGGCGCCAGAGGGCTGCGCAGGGCTGTCTAAGGAAGTACTAGCGAGAGTGGACAAAAGAAAGTAGCAGGGTGGGACGGGAGTGGGGGCAAGGACGACTTCCCTACCCCCTTTGGGACCGCACAGGGCGGGGGCACGCGCGCTGTGGGGCCCATTCTCCGATTCTTTATTCCAAAATATTTTCATACATTTTTATCTTTCTTTTCCCTTAATTCGTTTTCGGTCCATCCCGCCCGGGGAGAAATTTATGTGTCTGCGTATATTTTATCTGGCTTGCATGCGGGGGCGGCAGGGGAGGCGGCGGCTGCGGCGGGGCGCGGTCCGGGTGGGGGATGGGAGGGACATCTCTTTGGCCAACCAGAGTGGGGCTGCTCTTCCATCTCGCAGCCAAAAATGTGTTGCTCCAGGGCCTAGGAGTGGACTAAGAAATGGATCAGGCGAAATAGGGGTACTGCAAATTTACACTGACCATGTACACTCACTGTGTTTTTTTCGTGTTTTTTTTTCGTATTTGCTTTTAGCTTTTTTCGGTGAAACGCTGAATGTCATGACGGATGCGGCAGCTCGCTCTGCGACGAAGTCGATGCTCCTTCGTGGGAAACAACCCCTTCCTCACCACCGTAGCAAATCTCTCAGGACTGCGGGTGGAGCGGAGGATTCAGAGATGCAATCTCACTCTCGATTCTCACGGAGACTGGGCGCCGTTCGATGCTTTTGTACGTGGAAACCACAATTCAATTTCGAAAAGCGTTCCCGCCAAAACGAAACAATAATATGCGAAACCTGGCGGGTGCGTTGTGCGCTACTGTATATGTGCGTCGGAGAGATGAGATGGTCTCCGATAGCCCATCCCCCGCCATCCGCAGTCAGTCTCATCCCCTTATCTCTCTCTCTCTCTCTCTCTCTCTCTCTGTCTCTCTCTGTCTCTCTCTGTCCCTCTCTCTCTGTCTCTCTCTCCGCCCTCCCATAACACACGCCCCTTATCACAGTAAGACCATGTACCGCCCAGGCCCCGGCCAACTCTAAATCTCCAATCAGAAAAAGTGGAAAAAGTCTCGCGCGCGCACAGTGGCAGAGCGAGCGCCATATTTCTTTTCTCTCCACAGACGGGAGCTTTCCCCCCGTGTGTTTTGCATTTTTATTCGATGTAAAGGAGGGCGGAGAGTAGGGAAAGGGTAGGCCGCACGCCTGACGAAGGCGAATGATTAAAACACGGGCGTGCGGGCACACGTGCCACACGCGCCGCGCGTGCCCAGGTATCACTGAGTGCGTGCGGGCGGTGCGGGGCGGTGCAGGGCAGCAGGGGTGCGGCATCCATTCGCGTCCCGGCACCGGACAGCGCAGCGCAAATAAGTGGGAAAAAAAACGATTTTAAGGCAAGGACTAACACTTTGGGTCCAAATTTAAAAAATTAACTTTTACTCGCATACATGTGAAGGAAAAATCCATAAATGGACGGAAGAATTTGCCGTTTCACTATAGACTGTCGTAAATGATGCAAAATGCAAAAGTCTTTGTAATTGTATTTCAATAGAAAGTCAATTCTAGGCATTTGAATATTTTCGGGTAATTATCACCCCCCACCCCTACATCCCCCCTCCCCTGATAACCGTCTTAACTAAAACAGTTCGTGTGAAGGGCGGACACCCTCAGCGCATTATTGATTGACAGCGGAGTGTTTTGCATCAAACGACTGCAGCCTGTCATTCAGACAGGCAATCCGTTACAAAGTCGGTTTCTGCCCAAGAAGGGTCGTTTATTTGAAAATGTACGCGGCGATTAATGTGTTTCTGGAAATGAAGGTGAGGCAGCCAAGGCGACGACAATACCCTCTGCAGTGGAGGCTGCAGACCGCTGAGTCACTCTCTCGGCAAGGATGACACAACACACTGAAAAAAAAATTCCGATTCCATAATTGAACAAATAGGAGAGGCTGCTCCCGAAATTGTTGTTTTTTGGCACCAATAACCCCGAGTAGTAAGTACATTTAAAAGAAAAACAAAACTCACTTTTTGACCGATATTTAACGTTGCCGCGAAGTACAGGCATCACTCTTCCCCGAATGCGATGGATAAAATTTGGACATATTTAACATTTGGCAGTGTAGCTTGTGCCACCGCCCATTTAGGGCCGACACGATCTGAGTGTTTCCCGGTCCCTGTGGCCCTTGGCATTGACATCGCAGGCAGGCTAGGCAGGTGATGGGGCTGCCGGCCGGGGATAATGGACTCGTCCGCAGTGTGTGTGTGTGTGTGTGTGTGTGTGTGGCGGCATGCCCCGTGTTTGATACACACCGTGATAGTCATCTCCGTCCGGGATGGAGGGACACCGGCTCTCACTTCCTCAAAAGTGCGATGCAACGCCCGAGGCGGATTAGTGCGCGGGCTTCAGCTAACTTGTGAGACTTTCCACGGTAAGTTGGGGGGCTGGTGTACCCCCAATAAGGCGGTCAGCAGGGGGATACACAGTCCCCGGAGCTGTGTGCCTCCAATAGACGCCCCTAGATGGCTGGCCCCACCCACCCTCAACGACTACCTCAACCCCCCCCCCCCCTGTACGGGAAGCCGATTCACGCGCCACAGGGGTTTTGAAAGCACAGACCCTGTGCAAGGCCAGAAGCAGACGCTTTGTCCATCCCGTAACCCCACTTTTCATAATTAAAGGTATCTATTCTCGGCTCAAGTTGAGCTCTCGAGGCTTTCTATACTTTTCCATGGTCTCTGGCTTGTATGAGAGAGAAAACATTCGTAATAAAAATTAGTTTTTTAAGTACTTCAACCAGTTTAAATCTGCTTTCCGGGGGGGCACACAGTCCCCGGATAGCTGGTGGCCCCTTTAACGCTTTAAGAACGCTACTCCAGGCTTGAATCAGGAATCCGGTTCCCAGTGTGCGATGCCGGTTCTGAGCGCTGCTGCTCCGCGCCGCTGCGCGCTGCGCTCCTGGGCCCCTGCCGCGGCCGCCGCCTGGGCCGTCCGCCCGACACGGCTGCGGAGCGGGCTGCCTACCCCGCACTTCACAGGCGCCGTGGGCCGCCAGGCCGGAGCAGTAGCGGAGCACACAGCGTGTCCACCAGCAGAGGCGCTCTGCTCCACCTGACCAGGTTGTCGTCGTGGACCTCTCTCCCAGCGACGACGACCACCTGCGTGGGTTTGGTGACGCTGACGGGGAGGGGGGGGGGGGGGGCTAGAGGGGAGGGCCCCAGGCCCCCGGGGCCCCGCGCCGCCGCCGCTAGCGCCGCCACCGCACGGCCCGCCACATCACAGGCGACGTACGCGTCGCGACGCCGCCAACATTCCAAATCGGCCGCATTAGGCCTCACTTAAATGAAATTGAGCCCAAGCCAATTCCATGTCCCACATTTCTTACCCTCGTTACCCGCAAATTGCGTCGCGTGAAGGGAGGGGAGGGGTAAGGAGGGGGGCGGGGGATGGAGAGAGGGGGAAGGAGGGGCAGCGGGTGGGCGCAGAGGGGGAGGTTCGAGGGAAGATCGCGATAAAGGCTTCCGCAAACGGCCGCGAGACGAGATGGATACAGAGGGGCGTCACACACACACACACACACACACACACACACACACACACACTCAAATACGCAAACGCACACAGCCAAGCTCGCGCGTTCATTGCTGAAGCTTAGTTGGCCATTTCGCGACATCCCAAAAACAAACCCCGGCGAGTCACGAAAAATGACAGCGTAAATATTCCTGCGCGTTCTCGGTAAAATTTCAATCTAGTAATTTTTGCGGTGAAGTAAGTTGTGGGGTCTATCGTATCCCTCCACACGGTTCTGCCAGGACGGAGCGCATGAGGGACGAGGTGGGAACACAACTGAGGCGCGAAATCAAAACGCGCTGCCGCCATGGCAATGCCGCTGTTAAGACGAGAAAAGGGGGCGTCGCATGACAGCAAAGAGAAGCAAAAGGGGTCGACGCGACCCTGCCGGTCCGGGGGGGGGGGGGGGGGGGAGCACGGCGGCAGCGGGAGCCGGGGCCTCGGCGGGGGCGGCGGGGGTGGGGGGAGAAAACAGATTATACGAAGGAAAGAGAGGCGAGGGTTGCCGGCAGAGATAAGCTCATATCAGTCCGGAGATTGGCTGCTGGGACGAGAGAGAGAGAGGGGGGGGGGCAGGGGAGAAAGGGCACGCCGAGGGGCAAAAAAAAGGAGAAAGGGATGAGAGGTTGAGTGTGGAAGTGTAAGAGGAAGGAGGAGAGAGAATGGGAGCAAGACGGTGAGGAAAAGAGCAAGAACAATGGTGAAAGTTGACGGGGCAGAGGAAATAAGTTGAGCGCAGAGACAGAGGACGTGTGTCGGTGGGTTCAAATACCAGAAGCGAGCGAACAAAACGCGGTAATGAGATGTGGATGTCGAGCAGCTAGGAGCAGCAACAGCAGAGCAGTAGGGCACGTGTGCTCCGTCCCCTGCCATCGGCTGCCATGGTGACGCCTTCAATAACGCTCATAAAACATCAGTCTCCTTATCTCGGCCAGCAGCAGCAGCAGCGGCAGCAGCGGCAGTGGCACAGCGCTGTGGTCCGGTCGCGTGGCGGGCAGGCGGCAGGCGTGGGGTGGCGGGCGGGTGGAGCGGGGCGGGGCGGGGCGGGGCGCACGAGGGCGCCGGCCCGCAGCACGCGCAGCAGCCGCCCCGCGCCGCGCCGTGCCTAAGCTGGAGGTTAGGCTGCGCCATGGGCAGAGGAGGCTGAGGTTCGCAAAATCTGCCAAAAATCGACGGTTGAATCGATTGCCTAGAATTCATGTCAATGCGTTCTTTTATTTTTCTGAAACTCTTACATAACGATGCGCTCGGAAAAATATGTTGCTCTCGAATAGGGTATTCCAACTTAGGATAAACGACTTCTAAAACACGGTGGTGGAGGTAAGGGTCGCGCTCACCGCGTGGTGTCCACCACCATCGTCTTTTGGGAGTCGTTTTGTTATTCTCACTTCCGGCCAAGTCCTTAGTTGGAGCACCCTATATTGGGATGGAATCGAGCAAATTTCACTCGAGCCAATCTCAATTGACTTAGTTCCGTTTCGGCCTGGTCTCAATTCGAGAACAGATTCTTCTGCATGTGCTAGACATCCTCTCTGCTCTCCTTACGCAGCTGCCGGACTCCTCTCACTCTCTCTATTTTAAGTCTCTCCGCCACTTCTGCCAGGAAAATTCCGTAAGTCCAGTGCCTCGGCTGGTGCGAGGCTGATGCATCCCTCGTTCTCCTCCGAGTCGCGCGCTGACGGCCGTGTAAAATATCCCCACTGACCTCCGCGACCTGCCCCTGTCCCCCCGCCGCGCACCAAGTGTCGATAGTCGGCAGATTGACGCAGCATGTGTCCCCAGGGGTGGTTCAGGTTCCAGCAGAGCAGCAGAGCGACGCTCCCGTCTCCCCCGCGCTTTATTTATACTGCTCAATTCCCTTTTAATACATCCCTGGAGGGTTGCGACGTCCCGCCGCTGTCCATGGCACGCCGCAAACATCTCACTCCACACGACCATGGCGGCGGGGAGCCCCGAGCCCACATGCCCAGGTGCGGTGCACTTGCAGGGCCGAACCGATGTACTTGTTTCCCGAAGCCGACGGGGCGTTTTCGGAGTACTACGCTGCTGCTGAAGACGCTGTTGACCGCACAGCGGCAAGGCGTGAGAGCTAATCTACTTCCCGGTCTACATCTACATGCAGCGAGCGCACGCTCGGATACCGCTGCAGCGGTGCAGACGGGCCCGTCGGAGTTGGCCCTCGGCACGGCCAGCCGCCAGAGGGCTGCGACCCCCGCGGCGAGGCGAGGCGAGGCGAGGCACTGCAGTCAGCGGCTGCGGCCGGCTGCGGTGGCCAAGCACCGCGACCGCCACAATCTGCCGAGGTTGCCCGGGGCGGCCTGTGGCGGCCTGTGGCGGCTAGGCCGGGAGGGAGCGCGAGTGTCAACACCCGGCAGGTTCCGGTGTCATTAGCCGCCCAGCGGGGTAGGAGGCCGGGCCGGGGCCGGGGCCGGGCCATCGTAGGGCCCAAACGGGGTGGGGTGGGTTGGGGTGGTGGCCCCGGCGGGCGGGCGGCTATTTAAGCGCGACACTTCTGCCGTCGCCGCCAGCTACAAGAGGCCCGCGGGCGCCGCCCGGTTACGGCGGTCTGCCGGAGTCCGTACAGCAGCACGGGCAGGGCCGGCAGGGCCCGCAGGCTGTGCATCTGGTTCAGCCACCCGCCTCGCCGGGATCGGTTCATTATCGGGGGCGGTTCGCGACACGGCAAACAGGGGGTGATGTAATGCGAGCTCACATCAGGGGCCTGCCGCACTTGCCTGGAACGCCCAGAAACAAAACAAAAAACGCGTTCTCTTCCGAAACCTCAAAAACAATGTAGGGGCGTAGCCTTAAGTTTCCCCCAATTTTCTCTCTGAACGTCTTGCATAATCAAGCCCGTTGAGTTTGGAAAATTCAAAAGGCCATGTCTAACTTCGACCAGAAAAACTCAAGGAATTCGTGCCCTCAATGAAGAGTTCGCTTTTCAGTGTGTCGAGGGCTCGGGAGCGCACCAGTAGCGCGCAGGACAGAGACAGCGCACGCAGCAGAGGACGCGCTGACCCTCTCATTTGATCCCCTATTTAGGGAGCCAAAGTCATCGCCCTGGAGACCAGATTTCCCTGGAGGAGGGTTGGGGCTGAATGCGGGACTCCCCAGAGGGCAGCGGGGCAGCCTGTGGCGGCCTGTGGCGGCCTGTAGCGCCCTCTGGCGGCACACAGAGCGGTGGGGCGGCACGGCGCCACTTGATGGTGTCGAGTTTGGATGACCCAACGCAGCGCGGCGAAGCGTCGCGTGATTTCATTTTCTGCCTGCTGCTGCTGCTGTTGCTGCTGCTGCTGCTGCTGCTACTGCTACTGCTGCTCCCCCACGGCGGCCTCACGTATCAGACTCTCGATTTCGCCGCAAATCCCAGCGGACTATGTGCCTGAAATCGCAATAATTCGAATAATCCAATGATAATTTCAAAAAATTTGCAAGAGCGCGTTTCTGGGGAAAAACATCTGCGTTGGGACTTCTTTGAGATCGATTATCGCAACGTTCGCCAACGAATCATCGCAATACAACTGAGCTATTTCAAACACAGTGAGCAGGCTGATCAATTTTTTGAGCATTCCGAAGTGAACACACTCCTACAAGAAAAAGGGTAATTTTGTCCAAATTTTCGAACATTTGCACAGAATTGTTTCCTCTGACATTTAGAGGACAATATGTACTTCCTTTTGTCGTACGTGTGTCCGCATATGTCCGCCACATCACGCACGTAGGCACGCGACGGTTACACACGACGCACACACACACACACACACACGCGCAGGGTCACTGGTTCACACCGAGCGCGGCACACACTACATACTACTTTTTTACCGCCTTCACCTCCGCACCGGTCGCCGCGGACGTCGGCGTAAATCAAAGCGGGTGTCGGCACGGCAGTCACCCGCGGCACGGCACACGGCAGCACCCGCCCGCCCAGCCCACGGCACGGATGCCACCCGCCCTACATTTAACGACGTAACGGATCATAAAATAATTATTCCCGTGCGCGGTGTGTTATTCGTCTGGTGGGAGAGATCGCCGCGAATCGCGTCCGCCACCGCGGCGCGTGAGATATCGAGATATCGAATCGCTGCGAAAAATAATATCATCTCGCGACACTGGCGGCAGCGGCGGTGGTGGCGGTCGGACCAGGAGGAGGCAGAAGCAGCAGCAGCAGCCATCCCCGCAAAAGGAGGATCTTATCTCTTTGGAGTCGGAAACTTTCTCACGCCGCGGTTTTGATTGGCTTTTGGCCTTTGCGGGGACGAGGGGCCCCGGCCAGGCCGCGGGGACACTGGGCCCCATGAGTCCGCCCGGTCCGCCCCGGGCCGGGCCAGCCGGGGCCAGCCGGGGCCAGCCGGGGCCCGGAGCAGAGGAGGGGCTTAGGCCGTGGGACTCTAAGCTGGGATGGGATGGGATGTGGTGTGGTCTGGTCTGGTGTGGTGTGGTGTCCGCGGTTTTAGGCCGCGTCTGGGCGATACAGAAGGGGCGAAAATCGATAGGAAAACGACTAATGAAATTCACTCCCCGCACAACAACCCTCTAATCTCAGAAAACTTTTTACTCCGAACAGCAGAACAGCACCTTCGGACCCGCGCGCCGCGGCGGTGTGGTTGCGGCGGCGGCTGCGACGTTTCTGCGCGGCCTCCTCATTCGCCTCAAAATATTATGACAGGCCTTTCGACACGACCAATAAAACGCTAATGTATGGTTGTAGTCTTTGCGACATGCATTGTTACCTCGATGGGGTGCGCGGCGCGGTGCGCGCGCATTCGTCGCGGTATGGAGGCGAGCCGACGCCCGGGTGCAGCGAGAGGGACGCGCCACGCAGACCCACGCAGCCGGGCACGGCCCGCGGCCTCGGCGCCTCGGCTCCGGCAACACCATGCAGTGCCACACGCGCGCCGATTACCACCGTGACACAATTTGAAGCATCTTGGTGGCAAACTGGTGGGGCGGGGCACCAGAGGATGCGGCCAATTTAGCGGCACTGTATGTGAGCAGGCTGCACAGGCTGTGAGGGTGCGCGGACCGTGCGCGGACCGTGCGCGGGCTCAGTGAGGACCCCACCAGACTACGGCCATCCAAAGCGGTCATAAACCCGCAACAACAAATTCAACTAGAGCTGGTGCATTTTAATCTTTATAAACTGATTTTTATCCTCGATGTAATCTACAAATTCTGACACCGTGGACGTTAGTTTTTTTTTTTCTCGAGCGCTCTCGCACAGACCTGACCTCAAGGTTTGCTCTGATGGGGACACTCGAGTCTCGAGTTAATGTAGCCAGAGATTGTAATGGGCCGACTTTTCACATAAGCGTCGTCTCCAACACCTTTTTTCCTCCCTTCATCTTTCCAATTTCCGTCCTGGTGGGGAAAGAAAGAACGGGAATGAGAGAATTTGGGCCGTTAGCACGCTCGTTTGCCGCAAGAGGGCGCAGCATGCGGCCACCGACCCGACAATTTGGCAGACGTTCTTAAAAATTGAATCGCACGACCAGTTATTATTTTTTTCCTTTTTCTTTCCTTGCCAGATTTAGCTTCCTTGAGTGCAATTTGCATGAAAACTTGACAATGTTCGTAGAGAGTGTTGAATCGCATTTCTGGACCACGCGGCGCTGGAACTTGGACTGGACAATGCGCTGCGAGCGAAATTCACGAACAAAGGGAAGAGGGACGTTTTTATCGTCGTTCAGAGCGAGAGAGAGAGAGAGAGAGAGAGAGAGAGAGAGAGAGAGAGAGCGAGAGAGGCCTCCGTATGTGATATACCTCTCGCAGGAGGGGTGGGTGGTGAATGGGGAGGGGGAGGGAGGGGGTGAAAGAGATGGAAAGGGGTGGCCGCTCATGTTGGAGAGTGAGGGGGGAGGGAGGCAGCGGCGACATTACGCAACATTACATGTTACCACCTCGTTTAGAGGGAGGCGGTTTGGCTCGATGCATTCGGCTTTTCCCTCCTTCCTCTGACCGGATGACTGAATGACTCGGCCTGTTCGCACCCCGACTCATTTAAAGTAAATGACCATGATCGCACGGCACGCGTCAACAACTTCCATTCGTTTCTTTTTAGGAAAAGAAATAAAAAATTGAATGCTACTGCATACCATAGACGTGTGAAATCCCAGCAGGCCCAACAAAATAGATCGTTTACACCAAGCCAAATCCCGGATTGAATCTCCTCTTCAACATCAAGAGGCGATCTTTTATATCTCATTACCAAGCACTTACATCTGATCTCCGGTGACGGAAAGCTGTCAACATTTGGTGCGGTGCGACCAACGTGGGGCAGGTTACCCTCGCATCGATCTTCAAAATCGAAGCCGTTACCCAAATCCAGTGGGAAATTATCTTCGTCCTTACAAATTTTTTTCATATCACTATATATTTTCTGCCCGCCTTCTCTTCTCCGCATCGGCGGCCGGGATCCATCGCACCCCCGATGGTGCCCGATGTGTGGCGCGCGAGGTGCTCCAGGGTGGGACTCGACCGTGCGGCAAACGGAGCAGAAATAAAGCTTTGTCCAGCCTCGTGCACAGCCTAGTCAGGGGGTGGACAGAGCCTCTGCATGAGAACCAGTCCAAGTGTCGATTGGCATTTCGCTGGTCCTGTTCCGGCCTCCGGCCCCCGGCTGCCCCCGGCTGCCCCCGGCCAGCTCCAGCCCCCGCGGTCCCCGCCGCGCTGATTTATAGACCTGTCGTTGGGGTCGCATGCACTACGGGGTCCGTGGCTAGCTTTATTATATACATATTCGCGGCGGCTGCTGTCCGGCGGCGTAGTGTGGGTAATGTTATGAGGCTTGTCCACACGCGTGCCGCCGAGCCGGGCTTCGCAGCACGCCGCTCTAACACACATCATTTTTCTCCGATTTGATCCGCGGACAATGTTAGCACTCCCTTCACTGTGGACGAGTTTAACATAATAGAGGTTTCCAATGAGACTTGAAGACGGAAGCTGAAGAACAAAAACACCTCCATACCGGAAACTCTCTAGGGCAGGTATGAAAAACTTGGATGTCATTTTAATTTTAAGTGAATTCGGAGGTTATTCCCATGTTCGTGTCCCCATCAATATTTCTCATACCTGCTCCCAAGAGTTCAACTTCCACTTCCGGTTTGGGTTAGAACGTTTTGCGTAAGACTAACAAAATTCAAAACTTTGCATTTCGAAATTCATATCTTCCGTTATTTCAATGTACAGGCCCTACTCAGAACAGCTACGGCCCGCATTACGTTAACTCTGCCCCCTGGCCGCAAGTCCAACAACTCGCGGTCCTACTTTTGAATTGCCGTAATATGATTTTTAAATTTTCGATCTTCCGCTTCAGACTGGGTTTTCCAACTCTGTTTACCGGCACGTAATGGCCATTACAAATTCCGCCGGCACGTCTGCGCATGTGCAGACGGGGCGCGCAGGGCGCACACCGCGCGGACGCAGATTTGATCCCGATGGCCTCCGCGGGGCCGGCTGCTAGCGGCTGGCGGCTGGCGGCTGCTGGAGGGAGGAGAGGCTCGTTCCTTTTGTCGTGTGAAGGTGTTGCGGTTGTCACCGCCCGCTGCGGACGCGCCGCGCCGCGCGCTGTGTTTTAATTAACCGGAGTGGAAACCGTCCCGTCCGCGTGCCGCGCCGTGCCGCGCCGTGCCGCGCCGTGCCGCGCCGTGCCGCGCCGTGCCGCGCCGTGCCGCGCCGTGCCGCGCCGTGCCGCGCCGTGCCGCGCCGTGCCGCGCCGTGCCGCGCCGTGCCGCGCGGCGCCCGATTCGTTCGCTGTGATAAGTTAATGAATCGGCTCGTGCACTACCGAAGCCTCGCCAACCTCACACAGCTCAAAACGGAGGAATTTCGTGTGGTGTGTGTGAGTATGTGTGTGTGAGTCCGTATGCGTGCGTACCCTCGGAGTAGCTTTGGTAGTCATGTTGGTAGTACTCGTTATGGAGGAACACGTTATTCAGAACACGTGAAATACGGACTGGCAGAATGCGAGAGTGGTGTACTACGTATCGCGCGCGTCAAACGCGCCAATCGGTAACAAGGAGAGACGAGGAAGGGCCGATTGGAGGAAGGAAACTCTGACACCGCATCTGAAACGAGTGCAGTGCGCAGAGCCAACGACCAGTGGCAACGGTTGGCGAATCTGATGTTGCACACACACACACACACACACACACACACACACACACACACGCCGTGTCGTTAGACGCGCAGCACCCGTGTCTCGGGTTAATGACTTAATGAGCAGTGCTCGCTCGTCCTCTCGAACGACACCGCACGGCCCGGAACACGACACGAGGCAAAGCGTTCACCGCAACCCGTTCCCTCTCGCTCCCACTATCGGCGCTCGAACCGGGTGAAAGAGAGACAGAGTCTCACACACACTTTGGTCCGTGCTCAAAAGTACCACATGCTGCGGTGCTGACGAAGCGATATGGTCCCTGGTCAGCAGCCGCTTACCGCAGCAACGTTACCAAAGTCTGTCGCCGGCTCTCTTATTTATTTTGACCTGTTTCACGAGTGTGACTTCTTAATCTCACTTCGTCGTATGCACGTGTTGGAGGCGGAGGAGACAGATAAATCAGGCGGCTTGGAAAGTGTTAAAAGTTTATTCTGCAGTATTTACTTATTCAATTATTTTTGGAGGTTTCCTTTTCTTCTTTTTTTTTTTTCAAGTCCAGGAGGTTTGCTCCCGCGACAACAAGGCGCTATGCTATTTCTGAATGCCTCGTCCTGTCCAAACACATATCCCCTCCAGGTAAGCTGGCCTCTGGCTCCTATATCATATCCCTACCCGGGACTATGGTCACTGTTTCTATGGCCATCTCTCTCTCTCTCTCTCTCGCCCTCACCTGCGGGCGGAGGGCCCGGCGGGGGGACAAGGACAACAAGCGGACCGCCCGCGGCGGGCGCTGCGGGCGCTGCGGGGCGCCCCTCCCGTGCCCCGCCAGCCCCGCCAGCCCCGCAGTCACAACACAACCCCACGGCCCAGCGCCGCAGCCGCCGGTAGCGCCCCGAGCCGTCGGCACAGATGCGTGGAATAGAACCGGGCCCTCGGAACAGCTCCATCGGAGCGCTGGCCGTGTGTCTGGGCCCTATTGATTAATTGGCCAAAGGGCCCCCCGATCCTAGGAAAATAGTAAAGTGTGAGGGCGTTTTGGGAAGCTCAGGTGGCTCGATGCCCCCCACACCGACTACACGCGCACACTCACACGGCACATATATTACGGCAGGGGACGCGAAAACGACCGACATATGTGGACACCGGTTGGGTTCGCGGAATGAAAAGGTGGTGGACGCAGGGTGAGTATCGCCCTTACGCAGAAGAGTGGCGCACCTTGTAATCTTCCCATGGAGGAGTTTGGGTGACACATGGGCAGTAAAGATTTGTGACTAAATTTAATGTCAGCTAGCCGTTTAAAAAAAATCAAGTCTTTTTATGGCAGAGGGGAGGCTGCATATATTTATGTGCAGAGTGCAGTTTTGTTAACCGCCAGTCGATCAATGAATAATGCTGTACTTGACCACGTAGAGCATGCACGGCACGGCCCGGCACCCACACTCTGTCACCGCGGCCGTCGCGGGCGTCAGACGGGCCGCGGTGTTCGAAAAAGTGTCGCCGCTCGCACATGCGCTGCGCCACTACAGAGAGAAGGCACGGCGTCTCACTTTTCGGAGACGGCCGCTCGCCGAGGGGATAGGGTGTTGTAAAGCGATGAGATGGCGCTGATTGGTCGCGTGTCCCCGCCGGGCCGCAGGGACGAGCGCCGAGCCCCGGCCTAACCCACGTAGGTGTGCCTGACTCGCATACGGCGAGACTCGCAACGGGTGCTTGGGACGGAACGTGTCGAACTCGACTGGCGGCAGCAGCTGCCTCCGGCTGCCTCCGCTACCTCCGCTGCCTCCGGCTGCCTCGGCAGCAACACGAGTACGGTCCCTGACAGATGCAACCCTCTCATCTGTGGTCGATCCGACGTGTGAGGCCCCCGCCACAACGACGACACAGCCAGCCCTGGCCAAAAAAGAAGTGCACTTTCATAGGCACAGGGAGGTTACGACGGTAAGATTGAGGGTAAAGATAAAATATGTTACGGTTTGCCCATCCATTCATTCATTCATTGCTGTTATTCATTCAATTTCAATTTTTCATATCGTTCATAGAAATACTTCAAATTTAGAGGATTAACTCCCTGTTTAACGTAGAATCACGTGCGGTGGCAACAATTTTCGATTTGAATCGCAGTTTTGAGTTATGGAAATTTGTCTGTTTTTGTTTTGTGAGGTCAGGGTTGGCCGCCGCGAGGACGATTACCATCTCTGCACGCACTGTTCTACGGGACGGGCTCAGGTTAACGATTTTAATCGTAATGAATACGTCTGAGGCGGGGGCCGAAGGCCCCCGCAAACGCCGCCGGCAGGCCAAGCTGGCCAAGTCCCCCTGTCGAACCGAGGTGCCGGTGGAGCGCAGGGGAACTGGCACCGAGGTTAGACGGAGGGACGGGCCAGCTTGTTTTCATTCGTTTTACTCATTTATTCATTCATTCATCAATTAATTGTATTCGGTAAGGTTAGGACATTGCACCGCCGCGGTGGTGGAAAATGATTGCACCCCGTGTGGGCACCTCCCGGCTCGGGCACCGGTGGGCACCTTCCCCCAGGTGGTCCTGGTGGAGGGTCCTGCTCCTGCATGATGGCACTGCGGTGGGTGGCCGCCGGTGGCCGCCGCTGGCTGCATGCCTGTGCAGCGCAGAAACAATGGGGGTCCTCGAGAGCGCTCGTCCGATGGCGCGACGACCCCCGACGACGACCATCGAGAGGAGGAAGGAAGAGGCGATGAGCACGCCGCCGGTCGAGTGGGCTAAATGCGCCGATATGCACGCGCCGCCGTGTGCAGCCGGGCTCCGGCCGGTCCGCGTGCTCCACGAGCTCGACAAGCCTCGACGGCGGCCTCCGACGGACAAAAGGGTTAGAGGACGCCCTGCTCCGCACAGCTTCGCGTCGCCGCGGTGCTGCTGCGTGCGCCGCTGACGAGGACCTCGGAGACCATGGGGACCTGGGCTGACGGGAGGAGCGGAGAGGGAGCGCGCGGGCATCAAGATCGCCACCGGAGAACGTGTCGTCTGAAAGAATGTTCTCTGCGCTTTGAGGTGCTCGTCGAACGACGTCGACGACACCTTCCCTCTCCGCCCTGGCGCCCTGGCGGCCCTCCTGGCGGCCCTCGCGTGGCGCGCAGGAATAATTTGAGGAGTACATGATGTCGCGGCCCGTCCTGTATCAGCCTCGGTCCATCTTTGGAAGTTGGTAGTTTCCGTCGGCGCTTTTACGACTCCATAGCGGCCATCTGTCGGCGGAATCTCAAAAGAGAAGGTCTTTCGCTCGGCCCCGCCTGGGCTCTCGGCCTGCTGGGCCCCGCCTCTTTTGCCGGGGCACATTGAATTCCCGTCAGGGAACACCCGGAGGGGCCTTAGAAACCCCCGCGCGCCGCGCCCCCACCCCGAGCCGGGGACTAGCCATCATCCCAATTGGATCATCCCCATTCAAATGGACCAAGCAGGCCCGCCCCCGTTAGCCGTCTCGGCAGGCTGTGCTGTAGGCCTCCGCCGCAGTTCACTGCGGTGCAAAGTCTCACGGTTGACGACATGTGTCTGAACTCCTGCCAACCTGCTCTGCCAGTGATCTCAGTCGGGTCTCAATCGGAGGCCCGCAAGTCATACGCAAGTCGTGGGGAACGGTGAGCACCGGCGGAGGCAGCCGGGGTCCGTCGTCTGGCCGGTGCTCCGGACCACAGCCCGCGGCCCCGCCTCCCTCCCGCCTTACGCCCTCCTGCATCCTCAGCAGCAAGCACAACCCCGGCGGCCCCCGATCGATATCGTAAAGAAGGGGAGGATCTGAGTCGCCCCTTCTCTCTCTCTCTCTCTCTCTCTCTCTCTCTCTCTCTCTCTCTCTCTCTCTCTCTCTCTCTCTCTCTCTCTCTCTCTCTCTCTCTCTCTCTCTCTCTCTCTCTCTCTCTCTCTCTCGCACCGTGCCGCGCCGGTGTGTTATTGCCGGTTATTGCGGTGGTCGACCAAACTCCGCGACAACAAGAGTCACGCGTGCTTTCGGCAGCAAGCCAAAGCTCGACGCGTGCCGGTGGCGGGGGCGTCCCCCCCCCCCCCCCCCCCCCCCCCCCCCCGGGTCCCTCCCGCCCTGTCTGCCGCACTGGCGGTCTGTGTCCGATGCATATTTTAGCAGTGTGCAAACGTCTCCGTGCGGCCATGGAAGCTGGCAGAGAGAGGGACCGGAGACCGGAGGGCCGAGGCCGACGTTGTGGAGCAGCGAGCGGCTGCAAAGAGCCTCCCCCTCCCCCTTCCCCCTCCCCCTTCCCCCTCCCCCTTCCCCCTTCCCCCGCTGTCGCTTTCGGAATGCCGCCCCGTCCCGAGAATACCCTTGGCATCCTCTCACCCCTTCCCTGCCTTGGCCGCTAACGCCTCTCTCTCTCTCTCTCTCTCTCTCTCTCTCTCTCTCTCTCTCTCTCTCTCTCTCTCTCTCTCTCTCTCTCTCTCTCTCTCTCTCTCTCTCTCTCTCTCTCTCTCTCCCTCTCTCTCCCTTTCTTTCTCTCTCTCCCTCCCCTGCGCGCGGGCACGCTTACGCACGCTCTCGCTCTTTCAACTACGTTGACGTTACCATCCCGGAGAGCGAAGGAGCGAGAGAGAGAGAGAGAGAGAGAGAGAGAGAGAGAGAGAGAGAGAGAGAGAGAGAGAGAGAGAGAGGAGAGGGGCAGGGCGTAGCAGCACTGCGTGGCAGGGCGCTATCGCAGCAGCCATCTTGTTCCGTGTCTTTGCCGGCGCTGCTGCCTCTGTGCTCGTCCTCTCTGCCCCTCTTCCACCCCGCGCCGTCTTCTTCTCCTCTTTCCTTTTCTCCCACTTGCGCTTTGTCGTACGTCCTCGCAAGCTCTGCCCCTCTCTCTCCCTCTCTTTCTGCCTCTTGATTTAATTTCTTCACTTTTATCTTAACCTCCTCGTTTTCTGCCGTTTTGATTTCGTGGAATCCGAATCTGCTGTTTGAATAAGAGTAGACAATATAGTGGCTGAAATGGGATAGAGAGAACGGCAATAGCCGTGCCGTGCCATGCCATGCCATGCCGCGTTCGCGTTACGCCCCGCAGTAGCCGGTCAAAGGCTCGGCAAAGCGCGAAGGCACTGGCCCATGAAATTCCCTCGGCACCCTTACACGCTTGTTAGCATAACTTTAGGAATGACAAGCCACCATGCTAATGCAGAGTGATTATTTAATATTTATACGCGCATGCCATTATTAACCGGCGCCAACTCGTTTTCCATCATTCTTTTGTTATTTTTTTCTCTTTTCTCCGTTTTCTACATCATCTATGATGTGTGCCTCTGAAGGAGTGCGAGTAAAAAGTAGCGGACTTCACTATTAATGAAATGCACCACGTGTTCAAATGACCGCAATGCATATTGATCGTCGAAGTCACCAGCTACGACCGAACTCCTCTCACGTGGCACCAGAGCGACTGTTTGAAAGCTCCACACCCAGAAAAAAATTTCCTTTCTTCAAAGACGCCGTCCTTCGTGGGGGGGGGGGGGGGACAATGAAAGAGTTTCTTCAATTTAAAGAAAGTTTCCTTCACACAATAGAAAATTTACCTAACATCAAAAACGCCTCATTCGATTCAAGGGAAGAAAAATTACCGTGCCCCAAAGTGTCTTTGAATCAAGAAAACGATTTTCTGGGTGCACACTGCAAGCGCACCTCCGTTCCATCTCTGTCACGCCGCGGCCACGGAGACAGAGCGGCAGAACCCACGTGACCACCCCGGGAGTTCCCTTGCTCCGACTGACAGGCCTCCGCGCCCTTCGCCTCCTATTCGCCCTTCGCGTGCTTTAATTGTGTGGCATTTCACATTAAGAGGTGTGAGGCGGCCTTCGTGCCGCGTGGGCGGGACCGCCGGGGCCGGGGCACCGCGGGGCAGCCGGCACAGTCTAACACCGGTGTTCGTGAAACATTCAATGAATTTTGTAATACGCCTTTTCGATCAAAATTTGTTTCGCCAAATGTGCAAATGTGCGTGCACAGTATGTCTCCGTGACGGGTTTTTTTAAATTCCGGTTACTTCTTTTTTCTCCAACCGCACATCTGCAAATGGCCAGGGCCAGGAACTATTATTTTTCGTTGTCTTTTTTGGCTAACCACAAGTGACCGTGTTATCGCAGGCTTGATGAATATTACGCTCGAAGCTGCCCGCGCAAAGTATAACGTGAACTTGCTTAATTTTTCTCCTTGCCACACGATCGAAACACACACACACACACACACACACACACACACACACACACGACACCACCGGCAGAGAATGGATGGAGTGTACCCGTAAAGGCAAAAGACATCAATCCTTTCTTCTGGACCGCCGTATCTCCGCCCGGCGACCACTTGCGCGGAGCACCGCTGGACGCGCACACAACGCGCATAGCGCCCTTACGCGGCCAAGCAGAGCCGGCCGTATGGAATATAATGAAATGCAAGAAGTGCAAGGGGGAAAAAAGAATTAAAATCGCTCATGAATAAACCATGCGGCTGCGGCGGCGGGAACTCTATTCGGAAGTTGGCACTGCTGACTTTGCCCGCCTTTGGCCCCGCAGAGGACGTATGCCATGTCGGTAAAATAAACAACAGTATTCCAGAAGGCCTGCTTACAGCCAGCGCCCGCTGACGCCCGCTAACGCCCGCTGACGCCTGCTGACGCCCGCTGACGCCCGCTACAGCGCATGCGCACACATGCAGGCACACGGCAGACACCGAGGACGCAGATTGGGCAACCCAAATCTCATTGGGCCAGGCAGAGCACAGATGGCGCCTGATGGTCAGGCAACCAACACTTCTTCACGCACGCGTGTCGCGCGGGCTGGCCTACCCTAGCGCTCGCAGGCGCTCCACACCGCTGTTACTCAATAGAGTACTCCGGAGAAGCCCCGGAGAAGGCCGAAACGGAAGTAAGATGTCGTAACCAAGACGAAGAACGCTGGACGAAGTATGAGAAATCGAGTGATTTTTGAAGAAGCGGCGGGCTCCGGAAACGCGATTTGTCATACTTTGTCCAGCGTTCCTCCTTCGTTACGACTTCTTACTTCTGTTTCGGGCTTCTCCGGAATACTCTATCCAGCAGCTTCGTCAAGCTTCCAAGAGAAAAGAAATTCCTAACCACCTCACCCCCCCCCCCCCCCACCCCCTACAAAACAATTAAAAAGAAAATAAAAAAATAAAAATAATAACAAAACACACACACACACACACACACACAAAACGAACTGTTTTCGTATGTGGTCATACGATAGTGAAGATGTATATTTTCTTTTCGTTGTTTTTTTTTATTTTATACACAGAGAGAGAGACAGAGAGAGACAGAGAGAGAGAGAGAGAGAGAGAGAGAGAGAGAGAGAGACAGAGAGAGAGAGAGAGAGAGAGACAGCGATACATAAATTCATGCAGCAGCGGACCGCGGGCAGCGCGCGGCCGCTGGCGTCGCCACGCGCGGCGGCAGAGTTAGCGAGGGGCGCGGGGCCGGCGGTACGGGCCCTACGGGACTCTGTGTGAACCAGTCAGACTATGATAGACGGGCTCATAGTTCGCGTGCGCGCTCCGCCACGCTCCGCCACGCCCCGCCACCCTCCGCCACGCTCCGCCACGCTCCGCCACGCCGCGGCCGCCAGGTGGGAAGAGGGAGGCTATAGCGCCACTCGGGGCGCCTCTGACTAAAATTTCGCGCAGGCGGGCGCCCCGGCCGGCCAGTTGTACAGCGTATGCAAACGAAGGGCAGCGGAGCGAGCGGACGCAGCGCGGACGGACCGGGGTGGGCCAATGCTTCATCGTCACAGCAGTGCGCGGGCCGCCTTGACAGCAGCCGGGCAGAGAGAGAGAGAGAGAGAGAGAGAGAGAGAGAGAGAGAGAGAGAGAGAGAGAGAGAGAGAGAGAGAGAGAGAGAGAGATAGGCAGCTTGCGCGAGGCAGCAGGTCGGGAGGTCAGTGACAGGAAAGGAGGAAGCGCTATGTTGTACCGGACCGGCAGAGACAGCGATAGCCCAGGTCCGTGCCGTGCCGGTGCCGGTGAGTGGCGGGCGGCCGGGGGCGGCCGGGGGCGGCCAGAGAGGCGTCCGGGGGCCAGATAAAGTGGTAATAGAGTCGCACGACACACCTATCAGTCTGACGCCGCACTTACGCCCCACGTGTCACGGATTTAAATTAATGGTCTTTATGCAAACGAGCCGCGGTGGTATATGGGGGCCCTGCGCCCCCCGCTCTGGCTTTGGACCGCCATGGCTTCGGGGGCGCCTCCTCCGGCCTCCCTTTCTGACGTCACAACGGCAGCATTCGGGCTGCGGATGACTTCTTTCCATCGTAGTCAGTGAACGGAGAGTTACGACACCATTTGTGGGCCGCATATACTCGCGTCCGAAGGGGCGGACGGGCCTGCCCGGGGCGCGCTGGGTTGCGGGAGGTCCATACCCGCTGCGAAGATGTTCTTCCCACGCGGTACACTAATTTCTCATACCGGTCTGTCATCGTCTAAAAACCCCCGCCCCCCCCCCCCCCCCCCCAACCGCCTCTCTCCTTCGTTATCTCTGCGCCCGTATTCGCGTTCCGATTCAAACGCGATACAATTAATTACCGTCGGTCGCGGTGTGACGCTGCGTGAATGATTTAAGCCCCTGACCAACAGAGGGCGCCACGTATGCTGCCGCAGCAGGGCCTTAGCAACACGCATATGCACGACGCGGAAATTTGCACTCGACGCTTATATTTTTCTTACACACATAAATAAATAAGCTATTATTGAAGGTATAGAGTGATTTTAAGGAAACGCTGATTTCTGAAGCCCGCCGTCTGAGACACCGCAGGCTCCGCAGGCTGCACACGGACAGGGCCCCGCCCACACGGCGCGAGCAATAAATCAAACACCTGCGGTACGTGTAATTGTACTGTCTGCTAATTACCGGCTGTGATGGTATGCGTCGTCAGCAGAGCGGCGGCAGTGGTGGTGGTGGTGGTGGTGGTGGTGGTGATGGTGGAGGTGGTGGTGGTAGTAGCAACACCAACAACAGACCATGCCACCCAGTGGCCGCCGTTGGTCCGGTGCCGGGCTCCCGCTCGGCGGCGCTATGAACTGTCCACTATTGTTCTCAGGCTCCATGTATGAACTTCGCGCGCTCTTCATGAGGTGTGCAGACAAAGAGAGAGAGAGAGAGAGAGAGAGAGAGAGAGAGAGAGAGAGAGAGAGAGAGAGAGAGAGAGAGAGAGAGAGAGAGAGAGAGAGAGAGAGAGAGAGAGAGAGAGAGAGAGAGAGAGATGTGCCGGGCGGAGGGAATAGGATCGACAGCGCAAGAGGGAGGGAGGGATACAGATAGAGAAAGAGGGGGCGGAGGGGAGTCGCGTACACACGCGCGCGCACTTGATGAGTTTGAGTATGCGCGCGCTCGCAGGCTGACGTCGGCGCGCGACACTGTCCTGCTTCTGCTCCGCTCCCCTCCGCGCTTTCTCCAATCTCCGCCCCGACCGAGGCACGGCGCGGCGTGGCGTCGTTACAATAGCTCAATCTTGTGTGACTCGACTGCTCCTTTTGTTTCGCTAACGTTTCAGAGAGAAGGCGAGCGAGGCCGGGCCCGGGCGGGCGGGCGGGACGGGGCGCAGGAGCAGTGCAAAGTGCGCGTGTGACGCGCCGGGCCCACCCGCCAGCCCTAATCGCGCTCCCGTCCCCACCCTTCACCACTCGATCCCGGACTCGTCCCCGTTCGATCCCTCCCCGACGGTGACGATGAGAAATTCCTCACCCCCTGCTTCCTTGTGCCAAACAACCCTGGCGCAGCCGGTGCTCAGCAGGCGGTGTGGCTGGTGTTGGTGCAAAGCCACCAGTACAAGTGAACATACGTTTGGCCAAAGCCGAGACATTTATTGCCTCCCCCATTAGAATTTTATTCCCCCTCCCCTCCGTCGTCCGCCCAGCCTGCCCTCCCCTCCCCGCCCCCGGCCCGAGGCGGCGCGACACCCAACGACCCGACCAACCCTCCTCTTCGCCCCCTCCCCCTCCCCATCCCCCTGCGGCTCGGCGATCCAGTGGTGATTTGCGGCGGATCGGATTTCACGTCATAGGGTCAGCCCGGCCAGCCCCGTCCGCGGTACAGTACCACTGGGGTAACTGGGGTAACATCCACCGGGGTAGCAATGGGGTAACTCCCGTAACAGATTGGAAAATATGCAACCGTTTGCAGCACAGTTTGGAAGTTTCTAACAGTTTTCGTCACAGATGTGAAGCGAGTGCGGCAGAAGCATTGGTGTCCCAACGAGTGTGCAGTGCACGGTTATGGCAGTGTCACCACCCCTGATGCCGAGGTCAGTATGACTCGCCGTGGGCTGAGCGGCGCTCACGCGATAAAAAGTGGATCGCCTCGGCGCTGCTCACAGCTCCGCCATACGTGGTGTGTCACGCGGTGTGTCACCCCCTAGCGCCGCCACCGTAACCTAATCCTCGTGAGAACACCCCCGCGCCCACCCCCACCCTGCCGCCGCCGCCGCCAACCCTCTCAGGGGATGAGACGAGACAATCCCTGCCGCATATCGCTTTATAGCGCGGCGGGGCGGCGGCTGAGGCTGAGCAGCAAATCGAATACAGAGACCGCTAAAAAGTGCGGCTGTCGACCTCAGACGGTGCAGAGCGATCGGCTGAAGCTTACCGCCGAAAGTGGTATGCGTAGGCAGAGAGTTTCCATGCGTGGAGCCTAACGGAGCCCCGGACCACTGGAAATAGGACTCTCCTGATATCCACCCTCTCTCTATCTTCCCGGTGACTGCGTGTGCGTCAAACGCGGTAAGCAAATAGTGCAAAGCCTACGAGGTGCACTGTTGTGAGTCAAGTAGCGGGCGCCGCCCACCCGCTCATTAGAACGAGAAACTGGCCGTCCCGGTCTACTGTACTGCCCGTGCAGCCCCCCCCCCCTTTCCCCCTCACTTCCCCCTCCCTCATCCCCATAGTTTGAACCGCTCCGTCGCGGCCTTCTCATAAAAAATGTATAGAAGTATTAGTGTGATAATTGAAAGGGGCGTGGACGAGCCGCTTGCTGATAATTTTTATTTCTTTCCTTCTTTTCTCGGTCTGTGACTACGGACGGTCAGACCAGCTCTCCTAGGGCCCCGACTACCCAACCAGGAACGTTGCCGGAATGATTACGCCAAATCAAATCCATATACATCGACATTGTCAATTTTCATCGATTATTTGTTGGATCGACAAAGAAAATCGACTTCCGATACAATTTTGATATCGAATCGACGGTGGATTACATCGATTTCTTTGAATTTGTCTTTTGAATTTGATATCGTTTCGACAGTCTAATCCTGGCTGGGAGAGTGGCTGACGACTCCCTTTTTCCCTGGCGCCGAGCACAGGAGAGCCTGCTGCCAGAGCCGCTCCGCTCCGCACAGAAGCACACAGGCCGCGGCACCGGCACCGCGTTCGCGTGACCTCTGGCGTTTGCAGAGGGGCTTTGCCAGGCTTTGCCATCCATATTCAGGTGTGACTTGGCGTGTATTTGCGGTAGGCGAAGGCGTGCACACGTGCGCGCACACGTGGGTGTGAAGGGGGCAGAGAGGGATAGCGAGAGAGAGAGAGAGAGAGAGAGAGAGAGAGAGAGAGAGAGAGAGAGAGAGAGAGAGAGAGAGAGAGAGAGAGAGAGAGAGAGCAGAGTGGGCATAAGGAAGAGGTGCGAGAGAGAGGCGGTCCTCCTCTACGTGTGAAGCCTGAAAATGTGCACGTGCACATGTGCGTGTGTGTGTGGGCGTGCGTGCGTGGAAGTGCAGTGCGCCCAGTATGCAGCGCCCACTGCAAACTTGGAGTGCACACACCTACACCTCGCCGTCTGTGAATAATAAATTATTCCTGCCGAGTAATTAGGTAATTATTTTTATGTCTTGTCTTTCGGAGAGTTCTCTCGCGCGCGCCGAGCGGGTGTGTGCATCTGCCTCGCTGAACTGCGTTCTTTCTCTCCTCCTTATAGTATATTTTCCCCGCTGCAAAAAAAGGGGGGGCGAGAAAGCACGAATGTCATCTCGTAAAAGTTAATTGAATTAATTGGACTCGGACGGAAACTGCGGTCCCCGGCGGTGGCATGCTGACCACTGAGCTTACTAGTTTAAGCCCGATGCCGACGGAGGCCGACAGCGGTGGGACAGCGGCCCCAATGGGCCATGTCACATGGTGAAGTCCCTTTATACCTAACGGAGCAGTCGCACGTGCAGTCCCTTCCAGTTCCTTCCCAATCATTCCAGTCGTACCGATATGTTTCCGGGAAAAAAAAATCTGAGAGAATAAAGCCTGATTGCATGTTTGACCGCTGGTGAAAAAAAACTTATGTCGTCCCGGCTTTCGTCAGGTACCCTGCCTTCAACTTCGGTAATCTTACGGGAACCTGTGCTTTACGGCTGCTAGAACACTGCTCTGGAAGCCGCTATCCGGCACAGAGTCGGACGGATCCCCCGGCAAACCCTGGCCCGCACCACTGCGCGAGGCCCCCGGCCCCCGGCGACTCCATTATACTGCAGTCATCCTCAACCCCGCAGTCTGGTCTGGGGGTCCGCCCCGGCGAAGATTTGGGGGACACAGGTTCCGTAGATTAGAGAAACATGTTGAACCTCGCTTTCCAGTCTCTTTCAGCAATTTCGTCCATTCTTTTTCCAGCCATTCTCCAGCCACAAGCTGTCATTTTGTATTTCAGTCTCTGCACATTATTTTCAGGGTTGGTGTTCCCCTCGCAGCGCCCAACCAAGGAGTGCAGATCCACCCACGGACCTACGGATACCCGCGGCCCGCCGTGCTCCCCGCAACTGTTCTAAATCTCTCGTGCCTCTGAAGGTCGTTTGTTTTGATGGGTGCTTCTTCAGAACTGCCCCCTTTTTGACAGCGTTTCACACGCCTCGGCCGCAGCACCCGCCCCGCCCCGCCCCCTCGCGGCCAGTTCTCGCCTCCAGCCGCTGTGTGTTTACTCCGTCACCCTTGTCTGCAGACCGCGGCCACCGGGCCAAGCCGCGTCCCTAATTTTCTCGCGCTTTACAGGCGTCAAAGTTAGCACCTGCTTAGCCCCCGGCGGAGCATTAGAGATGCGCCGCTCGGCGCCGCCCCGGTGTGAGACCGGCAGTTTCTCATAGTCTTGTCCGACGTGATTTACTATTATTTCACAGACGACGCCCGGCTACGGAGTTTTTTTTTATTCCAGCTTCCTCGAAATAAAAGTGTGTAAGTGTATTGTGTGTGTGTGTGTGTGTGTGTGTGTGTGTGTGTGTGTGTGTGTGTGTGTTTGTGGTGTGTAAGCAGGCCGTAAGGGAAAACGGACCTTCGCCGGCCGAGATCCAGATGAGACTCGCGGCGGTGGCACGACTGTAACATCGCTCAGTTCTGACCGACGCCGCCGACGCCGCCGCGGCGCCAGCGGCGCCAGCATGTGTACGGGAATGAGAGGAAATTAGAATTTTCCCAGATTAGGCGCCACGAGCAGACCGAGGTACAACTACAGGCTGCCCTGCCCGGCCACCGCGCTGTAAGCCGCGCAGCTCAGGGAAGTACCTACAACACACAATGCATTATTATTTGCTCCCACCGCAGGAATGCAGCGGGGCCCAGCGAGCGGCCTGGCCCGAGGGTGCAGCGGGGGCTGCGGGGCTGGCGCCACCGTGCTGACGGTCAAAGCCCATCTCCCGCGACGTGAAATAGTGAAGGGGCTTCGCCAAAGCACACCTCGCAGGGCTACAAATATTTTTTAAAAAAAAGGTTGGATAAAAACTATTATTTTTCGTTGACCGCTTTAATCTTTACGCTACAGGTACTGTCTACCATTTGATGAGAAAGCTTTGCGACGAATATTTTTTGTCACCTAAGTGATGATGTTGTCGGTTTACGACGGTTTTCCGTCACGTGACGAATTATTCAGTGGTCAATGAATCGTCATGTCAAGTCAAATGCTGAAAGACATTTCATTTTCTGACTCTCTATAGGTGACGACATCTCCTCACTAGATCTGTGACGACTTTTTTTCGTTTTTCAAATTTTACGATTATTGTAAAGTGACACTATCTATTTTTGCAGGGCAGGACTAAAATTCTATGTCAATTTCGTCATGTCGAGAACTTGACGATTTTAGTACATTGGTTTCTCTATCTCCCTCCATGATTTTTTAAAATATTTTTCTGGAAGTGCACAATGAATGATGATGATGGTGGTGTTGTCTGATGGCTCCTCCGGGGGACTTGGCGCGCGTATGAAGACATTCCCTTCAAATTCAATTTTCGAGTACACGGAGCGAGCGTTCTCCTTCTCGGCAAACATCAGCAGCGGGCACAAGTGCGATGCGCACCGTGCCGACCCACGCAAGTCCGCTGTGCCGCTGTGCGCCGCTGGAGGCTCCAGGCACTCCAGGCGCCTTGCCCTCCCCTCCCCTCTGCACGGTGAACGCGGCTAGCCCGGCGGCTCGGCTCGGCTCGCGTGCCTAGCGCGCATAAGGCCAAGCCAAAGGCCGGCGCTGGACGCGGCTACAACGAAAATAATAGAGCGTATTATAATTTGGACGCACTTGGTCCCCATATGAATGCAAATCCGGGGCGGGGCCCGCGGGGCTGCGGGGGCTGCGGGGGCTGCGGGGGCCGCGGGGCTGCGGGGGCTGCGCGGGCCGCGGGGTCCGCGGGGGCTGCAGGGGCTGCGGGGGCTGCGGGGGCCGCGGGATCCGCGGGGGCTGCGGGGCCGCGGGGGCTGCGGGGGCTGCGGGGGCTGCGGGGCTGCGGGGGCTGACCGGATAGCTGGAGGCGCTCTGAATCAGCGCTCCTTGCGGCACCGGCCTGGAGGAGGGAATGCCCCGTGGTTATGCCCGCCCTACCTCGTTTGAACGGCACGGCACGGCACGGCACGGCACGGACACACAGCAGCGCAGGCAGACTGGTACGCACATTCTCAGAAATAGGAACCAAATCGAATCGACACAGCAAATGTTAAAAATTCAACCCGCGCTTTTGACTAAATTTTGATATAGCAACCAGAATTTCGTCGCTTCGGTTTTCTTGGTTTAGATAAAGTCTTTGACAATGCACACGGTATGAACAAAAACCTCCCAAAAAGGGGCCAGCCATCAAGTACGTACATGATATTATCGCTATGGCAATCCTTCACTATTGGCCAATCAGAGTACAAACGGCGCCTGCCGGGTAGGCAACCGCTACTTATGCCACAAGTGCGGGTAAGTGACGAACACGGGAAGTGCAATGCATACACCCCCGGAAGAAGCTACCCCCATCACTCACGGAACTGTGTGTCCAATACGTTCAATGGTCAGAACAGGCCAGAAGCAGCAACAGCAGCAACAGCGGGTGCGGGGCGTTAGAGGAGTAGCGGTGGCGTTGAGGATAGTGGGGGTAGCAGTGGCAGTGGTGGCGGTCGGGTGCGGGGCGTTAGAGCAGTAGCGGTGGCGGTGGGGGTAGTGGGGGTAGCAGTGGCAGTGGTGGCGGTCGCGTGTCCGGCAGTCATACGGTCATTTATCGCACGGCGAGAAGGGAGAGAAGAGGGGGGAGGGGGAGGAAGGGGGTTCGCGCGCAAAGGGGTGGTGGCGGAGAAGGCTATGCATTCAAATAGGATAGCGCAGCAGCTCTGTCGAGTCACATTATACAGCATCGCTTCTGTTTTTGTCTCTTTCCTTTGTTCTTCTTTCCCTTCTGCTCCTTCTTCTTCTTCTTCTAGTCTCGTCGTGGCAGCGCGGGCAGGTGCTGCCCGTCCACTCGATCGATGAGAGAGGGAACCTCTCTGCTCTTGCTCTGCTACATCTTTGATCTCGGTGAACGCGTCTCTCTCTCTCTCTCTCTCTCTCTCTCTCTCTCTCTCTCTCTCTCTCTCTCTCTCTCTCTCTCTCTCTCTCTCTCTCTCTCTCTCTCTCTCTCTCTCTCTCCCCCCCACACACACACACACACTTGATAGTCATAATGAGAGCGATGAGTTTGGCGGCGGTTGGTAAAACAATGTCGAGAAGTACGCACGGCGCTGAATACCGATACGTGAGGACACACTCACCACCACCGCGGGCGAGGCAAGAACAATAACAAGATAAACAAAAACAAGTATCATGACGCCTGCCTCTTCCCCTACCAGTGGCACGCGTCCCGCACGCGCCGGCCGCGCGCCGCCACGTGTGATCGGTTAATCCGCTATTTGTGTGCAGGGAGACGCTTTTCGCGGCACGCGCACCCGACGGGCGAGGGGGAGTGGGGATGAATGCGCTCTCCCTCCCTCCCTCTCTCTCTCTCTCTCTCTCTCTCTGTCTCTCTCTCTGTCTCTCTCTCTCTCGCTCTCTGGCTCTCTCTCTCTCTCGCTCTCTCTCTCTCGCTCTCTTTCTCTCTCTCTCTCTCTCTCTCCTCTCTCTCTCTCTCTCTCTCTCTCTCTCTCTCTCTCTCTCTCTCTCTCTCTCTCTCTCTCTCTCTCTCTCGCTCTCTCTCTCGCTCTCTCTCTCTTGCTCTCATTTTTTTCTGGAGCGGAATTTATGGGTTTTTGTAATACTTACACGTTATATAGGCGAGGGAAGCATCGCACCCAGCACCCGACACGCACGTTCGGGCGTATACTTGCACGAGAATCGTCGTCCATTTCCGGGGAGCTGGAGCTGGAGGACGAATGAACATCGTGGAAACTTTGGCGGGACTGAAAAACATGTCCGTTTTTTTTCTGTTTTTTTTTTCTGCGATCATAGTTTAAATTACGATATTAAGCCCCAGATCGACGCAGAGGTCGGGACGTTGTAGGGATGACGGAACGTTCACATAACCACGTAGCTGTTTTTTCCAATTCCAGTTGGCATCGTCCCATAAAGTACGTAGGATCTTCCTGGCCTACACCACCTGGCGATGCCGTGCATGTCGCCTGCGAGTGCCAGGGTAGGCCATCCCGCACGGCTCGCGTGCACTCACACGTCCCGGCTGCCTACCCAGCAGGCGCCACGGCTCGACGCCAAAGGACACCGCGGCACTCATCCGACCCGTCACGTCATAACGCTACCGCGATGCGTATCGCGCCGCGTAGCGCCCTGGGCGCTCTGCTGTGGGGGGCGGCGGGGCGGCGGAAGCTGCGGCGGCACCGCCAAGGCACCGCCAAGGCACAGCACCGCCCCCCCCCCCCTCCCCCGCGACGAGGTTTTAAAGTTTGCGGAGTCATCGGCGGGGGCCGTAAAGCCTACCCCCTACCCCCTCCCCCGCCTGCTCTTCCGCGTAGTTAGCTGCTGCTCCTGCTGCTGCTGCTGCTGCCGCCGCTGCTGCTCCCCGCGACGGCGACGTCTCCGTCTCAGGCGGGTAGCGCAGTGCGACTGTACTCGACTCCTGACTCTGACTCGGGCCGTCAAGTGCCTATTAGAGCTCCGAATGCAGCGGTAATGGCGTTAAGCAGCGCTAAGCCTCAGCAGTGTCGCGGGCGGCGGCAGTGGCGGCGGCAGTGGCGGCGGCAGTGGCGGCAGGAGCGGCACCGGCAGCGGGCCGGGGGATTAGCGGGTCGGATGGGATGGCGACGCGCCGCGCCAGCGGCAGCCAGAGGCGCCCGACGACGCGCCCCGTGGGAACGACGCCTAGGCCGTGGGGATGGGGGTCGCCGCCGGCCGCCGTCCTCGAGGCCGCGGGCACCGCAGGCGGATTATCGCAGCCCCTGCGTGTTGCGCACCGCGTAGAGAATTCGGATGTATGTCACCGTCATCGGCAACAGCGACCGCGAGCGTTTCTCACGAATAGAGTGTTCCGGGGGAAGCCTGGAACGGAAGTAAGGAGGTAAGAGGCCCTGGCGCAAGAGAGGGACGACGCTGGTGGAAGTGTGAGAAATCACCGAAAATGTGAGGTTCCACCGCGCGATTTCTCATACTGTCCCTTGCGTCCGTCATCTTTGTTGCGGCTTACTTTCGTTTGCGCCTCTTCGGAGTACTCTATTCGAACTCTGTCGTCGCTGCGGGGCCCCGAGTCCTAAAGGACAGTCCGCAGCTGCTGCCGCCAGCCCCAACCCAGCGGCTGGTGGCCGCGTGTGCCCGCCACTTGTGGGGCACTACCCTTTTAAAGGAGGCACACACGGGGCGGTGCCGGGCCGGGCCGGGGTATGCTGGGCAATGTATGCAGTAATCAGCCCTTAATGAGCCTATGGCTGCCCGTGGTCGGCTGCCTATGGGCCCTCTATCTACATGAGCGCCGGGCACGCCACGGCCGTTAAGCGCCGTCCAATAACATCTGATAGCGGCCAAAAGGCCCAAAGGCTGCTAAAGGCTCCGGCCTGCAGCCGCAGCGACGGGACGCCTGCGGAGGCGAAGTCCAGCGGAGACCGCGAGGGGAGCCACGCAGAGCCACGTAACTCGCAGCCGGCCGCGGCTGACTTACGGCCCAGCCTCGGGCCCTGCCGACCGGCCCCTGCGCGCACCTCAATGACATAAATGGAGCCTTAATTAGTTTTTGCGTGCGGAGAGATTTATACTAAAAATGTTGGGCGACGGAGCAGAAATCGAGTGCGCAGCGGGCGGGTCGGCTGTGCCTGTGCCCCAGGGGCCCCAAAGGGTGCGGGGGAGGCCGGAGGGGTGCGGAGGGGGCGCGGGGCACATAACTGGGGGCATTGGGGTGTATACCTACTCGGCGTTTTGTTTAGGGGGAGCCACGAGCACCATGAGACATCATTTTCATGATAGACGGTGTTCAGGGGTTGGTCCAAACATACAACCGCCGAAAAAAACTCAATTTTAATTTTTCTCAAAATTTAAAAAAATCGTGCTTTACCTGTTTTTTTCCCAAAAAATTTTGTGTTTCAAATTATGCCTCAAATTGGTATGGACCGATACGGGAGGTCTAAAGAAGTACTGGGGCAGCCTTTAGTTGCTCGCTAGAACGTGGGATCCATAGGTTAGCGAGAGGTGTAGTTTCGGCTCCCGTGTTGCGGCGGTTCGGTTCCCGGAGCCGGGCCGAAGTGGTGGGGGAAATTTACCCAAAGGACCCATGCGCGCAGGAAAATTAAGAGACCATAGTCGTCGCGGTGGTCGCATAGCAGCAGCACTTTGGCCGGGCCGGCCGGGGGCCGCCGGGGGCCGCCGGGGGCCGCCGGGGGCCGCGGGCCGGAAGGGGTGGGGCGGCGCCGCGATCCCGAGGCATTCGGCTAATAAATTACAGAAAAGTGAAGGCAACTTTCGGGTCCGGGGTGGGAGGGGGTTAAAGACTCTGTACGCGGACTTTTAGAGAGGGCGGCGACGGCGTAGCGATAGAGAGGGCCGGTCTGGGAGCGGCGAGCACAAGACGTGGCGCCTGCCGGGTAGGCAACCGTGACTTGTGCATACACGCGTGTACTGCGGACTGGTCTACCCTAGGACTCGCAGGCGTCGTTGTTCGTGCCGTGTGGTGCCGTTCGCGGTGTGAGGAGTGCAGGCAGCTTGGGTTAGTGCATGACGCTTGGCCGGTCCCACCTGGCTTGGAAATGAAGTCATATACGGATATGAAATTAAGAAACACGGCAGGCATTATATGAAAAGTTAATGCTAGGGAGACGCAACAACTGTGAGCGTCTTATTTGGTTTGGTGGCGCGGCGGGCGAACTGGGGGCGATTAAGGGAAAATATGCAAGGGGGTAATTATTTCACACATGTGTGGCGAAGGAGGAAGGAAGGGCGAAAGAAGGAGAGAGATGGCGTGGAACGAGAGAAGGAGAAGCCAGAGGCGAAGGCGAAGAGTGTGTAATGATGGCGACGGCGTATTAAACTTTCAAAACTTCGATGATTACCACAGTAATTAACCTACAAACTTTGCATATGTGGACGACGGAAAGAGGAAGAGAGGTTGGCAAAGTAGTGCTGCTTGTTTTGCACCCCGCAGGGAGCGCAGGGCAGCGCAGGGCACGCTGCCATGGCCTCCGACATGGGCTCTGTCCGTTCAAAATATATATGCTCCATTCGCGAGTGGGAAAACTTATACGAGCTGCACGCGCACTTCATGCTGCGAGTACGGCTGCATATAGCGAAAAGGGAAAAAGCTGAAATCCGGTTAGAGAGAGAGAGAGAGAGAGAGAGAGAGAGAGAGAGAGAGAGAGAGAGAGAGAGAGAGAGAGAGAGAGGAGAGAGAGAGAGAGAGAGAGAGAGAGGGGGGGGAGGCGTGCGGGGGCGTGGCCGCGCGCCTTGCCGCACCGCGTCACCAAGTGATCGGATTATGACGCCGAGTTGGTTTTGGCGCCCTCTCCACCGGATCCTGCCGGAGCGTGGCAGGGCGCTCTGACGCCGCAGCAAAGTCACAGTCGGCTCGGCGGCGGTGGCGGGGGTGCCCAGCACAGCCCAGCCCAGCACAGCCCAGCCCACCCTAAACGGCTCTCATCCAGCCCCTAAGTCCCCCGCCGCCTCTCCCTCCCTGCCCAGCCACTGCGCTGACGCAGCCGCCCCGCTCCGCACAGAGCCGCTCTGCTCCGGGCTGGTCCTTTGTTGATCGGTTGTATGCATGGGTTATGCATGGCTGATGTCATATGTTGCGGCCGGTGGCCGGCGGGGAGGCCGAGGCGAGGGGGAGGGGGAGGCATGAGAGGGGCCGGGCCCGGCCGGTGCCTCTGTGCTGCAGCGGGACGTCACCGCCGTCTGCGGGCCCTGCAAGCCCTGCAGGCCCTGCGGCAGGACAGCGGCAGCCTGAGCTGCGGGCTCCGAGGCTCTGCCATGGCTCTGCGCGTCGCTATGCATTGTGTCCGGGAGTCGTGTGCCGAGTCGATTGCACGGAGCAGCGCATGGGCAGCGGTGCGGGTGTGTGGTGAGCAAAGGTAGGGCGGGGGCGGCTGGGGGCGGCTGGGGGCGGTGGGGGTGGGTTAGTCAAGTTGTCAGAGTTCATCAATTTGAGCCCCAGGCTCAGTTTAGGTGACGGCAGGTCGCCGAAAAGTACCGCCCAAAGCATGATCGCTAATAATAAAAATAAAATAATATAATAATTTTAAAAAGCAAAAAAAAAAAAACACTCAGAAAATCGGACCTATAGCCTAGAGCTACCAAGGTCCAGGACTTCATCCAAGGCGATAGTCTCTTGCACGAAGCTTCAATGTAGCCTGGGTCAAAGTCGACAACCTTTGCAGTAGTTCAAAACTGGAGTTCTAAACTTCCTTCCATCCTTCATCGAAGACAACATTTTTCTGGGGGCGGCGGGGATAAATAAATTTCAGTCGGCACGACGCGGCGTTAAATTTGCAACACGATCCCTGCTGAGAGGGACGCGTGCAGGACACGCTTCCCACACACTTCGTCACAATGGGCTTCCATCAGCAAAGGATTAGCGGCGGAGGCCCAGCGGGCTGCGCGGGCTTTGACTTTGATCGAGGCGCACAACCCCCGCCCCACCCCGCCCCACCCCATCCCGCCCCACCCTGCACTCGGCACGCGACATCACACCACGACCCTCCAGTAACTGGTCTGCGGCCTGACTGCGGATACGTGGGTGTATCTGGAGCGGTTCGGGGTTAGACTACTGTGATTGCCACTTGCCAGGCGGTGATATCATTGCTAAACCTTTGGCGGCGTGTGACCGTAAGTAAATTATGACGCGGACTTAGGAAAAAAACTATTTTTTTTCTGATATTTTTTTTTAAGCGACAAATACCTATGAATGAGTTTTGCAGTTTCTGCGCTCCAGAAAATGTTTGACAGATTTTCGTATTTCTGCGGACGTGTGTTCGCTCGTCATCCATCCAGACATGTCGATCAGAAACCACCGTAACGACATGTATCTCGAGGTACATTTTTTGATTTGCGTCCGACGCGGAAAGTGCGGAATGTGTGGCAATCGAACCCACACCCTTAATTCTGAATACTCTGCTCAATCATATTTGAATGCTTACGGGGTATTCTTGGCAACTCTTCTAGTTGTATACATCCCAGTCTACCAGCATCCCCTATCTTCTCTACGCATGGGATTCAAGGCTCGCGGTAAAGATAATTTGCTTGGCACCAAAATGAGAATATAACCTAACCTATACTTCCCGCGAGTGTATTTGAGCCTTGCGTGAAAGCATTCAGAACTGAGGGTGCACCAGGCCTGCGCAGCCTCGCAGGAAGACTCGGGCCCACGCTGACGAGTTTCGCCTCCCTCACACACTGCAAGTGAGAGGACGGGTCACGCGGTTTGTAAACGCTCCCTGGCCTGCCGCAGGTGTGTCGCATCCCCCGAGGCCGCCGTGGCAGGGTGGCTGGAGCACCTCCTGCTATACGTGTAGTGCACGCCGAGCACCGTAGTACACTTTGGCTGTGCTCGAGTCGGCCGCCAGAGCAAACAAACCATTGTCGATGGGATTGTCAAGCCTTGCTGTTATTATTCTTATGGCGTGGCCCGCCCCGCCCCTCCACCCTCGTCTGACAGATGATGTCCCCCCCCCCCCTCTCTCTCTCTCTGTCTCTCTCCAACACACGCACCCCAATGCGGGGGAATGGATCTACGGCAGGCTGCTCTACATGAAAAACAAATATGGTCCCTGTAAAAGGATATCCGACGCCTGGTTCACACAGTGATTTGGGATCAAGGCAAGATCGGCAATTAATCAGCGCGGAGCGGAGCACTTGTCGATCCCATTCCAGCCCCCTCCTAGAGGCACGCCGCCGAGTGGGAGGGGAGGCTGGTGTGGCTCCGGCCCGCCCCCGCCCGCCTCCGCGCACCGCCCCCGCGTACCGCCCCCGCTTAACGCAGTGCTTCGCAGCGGCTCTCAAAATAATGCCCGTATATTACCATCCATCACGCGGCCAACAAATCCTTCCTGTTTTTGGAAAGACTGACATTTTCCCATGGATCTGTCGCCGTAAAGCTTAATTTAAAAATATATGCGGGAGATCAGGTGCATGGAGGATTTCCAAAAATGTGCGCAGGAAATAGAGGAACAACCGCCCCAAAAAGATTAAGAACCCACTCTGGTGTACTGTTGCGAGTTCCCACAGCCTGGTTTGCCTGCTATGGACTCATCTACTCAAATTTAAGCCAACTGGGTCTAGGACAGATCTTGGGGAAATCAGAACAACGGACTCAAGGCTGAAGAGAGATCTTCGGGGCTGGAGAGGGGGATGACGTGAGAGCGAAAGGGATGGAGGCAGTTATGGGGGGGGGGGGGAGGTGTCCACGCGCATAGTCCTCTATAACCCCCGCGCTGCTTGAATGGCTGGGAAGCGCGAAAGAATAAATTAACGGGAAATGATATGGTTTGTCGGGGCTGGTCGCTTTGCAGCATCGTGCAAGTGTCGTCCGAGCTCGTAAGCACCGTTTGATGACGCTGCCCCGCGGCAGGCCTGCCAGTGTGGGAAAATCACAAACTCCAGTCGAAAATTAACGGGATAGAGTACTGCGGAGGAGCCCGTAACGGAAGTAAGAAGTCGTAATGAAGAAGAAAAGCGGAAACAGTATGAAGGGGAACCGCAGCAGAGAGTATCTCCGCCACGGCGTCGGCCACGAGCCAACTCAAAATTACTGGAGCCTTAGCTCTCGCTGACGATATGTCACGACCACTTGGTAGGGTCAGACAGCGCAAAACTACCCCGCGCGGACTTGAGATTTGAAACCCTCGGATTCGCGTAATAGAGCTGCGTTGTGTGACCCTACCAAATGGTCGCGACATATCGTCAGCGAGAGCTAAGGCTCCAGAAATTTTGAGTTGGCTCGTGGCCGACGCCGTGGCGGAGCTACTCTCTGCTGCGGTTCCCCTTCATACTGTTTCCGCTTTTCTTCTTCGTTACGACTTCTTACTTCCGTTCCGGGCTTCTCCGGAGTACTCTAGTGATGTATATATTTCAAAATCCCAAAGATCAGTTCATTTCTGGACATCGCATGTGGCGTCACAAAATTTAGTAACGACCCGATCACTGGGATCTTTTTACAACGTACGCTGTAACGCAGTTGCAAAATTTTGTCACGTAACGCTGCAAAGTTAGAAACAGTGCAGCATCGTCATCCCGACACGTGCCGTGTCACGAGACGTGTCAAGAGACGCCTGCCTGTCTGCCTGTCTGTCTGTCTGTCTGCGCGCTGTCAATCATGAATGAAGAGCGCCTCGTTAGGGTTGTTGCGCTGACGAGAATCCAAACAACGTAAACTTTTGGTGCATCGCGGTGTGCTGCTTGCGGTCCTGAGGCACGTGTCCTGTGCCCCCCGGAGGCTCCTCTGGCCCTCCTGGCCTGGCCAACCCCCCTCCCACAGGCCGCGCCACCCCTGCTGCTGCAACAACAACATCCCCCTACTAGCGGGGCAGTCAGTGACTCGAGTTGATCAGGTTATGACTGAAGCCAATTTTCCCATACACACCCACTCCCGGGGGTGGCGGGGCGGGGCGGGTCCCCGTGGGTCCCAGCCCTCCCCTCCCCTCGCAGCATCCGCACCCCTCCGCGCCACTCCCTTATAAACTGTTTACTTGAATGGGTAATTTCATCGCCAGCGCCATCCACGCGGAAACCATATAGACCGCCTTAAAAGTCGGCCGCCCTGTCGCCATGCCTGTCGCCCTGCCGCGCCGCGCGTGGCTGACGGCAGCGGCAGAGTAATGTTTCACCCACGAAAGGGCCATATTTCCTCCCCCAATATACATTTTCAGTCTCTTTTTTTTCTCTTTCGGACAAATTCAGAAAAAAAAATTAAATAAATAATGCCTCCGCGTAAATTTTAAAGACAGGCTGAGTGTGTATTTTTACAGTGTCCCCACACCAGCGTGTTGTCAGCCTCCTCTCTATCCCCGCCGACCGTAACAGAACCCCCTCCTCCCTCCCTTCCTCCGTTTCTTCCCTTCCTGACAACTTTGCGGTACACCCCGGCGGAGACAGAAGTTTGGCTGCAGCCGACGCTCCGCCCCTCACCCACCCACCCACACGGTAGGTCCTTCCCCCGCGCGGGCAGGGAAGCAAGGGCCGTTATGACACTTGGGCCTCTCTCTCTCTCTCTCTCTCTCTCTCTCTCTCTCTCTCTCTCTCTCTCTCTCTCTCTCTCTCTCTCTCTCTCTCTCTCTCTCTCTCTCTCTCTCTCTCTCTCCCTCTCTCTCCGTCGCCGCCCCGGCCCGGCCCGGCTCATTCATCTTGTCTCGCTTTGGCGCTCTCCTCCGCTCCGCTCGACGCTTGACTGACGGGGAGGCGGAGGCGGGCTGGCGGGCGCAGGGTAGGCAACATCCTCCGGGCTGCGGCCTCCCGGTCCGGCGTGTGGCCTACCTCCCGGGCGGCGGGCCCCAGCCCCCAGCGGCTCCAGCGGCTCCAGCGGGCCGCCGTCGACGAGACCGAGACCTGCAGTCTGGAAATGATGAAGAATGCCCGAGTGAAATGAGATGCCGCCATCTTCGTTCTTCGTCACTCTCCCCTCTCCTCCCAGCTTCTCCGTCTCTCTCCTTCTTTATCGTACTGCCAGCTTTGTGTGTTGTCTCCTGCCCCCCTCTCTCTCTCTCTCTCTCTCTCTCTCTCTCTCTCTCTCTCTCTCTCTCTCTCTCTCTCTCTCTCTCTCTCTCTCTCTCTCTCTCTCTCTCTCTCCTTGTTCTTCTTCCAAGCCCTCACCCACCCCCTCGTACGCCTCTTCCTTTCTCTACCTTTCCCCGCTCTCCCTCCCTGCTTTCTCTTCCCAACAGCCATTCCCTATTATTGTTTGTCATAAATTCTCTTTATGTGCTTTTAGCAAGTCGTCTAGCTTGTAAAGCGAACGCCCCCCGCCGCCGCTGTCCTCGGTGGCTCACTGGCCTGCTCCAGTTTCACCCGGGGACTGGGCCTGGGCCAGGGCAGAGCGCCACGGGTGCGAAAAGGACCCACGATGATACTCGCGAGGCGACCCCATTGGTGAGACAGGGACGGAGCACGCAGAGGTCGTGAAGAGCGTCGCCGGGCGTCGCGGAGGTCCCATCACATCACTCGCAGTTTTTCTCTGCGGCAGTCGTCGCGCTGTGGTATTCGTTCTCATTATGATATTACTGGGCCATTGTCTCCTTTCAGGGACCGAGGCAAAAAAACCTCTTCAGGCGAAGGGCAAACCGGCGGCCGGGACGGACACCACGGCAACACTGCCGGAGAGAAAAGGCGGGCAAGAATGAAGAGAAAGGGGTGAGCGGCGAGCTGCCGCTGCTACCGCCGCCGCGGGGGTGGGCGTGGGCGTGGTAGTAGTTGCACACCAGCGCTCCACCGGAAATACGGGCGGAGATGGAACTACTGGTTAATTTCCTGTGGAGACGCGCGGAGCTTCTCTGCTGTCTCTTTCTCCCCCCCCCCCCCTCTCTCTCTCTCCCTCTCTCTCTCCCCCTCCCCCCCCCCCCTCTCTCTCTCTCTCTCTCTCTCTCTCTCTCTCTCTCTCTCTCTCTCTCTCTCTCTCTCTCTCTCTCTCTCTCTCTCTCTCTCTCTCTCTCGGTCCGCTATATAGGCACTGCCTGTACCCCGTGTGAGGGCGGCAAGAGAAGCAGGGCTGCTCTGCCGCTGGAAGGGACTCAATCTGGAAGGGACAGCGAGCAGCAGTCCTGGGAGGCGGAGGGGGTTGCAGAACATGGGCTGCGGGTGTGGACGGACAACGACGCAATGAAAGCTGAGCTGAACGTGACGGGGGTGGGCGGGAGAAGGGGTTCCGAGGTGGTACAGTGGGGGTGGCGCGGGGGGGGGGGGGGCACTAAGAGGTTGCCCCGGGCTGCACATGCCTAGCCTCGCGCAGGCCAGCGCCCCCCCATCCACCCCCCTCCAAAAAAAGAGGATGCAAATTTCATCGTTGTTTGCGCAGGAGAAGCAGCGCGAGGCGCCGTCGTCTTGCTCCCCTTATTAATTTCCCCGTCCCTCGACTTGCGTACTTCGCGAGCAGCAAAAGACCTTTTTACTCGACGGTCGGAGGCGGCCAAACAGTACGCGGAGGACGATGGGATGGAGAGCGCGGTGCAGCGTAGCGGCTGAGGAAAGGGTTAGGTACGGACCGGAGACATGCAACCGCAAGAAATCTCTGGCGACCATCGTGCTTGCCGAGAAGAAGAAGAAGAAGAAGAAGAAGAAGAAGAAGAAGAAGAAGAAGAAGAAACAAGCAGACGGGACGGATCCTCCTCAGGGAAATGCGCAGGGTCAGGGCGCGGGGGTCGCGAAGCATGAGAGAGAAGCGCGAGGGCGGAAGAAGGAGAGAGAGAGAGAGAGAGAGAGAGAGAGAGAGAGAGAGAGAGAGAGAGAGAGAGAGAGAGAGAGAGAGAGAGAGAGAGAGAGAGAGAGAGAGAGAGAGACCGAGCGGGAGAAAGCAAAAGAAGAGAGCGGGACGATTAGATGGATGGATTGCCGGCGTCGCGAGTCGAAATCTCGGCCGCCTCGAGTTTAAGCCTTTGCAGAGTGCGATAAGGCTTTGATAAATGACTTGCGTAGGGTCGGCCCTCCCCTCCCCACCCTCACTCCCGCGCACACTTGCTGCCCCCCCCCCTCCCTCCCTCCCTTCCTGCCCCACCACCGCTACCGCCCTCCTCCACCAGTGGCGTGCGCGCGGGGGCCTCCCCAAAAACAATGGCGAGAGCAGATGGCGCGTTTGTTGCCCGAGTCGCGTCTCGTCGCGAGATACCGCCCCAGCCCCGCCATCGCCGCCGGACCGGGCGGGGCGCAGCGGGGCGCAGCGGGGCGGGGATCATGACCGGAAAAGGATGCAAAAGACCTCCGCCCCGTTCCGTTTTCAAGCAGCAAGGAGCTCGCAAAGCGCAGGAGGCGCGGGAGCAGGAAGGAAGCAATAGAGGGCCGCGGAGGAGGCGTAAGCACGCTGACTGGCCCTCGGTAATTGTGATCAGGATGGCGGAAGTGATGTGCACTTCCGGTTTCGCGTCTGCCGTCGAGATCTTTGTCGACACGACTCAAGCATCGGGTATATTTTTAAGGTGACGGTATGGTTTTGGCGACACGTCGCACCGCAACAGCCGGGCGGGTGGGCGTGGCCCGTGGCGTGGCATAGCAGGGTAGCAGCCACGGCGGTGATCGGTTTATATTCGATCTGCTGCGCGCTGATGTCTTGGCGTAATCTCCCCTACCTCCCACCCCCTATCCCGTTCGGCCGCACACGACGATGTTGAGGTGCGCGCGAGAGCCTCTTCGCCTTCTTTCCCCCCTCTAAAATTATAGTCTATACGAGTATTTGAACCCCATACAGTCAGGGCATCTGTTTTGTTTCCATTTTTCAATCGGGTCGCGCATCCTGATTCGACACGATCGGTCGCAGGGGCGTAGCCAGACTTGGGTTTCGGGGGAGGATATGCCACGCTATGTGCCTACACTCAGGCGTTTGTTGTCCAGGTTGCCTACCCCGGTCGTCGGTTTCAGAGGGTTTGACATCCCCTCCCCTCCCCCTCTCGGCTACGCCCCTGATTGGTCTGGTGTGCACTGCGGGGCAGTATGTATTTTTCAGCTGCAAAAGATTCAACCGTTCTCCAGCAGAGTCAGAAGACAGGTGACCGAGACCACTACCATGCACATTCACATACGCGAGAAACAACACATTCATATACAGGTTCCCCTAGGGCTATGGCAAATTGCACAGGCGTAGGTATGAGAAATTATCATATCTCAACAGCCTACCGGCCTGCGCCCAAACGGCGCCGGCTGGAGCCAACCATGACGTGCGGGCTGGTCCACCCTAACACTCGCGGACCGCGGGCCGACGCAAGTTTGCACCCGGGCACCGCCCCCCCACACTGCAATAAAGTTCCGAATAGAAAATAAAAGGACTCGTGATGTGTGTACGTTTTGCCCTGCACAAGGTCCCCCTCCCCCTTTCCTCTCGGTCCCCAGCAGTATTATGAGCCTTGCGCCTGCCTCTGCCAGCCTTCGGCTGCCTCTCGCCTGCCTACCCTCCCCCTGCAGCCTCCCTGCTGCTGTCCCTGTCCATAGGGGAGCAAATGTCTGCCTTGTGCTACCACGCCACGGTGGCGGGGTGGGGCGGTGAGGCGGGGCGGAGCGGGGGTGTGTAGGCTCGAGTCGTCCTTGATTCTCGCAATCTAGACCTCTGACGGCGTCTGATAAGAGAACGCCACGCCGCAGATAGCGCCACGGCACACAGCTTGCATCCCCCACGCCCCCCAACCCCCTCCCTTGCCACTTGCCACCCCCTCTCCCTACTCTTCTCTTCCTCGTCCTTCTAAATACATTACACTGTTTGCTTTATGCATCGTGATCTTGGTCACTTTAAATAAACAGGCTTTCTGGGACGACCTGCCTGGTCATACGGAGTCCAAATCTTTGCCGGTAACGGGGACCCGGGAGGGCTGGCATAGCGGGCGGATCACAGCGCGGAGGAGAGGAGAGGGGGTGCAGAACCTACGCGGGACCAAGTTGACAGAAAAGAAGATGGAAGTCGCCTTTTGCGAAGGAGAGTGCGGCCCGGCTGGGCGACAGGGACTGTGAGACCTACCCCTGCTGAGAGCCGCCGCCCCGCCCCCACCCCTCAGCTCGCAAGCCGTCCAAGGAGTCTGCTCTGCGGATGGGCGGAGGCGGGGGCGGCAAGGGAGGTATGAGATAATATCACAAGAAGAATAGGGGTCGCTCAGAGATGCCCAAGCCCAAGCCTGCTGTGCATCCCTCTCTCCTTCTTTCTCGCTCACTCTGTCCGTTCGAGTCGACGCTCTAGCTCTATTTCGTTTCTCTTTCATTCTCTCCTTCTAGGTTTCCCTTCCGGTCTGCCCCCCCCCCCCCAAAAAAAAGAAGAAGAATAAAATAATAATAATCTTAATTGGAGAGCTATATTTCCCTTGCAATCCCTGATCAAAATTAGCGCTTGTGTGTATTGCTATGGCAGGAATTGTAAGGAGGATTGGAAAAGTGAAATATTGGTAGTCTACCGGTCACTTCACACTTCATAGCATTACCCCACGCCAAAAGCCCCGTGCACGCAGAGTACTGACACAAAATAGACCCAGACCGAAAGTACTTCTCTAACATACGATCCTAGCTGTTCAGACAATTCAGTGATAAATTACTGTGAATGGATAAAAAGGAACAAAAATGGGGGAAAACAAAACTAAGTTCAATTTGACTTTTAATTTTCTAAATTACAAACATATTATCACTTGGACTTACTGAACTAAAAGTTAAACAACGCACTTAAATAAACCATTTACACAGCAGATATAAAAACCAAGCATGGAACAATTTAATTTTTACACTAATCAACTAATTTTACATATTAAAAGAAAAAAGAATAAGAAACAAAAATAAACAGATAGTTTGGCTACTTATATATTTTGAGGATCCCCAACCCAAGCAACACAAAATAGTCATGGCATAGTCATTTGAAATCATTTTGACGTCCCATAGATGTCTTTGGCCCCAAAAATTCATCTTGAAGGCAAAATTGGGGCTAAAGTGACGTCAAAATGACCTCAAGTGACTATTCCATGACTAGTACATGTCATTTGATTAAGTTTACTCAATTGCACATTTGTTACTGAAACTTCATTATAGCTGCTAAGATATCTTAGAGGAAGTTATCTGCAGATGTCACTGGGGTTCTAGCTGATTCTAAAATTTGTTTAATATTGTCATTTTCCCTTAAATCCACATTTTTCTTTGCAATTATCTGAGAAATACACATTTTCATGAAACGTATTTCCTTTATATTCTTTTCTGCTGCTTTCTTCAATTGAAGAGTGCTAAGGAAACAATAAATGGGAAGTTTACAACAGGACTACACATGTCAAACACTACTTCAACTTCACAAAGTGACTGGAATGGCATCAGAATCTTACCTATCAGAGTCAGCAGATGAACTTGATTCAAGCTTAGCCTGGTTATCCTTGAGAGATATTGTGTACTCTACAAGCTTATCTAAGAGTCCACTGATAGCATCTTTTTGGACCAATCTCTCACTCCTGATACTTTTAGCTAGCTCATACAGTTTGGCCTGGTTGGCACAGTGTTCTTTAAGCATGTCATCAAGCCCACTGAAAAAGAGCTTTACATTTAGCAAAGCACCAAAATTCAGTCGAACCTATACTTTATATCTCACAATATTCAACCTACTCATACGGTCCTTCACTGCTCAGTAACTCAAGTGCAAGTGTGGATATCTTAATTTCTTTCAGCATCTCCTCTTGGATACTTAAACGGTCATACTGCTCTTCCATTTTATCCAGGCTTTCAATGACATCTGAGAGTTCTGACCGTTTCGCAGTCGGGTTGTTTACACCTACAAACAGACCATTCACCACAATCATAAAAGTTATTTATTAAGAAAAGGGAAAAAAACTCTCCCAAATGCTACCTGCTAATGTGTTTGCTGACATCAATAGCAGCCGAGAACGCAGTAATTTACACTTTGACAGCACTTCGTCATATCTTGCAGCTGTCTCTGCAAACTCCATTTCCTCATTTGAAATACCAGGTTCTTGCACGTCATCTCCATCCATAACTCGGCACCCAAGACGGCAATGGTTTACCAAAAGCACGAAGGATAGTGGCCTATATAGATACAACGAAAATTACACAATTAAAACGGCAAACTTGAGGTTAAGGTTTCCTACTTTAAAATAATGATATCTTCACTATCTTCAAGAAATTATGCTGGAACAAGAACCGTGACTAAAGACAGGGATGTACTAGTCTGCCGTTATATTTCTCCTATGATCGACAGTTTGACAGTAAAATACATTTGTTTGATTTGTTTTGCTTACGGCTATTGCGGCAGTTACGCTTTCGGCTTCCTGTCAGATTGCTCAGATTGCTGTCACTCTCTTTTCGCGCCAAATTGCTATTCACACGCAAGAGTGTATTTACTCACATTTTCCTTCTCTTCACGTAAAACTACTTGTTAGCCAGCGGTTGCTACGAAAGGATATAATTGTTTCATTATGTCCGAAGAGAAAGAAAATCTAGATATTCAAAACGCCGAGGAAGAAAAGGCTGAAAAGCTCTTGAAGCTCCCATTGTCACGTATCAAAAGTATCATTAAGATGGATCCAGATGTGAATTTAGCAAGTCAGGAAGCTGTATTCTTAATAGCAAAATGCACCGTAAGTTGCCTGTGGAATATCTTTTACTTTCTGTTCCTCGTTTCGGCTTGTAGCAATGGGTTTCAATTCTCTGAAATATTTTCATTGCATGGTAAAATCTTGAACTTCCAGAACTATTGTGTATGCCATGCTTGTAGTTGTCATTCAAACTTCATGCTGCTCATTTCTGCTCCAGTATGATGGTATAGCTCTGAAAGAAAGTTGATAAAGAAAAGACTTGCACATGAGTATCTGCATATTAATTTCATTTGCAGTTTTCAGTTTGTATTGTGCGCACGCCCCATTCCTTTAATTATTATTTTAATTTGCCCTGTCACTTGAAATCTTTAAGTTTATGGTTTTCTGTTGCAGGAAATGTTTATTGAATCACTTTCTAGAGAAAGTTATACTCACACTGCACAGTCTAAGAAGAAAACAGTGCAGCGAAAGGATCTGGATGCAGCCATCGCTTCATCAGACTCGTTATTATTTTTAGAAGGTGCTATAGACTCATAACCCTTTAAATATTTGAATTATAATATCCTAGCTATAAACAAAATACAAAATTGTTTGGAAGAAAATTTTAATTTAGTGTTCATGTTTTATGTAATTTCTAATAATTTAGTTCTTAAATTCTATATAATTTCTTGTCTTGTTTGATGACTTTTAAAAATATTGCTTAGGATGCTCAGGTAATAGCAACGTCTGAAACACATTGGTCAAGTGATCAGGCTTTTACTCATTATGAATAGATGGTTTTTTATTTTACTTCCATCAATACTGCTGGATTGGAATAGGAGTGGAAAATAAAGAGGAAATAGCATTTTGTCACTGATCGATCTTTATTTTATTTTTTTAGTTCCATGTCACTTTGATAATAATCACAATGTACGAGTATCCAACCACTAGGAAGCTCCATTGATAACACTAGTGTACCTGAAAACTGGAAGGAATAGCACTTTTGAAATCATTAACATAAATGTGCAACCAATGAGGAGACTTCAAATTGTTTGAAGCAAACCCAGTAATCTTAATTGAACATGACTTCCACTGCAAGAAATGATTGCTCAATCAAAATACAAGTCAGGCTCAGATACGAGCACAATGTCAATTACTCAACTGAGAAAGCAAAAGAAATGGCAGAGAAACCCCCATCAAAAATCCCTTAGAACAGCAGTCAGTAGTAACATGAATGTCTTTTTTCCAATACAATCACATAAAACTTAAATACATATGTCTTTACAAATGCTTTCACATTGAGGTTTGTGTTTAGAAATCAAAGGTTACTTACTATTATACTACATCACACCAGGTCATTTAACTTAATTCCAATAATGCTCCAAAGCACCTAGTACGTTTTCAAATCCAAAACTTAGTTTGAATATTACATGAAATTCACATCATATGCTGCAATATTCTATACTAAAAAATTCTGAGACTGAACAACTGAAGCCACGTCAATCATGAGTCAAAACAAACTGTTAATGTAATATGAATGAAACAATAATACAAATGTGTGAATCTGTGAACACATCTGTGAATCAATCTAAATGTGTTTTGTTACTTGAACTCTTTGAAACAAATGGAAATTGTACCTCCCTATCCTGCACCAAGTAACAGTAAGAAAACAAAAGAAAATTTCATAAACTTACTGAACAGAACTGCAAAGTGCTTTCAATCCTAAGAATAACTTTAAACAAAAACAAAAAAAAAAACAATAGAGAGAAAAGAGGTGGAGAGAGAAAACCAGGCAATAGCTCACAAGGATAGTATAAAAAATAATACTACCAAACCATCTGTCCTAGCATCCCAAATCCCCGTCTTTTTAGCAATACCAGAATTATAGATATAATTACAGCTTGATGCAAAGCTTAAGTGTCATGTTCTAGGGTTGCTTTAACAAGAAAAAAATAAGACTTAAAACTAAGCATGTTGTGATGGTCCTAAGTAACGCATTTCAAAAGGTAAGGAGTTCTACCTCCTTTCCAATCCTCGTCATTTGAAATTTTTTTAAACCTTTCTTACAACCACAGAAGGCCTACAATCTTATGAGCGTCAAGTGAAGGAAATATCTCAGAATTCAATCCAAGAACTCATGATGAAATAACACATTCACCAGAACAGAAAAAATAAAAAATCAGAATTTCCACAACACTTGTAATTAAGTTAAGTGACCCTGCTCACTCACACATCTCTTACATCAAGATTAATAGTAGCTATTAGCATCACAAATTTAATCATTGTTTCAGGAGTTATCAACACCAAGTAAAGTAAATTTTATTTGTTGCGCTTTCCTTTTTTACGGCTGCGTGCTGCATCTTGGCGATTAGGAACATTCATGCCTCCAGAGCTGTCTCCAGCACCAGATGCTCCCTTGCTTGCTCCTCCAGCCTGGTTATAGAGAGAACTGAGGAAGTTTTCTAAGTCTGGTTCACTGAAATCAAGAACAATGTACATAAAGTTACATTTTTTTCACATTAGTATAAAATATTGTTTTCTTGTAAGACAGTACAAGGAAAGGTTTGGCTAATTTAGTACTGGTATGTATGCATTAACATTTACCTGGGTGTTCTAGGACTCTGTTGGCGCTGACGTCCAAGCACAATGCGGTATTGGACAGTGTGAGAGTTGGGTTTGAGATGGCGAAGATTATTTGTTTGACATGAGGCCCAGTCAGTAATGTCATAAACTGCTCCCTCCATACAAGCATAATAATGCCACAAGAAACCCATAACCATTGTTTCAGCCCAAATATCGCCCTGCAAAGAAGAAAAAGAAAGCACGCAGGTTAATATGTATGCAAGTAAACATTTGCGGAAGTTTTGAATGGAATCAATCACAAGATCATGAATTTCTAACACACCTCCTTAGCAGAATGTTTAATCTTGCACTGAGCACAAAACCTTGCTGCAAAAGGTTTTCGGGGTACAGCTATTCTCTTGTGCCTCTTTCCACAGTTTGTGCACCTGTAGACAAATCATACATTTCACATTTATAGGCGAAGAGGACAGAAAACAATGCCCACAATGGTTTAATTTACCTGATAGTATTTGCAGCATACTCCATTTTCTGATGCAACTGGGACAACAGGTCACTTAATTCACTCCAAGCCTGCTCAACTTGTTGTGTTTCTGCTACATAACGGTCATACTCAGCTCTTTTTTCCTGGAAAATTGGATCATAACAAACATGAAGCAGCTAATTACATGACCAGTGGAACTAGAAATAACTGAATATGACTTACAGGCTCCCCAATCAACTCAAAAGCATGAACAAGAATTTTAAAAGCCTCCTCTGCACCTGGCTGATTATTTTTATCCGGATGAACAAGGAAAGCTTGTCGTTTGTAATATTTTTTCACATCATCATCAGTACAATTTGGTGTTACTCCTAAAATGCTGCAAATCACAAACAACATCCAGTTAGTAATGTAAAATTTACTTGTAACTCAACAGATTTGAAGAACAACAAATTACCTGTATGGGTCTTTGCCTTTGCAGGCTAGAAGTCTTTTCATTGCCTCTTCCCCAGTTGAGGGCATGGAAATATTTTGAGAAAGGCCACCAGGGATAACATTGTCCCTCCCATCGCCACCCCGGCCTCCTCGCTTTGACCCACTTCTAGAATTATCACCACGATCATCCTTTCCTAAACATCGACACAAGAAGCGCCAAATGCGAGATTGGCTAATTCGTTCCGGAAGTAAATGAGGTATGTGCCAAATGCACTTATGCATCCAACTTGCAGTACTGACTACCCAGTTCTCCCAAAATACCAAAGACCTGAGGGAGAAAAACAGATCATTTGTCAAGCTCTGTTCTCATTACCTTAAACATTGTGTTTAAAGAAAATGACTCACAAATGTAATGAGAGCCGCAAGCTCATCCCTACAACATCAGACAAAAGATGGAAAAACCAGATGATGGCTGCGAGAACCAGCTGTCCATACTTCTTCATGATCAGTGCTGAAATTGAAAGCGCAATTGTTATACAACCATACTGAAGGCAACCGAACGTGATGGTGAGTTAAGTGAGTTGGGGAACTTACAGGCTGCTGTCATTCCATCTTTCTTACGAGAACCACGGTGATTTCTCCTACCCTGAAGTAAAGCAGCTTTCTCTGCCATACTTCCCATTGAACCCCGACCAGAACGACCAGATAAGCCACTGTTGTTGCCTCCAGACGAGCTTTTGCCATCATTTTTACTTGATCCTTTAAAGATGGAGAAGAAAAAAAGAAAATATATATATTTGCCCTCCCAACACCACCTCTGCTGAGATCCTATTTGTATCTGCATCTTATGTATATTACATATTTATGATAAAAAAACAAACACAAGTACTCCAAATTGACAGAATACACAAGGACACACCTTTCCTCTCATCAGAACTGGAACGGGCTCCTTTACTTGGTCTGACTGATTTATCCCCTCTGCCTGGATTACCTGAATGGTTGGAGTGATTGCCCCAATGAGATCCATGGTTTGTGCCTAAATTGTTGTTGATGTGAATAGGACGCTTAGTTGGAGCAGGACCCATTGCACTACCAGATTTTGAGACTCCTGCACCACCAGGTGTTTTATGGTTGTTAAGGAATCCTTCGTCAGACACTGTAACACAGTAGAGGAAAAATAAATACATCTGATAGTACAGAGAAATCAGATAGAAACAAAGTTTGTTGATCAAATTATTTAAGCTGTGAAAATGCTTATTCTTAATAGGTAACTGAAAATTACCAGAACTTGAGGACAGCTTTGCATTTCCGCGAGTCCCAGATCGAACAGAGGATTTTTCTGTACCTTTCTTGTCGTTAGCTTGGGCATCCTTCATGCTGGATTCTGATGGGCTCCCAGCTTCTACAAAGGTACTAGAAACTTCCCCACTGCTGACATCACTTTCCAAATCATCCAAAGATACCCATCGACGTGAGAAAGATGTGGGTGAAGAGTTACCCAAGGCTGATTCATCAAGATCTCCACTGGATGATGAAGATAGACCAGAGGACTTTGGTGCCACAGGGGATGGCCCACTTTTATTGCCAAAGCCACTGATTAGATAAATTTACAACAATAAATTAGTAACAGTGTACTGCACACGTACTTGAACATAAAATATTTAAGATGCACATACTTAGGTTCCTCAGCACCATTGGAGTGCTGTCTCTTTAACTTCCCACTTGAGTGTGACACTCCATTACTTTTAGAGCTTTTACCCTTGCCACTAGTGTTGCTACTTGTGCTCTTTGGGCGCGAGACCTCTGCATTAATTTTATTAGTGGAATTGGTGGTAAGGGTTGAGCTGCAGTTGTTTTGAGTGTTCCCATTTGAAGAATTGAGACAGTTGGTAGGCATAGTTGGCTTCAGAGGGGATGGGGCTGGGGATGGAGTGGTCAAAACAGCAGAATATGATGGTCTCATGGGTCGAACTTCTGCAATGATGCGATTCCTGAAAATAATACTTTTTACTCAGCAAACATTAAAAAAAACAACACCCAAATTATTTGGCATTCCATAGAAAGATCAAAAAACAAACCTGCGAATACTCTTGTCATTCTTTTTGACTGGTTCAACCTCTTTCACACTTTCAGGAGTGGAATCATTACTTTCATTCAGAGCCAAGCCAAATGGATTGTAGCGCCCAGTTTGATTAGGAACTGTCCAGTTCCCAACTAAGTTCTGTATCAGTTGGTCCTGGTTCTGGGAAAAACTGGTTGAAGATGATGAACTTTTGATAACCTTTTCTTGCTGAGATTGGTTTTGATTTTGCTGATGCTGCTGCTGCTGTTGCTGTTGTTGTTGCTGCTGTTGCTGCTGTTGCTGTTGTTGTTGCTGTTGTTGCTGCTGCTGTTGCTGCTGTTGCTGCTGTTGCTGCTGTTGCTGCTGTTGCTGCTGTTGCTGTTGCTGCTGCTCAAGCTGTTGACGCTGAGCACGTTGAAGCAAATCATGTTGGTACTGAGGGTGTTGTGTCACAGCATATATGTGTTGTTGGAACTGCTGGTTCTGTAAGTGCTCATTGAAAAGGGTCTGTGTCGGCTGCAGCAGCCCGGGAGGACCATGATGGGATTGATGCTGCGGAGATTCGTTTTGGAGATGTTGCCTCATCATGGACTGAACCTGCGCAAGAATTTTTACACACATCTATGTAACACCAAATACCTTCCATTATAAGCCTTAAAGAACACAAGAGATCAATGCATGAATGTAAGCCAGTGTCTGTATTGAAAGACGTTTGAAATACAGAGTTAATGAATGAAACTAACCTGCTGAGATGGTAGTTCTCTGAAGAGACCGTAGTTGTTGGCAAGAGTACTTTGACTCACATCACCTTGATTTGAGTGAGGTCGAATGTGTTCAATAGGAGGCGGAAGAACACTGGTGACTGCAGTACCTGCATTTACAGGCAAATACTGAGGGTTGACAGTGCCCCCATGTCCACCGCTGTATCTCACTTTGACAAAATTTCCACCTCCCAGGTCAACCATGGTACCTCCTAAATCACCACTATCATTAAGGGCCGCAGCTTGCATGGGTTGGTTGAAAAATTCCTGTGCCTTGGCGGCAGCCTGGGGATCAACTTGGTAACCAGGAGGTGGCTGATCCGCCTGGAAGAAGACGGGCATCGCGGGCTCCCCTCCTCCCAGCATGAAGGTGTACGGAGGATTCTGTCTTCCAGGCGTCGTTCCTGGACCCTGACCCGGCCCTTGACCTGAACTCACTGATGCTTGCCCTGGACCTGGACCCTGCCAATTGGTCCACACATGAGAGCTGTGGGGAGCAGGTGCTACTGACTGTGCTTGTGGGGGCAAGCTGTAGCTCTGCCATTCTGCGGTCATGTGGTTAATGATGTCATCCAAAGGACTCTTCTTGCCTTCGTTTGCACGTTCCTCCATTCTTCGGGCGTTATCCTAGAGTCGAAAGGGTCCACCCAATCTCGCATCGCACCAAAATACACCCCTACAATACGTCCGTCTGACAAAGTATAAACATGTTTACAGCAGCCTTTCTGGGTTAGCTCGAGCAGAACGTCCCCCGCGGAACAACACAGAAGCCCGGGTCGTGCCAAGTACGATTTACAGACGTTTTCAAATTAGACGATTCAATGGAAATTCAACACAGAATCGTTAGTCCTCACAAGAATTTGTTACCATATGATTTATACATTTATTTCATAGCCATTTTAGGCCTACGCCACTGCACGACTGCACTGCACGGGTTGGTTGTGTTCTTGTTTGTCTTCTTCCGTCCGGTGGCACTAGCATGACGAGTGTGTCATCAACATTTACAGAGTACAGGGTCAGTGTTGATTTTTCATGTTTCATTAGTCTTGTAACTTCAATCTTAGATAATCTGACTTGCTCTTCTTTTCCCTCAGATTGAGCTGAGCCTTTAGGGTGGACGCATGGCAAACAGAAATAGATTGGTAATGGGGTCCAAGCGCCAAGGCTTACAGCAGTACAGCAGCTGCTGAGGGCTGCAGATGCAGACCAGCAGAGGAGCTGCAGAGAAGGGGGAGGGATTTTTATTTTAAGAGACATGTGAAGTTTCCTTGTTTATTAGTATTTTCAATATTTTACATAAAATACACTATACATAACAGATTGGGATTTTACAAGAAAAATATTTTGATGCAATGCAGTAAAAAATGTTGCGATGAAAAGGAATGCCTCCATAAAGTAGAACTGAATTGGAAAAGAACAGACACTTTCAAACCTATGCATTTCAACACAACAAGGGGGTAGAAGGGTGGAAAGGAAAAGCAACATCAATCAATTGCAAAGAATAAATCTTAATAACAATTTGATAATTTGACAGTTTGAATCACATCTTCAATATTCCTGAACAATTACAGTCAAAATAAGGCTTGCTCTGATCTGCTCTTACAGTTAGAGGAAGAGAGAATTGAAATCAAGTTCACATCTGAGAAAAAATAATCAAACTATGTTAAAAATTCTGGAGAGTTATCAAAATGTAACTTCCACTGAAGCAGGTGGTTCTGGGCTTGGGGTTGAGCTAGATGAACTCATTGAGTCTTCTTTAGTGCTATGCTGACTTCCATCCTTCTCTTTTTCCTTTTCTCTTTCCTTGTCCTTATCCTTGTCTTTTTCCTTATCCTTGCTCTTATCTTTGTCCTTCTTTTCCTTATGATGTTTGTGTTTATGTCTATGCTTGTGTTTCTTCTTTTCCTTTTTCTTTTTCTTTGGCTGCAAGACGATTTCAAAAGAAATTAATTAAGCAGAAGATGAAAGAAAAATGTTTTCAAAATTATTGAACCGTGTATATTGTTTCATTTTATCACACAATCCAAGAAATTAAGTTTACCTTGCCACTGCTATCAGTTTTGCCACTAGGCGTTTTTGTTTGTCCTGTAGTATCACTGGCAGGAACAAATGATATGCCTCCCTTAAACATGCCTGGTTCAAAGCCAACTGGACCATGTCTTGGACCTGAAATGCCAGGTAATGATGCAGAGTTATCCGAGTAATATTCACTTTGCCCAGGAACAGTAGATGAATTCTGTGATAAGGTTGATCCACTGGGTTGTGCTGTCATAAGGTTTGGTTCATCCTGGAGAGGGAGAAGTTAGGAAACAGAATGCAACCATTTAACAACAATCAGATTCAACTAAGTTGTGTAGATAAAACATTTGCATACAATATTCACACTCCAAAACTATTTGTGGGAAACTATACCTTTATTCTAACTTTTCCTTCGTCTCCTGCAACAACTTCAACTGTTACAATTTCCATATTATCATCTGTACATATAACTTCTTGTTCACGGTTTAACATTAAAGGTGATGTTGCTTTCCGTTTCAAATTTGGGCCAACTTCATCAATATATACAGGGCCCAAATCAACCTCTTCTTGCAGCTCAATTTCAGTTTTAATCTGGAAAAAAAAAAAGGGTTTGTAGTACAATTAATTCTTTAAATTATGTATTCTGAATGTGAGTAAACAAAAACCCCTCACATCAACTCCAAACTCTAAATGTTTGGTGGAGTCTCGTTCTTTTTCTGCGGCTCGTTCTTTTTCTGCTGCTCTTTCTTTTTCTGCAGCTCGTTCCTTTTCCTTCTTCTTTTCTCTTTCACGTTCCTTTTCCTTTTCTTTCTCTCTCTCCCTCTCCAATCTTTCCTTCTCTCTTTCCTGTCTGTCTTTCTCACGAATCCTTTCTCTTTCCCATTCCAAATCAGTTTCTGGGATATCATCATGTGGATGATCCAGATCAAGATCTCTATTGTAATTTCGATCAAAAGTTGGGCTAGTAGCTCTTTCTGGCTTAAGAAATGACATTTCTTGCTGAGCAAGACAAAATGGTCGCTTTGTGCCGTACAGGGAATGATATAAATCCACCATGTCACATCGTTGCTTAGTATCATGTGATAGCATTCCACTAGAAACAGTCAAGGACAAATTAAATCACTAGGAATTAAATCACAGAAAAAAATTGATCTTATAAGGAGTTTAAGTTTAATCTTACTTTATATTTGTCCATAATCTCTCCACAAGATCTTCTTTATCTAGCCGATGCCTTTGAGACTTATGGAATGGAGGATTTTCAATCATCATACGTAGCAGTCTGTGACGGACTAAGTGGTCAGGATCATTTTCTGCAATGTCTAGGAGGAATTCAAGATCGTCCCACTTGCCATCAGCTTTTGTAAAATCTACAAGTGCTTCCAGTGCAGCTAATCTGACGTCTGTGGAGAAAAAGAAAATTCAGAAAAATAATGAAGGAAAAAGTGCAATAAATGCAATTTATTGTATGTTAATACATAAGAAACTAATGTACATAAATATGGGGTACTCAAATGCACTTACCAATGAAGATACCATATTGTGTATAGGTTCTAAACAGTGTGGCTTGACTAGGTAAATGACCAAATTTCTGAAGCTTACGAATTGTTCGTAAGCAAGCACATGTAACAACTTGTTTATAACAGGGTAATTTCTTCTCCAAATTCAAACAACGAACCACTTCCTCTAATATTGATTTAGTATCAGTGGTGAGGGATTCGCTTGAGATGTTGCTGTAAAGAATCAAATTGACATAAAGTACATTAAGTGCACAGTAACTTCCCTATGACCATGAAAGCTATACTTGTTTGTTATCTAATGTGACTTGACTTACCCATGTTGCATTCCTACAACGGACACCACTGGTGTGATGGTTTCCCCTAAAGCATCAATAAGAGCTGCTCTATAATAATTATCAGAGTATCGGTTCTTGCTATTATCATTGTACTTAAACAAATCTAAAAGCAGTCTTAGAACATCAGGTGGGCATATGTTTAAAGTATTCCTTAGACCCGCCATTGCCAGGGGTATGGTCTGCAAAAGAGATTTTACATATGACATAGTATTTGAATGCCTGATAGAAAATTAGATGGATGGAACACAATATCACTGACCTTCTGAAGGAAATAATGCTGTAAATTTGTGAAATTATTTTGCTTTACTATGTGTGGACAGGATGCTGATCCAAAATGCTTTTGGAATATTTGGTGCATTGCAGATGGGCCTGACCAGTTGGCAACAAGAGCATTTGCTACTTTAGTCAAACAATGAGCAGCTTGACACCTAACTTTGTAGTATGCCGATTCATTTTCTATTGTGTATGTAAGAGCATGACGAGAGGCAGGTGTAGGAAAGCGTTCGAGGGCTGCAATGGCATCAAGTTGTGCTGTGACATCACGTTCATGCCTGAGCTCATATTGCCACATGTAATCAGGCTGCTCAATAAACACTGACCGTAAGATAGTCATTTCAGTATCGAGTCTGACCCATAGAACTGGTGAATCAGCACTACAAATTGGGAAACACACCACATTACAAGCATAGAAAAAAAATTGAAATTCAATTATCATGCTGAAGAAAGAAAAAAAGCATCTCCTGGAAACTTACTCCATAGCAGTCAAGTCCATGTCAACTTCTTCACCTGTGCAGAGAGGAATCTTCTTCTTTTTATTTCTGCGACTTTTCGAGTGGCATGTGATATCTGTTTTTGCTGGTGTGCCTTCAACTTGGAGTTGGTGCTTGAAGGTGCCATCTAATTCCTGAATTGTGACTGTCAAAGGACCCATGTACTTCCTAATACCACGTTGATTTAGTGCATCTTGTCTAATTTCAAGCTCCACTGTATTCCTGATAAAAGAAATCAGTAGAAATGCTGACTGAGTAGAATGAGGTATTACAGAAGAGATACATGATACAACCCAACACAGGGTATAATAAAATAGATGGTTTACCGTTTGCGATTGAAAACAAAGCTGAGATGGAATTTGGCATGTCCACCTGTGCGAACCCACTGATCAATAAAAACAGCCATATCCTTACCAGTAACGGTAAAGATTGCCTTTGTGAACACAGTTGTACTTATGAGCATATGACTCCATTGATTGGAGGCTTGCTTTTGTTGGGCTGCAATATTAGCTAAGGATAGCTGCTTATTTAATACCTAATAAAGAAAAAGAAACAAAAAGAAGTTTATGTGCTCATGAATTTTATGAAAGAGCTGTTAATATTCATAGTGCATCTTATACCTGAAGAAGCAATTCATGCCCAATGCGATCTGCAAGCATTCTCATAATCAAATGAGCCTTCTTTCTCTGCATCTCTAAGTACTTAGGTGACATTGTGTGCAAAGATCGAGTTGAGAAATAGAAAGGCTGTGGAGGATTTCGTTGAGGTGGCATAGGTGAGCTTGTTGATGAAACAGGTAGTGGAGCAGGCTGCTGACTTGGATCTAGCACAATACCTCCATAGGTTTCTTCATATTTAATGACTTCTTCTAATTCCTTCCAATTACAAAACAACAAAAATTATGTTTAATGCACAAAGAAGCAGTTTTGGGTTTTTTAAATTGTAGAATAGAATCATTTGTGACTTACAGAACGAACCCATTCTCTATATTCATTGTTCCCAAAGTTTTTCTTTGAATAAAGTCCACAAAGATATGAAGCGATACCTTGTGGGAGCCAATTATCACCCCAATTTTGCATTGAGATGAAACAGCCAAAGAACTGCTCAGCTATGGCCAAGGCCATAGCCTTACGAGTAATATATGTTTGATCAATTATTGCTGATGAGTGAAGGAGATCCACCCTAAAAAATATAGGAGGGGAATTAAAAATAAAGCTATTTATTAGTGGTGAAAAAGAACTAAGTTAAAAGATATTTACCTCAGAATACTCATAGTTGCATAAGCTGACACTTCATCTGGGGTCTCATCTACAAACACTTGCTTGTAACAAGTGTATGGATATCTAGTCGACAATGTTTCCTCATAATATTCAAGTGCCTCATGCATATACTTGGCTGATACTTTCAAGAGAGGTAGTAACTGGGGCAAACAAAAGTGTGTAACTTCATGCATGTACGGATCCACAAACATTTCAAAAGGTCTGTTGGCAGAGTGAAAAAACCAGAGTGAACACATGTTTATCTATCTATTTGCATCACATGTAAAAAAAAAAAAAAAATTAAAAAGGTTTCTGTGAGAACATACCCAACAGCCAATGCAATATTTGGTGCTGAGGCAGGAGTAGATAGAACATAATGGAAAGTTTTTCTTCTCATATCTGGAGTGTAGACAACCTCAATTAAATCACCACATGAAATGGCAGTCATACATTCATCAACAGTCAGTTCCAATTTCCAAGTGCAAGGCTCTGCAAAGCTATCAATACATGGAAACCACAATCTGGAGGAATGGCCATATGTAAACATATGTGCTCCTTTCTGGGGGGAAAAAAAATGAAAAAAATATAGGAAGAGCTATACCACAATTTTAAGATCAGGTTATGAATTTACATATACATACTTCTTTGGGAGTTCCTTCAATATCTGGAACAACAAATTGGATTCCTCCCTGAGGTTGTTCTAAGGAAAATTCTATACCAACTCGAAGTGGTTGCCCTTCTCTGACAAGGTGTTGAGCTTCTACTGGCAAACTAATGACAAGTTCACCAGCATTGTTATCAGGATCAATCTGAAGGGCTGCAGTCAAATGAGCACTGGCAAAATGCTCCATGGATCTCCTATGGAACACAATCAAAGAATAAATTTTACATAATAACACAATAATTTTAATGTGACCATGTAGTTTCTAACATAAAATTCCTTACTGAGTTGGATCTGACTGACATATATCCAGAAATGGATCAAAGTACTGGAATGGTGCTTCATATTCATCATTTAAAGATACTCTATAGATACGGCTCTGTTTGGCATTTAATTTGATATGCCTGATATACTCTTTGAGAGGCACAATAGTAAGTTCCACAAAGCCCTGAAATAACAAACAATTATGAATCATGCAGGTAAAAATGTTAAACAAAACTTGTACAGAGTGATCATAGTACATACTATAATGCTTTTACGCTGAAAACTAATGCCCGTCAAGCTCACAATCTGATGGGCTGTAAAATGAGAGACAAAACCATAAAATTAAGGCAACATGAAAAAAATCAATGGACTAAATCTATTAATCACAACTTTTAAAGACTGTCTGCATATAAATAGATGAATGAGAATAAATTCTGCTCGGTCATAAAATATTTTTTTAAATGTTTTCTTTTTTAAAAGAAATGGTCGTAAGTTAATCATCCACAGCTTATATCTTCCTCAAATACTTCCTTGCAATCTTAATAATTATTTCATAACAGGCCAATAGTAAACAAACAAGTTTTAGAAGGTTAAGAGGGTCCTACTACAATAGAAGATACTTATAATTTGAACGGGCGCGTTGAGTCCGCGTTCCGGTCTTTCTTCATGATTAATGCTTAAAGTGTTCCATTCATCAGAAAAACGTCAACACACCCGTCGATAGCTCAAGATTATTGATAACTGACGATAATATCGCGACAGACAAGTGTCGGCTATCTGTCGGTTTTGGTTTGGTTATGGTTTCGTGCGTGCTGTCGGGCTGAGAACCAGCGTCAGCTTGATTCTTACACTTGGCCGTTTATTCTAGGTTTATTGATCATTATCACAAATGACATTCTTCTTTCTCTGAAATTCATCAAGTTCTTCAAATCCTTTCCCTTTTGAAGCGATAGAACCGACAAGTACCTCATCAAAGCTAGTTAATCTCGTTAAACTGGGAAAATTCACAGGTCACCAGTGACACCAGTGACAGGCTTTCTCGGTGGCGAGTGCGAAGTGTGGAAGTGGTAGTTCTGTGAATGTTAAACACAAAAGAAATAGTTTTAGAGTGACATCTGCAAAATCCGGATATATCATTTAATTTTATAGTTTAAATAGTAGTCATCAACATTAAACATTGTCAACATTGGAGACATCTCCGACATGAGCTTCCTATTGTAAGTAAATGTAGCAGTAGTCTCTGATACCTTTGGCTAAACTCACAATAGCCTACTCTTGCTCGAAATTGCATTATATTTAAGTAAAGGAAAATCTCTTTATGAGTTAATGTTTACAACTTCCTGATTTGTGTCAGTTAATGTTCTTTTCAGTTGATTACTGAGTATATCAAATTCCTGAGTACGAAATTTGATTGGTTAAAGGAAGTGCCCACTGTTTTCTTTGCTGTTGTGGTCTCATATGACTTCTAGCTCTTTAAGTTTGAGACGTTCTTTTGTGTATGTTTCTTCTATGTACTACTTTGTACACTTTACCTCTCTGCAAGAATGACTCGTAGCTATGTGTCATCTTTACATCAACGTATTGTATGAGTCGTAGTCTTTATGCATTTCTTCATTATTGTTGTTATTAATTTATTGAGGGGGGGGGGCTAATTTTTTAATAGAAAAGTAGTTTGACATAGAAACAGGTGTTTTGGTTAAAATTTCTTTAATATTGCACTCTGTTATTAATCAATTTCTTTCAAATTTTTAGTGGAGGCCGTTCATCCAAAACCTTTAAGCCAAAGAAGAACATTCCAGAGGGTACTCATCAATATGATTTGATGAAGTATGCCGCGGCTACACTTGGTTCAGGAAATTTACGTCTGGCAGTTCTTCTCCCAGAGGGGGAAGATCTGAACGAATGGGTTGCAGTCAACAGTAAGTGACTCAGTGTAGTTTCTGAATCATTTTTGTTGAATTGAAAGTGAGGAGTTCAGTTTTGCTTGTAATTTTGTCTTTAGTTTCTGTTCATTTAATTATTTTTTTTTTTAAAGTATTTTAATGGCTCTTTCCAGCTGTTGACTTTTTCAACCAAATAAATGTGCTCTATGGCACTATCACAGAATTTTGTACAGAAGAAGTATGTCCCATCATGTCAGCAGGACCCAAGTACGAGTATCACTGGGCAGATGGTCACACTTTCAAGAAACCAATCAAATGTTCTGCTCCTAAGTATGTAGATTACCTCATGACATGGGTTCAGGATCAATTGGACGATGAAACCATTTTCCCATCCAAAATAGGTAAGGCGATATCAACATGGTCATTTGATTAAATTTCTTACTTGTTAGAATTATCTTCAACCATTGTTCTTTTTTTATTTCACAGGTGTCCCATTTCCAAAGAACTTCCTTTCCATAGCGAAAACTATTTTAAAGCGGCTTTTCAGGGTCTATGCACATTTGTACCACCAACATTTCTCAGAGGTGGTGCAACTTGGAGAGGAAGCTCATCTCAATACCTCTTTCAAACATTTTATCTTTTTTGTTCAAGTAAGTGTCAGTTGAATACTGTGACACTAATGAGTTGTAGACTATGATTTGCTTTAAGAACTTTCTTATCTTCTAATGTTCTAATCTGACTTCTCTTTCAGGAATTCAATCTAATTGACAGAAGAGAATTGGCTCCACTTCAAGAATTAAGTGATAAGTTTACTGCAGGGGAACGATAAGACTTACATTTGGACAAATGGTATCAGTTGAAAGCATGCTATCCTGATCTCATATAGTTAAAACTACATCGGGTTGCTTTAAAATATCTCACTTATGATAAATTCCGAATTTCCCTTTCTGCTGGATAAGTGTGGTCTTGTCTCATTTTTTTCTTGTTTACAAAAAATCAATATTCTCGTAACAATTGATATGTGTCACAAACACGGTAATATCAGGAAGACTGCAAAAGACCAACTTTTGATACAAAACTTAAATTAATTTTAAAAATTCTGGGTACTACATAGATTTTCTAATTAAAATTTTGTCATGGTTTGTATGGAGAGAAAAGATTAACATGAATTTATTATTCCTTGTTGATTTGCCAGCACAAAAGACATGTATTTCTATCCCCCTTGCCCAAAGATAACTAAATTTTCTATAATTTGTTGCTATGAATTATTTGTGACAAAGTCACAAAGTTAGTGCAATACATGATTTTTTCAAACCTTCAGAGTATCTATCCTGCCCACTTACATGATTCTTGACTACCAAAGCAGTAACTTCATAGATTATTATGGAATTTATTGTAATTTTAATCTGTTATTTGTTAGTATTTGTATCCTTTAGGGAATGAAAAGAGCTTTCATTTCTAGTATGAAACCTATTGACTAGTAGACTTACGGTATCTTTCTAATTCTTACTGTGACACAATAAGTCATAGGAACAGTACGGGTTAGAAGGATGAAATGATACACTGCAATCACTGTGTTTTTTATTATTATTATATTCAAGATATTTTCTTTTCTGTTTGGAAGGAATGTGCTATGGCACTTGTATATATGTAAGCATGTTCGTTTCTGTGTGAGTTATGTTTGTGTGGAATGATGTGTGAATGTTCATGAGTCGTCTTAGTCTTTTCTGTGTCTAGGCTTGCACATATTAGTGGATGATTCAAGTCGAGAGAGTAGGTGGAACAATCCATAATGTTGGATCTGCTGAGAAGGTTTTGTTTTTAAGAAATGTCCTTTCTTAAAAAACTGCTGATTATTCCTGTGGTTATTACTATCGAGTTAAATTTATTTCTTGTCTATTCAAGATTTTGCCATGCGCAAGAATCAAATCTAAGGTTTACATTATGGAAACAGATGGTGCGTTAGGGAGTTACCAGTCAGAAATATTTTACTTATATTGTTCTTGGGAGTTCATTATTTCCTTCTTGATTACAATCAATTACAATGCTTATGTAGACCAACTACTCAAATTTTACTTCTTAATATGTTTTTTTTTTTTTGCACACAACCATTTTTACACAATTTGCATATCATTGACCATTTCTACAGGATATTTTTATCTCTGTTCAATCAATTTTGCTTCCAGGTAGTGCTAGAAGAACCCCACAGCAAGCCTTAAGGCTTATGTTTGGAATTTGTTATATTGTATCAAACGACAGTTCCATTTCTAAATATGTCAAGTATTCTTCCTAAATTTAATAATTTCAATCTTTTTTTACCAGCTTGTTTTATTGCTTAAGACCTTAAAAATTACTGTCATATTATGAAACTTCCAATGACTGTGCTCATTTCCAAATTCATTATTATTGTTGAAGGTTGGCATGGAGGCACAAGGCGTGTGTAGACGTGGGGTGCTACATAGTTGCCAGCTGTGGGCTTGAAGATATCAAAATGATGAACAAGGATAAATTCTTAGTGATTAGTTGTATTGTGCAATGTAAGTCACTGCTTGGGCTTTCAGCAGTAGGGCTTTTGATCATTTTGTCTGATCAGATATTTGAGGGACTGTTGAATGGAAAATTAACTTTTGACTTCTATTTATGATACGGAAAATTTTGACTTGGGAACTATATTCTTATTATACCAATGTGATAAAAGCCTTTTAGGAAGGCATGGTTTGAAATTGGCTTGTGATGTTTCAGGTGCAGTAGAAATTTAAGCACTGCTATGATTTTTGTTGTTTCTCCCCAGAAATATAAATGGTGCCTGCAATATACCTTTTCTATCAAGAACAACTTTCTAGAAATATATAGATTTTCACGTGGCGTGTGTGTCTCATTTCCTTGGTAAAAGTTTACATAATTGTTATTCATTGCAGCTGGTTGAGTGAGGAAGAGAATGAACATCACTTATACAAATCTTATTTATTAGAATGGTCACTGCAGATTTTTGAGTAGATGAAGATTGTGACATGACCAAAAACATGTACCTACAGTTTTTGATGGTTTACATGTTAAAGAAGCTTATAAATAGTTTCAAACCATAGTGTTAGCATAAAATATACAATTTTGAGAAAATGTTTCACCTGCTTGAATATCAGCCTTCAGTATTAAAAGTTTATTTAAACACAACAGTATCCAGCATTGCTCCAAGGCATTGCACAATATTGGCAGCCATCAATACGTCAACTTTCTCTTCTAAATGCCTCTTTGGATCTTGCTTGCCTACATTTTTAATAGCAAGTTGCTCAGGTGTCATTTTCTCCTCGTCCTCTAGGGCCTAGAAAGTGTCAGAAAAATTAGTATCAGAGCTAGAAATGTATCATTCAAAACTTCAAAGCGCTGTAATGGGAATACAGGTACTTACTTTGTTGTAATTTTTGGCAAGGTCAAGCATGTTAGAAACAGTATCTTCATTCAGTTTGCAATGTTCAGAATAATCAGCAAGTGTCAGACCATCCATCCAAGACTTCTTGTGAAGATTAAGAAGCATTTTCTGCTCTAGTTCATTTTTCCTGTAGTTAATACTAATGGAATAGTAGTGACGGTTCAGGCCATGTATTAATGCCTGTGGACAGATGAATTAAACAGAGAAATGCAATTAAAACTCATTCACTAAAAACTTAATAGGAAAATGACAGACATTATTTTTAAAAGTGGGGTGACAGTTACCTGAACAGAAGGCTTTTGAAGGTGTCCAAGGTTTGATGTTGTCTGCCTTGGTTCTTGACCAAGAACCATCATATTTGGGTTGATGAGTCGGAAAGCATCAATCACCACTTTACCTAGAAACAAAATGAGAAGGTTGGGATGTAGCAGGTCAATAACTCTTTAATTGGGAAAATTTTTGGCATTACCATCTCAGATTACTACACTCTGTGGTACTATGAATAATAAAAATGGCAATTTAAAGGTAAATTGAAACTTACCTTTAACACTCTGAATTGGGTCAACAACTACTGCAACAGCTCGTTCTGAGAGGGCCTCAAAGCTCTGCTGTGTGTTTATATCAACACCCGATAGCCAGCAGCCAAATCCTGGATGAGAATGGTACCAGCCCACTACCATTTCTGGTCTGCCTGTTTGTTTTAACATGTCCAACATTTTAGCTTGGAATACTGGATCTACAGCCTCCACACTCACTCCCTGGAATGTTTCAAAAACAGAGCAATTGATTACAAGCATCTGCTCATGGTAATAAACATAATTACAAAATAATATATATGACAACAAAGTCTTACCGTTCCGGTTTGTGGCATGGCAAAAACATCAATGACACGTACTGTATAGTCATCAACAAATTCACCCAACATGAGTCCCATAACTTCCATGGGTACACCTGCACGGCCGTGCTTCAACATCTTGAGCAAAGCAAGAGACGAAATATAAACTTGTTCAGCAGTATCAACAGCAGGAGCATCAGATGAAGGCGGAGGCTGACTCAGGCCAGGCATGCCACCTCCAAGTCTAAGGAGTCGATCCATGATGATTAACTGTCAAACAGAATAGGAACATAATGGACTGAAGGAGAGATGACTGTGGAACAACACTACATTAAATGTTACAAAACTATACATTTCAAATTCACAATAGCTTCAGGGGATAACTGGATGAAATTCTATTGTGTGGATACTACCCCAAGAAATCTATACTTCATAACACATAATAGTTCATCTGCTGGATGGTCCTGTCATTGTATGACGCGGCTAAATTTGCACATTTACAACGCATGAATATTTTTAGAATTAAGCCAAAATGCCTAGTATTTTTCAGAAAAATGCATGAAATAACCGTGTAAACAATGGCAGCTTCGTATGCATCGTCAAGGAACTTTGAGACAAGCAGAGATAGTGAAATGCAAAACCTTCACGAAGTATTTGAAGGTTAGGTTATATACCCATTCAATGAAAACTATTGACGGATCGAAAGTTTGAGAGAAAACAGACCAATAGATCCTGCCATGTATTAAACACAATAATAGCATAGGCTTAAAGAGAAATTTTGGCACTTACTTAACGCAAGATTCAGTACAAATCAGAAAAAGGTGACAGCTCAGGCTCGCTTTGTCACCGTCGGTCGTCGGCTTGTGCTCTTGGTGTATTCGTCGTATTCGTATTCCATTCGGTCCGTCAGTCATTCATCACTTCAGCTTCTCTCCGGAGGGGGTCGTCGCGAGACGCGTATAGGCACGTATGAAAACCTCAGGGCGGGGAAGACCGGGAACCGGCACCGGGGGGAAACGCTGAGGGACTGACTAGCTTGTTTCCTTATTTCTTACAGGGGAGGTAAAGGCTTACGTTCCCTGTTTCTTAGCTTTGGCTTTGGTCACGTCACATGGGCGGTCGGTTAGATACAGTGGGCGTAAAGAGGTGGAGAGCAGGCATACAGTCTGACTTCGGAGTTCTTTGCTTTGTTTTCAGGCTTGCAGGAATATGTGAGTTAGCAAATTGTCTTGTGATGTTTGGAATACAGTAAAAATTTGAGCACCAGAGTAGTGCTGATTTATTTTTTCTCTCTCAAGAAATGTAATTGGTGCTTGTGATGATCCTTTTCTACCAAGTAGAACTTTTTAGTGGGTGTTGGGTGTCTGTGTGTCACAAAGGATCAATCAACAGTTTTGACATTGAGAAACCTTTGTATTGCAGATGGAAGATATCAGGGATTCCCAGCTAGAAAGGGAACTAAGACAACAGAGGAATGGTGATCCCAATTCTTCTGGAGTTTCATCCGATGATGGCAGTGAAGGAGATGATGGTAGTGAAGATGAATAACCAAAGATACAATTTAACCCAAATGGTCTTGCTTTGTGGTTTTAATACAATAAATTGTGGTAACTTCTATTTTGAAGATACGTCTGATGAAGCCATAACTCCTTGTGATCCCCCAGGGGTCCTCAGGATCCTCTCCAGGATCCATGAAGGTTTTGAGGGGGGCGAGGAGCACTTGCCAAAGTCTATGTTTAAAATTTAATTGAGACACAAGGGAGCAAGATATTCGATAAACACTAAACACTTATTTGAAATCTCGCGCCGTACCTTCCCCCTCACCTCTCCCATGCCTCTCCAAGCTGGGCTTCTTGCCTGCTGCGAGGCTAGAAGAAAGGTAGATGAGAAACTTAACACAAAAATTAAATAACGCCCCATGTCTACGTTGTGAAAGGTGAAAGCACATACTGCATCTGGTGGGTAACATCCCTTCCCAATCATGCAAGCATTCTTGAGAAAAAAAAATACAATTTAAATTGGCCGTCTGGAAAAATTCTGACTGAAAAAAAAAAAGGCTCACCGACTGCCTATAAGCCTATAGGTCTATAGTACCATGTTGTTGTTGACAGGACCGATTGTTTTTGTTCACAGTTTTCCGGGAACTCTGTGAATTTTAGGGAGAAAATTAGATGTCTGAATGATATTGCACTGTCGAAAAGCACCTAAGCCCCGCCTTAAACTTTCCATCAGTATATATTCGTTACTTGCATTTTCATTAGCCAAGTAATCATAATGACTGACGTAACAGTGCGTAAAATACGACTTTGTGTTTTTATGTAGTCAAGCAAGCTGTCCTTTCTACTGTGTGCAGAATATAGAATGATCTTGACGTTATTTCATTTCAGGAGATTGTGTTCAATCAGTCATAAGCAATGAATAATCCATTGAGGTATTATCTTTGTCTTGGTGCAATTTTGTAGATGAGAAGCCCCAGAGGTTAGGGGCAGGTTAAAACCATGTTTGACAGCCCTGAATCTAAGAAAGATGAGCTGCTGGAACAAGCTCGGGCTGCTCGGAAAGAAAGAGAGCTTGAAAAAAGGCGGTCCACCGCTGCATCCTGCATTCAAGCCTATTTTCGTGGCTCGAGAGCGAGGATAGAGTTTTCCAAAATTATATTGTAAGTTTGGAATCGACCCAGAAGCTGGGACCATCATGACAACCAATTTCGATCTCTTAACTGTTGGTATGTAATATCTTTCATTTGCAGAGAGCAATTTGATGCTGTTATTAAGGATGATTCAGATTCTGAAAAGCCACCTTCCCTCCAGGCGTATCAAGTGGCATATCGCTTTATGCTAATATGGAAAAAGGACAGAGATACTGAACGTTTTTTGAAACTCTGCCGGTATTTAATCTTTTTCTAAAATTTATTCACTTGCTATATTCATTTTTCTATAAAAATGTAATAGTAGTTTATTGCACGTGTTACTCAGATTCCTTGTTGCAAGTTTGGAAAGTGATTCTCCCCGCTACAGTTATGTTGGAATTGCGTTAAACAAAGAGCATGTTTTGCGATGGATATCCCACATGAAAGTTATCCTAACAAGAATACTAGTGTACTTAGACACTCTGAAACCAGAACGACCTACTGACTGCAAGAGTTTGATGATTTACCTCCACACACTCATTGCATTTACATCAACTTCAACTTGGGCATTAATCAAAGCAAAAAATTTTGAAAACTTGCGACCTAGTCTGAATCATCTTTGCTCTAATATTATGGGTCACCTTGCTGCTCAGGTAATCTTTACATTTTTAGTTCTTGTATATCAAGAACATGGAATGTGTTGTATTACATCTATACTTCCAACACCTTCTGGTCTTTTGTGTCCTTTAGGGACTTTACCAGTCTCTTCAGCTTCTCCTAAAACGGGGTTTGTGCCGCTCTACCGTGGTACTGAAACATGCAAGCTTATCTGCCAGTGTGACTCTGGCCCTTAGGCCTCTAATTGCTGCAAACTTCTCTGAAAAGCTGATGACAATTTTCCTAATACATATTCTCAGTACACCTGCTGTTTTGTCCCATGTTCAAATATTAGCACCAGAGGTAAAGTTATGATGTCTCTCTAAACTAATTTTTTTAAATGTTTCATTCAATTAAACTTACGAATTGAATGTCTTTGCTTCTAGTGTATAACTTCACTCGAACAACATTCTATGCTGCAAAGAAGTTTGGATCTTCTGTGTGTTGAGCAGAATCTCAGAATAGTTTTCAATGCACTGGAAGGAAATTATGCACTTTGTTTACTAGCAAATCTGATTCAACTTTCACATTTAGAAAGGGAAACTACTCTTCCTGAAGTTATTTTTCCAACATTCACAGTAAGTTTTGTTTAGGTATTGTTTAGATTCATTTATTGTCATCTACTTCTGCTACTGCAATGGTAATCCTAACTTCTATGGTTTGGGCTCTTAGGTTGTCGTTACCAGACTTTTGGAAAGCTGTATGCACTATGTTATGCTGAAACAGTCTCCATTGGCACACTGGCACCCAGTATTAGGATGGTTTGCTCAGTCTACTGACGCATATACCCAAGAGGCCATGCCTTTGGTAAAACAGCAATTGCACTTGCTGTGGTCTGGTCCCCTTGTCAAACTTCTTTTAGGAAACATGATTTCTGAATTCACAGAAAAAATTCAAATTGAAGAAGAAGCTAAAAGTCCAGCACCGACTAACATCATTAGGAGGTATCCTGCACATCAAAAATATGAGATGTGTTGTGTTTTTATTTCATTGTTTCATTGTTTCATTTCACCATGTCCTGCTAACTTCACATTTTTCTTTTTTTCAGAGCGTTGGAAAATAGAGTAAATCGAGCCAGTTCCGCAAAAAGTTACCGAAAATTAGGTAGTCCAGAGTTTACCAAAGTTGCCTTAATATGTTCATTATATCAAACAGCTCTGTCCACTCTTACCCAGTTGGAGCTGGATATTCTTACAGGTATTAAAATTGTAGCTGTATCAGTTACTGAAAACAACTGCATTTTTCCACTATGCTTCCTACTCTTCTCTTTATGTTACAGGCCTCTGTTACCAAGACAGAGTACTCCATCATCTTTGGTTGTTCCTGTGCTCTCTAGGACCTAATTGTGGATTGAAAGCATTTCTAGAACTTCTTGCAGTGAATACCAAATGCAGTGCTCCTGAATTTCAGATGCTTATCCTATTCTGCCGCTGTATGACTAACTATGTTACAATACTTGATGATATGGAAATGTATGACCAACAAGAACCCTTCAAAATTACTGATTATACTACTTTGAGCTATTTTCTTAATTTGTTCTTATACCGTGCCATTTACAACCAACTGTTTGGTAAGTAATTATTAGACCTCTTGTGTTATGGTTGTTCCCTAAGAATGTGCAATCCTCAAATTCTTTCTCATTTAGATCTTAAATCATTACAATCCAACTCTTTATTTGTGGAGATGCATACACTGCTTCAAGTTCTTTATCGAAGAGATTGCAGGAGGAAATATACCCCTGATCAGCACTGGCTCGTCAAAGAAATCAGAGTTGGACAGTTCATGGCCGATTTAGATAAAGGAAAAAAACCTGTTGTGGTCAGTAAATTTTTTATTATATGAATAAACCTTTTTGTTTAAATCAGTGGTTTTGAGAATACTGTGATGTTACATCTCTCATTGATATAGATGCTCCTTCAAAAAATGCCCCATATCATTCCACATGATGAGCGTGTTAACCTGTTTAGAAAACATGTTGCGAATGAGAAAGCTGTTTTGGGGCTAACTGAATCAGCATGTGCCATATCTGCTTCTCCACAGTCCACACTCATTACAGTTCATCGGTAACAGTTTATAAATTTACTGTATTAGTCAGAGTAACAATCATGTAATATTATAATATTATGTCATGGTTGTGTGGTTTCTTACCAGGTCACGTATAGTTGAGGATGGGTATAGACAATTGGCATTACTTCCCCCTCAAGCTCTTAAAGGTGTTATCCGGGTACGCTTTATCAATGAGCAGGGTTTGGACGAGGCTGGTATTGATCAAGATGGTGTTTTTAAAGGTAATTTTTATTGGGCGTGTTTCACTTGAAATTGCAATCATTCTTGAAATCCATTAGTTATGAGTTTTCTTTGCAGAATTCTTAGAAGAAACTATCAAGAGGGTGTTTGACCCAACATTAAACTTATTCAAAGCGACTTCTGAAGAAAGACTTTACCCGTCTCCAACATCATATGTGCAAGAAAATCATTTACAGCTTTTTGAATTTGTTGGCCGCATGCTAGGTAAAGCTGTCTATGAGGTAATTTGTTTACTTTTTCAGTCATTTTTATTTGGTTGTCTTGGCTTGATTAGTGAATTTAAAGAAACAATAGTTTCCAGTCTCATATGTTCATGCTTTGAAGTTTTTTTACTGATTACTCTCTTTGATTTCAGGGCATTGTTGTAGATGTCCCCTTTGCTTCTTTCTTCTTGAGTCAAGTTTTGGGCCACACTCATCAAGCTTTGTATTCTGCAATGGATGAACTGCCTTCTTTGGACAGTGATCTGTATCGCAGCCTCACCTTTATTAAACATCACACTGGTGATGTTGGTGACCTTGATCTAACTTTCTCAGTTGATCAGGACTGTTTAGGTCGTGTTGTAACCAACGAACTTGTACCAGGAGGACGTGTCATTCCAGTGACTAATGACAATAAGTAAGCATACATTATTGTGGGAATCTCTTTTATGTGTTTGACTGGCAACACGAGCTTAACAAACTCCCTATCTTTTTATTTAGGATCAACTACATCCATCTTATGGCTCACTTCAGAATGCATACACAAATCCGTGAACAAACTGCAGCCTTCATTCGAGGTTTCCGATCCCTCATAAATATTGAGTGGTTACAGCTGTTTTCCACTCCAGAGGTATGAATAATGTGCTCATTGCTTTCATCGCTTACATAGACAATATTTGCTTATCTGATTGTCATGTATTACTTATAGCTTCAACGTCTAATATCTGGGGACAATGTCCCATTAGATTTGAAGGATTTGAGGCGTCATACCCAATATTATGGTGGCTTCCATGATTCCCACAGAGTCGTTAATTGGTTGTGGGATGTCTTGGACCGTGATTTTAGTGAAGAAGAACGTGCTCTTTTTCTCAAGGTAAATTTAATGTTCAACTTGAACTGCCAAAAATTGTCACAAAAAAATAAAAAGACATTAATAGATGTTACCATTTTATAGTTTGTTACAAGCTGCTCCAAACCCCCTTTGTTGGGCTTTGCACACTTGGAACCACCATTCAGTATCCGCTGTGTAGAAGTAGGTGATGATGAAGATACAGGAGATACAATTGGTAAGCTTGTAATAAAATGCTGAAGTGTTCATCTGCATTTCATGCCTTCATAACACTTTGTTTTCTTTCAGCAAGTGTTATTAGAGGATTTTTTACCATTCGCAAGAAAGATCCACAGAACCGTTTGCCAACATCATCCACCTGTTTTAATTTATTGAAGCTTCCAAATTATCAAAAGAAAAGCACATTGCGAGAGAAGCTTCGTTATGCGGTCTCAAGTAATACTGGATTTGAACTATCCTGATTCGCTTGCTTATCAGTTGGAAATGAATGGCAATGCAATGAGGAGGATCAGTTACCGTATTCCTATTTCTTTACTTTATTGTATATCTTTTCCTATGTGGATATGGCTGATTTTTTGCGTAGGTGTATGCTGCCCCTTAAATGGATTTCATATCTGTCTATTATGTGTTACTGGAAAATGCAATGTCCTGTTGAAAGGTTTTTTATGCATAGTAAATTTAAAAAAAAAATTTGCAGGAAAGCAAGCTTACCATTTATAAGTCTGTGATATTTATAACAATGGGTGGTCAATGGATATTAATTACTTTACTGCATCTTACAGAAACCTTTAATATATTTGAAGGGTTGATGTATATCTGTGAGGAGGCTACAGTGAAATCAAGAAGTACAATAGATGTCTGTTTCTATCAATGTTGCTAAAAGCTTTATTTTTTTTTCCCCCAAGTGTAAAGTGAGCTTTAATTGGTAGAGGAAGGTATTACATACTCATGACTTTTGTACTTTTTATATATGGTGGTTTATTTTTAGTGAAAAACACACATTAATTTGCAAGTGTGATAATTGTTCAGGCTGTAGCTTTGCCAAACTTTCCATTAATATTTTTAGGCAGTAGTGTGCTTACAATATTTACTTCTAGTCAGAAAATGATGAAAGATTACATCTGAGGCATTGTGGTCAAGTTATCAGATTGAAAAAAAAAAAAACACAAAAAAACAATTAGTGTATTTGTTAAGGTCCCGGTCGGGAGGCCGGGCACACCTAAGATGGACCGGGCCATGTTAGGTGTGCCCGGTCCGGATCGGCCCATGTTGCTTACACCTATTCCAGGCCTATGCCGGACCGGGCAAGGATAGGTGCGTGCAAGATGGCCCGGTGAGAGTCGGGCGAGGTCGGAAGTGTGAAAAATTGGACGGAGTAACATATACTTTGTTGATGGTGTTTTGAACTTTCAATACTATGTAAGCTGGGAAATTGATGATGTTGGAAATTTGGCTTTCCTTGGCTATCTAGAAGCAAAGATGAAATGAAGAGGGCAGGGGAAGTATGTTGGTAATGTGAACATCTATTTATTCATAATCTTCTTATAAGCATTTGTAAATTAGCATCCATCAGGATACCAACACACCATGCTAGTTGACCAAAGATGTGCTCTGATTGTATTGTTGAACTGTTCTGTTTAACGGTTGTTGCATCATGTGCAACAGTAAGTTCCAGTTTGAATTGTTTTAGTATTTATTTTTTATGTTCTCCATGTTCTGACATATGACGTTTCTGTCATTTGTAAATCTTACTTATGTATGATTTTGTTTTTTGTTTTCTAATTCCAATAAGACAGTAACTTTATTAAATTCTGAAATAGTTGGACTTTTGGAAGTTAACTAGGAGTAGACAGGTGGTTTTAACAACTTGTGCCAATTTCATAATCTGGACAACACTGAACCACTAAGCTGATGGTGTGGTTTGTATGTAAGCAATAATTGCTTTAGCTAAGGCTGTGATTCATTAATACTATGGAATTCATATAACTTTATTTTTCTGTATTGTGAAAAGCATTAGTTCCCCTGAATTGTTGTAGCAGAGTATATTGCTTAGTTAAAATAAGAAATAACTTGCAGAAGTGTAGTGTAGCAGCACTGTTAATGTTACTGGTACTCAAAAATGAATTGTGATAAGAGTATGTGCTTTGTGTTTGAATCATTGTTATTAATAAATGTATCCTTAAGAATTTAGCAGTGTTTACTTATCACAAAGCAAAAACAGTTACTTCAATACATGAAAAGGAGTACTTAAATTGCAAGAGTATCCTTGTCTTGTGGACAGTCAGAGAACAACAAATCACTCACGGGTATTTTGTGGTTACTAATCATATTCTTCATGATGTTTAGGACACTTGCAGCTAAAGGAGAGTTCAAAGATCCTAATTTTTTCCTTAACTTCGTTAAAGTTGGAATAACTGTATCTTTCATGACATTTTTTACCACCTAAGATGAGAATTCAACCAACACTTATTACTTAATACAACAAAATTACCAGATATCAGAAAACAGCACCCAGGTAATTGGAATTTGACAGTTCCACAGATATACTTACTTCATTTTCAATTTTCTTGTGGGCTAAGTTCATTAGCTCCTCCTCTTCACCTCCAAGATTATCATCATCATCATCTCCATCCTTGCTGTCACTAATGTGACTATCATTATATTCCAGAGCATACAAGCAGTCTCTTAGAATTTCTTCACCTGTACCCTCCAATTTGATTTTACCAACCATAACATCCTCTACAAAGAAGAGAAAAAAATGCAGAATTTATCAATTAGGACCAACATTACCTTTGTAATGCTCTCGTACAAATTCTTCAAAGACACTTACTGCATATATATGCACACAAGTGACCCCATATAGACACTCGGTCGTGATCAGATTGGGAAACCATAAAACGATAAATAGTGTGGCGCTTTTCTCGGTTCTGCGGCCCACTTAAATCAAAAACCTTTCTCTCTTGTGGGGTGAGAGTTAAATCAGATGAACGATGGGAATGACTCTGTGCATAATCAGATAAATCTGATAAAATAACAACATCTATTTAAGGTTCAGGTCAGGTGTCTATGCTATTAGTACCTCATATCTATTGTAATGTAGAATAGAAGCTACGAAGGAAGTAATGAAACAGTTGCTCTTCTTTCTAAGCACTGTTTGAATGAAAAATACACGAGTCATATTAACAATAGTGTAATCTGCATCATTAAGCATACTAAGAAGGTGAAATATGAGATTTTTTCGCATTTTAATATAATCTTCTTGGATAAGCTGAACTAGAAGCTTGAGAGTGTTTTGTCGTACAGGCAGTAAACTGTCCTTAAGACAGACGCAAATATCAGGTAGAAGTTCATCCCCAAGAGATGTATACCTGCAAAACAATCAAAAGAACACTAGTAGATATAATGATTTTTAGTATGTACACTACTACATTTGTGTAAATAAATAAGACCTCTTACCTGACACATAGATCAGTGAGGCATATAATCATATTGTTCTTCACATCTGACTCTACTGTAATGGGCAGCAATGTGCCTAAATTAACAATCAGCTTTCTTGCAAGTGGTTCATTTTGCAACCCAAATTTACCTAATGCAACAATCAGCGCAGCTTTGAGCTCTTCAGTACAGTAACCAGATTCCTCTGTGATCAAAGAAAGTTACACCATGACATTATCTCAAACATTTCTGAGTAACTTTTCTACAAATGTGAGAAACTACTATTACCTTCATTTGGAGTAGTAAGCATAACCATAAGTTGATCTAGTGTGTCGGTTTTAACTACTTTTGGATAGTAAAGGCAAATGTTGGCAAGAGTAATGACAAACCGTTTCATTGCTTCTTCCTCTTGAACTTTTTTCAAATTCAACGACAAGGTTGCAAATATATTCTCTTCACATTTCTATTGAAGTTGGAGAAAAATGAATTTAAGTATATTGCTGTTCATATTCATTTGCAACCCACTCTAAATTCAGACTTGTATAAATGTGACACTTCACCAACCTTTATCAGGAGGATAGCCCAATCAGGTGGATTGTTCACATCAAAACCCTCATCATTTCCAACGTGCAATCCATAGCGAATATCCACAACTCTTGAAATAAGTGGTACAGGTACTCTGAACGACATCAAATCCATATTCATTTCATGAGCAAGGGCACTTTTATCATTGGCAGGGAGTTGTTTCCACAAAAGCCAAAGAACTTCCATGACCAGTTGACTTAAATATGTGTGAACCTTAGCAGAAAGACAAGAGAAGGATAAATTCTAGAGACGGCAAAGAAAACCAAGGAAGTAATGCTTTTAAAAGTTTGTTTCACCTACATTTGAAATACCACAAATTTTCTCATGATAAAAGTTCAAAACAAAATGAGGTTCTTTGATAGTAATAAACTCTGCAAGGCACATTAGGGTTGCCCATGCTGAATCATTATAGGGTTTGTCCATTCCTATGTGTGATTTGAGAATAGGAAAGAGATTGTAAGATCTGAGAAAAACAGACAGTTCCATTAACAGACACAGAGCAGATGAAATTATCTTTTCAAGTATCTTCAGGAGGTAGATTCTGTTTGATGTATAAACGTTTCTGCTTTCATAAAAATACTATCTTTTAAACAGGAAACAGCTTGCTTACCTGAGTGTTTCCTCCTTCCACAAACTACATGCTTTAAGAAAGGCTGCATTCAATTGTAAATTTGAAATTTGGCTCATCAACATCCATGGCAGATGATGTTGAGGTCTATTTATCTGCATTACCATGTTGTCCAGAATTGCTTTTCTAAAGGTCTGAAAATCAAAGCAATGCCTTGAACACATGAGTATCCTTGATAAATATAAATTTACTATTACAGACAAAAACAATTTGTTTCCATACCTCCAAGACCTTCTCTACCACACTAACTTCTGAATCAAATATTAATGGAACAATGTCCATTGTCCATTGTCTGATGAGTGGCTGATGAGTGGGGTACACTAGAAGCAAGCTTGTGAATTCCTGTACCATCATCTTCCTGACTAGTATTGCTTCATCCCGACAATGACTCCCTATTTCCTGTGATTGAACATGTAATTTCCATTGATAATATTTATTTTAAATAGCACAAAAATGGGAAAGTTTACACTGTGAATTATTAACTGTTCCACTTACCATAAGCAAGTCTTTGGTCATGAACTTCTCATTTATATACAAAATACGTATCAGAAGTTGTAAAGCTGACCTTCTCACATAAACTTTGTCATCATCACAAAGCTCACATAGCTCATTAACGATAGTTTGAGCGCAAGGCAGAGGGATTTTGGCAATCATCTCGTCATTTTGGAGAGCTTTAGCAAGTTCATTGAAGTTCTTAAAATTTGTTTTAGGAGCTCTTCGGAGGTCACAATTAGTATATGGATGAATAAATATTTCATTCATTAGCTGCATGCTTGCCTCATCTTTGGCAGATTCTTTCATATAGAAAACAAGGCAATACATGGCTCTAGATCGAACCAAAGCTGACGAATCTTGTATTCTAGCTAGGACAGCAGCAAATAAGAGTTTATGTGGATTGTACTCAGCCTCATCTGGTTCATCATTGATGTTACTTAACACTTTCAATAGAATTGATATTCTTCCTAATACTTCTATGGAGAAGAGACGTACTGATGCTCTTTCATGACATGTAAACACAATAACAGTAGAACATGCTTTCTTAAAGAAATGCAAGGGCAACTTAGAAACCAAACTTGCAACTGATTCTACTAACTTAGTGCGAGAATCAGCACGATCTGGTGCAGACAAGCAGAGATGCTGGACCAAAATACAAACACCTCCTTGAGCAGCATCGCCAACATTCTTGCAGATCCAGCAAACAAACTGAATAAAGACTTCACGCACATTGGTGACATGAAATGGAGACAAGGCCTTGCAATCTGATTTGAATCCCATCATCATTGCCTCAAAAACAAATTTCATTATAATGCGAACAGTTTCTGAAATTTCTCCATGTTTATCAGCACACAGTGCCATCAAACCATAGAAAGAGTTAAGTGCCACGCGTCTTGGATCATATATTAAACATTCAACTCCCCCACGAGATAGCAAGCCAGTATCTTGTATTTCCTGCTGCATTGCGATTGTTGAGAGAGCATCCACAGTCATCAGTAGTGCGTTTTCCTCCCGCCCCAGATTACTAATATGGAGACATTTGATAAGATCTTGTTCAGCTTCATGTGATAATCTTCTAAGAGCTTCCATCTCCTGTCGTGGCAAAGGATCTTGATGAGATATCGGGATATCGTCAAAACTTTGCCTGTGGGATCGTTTGCGAGGTGACGCCTGTACCACAGGAGTGTTAAGGAGGGACCTAAATTGTAGAGTCTTCAAAGATTTCATGAACAAATTAGGATGATAAATTAAAAATGGGCCTCCCTGAGGAATAGCTAGGAAGGAAAAATAGAGTCTTGCTGCATAAATCCCATTGATCCGGTACTCTTCCACTTCCATGGTAGAAATCGCTTTGCACAGCAAGCAGTGTATGAAGTACAGGAATCGTTTAAAGTCAAAGTTTTCTTGGACAAGGTCCGGCCATCCATTTAGAGCACCCGATTCAAGTCTTTTAAAGACTCTATCCGACAAACTGAACAAAATGGATGGAATATTGACATTTTGTAATGATGTTTCCAGATCAGCTGGTATGTCAACATCATCAAAATAACCTTCTTTCCACGCTGCATGGACGAATGAGTTAGGCAAAATTTGCAGACCAAGGCTGAGTAATTCTGAATCAGGGTCTTCCATTGCAAAGTCGGATCCACCAAATCACCAGCATAACCACTTATTTTTTCAAAAATTATCCGGCAGCGGCTTCAGCTGCACAGTGCATCCTTCACTTGTTTGTTTGTGTTGTCAAAAAGCTAGCGAAAAAAGGTATTTGTCACGGATTGTTTTCGTATTTTAACTAATATCTGTTACAATAGTAGTATTTTGAATCTGATTGTGTGCGCAGGCCTTTAATCTAGATGTATTGACATAGCTTTCGCGCTGCTGAAACCGCTAAAACTTAATAATTCACCAACAAATAACTTCGTCTGCAAGATAACCTTCATTTGGACATATTGTGTATTCCTCACGAGTCAACAAAAGTAGTTTACAAATCATTGTTAAAACATAGTAAAAGAAAAAAGAGCAAAGTATTTTGCAGAATAGTCTTTAGTCACTAGTCCATAGTCCCTAGTTGAAGGAATAGAAAATAGACCTTGCGTCCTTCATTATTCATGCTAATTTAAAGTTATCAATTTTCCTTGCAGAGATAGTTCTTCTCCCACCATGAATGGCATTATACAAGATGAGCCGGCCGTGGTGAGTTTACCTTACTGTGTAAACATTGACATAGGTAGGGCAGCAATACATTTATATTTATTTTCATCTTCCAGAACAAGTGGTGGAGTGTCATCCGACCGAGAGTGCTGTACATACCAGTTCCAAAGCTTTCTGACGACAGTCTTTCAGCTCAAGAAGAGGAAGAAACATGGCTGAAACGCAACTTTCGCTTTCAGTCAGAGCTTTTATGGCTGTTGTCCCTCGAACACCACAGGTAACCTTTTTGTCAGTTGTAACCACATGTTCCATTTGTGACCTGTACTAAACCAAAACATCTGTTCTCATTCACAGGTTTTGGTCTCAAATTTTGTACAGTGCTCACTCTCTAGATGGTTTAATATCATTTCTCCAAGAGGCTCTACCATATTATGTTTTACCAGAGTTTTTGTCAACTCCTCGTTTAGAGGAAGCTTACCATAAAACAGCAGAGCTAGCATTTCAAGCATTTGTAAGATTAAGTGTATTCGATCCAAAGGTTTGTTTTCCCATAGTTACTAAACACAGCAATGTATTGGCTGCTTTGTATTAGCAAAGAAAGCAATAATGTGCATTCCTTTTTTGCAGTTTTATCATTACTTTCCTGTTCAAAAGCAAGCTGATCTAATTTATGAGCACCATATTTTTACCCTTCCCATAATATTGGATTTATGTCACTTATTTGGAAGGGAAAATAGTCTGGCCATTTCCAATTTGGTTGAGACTTTGTTTAAGAGACAGCCCAACTATTTGAAAGATATCCCACAGGTTGTTGCTTTCATTGAGGAGGTAAAATATTAATTCTTGGGTTTGAGTTGTTAGCAACAGAAAAGTGGAAAATTTATGTGAATCCCTTGTTTCCAGGCACTGAAAATTCTTACTCATAGTTTTTGTGGAGCAGCATCTATTTTTAGTGTTTGTGGTGAACCAGCTCCAATTGCATTTGGCAATGACCAGACACTCCTTGAAGATATGTCCCCTGAACAATGTCGAGATAAATTCCTCTATTTGCTAGACACTGTTGCCACAGGTGCTGCATTTTTGGATGTGTGTGGTTTTGCCAGTAGTGATTTTCGCAGCAGACATTTCCATAGCAGGTTAAAATATGATATCATGTTGAAATGTTTTTACATTTATGCATCAATTGAAAGTTTAAGCATAAATATACCTCATTACAGGCTAGCTGTGTTCTATAACGAAGCTATACCTCGAGTGGAAAAGAAGGTTGAAGCTATAGGCTGTAGTGAGGATCAAATCTCACAGTATGTAGAACTTAAGCACAAGCTAAGTCTTGCCAAAATGGAAATTTTACGCTTTTTCAAGGCAATTAGTTTTAGCTATGTGCAAAATTTACTTGAAAATAGGTATTTTTTAAACAATTTATCGCATTTAAAGAATACCATGGAACATCAATACAAATTTGTCATTTGTTTCAGAGATTCTTTGAATGATGAAGACTTGAAGCAGAGTGTAGATGATTACATGACCATGTTAACAGACTGTTTATCTGAGCACATTTTTATTAGAGATTATAATGCTGTGTTTGGTATTGATAATGATCTGGACACTATGGCGCAAATTTCTCCAGACTTGTATCCTTTTGTTTTGTGTTACTTTTAACAAGGTTAAAATTTCACTACCCTCCGTAACTTATTGTTTCCTTAATTTGTATTCAGAGACACTATTAAGTACAACTATTTAATGGAGTCCGTCTTATCTTCATATGCCCTTCCAAAGAAGAAAGGTCTTGATGCTGCTTGTTTTAAATCAGGCCACCCTACACAAGCCGTATGTTTGAAATTTGGTTATGCAAATCTCAACTCCTTCACCCTCTCTGATAGTATGTATTTTATCTCTTATTTTCTTCTTAGGATCAGTTAACCAGAACTGATGGACCATCAACCAGTTACTTCAGTACAAATCAAGCTGGAGATATGGTTCCTACTGGTGTAGAGCTGGACTCACTAATATCTGAAGTGAAAGATATTTTGCCCGATCTGGGAGAAGGTTTTGTGCAGGTTGGTTCTGCATTCTTCTATGGCAGTAATTTTCATTTCAATTAGTATTTTATTGATGTGCTTCTGTAAATTTTTCTTGATAGCGTTGTCTGGAGCATTTCAATTACCAAAGTGATGCTGTGATAAATGCTGTGCTTGAAGATACTTTGCCAGAACCGTTGAAAAATCTAGACCGTACTTCTTCACAAATTGCAGATGTTCACAAAGAAAAGGTATTGAGTTCTAGACAGTTATTTATTAATCCTTGTATGGTTTTGTTTGTCTGTTAATAGGGGTTCACAAATTTGATTTAATTTCTTTCTCTGTAGGATTCTGAGTATTCAAAAAGGTTCAATGTGTTTGATAATGACGAATTTGATGTTATGTCAAGAGACCACATTGATATGTCACGAGTACATAAAGGCAAAAGGTAAAAAGATACAATAAACTAACTTACTTTTGTACCCTTCTTAAGAAATTGAATATGTGTTGTGATGTATCTTTATTCATTGTTTAGGCGCACTGTTCCCAAAAATGCATTTGACTTGTTAAATGACAAATCAGGAGTACAAGGTTTGCGTGACTTGTATCATCGGTTTGGAACTGTTGATACAGCAGGCAGCATGTATGATGATGAATATGATGACACGTATGATGATGGTCTAGCCATTGAAGAGGCTGGTGAAGTTGAGCAAAGGTAATGCCTACAAATCCAGTAGCTAAGTTGATTACAAGGTGTTTGTGTTATTTTTTGTCCGTTTCATTTATTTTATTTCTGTATTATTGTAGACGCCAGTTTGTTGTTCCACGTGTCTTGCGCACTATTAATGATGCTGAGAGTGAGGATGAAAGTGACGATGAAGAAGTAGTTGTGGAAACTCGCCACAAAGATGCATTTTGTGAGGACCCTGCTTTGGCTCGTGCCAGGAGAGAAAGACAGAGAGCTGAGCGTATGCAACAAAGAGGGGGAGGCAGCTCCAGTACTAAAGGAAGAGGAAGTGGTGATGTCAGCTCAACAAGTGGGGAAAAGAAATTTGATGTTGTTGGTAAGAAAGAAAAATATTCAAGCTGCATATCTTAGTGGGGTTTGCTTTTGGTTAAAACAATGTTCCCAATTGTTTTTCAGGAAAACCTAAAGGACAGGGCCAAGAGAAGCAGGTTGTAATGAATCGTGAGAAGAAAAATACAAACAAATCATCTCGAGCTAACCACAACCGTAGATCTGGAGCTCAGCACAAGAGAAATCAGGGAATGATACCCTCCTAGAAAAATGTTAAGTTAAAATTCTGAATGTTCTACAATACAGAGCTGGTGGCATGCTTTGGAGTATTTTATTTAAGAGTGATGCTACCTCTGAAGTATAGTACAGCAGTTTGAATACTAACATTATTTCACATGTTCTATACAAACTTATCACTACATTCTTGATTGTTCTGCTTACTGCTTGTTCATATGCATCAAGTAAGTAAGTTAAATCGCCAAATTTGATTTGTTTTGTGATGACATGTTTTACTTGGTATTATCTGCTGGCTCAGATGTACTGAAGGATGTTAGTTTATTATTGCATGTAAATTGTTTCTGAATGTACATTGAATTATTTATTTACATATTATACACTTAAGAATATATGCTGAAGTTTGGAAAGGCTTTATGAAATCTGCATTCAATCATTTTTTGGTGTGTATTCAACACATCTAGATGGGTCAGTAGTGAAAAATTCTTGACATTTAGTCATCAACCGCTTCAAAGCTTGAATGTACTTGCGCTGTGTTTCATCATTCAGAACGTGCGCAACATTCTTTGAAAAGATCTTTTCTCGACCAGTACGTGCATGAATACCCACCATGGTCACACCGATGGGCCATGGAGCGTTGCCAATAGCCATTTGTAAGTATGCATCACTGGCCTTCAGAGAAAAAAGAGGAAAACCAGAATTTCAGTTAAAAACTCCTCACATCAAACTACAGTTATACCATAAAACTGTAATTATTAAATTTTATAGCTGATACATACCTTTAAATAGTTGCGTTCCAGGAGATGTTTAGTTATTTCTGTCAAGCTATCTGAAATATCTTCAGGTAATGTGCGACTCCTTAATTTGCGCAATAGCGGTTTCAGATATTGTTGGGTTTGTGAATAGGTTGCACTTGCAATTTTAACTTTAGTCGTTCGTTTTTCTGATGCTGGGACGTTGTTAAGTTGTTCACCCCACAAACGCAACAAAAGCTAAACAAATGCATAGAATGAGGAATGTAAAATTATGTTTCTGACCACTGTATTGTAATCCACGAAGATAGCAAATTGCAGAAGTTAGACGTACCTGCAATAACTGGAGAGTAACTTTCATGTCCAGATCCCTATCCCCTTTACCAATGAGATCAACATTTTGGTGGATATCTTCCCATGTCACATCAACATTGGGGACTTTTATGTCTTCTTTAGTTTGAATACCCTCATGAACAAGTTCATCCAGGTAACCCTGATCCACTCTCTCCATAGCTTCTTGAAAATCATTTCTGAAACCCTGCAGAACATCAGAAATTTTAACTTGATTAGGGTTAGTGTGAAGAAAATGCATACTAATAAAGTAACACGGAAACAAGCAGTTACAGGAAATAAATAACTTGCCTTATTAACTTCAGGTTCCAAAATCTCAACTCGTCTTAGACGTTGAAATGATTCTGCTTCACTTTCGCCAAATAATGTGATTGGTTCTCCTCTCTCACGGAGTCGTCGAATGACCTCTCTTCTAGGAAGTTCAGTCTGGTCGGGACCAGACTTTCCATCTGAGCTACCCTCTGTAATCATGTTAATATAGACAAATGTCAAAAAAAAATTCTTAACAGGATAGATATTACAATCAAATTTCCAAAAGGTAAAGAGAAAACAAGTATACTGAAAACATTTTACCTCCAGAAGTCTTGGATTCCAATTGCTCTGAAACTCCACTGCATCCATATTTTTGCTGGTACTCTTGCTCCTCTTTTTTGAGTAAGTCTCCACGGCGGAAATACTTCTCGGAGGGTTGCTAAAAGAGATGATAGTAATAAATAGAGTAATTGATGATCTGAGGTTAGACATGGAAGATGTAAACAACTTACAACTATGCTGCTTTCCAGAAGTTCTTTCCGCTTTCGAGCTATTTCAGCTTTAATAGCCTCCATATTCCTAAGAGAGGTACAAAATCAATTCGAAACTTTTCAACACATTGTTCACGAAACAGAAACAGCCAAAACTGCCAAAGCTACGCAAATCCTAATGACAAAACAGACGACCACACGATGAAAACATGAAAATAAACAGGTGCAAGGTGGTGCAGACAGATTTCTTCATTTATTGGCCGCGGGACTTGCCGGTGGTGGCCAGGTGTTCGTTGATGCCGATACCGCGCTCTGGTGTGAGCACGAAACTCCTGACGTAACCTCACTCCGATGAACAAAGCTAACTAATTTACTTCTCCGTGTCTCCGTTTTTTTTTTTTTTTTTAAAAACATCTTTTATTCAATAAATAACAATTCCAACAACAATAATAAATTAATAAATTAATAACAGAGTCCCGAGTTCCGTAGTTCCGTGCCCAGACGTCAGAGCACGCTACCATCGAATCGGTCGCCGATGAGACGGGGAGGGGGAGGGTGGAGGCACGGTGGAGGGGAGCCACAGCGTTGCCAGTTGCAGCAGCGCTGATGTTGGTGGTTTTCCCTCGAGGACTGTGAGGGAAAACAATAACCCCCAAATTATTGCCGTTTACATGTTTGATACTGCAGATTTTTATTGTACTCCTGTTTGCATGATGGTAAGATTAGGTTGGTCTGATGTGTTTTAAACTACGTGTTTCGGCATTTGATTTGTGCTCGCTGTCGAACTCCCCATGCATTTATAAATATGTTCCATTGACTTCAATTGCCGTTCAGTCAAACGTCACTGCAAGCCCATACTAAAATCCAGTGCTCACTTAAACACTCTTTTCAATTTGAATAGTTTTTCGTATATTCAGGTTTTTGTGAAAAACCGCACCCTTTTGAAGCCATTTAGTTGCTGTTTACGTTAATACTATTCTCACTCCAATTGAGGTTAATGTTTGTTTACCTCTTGGCCTCGTTATGACAGTGTATTTTTTGGCATTGTTGAGCACTAAGTCAGCATTAACGTCAATGGCTTGTTTCTGTTTGGCATCATACTTTGTCATCCTGGCATTTAAACTGTTATTGTGTTTATTTCCTCTTGTGAATCATATCCCAATTTTTATTTTCAGACATTACATCTGCTCCAATGAGATCATCAGTGAGTGTGATTTTATCCAGCCCAGCACCTGACACCAGAATGTCTCACCCAGATTATGACCAAATTGCTCAGGACCACGCCTCTATCTTAATATTGGTTCATCATCATCAAGGTCTGTTCTACGAGTACCACTTTACCACAATATATATCTTCAAGCTTTATTTAATTAATTCTGCAAAACTTTATTCTACAGAGGGATTATTAAAGCCAAAATCATTCACTAAAATATGGGATAAAATCAGAAGAGTCAATCATACCAAAGTAACGGATTCAGCTGGTGTCACTCGTCAAGTATATGTGAGATATGTAAAGGAGTACCCAGTTGAAAGCAATGACTGGGGCGATTTTCAAACTCATCGCCGTTTGTTGGGCCTAATTACAGTCGGTAAGCCGCGTAAAAGTCTTCTGGTTTTTTATGTGGAAGATATTTTTGAGATGGGAAACTTATTCCTATTTCTATTATTAACAGGTCAATATGAGACTCAGACAGATTTGAATGAAATTTGTCGTGTACATGAGTCTTTGAAAGTTCGATACACATCTACACTTTATGATTCTCGCTGTATTCTCTTTGGAAATGAAGACGAACAAATGAAAACACCGTCAAACTTCAAATCCTTGCCCCTGTGGTATACTGATGTAGAGACGTGCCTTGACCTGGAAGCTCAAGTTTCTGAGCTGCTAAATTCTCTATTTTGGGTCTTAGAATCAAAACGTCAGGTAAGCAAACAAAAATGCAGAACCCTTATTTATTTTGGTTGCACTTTTTCAAAGCTAGCGTTTTTAACTGTTAGATTGAAGTTGGTTGCTATTTAATTTAAAGGATTATTTTCAGATTTTCTTATGTGACATGTTTAAGCCTCTCTCGGTTTGTTTTCCCTCATTATCTTTAACCATTGTGCTGCTATAGTTGCTGACAGGTACTACGATACAGCAAGAAGATGCAAGACATCCGAATGGAACTCAGTTTTTTTCTCAGGTTATCAGAGTGATGCATGAAGTTTGGTTTGGTGCAATGCATCTTTATTTCCCTCATAACCCCAACTCACATTGCCTATTGGCATCCTTTTTAGCTATTTTCTATTTTTTTAAATTTGTTTGAGGTTAATGACACAATTATTGAGATCAGTACTCTACAGGCACTGCAATTTTTTAACTCATTTTGTCGTCCAATGTTTTCTTACTTCACATTGTTTTGAGTGACAAACAGGCATATTTTATTTCTACTTGGTTGTTTTTTGTTTTTGTTTTTTTGTATTTAAAACAAAAATATTTTGATGCAATGTTATCTTACTCTAATGGTTTATTTTTCTCTTGCAGCTTTTTTCTGGTGTATCACCCATTATGTCAAGGATGCAGCGTTCCCGTTCTCAGGTTCTTTTTGTTTAGGTCAACGCATGTGTGTGCAGAATTTGTCTCTATGTGATACGCTGAATTTGCCTGTACTTGTCATATAACATTTATAAACCTAAACCCTGCCATTTCAACTGCTCATTAAAACTTTCCTTAGGGACTACTCCCTGCTTTGCAAATGCTATTGAAATTCAATGCTATGTAAACCTAGCTTAGGAAATCTTAAAATATCAGTCCAAGATGAATTCCACTTAAATTCCAGAGTTCAAAGGAAAGTAACATGTCTAATGTAATTGGAAACTGCTTGTTGTTACTATTTACAAAATGTATTCTTTTCAGTCCTACTTACCTGCCTGTCAGCCAGCATTGCCTAAAACTGTATGGAATAATAACATTGAGTTTTGTGTTGAAATGCTTGTAGTCTAGTTACTTCAACCCCCAGAATATCAGTCCTGCATGTGGTATGTGCAAGGCACTGCAGTTCTCATTTCATGTATCCTTCCTATGTATGTTTTTGCAGCTTTTTGCAATCCCATTTGTTTGCAAGTTCCTGGTGCTCGTACAATTCCAAATAATAGTTTTGCTATAGTAATAGTTATTTCTACAGATATTTTTAAAGGCTTCTTTTAATGTGTCTGCATTCTTCTAGGACTTATATTTAAATATTTTTTGTGTAGGAGAGAAGTCGGGAAAAATTGGACCGCGTTCCTTTGCTCCTAGCACCCTTTGAGAGGAAGGATATTGTTGGCCTGGATTTGGAGTCAAGAACTAACAAGAAAAAGTGCATGGGCCGAATGATAAAGCACCTTGGAGACCTAAGTCTGCAAGGAGGTGTACCTCATGAAGCTTTACAGCACTACATTTCAGCTGTTGATACTTTGCGATCAGTAAATGACTGGTTGTGGCTTGGGGGTATGTTCATTTTGCTGAATTGCACATATTGTAACATCCAACCATATATTTCCAACAAATTCTTTTGACTTTTCTCCAACAGGGGCTGCAGAAGGGCTGTGTGCAGCATCTGTTGTAGTTCTTTATCCAGGGCGGTGGCGTACTTTCCCTATTCAACGCAATGCATCATTGCCTCCAAGCCCAGGAAAGCGCAGGTTGGGTAACATTCTCCTACCTTAACTTTGCTTCTTTCAGCTCTCATTTAATTTTTACTTTAGCCTTTTATGCTCATACAGACCTGGCTCCATTGGCCCCAGCTCTCTGCCTCCAGGGTCTCTTACACCGACCCCTGCTGTTGTGGAGGATGCTCCCAAAGCTCTTTCTCCTGAAGGGATTCTCAGACGGTACCAAGAAGCAATTCAGAACTATGCCAAGGTAAACTTAGGACCAGTAAAGTTAACACATTGTTAAAATAATGGATATCACAATATTTATGTACCTCATATTTTCTAATTGTGTATTATGCTAACATGTAATTTCTGTTTTCTTTCCAGTACCAAAGTGCAGGAATGATCGAAACTGAGGCCTGTTTCAAGGCGGCTCAAATAGCAATTCAGCAGGGATGTCCCCTCCAGGCTGCATCATTTTTAAAAAATGTTGTGCTCATCAATCTAACTCTGACCGAACAGGAAAAGGTATGAATACAATGGTTCAGCTGCAATATATAATTCCTAAGAATGGGTGGGGGACCAGGCTTCTATGCATTTCTTGTGTTACCAGATTCAAAGGTTTCTTAGTTTATCTGAGCTGTATACTCAGATGGGTTTCCACAGGAAAGCCTCCTTATGTAGGAGGCTAGCTGCCACCAGACATGTTTCCGATCAAAATAGGCAACCAGATTGGACACAGTGCTATAATCTCATGCTGCAAGCACTGGATGGGCACAGGCTTTCTCTTGATCCTACTGAGCGTGCTGGAGGTAAGTTCCAAGAAATTTGTGCTTGCTCTGTTTTAAAATGTCAGGATTTGTATTTACCTACTAGTAATCATATTATTGCACCAATCATTTCAGGTGGATTTGCTGAAGGTTGGCCTGTTTTACAAATACATCTCCTACAGCAATTAGTTGTTGCTGCTCGAAGAATGGGTCATTCAGCTCTGGCCACAAGGCATATGACCTTCTTGCTTCAGACTATGTGGCATCATCTTAGTTCCTCAGAGCAACGTGACCTGGCAAAGCAACTTCAGAAGCTTGCTGCAGAGTGCGAGGGTGCCCCAGTCCCTTTGGTTCTTGATACACGTGCTGTTATTCCTCCAGCAAATTTAACTAATATTCCATTAGCAAGGTATGTTGAAGTATTTTTATGATATGTGAATTATGATATTGTATCAGTTTCAATAATCCTTTTGTTTTCAGGAACTTTCGTCTTCAAGATTTGCCACTGCACTTGAGGCCTCAAAAACTACAAAAAATTAAAGAAGATATGGGGCCATTTCTGTACACCCCTATTTCATTTGGTTCCCTTGATCGTAAAAGTACTCGATCTCAGGGTAAAATGGGTAAGTGACCTTCCTGAAAATCATTTTAAAAAGAAAGGTACAGGATTTGAAGATCCAATTTCCGTGCATTCCATGCTTATCATTATAACTATTTTCAGATTACGTGTGGGTAGAGGGAGATGTATGTGAAGTCCTGTTAGACCTTTCCAATCCTTTGCCATTTGAATTAAAAGTATCAAATATGGTGAGTGCGCTTGGAGTTTGAAGTTGTATTATAAAGTGGAAGACTTACTTTAAAATCTCAATTTGTATTTGTCCATTTCCATAGCGACTATTAGCCAGCGATGTAGTATTTGAGAGTATTCCTTCTTCAATAGTTTTACCACCTGATTCTGGACCTCATATTGTAACGTTATCTGGTGTGCCTAAAGAAGTGGGAGAGCTTGAAATTCAAGGTAAAATATATGACTATGGGGCAGATTAATTTGGTTGCTAGTTCTTAATTAAAAATAGATATTATCTCTTGTTCTGTGTACTACAGGATATTCAACCCATACCCTAGGAGTGAAGTCTAATTGCCAACTTAGACATATGCCTCGCATGCCTCAACCATCGTTCACTGTGGAAGTTGTTCCTGCACTTCCACGTATGGAGGTAAATTTACTATATTTTCATGTTTTCTTTTCTTATTATTCATGTGTTGATAATTAACATCTTTCTTATTAGGTAGCTACACCAACACTAAGGAACAGCTTGCAAATTCCACAGATGGATGCTTCCATTTCAGTTACTAGTATTTCAAACTCTCTGTATGCTGGAGAAAGGTAGTATTTCTATTGTAATACCAGTATTTTGTTGTCCATGTTACAGTTATATCTTAGCATGTTGCCTGTTGTTTCAGCACTGAGTGCCAGCTGACTATCCTAAATTCTGGATCTCAACCTATAGAAATGCTGGAAATCTCAGCACAGTGTGTATTAGATCCCAGTCAGCTGCGTCAAGTACTACAATGGAGTGCAGACAATATTCAGGCACAACTTCCCTTACCACCTGGAGCATCTGCCAGCTTAACTCTTTATCTGCATGGTTATGCCGAATTTATTGCTCCACCTCGTTCCGACAGTATGTTTCACAGTGCTGTTTTTATTGATTGTACTTACCAGTGTATGATTTCTTTCTTATGTATTTCTTCTGTCATATTGTGCAGTGAATGACACAGGAAGTCAACCAAGCAGCCTTTTGTCAGGGCCAAGTTCACTCCCATCACGCTTTGGCTCTCTCACATCAGCTTCTCAACCATCTCGTCATCACCATAATGAATTATCATCTGGATCATTTCGCTCCCAAATTAGTAGTCGTTCTGGTAGTAGTGTAGGATCGTCAAGAATCCATTCCAAACTTTATGATCCCTCTGCACCAAAGGTAGACATTTTTCACATCAAGCGTTTTGCTGTGGCATTACTCTTCTAGTTAGATTGAAACTACTATGTTTTAAAAAAAAAATATTTAGGTTGTAGACTGCCAATTGAAACTTAAATACTCTGGAGGCCCTGGTCTGGAAGCTGGCTATTGTCGAATCACATCTCTTTCTTTGTGCCTGGAGATTTTACCTTCAGTTCTTGTTACGAGTTGGGATGTGTTACCAGCCGAAACGTATGTTTAACAGAGCAATTACACCTCTTTTCAAGACTATCAGTACTTAATCATTGAAATATAATCCTCTGATATTTTGCAGGAGCTCTCAATTTTACCTTGTTTTGGATGTCACTAATAAAACTCAAGGAGAACTTGAACTTCTTTATGCTGATGGAAAGGTGATGCTTTTTGAAGGGAATGAGGAATGTCGCATTGCTGTACCTGTTGAACGCTGTCCTCTTTCCAAACTGTCCAAGGTAATGACCCATGTTGAAATGTATCGTTCTGAGCACATATGACCTTTACTTTTTTCATTTAACAAAAATACCCAGCTGAAGCTATACCAACAGATAGAGCTTAATAAACAGATTTGTTATTGCTTGATCTTTTACTCCATTCAGTTATATCAAAATGCCGAACTCTCTGATGCTGAGAGAGCTGAAATAGATCAGATCTGTAGCGATCACGTTGCTTCTCTTGTTGACCTGAAATGGGTGTTGCCTGTTAGTGGAAGAAGTGGTAAAGCTTCATTACGTGGTCTTTCGCTGACTCAAGACATGCTCGACATTGTGAGGATGTCACCTTTGCAGTGGGGTGAGTGATCATATTCTAAATTCTATAAAAGTTACCTTCTATCAGGGAATTAATGTGTATGGTTAATATTCACATTTTGCAGAAGTACTGCTTAATAAAGAAGCAGCAAAACCGTTATCAGAGTTAACGTGTGTTGCTGGACAGTGTTTACAATTGGGAGTTACAGTCCAAAATTATCTAGACTGGCCTCTACATAATGTTGCACTTGCATTGAAATTTTTCCAAGAGTATCAGAGTGGTGTAAGAAATTACCGCCTTGACTCCCACCTGGCTGTTGCAGGAACTCCAAATGTGATATTGGCACAGGTAACTTCCAACATGTCCCCCTGGATATTTTTTTCTTCTATTCAGCTAAAATCTTTCACCCTTTGTTGTCTTGCTTTGTAGTTGGATGATCAAGGCAGTGCTTACCACGAGTGCAATGTTGTCTTCTTTATGCCTGGACTTTACAAGATTGACATTCAGTGTTCATCTCATGGAAGATCTGCAAATGGTGTTTCATGTGGTGGTATAGTAAGTGATTCTCCTCCAGCTCACACATGGAAGTTGATACCCCCACTTGAGATAACTGTCATTGATCCGTGACAAACACCCAATTTTTCATGTGTGGACTAGACTACATCAGTATTAGTAATACAAAATACATATTTTTGTAAGAGAGAAAAAGTTTTGAATGCCTTAACATGTTTATGTGCCATCCCAAGATTTTACCTGTAAGGAGATATGTTCACCTTTGTGAGAAGGTATGGAATAGTGCTCAATGTTGTGATAGGTTCAAAATGGAACATGAACTCTTTGTGCAGTTTTTCAGTGTTGTCTTGTGGTATATACCTTGTTGCAAATGTTGACAAATTAGTATCACCTTTCTGTGCCAATTGTTACACTTCTCATCTCTCAATTTTACTGTGTCTTGCTGATGATGAGTCAGGGTCACAGAGCAACATTAATGCTAGCCAGTGTAATTTTTTACATATATTTTGATCTTATCTTCAAATGGTATTTTGCTACCAAAAATAAGATTGTTTAAAAAATCTTTTTTTGTGTGTGTGTATGCCATTTTCTTTATTTCGCTGTTCTACATAATGGTGTGAAAGTTTTAGCCATATTGACACTAATGCATTAGTTAGCAATTTATTCCTATGTTATTTTCTGTTCAAATTTGTCTATGTTTTGTTCATCTTGTGAGCTTTCCAATCAGTTTTGCATGCAAATATACAAAAAGTGATAATTGCACTGGTCATTTTTTTTCTTATCAGTTTCAGGTTTGTATGTTACACAACATTCCATTTGACTAGTATGTTTCAAAATGCCTCTGTGCTGTTTCATTAGCAGTGTCAAGTATAATAGCACTCTAAAAATATGATTTTGAGTGTACCAAAGCTGTATAATATGGAGTGTGTTCATATTTTTCTTCTGTACATTTTTATAGCTGTGTTTCAGTCCTAATTAAAAGGTTGCCACAATCTGTGTCATTTAACAAGGAGAGTTGCTTGCACATTTATTTTTCATTTGTTTCTATTGTTCTAGTCTTTTGTATTACAGCTGTGTTGTTTATTCTGATTCACCTGAAACGTTGATTTTATGAGGAGCTCTCTAATCTTTATATCAACTTCTATCACAACCAAATATTTACTTTTCACAAAATATCATTCAGTAAACGTTTCATTCAAATTCCTTAAAGATGCTCATGTTTCACAATCTGTAATGATGGACTTGCGTCACTGAAGTTTTTTGCCTCTTAGGTACATATTTAATGCTCAGTTCACACTCTCTGTATGTTGTGTTTTATCTATGCTCTTATTTTTTGAAATTGCCATACTTTGTGTGAAAATCATAATTATGAGACTGTCTTTATGCTCAGGAATTGATAAGTAAATGGAAAAGTGAGCATTGCTGTTAATTGATGTGTAAATGTTGTTGACTGTTTTGAAATTTATTTGTAGTATCATGGTATGTTCATGTGGAAACTAATGATACAAAATAAAAGTATTTTTTGTTGATTTCAAAGTGTTTATTTTTATCACATAGGCTCCTATTGCCTATCAAATCCAAAAATGTGCTCCAAGGCTCTTTCAATCTGACGAGGAGGAACGAGAGTTTGGACAAACCGGGGCTAGGGCGCCTCGTTCGTTGTTCTGTGTGGCTGGAGGCGCAGAATCAGAATGTCTGAGGTAGCCCAGGTAGTCCGCACCGGCTCGGGCAGTGAGGGAGTGAGGGCAGAGGCAGGGTAGGGTATGGCAGCGTGAGCCAGCCGCCAGCGCTGAGGTCTGGACCCGTGCCGCGGCCGCGGCCGCGCTCAGCTCCGCTCAGCTCCCAGTGCTGCTCCGGCCGTGACCATGGCAGCAGGCCCAGGCCGTCGCCCAGGCCCCGGTCGCCCCGCAGCCGCGGTCCAGTTCCGAGTCCCTGTGCTCGAGTCCCTGCGGATGCTGCCGCCGCTGATGGTGGTCGTCGCCGCCGTCGTGCTCCTCGGCCCCACTGCTGCAGGTGCGCATCCCATCCGGAGAGAGGGAGAGAAGCGAAGGGAAGCCCCATGCCGCTGCCACCGCCGCCGTCAACAAGTGCGCAACGCTCTGCTCGGTGCCGCGGAAGTTCGGTTGGCGGCGGCCTCTGGTCTCGCGCCTTCGGCTAGCGGGTCGGATCACCGGGTCCACCGCGTCCGGTGGACGGGACGCTGCCGATCTTGTTGGTGAAAAGTGAACGGGGGGAGAAAGTGGCGGCGAGGCGGGCGCGGGGCAGCGAGAGTACGGTGCACGGGCTGAGACAGCCGCCCTGCCGAGCTGCCGAGCTGCCGATGCTGATCACGGCTCCGGCTCGCGATGACGCCACCACCCCGACATGACACGACCCGACGTGACAGATATGACGTGACGTGACGCGCGTCCATCACCCACGGCCTGAGGAGATGTTCGCGTAGGGCAAGACCGAAGCCGACTAGGCAGGGCGTTGTCAATGTCATGTGGTCTGCATGTCATGTCGCACGGAGGACGAAGCGCCACCGCGGCTCGTGCATGCACGCGTGTCGTGCGGGCTGGCCTACCCTGGAGGCGCGCAGGCGCCCGGCGGCTCGGACAGGCCAGGCGGTATTTAGAGCTCAGCAGCAGCTCAGCAGTATCCAGTGTTCGTGGGTTTGGTTGGGGAGTATTTTTGTTTTGTTTTTAAATACGGGAGAAACTGTCTGCTGGACATGGCCCGTCCCCCCGGGGCACGGCGGGCACACGACTCATTGCGCACTCCCTGCACCGGTGCAACGCGGTGCACTGTGGGAATGGTCGAGGGTTGGCGCCCACATGCCGCCGCCGGTCCCGCCGGCCGCGGCCCGCTTGCTCGCTGCTTGTGACACGGCGCAGGAGGACGAGGAGGCAGAAAAAGAAAACACAAAAGTAACTGCGCGCGACTCGCCGGTTTGAACCTCTGCGACCCGTGTTGCTGTTGTCGTCGTTGATGATGGGAGCTTCATCAGCATTCTGTTCGTCGGGTCGCTTCGCCTGCAGCTTACGGCTTACGGTGCGAGCTGTGCGAGCGCCATGGTCCATTTGGGTCTCTTATATGAAGGTGGAGATGAGAGGTCGATATGTGTCGTGTGTGTGTAAGAGAGAGAGAGACAGACAGAGACACAGAGAGAGAGGGAGTGATGTGTGTGTGTGTGTGTGTGTGTGTGTGTGTGTGTGTGTGTGTGTGTGTGTGTGTGTGAAAGAAATGAAGAGTTTAGTTCGCGGGGGAAGTGCCAGCAAGCGCCGGTGCGCGATCTTAAAAGGAGGAGGGAGAGAGGGAGGGGGTTGGGGGGGGGGGGGGGGGGGCTCCACTCGCCATGCGATGCCAGGCGATGCGACGTCTCTCCGCACGCCAACGGCAAAGGCACGCCATCGGCACGGCACGGCCCTACTTTCACTGGCAGCGTGATTCTTACCGGCGGCAGGTCCCCTTCAGATCCCCCTCAGGTCCCCTCGCCGCGCCGCGCCACACCGCGGTGATGCAGGACGGGGTAATCGCGGCAGTGTGTGTGTGTGTGTGTGTGTGTGTGTGTGTGTGTGTGTGTGCGTAGGTGTGTGTGTTTTTATACATGTGGACGGGGCAGAGTGAAAACCGCGTCTCGTTTTGTCCCGGGATTCGAACCCGCGAGAGTGAGGTTGTAACTGCGCTGTGCACCCAGTGCACCCCTTGGCCACGTGGTCACCGCGCTGCGCTGCGGGGGGTCGCGGGGCAGCCAGGGGCAGCAGGGCACATTGTTTGCGCCGGCACGCTACGGCGCACGCGGGCGTACGCCCATTCACTCACGTAGTGAATGGAAACGCACGCGCGCGGGCTGTGGGCGGGCTGCCGCCGGAGCTGCCGCACACGGCCGCTTCTCACGTTACCATCGGCGTGCGCGGAATGTTCCGCTCGATTAGCGCCGCCGGCTGCGAAGCCCAGACGCCCCGGAGGCCCCGGAGCACGACAAAGAATGTGTGCCGGCGATAAGGGCATACAGCCCCCACCCCCGCTGCACGGCACACCGCGGCACGGCTGACGGTGCGCCAGTTGCCCCCGGCACGGCCAGGATGACGATAGCACGGCACTCGGCGACAAGCGCTCGCAGCCGGATTGGCCGTCCCGTTTCTGTGCGGATTTGTATTCCTGGACGCGCTCTCTGTTTCTTGGAGGCCCCGGCCCGCCCCGGCGCGAGGCCCCGCGGGGTCCGGCATTGGTACCGGACCTCTGGTTTTCTATCGCGCGGCAACAACGGGCTTGGCTTCGGGTTCGAATCTCGCCGGCGCGCGGCATTTTTATGGGGCGTCTGCGCCGGCGATAGAGCGGCGTCTGGCGGCCCAGGTGCCCCAAATCTCCATCTCCCGGCAGTAAAAAGCCCTATCGTGTCCCGGAGTGTCCCGCTCCCGGCATTGGCAGCGGCGCGACCAGGACGGAGGAGGAGGACGCCCTACACAGCTTTCTCGGCCCGGTCCCCTGCGGCCCCCAGCGGCCCCCAGCCCCGCGGCGACACGCGCGTCCTCTTCCACGTCCACGCGCCCCGGACGGAATACCATTCCAGTTTCGTAACCTGATTGGGGTTCGGTTTCGGTGGTTCGCCCCGCTTCAAACTGCTCCTGATAATGACCACCGCCGCTAGTGGTAGTCCGTTCCAGCGCCGGCGCCCGGCCCCCGGCCCCCGGCCCCCGGCCCCCGGCCCCCGGCCCCTGCAGCTGGAGGTCCGGGCCGGTCTGGTGGGGTCCGGTGGGGTCCGGTGGGGGTTCGGGCGGTAGATAGCTTACTGCACCGAGTATTACGAGACGTCTGTCTGACGTGACGCATGGGAAAGCCAACGGCCAGCCTAAGAAGCGAGTGATAACCCGGCGTGAGTCCAGTGTCCCTGCACCTGCACGCCGTCAGAGGCCGTCGGGTGTTTGAACCCGTGCCGGTTTTTGCCCGTCTTTGCGGACGGCGGCGAGGGCGGCGGGCCGGGACCGGAAGGGGACGCGATGACCGGACAGACTCCACGGCGGGGCCCTGGCCGGCCTCCGGCCCTGGCAGGGCGTCACGTCGTGCCATCTGTGTGCGGACATGCCACACCGGCAACGTTACATCACGTGCGGTAATGCGATGACTCGTACCGCAGAGGAGGGGAGGAGACAGAGAGAGAGAGAGACAGAGAGACAGAGAGACAGAGAGGATAAAAGGGGATGAGGCTAGAAACGGCGAAAGACTGTTCTTGCCGGAAACGTCTCCTGCTCCAGAGAAGGGAAGAGCAGCTCGGTGGCCTGGCCCGGGGACTAGCGGCCCGCGGACTGCCGCCTGCCGCTGTCAGGGAACTGCATCATATTCTGACTCGGCACCGCCGTCGCTGCAGCGGAACGGGAACAGAACGGAAAGGTCGATGCAGGTGTTTTGGGGGCCGGCGGCCACCGGCGGCCGGACGGCCTCCGCCTTACAGCGTTCACTCCACCCCGCCTGGCCGCAGAGACCGAGCAGCAGTCGTGCCGCCTAGTGCCGTCGTACTGCAAAGTGGTCCCCACCCCACTCACTGCCGATTGCGTAATGCTGACCCGAGGTGCCCCCTGCACCGGCTACGGTGCTACGGTACTACTGCTAGCCATACTAGCCACTCATACTGCCGCCCCCCCCCCCCCCAAATTGCTGCGCTGCAGATCTAAAGTGAAAGGAGACAATACGACGGCCACAGCCCGGGCGAAGGGGAGCTGAAATTATAGCAATATGACAAGTAATTCAACGTGGTCAGAGATGCAAACGTAGTGCAGCCGCATTGAAAAGCTGTGCGTCTCAGCGCTGCTGCTGTGTTGTTGTTGCAGTTCGTTTTGAGTTGTGTTGTGGAATCAATGTCATGCAGCTGCCATTGTCTTGCCGCCTAGAGTGAGAGAGAATCGCGCAAGGCTCCCAAAGAGCGTACGGCTGTCGCTGTGGCTGGGGGCCGCGCGCGGAACGCCCCGAACCTGCCGCGCCCCGCCGGCCACCCGGGACACTCCGCGGCGTGGACTTGCGGGAGCGCCGTTTGGGGCGTAGTTTGACGACGGGAACCTTCCCGTCAACCGTCCGCAGCCTCCCCTCCCCTCCCCGCGCCAGGCCCTCACCCCTCCTTGCGTGGTCGCCGGGGTCGCCTTCCCTCGAAAAGAAACCGTGGAATAACGCCGAGTGCCGAGTCCACGGTGGAATAAATTCTCGCCTGCATGCAGCACTCGGACCCAGCGAGCACGCGTCACTCCACCGGCCAGGCCTTTGGCTCCCCACCGCCGGCCGCCGGCCACGGGTAGGCAATGCCGTCGAGCTTGGGGGTCCGGCGGGCTTGCCTACCCTGCCTGCCACCGCTGCCACTGCCTGCCGCCTGCCCTGCGCTTGGCATGCTGAACAGCCCAGGCGTCACTCACGCCCACAGCGGCCGCGTCACGAGCCCCGTGTGTAACTTTCTGACCGTCTTTTCCCACGCAGACGCCGCCAACATCCCTTGCATGGAGGATGGACGTTTCTACAGGAACCCGAGGCCGCTGCCGCACCGCGTGTGGACCAACGGCGAGTGCTCCAAGTACTACCTGTGTCTCGGTGAGTGCCCATGCCCGCCCCGCCCCGCACGCTTTCCTTCTGGTAATTGATTCTCACCCACCTCCCCTCCCGCACACCCCCGCAGACGGCGAGGTGTTCGAGTTCAAGTGCTCGGCCGGCCTGCTGTTCGACGTGAACCGCCAGATCTGCGACTACAAGATGAACGTGGACAACTGCGACGTGGTGGCCGAGGCCGTGGTGCCGCGGCCGCTGCTGGAGGCGGCGGACTGCGGCCAGGGCCAGCTGGGCTGCGCCGACCGCACCTGCCTCCCCAGCGAGTACTTCTGCGACGGCAGCGTGGACTGCCCCGATGGCTCGGACGAGGGCTGGTGCGGTGAGTCGCAGCGCGCGCCCGGGATAAAGTTTCTGTCAGTACAGCTCCACTTGCCCGGCAACGTCTGAGTTCGGTGTGTTCTGCCTCTGCCTGCCCTGCAGACGTGGACAACGACCCCAACGGCTCGATGGCGTGCGATCCCCGGTCGTGCCGCCTGCCGGACTGCTTCTGCTCCCGGGACGGCACGCGGATCCCGGGCGAGCTGGAGCGCAGCCAGGTGCCGCAGATGGTGGTCCTCACGTTCGACGACGCCGTCAACACGGAGAACTGGGAGCTGTACACGCGGGAGCTCTTCACGGAGGAGCACAAGAACCCCAACGGCTGTCCCATACGGGCCACCTTCTACCTCAGCCACCAGTACACCAACTACCAGCAGGTGCAGCACCTGTGGAACGAGGGCCACGAGATCGCCGTGCACTCTATCACGTGAGTCGCTGTGTGGGTCCCGCGGGTGTACCCGGGGAACTCCCTGCTACCTCCACTCCCATCCCGTCCCCTCCCCTCCTCCTCCCTCAACCTGACGTCCACGCGGCGCTGGTGCGCCCTTGTTGTTCCAGGCACCGGGGCCCCGAGGACTGGTGGAGCCGCAACGCCACCATCGAGGACTGGTTCGATGAAATGGTGGGCCAGGCCAACATCATCAACCACTTCGCCGGGGTTCGGATGGAGGACATCAGGGGTAAGGCCCGGTCCTGGGGATGGGGGTCCTTGTAGGGGCCCAGTCGGCGCAGCCCAGACCTGACTGACAGCGTGTCCGTTTCCGTGTCCCCCCGCAGGCATGCGCGTGCCGTTTCTGCGCGTCGGCTGGAACCGCCAGTTCCTCATGATGCAGGAGTTCGGCTTCCGCTACGACGCGTCCATGGTGGCGCCGTTCTCTGACCCGCCCATCTGGCCCTACACCCTGGACCACAGGCCGCCGCACAAGTGCCTGGGCGCCAAGCAGCGCTGTCCCTCGAGGGCGTACCCCGGGATATGGGAGATGCCACTCAACCAGGTCACCGTCGAGGTAAATGTCTACGACCTCCCCTTCCGCTTTCCACTTTGAAAAAATAATTTCAAAGCGATTTTTGTTGTTTTTCATTTTTAGGGCTATACTTGCGCCATGGTGGACTCGTGCCCCCCACACCTTTCCGGGGAGGACGTGTACCGCATGCTGACGAGCAACTTTAAGCGGCACTACAATGCGAACCGTGCCCCGTACGGTCTTTACTTCCACACAACTTGGTTCAAGCGACCGGAATACCTCGCGGCCTTCAAGGTTTGTCGTTTGTCCTTCCCCTCTTCAACTTTAATTATCCAATGACACAAACTCAAGCGCTGGCTTACAATTTTTCTTTCCTAGAAATTTTTGAATGATATGGGGAAAATGCAAGATGTGTGGTTTGTCACAAACTGGCAAGCTATTCAATGGATGAGAGAGCCAACTTCACTCAGCCATATAAATTCCTTTGAACCATGGGGATGCAAGCCACGTAAGGTATGTTCTTTCAAGAAGGAAAATGGATTAAGATTTATGTTCAAACAAGTATTGTGACTGAGACAGAGGAGAAAAAACATGATCTAAGAGTGTGTTCCTTTTCCAGTTTGAACCTCAGGAGGTTGCCTGCAATTTGCCAAAAACATGCAAGTTGACCAGTCGCATCCTCCAAGGAGAGCGCTATCTCAGCACATGCACGGAATGCCCAGAGCAATATCCTTGGATTCGGAATGAATTTGGCCTGGACAGCCGTTAAGCATTTGCCAAAACAAGTCAAACTACGTAGTACCTAAGAGAGTTCGCCTTTGCAAGACTGTACACTTGATCCTGAACCAGTGACATGCTAGATAGGAGCCTGTTAGGACTTGACTGATTGCTCTTCCCCTGCTTTACCAAACACTTAAATCAGCGCTGCTTTCTTAGTATTGAATCGATTGCGGAATGTGTAAAGCAGTTACATTGAGAAGGATCAGTAATTGTTTCTCTAACAATTACCCATTGACCCAAAACTGTGATCTTAAAAGCTCACAAAATGAGTGCTAAAACTATAGAACTAATTTAAATAGAGTAAGCTCAGTGAAATAAGAATTCTATTTATAGATGTCTGAGGTAGAAAGAACTTAATGGAAGCCCCAGTTGCACAAATTTTCCTCACAGTAATTTCAAAACATGTGTTACATAAGTTTTTGTGAGAGTTGTTGCCATGTATAAAAAACCACAAGAATATTTGGTATCAGAATTTTAATTTAATTCAATCATTCATTTAGAGTAAACCATGTGTGTTCTATTTATTTAAATGTTTTAGTTAACATGAGAAATAGTAAGAAGGAAATAAAGAAAACAAAATTTTACTTATCTGTTCAATCATTTAAACCTGCATTGAACCCCATGGAACAAGAACACTCAGACTTTAAGTATAAGAAAACAAAGAAAACGAATTAAATAGCAATGCCTTAAGCTTTATAAAACTAGAAGAATGCCTTATTGCCCCATGAAAAGAATTGGTTAAAGACAATTTATAATCAAATGAACAATCATCCATCTTGAGCAACAAAAGGGTTGGCAATGCTTTCCATACCATCTACAGGGCAAATTAACACAACAGTAGTTCCTCTACATACGACTAGTCCCAACATACGCGTGTCTTCCATCAATTTGTAAGGATCGTCTGGATCTATTGAGAAAAAGAAAACAATGTTTGGTATCATAATAAACGTGAATTGCGAATAATGAATAGCAAGTACAAAAATAAAGTATTTACAAACCTCTCAAGAATTCTGTTGTGTTATCCAATACAAGGTTTAAGAGGGGATCATATCCTTTAAGTGTTCCTGCGCACTCTCGGCCACCAGCAAACTTGACTCTTATTTGTTTTTCTAAGTATTTGGACAAGTCGAGGATACTCTCTTTTCTCTTCTTCTCCTTCTGATCTCCTCCCTGTGCTGGTGTAGTGCTCTAAATAAGGAAAAATGTAGAAAATTAGTTAAGAGTGAATGAACGCATGCAACATCAATTTTGAAACATATGAAAGAATAAATTCATTAAAATGATTCCAAAATGTTACACGGATATTATTCACAAGAATTAAACAGCATACAATGTAAAATTACAAAAAGAAAAACAAATAATAAATCTATACATGCTTCAATACTGAACCCTAACCCTATCTGTCAATTTCGTTTCGAATATATCGACATTGAAACGAATGCTACTTTAAACGCACTTCCAAAGATTCCATATTTTACTTACAGAACTCATTTTTGTTCGCTCTGATCAGAATTATACTCCGAGATACAGATTCGGATCTGCTTCAACAGCCGGTGAGCTTAACCCGAAAATGCTGTTTCAATGGTTTCAAACAATCACAACAGAGGTCCGACGCTCGGCGCATCCGCATTGACATCGCGTCACTACACTCCGTCCGAGATGATCTGAGGCTACTTACGGGACCATTGATGAGAACTCCAGCAGTACACAATGGCTGCCCACAAATGCGAGTGGCGCGCGGCTCCCAAATATAAAAGATAGGAGTCAAATCCGTAAGATTTCACATCTTTCTATAATTCTTTATAGATGATAGACCATTCTACTCGTCAGCAGTGAACAGTGTTTATCAACAAAACTTATTGATCTGAGCATGTAACTCGACGAACACATATTAAACAAAGTTATACATGCGGGGAAAGTCCTCTGACCGTTTACTGAGACGACTCGCATGCTCACAGCCTAATCCCTCGCCTTGATCCGACGAACCTCCCCTCTGAACCTGCAGCATATGGCGAGTTCTCTTCCGTCGTACCATTTACTCTCCACCGACCAAATGTGTTTCTCGATTCCCGACACTTGAGTCAACTTATCTAGTACGTCCATGTCAACCGTTGCGTTGGCGGAGTGGTAGCGGCCCTGCAGCGGAGGAGTGACATGTTAGTTATGCCGGGCGTAGTCGGACCTTGGGGCCCTCAACTATTTCCTAACCATACTTACGGCCTTAAATGGGCACTCGACCGGTGGAGTGATTTGCTGGATCATAGGAGTCCACATGGCGCCTTTGGCCATGATGAGGGGGCAGATCGCCGTGGCCCAACTCCAAGTAGTGAAGTACTCGCAAAGGTTGGCAGCGACGCCGCCAGTGCAGCGGTGGATGATGAGCTCCATCTGGCGATTCATGCCCAAAGGGAGAAAAGAGAACAAATTAGGGTAACGTCCACAAACCACGTGACATTGTTCAGAGCCACCTACCCCTCAGGCTTTAAAGTTGAATCAAGACATTATTATTAAATCACCCCTTTGGTTTGTGACACTTTCATATAGAGTGAGGTACCTTTGTGAAGCTTTTCATGCTCTTCGTAAGTTCGATTTCTACCGTGAGGTACTCCCCGCCATGGGCGTCCATCAGCAAAGTGTAGTTGTGTATGATAAAGTTGTGGGCTTTGTCCCTGCACGCCCACACATCGTGGATTTTCGGAATGATTCGAGTCTTGGAGCGCGCGTTCACAATCTGTGATGGATTTCCAATACATGAGACGCTTCACTGAAACCTTGAACGGCAGAATAATCACGTTTATGTGTACCTGGGGAGCTGTTAGCACAACCGTGATCAAGACTGCGACAGAGGCCTCTCCAAGCAACATTGTAGACCGAAATATGTGTCCTTACTTTTCGTTCGATTCGAAACTTAATTGGAACCCGGAATCTTCGCAAATCGGACATCCATCGCGTAGTTTGGGAACGTTAACGAAAATTAAAGGACATAAGGTACTCGCTTCGCTGCTCTCTGGTGAGAGGTGACAAGCGCGCTCCGGACCGGAGATGTGACCATGACAACTCGTGCCTCGTGCCTCACTGCCGTCGTAGCGTGTGAGCTGGGCTGCCGTGGCACCCCTATTCATCCGTGGGCGCCCTTGAAACCACCCCGATACAATTCACATCGCGTTAGTCGCATACAAAGGCCTCCCGCGGACGCCCGTTTTCTGACGTCGAGCAATTGTTTTGTTTTTGAGCGCCAGAGATATTTTATTTGGTGTTGCTGGTGCACGTAGAATGGGTTGCCTACCTCACAGGCGAGCAGGCAGTCGCCACGACGACATGCCGTTCTAGATTTGCTTTACTCACGACCCCGACTTGACAACATTTGCTTTGTCACACTGATGAACGGCCGAAGCGGCTATCGACTAAGAAGCCTAACGTGACCTTTGGTCGCAGATACGGCGGTCTCGCCGCAGGCATGCAGTGCAGGACGAGCTGCCAGCGAGTCTACATCAGACACCTGTCGGGTATCACCGCCCGCACTAGCTCCAGGTAACTGTGGTGTCGGGGTCCTCTGCAAATCGGCTCCGGTCTCCAAATTTATTATCGAGAACCCGTCTGCACCGATGACTCGATTCGTGGTTCATTAGTCGTCTTATCCAACGCCATTGGGCTCTGCAGAGCGTCTTGACGTAGAATGTGTGACCAGAAAACCCTCCAAAATATATGGACAGCCACACCCTTGTCCCTCCGCTTTTTCCTTCGCAGGGTTTCTGAGGAAGGCTCAGCTGTAGGAGCGCTAGCCGGCATCTAATCTCGTCACATGCATACCGACCGGATGTCGGCACCCGACACGCAGAGTACACGTAATACGTGACGAGCGCCAGTCGAATCAAGGCTAATCAAGCAAATCGCTGACCCGCATAGCACACGCCCCAGATGTATAACAAACAGCGCGGCAAATTTGTAGTCAATATGTTAGTCGCCGATATTGCCTTCGTGTCGTGTGACGCCGTTTCTGACATTCCCATTTACAGAGTCGTGTCAATTATCAGAGATTTTTTAAATTATTATTTTTTGTTTAATTTAAAAGTTACAATAGACCCTGGTTTAGTTGACCGGTAAATCAGTACAGTAGAGATGGGTGGGGATGCCTGGCCAGCGCGTCATAATCTACGGGTTACAGATATGGATCGTAGATAGGGAGGTATCTCAGGGTGCCTATAGCCTCGCCTGTTGTGTAAAACGAGCAGTTCACGAGTTCACCACGGCCAATATCATTGCTACATCTTCGCTAGCCGTCTCGCATCACCTTCGTCACCAGGTACGGATAAGCTGTCGTGCCGATGTCGAAAGGGCGTTGTCTTCGTCGTGGCATAACCTCAAAATTGTTCTGGCCCTCGAATGGCATACTAGTTTTCTAGCCCTGTCATTTCACACTCCGATTTTCAAGACACATAACTTCTTTGGTCCCTAAGCAAACAGTTGCAACCTTCTGTCGATTCAAAAACAAAACAAAAAAGACAACAACAAAAAAACAACTTTTTAAAAAGTTAACGCTTTTGGCAACTGTTTGATAATTTTTGTCCATGTTTCGCTGTTACCTACGAAGTCCGTTTACATTCGAGTTGCGCTGAGATATATCTGCCGATGAGTCACTACACGCAACCCTCGGCAAGCAGCGGTCGCAAACTGCCCTATTTGGGCACATATGGATTCTTTTTTTCAGTTTTTATTAATTTTTGTACAAGCAGGAAAAGGAACATCATGAGCGACCCTAATCAGCCCGGTTACCCCGGCCCTGCTCCGCCGGCTCCGCCCGGAGGCTACCCACCCCCCGGAGGCTACCCACCCCCCGGAGGCTACCCACCGCCCGGAGGCTATCCACCCCCTGGGGGCTACCCGCAGCCGCCACCCACAGTGGTTGTCGTCCAGGAAAAGAAGAAGAAGGACGGCTGCGATTGGCTGTGTTGCGGGCTGGCCTGCGGGTTCTGCCTCGCCTGTTGCCTGGAATAACTGATGGCGCTACTGTGACTGCAGCATGTCTGTCAACCCCAGCAGGACGCGCGGCAGTGGGAACAATAGCCACAAGTCAGTGAAGCAGAAAAAGACCACCTACTGTCTTGGAAGACGTTCAGCTCGCGCCGTTTTTGCATTGTGTGCTGCTTAACGTGAACGCGGGAAAATATCCAAGAGCATCTACGAATGGTTCCATGGTTCGTTGTAGATGTACTGTAATACTGTGATTCTGACAATAATTAAGATGTTACATTTGATGACCATGAGTGTGTGTGTTGCCTAAGATAGATTACGTTCCGGAATTCAAGGACTTGTTATCCTTATCTCTTAAAGCGATCCGAAGGAATCCCCGTGGTCTCCCTTCACACTAAACCTGTGTGTCAACTGAGTGCCCGTTCGGAAAAACGATAATGCGCATGACTTTACCAAACAAAACTCAAATTTTCAAAAAAACACTTTATTAAAAAACAAGGAAAGATGGTTTTGCAGTTTGACTATTCCTTTAAAAAAATGTATACTAGTTACATCAAAAAAAGAAATATTCACGAGATTATCGCAAGCGCAAACTAGAGCTCTCAGGATCAGGGGAAGTAGCAACTCCGGTCGCAACTAGGGCAGTCGCATGCGCACTCCCTCTGGTTTGTGTCTTCGTCCTCTACGTAGCTTTTAATCCAATCAAGGAAGTGATACACCCGAACTCCATAGAACGGTTTGTTTTCAACACAAGATCCGTCACTGCTACAAAGATGAAAACATTAACAGGTAGACTGTGTAGCCAGAAATGTTTTGCACATGATTGTGCCAAAATCGAATCCCCTAGATAAAAAATGGTGGGGGATGCAGGAATTCACCTGTTAAACCATGATTTAATTATGACTCCAACAAGTGTTAGTTTGCCACTGTTGGTCGGATCCCCTACTATCGGTCCACCAGAGTCACCCTGTAACACAAGAAAAATTTTGCGATTGATTCAAACAGGAAGAGTTGGCCGTGAATTTTAGGACAACTTTGCACTGTGCGTTTCATCATTTTATGACATACAGTGCAGAAACGGTCGCCACTAGATTTGGTGATCATACAAAAGTTGACCCCCTCTACACAGCTCGCGTTCATTGCTCTGCACTTCGCTGAGGTGATGTACGTCATGTTTCCCTCCTTCAGCACGTCTACACCTGGAGTTAGAGGAGGCTCCAGTGTTACTCCAATCCCCATTACCTGTAAAGACAGTTGCGGCTGCAATGTAAGCCCGTGAATAATCAACCGAGTTTTCGCCCCTATCGATTTATCTTACGGTGAGCGACAGCCCGTCGTCTGTTGTATCTCTCAGGCGTTCCCTTGCCATGGGCAGTGGAATTACACTCACGTGAGCTGCGGAACGTAAACACAATAAGTGTAGAATACTTTGTCATTGCATTTGTTTAATGTTGCATACCGTTCGTAGTCACGGGCGTCTCGAGGCGCAGCAGAGCGATGTCGTACCACCGTCCTTGGTAGCTTCGTGGATTATACGTCGGATGTTTCTGACAACAGCGAATGCTAGATGGTCCTGGATTTTGATTAACTAGACTCAGATGACTGATTGAGATTTGAATCCAGACAGCCTGCCAAGAGGGCTCTATGGGATGCCAACTGCAAGATTCCGTTCAGTGCGTCCGAGTTCCCACATGCCTTCAACCAGACCTCGTCCTACATCCTACGTCGACGCAGAGCGCCTGCGAGAGCTGGCATAGGCCAGCCCGCACGTCACGCGTGCATGTACAAAACCTGGTTGCCCATCCTGCAGGGGGCCCATGCTCAGTCTGGCCAAACTGAGTTTCCGTTTGCGACAAGATCGAGGACGTACACTCCTATTGCCCAGTTTTACTTACGATTTGTCTGTCGGTTGACAACCACTGATACTCCTCACGCCTCTTGTACTCTACGACTCCAGGCAGCACATGTACTGCTTCGCATGGGCTGAGATCAAAGACGGGCATTAGGTAAACCACCCCAGCACGCTCATCAGACTCGTTGGCTAGCGATACCCGGCGGCAACCGGTGGTACCTGAAGGCGTAGTATGTGTGCGGAGGACTTTTTGGGAGGAGGGCATGCGCCGCGGTAACGACCCATCGATTGGTGATCAGGGAGCCACCGCATGCATGTTGTAACGTCGAGACCATGCAACGTACGATCACAAAGAAGGGGTATTTGCCAGCGGGCACGGCGCTCCCTTTTATTATGCGCATTTGCGGAATTAGTTTCGCTTTTTCTGTCGTGTGGAGGGCCGCCGTGACCGTGAACTTTGCTTGCTCCGGTCTGGTCCGTTTAGGTCCTTCATGCGTGGCTTTTGAACCATCTGACACGTGCTGTGAATGTCACAATGAGCACCACGTAACACAATGGCAACAACGTTTCTGTTCTGACAAGCTTACAAACACCAGCACCGCAGCAAGCGCCAACCACTGTACGCACAGCATCGCTCTTGCACCGGTACTGCAACGGTCCGTCGCTATGCAAGGCAGTGCAAGGCAGTTGCGACCACCCTACCTACCAGTACAGTACCGGCATTCAGAGCGAACCCCTGTGCACACGGCTGCCCACAATGGAAAACGTGACCGACGAGAACTGCCAAGTTTGGCTCCCGTCTCTGGTGACACGTTCAACTCTGAAGCAGGCATTTGGGTTACGTGCCGGCCGCGTTGCCGTTGCTGGACACGATGTCGACCGAGGGGGCAACCACTCATTAAAAATGTGTACACAGATTTCCGGATTTCGTCGGATTCCACTCCGTGGTTTTCGTTAGTTTTAGAATTTTATTGCTTTTCTGGCTATTTTTAGCCTATGTAGGTGCTATTTTTCGGCATGAAGTCCAAGTCCAACTTTAAATTCACAATTTTTATCAATTACTTTTTAAAAATTTATAGAATTTTGTACACATGATTACGCGAGTGCTTCGCCCCTCAATGTCGACCACCATCCTGCTGCACGCCCGGAGCCCTAGCCGGGCCGGGCCCGGGCTCGGGCCGTGGTGGTACAGGATGTGCACCCGGAACCGGCCGAAGGGGAGGGCGGGGAAGAACCGTAAGCGGCCGATCTTGACGGGAATGCTGTGGCCTAGGTACATTCCCTGGGTGAACGGGTGACATGCAATAGCAAGCGCAACCGGAAACCACAACCGCAAAACTGGACTGTTTTCGAAATTGCACGAAGGTTATTACAAACTAAAAGTGATACACTCACTATTGGACGTAATAGGACCGTTCCTGCCATGGCCATGCTGGCTCTCTCGGCTTGCATGGCACTGCTTTGTCAGCAGCTGCAGCAACACAACCTGGAGCCGCGCTGGTCCCGGGGCTGCGGATGAAAGGACCCCTCGCAGCGGGTGCGTGAAGAGGGACCAGGCGGGCGGGGGGGGGGGGGGGGGGGGAGCGACCGCGGGTAGTGGAGACTTAGGGGGCCAAGTTTAAAATTTTGAACGGGTAAAGATATTTACGTGGTTCAAACGGCATTGTGTTCGGGACCGTACGAAACATATATATTGAAAATTTCAGGAAAATATCTTGAAAATTGCGGCCTACAGAGGCTTAAATTAATTTTGGCAAAACGCACAAACAATTAGAGAGGCAATGAGTCACCTTTTGTCGGGAAATTTTGAGCAGAATTCAACACTGGCATTAATTTGGTCGAAATTTAACTCCGGATTCGAACGCACTTTAAATTTAAAAGTCTCGAGTAGACCATATAAAATCGTGAATAGCACCATTGGTTGGCCCAGGCGGGGCCCAGCCGGAGCCGGCCGGAGCCTCACTCCCCCACCTCCTACCCCCATGCAACTGCTACCGCTGCAACCCAGCGGCCTTCCAAACAACATTTTTAGTTCTCAGAACAAAATTTACTGCTTGTCTGGAAATCAACTAAAACATAAGTTGTCCGAATTTAACAGGTGAAAGTCTCGCTAGTAGCCAGCTTGCTGGCTGGTTTTTTAAAGCACTTTATTAATAAACAAGAAACGATGGTTTTGCGGTTTAACTATTCCTCTGAATTATTGACGAGAACATCGCAAGCGCAAACCAGAGCTCATATGGCGCCTACTCAGGATCAGCGGACGTAGCAACTCCGGTCGCAACTCGGCCAGTCACAGGAGCACTCCCTTTGGTTTGCGTCTCCGCCCTATACGAAACTTTTTATCCATTGGAGGAAGTGATACACCCGAACACCATAGTACGGTTGGTTTTCAACACAAGGTTTGTCACTGCAAACAAAGATTAAAACATTGCTAAGTAGACTGTGGAGCCAGAACTTTTGAACATGATTGCGCCAAAATCGGATACTCCGGATAAAAGGTTGTAGGGGATGCAGAGATTCACCTGTCCGGTCCTCTAATTATGACTCCAACGAGTGTAAGTTTGCCACTGTTGGTCGGATCCCCTACTATGGGTCCACCAGAGTCACCCTATAACACAAGAACAAGTTTGCGATTGATTCAAACAGGAAGAGCTGACCACGAATTTTAGGATAACTTTGCACTGTGCGTTTCTTCATTTTATGACATACAAAGCAGAAACGGTCGCCAGTAGATTTAGTGATCATACAAAAGTTGACCCCCTCTACACTGCGTGCGCTGCTCATTGCACCGCACTTCGTTGAGGTGATGTACGCCATGTTCCCCTCCTTCAGCTCGGCTACATCTGGAGTTGGAAGAGGTTCCAGTGTTTCGCCGACCCCCATTACCTGTAAAGACAGTTGCGGCTGTGATGTTTGCCCCCGATTAATCAACCGAGTTTTCGCCCCTATCGAATTCTCTTACGGTGAGCGACAGCCCGTCGTCTGTTGTATCTCTCAGGCTATCCCTTGCCATGGGCAGTGGAATTATACTAACGTGAGCTGCGAAACGTAAACACAATAAGTGTAGTATACTCTGTCATTGCATTTGTTTAATGTTGCATACCGTTCGTAGTCACGGGCGTCTCAAGGCGCAGCAGAGCGATGTCGTACCACCGTCCTTGGTAGCTTCGTGGATTATACGTCGGATGTTTCTGACAACAGCGAATGCTAGATGGTCCTGGATTTTGATTAACTAGACTCAGATGACTGATTGAGATTTGAATCCAGACAGCCTGCCAAGAGGGCTCTATGGGATGCCAACTGCAAGATTCCGTTCAGTGCGTCCGAGTTCCCACATGCCTTCAACCAGACCTCGTCCTACATCCTACGTCGACGCAGAGCGCCTGCGAGAGCTGGCATAGGCCAGCCCGCACGTCACGCGTGCATGCACAAGTCCTGGTTGCCCATCCTGCAGGGGGCCCATGCTCAGTCTGGCCAAACTGAGTTTCCGTTTGCGACAAGATCGAGGACGTACACTCCTATTGCCCAGTTTTACTTACGATTTGTCTGTCGGTTGACAACCACTGATACTCCTCACCCCTCTTGTACTCTACGACTCCAGGCAGCACATGTACTGCTTCGCATGGGCTGAGATCAAAGACGGGCATTAGGTGCACTCCACTCCAGCACGCCCATCAGACCCGGCAGCACCCGGCAGTACCTGCGGGTGACCTGGAGGCAGTGCGCCGCGGTAACGACCCACTGATTGGTGATCAGGGATCCACCGCAAATAGCGCTGTTCTTGGAGATCGAGCAACGTACGATCACAAAGAAGGGGTATTTGCCAGCGGGCACATCGGTCCCTTTTATTATGCGCATATGCGGAATTAGTTTCGCTTTTGCTGTCGTGTGGTGGGCCGCCGTGACCGTGAACTTTGCTTGCTCCGGTCTGGTCCGTTTAGGTCCTTCATGCGTGGCTTTTGAACCATCTGACACGTGCTGTGAATGTCACAATGAGCACCACGTAACACAATGGCAACAACGTTTCTGTTCTGACAAGCTTACAAACACCAGCACCGCAGCAAGCGCCAACCACTGTACGCACAGCATCGCTCTTGCACCGGTACTGCAACGGTCCGTCGCTATGCAAGGCAGTGCAAGGCAGTTGCGACCATAGAGAAACCAGCGCTGCGCGGTAGAGTGGAAACGCGGTGATTAGTAGCGTGCCTATACCTGGCCCTCCCCCACCCTGCCTGCGGAGCGTCTCGCAGAGGGGGACCGCTTCGGGCGCCTTCGGCCGGCATTCGGCTCGCTGCCTTCGGTGCGCCGGTCCGCTTCGTGTGTGCGACAAGAGGTGTGGGTGGAGGGAGGAGGGGACGGAGGGAAGGAGCGAGGCGGGACCGCGCGTTGATTCAAATGATGTATGTGGGCAAACTATCTGAGATTCAAACTAGGCGTATTCACGGACGTGCGGAATATTGGGTGGGCAGCACGGGGAAAATTATAAAAATCATGAAACCTTTTTATACATATAAGTCTTTGTTTATTTATACAATGGCACAACCGAAACCAAAAACATAACATTTATTTCATTGATTACTGTTTACAACAATTTTACTGTGCACATGTCGTAATGCTTTTCCCATGTTGCAAGCATTGAATAATTTCGCTAAATGTTTTGTTTTAATTGCACTGTACCGAATAGCAATCTTGTGTATCAGGTTTGTCACAAATTGTGAGCTTGATAATGGGCTATGACTATGACACCAATGCAAAAGGTTTGAGAAGACACCAGCTGATTTCGCTTTGAGTACAACGTTATTTATGTTAACACTTCGGAGTTTTACAACATTAGAAACGCGCGGACACCTGTCGCCGGACTTACTGCTGTTCCTGATGTGCTCTTCCATAAGAGTGCATATTAAAACTACGTCAGTGGTGGGAACAGTAAGGCCGCCGTTCACTGATTTAAAAGCAATAAAATTTAGATAGTCTCCGGAATTTGAGGCATAGAACGTTGTTGTTAGAGCAGTTTCACACATAGAACATTGAAATTTATTACAAAAATGTTTAGAAACATAACCGGCTACGTAAGATACTGCAGCCAAAGACAATTTTGATAAGTGGGAAAGCCTTGGATCGGAGTATGTCATACAAACCTCTCCCATAGCCACAAATTCCTGTACTTTTTCTAGACGTTTGGTTTCCTTGCTATTTCGTAACGCTGCATTTGTGCGTTCGTAATTTAAAATTTGAATGTTATCTTGTAATAGCACATTAGCGGACTTTGAAGCAGATACTTGCGCCCCAAGGAGTAGTGTTTTGTACGCACCTTTAAATTGGAGAGTAGAAAGATTGTTATCATGACAACCACGTGCTTGACGAATCTTTCCAAAAAATGACTCTAAATGGTCTTGACTTAATTTGTAAGTACACATATACCCCATGGGGCCATAACGGACAAGGTCATCAAAAAGACCTCGCATACTATCAATAGCTACTAAAAAGCCAACAAATCCCACCCGCCGTTTGCTCTCAAATATCGGCTCAAACCCCTTTTTGTCATCACGCTGTATTCTTAGTCCAGGAATGTAATTTTTGGCAAAATCTAAAAGCGGAGCCCAGCCGTTAAAAAAATCAACCTTCCCAGGCTTTGACTCTACTCTTTCATTGGCAGATGACATTGCTGCTTTATAATGATATGAAAATTTTGTATGAGAATTAAAAACATCAAATAAGTTATTAAAAAGTATGACAAATTTTGCAGTCGTTGAGGCACCTCTAAAACCGGTTATCTCTGACATTTCGCAAAATGAAAGGGAAATTCCAACGCTGCGACTAAGGGTTTGAGCTGCCGGATAAACTCTCTGCTTGTTCTCATACCATTTTATGTGAGTGTCTGATAGTTTATTGGCCAATCTTATCCCCTCCCTTTTCTGTGTATTATGTAATGAAACAATGTGATTCCATGAAACAACATTGCCTTCTAAATCCATAATTTTCTTACGCGATGCCAAGGCATTTCGTACTAACTTTAGCATGTGGCAGACGTCCATAATAATATAAACTTTCACAGAATTATTAGCTGGGTGAGGAAAATAAGTTTTTAAAGGTTTTAGTGCGCGAAAGTTCTCAGTATTTGTCCCATTTTTTTTCCTTGGGGCTGAAGCAAGAGGTTCCAAGTCTGCACCTAATATTGACGCCATAGTTAGATTACAGCCCGCCCCATCTGAAACCAACGCCTTCACAGTTACGCCTACTGAATATAATTTTACTAAGCAGCGGGTCACAAGTTTGGCAAGCTGTTTGCCATTCATTCCATCATGATAAAAATATCCAACGGGAATTTTCACCTTAAGATCTAAACAAACAACCATAAAAACACACACAAACTTCGCAAGTGGCGGATGTGAATCACTATCAACATTGTCAGTAAAATTTAAATTACCTGCAACACTCGCATTACTTACATTTGAATTTACATTTGAATTACTGACTTTTGATTCCTTTTTTCTAATTTTTCTTTTACTTGCCAGTTCAACTATATCATCGGAGTCAGGTCCGAAATCACAGAACCCATGCACAGTGCTACCAATTGAAACTTTCTTTCTTATTGCCATATCATCAAGCACCAAAGAAACAGGTAAATGTCTATGTAATTCAGTGGAAAGCCGTCTCAGTTTGTCAAAAGAATCGTTTGTAAACCCTGCTTCTCCGTCAGTGACCGAATACCACAGTTTTAAAGTCTTCTCGCACGGGAGAGCATTGTTCAATTTTTTACGGACGTACCTGTAGCAAGCAGGACTGTAAAAATGTAGAGTTAAGGCCATCATTCGGAGGTGTGGGTTCTCATACCCGCCTGTGTCGAGTCCTGCCATACGTCTTAGTAAAGCAATGATTGCTGGGTCAGTCGTTACGGAGCTAATTTTTACAATTCCGTCGTCATTCTCGTCGTCAGACCCCGTCGCGGCTGGGACATATCGGTTTGCAGCCCGAATCACAATGTTTTTGTACCTACGAACTTGCTGTCTAAGACTACGGATCGTTCTTTCTTTTTCACCCATGCGTCGCTGATAGTCGTAAAGTGATGCTTCAAGTTCAGTTATTCTCTTCTTGTTCTCTGCATTTTCTTTCCGAAAAGTGTCATTTTGTGTTTTAAGTAACATTTCCTTTTCCTTAAGCCTTTCAATCTCGGTACGAACGTCTTTGAGACAGTCCACCTCATTCTTCAATCGTTCAGCATCTGTGCGGATACCCTGGAGATCAGTTACCTGTGTTTTCATATATATATTCTCCGCTTCCAGATTTCTGTTTTGCAGTCTGAGATCAGCAGCCTCATTATCAAATTCTTCGGCGGTTTTCTAAAAAAATTAAAAAAAAAAAAAACAGCTTAGATATCTCTCCATGACTTTTATTTTTCATGGAAAGGGGGGGGGGGGGCGCTTACGACCCGGAAAGTAAAGGTCATAAGCACATACAAACACGTGGGTTCATTCAAAGTTAATTGATTTTTTTCTCACCTGTTTGCTGATTTGTGGCTCCTTTTCTAATTTAGCGTATAGTTTGAAGAATACTTTAGGATGGACTGGTACCAACATCACGTCTGCTTTGCTCTCGTCGTCGGACGGACTCGGACTGGGTGACGGCGGGGGCGATGGGTGAAGCACGGGGGGCAGATCCATGGACGCTTCCACTTTGGCCGGCCTCAGAGGCGTCAAGGGCGGTAGACACGCAAGTGTTGCCCGTCCTGCTGTCCGTGGTAGCGCACTCAGTGGAATTTGTTTGACCACGGCAGCGCACATTTTGAATCCGGGCCGCATTTCATGAGTCACTTTCTGCAGGGCAGGTGCCCTACTTGACGGATTACTGCATCTTATCAATGGGGGCGGGTTTTTGGCACGTCGATAATGTTCTGGAAACGATAAAACGCACTGTTATGAAACACCTGAGTCGCCACGTGAGGCGCAAAACTGAGAACAAGTCGAAAACACTTAATATACCTTTTCCTGCAATACCCGCGGCAGAGCATTTTTCTTCAAACAGGGGTTTCCATTCTTTGCCAGGAAAACGTCGTAGTAACTGAAATGCTTCGAGCATAGCCACGACAATTTTACATTAAGATTTGCCTCCGTAAGGCCACAAATATCAAGCCATTTCTTTCGATTCACGGGGTCTGTTGGGAACCTGGCAAACAGTTAAATTACTTATGAAAGGTAACCAAAAATAATTTGCAATAGGAACACAAAAAGGAAAATTCGTGCGACAAGATAAAACACACGCACTCACACTCACACCTACACACTAGGGGGATGGGGGAGGGGGGGCATCGTGCCCCTCGGTCTCGAGGTGATCCCGTTCTTCTTACGGGGGCGCTCAGACGAGGGCTCATCGCTCGCGCCCGCGGACTGATCACCCATTCCAACACCTCACCCCCCCCCCCCCCCCCCAACCCCCAAAAATGTACATCGCACAGACACACTTCGTCGCACAAACGTCGCAATTTCATTCACAAATGGGCCCACCAACTTGATGTACTCACCTGAAGAAACTGCCTTTCTCGCGTGAATCGCAACTTCGTATAAAACAACGTTTGACCATCTTGATATCACCACTCTAACACACGGGAAGGGACCACGTGGCAAGTGCTTCTTCACTGCACGGAGACAAGCTGCACTGGCCTCCGACCTGACCTCGTCTCCTGACACGACTGGACTGCTGTCCGTCTCTGCATGAATGCAGAGTCCGGAAAAACTTCCACAACGCTCGCTTCATTTCGGGCTAAGCCCCCTCTGCCTCACCTTCCCCTGTCCCTCTCCTGCATGTGCACATGGTGAATGACCGTTCACCTGTCGCCAGCTCTGGCTGACCCGATCTGCCCATTCTTAAAGAATGCCCTGCACTGCTCTGCCGTCCCCTCCCCTACTCTCCCCCCTTGCCCTGCCTGTGCCCTACCAGAATTTCTAGGAATGACATACCTGCCGCGCTCGACTTGGCAGGCGATGCTGCTAATCCCCCCCCCCTCCCTCCCTCCTCCTCTCCTCTCCTCCAGCCTCTCGCCGCTGGCTGCTACATCAGTGACGTCCGCACACGGGAGGGAGGGAAAAACGCGCACACCGCCGCATTTGAATCTGGCGCGCTCACTGCGGCGCGAGCGGGCGCGGCTCGCACCTCCTCGCACCACCGGTCTTCGGGTCGAGCCGAAGCGCCGAGCGCGCCCGAAGCGGTACCCCACTGCTGGGAGGGCAGGTAGCAGCGCAGGCGAGCGAGGGACGGCCAAGGGTCGGACGGTGATCAGTAGGGCACGCGGCACACAATGCAGCATCAATGGAGATCCCTCCTCGTTTCCACTCTACCCTCGCTGGTTTCTCTATGGTTGCGACCACCCTACCTACCAGTACAGTACCGGCATTCAGAGCGAACCCCTTGCGCACGAGACAGGCTGCCCACAATGGAAAACGCGACCGTCGAGAACTGCCAGGTTTGGCCCCCGTCTCTGGTGACACGTTCAACTCTGAAGCAGGCATTTGGGTTACGTGCCGGCCGCTTCGCCGTTGCTGGACACGATGTCGACCACCATCCTGCTGCACGCCCGGAGCCCTAGCCGGGCCGGGCCCGGGCTTGGGCCGTTGTGGTACAGGATGTGCACCCGGAACCGGCCGAAGGGGAGGGCGGGGAAGAACCGTAAGCGGCCGATCTTGGCGGGAATTCTGTGGCCTTGGTACATTCCCTGAGTGAACGGGTGACATGCAATAGGTAGCGCAACCGGAAACAACAACCGCAAAACTGGACTGTTTTCGAAATTGCACCAAGGTTACTACAAACTAAAGGTGATACACTCACTATTGGACGTAATAGGACCGTTATTGTAAAATTAGGCTGTATTGCAAATGCCGTTTGCGATAACGGGCCCATTTCGTCATGGAGAGCATCAACAGTCCTTGCAATAACAATTTGTATTGCAATTTTAAATATAGTGCGGCCATTTCTTACCACCACTTACTCTGGGAACGGGGCACTTGGGGGGCGTCCCCATGTATGACGAATAGCCCTTGACAAACTCGGATGCCACGTCATCGTACACGAAGCACGCGTCTCCCATCGGCATCACCAGGAAGTGCTCCCTCCAGCCGGAGACTGCGTTCCACAGCGCCACATCCAGCGTTATCTGTGGGACATTGCAACGGGCCAAACACTGAACCCTTGACGACGTTTCATTTCCAGAGAGCTCTGTCCGCAAAGCTCACATTTGTTTTCTTGCGCACGAAGACCTCTTTGACAAACGTCATATTGCAATCCATGAATGTAGAGTCCTTGTTTCCTCGGATGTGATACAGTCTAGAAGATACTAAGAGATCGTGGTCGGATGCAGCCACTTCCCGGACCGGGCATTCCTCCCAAGATCGCACCCAGATGGAATACGGCCCCTGTGAAAAAAAAAAAAAAAAGACAAGCGCACATGTCACTTCGCACGAACTATTCCTTGGGGAAAGACGTTCGCCTACTTTTGCGCACGCACTATATTTTTCAATTTTGATTAAAAATAATTTTAAGTACGGCGTTTCGTTAGCCTGGTTAGCCTCCTCACAGCACTGACCGCATACGAGGGGATCCATCCTGACCCAGCAGCAGCGACCGTCTGGACCAGCGCAAGCGCTGTGGGCCAGTGCACGCTGACAACGGTAGCGTCCATGTCCAAAGGCTGGGACATTGTGTGATGTTCCCCTGAATGTCATCCCGACAGGTGTGTACACCACCGTGGCGTGTCGGATATATGTGCATGTGTGATGTGTCTGTATGGTCAGTAGCCTTGCTCGGAAACAGAAATTTAGTTACAGAAACAACAAAAAAGGGTGTTTATAGTGGGGTAATTGCTTCCGGCGCCTCTGTTGGAAAAACCCACGGAGAAAAGCACGGAAATTGCCTTGTCCATGTTTTACCTGGAAGTTTCCGTGCTTCGTAATGCTGCACAGAACCATTCCGTGCACAGAGTGGTCAGTGGGGGTACACTCTCAAATGGTGCGCCTCTGTCGTGTGTGCGAGAGAAACAGAGAGCACCCCCCGAGAGTAGTGTTGCCAACGTCTGCACGTCACACGCTGCTGCGAGTCTCTCCGTCCTACTGACCACTAGGCAGCTCCAGGTCTCAATGGTTGACAACACTCGACGTAGCGCAAGCGGCTGCGGCGTCGCCACTGGTCTCTCGGATGGGTCGGGCGACACGGGTGCGATTCCCGCTCGTTTCATTTTACTTTACCGACAAAAATTGCTTGCCTGCTCTCGGGTGGCGCCCCTAAAATTAGGCAACCCGACCTTTTCTGGCCGTTCGAAACCACAGCACTCAGTCAACACCCTCTGAGAGTGGTCCGATGACGGACTCATCCATGAATGGAACGTCTGTGCACCTGCCCTGTTGTCTGCGGTGATGGCCATCGTAAGAAAAAATATACACCGAGTGGGTGTTGAACCTCAGTTCATCTCCATCTCAGCCCGATGCGCTACCACTAGACTGCTGAAGAGTCCTGCAAACGGCTGCTCCTCAGCGACAACACTTGGCACTTAGGGATCGTACCCATATTACGTGACCTAACTGGGGGGGGGGGGGGGTCGAAGCCAAATACTTCGCCCTATCTTAAATACATGGAAAGGTTAGGTTATCCACGTCACGAGGAGGGGGAGGGGGGCAAAAAGTGGCCCAAAATCGGTCACGTAATATGGGTACGGCCCCTTAGCAATCGGCGCTGCCTCTGGTGACGCGACATCAGAGTACGGACCCTCCTTGCAACGGACTGGCCTGTGCACGGAGTACCTCCGTGGATGGACCAATCGGTGCACGGATAGTTCCGTGGTACGTGACCTCCGTGCAGAGTCTGATCCGTGCACACATGTTTCCGTGCACAGAGTCGCCTGTGCTCATTCCGTGGTCAAAATTTCCGTTCTTTTTCCGTGGTTTACCACGGAAATTTTAACAGTAGGACCCGGACAAAACGAAATCGTACAGCACAACAGTTTATCCAGAAATCAGCGGAAACGGGTCAAACTGTGAACCGTTTTTTGGTGATGGTCGATATCAGGATAACGGCCAGATCGGTTCGGTCACTCGTGCTCTGGTCGGGGAATGTTTATTACAGCAGGATTCGTCCCTTTTTAATCCCGTATATTCGTGTAGTAGCACGCGCATCCCGCCGGCGTCCGAACCGTGTCCATCTTGACCGTGTTGGTTATCGCCTCGTAGACCAACATCTTGCGGTGCACCCACTCGGTCCGGCACTCGGTTGTCTTGCCAATGCCGATGTCGACGTTACAAGTGCGATTCTCGACATCGTGTCTGAAAGCGGAAACAGTAACGCGAGTTGTGGCGTCGCACGGGCAGCTGCATCAGCTGGGGATCTGTAAACCAACCTGCAGCTTTCGGTCAGCACCATCTGATTGTACTTTGCTGTATTCACGACCATGGCGTTCTCAGCCAGGACGGGCCCATATGTACGCTGCGGATGACAGAAACAGCGGCCGTTAAAAATGGCTTGAAATTTTGAAATGATACTTGATGATCGTTTTGTCTCACCACTGAAACACAGACGTCCTCATAAGACACAAGATCTTCTACAGAAGGGTTCGATGGCCCTGTGTCATTCACGTCGTTGTGCAAGTAAGAGAGAAACGCCTCAGATGACTCACTTGATAATCTGCCAATGACGACATCGATGTCTGCTCTGAAAACGGACATTGACTGTAGCACCTCTCTGAGCACGGCAAGAGACGGTGTCGGTGCGGTCGGCGTAGTCTAGTCTTGGAAACTTACTCAGACGGGCAGTTGGGTGAGTCGCCTGGGAGCCCTCTGCAGGCAGAGAAGCTAATCGGATCGTTCAGCCCGTCCTCGACGCCACGATCCCGGCTGAGCCGTGTGGTGTATACGCCTTCTCCCTTCACAAACTCGGGACCTTCCAGTTCCAGCTCTTGCAGATCCACTGCGACAAGGACCTGGAAAACAAGTACAAGGAACAAATCTGCACCCGAATCAGCTCATGTCAGCTAATTCTAGTTCGCAACTCAATGCGGGTGCACCGTGCCGCGTATATTGACTTAAAATCGACCTTTTTATTTTTTAAATTTTTTTAAGGCAGTCACTTTGGCTTTTTGCAAGCGTTAGGTTAAGTTATTTTCCTCTACTCACTGTACTTATAAGGATGATAGTGGTCCGTCTCATGTTGAAGTAGTACTGCATTTTACGCACGGAATAGACTCCAGCGTGACTCCATGCTCAGTCCGAGGGAGGGGTGAGTATAGCTGCGATCCGCGTGTAAATCTGTCAATAGAATTTCGCACTGACTTGCGGTCTATTGTTCCATGGTGCCCCGAACTTCACAAATGCGTAAAGAAGGCGTGCAGTGCGACCGATATTGTGCTGCTTCCGCGTCTGGCAGACCTAGTCCGCAAGTCTGCACGTCACTACGTCGGCCGGGCTTGGTGCGATAAGTAGAAGAGAGAGAGAGAGAGAGAGAGAGAGAGAGAGAGAGAGAGAGAGAGAGAGAGAGAGAGAGAGAGAGAGAGAGAGAGGGGGGAGGGGGAAGGGGCAGCCACTCTTTGGCGGGTAGGCCTCGAGATCGAGACCATGGAGGGAGATACTACACCCACTTTCGAGATGCTGCACGCCGGTTCCGACCGGGCCGAAAAAAAGCCGAGACCGTCGAAAAATCTAGCGGATTTGAACTGTCCCGCCCTCTAAATTTATCATACAGATTGTTTTGGTGCGCATGCGCGCGACGGGGCAGGCGGCAGAGTTTGTTTGTGTTTTGGTATTTTGGTTAAGAAGAAACTGTATTTACGAAGTACGTTTGACCTTACTAAAATGTTATGCGCCGTCGGTGCAGCCCCCATAGGACATCAAGTGAAGTGAACGAACACAGAGAACAGTAACTACCATTCATTTTGACATGAAGCCTAACAGTCCTAACCTACCGCAAAGTGAGGGGTGGATGCGGATCCGGTACTGACAGAGCTAGACAAGTACTTTTGAAGCCGGTTGGGTTTGCGTTGGGTATGCGGTAGCGTTAGAGGTAAGTCCATCGGTTTTCGTCCGTGTGCTCCCTGCTTTCCGTGCTGACGTATTGATTTTAAGGTTGACGATGCCCTGCCACCTCTTTTCCAAGTTTACTTTGAGTTTCACCTGTCTTGAAGCTTTTAGGAGGATACATTGTGTAAAACAAGGATAGTAACAATGATTATGGCATTTAATATAATTCAGGTGGATTTCTGTGCTGCTTATTAGTTGACAGAAATTAGAAATTCTTATCAATATTGTAGCAAGTTTGTTTTTTGTTTTTTTTTGTTAAATCTAAAATTGCAGTTGTGTAATGGTACTTAGTTCTTATTGGTCCCTAATTTTAAATGTGGTCACTGACTTATTCTTTTCATCTGAACAGTTGAGGATTAACAACTGAACCGGAAATTAACTGTAACTGCAGGGTCGATTGGTGTTTGCAGGTATTTTCATATTCTTTTAACTTTTTAATCGTGCTGTAGGATAGAACCCAATCCCACACTGTGTTTATTTTATTTTTTTTTGTTTTTTGAATTGTTGTTGAACACAAACAAATATGTTTTATTCATTTCTAGGCAGGTTCCAAATCTCAGCTGTTGTGCTCGCAAATCATGAACGCGTAGTCTTTCTTATTCTTTCATTAGCGTAAGCTTGGAAAAGTTTGTGTACTTGCACTTGGTTGTTGTTCTATAAAAGATTAAAAGTGAAGGGAAGGGAGTTATTAAATACGAAAATAAGCAACACTAGCGATACCCCTTGCTTGCTGAGACTCTGTTGGTGCGAAATAAGTTGCCTACCTCGCAGGCTGTCATTCGTACAGTCGAGTGTGCCCAGGTGGCCCGGCCCGCCCATGACTGTGATTCTGGTAACCATCGCGCTCGCCGCTCGCCTCTGTTTAGCCTCTCTCCTCTATTCGCAGCCATGGACATCGTGGACCAGGAAATGATTGACGGCTGGTGGCAAATTATACTGGATATTCCGGATGCGGACGCAGCCATGGAGGGCATGGTCCCTGAGCGGGGGGACGGGGATGGCCCAGCCGCAGTCGCATCGGGCAGCTGTAGCAAACAGACGGCACCGCCCGGACCGCAGGAAGACAAAGACATGGACCAACAGCCGGAGGACGACGACGAAGCGGTGCGGATTATTTCCAGTAGAACTACGTCCTCGATGTTCTTCCTCGTGAGCATATGTTTTTCTTCCGCTCAGCAGGCGTCGAAAGACATCATGGTCCGGCTGCCGGAGGAGGTGTTGGTCAAGGTGTTCGAGTTCCTGGGCTACAAGGAGGTGCTGGGGGGCGCGAGGCTGTGCCGGCTGTGGGCGGAACTGGCCGGCCTGCGCTCCGTGTGGCGGCGGCGTGAGCTGCGCGTCCTGGCCTCGGACAGGGGCCAGGCCGCTAGCCTCCGGGACCCCCGCCCCCACCACATCAACAGCCTGACAGCGCTGCGGGCCGCGCCCTGCCTGCGCGCCGTGGTCGTCGGCCCGGGTGCCCTGCAGTACGTCCTGCCCGTGGAGGAGACCTGGCGCGTGGCGCCCACCCTGGAGCTCCACCCGGGATACGATGAGAACGGCCTGTGCCTCGAGGCGCTGCATAAGGTGTGCTAATGCGAGAGAATCTTAGCCGGGATTCTGTCTAAACTTCCGAATGCCCATGTGTAAATTGGGTCCTTTTTGGTTTCCCTCAGGTGGCCACCGCCGGCGTCGTCCGCCACCTGACGCTGCAGATGCACCCGCGCGGCGTGGACGACCTGACGCCGCACCTAGACGCCCTCAACCATTGCCAGCTGGAGACTCTCGCGTTCTCCGGCAGCTTCTTCTCGTGCCACTTCATGCTGCGGGTGGCCAAGAAGGCGGAGCCGGGGCGCGCGTCGCTGCGTCAGCTCACGTACCGCAACCCCTGCATCCCCAGCCCGCTGCTGTGGCCCAACCCCGTTCTGCAGTACCTGGTGGGCACGCACGCGCCCACGCTGGAGCGCCTGCACGTGGACAACGTGTCGGCGGCCGCCAGTCCCGCGCTGCTGGCCGACTGCGTCCGGCTGAAGCACGTGGCGTGCACCGTGCGCAACGACGTGCCGCAGCTGGTGGCCGCCCCCGGCCTGGAGAGCCTGCAGCTCAACTTCACGGACATCACCAACGGCTCGGACGCTGCTGACTTCCTCGCGCAGGCGACGCAGCTCCGCAGCCTCAAGTTGTGCTTTCTCAAGGACCGGCTGCCCCCCAGCGTGGAGGAGGCCACGCTCGACATGCTGGCCCAGTTGGCCGCGCCGCGGCCCCGCTGGGACACCGGGTCTCGGCTCACGACGCTCCACATTGCCCGCAAGGACCTACCCAGGCTGCCGGACTACTGGGAGCGGCTGGACGACGCGGTGGCCGGCCTGCGCCACCTGCGCGAGCTGACGTTCGAGTTCAACGGCAAAGCGGCGGCGGCGGGTGCGCTGCCCCCGGCCAACTTCCTGCGGTCAGTGGCCCGGCGCGTGGCCGTGCTGCGTCTGCCCACGCGGCTGCAGTGCCCCGGGGACGCCGACGACGCCAGCCGCTGTGACGTGGACAAGATGTGCTTCCTGGCTGAGGTAGGCCGGCAGCTGGCGCTGAACCCCCGGCTGCACGTGGCCGGGCTACGCGGCTGGTGCGAGTGCACGCTGGACACGGAGGCGCCCACGGGCGGCCGCCGCATGCGCAGGTGTCTGTGGTGGAACCGCTACGCGCCCGAGCCCCTGTTCGACGTGGTGCGCGGCGAGACTTTCAACGTGTACGCCCACGCCAACTCGGACGACTGCGACCTGCACCACGGGCCGGGCAGGTGGTTGCGGCTCGGCTGAAGTCCTATCGCTTGTTGTTAATACATTCCATCTGTGCCGTTGTTCATCAACGTTTCTATACTGTAGCATTTATGTATGCTATGTATCGCGAATTTATTGTCGTGGCCATTCCGAAACTGGAGTGCTGCTAAAAGTGCGCGTGCAATTGGGCGCCTTCTTTGGACTCATGTATGTAGTCAGTCGGTCGAAACTAGTCAAACCCGTCAAAACAAATGTGCACCTTCCTACACAACTTGGATTTCAACGGCTTTTCGCCCATCAGTTTCTTTCATATCGTCACTGTTAGATTTGAGTCATCTGCATTCCTCTGTACATTAACCGTAGATCTCTTAATTTTTATTTTTGTTAAAATGTCTTTTATTTCATCTGTAAAGAGCAGTACAACTGTCTTAGTCACAGATTTCTACAACCAACCTTGTCACAAGGATGTTGTCTGACCCTTATTTGGGTTGTTGCGAGGGTTATTTGTTAGAAAATTTTTACCTGTAAGTAATTGTAAGTACCATTATCTTGTAATCTTGCTAAATAATACACCCAAAGATGTTAGTACCTGTGCATGTTGAGGTGGATTTGTCATCTTGATATAAATATATTTTTTTTCTGATGCAGTATTTGAGCATTCATTTTTTTAAATATTTCTCCTTTATCGCCTGCTGCAACCAAGGTCAAGAGCTCCAAACTGAGAGTTAAAAAATTTCCAGTGCTTCTAGCTCTGAGTCGTCCTTGTTAGCCGAACAATGAGTGTCACTGATAAATTCAACAAACACTTGACGTATAGCACTATAGAAAACCAAATTCTTGGCGGGAAAAAGTAGAAGGGAAAGGAAGAGGATTTTTATTTTTTAATATTTTAAAACTTAGCTTTCAGAAAAATCGTGTACAAATGTGGACAGTTGAAATTGAAGGAAAAGAAATCTTGAAAACTGGAACATAGCTCCACCTACAGCGAAACCAAGGTGGCAACAATATTTCTCTATGAACGCTGCAAAAAGCACCTTGATAAGCTCAGGCTCCATTCCCTCCCTTTCCCCCAAAGAAAAAAATCATTAACAACAAGCATATACTTTCTCTTGTACTTCTCTCACCACCAGACATCGAAGGCCGCGAAATAGTTTTGAACTTATCCTGCAATGTTTCTAAGGGATCAGAAAACATGCTGGCGTATGATGCCTTTGCGTGGTCGCAAAGTGGCCTTCTGCTCAAACCGTAACCAACGATCTATTGTTCAGTACTGTCACTGGGTTGTATTGTCGAATTAGCCGGAAGGTATGAAATGCCAGCGAGTCCACTTTTTCCTCTCTTTTCACAAAGTGACGCTGGAGTTCCGCTCTCGCTCTTTCTCTCTCCGAACAGTTGGGCATGACAGAGACATCGTTTAGTACCGCCCCTTTTCGACGTTACACGCAATCAGTTCGTGTTTTGTCTGTCAGACCGAAAGTTTTGGATATACGCGTGTCCAGTCCACGGCTTCCCGACTTCAGTTCCAGCCTTGTGGCCGGCATGGGTCTGCGGCTGTGGATCTGGCAGCTGTTGCTGCAGCTCATCGTGTGCAGTCTGTTCGCTGGCAGCGTTCTAGGGCGCTCAGGCACAGGGGTGAGAGTGAGGGGAGGGATAGGCTATATCGTGTTTCGTGCGTTGGAAATCAGAAGTGTTCACCTAAAAGCGGGCAGTCGAACACGGAATACTTTACACTGAATAATCGATACTGACCAGTACTAATATCTGTTCGGATTTCCAGCAGGGCTATAAGTATGTAGTTCGTATCCATGATTTCAAGAACTGCGACGACAGCACCGGCTACGCCACCATCCACAAGCCGGTTGTAGTGTTTGGTCCAGATACCGCTCACCTCACCTCCGTCAACACCACCCTGACTAAGGCAGTCGAGAAAATTTCGTCGGTGCGTAATGCGTATGAGATCATCCATTTAAGTACGTCCTCGGTCATGGCCTAAGGGAAACCTAATCCAGCCAGTCTAGATACAAATGCTGGGTAGGCAACCACGACTTGTTCGTGCACGCGTGTCGTGGGGGCTGGCCTACCCTGCCACTCGCAGGCACTCGGCTTCGCTAGAACGTCCGTATCATTTTCCTGCAGGTTTCAATGAGACTGACCCGATGCCGCGAAGCCGTGACGCCAAACACATGCGAATACTTCACCACGTGGTCGTGGAAGTCGGGGGTGTGTTCCATGCTCCCAATGCGCAACATGTTCTGGACACCAGTGGTCGACACTATCAGTCCTCCCCTCAGGTGTCCATTACAGCCGGTAAGGACGAGTGGTCCCCCATTCGCGTTGCAAGCGTGCCATGATCTAAAATCATTTTTTTAAATTATTAGTTTTTCTGATATTTTTCTGATTTTGCTGCGCGGGGTTGGACAGGGGATGTACACGGCGAAGAACGCGTCGTGGGATGTCAACAGTCCAGTCTTGAGCACCTTTATGGACGGTTACATCACGATAGGCAAGGTCACGGCGACGGACCAAGACGATAATGTTATCATCTGCGGATGGGGTGCCATATCCAGGGCTAGGGTGCGCATTAAGTCGTGAGTAGTGCGAGAAAATCATGAATCCGCACAAACCCACACTGAAACCAAATCCCCATGTGCCAAGACTCCTTTTCCCGCGGAGTAGAGCTGGCAGCTGGCTAAAAACATTGTGATCACAAACTTATTTCTCTAATTTCTGTGCCTTTAAAGACGCAGAGGCGGAATGTTTCGTGTTTGTTGTTTTAGGTGCCGTGTGAAAAACTGAAAAACAGATTTTCATAATAATGAAAGTGCAAATGTATTTTCATAAGCTTTTCTTAATTTCGAGTAGTACTCGGCACTCTTTGACTTCCTCCGCTTGAAAGGCCGTAAGTAGGAATCGTCCTCGCCGTCGTTGGGCGCCTCCTCGTCGCCCCCTTCACCCTCGTCTTCTTCAAGCATGGCCAAAAGTCTGGTGGATTCCCTGGAGAGCACACACACCCACACACACACACACACACACACACACACAGATCACATCGTCAGTAGAAGAAAAAAAAACAGAAAAAAAGGGGGGGAACGAAACATTGAACACCGTCTTTTCTGAACGAGTGTTGCGGGTTCAGGAATACTTACGCTTGAAGCTTTATGCACGTGTCGTGAAGATCGGTACGCCCCAATATTCTGCGAAAGTAAAATAACACAGGAGAATTGTGTACAAAAACGAGGGCAGCGTTGCGTGAGTGTCCAACGGCTCACCTCTCTGTGTGCCTGCAGGCTTTCAGCACAACGGATGAACTGATACGCTTCAGCCTGAGTCTCAGCCGGCGTGGGAGATCCCGGCTCATAGCGTTCACAACCAGGCCCGCCGTTTGCTGACAATAACCAAAATCACGAGTGAGTGTGTGTGTGTGTGTGTGTGTGTGTGTGTGTGTGTGTGTGTGTGTGTGTGCGTGCGACCGTACACTACGTACTGCAAAGCAGACTTACCATATCACACTTGATGATTTCCCACGACTGCCACCTCAGCACGGCGATGTCCTTGACGAGGACTAGGATCTCGCCGAGCTCCGGTGCCGACAGCACGTCCATCACGTCGGGGTAGATGTCGTACATCAGGTTGACCACGGCCTCGGCGCTGCTGAGTGGCGACCTCGCCAGCTCATGGGACGCGTTGCACATGACGGCCAAGCCCACCACTAGCATGAAGGCGTAGCCGGCCATGCTCCGGGCCAGGACGGTCCGGGACGGTCCGGGACGACCCAAGGTGAAACGCAGCGGCCACGGAGGCCTCCGCCGTCCCAACGCCGAGTGCTGCGCAAACCTGCGGGCTCTGCGGGAGAGCACAACGGCTCCTTATCAGACCTCGCTGACGACTGCTGTTTAAAGGGTGTGGTGCATCCGAATCCGAAAGCGAAAAGACAAGATGAAAAAAAAAAAACGACGATTCCAAAACCGTCATGAAAGCAGATGATACTCTGGTTTTATTCCTACTTTCCTTCATGGTGCGACGTTGTGTTTAATTGTTGGAATTTGTTTTTAATTTATTATCATTGTTTGTGCCTCCCCCAAGTTTTGGTCAAACAGCAAGAACCTACCAATTTAATTTTCCACTAATATTTGTAAAAGCCAACTTTCATAAAAGGGGGAGTGTGACAACGCTCATCGCAGGGCACAAACAGAAGGAACAGAAAATGGCCCCCCTGCGTCATGGTGCGACGTTGTGTCTGCCCATACGCCTCCTGCCCTCCGCCCCCTTCTCCCTTTCCCGTCCGGCTAACTCCGTCTCGTTCTCTCTCTCTCTCTCTCTCTCTCTCCCGAGTCCCTTCCCCCTCTCAGCCGTCCCGCGCTGCGGTGGGTGCGGTGGGGAGCGCGGCGGGGCTGGCAAAGCTGGCAGACAGCCGAGCCAGGAGCGATGCGATGCGCGACGCGGACGCGGACGCGGACGCGGACGCGGACGCGGACGCGGACGCGGCTCCCCCTACAATGAAAGTACAAGCTAGCTGACACCTCTTTCTTCAATATGATTTAGTTTAGCTAGGCTATGCTAGTGCTATTTAGAGGTATCATCTGCTAAAAATTATCTTAAACCCGCCCATAAGGTCAGTTATGTTTGGCAATGTTTCGGGTACTTCGCCGGAATATAAAAGTGCCTCGACTTCACTTTGTCGACTTTGCAGACGCAAGGAGCACGCACATGTAAACGCATCAGTGATTCAGTTCAAAGGCGCAGTGTATTTCTTTATTAGTCATTCATGTTGTGACACATTCGACGATGACAGCTTTCACTTCACGTCTTTCGCTTGCTACAAAAAGAGAGTTGACATCGCGAGCAGCAGCAGCATCAATACGCTGGCCGCGGAAGAAGGTGCAGCCTTGTTGGGCTTCGGCGTGCTGATGGTGGGGGTGGGGGCGGGGGTAGGGTCGGTGGGTGGCCTCCTGGTGGTAGGCGGCTTCTTGCTCGAGGTCGAAGAGGACGGGGAGCTGGACGTCGACGTCGGAGCAAGAGATGTCCTCAACGTCGTCGAGCTGTGGGATCGGGCGGGATGGGGATACAGAAATTAAACACATACGCAGGTGGGTATTCGAATTGTGTATCAGAACCCCATGGAAGTTTCAGTCAAACCTTGCGGCTGGCCAGGAAGTGGACGATGACGGCGGCCCCGGGGGAGTCTCCCCGAACTGAGCGTACACCCACTGCCTGTACTGGGGCCGTGCGGCGCGCACCCAGGCTGCGGTCGAGGCGGCGAGGCGAACGGCTGCGGATACCGCGGGGTCCGTGGGGAAGTCCCTCACGACGGACGCCAGCTGTGAGGGAACGGGACAGAGCAGAGGAGTCAGTGGCGGCCGTGTGCAGTGTGCAGGGCTGGGTGGTGTTAAAATATATTGACTTTCAATATTAATATTCAATATTGGATAGCGTAGTACTGATCCCGACTGACCCTCAATATTTCAATAATTTGTATTGAACTTTGGTGTTTAAGCTTTTCAATGTTGGCACTATCAACTTTGACCAGTTGCGTAGGAAATAACTGTTAAATCTAGTTAGTGGTGCAGTAAATCCTGCCTAACTGTCAAAAATGACAATAAATCGTAATTGATCTGATATTAAACGCCATCACTCAATTTTTAATCGTTTTAATGTTTTCAATACTGCAATATTTTCGATATTTCAATATTTTCAACACTTCAACATTTTTAATACTTCAATATTATCAATTCAATCAATATGAATGCCAAATATTGATATTGACATATTTGAAACATTGGATATTGATATTGACATTTCATGCACCGCCCAGCCCTAGCCGTGCTCGCCAGCTCCCGCACGTTAACACCCGTACCTTGTCGGCCATGGAGTCGTCGCTCACCCTCTCGGCCACCACCGTCAGAACCGCGTTCGCCAATTCCACGCCGAGTCTAGTCGGTAACGAAGCGACAGATTATTGCCATGGCAATTCCATGAACTCCTTGGCGTGAACTCCACCGGCCGCGTGCTCCTCACCTCTCGCGCATGTTCTCCAAGTTACCGGCGACAAACGTGGTGACACGGCCGAGGTCGGTGCCGTCGTTGTTGACGATGGCCTCGAACATGGGCAGCACGTCGGCGACGTCCACGCCGGACGCATCGGCCGTCGTGTTCAGCAGTCTGGACAGTTACATGAAGACGTACATATCACATGCCGCGTCAGTAATCGGCACCATAACCGGCCCCGCGCCTGCCGACTCACACGTCACACATGTCGGTGCCGCTGGTGCACACGCAGGCCCGCCCGGTGATGTACGCCCTGCGCGCCGAGGCGTCCTCGGCGGCCACCAGCCGGCGGCCCACCTCGGTGAAGTCTTCGACCGTCACCGCGGCCGAACGCATCTTGACGCAGATGGTGGCCGCCAGCACGTTGGGGTCGACGCCCAGGCTGGAGGGGTCCCTGTGCGGAAGCCTGACATGAAGCCGTCGTCGGGAGGAGTCAGGTACGTGCATTGGACCCCTACGTACGTGTTGGCCGCCCATCTGTCGCCGGCCTCCTTGGCGCGGTCCGTGCAGGCGTCGCCGTACGCCGCGCAGGACAGCTCTGTGACGATGGCGCGCATGGATCCGCTCGCCCACTCCTCGTGGTCCTGCGCGTCCCACCCCAGGGCTTCCAGCGGCTGCCGCGTCAGCTTCTCGTCAACGAATCGCTGCGAACGAGACGAGAGAGAGACTAGAGTGCCCGAGGGGTACATCACGTGGTAAAGTCACTGTCACAGTCTCACGTCCAGTCCCTTCCCAATCATTCCAATCACCAGACACCGAAATGATTCCGAAAAAAATTCAGCGAGAAAAGAAGCCTGATGGCATGTTTGACCGCTGTTGACAAAACCTATGTCGTCCCGGCTTCCGCCAGGACCCCTGCCTTCAACTTCGGTGATCTTACGGGAACCGGTGCTTTACGGCTGCTAGTTGGCCCCGGGACACAGCACTAGAACCCGCTACCCGGCTTGCGCCGGACGGATCTCCCGGCAACCCCTAGCCCGCGCTACTGCGCGAGGCCCCCTCCGCTAACCACGGCCTCCGGGACTCCATCATACTGTAGTGCCCTTCAACCGCAGTCTGGTTTGGCCCCACTCATCGTGGGAGTCCGCCCCTGCGAAGATTTGGAGGACATAGGTTCCCTTCGTACACGGCCGAAGCCGCTGTACTCTACTCGCTACGTACCGAGTAGCGGCATGTCCGCACCTGCCAGATTCGGAGGAAGGAAAACAGAAGCTTCGAACCCTAGAAGCTCTGCACATCTCCCGAGTCTCCCCCCTGGATTTCTCCAGAGGCACAGAACGCCCCCCCGGGCGGGACCCTCGAATCTAGGGAATTGAACCCTAGACCCTCGGGACCGGGGGTTTGTGCCGGCGGCGCCTTAGCCCGCACGGTCGCTTGGACAGCCATGCCTACGTCACGTTCGGAAGTATATTTTAGGCACTGTCCGCCAAGCTGTGTCACAAGAAAAAGTTGAGCGACCGGCAAGAATCGAACCACGGACCTGTCGGTCGCCGACCGGTCCGCTTACCCATGCGGCTACCGAGCCGCTATGTTGTCCGTAGCACGCTCCCTGCACTGTATCTCCGCAGAGCAGAGCAGAAAACCGAAAAAATTTGAAGGCGGATGCAATAGTTGAACCCGGGATACTAGGCGTGAGATTTCAGCGCTTTAACCGGTACGGCTAATATGCCAATATGCCGAAGCTTCCTAAACTGTAGCTGACTGCTGACTGGCTCCAAAGCAGAACATGAATAAAAATATTGATCCTCGCTTTCCAGACACTTTTAGTAGTAATTTCGCCCACCCTTTCTCCAGTCATTCTCCAGTCACATCCAGTCATTTGGTATTTCAGTCACCGTCCTATATTTTCAGGATTAGTGTACCCTTAGAGAGTGCCCATGGTGCAAGTGACAACCGGTCCGCCCTTTTCCCCTCTATTGTTCCAGATGTTTGCGTGAGGTGGTAAAGAGACGTTGAAGATCCCCCCCCCCCCTCTCTCTCTCTCTCTGTCTGTCTGTCTCTGTCTGTCTCTCTGTCTCTGTCTGTTTCTCTGTCTCTGTCTGTCTGTCTGTCTCTGTCTCTGTCTGTCTCTCTCTCTCTCTCTCTCTCTCTCTCTCTCTCTCTCTCTCTCTCTCTCTCTCTCTCTCTCTCTCTCTCTCTCTCTCTCTCTCTCTCTCTCTCTCTCTCTCTCTCTTTCTCTTTCTCTCTCTCTTTTCGACGTTACACGCAATCAGTTCGTGTTTGTGTCTCTCGGACATTACTCAGGTATTGTATATTCGCGTACACAGCTTTCCGACTTTAGCTCTAGTGCGCAACGTGTTCTGGACACCAGTGGTCGACGGCTGCACCCCTCAGATGTCCAATAAAAGCGAAGGCAAGGGGTCCCTCACTCGTGAGGTAAGGGTACCATGATCTATAATCATTTTTTCCCCTGATATTTCTGACGTTTTTCTGACATTTTCTCAGTTTTTCTATTTTTTTTAAGGGTGTACATTGATTTAAAAGAAATTGAGTGTGATATCTCCCAGGGTATGCCGGCGGCAAGGGTGGATAGGCATACAATTTCGTGTATGCGGGGGGGGGGGGGTGCTTACCCAGAATATGTCGTTTTCTCCGTGTGCCAGCGGTCCCAGCTCGGCGAGGGCCTTGCGGGCCGCCAGCCAGCAGGGGGCGCACCAGGACGCCGAGGCAGTGAGTGTCGTCGGCGTGGACGGAGTCGACGAAGGCAACGTGGTCGTCACGGCCAGCAGCAGCTCCAGGGTCACCTCCACGTCCAGGAGGCCGGCGCGACAGAGCGCGACCGCGTCGTCCAGTAAGGCTGCCTTCTGCACCGCGCTGATGTCTGCTGAAGCGCTCTTCTTCTGTTACTTCCGATTTGTTATTTTGAGGTATGAGAAGAGGATTCTGTCTTGTGCGGTACGGTACGTTACCGTGAGTCGCCGCAGCCTTGATGAGAAGCTGCCAGTTGCGGGCGTCGTAGTTGACGCGGTAGAAACCTGGTAGAAAACCGGGATCGTCAGACCCCGAGAACAAAGTTAAAGCCCTGTAGGGGCTCGTTGCCACCCATACCGACCGGGCTGGTCCGCGTTGACGATGAGGAAGTCCTGGCCGGACCCGGGCCGGGCCCCGGACACGCAGATCTGGGCGCTGCGCTCAGAGAGCACCCGGCCCAGCGCCGGCTGTGCCCTGCCGGACGTGCCCACGGCCACGTTGAAGGGAATAAGCCACAGCGCGGCGCTGTCCCCGCCGTCCGCACCCGCACCCCGATGGCCGCCGTGCACCGGCGAGAACCGCGTCTGCCGGCATCGAACATCAGGAGGTTTAATGCCACAACCCGGCGAGGCGAGGCGTCAGCGGTCCCACCCGCACCTGCTGCAGCGTCGCCGTGCCGTCCGTGTAGTTCCTGGCTACGTTGACGACGGGGTAGCCGGGCTGAGAGGTCCACGACGCCACCAGGTCGGCGACGCTGGACGGCGTATCTAGGTCTTCGTCAGCTGCCCGCTGCAGTGACTGCACCACCTCCGTCAGGGACACTTTGGAGGGGCCGGAGCGTCTGCGGGGGTCATTTCGGAATCAGTCACGGAATCTCGTCCTGACGGCGTCGGATACCTAGTCACCCTGCCTTCTGATAAGGCAGAGCACTGTACTTACTTATCAAATAAACGTCGTAAACCGGACAAGAATGTTGACTCCCCGATCACGCCTGATAACATGCGAATCAGCGCCGCCCCTGGGGGTGATGGGGGGGAATGTTGTCATGTGTCTGCCGTGAACTCACCCAACCGTCTTGGGCTAACTTGGCTAACTTACCCTTGTTGGCCACGTTGGCACCGGCTTTGTCCGCTTCGAGGGGCAGCGCCGTCTCCCGTGCGTCCAGGGACAGCCCCCTATGCTGCCTGAGGGCCCCGAACCTCTCCGCGGCGCCGAGCTTGTTCCCCGTCGCCTGTGGTTGTCCGAGACGCATAGCCGTCATTCGGGTTCAGCGCGCGTGTGGCCAGCCCAGGAAGGCTGCCGGTGCCGATGCCGGTGCTGGCCCTTACCTGGTCTACGGCCTTCGCCTCCAGGAACGCAGCCACCCCTTCCCTCAGCCAGAGGGCGTCCTCGGTGTCGAAGCTCAAGTGGTTCCCGATGAACGAGTGGGCGAGTCCGTTGGCCAGCGTCAGGGCGGTGTGCAGCTCGTGGTCGGACTGAGACACGGCTGAGGTCAGCACGTCCCCTTCCCTGTCGGAGATCGGGAGGACGTTCAATCCACGGCGAGGGCGAGCCATGGCGCCTGGTGGGTAGACAACCCCAGCGCCTGCATGCACGCGTGCCGTGCGGGCTGGCCTACCCTGACGTTCGCAGGCGCTCTCCCTCAGACTCGAGTCATTGCCGTTTTCGCTTATTGCGGTAACCTCGAACGCACTTTAGCACGACGCATAGGAGCAGTACCTGGCAACAGTCAAGCCCGGGGACAGGACGGGCCCCGCCTGCAGCCCTGGGACGGTGACCACCTGCAGTTTGGACGTCGGTGACGTGACGTTCAGCACACCTTCAAGAGCCAGCAGAAGGTTAAGAGCCTGCAAGCAGATTCGGAATTCCAGGGTGCATTTAGAGGAAGGTGCGGGCCTATTTAACAAACCAACGCCAAATTCTACGTCACAAAGAGCAAGAGGACACGTGACCTGCTGAGCAGCTGACGCGCCGTCGACTCGGCTCTCCGACAGTGCCTCCGCCCGGACGCGGACTGTGATCTCCTTGGGGGCGGACGCCGGTGTTGAAGGCGGTGTGAGTGTTGAGGGCGGCGTGGATGTTGAGGGCGGCGTGGACGTGGCTGTGAACGCCGTCATGGGGTCGAACACGGCCACGGCGACAAGGTCCACCGGCAGGGCGGGCGTGCGCTCGAACTCCACCAGCAGCCAGTTGTTAAGGCCCAGACTGCGGCAAGGGAGGGGAGATGGGAGCGGGGGGTAAGTACAGTAGGTACAGTAGCTACTGGAGGTACTGGAGGTCGGGGGCGCGGCGTACCGCAGCGCCCCTAGGTCCCCGCCGACCCCTGGTCGACCGACTTACTCTGGGTCGGAGGACCTCGCCGATGTCATTGAGACGAAGTCCATCTGTGGGGCGACGGCGACCTTCAGGTCGAAGGTTGCGGTGAACTGGGGCTTGTTGAAGCACGGGAAGACGTGGTGCGCGTACCCGGGCTCCATGATGGTGGAGGTGACCGTCCTAAAACAGCACCATAGGTTCAAAGCCCCGTCCCCAGCCCCGACCCCAACCCCCCAACCCCTCGCCTCTCACTACTCACTTGAGTCCATCGGGGAGGACTTTGACGAACATGCCCCCGGTGACATCACTCGTGAGAGGATCCGAATCGGACGAGAACCTGACCTCCATGAAGTACGTCTTGTCGGCCAGCATGGGGGCGTTTAGGGACACGGACATGATCTCGGCGTCCTCGTCGTAGTGCGTCCTCCGCTCGTCCTCTGTCACCAGGTCCTCCGTGCCGTACAACTCGAAGAGCGCCTGGAGACACGATGTGAGGTTGACGAGTAGGGTCCGACCAAAACCGATCCAACATTTCCCCGTAACTCACGTCGCTCTGGTCATCCGTCACGACCAAATGAACCATCTGGAGGTTTTTGCCGACGTGGAACGACACCAGGTCCGTGTCCGTGGCAGAGATGAACGTGATCTCGACGCTGCTGTCCACGTCAGACCTGGGCGGGGAAAACCCACCACGTTCCATAAACCGAAACGAGAGAAAGGCTCACGCAGTCCGGCGCGTGGTGCTTACAGTGTCCTCTGGCCAGTGGAGTAGTCAGGCGTCATGAGGTTGACGGCGTAGTGCGACGGCATCAGGGTGTCCAGGATGGTGGCGTCGCCTGCGCGCACCCCGCCAATGAACTCGGTTGCCGTCGCAAAGAACGCCGTCCTCCAGGCCATGTTCTGCTCAGCCGTGCGCTGTGCGTTGACAATGTACGGCGTCCCGGGGTACATGGTGGACGTGAACTTCTCTAGCTGCGGGTCCGGCACATATCGTGTGTTAGACGGCGGGCATGCCTCGCGTAGTGTAGTGCAGGTGTGTCATTGTGTTTGTGTTGGCGTACCGCATCGGTGAGTAAGCGAGATGTCACCCTGGGAGCAAAGTCGGCGATAATCTCGCCCAGGAACTCCTCTCCGAAGCTGCAAACACCGCACGGTATGAAAACAGTGAGAGTCGGCGGAGACGCAACGCGCAACAGTGCGGAGCAGCGCGGAGCAGCCATCGGCATCAACTCTATTTCACGCGAGTGGTTTCGCCACAAGTACTGACCGCTTGACGAACTCCAGGATCACGTCCTCCTTGGAGAACTGCTCGAGGGCGATGCGGACGCCCGCGTGTGTGGACGTGAGGGCGGCCCATGCCAGCCGGAGGTCATCGTCGGCTTTCAGGTCTGTGCTCTTGAGGAGCGACTCAACCACCCTGGTCAGAAGGGAGAGAATACAGGGTGTTGCTGACTACGCGGGTCTCGGCGTGGCCGAGGCCACAGAGAAGCGAGGCGCAAACAGGTGTACACATTTGAAAATTTCGGTGAGTATCAGAAGAATTCGAGTTAATTTGGGAAGATGAACTTTGCTGATTTTTGTGTTCGAAATTGTGCATAAATTTCGAGTGAACTTGGATATTTCGGTTGACGTCTCCAAGTTTCGGAATTATTATTATTTTTAGGGCCCTGTTCGCCCTCCCGCCGGCCTCAGGACAGTATACTGACTGGTGGCGGTTTGTCCCGCTGAAGCAGCCCAGGGCCTGGATGACAGCCGCCCGCTCCGCGTCGCTCGTCGCCGCCTGGATGCTGGACACGGTGTGCCAGAACGTGTCCTCCTTGGCCCACGGGCCCGACACGCCGTGGCACAGCGACAGGGCCAGTGTGTTCGCGTCGTACCTGCCGACAGGACAGCAGTGCAGGAGGTGGTGCGGTGTGGCGCAGTCTTAGCACAGCATTCGGCTCGGTGCACGTGCACCCTGTTCCAGTGCACCTCGGTCCACTCTCACCCCTCACCCACCCTTCGCCGTTGCGCCACTGCAGGTACTGCTGCCGCGCCGCCGCTGCGCAGCGCGGGTGGCCGGCCTGGCAGGCGAGGCGTGCTACGATGCCGCGGAGCTCCGCCTGCGGCAGCGGCTCGTCCTCCTGCTCGCGCCCCTGTAGGCCCTGGCCGACGCCCTGGCGGCGGAAGCCGAGCTCCGAGTATGCGCCGTCCACCAGGAAGCGCACCCATGTCTGCGAACAGCAGACAGCTGAGTTAGTTTTGTCCTGTAGTGGTGCCTGCCTGACTAGGCTGGCATGTGGAGGCATGGCTGCCGTCTACCTACATTGAAGGCGCGTTCGGCGGCCGCGTCCGGGCCGCGGAAGAAGGAGGCGAGCGTGTCGGCGTGGCGGGCGAATGCCAGCCAGGGCGCGAGTGAGCGCTCCCGCACCAGCGCGCCCTCCACGACGCGCAGGGCCACGGGGAAGTCCAGGGCGCCGGCCGAGGCCAGTGTGAGGGCGTCGTCCACCAGCATAGCGCGGGAGGCCTCCGACGGCAGCAGGGCTGCGGGGTCCCTCTCCAGGGCCGTGGCCAGGCGCAGCCAGTTGACCACATCGTAGTTGACGCGATAAAAGCCTGGAGGCGGCGCGGACAGCTTTGCGTTACCCCCTTTTTCGACGAACACTGTCCGTGTCCGCGCTCTGCGCTGGCGCCTCTAACTGACCTCTCTGCCCTGGGTTCAGAAGGAGCCAGTCTCGCCCTGACGAGGGCCCAGCGGCCACCACCGACGGCTTCTCCGGGGACAGGAGCGTCCGGGACAGCTCGCCGTCTTTGGAGGTCAGCGTCACCGGCACCCACCATGCCGCGGCAGAGGTGTCGCTGACGGCATCCGAGCTGGCGGTGACGAGACGAACCTTTGGGGGTAGGGGGAAGAGAACAGCAGTATCGCACCGGGTTCAAATACCGGCCGGGGAGGTGTGCGGTTTGCTGGCGCCGAGGCTGGCGCTGACGCACCTGAGTGACGGTGACGGTGCCGGCGGCGTAGTCGCGGACTGCGGTCACCACCGGGTAGCCGGCCGTCTCCGTCCAGGCGGCGGCCATCTCCTCCAGGGTGACGCCTACGGGCGCCCTGCCGTCCTCGTCGGCCGCACTCTGCAGGGAGCTCCACAGAGCGCTCGGCTCGCAGGAGGAGAACTTGCTGCACCGCATACGAAAGCCTCGTGTTAAAGAAACTGTGACTAAACTTCAAAAGGGGGAAAAATAGTTTCAAGCCGCTGCACTCACTGCTTGGACAGGTAGTTCTTCAAGCCCTTTTGGAATGTGGGGGGCGAGATGAGGTCCTGGAACATCCGCAGTACGGAGGCACCTGTTTCGGTGACAAAAGAAGCTCGCGTCAAAACGTTGTTTGCCATGCACTACACTTTTGCGTCAGTTTCTGCGACTGCTCTTTTGCCCTTTAGCGCCGCTGCTTGCCTTTAGTCTGAGTTATGGGCCCGTGCTCCACGAAGAAGCTATCCGGGCTGTCCGCAGGCAGTGTGAGCGGCAGCGCGTCGGGGCTGGAGTCCACGGCGAGGCCTCTCTGCGTCTCCAGGACGGCCATCTTCTCCATGAGCTGGAACTCGGGCTTGACCTGCGTGCAGAATGGTCACTTCCGGGGCCTAACCTAACCCAACCTTGCCTCACGAACTCGTCGACCCCTTCCCTCACGGGTCCTCACGGGTCCTCACGGGCTCTCCGCTCACCTGATCAAGGACGGCGTACTGCACCAGCTGGGCCAGGCCGACGTTCAGCCAGGCGTGGCCCCACCTGTCGGGAGTCACCAGGTCCCCGAACCACTGGTGGCTCAGCTGGTGGCTGATGGTGAGCAGAGTGTCCAGCTGGGCCCTGCTCGTCTTCCGGCTAACGTTGACAACTTTCTCCTCCCTGCATTCAAAATGCCGTGCACATGCACACCGCGATAGAAAGTAATCGAGCCTGCATGCGGCTCAGGCTCGGCTTGGCCCCGTTTTGCGTTATCTTCTGATATTGCTAATTGGCACTACGTTCGGTGGGTGTGGATACTAAGAGACTGTATTGAAAGCAACGAAACGGCATCAGACTTTGTTCCCAGGACGTAATCGAATTTCAAGGATTGCATCGGAACGGGGCGTGACGCATTCGTTCAGGACAAGATTGGTCGATCAGATCAAACCACTCATCGCCGACGGGCGCCTGCGAATGTCAGGGTAGGCCAGCCCGCCGGACACGGCTGCGCAGCGGGCTGGCCTAGGCCACCGGCCCGCAGGCGCCCGCCAGCACCCACCGGTAGGTGACGAGCCCCCAGCTGTCCACGGCGATCTCCCCGACGGTCACGGGCAGCACCACCTGATCCAGCGTGTCCAAGACCGGCGGCACGCCCGTGTACTCGGCGAGACTCGTTAGCAGCGCGTCCGCCAGCGCGGACATCGACTGGAGGCCCCCGACTGCGTCCCTGCGCGCGAAAGTGCGCACCGCGCCGACCGCGGCCGCCTCGGACAGCTCGGACAGCACCCAAGCCATCGAGGACGGCGCCATCGGGGGTGTCTTCTCGAACGTCGTCCGCATGAGGGCGTTGTCCTCCCTGGGAGTGCCACAAACGGCATGAAAAACATCCACCATGACGCCGCGATGAAGTGTTACACAGCGTGACTTACTCGGAGACGCGGGAGATAAGGGTCGGCCGCGTGTTGGACAGCGCGTGGAGCTTCTCGGGGTGGGTGATGGACAGCGTGAACGTGGCGCGGAAGCCCGGCTCGTTGAAGCACGGGAAGGCGTGGTGGGCGAGGAAGGGGTCGAACCGGGTCGCCGCGACAATCCTGGCCAGCAGGGGGACGCTCAGAGCCCAGGTCGTCAACACACGGAGTTGCCGCACAGGCGCTCCTCCTTACTTGGTGTCGTTGTCCTGCTGGTAGGTGGAGGTGTAGAAGCCCCTGCCGTCCTCACCGATGGCGCCTTTGTAGCGGATCACCAGTTGGTAGGCCCGCGGCCAGACCATGGGCTTTTGGAGCGCCAGGGAGATCTGCTCCGTAGCATTGTCGAAGTGGTAGGTGAAACCTATCTCCTCCGTTTCGCTGTCCAAAATTATCACACATCAGTTTAGATGGGCCTAAAAACAATTGTGAAGCGCACCAAGTCGAGTAAGTCGATCCTCTGCATCACCTTTGACCATCGGCACTGAGAGCGAACAGCTTGATCTCCACGTCGGTGAGTGTCGCGGCGGCGTGCAGCGACAGCGCAAACGTGTCAGCCTCCGCCTGGGAACCGGCAAGCGGCCGGGAGAAAAGTCGGAGAAGGCAATTTCGTTTTTGAGAGCAGGTCGAGGAGTGAAATTTTCCCACCAAACCCCTCCTAAAGTTGTTGCACGGATAACGTGATTACAAGTCTCTAAAAGACGTCTTTTCAATAAAGATAGCACTCTAAGATATGAGTTCGGCTAGCCGCAGGTGACGTGCGTGCATATCCGCCGGCGAGCCGTGGCCCCCGTCATGACTCACACCACACCTCCCAGGTGCCGCCCACGTTCCGCTACCTTCAGGTCAATGGTGACCTCCCCGGCGAACGTCTTGAACGTATCCACGTCCGGCGAGATGGCGATTTCGTAGTGCGTCGGCTTCACCGACTGCGGCAACCAGGAGTCGGGGTTCTTTGTTGTCGTCAGGCCGGCGGCCAGAGGAACGCCTCCGTCTCTATGATGTGGACGGGCGTCGACGCAGGACAGCGCCAGCAGCAGCAGCATGCCCCACTTGACGGCCACAGTCATCCTCAGCCTGCCACTCTGCCCCGCTGGCACCGCCACCGGCACGTACCTCACGCTCACACCCGCCATGACGCCGGACCACTGGTGAATGGCGAGGAAAATAGCACCACCGCGGGCACCGCCACGGGCGCGCCCGGCGACGGCAGGTTGATGTTTTGGGTGATAGAGAGATAAGTCAATCAGTTACCTAGCAGAGCTGAATCGTAGCAAGTACTCGACAAAGCGCCAGCGTCAGCGCGGAGATTCACACGGCTGGTTGGTTATATCGGAGCAGATGGACTATGTGCTCTCATCATTTGGTGACCAAGCTCACATCCGCTAGGACGCACATGTCGACATGCGTTAAGCCGAAGGGGGCATGAGGTGGGAAAAGATAACTGTTCTCGGGATGGGTGTACTTTATTGGAGACAATTGTAAACAAAATATATTAGCACACACATACACGTGTTTGTCATCTGTGACAGTCCCTAGTTTCCTCTTTGCGCGAACACAGCGCTATCAGAACACCAATCCCCTCAAAACTCTCACCGATAAATCCTAGTTTCGGCACTAAAGTGTGTTTTTCTAAAACTCAACCTCATAACTCGTTATCTTCAATAATCTTCGATGTTGCGCTGCTTTACAGCGTTGCTGGAATTGTACTTTTCAAGATTTTGCAGCGACACCTGAAAAGCGTAAAAAAAATATTGTTGTATCCTGTCCGACAATACCCCGTACTTTACGGATGATCCACTGCATTCTCACCCTCAAGTCGGCGAGCAGCAGGGCCTGCTCCGCGGCCGTGGCGGCGCTGTCCGGCACCGCCGTGGCCCTGGCGCCATCGGCGTCCTCGCGCCGCTTGGCTGGAAGCAGGCGGCGGGCGATGGGCGCCAGCAGGCAGGGCTCCACATCGTGCAGGTCGTTGCGCCAGCCCATGAAGGCCGCTGTGCCAGCCGTTATCAGCCCCACGCACAGCGACAGCGGGACGAACCACAAGTAGGACACGCGGAAGAGCGGGAACGCCGCCGAGCTGAAAGCGGAAGAGTCAGGATGTTAAGCTCAGGCGCCGCCGTGAGGGACGGCAACCAAACCAACACGGAGATCAGATAAGAGCGCCAAGGTCGACGCAGGGACGCTGATGATTCGTTTTAGTGGATTTCGAAAATGAACAGCGCTAGGTACTACAACAACAACCACAATCGCGTACTTGTCGATGACTTCGGCGATGGGCGGCGCAACGGTTATGTTGTACGCGGCCAGGCAGCCGTCCACGGAGATAGGCTTCTTCGGGAAGTGGAGGTTCTTCTTGAATGAAATCTCCCACTGCGCCCCGAACACGAGGGTGGTGGTGAACACCGTCGACGCAAAGGCGCCAGCGAGTGCACTGCGCGTGTCACACCACGGCAGGAAAAGGCCCACGACGAACAGGGTGAAGAGCGGCCCCGTGGACACGGCGGACAGGCTGGACGCCAGCTGCACCACCATGCCGAGGTGCTCCACCACAAACACGAGGCCCACGACGATCACTCCGACGACCACGACGACGCCCTTCATGATCCAGGAGGCGTGGCGCTCGCTCGGCTCGTAGCCGCCGTAGCCGCGCACCCAGTCCTCCAGGATGACGGCCGCCATGGAGTTGAGCGCGCAGGACATGGAGCTGAGCGCGGCGCTGAACACGCCTGAGATGAAGAGGCCCGCCACGCCCGGCACCCCGCCCACCGTCTCCATGACGAACAGCGCCAGCATCTGATCGGCCCGGCCCACCCTCTGCACAACAAAACAGGAGTTACAAGGCGCTGATGCAACTGTACTCGCCACAATTTGCGTTACGTAATAGACAATTCCGCTCCAACAGCCAAATGCGCAGATGCCACTTTAAACGTAACAAATGCGCTGCACATGCGCCGTAAGGGGGTGTTCATACACTACGTGACCAATTTTAGGCCACTTTTTGACCCCCTCCCCCCTATCGTGACCTGGCCAACCTAACCTTACCATGATTAAGGACCATTGGCTGACCCCCCCCCCCCCCCTAAAATGGTCACGTAGTTTATGAACGCCCCCTAAGTCAGTGCATATTATCCCCTTCCTCCATCTTCTTCCCGTGACGTCAGTCGATGCACCGGAATTGTCTATTTGTGGACGACGCCTTGCCTCAGCCTGGATGGGGTCGCAGTCGTAGTAGTACGCGTACATGACGAGGCCAGCGATCCCGGACGTGGTGAAGAAGATGCAGATGCCGGCGATGAAGATCCACATGGCGGTGAGTGCCTGGCGGTCCGAGGGCAGCGACAGATAGCGCTGGATCATGGACTGGCCGAGCCCCGCGTGTGCGCAGTGGCCGATGAACGCGCCCACCACCATGGTGAAGAGTGTGTGCCTCGTGGTCATGTCCAGGTCCAGCCTGCGGTGTGAGGAGAGCAGAGAGTGACAGAATCCCGAGCAGGTCATGCTCGTCTGACAGACCTACATACACCGGGGCCTCGATGCGAGTGGAGGCGACGCCGCGCTCCCAGACCACGCCTAGACCGCCCGTCCGGCTCACGCCCAGGAACATGACGAGGAGCACGCACACGTACATGGACACGGCCTGGATCGCGTCCGTCCACACCACCGCCTTGATGCCGCCCTGGACATGAACACGGGTGCTAGAGAGACGGCCGCAGGGCCGCAGGGCACTGCTCCAAGCGCCCCGCCGGCCCCGCCCCGGCCTGGAGCTGGATGTACTTACAACGGTGGTGTAATAAATGCAGATGAGGCACACCACAGGTGTCACATAGTGAATGTTGACATCGGCCACTGCGAGAAATACGCAAGTTTTCCTGCCATTAGGTCAGTTTTACGTTTGAGGAGTGGGGGAAGTAGCTTGAACACAAGGAACAAGAAAGAAAACATGACGCTCATGCTCATGCGCAATGCGCATGGATCCCATGACTCGACTCACGTTGCTGGTAAGCGACAGCCGGCACGAAGACAACCAGAGGCAGCCAGCACATCTGCAAGTACCACCGAGATGCATTACACTACAGCGAGACAGTTTGCTACAACAAATGCTCCCGGACGCTGTAATACTCACATCGCCGAAGATAAATAAACATGACGCCATCAGACGGACACTGTTGTTGAATCGGCGCGCGAAATACTGCCAGCAGCCAGTGAAACAACGCGTTATCAGAGAAGTAAAACATTTGGTAAAAAGACTCAACTGGCACGGTCGGTATGCCACGATGGCCGTACCGGAAGAGGTTGTGCGCGACTCTTCCAGTCCACTAGGGGGTCTGTAGAGTTAAACGGATCTGCGAGCGTCGCGAGCGTGCGTGCGAGTGAGCTGGAAGAGCACGGCGTAGAAAGAAACTCGGTAGAATGAATGAATTGAATGAATTGAATGAATTGAATGAATTGAATGAATTGAATGAATTGAATGAATTGAATGAATTGAATGAATTGAATGAATTGAATGAATTGAATGAATTGAATGAATTGAATGAATTGAATGAATTGAGTGACTTGAATGAATTGAATGAATTGAGTGACTTGAATGAATTGAATGAATTGAATGAGTCATATGGGAAGCTTTTTAAACCTGATATGGCCATGCCAAAAGATTAGGAGCTACTTTCAAACTGCACTTCGTGCTGTTTCTTAATTTTTTGATGTCTTTTAAGCTCTTATAGGCCCGAGTCTGCGCCCAGGACTTTGTCCCACGGCACGTACAGAACGCAGTGCACTGCCGGTACTCTAGCCACTATATCGTCTCGCAGAGAAGGGCACCGAATACAAGGGCTCATTTTACCAAAATGCGATTTATATCGTCATCATCGCACTTTCCCCTTTTTGCCAGCTCACTCGCACGCACGCACGCACGCACGCACGCTCGCGGATGCGCCCCCAACTGTACACACCCCGGCCTTTAACATGCACGCAAGTCTGGATTTCCTACCCCCCAGGCGCTGTAGCTCCCGCTTACCCCGTACAGGGAGATGCCGCCCAAGTCGCGGAAGACGGGCAGCAGCTGTGTGGCGAAGATGATGCCCATCAGGGGCAGCGCCAGCATCTTGTACAGCACTTGCATGCCATACACGTACACCTCGGCGGGGTAGCCCAGGAGCGTGATGCCCGAGATGTAGCTGCACAAGACACATCCGGCTCCTCGAATATACTCCGCGGATAAAACTTTCATACGTATTTCGAAGTCGGGTCATGCCGCCGTGGCGTCGTCGCATGATTTGTGAACGGACTGTACCTTGAGATGAGGGACAGGGCGATGGGGATGGTGCTCATGCTGCGTCCGCCCACCAAGTACTCCGCCGCCGACAGGTTGCCGCCGGGCGCGCAGTACGCGAAGTAGATGCCGATCAGGGTGGACGCGACGAGCATCAGGACGAACACGGCCTGGTCCATCCAGCCCAGGAGAAACATGGGGCCGCCCATGGTGCGGGCTGCTGCCGCTGCACGGGGGCACACGGGGGAAACAGGAGTGGAAGCGAAAGCGGGCGCCTGGCGGGCAGGCAACCGTAGCTCATGTGCGCAGGTGTGGCCAGCGGGCTAGCCTATCCAGGCCGCCCGCAGGGCGTTCGTCGCGTCCCGTCGCTGGAATTTCTATTGCACCACCTAACTTACTGAAACCAATATGGACAAACACGAATTTGGATGGACCAAAAGCGCGCTCCCGCTCCATGAGTTTGTATTAAACACGGATGTTCATTACGGGGATGGCCTGAGATAACGACGATTTCATCTGTCAACATAAGTTATGTCGCACTCTGACCGACTGCGCTCTAGAAGGGGAGCAGTGTGAAAGAGTGAAAATGATTGGTAGGTGTGCCTCGGCACAGAGGCTCCGTTCTTGATAAGAGGGACGGGTTGTGCAAGCGGCATACACTGGTTTCCGCGTTTGCGCCCTGCGCATCAAAAATCCGACCACATGCACTCACACAAGCTATTTCTTGGGATCAGGCAAACTTTATTCGACTAAGAAACTTCCAGTCTCAATATATGGTTTTATCTCTATGTTTTCTGTAGATTCTTTTAAAACTGATATAGGGAGATGTTTATTTTTTCTTATTTAAATTCAATTATAATCATAATAATTAATCTCGCCTCTAACACAAAAGGCGGATGTTTGGAGTCTAGTTGCGCTCACAGGTTCACAAGAACATGACGATGGCCGGCCGTCCCAGTCGGTTCCTAAGGCCGGAGTACGTCGTTCACCCGCGACACTGAGAAAAATGGTTTGAACTGGGAATCAAAATTCTGGGTGTGGGCATTGAAGGATGTTCTATCCGTGCCGCATCAGCACTACAATCAAAGTTTCTGGTTAGCCGGTCCAAATAAGTTCTGGGGTAAGTAACGAAACAGTTTGATTGCAGGGGATATGCGGCACGGATAGAACACACTTCGATGCTATCTGTATTGGTCATTTTTCTCAGTGCACCCGATCCGACGGCTTCGCCATGGACTTCGCACGAGACTTCGCATGAGAGCACATCAGCATAGGCTCAGGTTACGGCTGACCGATTTTAATCGGTAATTCTGTGGATTGCCGACGTTCAGGGTTTTTGTGTGGCTTATTGCCAGACCTAACGGAGGGGGCGATCGCCCCCCCCCCCCCCCCCCTAAAAAAAAACTGCGTCCACTAGGATTTTACATACGTGTCCGTTGGTGCCTGGTGATCCCTGGAAGGACTACTTGTGTGGGTTGCGAACTGCCTAACTACTAGATGCGCCGCTTCAGCGAGCGAGATGACATCCTTACCGCCACCAGGATCGGAAAGAGAGTGGGGCCTAGCGGGCCGAGCGAGAGAGAAAAACGATGGTGCCACTTGATGTTGACATCTAACGTTGCTACCTTGGCTATGGCTTATTTGCTCACAGCTTAGGGAGTCCATGACGAGACGGGGAAAGAGCTCGGAGGGTCTGGGCTGGGCATGCCCGTGGTGGTGGTGGGCTGGCAGCGGCCGACGTCGTGCGGCGAGGAGGAGGAAGGGGGGAATTCCCTCAACCACCCTGGAACCTTATATATGGTCACATATGAGATAAAACCGGGGAGGGGAGGGGGAGGGGGAGGGATAGCTGCGCCAGCGGTGTCTTGATCTGGTCTCCGTCCGTTGCACCCACCGATAGCGCCCAAGCGATCATCGTCTGAAAGTGATTGATCGGTCCGTGATTAGCTACACGCGATTTGCGATCTTGCTTTTTTGCTACTTGCGATCTGGCGATCTTGCGTGGCGATCTGGCGATCTTGCTTTGCCGACCGATTTGCCATCCTAAAATGTGGCAACGTCGCTGGTGATTCGACTGTGGTGGGGAGAGGAGGCGGCGTTCCGTGCGTTCGATTCGATCTATCTCAATTGTTTTGGTTGTTCTGATCCGACAACGACAACATTCTGCTTGTATGCAAATCCTGACGTTGAAATTCCTCCAGGTGCGCAAGTGGACAATGTCATGCTGTATTGCCTTGCCAGTTTTTGGTCAAAGTCATCTTCTTCCTTGTTGCTAGAGAGATCGAGCTTTCTCTTTCCCACGCCCTCGTTAGGTTAAGTTGATGTATTTATGTTCTGGGATATTCGTTTTACATTTTAATCACTTGGTTTTAATTTTATTCCTTCCTATCCTAGGTAGTGAGATGATACAGTTCCAGGCGGAACTTAAACATGTCTTCATCTAGGGGTCATTTGTCATGCAGACCTTGTGCTGAGTTTGAAGCCTATTCAAATCGAATAGAATCCAATGGGCTGTATGTTTCAGGTTTGTAGAGCATTGAAAAAATAAACCATGTTTCTGTTTTGTTGGTACACATTTTAGTGTTTCAAAATTATAATTATTTGTTCTGTTTCCTACTGCCACCATGGCATCTAGACTTGCATCCCCAAGCAACGGAAGATGAGCTGTACAGACTTTTCAACAATTATGGACAAGTTGCGGACTTCTACATGCCTGAAAATGGCACCTACTGTCTTGTGCACTACGACGACAGGTGTGTGATTACCGCCTCATGATTTTACAATTCTTTGTGCTTGTAATTTTTATGTAATCAGCAAGTGTTTGTCATTTCATCAGGCGGCCTATAGATGAGTTACTTACTTATTCTACTGGTATATATGGGCGAGAGTTCAGAATCAGACCTCGTTTTCCATCCAAGGCAGGTCAGTTGACTCCTTCCTTTAATAAGAATGATATGTTCCTCAGTTGTTTTAATTTTTCTAAATATCATTTTTGTCTTAAGATGGGGAGAAAAGAGCAGAAATGAATGAAGTTCATAAATACCATGAAGAGCTTTTGAAATCAATATCAGAAAAAAGTGATTTTATGGACCAGGTAGTTTATTCTTGAGCCAAACAAATACATTTCCAAGTTTTTAGCCATTATTTTTTACTCAGACTTTCTTTGTAGGTCACTGCATTTCTAAAGGCATCTGAAGCTGGTGAAACTGAAATAAATAAGCAGTATGAAGTTTGCAGATTTCTAGAGAATGCTTTGCAAAATCTCTCATCCTATTACAAGGTTATGCCATTTGGTTCATCTGTAACTGGCCTAGCATTTAAGCACTCAGATTTGGACATTTTTTATGGAAAAGGTGATAACTTGATTTTAACATGGACCATAAAGGCTAGTTGTCTCAAGTGTTGGTAAACTCTTGTTACAATTACTTGTTTTTATGTTGCAGAGGCACATTGTAAGGCCCCTGATGTCAGTGATATATTTAGAAAAGCTAGGATGTGCCTTGAAAAGCTAAAAGCTAGCTTTGAATCACTAAAGCCTATTCCTAATGCTAGAGTGCCAATCATAAAGTTTGTTCACAAATCGACTGGATACAGCTGTGATCTCTCATTTCGTAACTCAATGGGTGTTCACAACAGTCAACTAATAAAATTCTTAATATCATTAGATTCCAGGATCAAACCTTTTTTTATGATTATAAAGTATTGGGCTAAACTTCACCGCCTGACTGGCAGGCGAATGTCAAACTATGCATTAGTCTTGTTGATGATTTGCTTTCTGCAGTCCTTAAATGACCCAATTCTTCCCCCACTTCACATTCTTCAACATGATATGGTTGTTGAAAGATGGGTTGCTGGTTGGAATGCTGGATTTGATGATGATCCTACAAGACTAACACCTATATCAAATACTCTTTCACTGGATGAGCTCTTGACCCAGTTCTTTGATGGCATTGTGAGAACAGACTTTGACAATTTTGTATTGTGCCCGTACGTTGGGCTTTTAGTACCTAAAGAATTTTTCTACAACATAAGCAGATTGCCTGGTAAACTGGATCCTTATGTTCGCAATGTAAATGCAGGAAAATGTCCACTTAAGGTAGGTTAATATCAATAGGAATCAATTTTGATTTTACGATTTTTGATATTCATACCCTCTTCTTATTTTACTTTCTTCATATATTTGAAATTTTGTGTTCTGTTGCAGGCTGGTTTATCAATCTGCCTTCAGGATCCTATAGAGTTGAATTTAAATGTTACTCAAAATGTGGCTAAGCATGACTTTAAGTGCTTCAGGGATCATTGCGCTATTGCTGCTCAGTTGAGTTATGCAACCCCTCCTCATATGTTTCTCCCTAAATTACTTTCAACTTCTTTTGACTATCTCAATAGTTCTCACAAGAGAACGTGGCTTCCGAATCCTATGCATGTACGTCCAGTGCGACCCTACATGACATTACATATCCCTTATCCTGAAAATGTGACTGACAATATAACATGGACATGTGACTTAACTAAAAAGATTATCCTCATATTTAAAAAGGTTCTAAAAATTCATGTTGAAGATGAAAAGAAGGTTGGTATCAAGGTTTGCTTTGTACATTATTGTTGCCGTAGGCTTTTTAGAATGTTTTCAAAATGTTTTGAGCTCTTTTAGGGAGTGGATTCTAAACCAGGCAGTGATCAAGATCTCATCTGTAAAGGTTCACAAGTACTGTGGGTAAACAGAGATAAACTTGTGAATCTGTGGTCCTCCAAAGCAAACCGTAGTGATGATATAGTGGAGGTATTTATTTGTAAATAAGGTGAAAGTTCTGTGACTTCTGGTTGAAGAGCTGTTGTTCTGATCACTTAAGCTTTTATCAGGTATTAGATGATTCCCAACCAAGTGGGAGTATGCAATCTGGAAGTCAAGGACAAAAGAGAAAAAGGGGTGAAGAGAAAGAGTGTGAAAATAAGAAGAGGAAAATGGAACCGGTTTGTGTTCTAGATGAGAGTAGTAACAGTGATCTGGAAGTAACTGTTGTTGACTTGGATAAATCAATGACACACATCTCAGCATCTAGAAGTATTGAACAAGAAATAAATTTAACAAATGACATGGTTTGTTTTTTTCTGCTTTTTGTTTCCATCTGCATTTGCGTAGACAAAATTGACAAATTGTGTGTTGTTTGTTTGCAGGTTAAAAGAGGGCACGCTAAGCCTGCTACCTCATATATCTTGGACTTTTCTTGTAAAATTTGTAGGGACACTAGTAATGTCCGAATAGAGATCTCAGACCGTAGGTCTAAAAACAATTATTTCTCATCACTTTGTGCCTTCTTGGAGGAATTTTTAAATAGACATGTGTCTGTATCTGAGGCAGCCAAGAGGAAATAGTGTTTTTTGGTGTTTGAACACATCTATAGAAGCAGCTGTGTCCTGTGTGCCATGACAATCTATCCAATCTTAGATGTAAGATTCCAAAGAATAACTTTACTGCAACAAGGCAGTAGTGAAATTACATTTCAAAAGTATTTAAGAAGTTTATTTAATGCCAGTGCATTTTTTTCAGTTATTCTGTGTGTATTATTTGCTAAGACTTGTCCTGAATCTGGCATTCTCGAATTGGCGATAATTAATAAGAACCTTGGGAGATCTCTTAAACATATTCATGTATGTTAAGAAATTCAAACTTTTGCGGTAATGATTTGTTTGCTTAATAAAGACACATTTCTTTCCCTTTGTCTGTGTGGGATAAGTTAATTCTGTACATTACGAATCTTTTCTTTGGTTCTGTAGAGTGGAGTACTTTGAGACGTGGGCAAAATTAAAAAAAAAACACAGCATTTTTCAAGTGTTTGTAGGAGACCGAGGCACACAGAACAGAAGCACATAGATATCTTACGCTCTGCAGTGCCCTTATGTTTTCTACAACTGCCTAAAAAATGCAAGGTTTATTTAGCGATTATGTCTCGAATCATCCAGCTCACCAGTATCCTCTCAACCCATCTAAAAAAAAAACAGTGAATCCTCAAGAAGATTTTATGGAGAAGGGAATGACACCGCAAGGAACAGATGGCAACCTTAGTGTCAAATCCTTTTGTTCTTCTAATTATTTTAAAATATACACTGCTTACGTGGACGGCGTGAAGAATTTCATTCAGTTTGCGTTTTTGGCATTCAGTGATATCGAACGAACGATTTTGAATAGGTAATGAATTGCCGCCACGGACAAACCTTACGCTGCTCAGTTGTTTCGTCTGCTGCTGTGTTGTGGTGTTGTCACCGGTTTGTCACCATCTGAACTTTCAGGATGGCTTTTACACTCTGGAATTTAGTGGAAGCAACTGTCCTAGTGCTGAATGCCGTCTGTGTTCTTCACGAAGACAGATTTCTCAAACAGAGTACGTTTAGTTGTATGCTTGTTTCCACTCTGGACAAATAAGTCGCTGGGCTGTCTCGGTCCGTGATCTCTGTTCAGGTTATGTTGTGGATCAATCTCATTAGATGCATTTTGTTCCAATTTGCAGTGGGATGGGGTGCCAATGCTCCTGTTCAAGGTTTTGGAGAGCAGCCTACTGTTAAATCTCAAATTCTTAATCTGGTTAGGTCCATCAGAACAGTTGTCAGAAGTAAGTACTGTTAGCCTCAGGCAACACTGAAATTGAGTTAATATTGTTCCCACATACTTAGCACACGTCTACATTCCTTTTATAACTTGCTCTTCTTCTGGTTTTCAGTTCCTCTCATCCTTGTCAACATAGCACTAATATTATTCAAGTTAATCTTAGGGTAACTTCTTATATCGTCACATTGTATCTGATGCCATTTCTAACTTTGTAAGATCTGTGATAAGTTGCTGTTTCCTGGACAGCTACAATAAAATGGAGAAATTCCACCTTTTATCTTTGATTCATTTAAATATTGTTTGATAGTTTTCCATGTGTGTGACTTACATCAATCTGCTGTTCATGACAAAAATTACCTTCTATTCTTCTAAATAAATAAATATGAATTCTGTGTTGTCTAGAACTGTGTAAAACTACCTCGACCTTCTGTTTGCATTAATACATGAATATTGTTCATGTACTATAAAGACCCATTTATTGTTGTAACTCTCAAGCTGGTTCGGGGTTCGGATTTATCAGCCAACACCTGCGAGCGAGCAGAAATTAAAACCAGCAACATGTGCATGTTCAGCAGGGAGGGGGCGGGGTATGGTAAGCAACCGACACTGTATTTAGCCTGTAAGTCCTGAACAGTAGTCAATCTGCGAAACTTTCCGCATGTAAGTAGGCAAAAAGTCGAGGGGTACCTCACTCGAACTCTGTGAGTAGAAATGACTTCAAATCAATTGATCAGTTTTGACTGGTGTGACTGCTGTGACTTGCAATGACTTATTCGTTGACTTGTGCCTTTTTTGAATTTTTTTGACTGGTGATGAATTTTGAGGTTTTTTTGGACTGCATTGACTTTTTGGTGACTTTCCGACCAATTTTAGTGACTTCTTGACAAAACATTTTAATTCTAAGTGGAGTTTTTACAATTTTGAGTTGAATTTAAATGGATAACTGTTGTGACTTTCTTGATTTCTCACTGACTGGCGTGATTTTGGCGACTTTTCCTTGCATATTTATGACTTTTTCCTTGAATTTCCCTAAATTTTTGTGAGTTTTCGTGACTTTTGTGACTCAATGAATTTTTTGACTTGTTTTTGAATTTTATTTTGAATTTTCGGGGTTTGCAAAATGACTGCTCGAAGTGAGGGACTCCCAAAAAGTGGTACATCACCCCCTCGGATAGCCGGTCCCTGGATCCGCACCTGAGCACTCGCAGGCTCTCGGGGACGACTCCACTATTACGGTACAACACCCATGGACAAAACTTTCTTCAGCAAATACTTTTTACTCCTAATTCGCATGGTCTTTCCTTCTTTTTAACGCACTGATCTGATGATCTATCTAAGCGACAAGTCTGTATTTCCATGACCACACCTGCCTGCTTGGTGCTTCCCCTTGGACGGGCCAAGCCGGCCAGCGGTGGAGAGGGGAAGGAGGAGGGAGGGACGAGGCCATGGATCGGCAGACATCGGCGAAGCTTGGGGGGGAGGGGGGGGAGGCGTCCGTTGGCTTCGTTCGGTTGCAGTTGCAGCGGCGATCGTGGTGGTAGCTGAAGATGCCGGCCTCGGCCTCACTGAACGCGCTCGGTGGTCGTTTCGTTTGTTCGTCGGCACGGTGGACGCGGCGCGGAGAGAGAGAGAGAGAGGGGGGGGGAATTCGGGGAGAGAGAGAGAGAGAGACAGAGGGTCGGGAGAAGGAGAAACAGGGGGGGGGGGCGTTGAGGAGCCGAGGTAGAGACCGTGCCGGTCGGGAGGTCGGGCTGGTGCCGGGCCGAGGGAAGGGGAGGGGGGAGGGGTCTGTCGACGAGAGCGGTCCGTTGCCGTTGCCGGTGCCCTCCCCCAGCTCCCGCCGCCGCGCCGCCGCCGCCACGCCAGACCCCCAGACCTGAGTTGGACTTGAGTTCGCGCTCCGAGCTCGACGCGAGAGGACCAGGACAGCGCCGTGCCGGTCCGTGCCGTAGCGTCCCGACTCGTCCTAGGCGCCGCCGCACTCGCCGTCGTTGGGGCCTCGCCCCTCACCCCCTCCGGCCTGGAGAGGAGCGCTTCCCTCCCCCTCCCCTCCCCGACACGCGTGTGACCAGTGTGACATGGCGTGACTGAGGTGAATTCCCTCCCCGTATAGTGCATCGCCCCTGCCGCCTCTGTGGATTATCTGCACGTCGTCCTGACCGGACCTGCCGGCTGCCGGCCCCCTTGGATTGGATTGGATAAGGTCACCGCGCCACGCCACAAGGACGCCGGGACTCGCCCAGTGTACTCCACATTTCGCGGGAGATGAACGCTTCCGCCTGCGACAGCCCCCTTGTCCTTTCGTAAGTCTGTCTCTCTTTCTCGTGTTTTCTCCAGCCCCTCCCCCCCCCCCTCAAATCCCACCTGCCCTGCGCCGAGGAGTAGGAGGGGGGAGGGGGCAGCTACAGCTCAGGAATGCGGGCTTGCGCGCGCGCGCGCGTATCGGGGGGTACGTCCAACGTCCGTGTGGAAGGCGGAGGAGAGCAAGGTACCTGTGCGAGGAGAGGAGAGGAGGCCAGAGGCTTTTGGCGTCGCGAGCGCGAAGCGATACGAGCCGGCAGATGCCAAGGGCTGCAGGGAGCCGTGCCACTAGCTGCACCAGCTGCACCCAGTGGGCTGCACCGGCTGCATTCATTCCTCCGGCGGTGACAATCAGGGAGGCTATTCACTCACACCGCACCGCATTCACACGGCCGGTGCCGGCGGATCCGGTGGGGTCGACCTGATACTGGGACATCTCTCTCTCTCTCTCTCTCTCTCTCTCTCTCTCTCTCTCTCTCTCTCTCTCTCTCTCTCTCTCTCTCTCTCTCTCTCTCTCTCTCTCTCCCTCCCTCCCTCCCTCCCTCCCTCCCTCCCTCCCTCCGCCCCCCCCTTTCCCCTTCTCCTCTCTCCCCCAAAGGGGCCGTCCATATACTACGTGCCCGGTTGGGGGGGAGGGGGTCCCGCCCGCACTACGGCCGGGCACGGGGGGGGGGGGGGGGGTTGACCGTCGGGCACGTAGTATGTTCCGTGGAAACGACGCAGCCGAACGGACGGATGCGGCGAGCAGCCGGGACGCGGCGAACGGACGAAAGCGCGCGGCAGGCACCAACAGTCGAGTCTTGCTCGGCTCGAGTCAGTGTTGCGTTCGACGCGCTTTTTAGACTTTCTTTAATGAATGTAATTCATTACTCACCTGTAATAAACCTGGAATAACACACTTCAGGACGTCAATTATTGAAAAACACCTCCCTCTGGGACATTTCAGCACGTTTTGACGACTTTGGAAAAATACTACGTGCCGGCGGGGTGGGGGGGGGGGGGGGGGGGGCGAGGTCGCACTACGGTAGGGCACGGGGGGGGGGGGGGGGGGGTCCAAAAGTGGCCTAAAATAGGGCACGTAGTATGTGGACGGCCCCAAACCATACCACTCAATTATTTCGCAAACTTGACAACCATTTTAATTCCGGAAAAGAGCCGCCGCTTCTCTCGTTCTCTGGTCTGCTGCTACGGGGATGCTGAGCACCTTGGCGTCCCATGTCCCCCCGCCCCCCCCCCCTCCCCGTTGTTGTGCATCCTATAACACTTGTGGCGCTGTGGGAGCCCCGTGGGTCCGGGAGCCGCCGTATAGCTGCCGACGCCGATGTGGCCGCCCATCCCGTCCCGATGGTCCCGCCATGGGAATGCGGATGTGAAGGATTTATTCTCCCGAAAGAAAGAAGAAATAAGAGTCCGACTAGCGGGGGCCGGCCAGGGCGCAGGGCGGGTACATTGAAATCCTCTTTGCTTGCGGGGTTTACTACGCCACTGCTTTTGCACTCCTCTCTCTCTCTCTCTCTCTCTCTCTCTCTCTCTCTCTCTCTCTCTCTCTCTCTCTCTCTCTCTCTCTCTCTCTCTCTCTCTCTCTCTCTCTCTCTCTCTCTCGCTCGCTCGCTCCCTCCCTCCCTCTCACGGGGTCTGGGCCATCCTGTGAAGAACAGGATGAGTATGAGGCAAGCGAGGGGCCGGTCCACTCCGGTCAGGTCCACTGGGTCCACCACCAGTCCGTAAGCTGGTCTCGGTCTTGACTCACACTCGCAGCCCGCAGCCCGACCCCGACGTCGTCCCGGTCCCGGCCTGCCCGGGCCGGTTCCACAGGTGAACCGCCTGCCTCCAGCCGGCCGCCGTGGCCCGTGGCCGCGCGTGGGGCGGTGGCGGTGGCGGTGGCGGTGGTGGCGCGGCAAGACGGCGTCCACGGGGTCACCGCCGCCGGTTTGGTTCGGTTCGGCGGTCCTGCTCCTCCTCCTCCCGGAGTCCGGTGGACGGCGCGGGGCACGTGGTTCAGGGTTGGCGTGTCGCTTCGACGCCGTGTGAACTACGGAAGAGGAAGTGTGGCGTGTGGCGACAGCGACGGGACCGGGGGACCGGGCCAGGTGGGACGCTGTCATGTGATGTGATGGCAGTGGACGCCGGGCTCCGGGGGCTCCGGGCGCCGGGTCGTCATTTTGTCAAGCCGGAATCATTGGGCGGGAAAATCGCAATAGCAGGCGCCCGCCTTCCGCGTTATGCAACCCGGGCGGGGCTCCGCGAGGCGCGGGCTCCTGGGGCTGCGGGGGCTCTGGGGGCTGCGGGGGCATTCCGAACACGTAGAGGTATGATGCCGGAGGCGTCGCCGCGCCACCGCTCTGCTTCGCAGCCGTGGCTTTTCGTTTTCCATAAAAGCGTAATAATTGACAGCGGCTTCTTCTAGTCTGGGCGGGTCTCGCCTCGGTCTCCGAGTGTCCGGCCCCGGTCATCGCTCCCGACCAAAGCAACGGGGCGGCGGCAGCAGCGGCGGCAGCAGCGGCGGCGGCAGCAGCGGCAGCAGCGGCGGCGGCAGCAGCGGCAGCAGCGGCAGCAGCGGCAGCAGCGCCTGCCGGCCTCGTCAAGACCCAACGCCATGTCCTCTCTGATTGGCTGTCGTCCGTCGTTGTCTTAACAGAAGTCGAGGCAGGCGCGTGTGATTGACAGTTAGTGTTGGGCCCGCGGGCATTAGTTAAGCATGAGGCATTAGTCGGGCATTAAGAAGAGGCCCCGACGGCAGAGTATCGTGGAGTATCGTGAAAGTCGAAGCGCGGCGGAGCGGGGCGGAGCGGGGCGGAGCGGGGCGGAGTGGGGCGGGCCTCCGGCCTCCCGCCCATAACAGGCCCCGGGACGCGGCGGGGCGGGGCGGGGCGGGGCGGGCGGCAGCGCGGGAGCTGCACCTGCACCCGCCGCACCTGCACCTGCGGGACAGCGGGACGCAGCCTGACCCAAACCAGCGCTGGTTTCTCTATGGCCTGATCCAGGACCCGGCCCCGGCCGGCCCGGCCCCGTCACACCCAGGCACGCATGTTGTTATCCCGGCGGACACAGAACTGCGAAAGCTGCCCCGCTGAATGGGACTGTTCTGGTCAAGGGTCTGCAGCTTCTAATATTACCGTGCCAAGAGAATACTTGGGAATACTTGATAAAAATTCTCGGAATACCGTCTCAATTTGAAGATAAACCACGTAATATATCTGTTTTTGTAGCTATAGTTCTCATTTTCGAGAATATTGCGAATACTATTCCTGAGAGTTCCATGAGAATACCACGGGAATACTTGGTGGACGTACCAAGAATACCGAAGTTGCATACCCTTGGTTCTGGTGCTAACTGCATGTCCGCGAGGGAGGTGAGACATCTGGGCCTATCTGGACCACTGGATCTCTGGACTGCTGGACCTCTGGCTCCGCCCGGACCGCCACCCTTCACGGAACACACTAATGAACTAACGTTCGCCTCATGTTCCGCTCTATTGCCGCCGCTTTTCATGGTCGGTTGGCTGATTTAGCGTTTGGGTCCGAGCGCGCGCTAGCACGGGCGGCACGTCGAATGCCGAGGGGGTATTTCTGGAAGCGAAGGGCCTTGCTGCTGCTGCTGCTGCTGTACCCCTTTGAGAGGCGCCGCCGAGGCCGCTGTTCATCTAGAGCGTCTATCCCACCCATATCTCCAACGTGTCTAGCCATCTATCTCCTTCCGCTGTCGCTCTAACTTCCGGCTTCTCTGCGCCGTCGCGTCCATTGTATGCTTATCACCCCGCACACCAACTTCACCTCGTTCGGGACCGGACGGCGGCCCCCCCCCCCCCCCTCAGCTGGCGGTCCCTAGACTCCATAGTGGCATTCTCCCCTTGACTTGGGTGTTTCATGGTTTACGGACGGCCCAGTACCGAACGCCACCATGGAGTCTATAGACCGCCAACCCCTTCGGGCGGCTCCGTCCCGGAATTGGAGCACTGCTGCTTTCGAGCTGCGTGCCACCGCCGTGCGGCCTGGAGACATGAGACAAGACCAGAGACAAGAGCACGCACACTAGCGCCGTCTCTGTCTTGGAATGAGGCGGTGCGGTAAGAGAGCGTGGGTGCGACGGAGACCGATACGGCACGGCCCGGCACGGCCCGGCACGGCACGGCACGGGGGCTTACAGGCCGCACACCGGAGGGGCGTGTCGGAGCCGCGATTGCGGAGAAAGGCGCGTTGCGGGCTGCGGGTGCATAGGGAAAGGGTTCCGATGCATTGCCTAGGCTGCATAGGCTACGCCAACCACTTCCGTCCCCAATCCGCCCCGCCCCGCCAACATTCCAGCTGCGAGCGCGACGGTGTCGCCAAGAAATCGGTTCCCAACACAATACGGCCTGAGGCGTATCAGCCCGCGTCACCCCCGCTGCAGGCAATATATTGAGAATATACTCAACTGATATACCCGACAAATGTACTGATGATAGTTTCAAAATATGAAGAGGAAGTATTGCAAATGTATTCAATATGTATTTTAGGGTGTAATTCGAAAAGTACCTCAAATATATCAGAAATATATGAGATAACTATGGTTATCAGACGCTCTAATTTATACCGAGAATATATTATATTATATCCTTTGTATCTGAGATACGTCTCGAATATAAAAACATTTTTGTCATAGAATACTGTAATTGTATAATGGATACATCGATGTCGTTATATCTATTTCGTATGTGCCAATATACCAAGGAATAGTTTGTTTTGCTATCCTGTTATATCCCTCAAGGGCCTTACAATAAGAAAATAAGAGTGCCCTACGAACCCCTACATGGGGTTCGGTGTCTTGGACAAGATAAAACGGCGTTAGTGACCGCCATGATGTTCGAAAAATCTGGGGAATACTGATACAGCTGTGGAGACTCGAACCCTGTACCTTTGCCTTGGCAGTCGGTCTCGATAACCACTGGGCCATCTGGCTATCTGCCTTCTAGTGACCAGAGATAGCCCTGCCGTGCTTCATTCCTTTGCTGGATTTTGGGACTTAGAAAAATTTGACCTTTGCCTGCCTACATTATTGTATCTACCGGTGTCTGAGAGAACTCTTTAATTATATTGTTGAATAATATAGTGCTGGGTATAAAGAAGATATACCATTTTAAAGTATAACCAGTATATATTTAAATTAAAGCAGGAATATAAAATTTATGATTTCTAAATACATGAGAGATATACCACAGGTATACTCGAAACCAAAGTTTGCAACCAGAATATACTCTCGATATAAAGTGGGGCGTCTGGTAACCATAGACTCAGGAAGTATTAGAATTGTATCCAAAATATACTTGTGTTATAACCAGTCGATTATATCCAACCCAATATATCCGTTCAGTATATTTTCAGTAGATCTTCCATACATTTCCTGCAGCGGGGGCATCCTTGAGGATGGTTCGGGATGGTCCTGGCCAACGAGAGGGGGGCGGCCAGGCCGACGGGGCGGGGGCCTTGACCTGGAGATGGCGGGAACCACGGAGCCTTGCGAGGCATCACGGCACCCCAGCCTCAGGACCTTCATCGTGTTGTCCCGGAAGCGTGCCGTGCCGTACGGTTACAAGTGCCCAGCCGCTGCCGCCGCCAGTCCCCATGGGAGCCGCCCTGCGCCACCGATTATGTCATTGTCATTACGGAGCCGGGCTGCCGGAGGATTCTCAGAGAAACATAGGGAACTGTGGTGCGTGAGAGCGGACGGGAATGGAGGGGGGGGGGGAGGGAGAGCTGGCAGAATCGTCCAAGAAGGCCGCTGCTGTTGTTTTCGCACACGAAAACACAGGCGGTTGTTGCGAGGCGGGGATGCGTTTTATTTATGTGACGATGTTGTCGCCTGAAATCGAGAGTGGCAGGAGGAGAAGCTCAGCAGGGTCAGATCAGGGTAGGCAAAGGAGCGTTCAGAGCCAGAAGCTAGCGGCGGGCGGCTGCATTCGGCTCGTTCCCAGGCTGTGGGCCTTGTGGGACCTGCGCTCTGCAGTACAGGCTGTGCAAGGCTCTGCGCTGCCACCGCCGTCCCGGCCCGCCCCCCGGCCCGCCCCCCGCTGGCTCTTATATTGACTGTACCTCCCATTATGTTCTCCGCTAAGTCGGGCTTACGACAATACGGTGCACGATGTAAAGGGAAGGGGCCAACCCGATGTGGGGCCTCGGTGTAACAATGCGGCCCGTGGGTCCCGTTCGCTCATCCGTGCCCCGGGCCGGTCGGCCCCGGTTTGAATCAAACAGCCCCATCGACACAGGTAAAAATGTGTATTGGTTGTTGTCTACCGCGTAGAGCTTGGTCGAATTTTTTTCTAAAATCAAAGACCATTTGTCAAAGATGTGTTGTGTCACAGAGCCGAGCCTCCTGCTTACATTCTCATCTCCCGCTGTCCGCGGACCCCACACGGAGCAGGGCGCTGCTGGCGCTGCCCTGCGGGCGCCTCCGGGCCTCCGGGCCGCGGCGGATCCAGGGCTTCCAAATACGATGCGGGTCACCTTGGCGAGCAAGAGCCGCGGGGTGCGAAAGTTACGGGGTGGTCGAGCCCCCCCCCCCCCCCCCCCCCCCCACCCCTGCCGTAGCCCGTAGCCCCCGCGGAGCCCTATCCGATCCGCTCATGTGGTGTGAGGAATGCTGGTCTGGGATCACCTCGCCTCGCCTCACCATCCGCCTGGCGGGTTGGCGGGCGCCACGCCACGCCCATCCCGCCCCCGCCCAATACCCGGTACCTACGCCAGCTGCACTACGCTGTGCCACACTCCACTCTACGCTGATGGGACCCATTGGGACCCCGCCGGACTATGCAACTAGGGTGAGAGCAGGTATGAAAAATCACGATGGGGGGATAAAAATCACAGAGCAGGTAACAAAAAAGACACCCTCCAAAAAATAGCAATTTGGGTCATTTTCTGTAAAATGTCCACTTTTGAGGAGGGTGTCATGACCTATGTATGTGATTTTTTTCCAGCGTGAATTACCTGCACTTACCCTACCTGCCCGCCTGCCGCACCGGCTGCTCCTCCCACCTCGCGCGTGCAAGTCTCTGCCGTGCCGTGCCCTACAGGTCACAAAAAATATTACATCAGAAAATAATAAATCAAAAAATCAAATTTTGGTTTGAAATCATGGTCCACCCGCATCACGAGTGCGCGGCAAGCCTCGGGACGGACCGACGGACCACGGCGGCAGCGCGATCCCCGGTGACCTGCAAGTGAGCGAGGAGTACACATGAACAACACTCCGGGGGGCGGGGCTGGGGGCGGGGCCGGGGGCCGAGCCAGGCCTCCGCGGTGCTCATGCGCTGTGACGTAAGGCGCCGCAAATGATCACGGTCACTTAGGCCGGGGGCAGCCGGGGGCAGCCGGGGGCCGGGGGCGTCGCCCGGCGCACTGCACTGCGCACCGCACGTCCGGCAGAGCGAACGTATCGTGGTGTCGTGCCGAGTCCACCGTTAGGCCCCGCATGTTGTCATCGGGGCGCGGCAGGGCGTGGCGTGGCGTGGCTGGACGGGGAGTCCAGCGCGAGACTCAGGGAGGAAGGAACACACGTCGACCCGGTCCTGCCGCTTCCACTGCCGCCGCCACCGCCGCCGCCGCTGCATAAAAACCGGTTGCCCATGAAAATGAGCGCTTGGCTGTGCATGGCCCCACCACCGCGCCCGCCGCGGCAGCGGCATCGGGAGGAGCCGAGAGGGCTGAGGACAGAGGACAGGCGCGCATACCACGAGGCAAGAGGTACGCACTACACTACACAAGCGGTTCCTCGTTCCTTGTTTACTTATACCGTGGCGGACTTTTCGCCGACTCACTAAGGAGATCGCCACACGGCCACTTAAGACCCACGCGAGCCCCGCGAGATTCCTGTGCCCCCTCCCCCCCCCCCCCCCCTCCCCCACCTCCTCGCTCGCACATTAATTTGTGTGACGGGCGTGACACGCCCCCGCGAGCGACCAATCTCATCCCGCGGCCCCGTGGTGGCCCGAGGGCCCCATAGGGGGCCTCTAGTGGCCCCTCGAGTCCCGCGGGCCGCTGCACGGGTCCGCATCTTTCCTTTTGGATCATTCGCCCCCTTCCCTTAATTAATTAAGGCCTCCTCGTTTTGTGCCCGGCGCTTCGCTTTGCTACAGTTCGGAGGTTTGTATTGTGCCTGTGCCTCCAGCAGACGTTAGAACCATGGCGTTTGCGGGAAAGTATCTGGTTTCGGCCAAATTACACTGAAGTCATGAGTCATGACCGGGGCTCACACGACCACCCGGGCTGCTTAACACCCTCCGCCGCCTGCACCTTCAAGTGGAAGGTGTGGGAGTGCGCACTGCCTGCGAGCGCTGATCAAGTGGGTGGGTGTGAGTGCGTGTGCGGGTGTGTGTGCGTGTGCGTGCACGGTGCAACAAGTGCAAAAGCCAGAGACACCCACCCACTCGGGCCGACCCGCCGCCGACGCGCGCCCAGGCACGGCTGGGCCAGGACAGAATTAAGGTCGTAATCAGGACGAGAAGGGTCCTTAATTTCAACGGAATCCAGCGCCATTACAGGCCGAAAAAAGGAAGTTGGGGAGGGCGCACAGCGCACCCAGGAAATGGCAGCACTTAGACGGGGCGATGAAGAAGGGCTGTGGACTGCGAGTGAGATGCCAGTGGCGCGGGGAGCTTACAACACGGCCGGTAAAAACGGTTTTCTCATACGATCCGCATGCCAAGTGTCCTGGCCGGGGCTGGGCTGGGTGCTGCGCCTCCGGCTGCACCACGTCTGGGCCTCCGGGTCGGCGTGTGACAAAACAAGACGATAACGCAACCTTTTCGTGCAGGAATGCAGCGCGTGGGGAATTATGGGGGAGTCGAGGCGAGAGCAGGCAGAGGCCGGCAGTGCCATGGCAGGGTCTGGGGGCAGCGACAAGTGTTCTGCAGGCAGGGCTGCGCGGGCTACACTCCCTACGTCAGCAGGGCCGGGCTGAGCCTCGACACTGTGCAGGCCCTGGGGGCCCTGGGGGCCTTGCTGAAGGCCCTGGAGGCGCTGCGGTAGTGTAAGTACAGTCCGGGCTGCAAGTGCTGTGCGCGCCTGTTGGTGGTGATTCGCAGACTGGAGAATGCGTGGGAGGCCTGCCCAGCCCAGCCCAGCCCGTCCTAGGGTGACGAACCGTCTCTCCTTCTTGGTCGGCGTGTCTCATCGCATCCTCCTCCCCTCTCCCCTCATGCTTCTGGCATGTGACGCGGAATTCTGCGCGTCCGATCGAGCCTTCTACGGCCGCTGGAGTGCCAAAATATTATCTTGTGGCCTGCGAGTCCCGTGGCAGCGGCTCTGGTACCGGCACGGCACTGATGTGGACACGGACAGCGTGTGCTGGGAGGGCGGCAGCGGTCGGCCGGCAGGTGTCGCGTCTTCGGCGTGAGCCACGTCCCGCCACGCCCTGCCACGGCACGCCACGGCACGCCATGCTCCCCACTCTGTGCCCCGCGGCGGCTGGATTTCGTCACGGCGGCCCCAGCGGCGGCCCCACCGCGCGGCACGGCGCGGCACGGCGCGGCACGGCGCGGCACGGCGGCGCCATAGGGCAAATAAAGAGGGTCTAGTCCACTATTAGAATCCCCACCCGTCCTCCGGCCCCCGGCCGGGCCGGGCTCCCCTCCGTGTGCTACATATGCTGTTTCAGAACTTCAGCCGGGCCTGCTCTCCTTCCTGATATGATAACGGCATTGGTTTAAAACCCGGCCCGTTGCCATTGCCAGCGCCAGTTGTTCAGACACGGACTGGCCCGCCCGGGCTATCCGGGGAACCCCGGGGAGGCCCCAGAGGAAAAGGCATCTTTGGAGGCCCCCGAAGAGAGCCGGAGGCCCCCCAGGAGCCCGCCGAGTTAAGATGTAACTGAATGAGTGACTTACACAGAGATGGACTATAAAGTGGAGACGAGGCACAGGAAATGCACGAGATCGCTTCTATTCTAACTGCATAGGGGGTAGAGGACGACAGCTACTGGCTAAACGATCGAGGACTCACAGTGTTGCTAGTGTCAAACATGAGTTGCACATATACTCTCATATCACGGAAAACATACAAATATCAAACGACTACCTTAAATGTTTCACCTTTCTGCCACGACCTTAGTAGGGAACTTAAACGGACTTGTAACACTCATAGCCCAATGACATATCAACACCGCGCGAGTAATACTTCCCAAGTACAATTCTGGTAATTAAAATGTTAAATACAGCGCATTGTCTTTGATTTTTTGCCTGGGTTCTAATTGCTAGGGCATTTTATGCCGTGTTGCTCCTGAAAGGTAGGCAATGTGGGGCCCCATCAAGGCATTCCCCGGGTAGGCCCCTGACCCCCCAGTCCGTGCCTGCAGTTGTGTGTGTGTGTGTGTGTGTGTGTGTGTGTGTGTGTGTGTGATCCCGCCAGCGCGGACAAACGTGGGCGTGGCCCGCCTTGCCGACGTGACGGTCCTGGCGGTGGGGCCCCGGCAAGTGCATTGGCCTACGTGCGCTGCAGCTTGCGAGCACACATATAGTTGCAGTTGCACTGCAGCATGGCCGGCGCCGGTGTCCCCCCCCCCCCCCCCCCCACCCCAACCCCCGGTGTCCCCGGCCCTCGCGGCCCCCACCGCGGCCCCGCCCGGTCCACTACCGGTCCACGCTCCGGCTCGACCGCTCGCCGCTACGTCGCGGCCAAGGCCCGATGCCAAGGCGTGGCTTCGACCCGTCGGCTTCGGGCTCCGGTCCGGTTGTACGGCTGTGCCGAGCTGTGCCGGCTGTGCCGGCTGTGCCGCCGCCATCAGCGCGCACCACACGCTTCTATGTGCTGCGAGCAGCGCGTATAGTTTGGTATTTGAACCTGCAGCCAGCATCCGATAATATCTCCCTCCCTCCCGCACCTATAGCGCAGTATGCATACGGTAGTGGGATACACGTGTCGGACAGCGATTGCGCCGTGTCACGTTACGCGATTGATTGGTGTAATCCGATGAACGTTGTTGACGTGCAAAGAGTGCTCCCTATTAGTGAGGTGCGCCATTGTGATGGAAGATGAATGTGTGGGTGAGTGGGTGGATGGGTAGGTGGGTGGATGGGTGGGTGGGTGGACAGTATACGGACGGATTGGCTCCACCCTGTAATACTTCCCGCAGCATGAGGAGGGCACCCTCTCCAGAGGCTCGCAGCCCTTCTTTACCTTTTATTTATTTATTTTTTTCCGCGTGGGCCGTCATCTTGTCTCTGCCCCCCCCCCTTCCGCCTCTCCCTCGCTCTCCGGGGGCGTGGGAGTGGCAGCAGGGGCAGGACGACGCCGACCGGTGAATGCAGAGCGGCAGAGCACAGCGGATATGAGGGGGAGGAGGGCGAAGGCAGGCAGAGCTCAGCCGTGCAGAGCCGGGCTGGGCCCTCCCTGGACGACCACGTCTGCCTACACTGTCGCCCGTTCCAGGACACTTTGTGAGAAAATAAATGGAAGGGTACCAACCAGCCAGCCGGGCCACGGGTCCCGGTAGCTATATGTTATACTCGGATGGGTTGGTGGGTTAGTGTCCTGGATTGGGAGAGAATGGTGAGTACCACTCAATTCTCCATACATATTGTCCAATCTTGCTCTTTGTGTCGATATAACGTCCCATGAGCCTAAGAATGTTCTCATACTATGTCCCAACACTCTGTTCGTCCCCCCCCCCCTCCTCTCGCTCTCTCTCCATACGCCCCCTGTGAACACACACTCGTGGCGGGCGCTTCCAAACAAACACATACACATAGTGCTTGAAAGGGCGTCTCCAGCGGCGTCCCCTCTTGTCCAGCTCCAGCGCTCCAGCTGCGCTGCCGGAGTCCGGAGCCCTCGGAGCCCCCGGACCGTTCAGTCGCAGCCCCGCATTCCTGCCGCCGACGCAGGCGAGCGGACGCGGCAAGGCCTTTCTTTATTTTGAAAGAGTGCGATAATTTAATTACGTCGGATTGAAAGCGTGGCAGTAAAGATGTAAGCCTCCTGCCGCTACCCTTCAAAGTGTGCCGGACCCGGGCCAGTCTCACCTCGTTGGGCTGTTCGTGTACGGCTGCGGCTGCGGCCTGGTCAGATCTGATGCTGAGGCAGCGGCAGCAGCAGTGGCAGTGGCAGTGGCAGCGGCGGCGGCAGCAGCAGCGGCAGCAGCAGTGGCAGTGGCAGTGGCAGCGGCGGCGGCAGCAGCAGCGGCAGGCCCTTTCCCGCCGAGCCGCCGGGGCCGGGGCCGGGGCCGGGGCCGTCGGACCCGGTCATATTTTACGCAGTTTATCGCCAAGTGCCGCATCGCATCGCACAGCGCTGCGCCGCCGTGGCGTGGCGCGGAGTGGAGACAGGCCAGAGTCTGGACAGGTCCGCTATCCAGTCCATCATCAGTTTACGTGAACAAATTCAACGTGAGGCGCCGGCGCCGGCATCGCCGTCTGAACCTCAGCGGGGCCAGCGGCCAGCCGTGGCCGTTAGCGTTGGGGCCCACGCCGGACACAGGCGACCGCCACACGATGTATGGGGCGAGATGAGATAAGTGCACTGCTGCTGCTGCTGCTGCTGCTGCCGCTGCTGACCAGCACGGCCCGGGCACCTCATCTAGATCTAGGCCTAGTTGTTTGATGGCCTTTAATGTGCGGACTGCTGGTGTCATCGTTGTCTAACCGGGCCTCGCCTCGTCTCGTCTGTTTCAGGTGATGTGAAATGTGGCCGGGCGGCTCGCCGAGCCCCTGCCCCTGCGCGGGGGCCCAGCTGGGGGCCCAGCCGGCCCTAACGCCCTTGACGGTATGCTGAAGCACATCCCCGCGTCCCCGCTGACCGGCCCTCTGGGTGGCCCTTTGGGGGGCCCTTTGGGGGGGCCCCTGTCCCTCGGGGGCCCGCTGTCGCTGGGCTCGCCGCTGGGCTCGCCCCTCAGCTCCCCGCTAGGGAGCGGCGGCCACGGCGGCCTGCCGGGGGGCGCGGGGGCGGGGAGTGGCCACGGGCTGGGCCACAGCCTCAGCCACGGCGCGCTGAGAGGCAACCCGCTGTCGGCGCAGTCCCTGTCGCTGCCGCTGTCGCCGAGGACACTGTCGCCGCGGACGCCGTCTTTGTCGCGCAGCCTGCACTCGCACCTCAGCACGGCCAGCGGGTCCCCCGCCGGCCCCAGCCCCAGCGGAGCCAGCGGGGCCCACCACAGCCCCTCGCACGGGGTGCCCTCACACGGCCACAGCGGCCACAGCATCGGGCACGGCCCCCGACAGGGCCACCCCATCGCCAATGGTGGCCTGCACATCTCCAGGATATCCACCATCACGGCGCCCTCCGGACTCGCGCCGCCCCACACGCCGGGGGCGCACAGCCTGGGGCCCGGGCACGTCAGGGCGGGGGCGGTGTCGGGGGTGGAGGGGCTGGGCGGGGTGCAGGAGGCACTGGGCTCGCTGGGGCTGGTGTGCGTGTCAGCGCTGCTGCTGGCGCTGCTCGCCCTCCTGGCGCTGCTGCAGCTCGCAGGCCCGCCCCCGCTCGACCTCTCCGCCCCCGACGAGTACGTGCTGGTGCACGAGGCGGCCCTCGCCCTGTGCGCGCTCGCCCTCTCCCTCGATCTCAGCTGCCTGCTGGTGTGCGCCGTGCAGTTCCTCTTCGCCGTCAAGCTGGCGCGCTCCCCGCACGCCGCCAACAGGTGAGTCGCTGACACTGTCGCTGACCGCTGACCCTGGCCCTGACGGCCGTGACAGCCCCCTTGATCACAGCTGTTTGCTGACGCCGAGACGAGCCTTCGGATCGCGGCGTCAGTTTCGCACGACGTTGGACGGCTTTTCCTTTTCCCTCTCCCTTCCGCCTCTGACAATGGAGTGCCAGAGCAGCTTTCGGAGGCGAGCCAAACTACGTATGGGTGAATGAGCAGGAAGGAATCGCCTTTCGCGGCCGGTCTGCCAGATGCCAGTCTGTCTGCTGTCCGGGGCTGGGCCTTGGGCGGGGCACGCACATACGACGCTTAGCGCCCCTACATGGCGCATGGCGCGCCTGGGTGCATCGGGCTGCAGGGTCTGTGCCGCACGCGCCGGCCCAGCGGGCCCAGCGGGCCCAGCGCACTAGACCTGCACCGGAGCTGCTTTCCCAGAAACCGCCGACATCAATGCGAGAGCGACAGAAACGTCCCTCGATGGAGTGGGACAGAGGCGGCGGCGGCAGTGGCGGCAGTGGCGGCAGTGGCGTAGCCAGGCAAAGGCAGAGGCCTCCTTTGATGCCAGGCGCTGGTCGTAAACACTGTGGAGGGGCCCAGCCCCAGCCCCAGCCGGAGCCGGGCCCAGCCAAGCCCAGCCCAGCCCAGCCCAGCCCAGCCCAGCCCAGCCCAGCCCAGCCCGTTCCCGGCTGTGCACGGCGATGCCGTTGACTCCTCTCTCGCGGCCCGCGAGGCACGCGGAATGATGTGGCGTGGCGCAGGGTAGCAGCCGCAGCAGCAGCAGCAGCAGCAGCAGCATGCCTTGCAGTTCTGCTCCCGTCGATAGTCGATCCGGAGAAACCTGAATTCTGGCCAGAACTTCTTCGTTTTCGCCAGACAACCTCTATGAACAGCCTGAAGCACAGCAACGAGAAGGACGTGCGGAAGCCACGCATCCTCTCATCCATTGAGTACCGTTCGTCGCAAGCGCAAATCTGGACTGACTAATCTGAGCGCACATGGCGCCTGCTGGGTAGGCAACCAGGGCTTATGCATGCACGTGTGTCGTGCGGGACGGCCTACCTCCGCAGTCGCAGGCGCTCGCGGCACTGCATGGTGCTGTAATTGCTGGGGACCCCGATACGTACACAGCCCCATCTTCCAAAGTTAGCGCAGCAGGGCAGAGGCTCAGCAGAGTAAACGGCGGAGAAAAACAAGTCTCCCGTTTCCACACACATTCACATTCACATTCCGAGCCGACACATCGCGGCTGGGGCCGCAGCGCAGGCCGTTGGGCCCGGCCCGGCACACTGTCAGGAGCGTCCGGGCCCGTCCTTGTCATATTAACGAGGTGTTATTTGGATGGAACACAAATTACACCGTTCGCCACGCTTGTTTCTGCGGCCAGAAAACGTTGGTAAGCGGTGACGTCATGCGCAGCACGGCGACACGGCGTGCCAAAGGCAGCCAAAGGCCTGCCTGCGTGTGCCCCGTGCCGTGTGCCGGCCCGTGGGCGCGCATGTGTCACGATGTGGATCAGAAATGATGGACGGTGCGGACCGCGGGGACCCGGCCGGGGACTGACTGGGACTGGGCCTGCTGGCCTCGTAGGCGCTGGCCTCCCCACGACGGCCTGCCCATGGCCTGCCCATGGCCTGCCCATGCGGAAGGTCAAGACAACTCATTGATGGGTCGGGTCGGCGTATGCGGGTCCAGGGAGTGAACATGTCCGTGTCCGTTCGCGCCTTACTGTGTGTGTGTGTGTGTGTGTGAGAGAGAGAGAGAGAGAGAGAGAGAGAGAGAGAGAGAGAGAGAGAGAGAGAGAGAGAGAGAGAGAGAGAGAGAGAGAGAGAGAGAGAGAGAGAGAGGCAGGAGTGCGGTGTTTTCCAAGTTCACTATGGTAGGACAGCGATAATTATTCGGTTGGACGCTGTCCTCCAGGCTGTGAACTGGCATAAAATAATATTTTTCGGATCGCGAGGCCGCGCGGTTTGCGTGCGTGCGAGTGGCGCTGTTGTGGCTTGCGCGGGGGTGGGGGTTGGGGGGGGGGCTGCATTGCATTGGCTTTGCGCTCGTTTGCAACACTGAGCCACGACAACACTGCCGCCGGTGCAGCGCCGTGCCGTACTGTTTACACCGTGACGTTGACACGCCCACAACCCCACCACGGGACAAGCGACGAGCGCGCCTTGCAGGCAGCCCGACAAGCAAGCAACAGCAGAAGCACAGCGCGCGGGCTGGCGAGTGGCGAGGCGGGGGGGGGGGGGGGGTCAGGAGTGGTCAGGAGGCAGGCACGGGCAGAGGCCCGCGGGCGAGGCAACATGAGCAACACGCTGGCAAATATGCGGCTGGTCACTGGAAGCACGCGAGCCGCCGAGATAGCCGTGAGCCGTGCACTACAGTCCGTTGCTCACGTGGTCGAGTCGTACACACGAGCCGGTATCGTTGTGTTGCGTCATGCGGTCGTGCCGCGCGAATGGCCGCGACGCGCGGAGGAGTCGCCCACACGTGGCCGCACGTGGCTCCGACCAAAAGAGTTTCTCCCTGGGCTTGCCTTACATATGCATTCACATACGGTGTTCCAAAAGACAAAAAACAATTTCGCGAAATGCTCGGGGAAGGTGCGCCCATCAGTGGTCGAATAGAGGTTTCCAACGAGACTTCAAAACGGAAGCTGAAGAAAAAAACACTTCCAGACCAGAACAAGCGCCGCCACAAATATCGGGCCTTATCTCCAATTCCACTCAAAGCGCCATTCAAATTTTCTCATACCTGCCCTCAAGAGTTTCCGATCTGGAAGTGTTTTTGTTCTTCAGCGTCCGTTCCTAAGTCTCATTGGAAACCTCTATTGGTTTAAATTTGAGCGAAATCGGACAAACGTGTACCCGAATCTCAGGGGAGGCATCACATTTTTCAGATAAAGCCCCGAAAAATCCCCACTTCTGCTGAGTGAAGCCCCCCCGATGTCGTGTGGGCGTGGTCTGTAGAAACGCCAACGCCGGGTCCTGGCCACGGCCCTGGCCGTCGTTAGGACGTTCGTGGCGGTGATCAGTTTGGAGCCTTATCAGTGGGCCGCCCTCATCGCCGTGATGCACACCGGGCCCCTGACGGCGTCCTGGCGGCCTGTCTGCGGTGTGCGGCGCCGCCGCGGTTTGGCCGGTACGGCGAGGGCCTCCGTCGGCCCCCGTCCAATTTCCTCTTCTGTCTTCCGTTCCGGCTAAGGTGTTCCGGTGTGTGGCGTGAGGCCGGGCCGAGGGCCGGAGCCGGGCTGGGCAGGGCCAGGCGGCAGCAGGCCGCGCACACGCACGCGCACACGCGCGCGCACACCCACACACGCACGCACGCCGCCCGTCACGCACCGCTGCCCGCGCTGCCGCATGCTGCCGCCACGCACCTGCACGGGGATGGACGGGAGGGAGCGGCCATGGAAACGCCGCCCCGCACCCCACCCGAATAACAAAGCATCGGAACGTCTGCGCTGTGCTGTGCTGCGCACTCTCACTCGACACACAGCCTTGCTCTATACCGCCCACGCCCGGCCCGGGGCCAGCGGCCAGCAGAGCCAGCAGGCGGTGTTATATCCATTCACCATTCGCCCCGCATTAACGGTTCCCAGAGATAAGAGTGTGGGAATACGCAAAACCAAACATTCCCGCCCTCTGTCTCCCGCCAGACGCTAGCTGCCCAAAGGGACTGCGCTGTGCTCGTTACCCGTCATCCTTACTCCAGAGAAGCCCAAACCGGAAGTAAGAAATCTGTAACGAAGAAGTAGAACGCCGTTTCTACCCCTTACTTCCGTTTCGGATCTCTCTGGGGTACTCGTCCGAGAACTCTGAAAAAAAAAAAAAATTCCAGTCGAGATATATAATTTTCGAACGGCCCCCTAACACCGCCGGGCTGGATCACGTCCCGATTCGCTGGCCGGCGGCAGAGGCAAGACCATGGCAGACCTGACCGCGGCGTGGCCGTCCTGCAGCAGCTCCGTGCTGCGTGTTGCTGTGCGCCGCTGTGCGCCGCTGTGCGCCGCTGTGCGCTGCAGTTCGTAACGCTCGAAGCGAAGAGCCGGACGTGCGCGAATGTGGTCGGCCCGTAACGCAGTTCCTGGTAGACTTGGGTCCGGCTGCGGGCTCCGGGCTCAGCGCACTGCACTGCCGGCCGGAGTCCGGAGACCGGAGGCGACCGGAGGCCGGGCCGGGCCAACAACCACCTGGCGCAGCTAGCGCAGCCGGCCAGCGGCTCCTGCTGTCTCTGTCACACCGTGTGGGTGCGACAGAGACGGAGATATACCCAAGGACGCGGCCTGGGCTGGGCTGGGCGCTGCATGGCGCGCTGCGTTGTATGCAGCTGTCGCGGCTAGGCCGCCTGCGCTTCACGGCGTGCGTGGGCCTAGAGCTCTGACAGCTCTGCCAGAGGGGTGAGCCGGGCTGGGCCGGGGCCACCGCTTGCCGTCGTAGGACTTCGGCCTTCGGCCCGTTGTACTGCTTTTTATTTGTAGCCTGCGGCTCTCAGCCCCTCAGCCGTGTCTGCAGTGTGTGTTCTGGTTTGGGGTGCGCGGTGCAATGGCCGACTCAAACTGGTCTCAGTCGAGCAGCTTGTGCTACCGTTCCGCTGTGCCGAGAGAGAGAGAGAGAGAGAGAGAGAGAGAGAGAGAGAGAGAGAGAGAGAGAGAGAGAGAGAGAGAGAGAGAGAGAGAGAGAGAGAGAGAGAGGGGGGGGGGGCACGTGCCTGGAGAGGCAGTCCGCATACCGGGCTCCGGGAGTGGGCACGGTGGGCACTCCACTCCACCTGGCGCACTTCCGTCCCTTCGCTATCACCCCTTTCCTCTCTTCCCTTTATAACTCTCCACTTCCCCAGCAGATCACGCGCGAATATTGGATCATTGCATCCGTACCGCACACGGCACGTTAGCCCCATCAGTAATGCACGCCATTTATATTTTTCGTGCGCACCTGCCGCGGTCATGTGTGGCTTTCGGATGCTGTACATATATTTCCCATTCTAAGTTTTCCACGGTGTACGGGCGTGATTTGTGTCCAACTTTCTTTTCCATTTAAATGGATAGACACAGTCCGCCTGCTCGGGCTATAAACTGTGGTGACGTCTTGTCGAATCGAATGCTTCTCCTGACGCTTGTCCAGCCTGTTCCGTAGTGCGTACAACTTGTGGTGTGCGTGTGTATGCGTGTGTGTGTGTGTGTGACACGGCACACGAGTAGAGAAAGGCTATCGTAAAAAGCCTTCTGTGTCAAAAACTTTTTATCTTTTGGACTCGTGTCACCCCTTTGGCGACCGGCCAGTACCAGACACGCATACTGACCTCGTAGTGAAGCAGCATCAACAACAGGTTTTCCGTCTGCTTTCTTCGGTTGTTGGTGGGCCGGGTGCCGGGCAGTGCCGGGCAGTGCCGGGTGTGGTCGAATTCAGGGGCGAGGTTGGCCCGTTCCGCCTCGTGTCTCCGGCGTGCAATACTCGACCGGGTAGGTCTGAGGTTCCCTTGCCATGTTTGGGTGCTGTACCGCTACTACTGAACATATGTACAGTGAGCAAAATCCCAACCTGTAACAAGTCCACGAGTCTGCAAGTCAGCAGCACTTGAGCCATTCTACCACACCCCACACTAACCGCACCGCACCGCACCGCCCACCCGAGCACCGTGGTAGCGCCCCTGGACCTGGCCCCTGGCCGTGGCGGTGCCCTGCGGTGTCCAGCCCCGCCCCGCCGCTGGGGGTCGGTGTGCCCTGTGGCCCCGGCCGGCCCCGGCACCCCATGCCCGCGCCCTGGTTACGTAACTCGTGCACGTCGGTGTGCCTTTCGGGGCACCTCTGCGCTGCCGCTGTGCTGCCCGGCCTCAGGCTCCAGGACCAGTACAGAGTACAGGGCCACGGCCAGGACCGACCAAAGACCGGCCCGACCACAGGCCGGAGACCAAACACCCGGCTGCCGGCTGCCCGGCCGGCGCGGCACGGCTCCACACGTTCGCACTGCGCGGTGGCACAGGTGCACCCCCCCCCCCCCTCCCTCCCTCAATGGCTTTAGCACGGCAGGTCCCGCCTGCCCCCTGCCCCCTGCCCCCTGCCGCCTGCCCCCGGCCCGGCCCGGCCCGACCCACAGAGTACCACCGGCTGGCTCCGGCTGGCTCCGGCTGGCCTGGCGGCATTCCTGTGGAGGTCGCAGCGTATCGCAGCGCAAACTCAGGACGTCCGTGTGTCATTCCTTGGGAGTCGGGTCGGGCCGGACTGGAGAGACCGAACAGGCCACTGGCCACTGAACCAGCACCAACCAGCCTCTGCTGCTGCTGGAAATGGGATGGAGAAGCACGCGCGCGCGCACACACACACACACACACACACACTGTGGCGCTTGTCGTGCTTTTTGACAGCTATCTAATCAATCCCGCGTTGATTCAATTCCATACTTGAGAATTGAAACGGGAAATTGGGTGATGCAGATGCAGTGGTTGGCACAGGCACCACGGGCACCACGGGCACCACGGCTGTACTGCCCAGCAATGCCTGGCCTCTGGCATGCTGTCTGCACTTAGCCAGAGGAAACATAAAGCATAAAGCTGCGGGTCGTGAACGCCGGCCCGGCACTGTATAGGGGGGCAGGGAGAGGGAGGAGGGACGGCATAACCCAGCGGTCAGCTCTTTGCAACGCTTACTTTAGTCACTCCCCTCCTTCCCGCTTACCATATAATACCTTTCAATTCTATTTTTATTGTTTTCCTTTTTATTTTCTTGGCTCCCTCGACCCTAACTGCGTCATACTGCCTGGTGCTTGCTGCCGCAGATGACTTCCCTGAAAGAGCTGTGATAAGCAGGTCCACGCACGACCCTACTGAGATGGCGACTGCCATCTGTGTGTGTGTGTGTGTGTGTGTGTGTGGCCGCAGCCGATGCAAAGCTGAAATTATTTCATGATATAATTATCCTCACATGCACGGTGCGACAGAGCGGCAGTGTGGGGGTGGGCGGGGCCGTCGTCGTTGGCGCTGCTCTCCTCTTCCGTCGCTAAATGCCAAACACGTCGGACGAGGCAGAGTGCATGCGCGATATGAATGCTGCCCTTCCCTAGCCCAGCACTGCCAATGCCGCACTCCCCCCCCCCCCCCCCGCCACGTTACTTTTGGCTCGGATTGTCCCGCCGGCATCATGCGTCTTTCGTTTCACGGATTCCTTGCGTTTTCCCACGATGGGACTCGCTGGTCGCAGGTGCTGGTGAGGCCGGCCTGAGCGGGCCTGAGGCCTGCGCCTGCTGCCGTGGCCGTTTGAGCCAAAAGGTTGGCTCTAAGCCGACGCCGATGGCTGCCAGTGGCACTGTTTGACGGGGCGGGTGTAAATCACTGAGGCGCCGGAGACATCCGAAGACGGGAGTAAAAAGAACGCAATGGAGGTATGAGAAAAATCAGTCGCTTTTCTGTGAAAAACCACGCGATTTCTCATACTTTCTCCAGCGTCCCTCCTCTTCGTTTACGACTTCTTACTCCCGTTCGGGCGTCTCACTTTTGCCTACAGTGTCACTTGTTATCACTCATGGGTTGTCACGTGGGCGCCTACCCTATCTCCTGATATCACTTGTCGTTGCCTAATTTTTATGCGTCGCCTCCCTCTGCTTCCAGGACGGACAAGTACCTGCGGAAATCTTCCACCACGAGGGTGTGCGCCATGGGCGGCTTCTTCGTGTCCATCCCCGTTTTCCTCACAGGTGAGTGGGGTCATGTGGCGTGACACGTGGTTGATCGGTTCGGATCGGACACCTGGCACGACCCCTTTCATTGTATTTTATTTGGGCGGGAAAGAAAAAGAAACAAAGAAATGAAATGGGCGGTCATGTTTATTAGAGGGGAAAGCCCTAAAGCGCTGCGGATCGCGGGTGAAGTGCATTACAAGGGGTCATCAACCTCGCTTTTTGGTGTACAATGAATATTGAATAGCTTATTTGAAAATAGCAGTAGAAAAACCCGAAAAAAGGCTAAATTTGAGCATCTTTTGCTGACATCAACTTCTGAACTAAATATTTTCTTCTAATCGCCTGCTAACATCCAATGAATATGTGGCGAATACCGCAAATTTGTACAATGAATATTGTAAGTTGATGATGACCCTTGGTGCGAGAAGCACCGTGCAGTCGTCACCGTCACCTATGTGTGCCGTCCCTCCGGCAGTTGGGGCCGCATGTCGTATGTCCTGGTTTCCCCCTTTTCCCGAAGCCCTTGCAGTGACCGTGCGGCGTGGTGTAACTAAGGGTGTAACGCCGTGGCCGCAGCCGCAGCCGCAGCCCGCCAGCTGCACGGGCGTGGGCACTGGGCACGGAGGACTGCTGTGCCATGGCCGGACTGTCGAGTGCAGGATGCGGGAGACGCCTGTCACTGTGGGTGTCACTGCCACTGTCACGGGCTGCCGTCAGGGTCAGGTCAGGTGTTGGCGCCGGCGCCCCGGCCCGGCCTGCCTGCCTGCCTGGAGCCGGCTGCAGCCAGCTGGAGCTGGACAGTGACGGGGAAGGGGAAGGTGTTTGCTCAGGTCGAGCCGAGCGCCTTCCTTTTGTTAGTGGTGCTGTATTTGTTTTGACGCTCTGTCCTGTCTGGGACTGCCCGGGAGGAGGGGGAGGGCGTCGGCAATGATAAATCCTGAGGCAATTATGCCGATTACTGTTTAGCATTCTTCCGCCGTTTATTGGAGGAGGCGACTTAGGATTTGTTGGCCTGCTCAGAGGCCGGCGAATAAATATGCATATCGTCGCTTTCCCCGTCAGCTCTGTCGTTTGTCGATGGTGGGAGTGGGAGTGGGAACTTTAATTCGGCGGGAGGGGAAGGGGGGGGGGGGTCCTTTCATCTGTCATGCGCTCCGCTCCGCGCCGCTCCCACTGGGCAAAGGGTGCTGCTGCAGGGAGGAGGGGGTGGGGGGAGGCATTCCTGGGCTGACCTCCTCGTCTCAGGACAATGCCGTCACTTTTGGGCGGAATCGCTGGAATGCGAGCTGAATTTATAGCCGCTGTTTGTGCAGTTGATATTGTATATGTATTGGGAGCCACTGGGCGATTTCGTGTACGATTTTGGCGCCAGGTTTCTTGTTTGGACAAATATTGGCCTTCCTGTGATTTGTTCTTCAACACTTGTTGATGTCAAATTCTTGCAGATGTATTTCTAATATTTTAATGAGTTTTTTTGTTTGTTTTGTTCTGTCTTTTTTAGGCATAATTCTTTACACATTCATCCAGTTTCACTCCACTCCTGCAATAGTGACAAGTGTTCTAATTGGAGTGGGCATCATCTTCTGTGGCTGTGCAATGGTGCACAATGTCTTTGTCTGGCAAAAGGTAATGTGGATGACAATAATGGTTTGTGTTTGTGAGTTGGCCAGCAAATTTATGGAAGTATTCTCTCTTGTTGCAGGAAAAGACAAATGCTGTTAGACAATATGGAAGGCAACAACAAGAGCAGCACCGACAAAATCTACATCAGCATTCTCAACATCTCAATTCAACACATTGGATGAATGATATTTCCAAGCATACTGGCAATGGAAGTTTGATTCCTGGAGTTCCCCCTGCAACTTTAGATTTAAGTAGTGTAACTACAACACCCCATGAACTTTCAACACTTGTTTGATTTTATACATAGTTTGAAATTTGGATCAACTGTCAAAACAATTTATGAATTTCTTTTTTTTTCCTCCACTTCCCGACTTGATCTTTCTGGAAAAAGTCTCTCTCCTTTGGAATATTGTGGGGAAGAAAAGATTAAATTAATGTACTTTGACATGAAAGAGATCTCACAATGAATGATGGAAAACTGATGTGTGTTACGGCGAAAGTCCGATTCCGGCGGAAGTCCGGATTCGCCGAGGGTATACGGCGAATGACAGAGAAAAATGTTTATTTTTGGTCATTTGCCGGACCCAAGGCGGGTGGCGAAAGTCCTAATGAAAAATATGGAATATTTGGCATGGCTTAATTTATTTGTGTGTGGGGGGGGGGGGGCGTTGTGGGGAAGGCCCAGGGGGGGGGGGGGGGGGGAATGAGCCGAATAATTACAGGAGCACACTCACCTGCTCAGAAGCGACCGCGGTTTTGTCGTGCGGAGCTGGTAGACATGAGGTGTAGTTTGGGCTGCCCACTTTCTGGGCGTCTCGGTTTTTCCGGGGCCATGAGGCGCCAATTTAATGACGAAACCTTGTCTAGAAGTTGTTCCGAACACATTGCGCCCGAAAAAAAACTTTTTTATATTTTTCGTAAAAATTCTTATTGACAACTTTTAGCCGATTCTTTTTTTTTTGTGTGTTCCGTAAATTGATATTGGCCGATAGGGGCGGTCCAAAAAAAAAAAAAAAAAAAACTCTGGGGCTTCCTCAGTTGCTCAGAAGCGCCTTAATGTCCATGTATGGTATATCTGAACGGCTCCAGATTATTCATTCGAACTTTTGCCACCAGATTTCGGCGATTATAAGATTCGCCGCTACGGCGCCACAGGTCCGGTGAATGACCAAAATTTAACATCTTATCTGTCATTCGTGGGCTACCTTCGACGAATCTGGATTTTCGACGGCGAATGTCTGACTTTCCCCGTGATCGGACTTTCGCCGTAACATGTTTATCATTTTTGTTAATGATAATTGTTTTGTGAATATCAACCCTAAATTTGTAAGTAAAAACGTACTGGAATCTATCTAGTCTGAAATCAAACATGATTCACCATTGATTCAGTACAAACACTAACACTGACAGATCTCTTTATCAATTCATCTGTAATTAAACATTACTTGTGTAAAACTGATGGGTCTTTGACTATTTCATATTTTGCTGAGTCCTTTTCTTCATCAACAATGGTTGATTGTATTTTGTTCAGTGACCTTGTGCCATTTAAGATTTTCAAAACCTGTGACTACATGGATGACAAAAGAAGAATGTATTGCATTTTATTCCATCCCCAAATGTTCTGTATCCTTCCAGGCTCATTGTTTTTCTATGACCCATTTAAAGCTCTTAAGGAGATATCCTGTTGTCAATAAAATCTGTGAATTGCCAATTTATGACAGCTGTCATGTTTAGTCATCTTCAATATGTGGATTCTGTTGACCCCTGTGTATATTCCATAGTATTATTGTGATGGACATTCCATCTTGTGTAAATAGACTTTGTAAATGATGGCAATTTTGTAAATTTATGATTAATAAACTTGAAGTTTATTTTGGTACAATTTTGTGAAGTTTATGCCTGCATCTCACCCTACCAGCAGTCCAGTATTATGGGAAAATGTCAGAAGACTTATGTCAAATATATCAAGATTTGTTTTAATACACAGTACATTTTCCAAGGAGACATAAGAAATTTGTATTAACTCTTTTACAAAATCTGACAAAGCATAAATTAAAAACACTTCCATAAGCATCTCTAAGTACATTTAACATGTTAACAATACTGACAGAACGCAATACAACTAAGTAACATATAAAGAACAGCTCTTGTTGATTCATGTATAACAGTTGCACCTGAGATACACCAAGTTATCCCAAGCATAACAAATCACTGCAAAATGCAGATGTGAACAAAGAGCAAAAAACTTTGAACCAAAGGCTTGGATCACAGACATCAGGAACAGAGAGGAAGTGTTCATTTATATGTGCTGTTGGCTGCGGCACAAGTGTGTCTACAAACCAAAATACAGAAAATAATTCGATGGGAATGACAAAATAGTGGCACGGAATAAACCAACAAATACAGTACAGGAAAATCAGAAGAATGAACACAAAACCCTGGTAGTTTCTGTAACTAAAAGTTAGAAATGTAATTTTGATGAGGATAAGAAATATCAAGAAAAGCTAGCAATAACACTTATTTTAGTGTCTCTTAACTGTCAAGTAGATACAACAAACGTGATAGCTGATTAAAATTTACCAGTAAGGTTCATCTCTGAGAGTGATTATTTTTTCATCCAACAATTATCTTCATTTGAACAAGAAAGTGAATGACTAATGTTTTTATTTTAATTTTTAACGTAAACTTATCTATGATCCTGCAATAAAGATTCCTTTGGTTTAAGGTTCCTATACACACAAAAATGTAAAAGGGCCCAAATGCAATTTCTTTATCACAATAACAAGGAAACTGGCTCAAGGACATATCAATTAGGGTTGCAGAGGGTTTGTAGGTAGCATAAGCAACTCCTACCCTGCTCCTTCCAGAACATTTCAATATGAAGGATTTAGTGTCAAATCTCAAAACTCTTCAAAGAATACATGGACAAGAAATAGACACAGATTTTGAAAGCCTGCGTGATATATTGTGACTAAAATATTGGCATAATACATGTTGGAGAGCTACAAAGGACAACAGAGAGCTATCTACACAATGTTAAGCCACAGAAATATAATTGGAATCGGATTCAATTTGAATTTTAGAGAATCAGTCCTGTCATGAGCCACAAGTTAGGTACCGAGCACAATGGCACAGATCTAAAACACAGACAAATTAAAGTCAAGTTAGAAGCCAAGCCAACAGTTTCTGTAAATGCAGTGAATGTAACCTGTTCACATCAATACTCAAAGCTGCTGAAGCACTTTGGTTGAGGCAGTCACTCGAGAGATGCCAATTGCACTAACGAATGACCAACTGGCATTATCTCAAAACAAAATTAAAATTTTAAGATTTCCCTTTGATTGTACAACATGTGCTTTGTGAGAAAATAACAATACAAACGAAGCCATGTCTAAAATACCTCAAAATTGAGACAATTGAGCATTCAGTAAAGACAAATAATAATACAACATTAACCATTATTTTCCTTAATGACTGCATTTTTTTCCCATTTTTTTTTAAATACCTACGCAGCACTTTTCTTTTACCTCAAGTACAACATAATTAAATCAATAAAAGAACATTAAAACATAGCCAACAAGAAGAAAATGCTTAAAAATAATGCATCATATACATCCGACTATACTGGTAACTCGCCTGAAACTAACAGGCCCTCAACTGGACCAAAACAATGAAATGAACTGAAAGAATATGACATGGTCAACAGACGTCCAACTTTTCGGAAGGGAAAGATGAATGGTATTTATCACTAGAACACTGTTAAACAAGGATTTATTAACATATCTGATCAGCCTACATCTTTATAAAGGTGTTCCCATTTTCTGAAAATTAAGGAGACTTGAGAAATAATACTCACAAAGTTATAGATAAAACAATGCAAGAAGAATGAATTTGTTTACAAATGATTGGCAAGATTGATAGATAACTAAAACTGACGTGTACTTAAAAGCTAAATGAAATAAAAATCAATATTGTACTCCCTTGTGCCTTAACAATCTAACACATTAAGTCACAATTGGTTAAATGCTATCTTGTAGATGCTCCAACATTTATTTCTATGTACAAAATAGACATCTTTCCACTTAAAATACAGATTTTCATAGACTATACTTTCTGGACTGCAACAAAAATAAATCTTTATACTCAAGCCCCCTTAAGCAATTAACTCAACTTTGGTAAGAAGTTTTTTTAAAGCATATGATACAGAACCATACAATTCAAATATTTACAAACACATAGAATTTAGGCATTTCAACAAAAGTGAAGAGGTGACTCGAAACAAAAGAAAAGAGGGATAGTTTTCTGTCATTGCCACACCAGTACAAAAGTATATAATTATTTCAATAAATCAATTAAGTTTTGCACTTTGTTGAATTTACATGGTAACATCGTATGGGTGACATACAAATATAAGCAAAATCACAACACATTCAGATACACAACACCCTTTTGACTACATAAGTTTACTGGGTGTGCCATCTTAATGATTAGCTGTATGCATTACATACATATTTAGTCCTCACTCATCAAAATATAAAAAAAAGTCAAACATTTAACTTAGTATTAAAGCAACACTCAGATGAGTAGTCACCTAAAATTGTGGCATAGCACAAAAATATCACAAGATGAAGGTGGCGACAGGTAAATGCACGGTCTGGCGCCCCGTGCTCGCACACCACCATCACAAGTTGATGCCAGAATCGGTCATAGCAGTCCCATTGTCTTGAGGTGAAGATGTAGTGCTACTGCTACAATGGGCTTGTCTAGTTGATGCATTAGCTGCATGACTTGGTGAGGCGAATGCCATAGGGAACAAAAAGTCTCCATTGGGACGGGGAAGCTTCCGCATGATTTTACCAGATGTAATAAGGCGACCAAAACCTTCCTGATGAGCAAATGCATATCCCGAACGGATTGACCTTCGAGTTCTCCTCGCAGATGGAGTGCGCAGAACATCCTGAGATTGTCTTGATCTTAACTGAGCCATTCGTTGCTTTAGACGTACTCTATCCGATAGCGTTGGGAATACATCAACGAAGTAGAACCTCCATGCAAGCACCGGAAGCATGAGAATAGTAACTGTTAATACTGTTGTAAACCAAAAATTTGCTTCATTCATTGCCTGAAATATTTAATAAAAGATAAGTAACAAATCGGGATCTCTTCAAACGGTGATCAATATATGACACTCATTTTCTCCTGACTTACCTTGCTTAGCGATCCCACATAACTGCCACCAATGACATAATTGTAGAAATATTGCAGAATAAAGTACCAGAGCAAGGAACCCCACACCATAATGTGGTTAAATACTGTCCAGTATGATGTATCCAAAGCAATCTGTAGAAGCATTTAATTCATCACTATATGCTATTCTAGAGCAGATATAAGATGCAATGTTCATTATTTAACAAACCTGAGCTGTCACTACAATAACCAATATAGTTGCTACGACACTTCCAAATAACATATGATCAGATAAAACTACTCCACTTGGGTCCACAGCATCTTTATAGGTTCCTAAAGAAACAAGCAACGGAACAATAAATCAAAGAGGTCTGCAATTTCAGATTGAAATAGGTTTGAAAGTGATTTACAGGATGCATGTCACTCACCAAATGGAACGAGAAACAACACACATGAAGTGAAAAACCCATGCACTGCACTTAATAAAAATTCCTTTTTGTTGAAAAGTAAGTTCCTATGCCCTGGTGTGTACAGTTGGGGGTATGCTAGAGAGTTACGATCATTCACATCTTGATCAAACATTCCTAATGCCAACACAGGAAGTGATGTGTAGAACAGATTGTAAACCGAAATAAACATGGGATCAAATACAGTCTGCAACAATAAAAATACTTAGTAAAAGATAGCAAAACATGAATGACTCTAATACATCAATCCCATGATATGAAATATATACCTGAGCGCTGAACCCGCAGAAGAACGCAAACCAAAAATGACATAACGTAAATGCAAAATTTTTGTAGAAAAAGTATCTAAGAAATTTGCACATACGGTAGTATGACCAACGGCCATGTACCAAAAGCAGTCTTTCCAGAAATCTGAACTGAGCTATGCTGTAGTCTGAAGCTAAAACTGCTTGCATTCCTTCCTGTCCACTTATACCAACACCAATGTGAGCCGCTGTCAAGCAAAGACAAAAGAATATCATAAAAGAATAGAAAAAACGATTCAGTTCCTATTCGGTTTCTTTGTAAAAAAGTTTTACCTTTTATCATTGAGACATCATTGGCTCCGTCCCCGATAGCCAATGTGACTGCTTTGCGGCTCTTCTTCATTATTTCTACCACCATTGCCTTTTGTAATGGTGTGACTCGACAACAAATCACTGATCTACCTGCTCACCAAAACCATTTGTAAGTTTCTCAAAATAACCTTGATTATATTATACACAGAAGATATTTTATAATTACTTACATTGAGTGCAAACGTCAAGGAAGAGCTTTTCTAGCTGAGGATGTAATGCATGTACCAAGGAATGACCATTTATTATTATGGCAAACCCTGCAGGTACATCTGGTTCTTCTGGACTTACATCACGTTGATATTCTGATTCACTGCAGCACATAGAGACATGTGTTACACATCACAAAAGTCAGATCATAATAACAACTATTGCAACACTACTTAATGCTACTCTTCATTAAGCTTTTTTTTAAATAAAATAATCTGAATTTAAAAGATAGCACTATGTAATTTCAATGTGAAAGTTTTAGGGAGTCATAGCTGACAAATCGTAAGTGGAAGGCACAGCTTTCCACTTATATATTCCTTAGAATCTAATTACAATTGGATTATTAATTGAACAACAAAGGCATCAGCAGCAGCATTATGAGCAGCAGCAGCAATGAGCATAGTTAGCACACAACATACAGATCACCATGATACAAATAAAGAAGTAACTTTAAAAAATCCATCTCTTAATTTTCTTCATAATTTTATTAATGGTCTGTATCTAATGAAATACCAAAACAAAAGAAAAATAAAAACAAATATGTGCTGTCCTTTCACCATAAAGTGCTGGGGTGAAGTGAACAGAAATAGAATATACAACTGATGTTCAAACCAGTGCAAAGGTGCTTTTTGTGTAATTCAGGCTCACACTATTAATAATGATAATTGTGTTTCTTTTTGAAATATGACTTATGACCCTCATGCTAAACAAAATACAATGACAAAAAATGAAAAAATGTCAGTTAAATCTGAACGAAAGAACTAAGAACTGCGAATAAAATATGCTCCCATGTTTACCTAGATCTAGTTCCCTCAAAAAACACAAATCAAATGCATAACAAGAATTGGAAAAGGAGCCCAAAAAAGGCTGGGGAGAAAACCAGTGCACATCAATTAGAAATCTTGTACTTCAGTCCAAATATGATCAAAGACGAAAACCAACACGTGGTACCTAAAGGGGTTACTATCAGCTAATTACTAGCTCTAGCACACTACAAAACACACAAGCAGACAGAGGGAGAGAAGGGACAGAGAGAGAAGGAGATGCGTTAGCCATCTTACTCCCGACACAAGCCCACATGAACAGTTAAGGTGTTTGCTGTGGAAGACTGTTTGCTTTTAGCACAACGGTCCTGCAATGTAGGCTAATCAAATGAATTGTTCAATTCAGTAATAAATGAAACAAGATCCTACCATCTTTCAAAGACTAAATGTGTCTATTCAAACATTTTGATTTGCCCAGAAACTTTAGTGTAAAGTTCATGGTCGGGTGCTGTGGTGTTGGAAAAACCACAGCATAATTTTTTAAAACATAACAAAAATACCCAGGTCAAAACCTGCAAATTTGTCTGATGGCTTCAGACTAGTCACACCGCTAAATCACTGCAAACAGCAAAACCACATTACAAACAATGTATTTTCCCACTCCACCATGTGCAAAATTTTGGTTGGTGACATAGTCCAATTGAATTGTAATCCTTTCTCTACAAGAAGTGGTGCAATGAAGCTGTGAAGAAAGATTATTAACCCTACATGTCCTTATTCTGAGTCTACAATCCACTATGACAATATCCACTGGTTCAATTAAACAGCATTAAGTACCACAAAAAAAAATATGAAAAAAAAGGGGGAAAAAGGAGATGTGCACTCTTAGACTAAAATTTCATATTTAAAATTTATGCCAGGAGATTATGTGTCAGAGAAAATAACACAAAAATAGTTTTTTAAAAAGTTCTAGGTAAGGTATGACTTTTTTTCCTTTGGAACATTACATGAAATGATCTTTCAATCATTTTATTGGAACACCAAAAAAAACAGCCAAACAAATCTGCAAAACTGCCAAGAAAAGATAGAGTTGCAGGTATTTCAAATCTTAAATACACTTAGAAGAGCCATGATGACCAACACTGTAGACATGCTGCATAAAAGCAATCAGCAACACACATGACAGGTATTTTTGCTTTTTTGTATTTTTTTTCACAAAATTTATTTGGATAGGGAGGGAGCGCATAACAATGTAGCAATTGTCAACCTGCACCAAATAATCAAAAAATTCTCCAGCAGTCCTTCACCACTAGTTCTGAGCAGACAACAAATTCTAAAACACATAAATCTCAGTGGCATAAGCAAGCTTTTCTTTCAGGGCCTAACCACTGATATTAAAGTCAGATATTGCACACCCAAGACATTGAATTCCTATAACTCACTTTTGGTTACTACTGTGTTGAAAGAAGAAAAGAACTGAGAACCACAGAAAACATATTATCAGAGGTAATGTAACCCAGTGTAATTAAAAGTTAATTTTCCTAGTACATTTAATTTCCATCTATGTTTTGTCACTCAGCAAAGAAATGCAACATGCTCAAAAAGGAGACATGCACAAAAAGGAAGTCCACGTAAAATTTTGCTTGAGAAATGTACAGAGTACACCAGGAATTTAAGCTTAAAGCCAAACAAAGTGCGTTGTATGAAATCTCAATTCAAGTTATTAAATCAGTAAACAGCGAATGCAGCTCATCCAAATCAACTACCAAGACATAAGAGGAGAGAAGCGGCTTCCTGTTTGTTTCCTGTGTTCTCACAATTCCTACCCAGTTTTCCTTAACATGAAACTAAATTCAATTAGCATTCAGAGCACCACTCAAGCTTTACTGTCACCTAAAGCAAATCTACTCGAGCCGAGCCGAGCCGAGCTGAGCCGAGGGTGGTGGCGTACTACCATAGAAGTTAATGAGGAACCTCCTTCTGCCTCTGTCACTTCGCTGGCCCACTCTACCTGTTTCGGTCCCACCTGAAAGTCACTATGCTGACAGCAGTGTTGGTAGTTCCAGTTGCATTATTCCTTGCATGGTCAGATGCTGGTTGTGACCTATAGGCAACTTCAGTCGGAGGATTATAAGAATCAGTCGAATCCGCAACACCCCTGTGATTATTACACTGAGGACTTGTGGAACTATTGCTATGTGAATTCCCAACTTGGTTGCGAAGAGCATCTTTGTAAGCTGTTAATTGTTCCTCTACATCATCGTAGGTGTGACCATCAACAATAAATATGTCAGCCATGTCATCTGCTAACAACTGACATGAGTATCCAATGTTGATGGCAGTTTCTAGAAGTTGAAAGAAAATAATTAAACAACCATACCGTCCTACAAAAATGATTTTTAAAATCCACGACTGATTTACCAACCTTGTTTGTCTCCAGTAAGCACCCATATTTTGATTCCTGCCATACCAAGATTTGATATTGTCTGAGGTACACCATCTTGAAGTTTATCCTCTATGGCAGTCACACCTTTAAATCAAGAATAAGTGTAAATAACTACAATTAGGACGAAGTTAAAATGCCAGGGCCAGAAAATACATCAACATACCAACTAAAGTCATATCTCTTTCAATTTCTTCATAAATAGAATCTAGCTTTTCATCTCTATTTTCCATTGAGAGGGCTGCTTCTTGATGGCGCTGTTTCCAATTGGCAAAGAAAACCTCATCCAAATCTCTGATAGCTAAGCATAATGTGCGTAATCCTTCACCAGCAAATTTCTAAAGAACAAGAAGGAAGAGCATATAAACAGATATTGTTCATGAGTGCCTGTTATTAAGAAAATGGGGGAAAAGACAGCTGGAACATACTTACATTTAAGTGCTCCTGTGTTTTACTCCTAATTTCCATCATTCCAGGATGCAGTCTCTCATAGATCACATTATCAGCTCCTTTGCAATATAATCTTAGACGCCCATCTTTTCTTAGAATCACAGACATACGCTTCCGCACATTATTAAAGTCAAGGATGCATAAGAGTTCATACACTTCTCTCGTTCCCATCACCTAATAAAGTATAATTTTTTTAAATACCATTTATTTGAAAAATAATCAGAATCTAGGAAGCATGATCTGTAATAGAGACTACAAACCTCAACCGTTATGCTGTTTGGTGTACGCTCCTTGAATACAAATCCAAAGTTACGAGCAGCAGAGACAAGTGCTGCCTCATCTGGAGACTGAGCTTGATACTCAACCTTGCCTTTACAATTTGAAATTGAGACAGTATAAGACACATTTCTATAAATTCTACCTGATGACAACTGATGAGGTCACACTTACCACTACGATCCTCAGCCATAACAGTGTGACACAATGCAAGTAAGTTAAAGAAAGCATGTACATTTTGGTCATTATTTCTCACAGCTTCTATTAGAGAGCCATCATAAAACTTAAACTCCGGTTCATAGTCTGGATTGGATGAAAAATCGAGTGGAGCCGAACTCTGTAAATGAAATAAACAAACCAGTGTCATTCTCTTTTTAAAACATGGAAGAACATGTTAGAGTCCTGGCTACCTGGCTGCAAGGGGATCATTGCCAAACCTCAACCTTCATGGGAGGTCTTTGTAATGTTGGCACATTTTCAGAGGAAGGGCCAGGCTAGCAGAGAAGGGAAGGGAAGGGAACTTTCCCAGGTGTTGAGAGGGCTGAGAACTATACCTCTTTTCTTATCTGTATTTTTTTACCTGAGGACTGCTTGGATGGAACTGTAAGGTGGAGAGAGTCTTGCACTGACAAATGAACAACACCTTTAATATAGTCACTTATTTGTGAACTTACAAGAACTTAAGTATTTCTATTTAAAGGTGTTGACCCTTTTTTAAAATGCGAGACTAAATCCACCTGTATCCTGGACTCTAACTCACAAAAAGAATCACTGCGCTCTTCTCCTACCTCCATTACCTCACCAGTCTTTTCGTCTACCACATCTCCATAACAAATTCCTCCTATTGAACACTTGTTGAAGGTCATGATGTTCTAAAAGAAAAAACAAAACAAAACAGGTAGTTAGAGGATTTTTCTATATTTACCTACTAAAACAGTTTCAGAGATCTATTGCAATACCTGGGTCAAAGTGCCTGTCTTATCAGAAAATATGTACTCTATCTGACCAAGCTCTTCATTTAAAGTTGTTGTACGAGCCTTTGCTCCAGTTCCAGAAATTTCATCATACATTTTTTCATCCCAATTAATAAGAAAACTTTGAACAAATCTTATCACCTCCACACTGTATTCAAAATGCAGAAAAGAAAAATACATATTAAACAGAGACATTCAGCCTGAACATCGATTTATTTATCCACAGAACCGAGCGCAACTATGTTAAAAGCATGCAGAAAAACACATTTAAATCTTACCTGACATATAATGATATTGGGACAACGGTATTGAGTACTATAGCATATGAGAAGAACACAAGAAGAGCAATGACTGTTGCACCACTTATTTTCTCACTTGGGACCAATGTGTCCCAAGGCAGGTAGATTTGAAAGAACTGCCCAGTAATAGTTTCCCAGATTCCACACGCAATCATGCAGAACAAACATACAGACAGCAGAAAAAATACTATCTGTAAAACAAATGGCAATGTCTTTAGCAAAGCTTCAGAATTGTTATATACATAAAATGAACCCAAACCCACTTACTCCTATAATGATGAAGTTCAGTAACCTATCAATGCTTGTGCGCTTAAACTTGGTCTTCCCAGAGTTTTGCATAAGTTTGGTATCTTTGCCAGCAAAGATAACAACACCATAGCACCACTGGGTGTTGCGCAGCACACAGCCTCTAAGAACCACTTTATCATTGTCAAGAGGATACCTGAAATTGAATTTGATTTCATAAGGTTACAGTTCCAGAAAATTTACAAACAAACTTTATTCTTTTAAACAAATTTTATTGAATGAAAGCTGTGACATACCTTTTCCCTTTCCAAACCAAAGTACCATCAAATTTGTTAAGAAGATTATTTGGAGTTTCACAAACTATCTCACCATTAAATGCTCCTATAAGTCCATCATTTTGACCCATTTCTGCAGTTTCAACAAGGCACTGACGGCACTTCAAATTAGTCTCACTAAAATGAGAAAAATAAATGAAAGGATATTAACTTCAGCACAGTTTTTTTTTATTTAAATGTGACATTTATGGCTTAAGTAGTTGAACAATCACCTACCCATCAAGCTCTGCGGTCTCAATATAGCACAAACCGTTGGGTTCACTAGTGGTAAGAAGAAGAACATCTGCAGCCACAAATTGATCATTCTCCATCCGAATAACATCTCCCACTTGAACTTGAGCCCATCGTTCTTCTACTAATTTACCATTTCTTACAACTTGCGATCTGCGTTGATTAACTTGACGATCACTAGAGTGTCTTTGCTGATAACGATAAAGAAAATTTCAATAACTATTAAGAAAAAGTAATATACTCAAAACATTTGGTAAATCACAGAAGAGGAAACTTACATAGTCATCATAGGCATCCTTAATGGCAGTAAGAGCAAGTACACCAATAAGTGGTATACCTGTTGTGATAGGAGTGAGAGAGGATATGACCGGAATCATTTGCAGAACTAACAAGCAAAGAAAATAGAAATTTGCAAGCCGTTGGAACTGTTCAAAAAGGTTGAGGGGTAGGAATGTCAGAACAGTGTACTTTGACGTCTTAATATAGTTGTTCTGAAAAGGATAACAACGAAGTTACAGGAGTGAAAATCCTAACTTAACTTTCAATAAATCACCAATAAAACACTTGTGTGGCAAGTACTCACTGCATAGTTGAATTGTGTATTATACTCTCCATCATTGGCTCTGATTCTCCGCTCCGTTTCTGAAAATCAAAAAGAAAACACAGGTTAGAGCATTCTTCGCTCAGTTCACCTCTTCTGATTCACAAATCTGCTGTGTACTATTAATTGCAAAACAGCAATGCAGGACGACAGAATAACAGTATAAATACAGGATTGGCCAGAAACCCCGATTTCAGACACAGCTGTAACTAGGATTGTCTACAAGGTCCCTGCAATAAGAGGATGCAGGCATGTCAACTACCGTAAGCAGCTGGAACTCAGCCTGTATTATTTGACATTCACTCTCTGTATCTCACTAAGATTTTATCAGTGCAACTATTTCTACTCATACTAAACAATTACAGCATGCAAAGTCGTCAGAATAGTAAGAATGATCATGGCAACAGTTGTTGGAGGAGAGGAAGTCCGCGAAGGTATGAAGGGGGTGATAGGACGGGGAGGGCGGGGTCTGGTCATGAAGATGAAGCCCCACCCATGATCCCCAACCATGATCCCAGATTTCTATCCGCACCCCCGGCCCGGCAGCCGCATCACACACAGTGCCGCCGGGGCACGCCACGAGTAGCACGGTGCCGTGTCGTGTCGTGTGGTGCCGTGGTGTGGTGTGGCAGGGTGCCAGTGCTGCTAGTGCTGCTAGTGCTGCTAGTGCTGCCAGTGGCATCCCCCGCCCTGCCCCTGCCCGCGCCTGCAAGCGGCACAGACGAGCCCTTGCAGGACCTTTGCAGGACCTTTGCAGGACCTTTGCAGGGCTGGTGCTGGTACTGGGGCCCTTCGCCCAAGCCTTCGTCGGTTCAGTACTGGGCCACTGGGACTCTTCCTTGGACTGGACCCCGCCCGCCCCGCCCCGCCCCGCCCGATCTCATTCAATCCAATCTAGAGAGTGAAGAGGAGCCTGGACGCCTTGGAACGAACTGGACTAGACCGGGCTGCAACAGAGCGCCGGAGGGGCTCCGTGTTCAAGGCGTGCCCATCCCACACCGTAACGCCGAGCAACGTCTGGACTATCGAAAAAGATGTCAGTGTCGGAAAGAAGAAGACTGGGCAGGAAGACGGCCGAATATGGTTTCTATGAAAAAGTAGCGATAGTCAGTGGGGAGAGGGTGGGGGATGGGGGGCGAGGAACTGACAGGGGAGGATGGCAAGAAAATGAGGAGATTTGGCTCACGATTCGACGGGGGAGGGGGACATGGGAGAAAAGGTCACAATTCATACACATGCAATCCCCAGCGGAACCTCAGATAAAATAAGAATGAAAAGAAAAAAACAAACGACCAACAAGCTCATCAAAATAAGTGGCATAGGCAGCGCACGGCCGGGGCCACGGCCGGATCCGAGTCCGTGCCGCACCCCCAACAACACGGGCCCTGCCAGCCCTGCCCGACTCTACACAGCAAAGTCAAAGCAGACTGCGCCGCTAGCGCCGCTGCTGCGGCTCAGCTCTGCTCGCTCTGCTCACCAATGGGGATGAATCCGCGGAGGTACTCGGGCGGTCCGTGGCCGGGGGCGTGCACCAGCGTCTGGCGGTACTGGGCCGCGCCGCCGTGCCGCCACACCACCAGCTTGCCGAGCACGGTGAGCAGCGACTCCCGCAGGCCGTGCGGCCGCCGCGGCCCGTGTCCGTGCGCGTGCAGGCGGTGGTGTCCGGGCGCGTGCGGCGACTGGTCCAGCGCGGCAGAGGCGGCCGGGCACAGGGGCCCCGACTTGCGCCGCCGCCGCCGCCTGCGCTTACGCCGGTGGCCCCGCCGCGCCGCCGCCGCCTGGTCGTCGTCCTCGTCCTCGTCGTCGTCGTCCTCCTCCTCATCCTCGTCGTCAAGGCCGTCCTGCTGGCGGCGGAGCTGGCCGCTGCTGCCGCTGCCCCCGGCGCCGCGATCTACGCCGTGGTGGTGATGATGGTGGCCGTGGTGGTGGTGGTGGCGGAACTGCAGCTCGTCCAGTTCCACGCCGTCGCCGTCGTCCTCTTCCATGGGCTCCATGACGCACAGCGGGGCCGCCATGTTGACCGAGTCATAGTCGGGCGAGGACGGTGGAGAGGAGAGGGGCGAGCCGCGATACGGCCTGGGCAGCCTGGGCCTGGCCTCACGGATCACCTCCCCATGTCGCCGTCAGCCGTGCCTACAAACACGCACAGTGAGCAGCGCGGGGCGGCGCGGCGCGGCGGGGCGGCGGGGCGGGGCGGGGAGTGGAGGCCGGCCAGCGGGCGGCAATGTGCTGGAGTGCAGCAGGTCCGGTCTCATTAGCAACCCAATTCGCAATATTGGAATCCAACAACTAACTGAAGTGGGGGGCGCGGGCCCAGCCAGGAGGCAGAGCCCAGTAGGCAGAGTCTGGCAGGGCCTGGCCTAGGCACAGCCGGCCACAGCAATCGCGCTCATTTGCCAGATTGCGGTGCCGCCGCCGGCCGCCGCTGCCCCCGTCCTGTCCAGCCTAGGGCTGCCTGGGTCCGCTTAGAACAGCGTCCTGTACAGCACAGCCGGTGCAGCCAGAGTCCAGTCGTACAGGACCGGCTCCAATGCTAACCTATGCTTTGGGGAGAGCAAATCCAACTTGACGGGTGTGCCGTGCATTAAGTACGTCCGAATTTCCTCACACCTTAAAAAAACACGAATAGCCCGATTGACGACGCCGAGCGCCTGCGAGGGCTGGGGTAGGCCAGCCCGCACGACACGCGTGCATCGCGAGGCCGTGTTTGCCTACCCAGCAGGCGTCATCAGTGCACAGACTCAACACGGGCTGCCCTTCCGACAATATCGTGGACGTGCTTAATGGGGTCCCCAGCGGGTAGTTCACTTCACACTGAGCCAGTCATTGCGAGGCCCAGCACTGGGAGAGGGGCAAACAGGCGGCCCACATGGGCGCCATCCTGGCGGGGCAGTCTAACTTGTGTCCGCCCGGGTCGAGGCTCAGCCTCCACAGCCACGGCGACCCTCGGGTTGGCAATGCAGTCAAGGAACGTCGGCAAGACCCCGACTCCAGTTTAACGGGGATGAGACGCGAAGAGGCGGCCAATCTAGAGAGACCTTGGGGGCGTCCGGACGAGGGGAGGGGAGGAGAGATCCGCCGCGTGTCGGCCGCACAACGCCGCCCTGGACCAAGACCAGGGTCATCCCGGATGAAGGCCGCCGTCGGCTGCCGTGCGCGCCATCCCAGACGTGTCACACGCCGCGCCACACAAACTCCACGTATTCGTGGGAGCAAATGCCGCGTTGGTGGTCTTGTTCCGAGTCCTTCCTCAAAGCCCTCGCCCAGGCCCGGGCTGTGGGCCGTCCTAGCCTAGAGCCTGGCCTTCCTGGCCTCCTCCATCGACCCGAGGGCAGCGGGCCCAGAGGGCGGGTCCTGCGCCGCCTTGCGCCGCCCCGCGGCCTGCGGGGGCTGCGGCGCCAATGGCCACAATGAGCTGCACGCGCCGATACGCTCTCCAGGCTTTCCAGCCCAGGCCCTCCAGGCCCTCCAGGCTCCCAGCGCAGTGCCCGCCCGCTGCTGAGCGCGCTAACCTCACAGCCGTTCCCAGATCTGGGCTCAGGTGTGAGCGGCAGCCAGTCGGACCACCACGGGATGACCTGGGACTGGGACCCTACCCTCGGGGCACCTGGTCACCACGGCCTCGGCTCTGCTCCCCTGGCCTGGCCTGGCCTGCCCCCCGGGACGGCTCGGCCGAGTTGGGTCGCGCCCAGCTCCACTCGCGCCCCCGCGCGCAGAACAGCACGGCCTGGGCACACTGTGGGCACACTCGCACACAATCAATACTTTTGTACCGGGGAGGGGATGGGGCGGAGGGAGAGCCGGGTAACCCTACCCTGGCTGGCCCTTCTGGGAGCGTGGCACGGCGTAGCACGACCGCCGGCCATAGCATCTTTCCGTCAACACGACGTGAAATTCTGCACTCCAAAGTGGAGACAGCTGGAGGCCAACCGAGGCCGCAGACGAGCCAGGCGCCAGCACGACGCTACTCCCTGCCACGGCAGGCCTAGGCAGGCCCTGCTGCTGCTGCTGCCGCTGCCGCCGCCACAGGGCGGCCTGGCCGAGGCCTGGCCGATGGGGTCCTAACTGGGTCAATATCAGGGCTGCACTCGAAGCCACGCCACGCCACGCCACCCACACTCGCTGGCCCTGCACTTCACTCTGAACCCGTTCCACGCACGCCGAACGTCCAAAAAGGGGATGTAGGTGACGACAGGGGCGATAGGCTAGGCTGCGCCGCCACAGAGCCGCCAGCCCAGCTGATGCTCCTGCCGTACCGCGCCGCCGTGCCGTGCCGCGCCGTGCCGCGCCGCGCCGTGGTCTGGTTCCGCTCAGCGCCCGGCCCGCTACGCCCCGCTACGCCCGCGCTACCGTCACCCTCGCGATGGCTGAGCCTTGCGGAGCCCGGTGTGGCCTGAGCCCCAGTGCTCCCGTCCTCACACTGTCGTCTGCTCGCCTCGCACCGCGCGCTGGGCTGTGCTGGGCTGGGGGCGGCCGCACCGCCTAGCCGTGGCGAGCCCAGCCCCGCAGCCCAGCAGCCCCACCCGCCCGCCCCGGCCCTGCCCTGCCCTGCCCGTCAGCACCGCCCGCAGTACGGAGTACGGCCCTCCACAAGGATTCACCCGTCTCCCGCCAGGCGGCGCCACTCCTCGGCGTCGCGACGCCGTGCCGTCCGCGACTGCGACGACGCCCCCTCCAGATACCCCGCGCCCGGCGCAGATGGCTGGGGTCTCGACGACCGGGAGCGGAGCAGACAAACAGAAACCTCCTCTGTCCGAGCGCAGCCGGCCGCCGCGGAGACAACAACGCCGGGCCTTTGTGCTCTGCGCTCCCCTCCGCCCTCCGCCTCCTCTCCTCCACCCTCCGCCTCCTCCACTCCGCCTCCTCTCCTCCGCCTCCTCTCCTCCGCCCTCCGCCTCCTCTCCTCCACCCTCCGCCTCCTCTCCTCCGCCCTCCGCCTCCCCTCCGACAGCTTTCGCAACACACAGCACAAGCGCAGCCATTCTTTGGGGGTAGGGCCGGGCGCCGAGCCGAGCCCACACCCTCAATTCTGCACACTTGACTCCAGAATTTTCGCCCAGCAAATCGAAGATGCTTGGTACATGTATCGCCTTAAATACGGGTTTTTGGGCAATACTCGAAGAAAGTACGTGTATGGCGCAATATTTGTAACAAGAAGAATTGACCAGAAACACCAAGTCTGCTTGATCCAAGAACTCAGAATTGCGAGTGCACTGCGTTTTGTGGCACGGCGCTGTCATCCGATGCGTATCGGGGGAGGGGGCAGGAGGGGCTGTGAGGGGGAGGGGGGAGAGACACCCCGGCGCGCGTCCCCTACCGCTTGCAATGTTGCCCTGTCGACCACGTCCGCGATGTATGCAGAAACACCCCGACAGAGCCTTGCCTGATCAACATCATGGGGCAGCTCTCCCCTCCTCTCCGTAGACAGATAATGGTGCAAGACTGGCACTGCCCCCCCCACAATGCCGTAAAGACAGAGGGCCATAGTCCGGGGCGGGCCGGGCCGGGCAGTGCGGCAAAGCGGGCGGTGCCGGGGGAAACAGTGTTGCAGAGTCTCATAAAATGTCCAGCTGGCCCTGACTGGACTGTGTTGGGCCCCCCAGCGTGGTGTGTGTGTGTGTGTGTGTGTGCGTGTGTGTGTGTGTGAGAGAGAGCGTGTCCACCCTAGGGGCCAGGGCCAGGCCCCTGCTGCGATCAACGCAGAGAAGAAAGAATAGTGCGGGAAGACGATTAGAAAAGGAGGTCTCAAAAATGTATGCGAGCGAGGTCCCTAAAAAAAAAGAACATGAGATGCGACACACAAACATGAGCGGTGTTAGCCAGCAATCACTCGAGTGCAGAGGTGAGTCATGTACACAGATGGGAAATGCCGTGTGATTACTTTATGTACATCAGTTTACATGAGAGTTACACAGTAGCCAACCCGAACTGGAAAGGGATGAAGAACAGAAAGTGAAACGCCACGGAACAGTCATTAGACTGGTTACACATCATCATCTCTACAGAGACGATATTATTGCTGAGCATCCCATCCCATCCCAGCGCTGCGTTCGGGTTGCCTACCTCCGAGGAGCCTCGCCTCTCCTTCGCCACCGTACTCACCTCGGGGGCCCACAAGACTGGGCATCCGACTGCGCGTCGGCTTGGCCTCCACGACCTGCTTGCCCTGCTTGCCCATGGCGTGGACGGGCCGGGGCTGCCGGGGGCGGCGCTGCCGGGGGCGGCGCGCGGGATGGGGGCAGGGGCGGGGGCCGTCCTAAGGGGGCGGGCCATGTGTCGGCCAGCGCACCGCCTCACTCCACCTGCAGAAACAGAGAGAAGCCCCGTCAGTCACAGACAAGCCACAGGTGTCGAAGCAGTCGCCACGTAGAGGGTCGTCCCGTCCCGCCCGTCCGTCGGCGTGAGTACATGATTCAGAAGGGGAGGCGGCCATCCCCCACCTCTGTCCGCAGCCTCCACGCCAACCTCCTCACTTCCCGTCAGAACACACACGGGGCCCGATTTTTCGGAATTATGGCGCGAGGAGCATCAAGATGAAACCAACTCAGGTCCCAAATCTGGGGTACGAGGCACAAGTTTCCCCATGACCCAAGATCGGGTGACGGCCCGCGGGCGATGAAGACCTGCTTTTCCAATCCTCAGTCCGCGCGCTCGGTCAGGAATGCACATTTGAGGTGCCTCGGTCCCTCCTCCTCTGCTATATGGCCGCCTGGCTGGGCTCCGAAGCAACAGGTCCTCGGGGATGCTGTGTGGCGGGTGGGGGTGGCGGGGGCGGCGGGGGTGGCGGGGGCGGCGGGGGCGGCACAGCACGCCATGCACTTTTGTTGTGCTCCCACGGCGCCCCCACACCCCACAGCCAGCCACACCGCAGCGGCAGCAGCGGCAGCAGCGGCAGCAGCGGTCACGCGGACGGCCCGGGAACCACACGGCGACAACGCCTCCCGGCCTCCCGCTGCACCGCGGCCGTGGAGATTCATTCCTTCCCACGCTCCGCCGCACTCGGAACCACAGAGCGACGAGCGACGTGAATGAAGGATTGAAATGACTGTCGTATTATATGAGCCAGCTTTGTTGGTCGATTACGCGACTTGAGAAGAGCTGTTTTGAAAATTTCCGTCGAGTTTGCCATAGGGTAGGTGACGGCAAACCCCGATGGAAAAAAGTCACAGCAGAGAGAAAAAAATAAAAATAATTAACACCCTCCAAAACATACAAATTTTCCAAGTTTTGGAGAAAATTTCTACTTTTGAGGTGTACCTGCACGTGACTGTTCTCACCTGCACCTGCGCTCAGACAGGATTTCAGGAATGGGGCCAAGTCGACCTTCACCGATCATTTTTCTCACGGGGAGCGCCGCGATAAACGGAGGAGAGAAAAAAGTTTTTGCAACAAAATGTGTCGTTGATTTTTAGACACGAAGTAAATGGTTCTGAGTGAGAACTAAAACTACGTTGGGGGAACTGTCTGTTAGTTGCACCCGAAAGAAAAGTCAGTTTGCTCTAACGATGAGCGGTTCGCTGCGGGTGCTGAACTACTTTTCTTTCTGCTTTTTGCTCCGCGCCCTGCCACCTCACTCCCTGATTCACACACACACACACACACACACACACACACACACACACACACACACACATGCGCACAGACTCCTTTCGGTAGCAGCACTCAGCGCCTGTCAACTCTCGGGTAGGCCGTCCCGCCGAGCAGCCGTGTCGGGCGCGTTGCCTACCCTATCGGTGCCCCACAATCCTCGTTCTACCACAACCGCGGGGTGGCGAAGGGGAGCAGGGCAAGGTGTGGTTCACGCTTTGGCCGCGGAGATGCCTACACACACACAAGCTCGCTTATACGCGCGCGCGTACACACACACACACACACACACACACACACACACACACACACACACACACACACGGAGGCGTCTGCTGCAAACAACGGAGGGAAAATATTTGGTCGTAGTCCTCACATTCCCGCCATCCCATCCCTCTACTTCTTCCATCAGCTGCCTGCCTGCCTGCCTGCCTGCCCGTCCGCCTGTCTGCTCGCCCGCTTGCCCGCCCGCCCGCCTATGCCCGCCCACCCCGGCCAGCCCGGTGTGGGGTGTTGCCGGTGTTTGCTACAAACACTTTACCTGGCTATTAGGCAGGCAGCCTCGCTGGCAGGCGCTGGCGGGCCTCGCGGGGATGTACACAGGATGTTGGCGATGCTCAACAAGTGTACCGTAATAAGAGAAAATAGCAAGAGGGGCGGCTGCGGCGTTCGGGTAGGCCCATCACATCGTTCTGACAAAACGATCGCCGAGAGGCGCAAAATCACTTATTGGAAAGCGAGGAGACGCTATCAGTTCCAACGCCAAGTACAACTGTTGTACCCCCTCTCCACCTCCTTGTGCACTGTGGAGCACACACCCGCCCCTACACGACGGCGCCGAAACACAATAATCCCCCGTATCGGAAGAAAATGTTTTCGACGCCATCAAAGACTTTGGCCAGATTTATTTATTTACAGCGCCGGCCTCGTCTTTTACGACGTTTGCTTGCCGTGAGTTGTAAAACGCCGCCATCCGCGTAAATGGTGGAGGTGAGAGAGAGGGTGTGAGAGAGGGGTGAAAGGGGAGAGAGGGAGAGGGAGAGGGAGAGGGAGGGAGAGGGAGGGAGGGAGGGAGAGGGAGAGGGAGAGGGAGAGAGAGAGGGAGAGGGAGAGGGAAGAGGGGGAGGAGAGGGAGAGGGAGAGGGAGAGGGAGAGAGGGAGAGGGAGAGAGAGAGAGAGAGAGAGAGAGAGAGAGAGAGAGAGAGAGAGAGAGAGAGAGAGAGAGAGAGAGAGAGAGAGAGAGAGAGAGAGAGAGAGAGAGAGAGAGAGAAAGAGAGAGAGAGAGAGAGAGAGAGAGAGAGAGAGAGAGAGAGAGAGAGAGAGAGAGAGAGAGAGAGAGAGAGAGAGAGAGAGAGAGAGAGAGAAAGACCGGTGACGGAACGCCCGAAGGATGCCCGAACGGTCTGCAAACATGCAGGTCAGTATGCACACACGTGCAGAACCGGCGCGCCGCCACAGGATCGTTAAAAGGGAACGCCGCCGCTGCGCCCTTCCAAAAATACAACAATCCGCTCGGTAAACAAGCACACACGATGGATGGATGGATGGATGGATGGATAGATGGATGGACGGGCAGCATGCACGTTTTCCGCATTTGCATTCCGATTTGGATTTAGCAGGCGCGGCAGCAGTGGGCCGCGCTGGGTGGTGTGGCCCCCAACAACAGAGCGGCGGCGGCGGCGGCGGCGGCGGCGGCGGCGGCAGCGGCGGCGGCGGCGGCGCAGAGGTGAGCCACGGCTGCTAACGAGCTCGCGAGATTCCCGCCACAAAGTGCTTTCGTGACGGTCGAGAAGAGGGGATCCCCTCGAGCATCAGGGGACGTCCACAAACAACGTCACACCGCCCGCGAGAGCGTTTCCGCTCGATACGCACTCAATGACAAGGAACAACTTTTGTTCCCGCGTGAGAGCTATAGGGCCTTGTGTTAACTGGGAACAATTTTGTTGCCTGATCGTCCCTAGATTTATTTGTGCCTCAGCTCACGGACAGAATAATTGTTCATTGACGATAGTTAGAGTGCATTTCACCCGAGCGCGGGGTGTCGATCGACTGGGAAGCGGGTGGTTGACTGTGTTGGCGTTATTATACGTGATGTGTGAACGGCTCCGACTGGAGGCACAGCGCCATCACGGTGAAGCTCTCAGCTGCAGCACGGCTCACAGCTGTACACGCGCACAGTCCCAAACGAGGACGCATGCTCTGCCAAATCAGTGCCAAACGCGGCTAAAGTGAAATCCGTACAATCTGTACAGCAGCTGCGTCACATGTGCGCCGTTCGAAAGGAGGACGCGATGAGCGCCCCCCCCCCCTTCCCTCTCCAAGTTATCTTATAGTGAACGTCCCTCGCCTACACCCCGACAAACGTAGACTTAGACTCATCCCTCCGAAACTATTAGTTACGCTTTTTGCCTACTTAAAGGCGGAAAAGTTATGCCGGTTGCCTACATTTCCGGCGCCCTTCGGGCGCCCCCCCCCCCCTGGATCCGCGCCTGCCCACCCTAATAGTGAAAAGTAGTACACTCCCGTCCAACTCTTCTGCACTGTGATAAGGGACGGTGGTGGTATCTTATCGGAGGCAAAGCGCACCGCGATACGTGGCCACCACGCTAGGGGCTCCGCGCGCCACGCGAGCTCGGCTGCTCCGCTCGATACCGATGCCGACGCCTTCCTGAAAGCGCGGGGCGATACGCCCGACATGCGTCGTCCGTCACCTCCAACAAATCCCAAACGCGTCCAAAAAAAATTAAAGACTCAACTGCGACACACTTCCTTTCGCCCTCCGAAAAATACAAATCAACTTACATAAAAATCATCAAAATTATCAAAATGGCGTTTTTTGTCTTTGGTCCAATCGGCCCTAAAATTCCACTCACGCGCTGCGATCGGTGCACTCTGTTCGCGCGATTCGATGTTTCTCGGATCGATTTACGTTTGATAAGCCAAAACACGAATTATTCAGAAATGGTCCACATTGTCAGCCGCCACGAACCCCAAATTACAGTGACATTCGGCACGCTCCGAGAACCCCCGGGCCAGTCGTCGCGGGATGGGTCTCGATTCCAAAATTGATTCTCGGAATGGTTTGCCGGCGGCGGCGCTGCCCTGGCCACGCCTTCCGTTCTGTCTCCGTCCATCACACGGGTCCCCCGCACTGACCTAGGTCAGTCCTTCGTGCAGGTCACCACTGTGCGTGGTGAGGTCAGACTGCCACAGGTGAAGGGCCCCTGACGATGAGCGTGAACTCTATTCATAAGAGATCACAGCGCTGGATAACAAGGGCTGGCCGGGCTTCTGCAGACACGGCCGGTGCTGATAGGCTCCAGTAATCCCCGTAGGAGGGGAACAAAGGCAGACCAGGCCGCACCGTATAAACCGTAAAGCCTTCAGAGATGGCAAGAGTCGTGAAAACAGCTCCTTCAAGTCCCTTATCATACAAGATTGGGCGATGACGCTGATGACTTTTTCAGTCTGAGTGTGCGAGCCGAGGAATGCGGGCGCCGGGTCTTGCTCCGGGTAGGCAAGCCCGCGTCGCACGCCCGGGTCTGCCTACCTGCTGGGCGCTCTCTCCACGCGCCACTTTTATCGTGCAAACTCCGACGTATACGTGTGTGTGTGTGTGTGGGGGGGGGTAACATTTTCAGGGTTGTTACAAGGTTGGGATTTTCAAATTCCCTGACATTTCCATGACTTTTCCCTGACCAAATTCGAGCTTTTCACTGACATTTTCCCTAAAATGTCCCAGGTTTTGGAAAAAATAAAAAAAAATGTGGCAAACGAAGGAAACACCTTCACGCGGCAGCGCCGGCGCGCGGCGCAGCACGGCTGTAGACGATGCGGGCGATTCCGCTTTTTTTTCTTTTTTTCCCTGACGCGGCGGGCGATTATCCTGACGTTTCCATGATTTCCCTGACAAAAACAAAATTCCCTGACTTGTAACAACCCTGATTTTTATGAATGAAATACGACACGAGACAGCATACAAACACACACACACACACACACACACACACACACACTGGCGTGAATAATTTGGAACTAGTTGGACTAGTCGGAACATTTTGGTGTGCACAGCCACGGCAGGCAGCAGCGCAGAGGATTCACAGAACAGCAGGGATCGGTCCGTTTCGCCGGGATCGCTTTCTTTGTGGCCGACGACTACAAACGGCGGGCGACGCCTCCGCGTTGCGCATCAGAGCGCGCCGGAAGCCGTCGGGCGCCAAGGACGTCCCGAGAACGTCCCGAGGACACGGCCAGGACCAAGACACCGAGCGGCCAAGGCACCGGTCCAGTGAGGGCACGCTCACCACTTCGGCAGCCCTGCACATCAGACCCATCCCCTTAATGCGGTAAAATTTGCTAATCATCGCCTATTCTTTATTTCCAGGCAGCTCAGCACTTCGCACTGGGGGTCGCTGCACCCGACGGCGGCAGAGTCCATATCGGAGACGTGCGGCGTTTGTCGAGGAGGCGCGACAGCCAGCGACAGCCAGCGACAGCCCGGGGCACAATTAGCAGCAGGTTAGGCCGCGCCCAGGCTTCGGTCAGCGCTGGCCGTGGGCGTGTCCGCGGCAGGCGCGTCATATCCCGGCCCGGAGCCACATCCGCGGCCAGCCCCGGTGCAGCCGCACCCAGCCGGTGCAGCTGCACTCAGCTGCAGCCTCCAAGCAGTCGCCCGGCCCCGTCCGGCCGCCACTCTAGCTGCCACACAGGCGACATTCGAGTACCACAATCCATCTTGGGACGATCGGTCACGGCACTCTGCGTCACACAGCCGCAAACCTCCGCCTGCCGCTGCGGACCTGGGCCCGCCGCACATAACGCACGCACGCACAATGGTGGCGAGCTTCCAATCCTCTCTAGCGAGGGCCGGCCTAGACCACTAAAGCATGAGCGCAGTGCGTCGCAAAGTGAAAACAGCGGCCCGGCGCGTTTAACTCCCACGACGCCCGCGCCCCAGCGGCACTCGGCCCTCGGCGGTGCGGCCCGGGGCCCGGGCCCTCTGGCCTGGCCGCACCCTGACGACTCTGCTGAGGCGCCGGCACGGCCCTGCCCTGCCCCGGCACACCACTCCCCCAGTCCGAGTCTGGCCCGTTTTATTTTTAAAACACTAATCATACAATCATACACCAAGCAACAATTTCTCCCTCTTTCTTTATTCGAACACGGCGCCCGTGGGTGCTCCGAAAAACAAAGAATCGGATGGATTCTTTGCCTCGCAACCTCAATTCTATACTCGACTCCGCATAATTTTTTGCCAAGCAAATCGACGTTGATGGGTACAAGTATTGCATTAAATACGGATTTCGACAATACTTGGCTCAAGTGTCGCCAAGAACGTATGTATTTCGCGCGATACTCAACAAGGAGAATTGACAAGAAACGCAAAAATCTGCTTGATCAAATAATTTAGAATTGAGAGTGCGGATTCGAGGCCAGTTTTCCGGGGGGTGCCCGCGGAGGGGCTGGTCCCAACACCACGCTCCCATGTTTAGCCACTTTCTTCGCTGCACAACTCGCCCATGGAACACCGGCTATTTCCTAACGAACTCCATCCCCGACCACCATCATTCCGTCCACTCCTTCCTCCTCCCCCAGCAGCAGCAGCAGCAGCAGCAGCAGCAGCAGCAGCAGCAGCAGCAGCAGCAGCAGCAGCAGCAGCAGCAGATGCACTTGCAATAATACCGCAAGCGCAAGGACAAGGCCGCACTCACCCTCGCCTGACCGTTTCGTACCCCCTCCCCTCCCCGCTGCCCCCTCCCCGCCGCGCACGTGTCTGCGAGTGTGATCTCACGGGGCATGACGTCACCGGCCGGCTTATGTCACTCACTGCGCTGATGTACGCACCAACAAGCAACACGACATGAAATGTCAGCCCATGTACTTCGCATCGACTCCCGCCGCGCCCATTCAATTTCTCTAGGGACATTGCAACACACGTACACACACAGATTGTCTATTTCGGGCGCACACGGACACACGGGCTCGGCCCCGCAGTGTTTGCCGCGTGCCAGCCGGGTCAGACCAGCGCCGCCACGGCCAGCAGCGGGGACCAGCGGGGACCGGCGGGGACCACAGGGGGCGGGGAAGCTACAGATTTACGCGCAGAGATTTACCCACAATGACCACCGCCCAAATTTTAAGCTGTTTTGAAAACGTGCAAATTACATTAAATGTTTGAGAGGTGCGTTAGGCTCAGCTGACAGATAATGCGGAAGATGTAAGTTCGGGGTGGTTTCGATGAGGCCTGGGCGAACACAAACTTTCTCATTCCCCTCGGACTCAGTCAGGTCCAGGCGCGGCGCCGCCTCCGAGCACCGTACGGCAGGCGGGCGTCGCCCATGTGAGCGTCAAGAGTGCAGTCTATGTGGCGGGAATTACGGTGCGCGGAGGTCAGCCGAACGCTATGGCCATGACCGTCACCCGACGTAAGTTAAGACCGGCCGCGGATGGGGCGAGAGCGAGAGAGAGAGAGAGAGAGAGAGAGAGAGAGAGAGAGAGAGAGAGAGAGAGAGAGAGAGAGAGAGAGAGAGAGAGAGAGAGAGAGAGAGAGAGAGAGAGAGGGAGAGAGAGAAGGAGACAGACAGACAGACAGAGGAGAGCACCGGGATGTCCGCCGGGCACGCGGCTTCATGGCGCGCCCCAGCCCAGTCCAAGGCCGTTCTTGCGGTGGGCTGTGCACTGCATCTGCAACTGCGACGCACACGGCGGCGCGCGCCTGCAAGTGCCGGGGTAGGCCAGCCCGCACGACACGCGTGCATTGCGGGAGTCGATGTTGCCTACCCACCAGGCGCCATGTGCAGCAACCGGACTTGACAAGAAATCAGGTTCGCTGCCCACGTTGGACAGCATCGCGGGCGCACTTCGTGGCCGATCCCCTAAGGTTTGCTCTGTCAAGTTGTCGCGGCGCCCAAGCGGCTCCACCCCGCTCCCCTTCCACTCATACCTGCTCGTGTCGCACCGTAACGACTGGGCGCCGTGAGGGCACAGTAATTATCAACCCATATCGATTCGGGCGCGGGGCCTGCGGGGTACGCGGGGCAGCAGCAGCAGGCCGAGGCGCCGTGCATGCGGCAGAAGGTCATGAGCGGGGCCCGGGCTACCCGGGTCGTCACTGCCGGCCACGCCACACGTGCCGGCCACGCACCGCCACGCACGGCCACGCAGGGCGCCGTGACGCACCGCGGGTACGTGTGCACCGCCGCTCGGGCCGCCGCCTGCGTGCCAAAGCACCGCCCCGCCCCCCTCCACGGACCGGCCGAACGAAAACAAACCTCCGGATGTTGGGCTATACGGGCACGCCCAGGCTAGAGCTCCGGCCAGAGCCCAGCTCAGCCCAGCCCAGCCCAGAGTCCTGTCCTATGACCAGCGCTGCGCACAAAGGCGGCACTATGACAGCCGGGCTCGTGCTCCGTTCCGCTCATACGAGTGCGGCAAGAGCGTTACTTCGCACGATCGACGGCCGTTGCCAACGCTGCAGCAGGCGTATCCAGTTAAGTCGGGCCTAAGGCACGCGCGCCGCCGCCGCCACCAGGAAGGGGAGGACGACGGCGAGGTCAGGAGGAGCGCGTCAAGCGTATTGCCGTGCCGTGCGCGGCCGGGTGCCCTCAGCGGCTAAGAATACCACGCGCGCCGACGACTCCCGCACGCCGTCCAACACCACGACGAGGATCGTTGGCGACCCCGGAGAGCGGCGCGGGGACCACTTGTTGGCCGGGGGCTGCGGGGGCTGCGGGGCCCCACCGGGTCACAGGCAGGCATTGTTCCACCAAACTTCCAACCCCATCAGCTCAGCTCAGATTGGCACGCCCGATGCCGCGGGCCGCGCGCCGGCCTGCCCAGCTGTGACGACATCGCACGGCTGCTGCCGCTGCTGCCGCTGCTGCCGCTGCTGCCGCTGCTGCCGCTGCTGCCGCTGCTGCCGCTGCTGCCGCTGCTGCCGCTGCTGCCGCTGCTGCCGCTGCTGCCGCTGCTGCCGCTGCTGCCGCTGCTGCCGCTGCTGCCGCTGCTGCCGCTGCTGCCGCTGCTGCCGCTGCTGCCGCTGCTGCGGACGGACGCACGCCGCATGACGGGGCATGACTCGCGGCGAACTCTCCGCCTCGGCAAATAACCTCCTCGGCAGGCACGGACTGGGGGGTCAGGGGCCTACCCGGGGAATGACTAGAAGGGGCCCCACATTGCCTACCTTTCAGGGGCAACACGGCATAAAAATGCCCTAGTAATTGGAACCTAGGCAGAAAATTAAAGAAAATGCGCTGTATTTAACATTTTGATTCCCAGAATTGTACTGGGAAGTATTACTCGCGCGGTGTTGATATGTCATTCGGCTATGAGTGTTACAAGTCCGTTTAAGTTGCCTCCTAAGGTCGTGGCAGAAAAGTGAAACATTTAAGGTAGTCGTTTGATATTTGTATGTTTTCCGTGATATGAGAGTATTTGACACTAGCAACACTGTGAGTCCTCGATCGTTTAGCTAGCCAGTAGCTGTCGAATAGGTATAGCTAGCTAGTCGTCCTCTACCCCCTATGCAGTTAGAATAGAAGCGATCTCGTGCATTTCCTGTGCCTCGTCTCCACTTTATAGTCCATCTCTGTGTAAGTCACTCATTCAGTTACATCTTAACTCGGCGTGCTCCAGGGGGGCCTCCGGCTCTCTTCGGGGGCCTCCAAAGATACCTTTTCCTCTGGGGCCTCCCCGGAGTTCCCCGGATAGCCCGGACGGGCCAGTCCGTGCCGCCGTGCCTGCTCCTCGGGATGTATAGTGATGCGTCTCTCTGCTCCCCGCGCTCGATTGGGGGTACTGAGTGTCAGGGCCGTCAGGGCCATATCGCCAGTGGTCAGACACGGGCACAGCCGGCACAGCCGGCACAGCCGGCACAGCGCACAGAGGCGGGCGCCACGTGCTGGGGCCCGCGGCGGGACACAGCTGGACACAATGCGCTTGTCCAGCCCGACGGTCACTACGGAGGAAAATCTAACAGGCCTCAATTTTTGGACTTTCTGGACGTCCCGCAGTCCAAAAATAGGTAGGCGATTTCCGCCCTGGAACATTTCTGTTTCTACGGACCAGAAGTGACCCTAACCACTTTCGACCCCCGGAAATAAACCACAGCTCGCGGGAAGTCACGGCCACAAAGCCCCCCCCCCCCCCCGCCTCCCCTCCCCGGGCGAAGGGCTGTGACCTGTGAGATGTGTGCGAGCCTCAAGTCGTGCGTGCTCACAGTCCGCCGCGGGTTCTGTGCTGACCGGCACGGCCCGGCCCCCGGCCCCGCCCCCGCCCCCGGCCCCGCCCCCGGCCCCCGGCCCCCAGCCGCCCCCGAGTCGTATCCTGTGCCCGGGAGGAGGGGGCGGGAGTTTCAGACTAGCAGAATACGGTGAACGGACTACAACCGACCGCACTGACGCTCAGACGATCCCCACCGACGACCCCTGTCGACGACCTCTCTGTCCACGACCCCCGTCGACGACCCCCATCGACAGCCCCCGTCCATGACATTAACGGAGGGGTGCCCGCCGCGTTGGCCAGGTCGTAAACCCCTGGGGGCGGGGCGGCGATGGCGCCGCAGCACTCCCGCCCCGCCCCGCCCCGCCCCGCCCCGCCCTGCCGAGGTACGCCCGCGTGGCCGGCGGCGCGGCGGCGGGTCCGAATGCGGTGCGGCGCCGCCGCCGTTCTTCCTTCCCGTTTCGGCCCTCAAGGTCACCTTCTCCTCCCGCTCCTCCTGCTCCCTCCCCAGGCGAGGCCCATCTCGTTTTCGTCATTTTCTCGCTTTGTTTCCTTCCTTTTCTCGCCTCCGATCGCGCGCACAAACGTACCATGTCGCGCCGGCAACCGCGTTTTATGGGAGCGTGGAGGAGCGGAGCTGAGCGCGGCGTAGCGACTCGACTCCACGACCGGAATGTGGCCGGCTTTACAGGTTTATAGAGTGGCGCTGCGGCAGCCACGAGCCTCTCCTAGCCAGGCGAGCGGGCTTTTTCCGGAGTTGTCGAAATGGCGATGACGGATGTGTGTGTGTGTGTGTGTGTGTGTGTGTGTGTGTGTGTCTGTGTGTGTGTGTCTGTGTGTGTGTGTGTCTGTGTGTGTGTGTCTGTGTGTGTGTGTGTGTGTGTGTGTGTGAGTCTGTGAACGAAAGGCTACGGGGGAGGGACAAGGAGAGGGAGAGACCGTGTGCCATTTCCCACTAGCATCACCACCGCCACTACCACCGCCACTACCACCGCCGCGCCGTCGTCGACCAGGAATGCCCGGTGGAAACGCGTTACCTGATATGACAGGCCCACCACCGCACTGCCTCGGGCCCTGCGGTGCGGCGGCAGCGGCGGCAGCGGCGGCAGAGGCCGACAGACAGATACATCGAGACGGGACGGGACGCCGCAACGCCAACGAGTTGGAGTGAGAGAGCAGCTCTGTCGTGTTTTGGGGGAGCGAGCAGGGCGCCAAGTTACATCCTCCGAAAATTATATAACTTTAAATAAAAATCGCGGGAGAAAGGGGCGGGGGCAGGGGCGATTTCACATCCCTTGTCGAACAAAGAATCGCGCTAACAAGACAGACGCCGCGGTTGGATGCCGCGGGTGCGTCTGCGGGGACCCAGCCGGCCCGGGAGGGGAGGGGAGGGGGACTTGGCTTTGGCGACGGCGTCCGTCCGCCGCGGTCGGCGCTGACGGCATCGGTCACTTTCGGCACGGCGGGGACGGACTTCTTATGGAGAAGCACGCGGGGCGGCGCACTCGTGGGGCGCACGGCGCACGGCGCGCACCTAGAGGCGCCAAGGACCAGAAATACACACGGCGGCGCGGTGCAGCTCGGGCCCGGTGAGCACCGGCCGCCATCGGCCAGCGCGACATATAAGTGGGCGTTCGTCATGCGCGCGTCGCCCGGCTATTACCCGAACACACGATAGGTCAGCGTCCACGGCGGGGCGGGGCGGGCCGACGGTCACGTGACAGGTGACGTCACACACGCCGTCACAGACGGTCACGAGGTCGCCGTCGTCACGCCATGGCTTCCAACACGCCCCGCTTTCCCGCTCCCAGATTTCCGTGGCGGCCGCGGCCGCTGGCGCACCTCCCTTCCCTCCGGTCCCGGCCGCGCATTATCGGCACAAATTCGGCCCATTTCTTGTTGTTATCGCAAAATTCGTGTACGTGCGCCGCCGTTCCATAAGGGAGGGCCGCGCGATGTCCCAACGCGTGCGATAGACCCGGCCGTGCGATAGACTGGGCCGGACAATAGATGGGGTAGGATAGGTCGCGGATAGAAAGCCAGCGCGCGGGCTCACGGCGAGCAGCGACCCGCTCTAAAATTAGACCCGTATACAAAACCCGGCCGGATCGTGTGTCTCTGCTCTGCCAAGGTCCATCAACGTCAACCCTGTTATAAGATATATTTCTTCTAAATTGTCGAAATTGTTTGGGATTTTCCGTGCCCGAAATGAAAAGAGAAATGTAGTTACGATTTATTTACTATTGCTATGTACGCAGCAGTCGTGGCGGCAGTTTCGGCTATGCCGCAACGCAGTGTGATTCACGTAACAACTCCAAGGCGGTGGCGACAGCAGGCGGCCACTGGCGGCTGAGCTGGAGGACCAAGACGTGTCCCGGATCAGGTACTTGGGGTCGGCTGGAGAGGGGCGCCGCCAGCGCCGCCAGCGCCGTGTCCTGGTTACGGTTACGCAGAGGCAGCCAACGCCCCGCCCCGCCCCGCCCCGCCACGGCCAAGGGCGGACACCGGGCAGGCGACCTACATCACGTCACACATCGAGTCCCACGCACACAGAGGAGGGCCTCGACAGCTGCCGCAGCTCCACACGGGAACACCACCGCATCACATTAGAACACTCCAGCCGCGGATTCACGGCCACAACAACCGGTCACGTGGTCACGAGGTCAGCGAAACACAGCGTAAACAAAATTTCCCCGGCAGCGCGAAAATGTGTTTGCAACGTTTTTAAAAAAGGACTCCGAGGTATCCGCGTGTCGTACTGCGTGCCGTGGACGAGGACGGGCCCAGGAGCGGCTGCAACCGGCTGCAACTTCAGTATTCTTGGTACGCCCTCGAGGGCTCAAAAAGGTTAAAAAAAGGTTCAAATTCTTCTCAAATTGCAGCATGTGTATTCCGAAGAATTTTGCCAAGTATTCCCGAAGTATTCTCTAGAGAAAATATTCTTGGTGCGGGAAATTTACGAGTTGCAAGACCCTGGGTGTCCAGTGCAATGCACCGGGCCGAGCGTATGTCGCCTGCGGGTGCCAGGGTAGGCCAGCCCGCACGACCCGCGTGCATTGCACACGTCGTAAGTTGCCTACCCCAGCAGGCATCATATCGTGGGGTCGAGCGACCACCTCCACCTGGCCCAGCTGATTGGACCCTGATATCGAATCCAGTAAGAGCCGATGGCACCCGAAGGTTCACCCGAAGGTTCGCCGTGAGGCTTCGCTGCTGCTGCCACCGCCGGAGAGGCACTGGCAGGCTTCAAATCCCAAACCACCGACCAACTTTGCTTGGCACAGGGGAGAAAGAGGGTGGTGCATGACTGCGCTCGCTGCGCCGTCATGGCATGCCATGGCGTGGCGTACGTAGGGCAGGGTGCGGGCAGGGTGCGGGCAGGGTGCGGGCAGGGTGCGGGCAGGGTGCGGGCAGGGTGCGGGCAGGGTGCGGGCCGGTGCGGGGCCGAAGACCGGCTAGGGGTGTCTGGGCCTGGCGCGGCCGCCCAGCCCACTGCGCTAGGGGGCAGCCGGGGGCAGCCGGGGGCAGCGGAGGGCAATAGCCTCGGTCCCGTATCGGCGCACCCACGCCCAGCCCAGCCCCAGGCCAGGCCCCAGGCCGGGCCCCAAGGCACACGCACTGGGTGAGGGCTCGGGACATCCTCCAGGTGCCCTTTTAGGATTCACACAATTTCTTCCGCACAGCACTTTTGGTGATTTTTCTCATGAGTGAGCCAGACAATTTTTTAAAGACTTCATCGGGTGCCCCAACATGTATCAAAATACTTTTTATAGTATATCCAGAGATATGTCCACAGTGTCAAAAATTTTCATCCAAAATTTTGCGGAAAATCCGCAGTAGTTTAGTAAAGTGCAATATGCCACTGACGACACATTTTCCGAAAACAGTCGGGCCGGAACTTTCTTAACTTTTAGAGGAATTTTCTCACAGTGCTGGAAGAACAATCGTTGAAATTAACGTCTCCACTTCAATTTGAATGACGTGGCTGAGTGGCCGGGGCTGCAGTGGCAGTGCTCGCCGTCGTCATACACGGACACGGACACACGCCGTGAGGAAAGCGGACAGTAAGCAAAGGATCCAGAACATATCGAAGCTGTGGTGAACCGCAGCACCGGGAAGGACAGGACGGCGCGGCGCAGCACAGCCCGGCCGGTGAGGACGACCCCACGACCCGGGCCGGCCTCCGGGCTGGGCGCGCGCACATTAAGGATTCAACGTACACGTGCGGCCGCCCGCGGCATCACCAGCCGTCGCCATGCATCGCCAGGCCGGCGACAAACACCGCCGAAAACACCCGAATCGTTACAAAACAGTGGCCGGCAGTGGTCTGACCCGGGGGTGTTTGGGAGTGTCCGGGTGCCTATGGGGGTGCCCGGAGGTGCCCAAGGGCTGTTTTTGCTGTTGTGGTATCGATCCATTGCATCCCTGCGGCCAATCCCAGGGCCGCGGGCGGCGCCGAGGGCCGGCCGGGCGATCACTAGCCAGAGACAGCGTATTGGGGGCGCACAGACAGAGTGTTCAGACCACCACGCCAATAAAACAGTCGAGCTGACCGCAGCCGCGGAGGAGCGCCGTGCGATCGCTGGGTAGGCAGCCCGCGTGCACTGCCGGTGGGCGGGCTGCCTATCCGGCGCGCCCAGCCCCCGTCGGCCCGCCGGCCCCGGCCGCTGCCCAGGACTCCGCCGCTCCGCTCCCAGAATAGTATCTGATCCACCGACGAAAAGCGGGCCGAGACATCCTTGATACCGCCCGCGTGTCCCTGTTTCTACGGCTTTGGGCTGCCGCCGGCGTGCGGGGGAGGAGGAGGAGGAGGAGGAGGAGGAGGAGGGGGGGGGGGTGCCTCTCGCCGGCCGAACGGGATCCCGTCCCGGTCCCCACGCCGGCTGCAGCGGCGAGTGCAGTCGCACCAGAGTGCGTCCGAGCCGAGCGCCGAGATCGAGCCAGGCCGGGGCCGGGCGGTGAGAGGCCGCAAGCCGAGCCGAGCCGGGCCCAGCCCAGCCAGCCGGGGCCGGCAGCGGCATGGCCGTGGTATGGCCGGGGCACAACGGCCCGTTAGCCGCCGCGTCGTCGACTAGCTTCCAGGCACACCGGGCACCACGGGCACCACGACAAACCCGAGGCACACCTCTCGCTGCTGCCTGGTTTAGATCCATAACCCAAAATACGTCTCAATCTCTGCGGAAAACCCTCACGTCCCTGACAAGTTTTAAAAAATAAAAATTATTGGGGCGCCTAGCTTTTGATTTTCGCACTCCCGCGCGCGTTCTTGCCTTTGATTTCATTTTGAGATAATTAAAATAAACTAGTCCGGTACAAGCGGTATCACCTGTTCCCGGTGGAGCCCTTTGCTGCGGCGGCCCCGCCCCCCATTACGTCATGGAACGCGGCGAGGGCGCCTTCACCTCCGTTTGAAACACGCACCGGCGGCACTCTGATTACCGACGCCCTTCGCGTCCTCGGGGACCGGCAGGGTGCCCTGCAGCACCACGCCAAGCCAGCGTTAAACAGCGAGTGAATCACGCAGAAAAATTCTGAGTTGTCACGACGAATTTTTCCGTTTATTTTGGGATGAGCAACATATTTAGTGGTGAGGAGAACTAAGATTTCGCTGGGTCAACAAAAAGTTAAACAATTAACTTTTTGCTAGCGCAACTGACTTTAAGTTGCCCCAACCGAATCTAAGTTCTCACAACTAAATTTGTTGCTTGTACCAAAGTCAACGAAAATGAAAATTTGTTGCGACAACTAATAATTGTTCTGCGTGATACAAACCCACCCTTGGACCGCGCGCGTCCGCGCTGTGACTCAGCCACTCGCGCACCCGGAGGCCGGCCGCCTGTACCACGTGCCCGCACGGCACCACAACACATGGGCGGCGGCGGTGCGGAATAGCAACGAGCCGGGCGGGGTAGCTGAACCCGCGACCGATATAAGTAGTGACCGACATACATAAGTGGGCCCCCGGCTTGCATTTTCATTTTCTCCTCGTGCAGCACTGACCCCGCTCCGCGCAAAGGGCAGGCCGGCCGGGCCGGGGCCGGGAGTCAGCGCACCGCCACCCCGCGCCCCCGCCGCTGGCCCGACCTGCGCCCGCCCCTTGTCGGTTTCACCCTCACACCGAGGGGGGAGCGAGCCGGGTAAGCGAGGCTTGAGGGCGGCTTGAGAGAGAGAGAGAGAGAGAGAGAGAGAGAGAGAGAGAGAGAGAGAGAGAGAGAGAGAGAGAGAGAGAGAGAGAGAGAGAGAGAGAGAGAGAGAGAGAGAGAGGGAGTTGGAGTGGGAGTGGGAGTAGGAAGGGGAGGGTTCGTCGTAAACTTGACAACGCTGCAACTTTAAACCGAGTTCCGACATCGAGCGTTGCATGGCGGAAAGGTGCCTGCTGCTGCCAGCTGCTGCTGCGCTCTGCGAGCGCTCGAGGGCACGCTCCAAGCGGCCGGGGACGGGGACGGGTCTGGAGACGGGACGGATCTTCGTTACGTACTCGTTTGATGGCTCGCCAACTTGACAGAACAAAAAAAAAAAACAACAAAAAAACACACACACAAAAAAACAGAAGCTGGTGCAGGCTCGGCACAGGGTGCATGTCGAAAGAGTGCCTACACCGCCAACGGCGGTGAAAACCAAATTTGTGGGAACACTCTGGACAAGTGGCTCGATTTCTGCACGACACGGGCGTGTGTGTGAGTACATGACGACCAGTACTATGCCTCTCTGCCGTAAGTCCACACGGGGCTGGTCGATGTGAATACGGCGGAGCACCTAGTGGCGCTGCTCCTCATTCAGGTTCGCAAAGTGGAGCGCACACACACATCACACACCACTCACAAGACCATAAGCCGCGACCGGAGGTCTATTCAGCAGCCATCACCACCAAAGTCGATTGGGGAAAAGAGGGTGTAAAAGGTGGGGCACAACTGCCGTGTGCGAACAGGTGGGAGGGGGCCGGGGCTCCAGTCTGTCGGCAAGGCACCCAGCAAGGCGCCCGGCCCGTGCAGCCGGGCGAGTCGGCTTTGTCGCACGATTTGCACCACGACTCCAGGGGCGTAGCCAGACTTGGATCTCGGAGCGTAGTATGCCGCGCTAATTGTCTAACATTGTGGTCGTTGTTATGCGGGTTGCCTATCCCGGACGCCGGTATGGGTGGCGGGTGCTCCAAATTCGTTTGCCGACCACAGCCAGCGCGGCCGGCCTCATACTTTCGGAGGGCATTTTTCGGAGGCTTTTCTTTTACAGTGGTTTCTTTTTTCCTCTGCCAATAAAATCTGCTAAACCTCTAGCGAGAGTTAGAGCAAGCTAATTCTGAAGCATCATCTGCTCAAGTTTGGCTCTTTACAAAACGCTAGTTTCCACAGTGTGCGGGTTTCACCCGGAGCACGCACCATTACGCACACGGCACTGCCCCCCCCCCCCCTCGCGCCCTGGTGCCGCTCCTGGAATCGATGTGCGGCCCGTACCGTGCCGTGCCGTGCCGTGCGCCACGGCGTCCACTCCGAAGGAGGCGACGATATTCCGGCCGTGACAGCGCGATTGCCATGGCGATAAGCCGAGGTGGCAGACCGCCGCGGCGACAAATAAGGGAATAGCGGGTCGAAACCGTCGAAACGCGGCGCTGCTACGACGCAGTGTCGGCCAGTGGACACCGGGGGACACCGGCGGACCACAGCGGACACCGGCGGACACCAGCGGACACCAGCGGACACCAGTGGACACCAGTGGACACCAGCGGACAACAGCGGACACCAGCGGACACCAGCGGACACCAGCGGACACCAGCGGACAACAGCGGACACCAGCGGACACCAGCGGACAACAGCGGACACCGGCCACCGGCGAGACGTTCCCCTTCGGCCGGCATTGGGAAAAGCAGAGAGACAGGACCGAAATGAAAAGGCGGACATCCGGGTGGGTCCCTGAGGGTCCGGGGTCCCTGGGGTCCGCACGGTCGGCCGGGCTGGGCTGCACGGGGGCACGCGAAGGGCACATTAGAAGTGCGGACAGCGGGGCGCTGCAGGCGCTGCACAGACATGCCGTGCAGCATTTAGACGGACCAACAGTTTTCAATACTACATAGGTGGCAACAAAGTGGCATATGAATAGCTAATGGAGAAGGGACCGGTGAATGGGCCCCTCGTACAATGCGCCCCCCCCCTCCCCACCTCCCCCTCTCCTCCATCTCTGCCTCCCCCTCCTCTGACCCTTCTTCGCTCCGCACAGCGCACATGCACTTTTGGGCTTTCCGCTCCGGCGCAGGCCTGCTAAGAGACGGACTACCCCGAGCCCCAGAGGGCGGTTTTTGGTCCCGACTCGAGGGTCGCTGCGGTTCTGCTTTCGCTCATCAGTCCAGACCGGGGGATCCGAGGCGAGGGCGCCACACAACAACTCGAGACAACCAAAGACACTCATATCGATCAAAAATGGAAGTAGGTTTGAGCTACATTCTAGGGCGAAACAGCGGCCGTAAAACGGCATTAAATAGACTTAAATCAGTTGCAGCAATAATGGATCACAATCAGTGTACAGTTTGGGGCAGAGTAGTTGTGGAGCCCTTGGTCCGCAGTGATGTCGTTTCGGCAGTAGCGGTAGAGCACCAGAGTGCCCCCCCCCCTCTCCTTCGAATCCCTCGCGGCCCATGTATTTTTCAAGACCGGCAACCCGGGCCCCGTCGCGCACCGCTAGATCGAACCAAACCAACGAGCCAATCGATGTGATGAGCCTTTCGGCCTGTCGGAGGTTAGGCACAGATATGCGCGGCGCGCGGCGGGTGGATGACGACGGGGGAGTCCCGGGCACCGCAGCCGGCCACCGCCCCGTCAGCGACAGACACTCCAGGGTGTCCACAAGAGTCCACGCTGCCGACACGCACCGCCCCCAGCAGAGTGGACGACAACAAACTCGCGTCACGTGACGGACTTCAAGGTCAGAGATCAGCGCAAGGTCATTAGTGAGCTGCAAGTGAGCAGTGAGCCGTCGACAGCCGCGGCAGCACGCTGGACTCTCAGGACCCGAACGTTTCAATAATTAATCATTTTTTGCCGTCATGTATAATTCAGGCTGAACGGACGTGGTCACAATTTTTTTCCTCCGCTATTCAAGCACCATGTTCCTGAAACCATGCATTGCAAAAACAGTGGTAGTCCTCTTTTAAACACGGCTCTGACACTAGTTTTCCAACGGGTTTTGTTTGCGCAATAACAATTCCGTGGTAACACACGCACCGGACTGCGCGCTCGGGCCGGGCTGATGAGTGAAGGGTGGCACAGAGAGAAAGTCTGTCGGAGACGGACGGCGGCAGCGCCGGTCTCGAGCACCCCACCCGAGGCGCCTGGCGGGTAGGCAGCCCGGACTCCTGCAATGCACGCGTGCACTGCGGGCTGGCCTACCTGGCAGCTCACAGGCGCTTCAGCCCTCTGCACTTTCTGCGTCCGACAGCCCCGGGCGAGAGAGAGAGAGAGAGAGAGAGAGAGAGAGAGAGAGAGAGAGAGAGAGAGAGAGAGAGAGAGAGAGAGAGAGAGAGAGAGAGAGAGGGGGGCTTTGGCAGCGGGCAGTCAGCTCTCGTGCAGAGCAGAGAGAATTGAGCTGGTGCGTCTAGCAAATGGCGATCACGGCATGTTGGGGGCGAGACAGCCAGCAGAGACGCTCTGTACACGGCGATCCCACGAGGGCTCCTTTAGCCCTGTCCACACACACACACACACACACACACACACGCACGCAAACTTGGAGAGACCGTGACCGTGCCAACCTGTTATCATGTCAGGAGAAAGGTCGCCTTCTGCCGCGCGGTCACCCGCACAAAGGCCCTGGCCCCCCGCGCGCGCCAAGGCTGGGCCAAAACAGGGGCGAGCGGAGCAGTTGGGAGGCCCCGGCCGAGTCCAGCGCGTCAAAGAATGCAAGCAAACGAGTTAGGCAGGCGATTGGGGTCCGCGAGCGGCGCGGCGCGGCAAGGCCGGCCAGTCGAGAGCGCGCTCTTGGCGCTGGCCAGAGCAACATTGAGAGGCCGGGCGGTAATCAGGGAAGGCGGCTGGCGGGGGGCGCCGCACGATAAATTTTCGATCGCGCAGAGGTTGGCGAGCCAGGAAGGCGATGCGCGCGATAACACGGACAGAGGGGCCGATACCGGCAGGGGGCGGGTAGGACACCGTGAGGGAGAGGGACGGAGGGAGGATGGGAGGGAGGGAGGGGGAGGGAACTTTCCATAGCGGCCGCACGCAAAAATCAAATCATCAAATCATCGGTCCCACGATATTGTCACAAGAGCAAATGCGGGCACCAATAGCGCCTGCTGGGTAGGCAGCCACAATTCCTCCATGCACGCGTGCCGTGCGGGCTGGCCTACCCTGGCGGTCGCAGGCGCTCAGCGCGTCGTCGCCGTTTGACATTCCAGGTTCGATAGGGTATTCCACTAAGCTTTATACTTTGTGGAACACGCGGGCTGGCCACGGTGCTCTCAGGCAAACCCGTAAAATCTATCAACACGGGCCTGATTATTTTCTTCATTCTGAACTATTTTCCTTGTCCGCTGGCCCGCGGACCCATGACGGAGCAGCAGAAGGATAAAAATAAACGAGACGAGATTGATACAAAAAGTGACACAGCCGCGAGGGAAATCCGCCGATAGCATCGCGATGACGCCGCAGTGGCCGGAAGGTGGCCCGGGTACCCGGGTACCCGTCCAGGCCCGGCACGAGAGGCTGGGCCGGCGGTCGGTCGAAGCGGGCGAAAAAATAACAATAATAAAAAGAAGCAAACAGGATACACGGCGGAGGGAAAGGAAGAGACCCCTTACTCTCAGGGGGCACGGCGGGACTAAACTGGCCGCGCCAAGAGCCGCGGGAAAAGAAACAATTATGCGAATGGCAATAGTCGACAGCGTGCGTGTAGCGGACGCCTAGCCGTCCGGATCGGGTGGAGAGCCCCTTGCAGGAGCCCCTGGAGGGCCCCGCGTCGCTCCGGCGCCCGTCGGTTTGGCGTCAGCCTGCCGCACGATCGAGTAGCGCGCCTTTGTCTCCCGCACCGCAGTGGGCCAGGCCAGAGCCCATGACGTCACGGTGCCAAATCTGGGAACCGGTCATGAGTCCGGCTGGCTAACCCAGTGCCGCAGCTGCCGCAGCTGCCCGTGAGGTCGAGCGGACGCGGAGGCCATGAGACAGCGCCCGGCCAGGCCGGCAGGGCTCCTCAACATCCAGGGGGACTTCGAGGGGGGAAACCACTGCGGTATTCAACACTCGGTAATCACTGGTAATCACATCGTGACACCCACATTTTTCGATGAATTTGTTTGTGTTTCACGTTTTCCCAAGAGCGAATGATCACCGACGGGCTCCTGCAGCCCCCTAAAAATCAACAGATAACAGATATCTGTAAAAGTTTTGCTGGTAATCAATGGTGACCGGTAATCATGTGTACACCTCGCAGGGAGTCCACAGGGAGTGCACAAGGAGTCCGTAGGGAGTCCATAGGGAGTCCACGGGGAGTCCACACGTAGACCGCGGGAGGTCTCCGTCATACTCGCGCGCGCGCGCTGACGCACAGTCGGCGATAAGGACGCAGGCGGGTCGGGTGCGCCGGGCTCGGCCGGGCTAGGCCTGGACGCGGACCCTGCCCATTCCGACCCAGTCACTTTCCGCGATTCATATCCCCGGTCGCGCGGTGCATACGCGCCACGCTCCAGCCACGCGCCACGCTCCTGGCACGCGCCCCCACGCCATACAGCAGGTTGCGTACCTCCGTCGGGCGCAAGGCTGCGGGCGAACAGCGCCACGCACATCGTTTTATAATGAAATGACCCACCAGCAGAAGGCCAACACGACCAGAGGAGACATCCAGCAATCGATGGTGAGACCCAGTAAGTGTCACTCGCCGTGCGCGAGGCGGCGCGAGGCGAGTCCAGAGGGCCGAGCTGAGCCCTCCAGAGGCCAGGCAGCTAGCCAGGGCCGAGCCCAGGGCGCAGCTCGGGGCATCAATACGTAAACAGCAAGACGGTGCTGGACAAGACACGCAGCCCGTCGCAGAGACAAGCCCTCTGCCAGCCAAGGACTTAATTCGTCCCGCCATAGCCAATCATAGTGATTTGCCATCATTTTATCATCAACAGATAAACTTTGGGCGCGTAATGACGGCATTTAGTGGGGCTCCGAACGCGCCAGACCAGTCCGCGCGCCCTGCCGCACGGCGACGCATGTGAAATGCATCCATCACCAAGATCGCTGTGAACTGTGAAGCACACAGCCCGGCACGCTGCTCGCGAGATCCTGGCCACAGATCCACTGCTAGATCCCACTGCCAAGGCCTCCCCGATCCTACGCACCACATCCCAGTCAGCGCTGACAGAGAAGCAGACCGCGCAAACCATTCAACACAACGAAGCATCGCCGCGCCGGTGTAGCAATGATGGCCATCATTATTTTACCCATGATGACGGTTCATCATTCGCGTGAAGTGATAGGCAGGTTATACCGATATATTGATTTTTTTAGTCATGTTTAACACTAGTGCTCCGCTGAGGAAGTGATGATTTCCCATTGTTTGATGACGATTACTTCCAACTACAGAGGCGGCATCATTTATCGCCCTCTCAGAAGATTCTCAAATCTTCGAAATCTCGCCCAGATTCGACGCTCTGTGCGATTTTCAAGCAGCCCGCGACAAATTCCAACACTTTGGCACACAAGCACTCCGCCGTGAACCGCCGCGCCCGTTCCGCACTCACAAACAGGTCCGCAGGTTGGGCCGCGGCACAAGGCTGTGGCGCACTACGCGTGGCGCAGCGGGCGGGGGCCAGGGCTGACCGCCGCCGTCCACACACTCATGAGCCTGCAGCCTGCACTTAGGTGGGTGGGAACCGGTGGGAACCCGGTGTCACTGGAGTGGGACACACACAACAGCGGTGCAGCGCGCGCCCATCACGACAAAGTACAGCAAAGAAAGGTCTTCTGTACTTTGTGCGCCCATCCCCAGGGACGCAGTCACGGGAAAGCCGAGCCGAGCCGTGCCGTGCCGAGCCGAGCCGAGAACGTGAGACGGAACAGGACGGGACGGGGGGCCGCGAGCAGCCGAGTGCGACTGCACCGACGAGAGACTCGCTTGGCTTGGCGTTTGGTCGGGCGGCGGGCCGGTCCCGGGCCGGTCTCGTACGCTGGATAGTTAGCCTTGGCCAGCCGCTCCCGCCACTGCCACGCACCGCTTGAACCGCTAACCCGCTGCTGCCGCTGCTGCCACTGCTGCCGCTGCTGCCGCTGCTGCCGCTGCTGCCGCTGCCGTCACTGCTGCCGCTGCCGCTACTGCCGCCGCTCCTCCATTCGCCGAACACGTCTGGCCAACGGGCTGCGCGACAGTGCCCGAGGGCCGCCCGGCAAAGGGAAGCGACTTTGAATTTTGGCAAACGTCCGGCTCAGTTTTATCGGAGTTTCGTATTAATATTGTTTTTGAATCCTGAACCTGTGTTCTTAAATTGTCCGCCTGAGTCCAGTGGATTTTGCTATTAGAAAAATGAAACAATTTGAACAATTTCTCTTAAATAGCTGGTTCCCTGCGTTGGCGCCCGGGCTGCGCGGGACGCGTCGCCTGACAAACAGGTTCGGGTAGTCAGCCCGAGCAAGCCAACCGGGCGGGGCGAGCGGCGAGCGAGCGGACGGGGACGACCGACCTCCAGGCTGGAGCTGGAGCTGGAGGCTGGAGCGGGCCGCCTGGAGGCCATTGGCGGTCCCCGCCTGGAGTGGAGGGCCAGGCAAAGGGCGAGTGGGGGAGTTAGCCGTGTAAGTAAATTTGGGCGCCGCGGAGAAGTGGCGGCCGTCCTGTGCCCTGAGCAGCCGCAGCACGGAGTGAGCGTCCCGGACTCCGTCCCGGACTCCGTCCCGGAGCATTGCCAAAGCGGCGCATGCGCAAGAGCGGGAGGTGCTGCGGGGGCTGCGGGGCCTGGAGCGTGCCGTGCCGCCTGGAGGAGCGACTCCAGAGCAGAAACTCGACAGCAACAAGGGGGCAAGGGCCTCTCCGGCAGCCTCTGGACCCGGGCCGGACCGGGAAAGGGCCCGCAACGAGGCACCGGGCACGCCGAGCAAAGAATGCGGAATGCTGGGCACACCTTTCCAGACCGCGCCACTCCGCGCACTCCCCGCTCTGACCAGAGCACAAAGGCAGCAGTAGGGCACAGCCCGGCACAGCCCGCACAGCCCCGTGGTTTGGCACACCACTTTGGACCCGCCGCCCCGCCCCGCCCCCAGCATACCGGGGGGCCTCTGCCTCTGCACCCGCTTGCAAGCGGGCTGCCCGCCCACCAGGGGACCAGGGGCGTGCAGCGGCGTGCAGCGGGCAGTGACGAGTGCCCCGACGGCCAGGCGGTAGTTTGGGAATTGATTATCTGCCTCATGGCCGACCGAAGTGGTGCTGGCTGTGTGACCCTGTGGCCGCGACTATACAGGAAATATGCACGAGAAATTGCAAAAAATTCCACGAAAACATTTCATTTGATTGTCGTGTATTTTTCTGGAAGTTTACATCTCTCGCGGTGTTTGCCCTCATGCGCTACACACGGAGCGGCAGATGCGGCAGTGGCGGCCGCGGCGTACACCAGCGCTTATCTCAGCCGGCGTGGCCTACGGCACCGCGTCGTACAGGCAGGGCACCGCTGGCCGACTCTTAAAAATTGTGTCTGTCGGATTACGGATCACCCCGCATTACTCGGATTACCAAGGATTTCATGGACCCGGATTACATCGGATTACCTGGGTTACCTCGGATTACCCCGGATTATCTTGTATTACCCCGGATTTACTTTGGATTATACCCAGGATTACCTCGGTATAATTCTCTCGGATAACCGCAGATTACCCGAATTACCCTGGATTACCCAGGATTACCCCGGGTTACCCGGAATGCCCGGATTACCCGACCGCTGTCTGTCGGAACCCTGAAGTTTTTACCCCCTCGGCGAGGGCCACCGAGGGCTGTTGAGAGGGCCGCCGCTTTAAATAAAAAGCCAACGAGCCCGCGCCGGCCTTTACGACGAGCCCCGCGGCCGACTGTCCCGAATTTCTGTGATCCTCGCTCGGCCGCTTGCCGCCTCCCCGCCGTACTATCGCACCGCCGTGTGCCGTGGGGCAGAACGCCGAGGCCTATTAGGACACCCCGCCGAACGATCCTCTCTGGGTCCAAGTGAGCACTTAATGGTTTCCTGCGGCGGCGGCCTCTTAGAGGGGTCCCCAGAGGGTTGTGTCCTGTCTGATGGGATTTCGGTGCGCGCTCGACGGTGTCCTGCCCGTGTCCTGACCGTGTCCTGCCGTGTCCTGACCGTGTCCTGGCGGTGTGTTGACGGAGTCTCGATCGGGACTCGACCGTGTCTTGACGGTGTCTTGACCCCGTCTTACGGTACCTTTGACGGTCTCCTGATCGTATCTTGACTGTGTCTTGACTGTGGCTCCACGGGGGTATAGCCAGGTGTGTGCCGGGGGCCCACGCCCGCGGCGCGTTGCGTAATTCCGAACTGATTGGCGCTGCTGCAGCACAGCCCTGGCGCCCCCGGCCCCCCCCCCCCCCCGGCCCCCCTGTGGGGCCCGCCTGGAGCCTTGGCGGCGCTCGGCACCTCGGCATGCCCGCCGCCGCTGCGGGCGCGCGGCTCATCAAATGCAAAAGTAGGCCGTTTTCTCCAGGCTGAGCGGCGCCATGCGGCTCCATGCGGGCACACCGGTGCAGCGCAGCGGCCGCAGCAGCGAGGGCAGCTGCACCGGCACCAGCAGGAGCAGCGAGGGCAGCTGCACCGGCAGCGGCGCAGCCGGCTAGGAGACTAGTGTGACGGGTCTGCCTGCGCTGAGAAAGCAAAAGACGAGATCTACGCCCGGTTTCGGCCCACGGGGGACTTCTGCAGAGGCTACTTCGAAAACTTGTCATGACATTCGAGTCTTGTGATTTGAGTCAGACCCAGCTTCACGCCAAAGGATTTCAAAAATGAGGTCACGCGACCTTTCCTGATCGAAGATGAGGAGGTTGGTGGGTGACCTCGTCATGGCCACCCCATGCACATATCTGCCGCACAGATTTAAGGTCATGCGCGGCATAAACTGGGACAGTGTTCTCAATCGAGTCTGACTCTAAAAACGTGACATATTCAATGGCACAAGTAACAGCCACTTCCACTTCAAAACCCTTACTCGATAACGATGACTGTGCAGGAAGGTCCACAGGTCCACACACACCAAACCTGAAGCGCACGCGCCACGGCGGCTAGGCGCGCGGCCTAAGCAAGAATAAACTCGGTGCAAAACAAAACAGACGAGTTTGATCCGCCTTATTTTCGAAGTGGACCGCTGCCAATTCGCGAACCGCCTAGCCCTGTCCCGCCGAAGAGCACGCGCGCTCACACACACAGGCCGCGGGCATTCCGCTCAGGCCGCGCGGCGTTTTGCAACGGTTCGAATCTCTTCAGGGGCAGACATCCCCCCCCCCCTCCGCGTTTGTTTGTTTGTTTGCTCTGGGATTTTTGGGGAAGGGATGTGGAGAGAGAGAGCAGGATTGCGCTGCCGTAATAGAACGATGATGACAGATACACGGAACGCGAGGTGCAGCCAACCGTGACGGCAAATTTTGACCTTGATTTGCGACAGCGAGGCAAAAAGTTGAATATATAAAAAACAAACAAAAATAAGGCTGTCGACAGGTGTGACAGCTAATTAACGTGGTCCACGGCCGCGGTTTTCTGGGTCAACGTGTCAGTCCATAAATTGCCGTGCCGCTTCAAAGGGAGAGATGAGCAGAAACGTTAGTCATTCACGCTGGAATTGGGATGCCAGGCGAACAAATAGAAGGTGGACGAAAATCCTCCGAAGCGAGATGAGGAAGTGAGTGGCAGGCCTCGTCGTGGGGCCCGACACATGTCTTAGCATTTCAATCAGAAAGGGTTGTCACGTGACTCCATTTGGCCCAAGCTCAGTCTCACTCAGATCTCAAAACTTTAAAATCATGGTGGCAACACGTTTCCAAAACAGGCCCTTATTCAAGCCGCTTCATCGTCCGAAATTGGGCCATGCTCATGACCACCTCATGGTCAGTGGGCCCGCTGGGGCCGGTACCCGCCGGTACGTTCGGCGCCGTACTCTGTCTCGCTTCCCTTTCATGGTCCGCCCCTGCGGCCCCTGCGGCCCGCGGCCTGCGGCCCAGGACCCGTATGACACGCGACCGCACGTGGGACCGTCGGACCGGCCGGGCGCTGGGCTGTGCTGAGCCCTGCAGGGCCGCGTCAGGTGACCGCACCACGACTGACGCGGCAGTGGCAGCGGGAGCAGCGGGAGCAGCGGGTGAAAGGCGACGCCTGGAGCCGCAGCAGCCGCGATGTGCCGAGCCACGCGGCGCCACTGCTAATCTTAGCCAGCCGGCGACAAATGAGACGGGAGATGGTGGTGACATCGGCGAGTCCGCCACGGTCCTGCGTGCGCCTTCATCGCAGACGCACCCGGACGGACAGCACTGCCCCGGCAGTAAAAGGTGCCTCCCTCCGGACTTTATTATGTTTCGCGGACGCTGCACGCGCGGCTGGAGGAGGCGGCCGTGCCAGCGCCGTGCCAGCGCCGTGCCAGCGCCGCGCTCACGAGGAGTAACAGCAGACGACAGCAACAAGTCGGCCGCAGGAGGAGGAAACACCTACCCGAGAGAGCATCCAACACGGGTATTCCTGGGAGCCACGCTTTCCGAAAACGGGGCAGCGGCAGTGAAAAACGGCGGCGAACAAATCACCGCGCAGCGCACAGGTATCCACACACGGCACCACACACTCGCGGACAGGCACGCTCGCACGCACGCTCGCACACACGTTGGGGGAAGTGCCGGGGCACGACGGGCGCGCGGTGCGCGGGGCGCCGATACGCTGCCTACGGTCCCTACGGGGTCCCGGGCGCGGGCACCTGCACTGGACAGCGGCCGCACTCAGACTGGCGAGGCGGCGGGCGGCGCGGCGAGGCGCGGCGCGAGGCAGACCGAGGCCAGGCGGGGCCCAAGCCAGCCGCCGCCGCAGCCGATACCGCCGCCGCAGCGCGACGCCGAGCCAAGCCGTGGGCCCCCGCCCCCCTCCCGCCGGCCCCCGCTAGGCCCCACCGCGCCGCCACGCCACGCGCGGGGCCTACCGGGGCCCGCCAAGCACAGCGCAAACGGCCGTACACCAAACCGCCGAGCGAGCCGTGCACCGCCGCACCGCTCACCTCAGCTCCGCTGGCTCCGCTCAACTCTACCTGCACACACCAGGATGGTAACTCACGCAGCGGCGTCAATTGGGAGCCCGGCGCGGCCCCGAGTCCCCCGCAACCCCCACGACACCCTGCATACCCTCCGGGACGGGAGCCCCCCGACGTTGTTCTGCGCGTCTCGGCCGGCAAACGACGTTTCCACGCATTGGAGCGAGTTATCCAAAGCAGCCGGCACAGCTCAGGGCAGTCTCGTTTATTCGTACCCTTGTTGTTGTTCACAAGTTAGGGTAAGTGCAGGTAAATAGATCAGGTGCACGTAAAACAAATTGCACTTTTATTTCCGCAGTGGAATTTTTCGGCAGTGTATATTCGACCTGCTGTATCGGCCGCCTCCCTGGTCACGCAGCACCCCGCCAGCAGCCCCCGCGCTCGAGCGAGCCGCAACAGCGTTGGTGTTACATAATTTGTGGACGAAACCTAATCCGGCAGCGGCTCCTGCTGGGGGTGAGAGGGGCCTTATGGAAGATTGAGAAAACGACGACGGGGAAGCCAGGGCCGCGGGGCCTCCGGGGCGGGCCTCCGGGGCGGGCCTCCGGGGCGGGCCTCCGGGGCGGGCCTCCGGGCAGCGCTGTTCGCTCCAGATGCATCAGATTGGGGGACCGGCCGTGCCGGGACCCACGACCTAGCCCGACTCTCTTGCGCTCCTGCTCCTCCTCCTCCTCCTCCTCCTCCTCCTCCTCCTCCTCCTCCTCCTCCTCCTCCTCCTCCTCCTCCTCCTCCTCCTCCTCCAGCGGTTACGCAGTTGTTGCCGGCAGCATCGCCCGGAGGATGCGGTGACCTCTGCGGACCGCTGTCGTCGCGACAAACACCGCCAAAGACTGGAAGGAAGACTGTCCACGGTACTCTCCGTGGGAGGTATTCGATCGTGGGTGGGCCCTGGTACTCCGTACTCGACCCGCCGGCCCCGGGGAGGGGGAAGGGGCCGAGGGCAGCATCACAGAGTTGGGCACCTCAGCACCGCACGAGTCATTCCATTTTCCTTCTCTTTATCAAGCGCGCTCTCATGGCCCCATGACGACTGGGGTCGCCGGCAAAACCAATGCTTACATCGGATCGGATGAAAGATTAATAAAAAGAGAGAGAGAGAGAGAGAGAGAGAGAGAGAGAGAGAGAGAGAGAGAGAGAGAGAGAGAGAGAGAGAGAGAGAGAGAGAGAGAGAGAGAGAGAGAGAGATATATATATATATATATATATATATATATATATATATATATATATACATAGAGAGAGAGAGAGAGAGAGAGAGAGAGAGAGAGAGAGAGAGAGAGAGAGAGAGAGAGAGAGAGAGAGAGAGAGAGAGAGAGAGAGAGAGAGAGAGAGAGAGAGAGAGCGTACTGGTGAATAAGACCAGCTTATATTTATCACATTACACACGAAACGTGGCCGTCAAAAAACAAAACAAAAACACACATTATGACACAGCAGCGCGGCAGGCAGCAGACGGACGGCAACACCATACAGTGCCTGACGGCAAATAGGGGCTATTTTTAACGCACCAATGTGGCAGCCTCTGCTCACGAGCCATACGAGTACCACTCCGAATTCAATAAAGAGAATATGATGAAGACAATGAGAAACGAGAAAACGATTTCGTTCGAATCATCGGCACCCGCACAGTTCCTCACGATGTGGACCGAAAACAGTATTTTTTTCTGTCTCTCCTAATTGACAGTCCGTGTACCACATGGTGCGGGGGATATTTTCGTTGCTCCGCAGGCCGCTTTCAAGTGTGTCTGCTGCCGGCCCAAGAACCAACAATGTTGCGGGCTTCACATTCATAGCGCGATGAAGGACGCACTGAGAAAAATGGTTTGAACTGGGAATCAAAATTCTGGGTGTGGGCATCGAAGTATGTTCTATCCGTGCCGCATCAGCACTACAATCAAAGTTTGGTTAGCCGGTACGAAGTTCAGGGGTGAGTAACGAAACAGTTTGATTGCAGTGGATATGCGGCACGGATAGAACACACTTCGATGCTATTAATCATTTTTCTCAGTACGCGTGAATGGAATAGTGATTATGAATTTCCCAGCAAGAGACTTGCCTGCGCCTTTATACGGACTATTGAGGAGTACCTTTATCACGGCTGATAAGATAGGCACAACGAGAAGTGCGGAAAGAGGATTAGTTTCTGTTTGCTCCCTTGTATCCTGAGGAGCAGCCACGAGGATTATGTGTTATGCAAGTGAGCTTCTTCTTTTCTTTTTTTTGTATTGCCTCATTTTATTTTATTTTTAGGCCCGCGGGCCGCACGTGTGCTTACGACTAGCATTTTCACTGTTTCATGTTCGTTGATAAGTGGATAAAAAAATTCCTGAAAAAGGTGAAAAAAAGAAGAAACAGAAAAAAAAACAGCAGAATTGCTGATGTTGATGTCACAAACTTTACTGGGAGTTAAGGTGTGGCATTAGATAATGTCACGTCCTGGCCTCCTTGTGACCGGTAATTTTAAACCGTTGGAATCGGAAAACTGGATTGGCATCGAGACAAATCGAACTTACAGTAGCATTCTGTGAGCAATTCTATTGGGGTTTAGACCCCTTGTTCATTTTCTTTCGTCGAGTTTAAGACCAGATATTCTCTTCGGGAAGTCATCGTGTAACGATTGCCCCGCTTCCGGCTACGGACGGGGGACGCCGAAGCTTCGGCGAGGGAATGCCGAAGGTAAGGTCCGGAATTTCTTGCGGCTCACGCCGAAGATTCGGCAATGGATGACCGAAGCGCCGGAGAAATTTTTAGAGTGTTAAACCTGCACAGATAACGACAAAGCCACGACCCACTTCCCTTGAGACGAGCAAATAAAACCGCCTCTTTACTTAGTAACTCACTCTTACAACGGAACCGCAATTTCTTTTTTCAATGCTTTCATTTTTTTTGACATTTTGAACAAAGGTTTTAAAGATACTAACGAATTTTTCGCGGATTCACTCCACTTCCATTCATCCGAATTATTTGTAGGCCCCTAAATTGGTATATGATTCTCCTAACATCATATTCCAATTCAAATTACCTAATGATCCATCTATCCTGAGATTCATTTACCCATCCCAAGTCGTGTATGCGGACACCCCTACCTCCTCTAGCTCACCCGCAGGACCCTCGGTTCGTACACGAATTTCCGCCCAGTGGATAACTCGATAAACTTATCCCCTCGTGAACTCGCAAGAGAGCTGAGCAAGGAAGACTACGCGAGGCCAGCAGCACTAGCACCAGCAGCACCACCACCACTAGCAGCAGCAGCAGCAGCAGCAGCAACAGCCGCGCTCGGGGGGCGCCGTGCTGGGTAGGCAGTCCTCTCCGCAGCCGAGCCCGGCGGGACTGCCTACGCTCCCGGCTGCAGCCTGCGGCCTGCATTTTCTGCGTTCTGCGCTCGCCCGGCCCAGCACGGCGAGGCGCACGGCGCTGGATTTTGGTGTACACTCTGAGAATTTTTTTTTTGGCGTTGGGGAACGCACTAAACGATTAGTGCTGTCAACAGTTTTGCTCCCGTGTCTAGCCTCTCGAGGCACAGCACTATAGAGTTTAGACTTCGGGACTAAATTTTAAGATGTAGGGTCCAAGTGGAACGCACAAAACTACCCTTTGGTCCAGGAGCCAAAGATTTTTCTCAGTGCAGACCAATACGGGTATTACGCCGTATTCCGTGGTATTACGCCGATATTACACTGGCGCTAGGACGGTATTACGTGGAATTACACTGCCATTTCGCTGGTGTTACGGAGGTGTGACTGGGCACTCAGGGGTACAGTGTTCTCAAAAATGTATGCTTGAATCAAGCGCTTGTCCCCAAACATGTCGCCTATGCTTGAGTCAAGCATGCAGCAAAATAGGGATGCATGATTCACGACGGTAAGTACGTTTACAAGATTCAAGCATACGTAACATTCTTAGAGACGATTTCACGATCCAAGCATTCTGTTTTGAGGGTGTGTACGCGAGTGAATAACCCCCTCGCCCCCGCACACATTCGTCGCGTGCTGCCCGCCCGTGCGGGCCCCCAGCCGCGCCGCCGCGCCCCACCTCCGTCCCGGGCGCCACAAAGGCGGCCGTCAGCGTTAAGGCCCATCCCACCCCGCGGCGGGGGGTCGCGGCCGGGCGTGGCAGCGCCGCCCCTTGATTGATAGTCGCGGAGTCCATCGACCGGCGCAGAGAGACGTGTCGCTCTCATCACATCGGAATCGTAGCTGTAATGAAGCGAAAAGAAGCACCGTCATATCTGTGCATACAATGTTCGGGCCGTTTCCCGGTAGCCCACCGCGCACGGAGCACAAGCCGCCCCCGGCCCCACCCCCGGCCCCACCCCCGGCACCACACGCTAAATGTCAGGCTAACCCGTTCGGTTTCCGCGGTGGCGTCGCGCACTACGGCCCCGCCGCCGCCCGCCGCCCTGCTCCGCGCTGCTCCGCCCTTGGTCCTGCCTGGCGAGTGAATGTATTCATTTTGTTTCCTTCGAGGAAGGCCATGGAAAGGACAGCCACACGCGATACGAGACGTTCCGCCCACCCTCGTCGTCATCGCCACGTTGAAACACACACACACACACACACACACACACACACACACCGCCACGCTCGACCTTGTGTGTATTACGTAATGAGCGGGTGCATCGACAGACGCCCCGAAGGTCGTTACCAAGACCTATTGAAAGATTCAACCGGCCCCGACTGAAGGAGGTGGGAGGAGTCATCCCCCTATGCCCCCTCAGCCCCCACCTCTCCAGCTCGCACTTCTCTTCCTTCGCCTCTGTCGCCCCGTGTCCGGCTCGGTACACCTGTACTACATATACCCCTCCCCCTGATGTCCATTTCTTATTCACAGGGCGAATCGTGTGCCGGCCCAATGCTCGCGGGCCTTACGGCCGCCTCATGGCCGCCTTGTGGCCGCCTTGTGGCCACCCTGTGCCGCACCCCGCCGGAAGGACGGCATGCAGCTGGCGTTAATGGCGTAATGAAAGCTCATTATGGCCGCCGTGGCGATGGTAGTACGGACCACACGAGACCAGCGAGGGGGTTGTACACGTGTGGGCGCGGCACCTTGGGACACGAGAGAGAGAGAGAGAGAGAGAGAGAGAGAGAGAGAGAGAGAGAGAGAGAGAGAGAGAGAGAGAGAGAGAGAGAGAGAGAGAGAGAGAGAGAGAGAGAGAGAGAGAGAGAGAGAGAGAGAGAGAGAGAGAGAGAGAGAGAGAGAGAGAGAGAGAGAGAGAGAGAGAGAGAGAGAGACAGACAGACAGACAGACAGACAGACAGACAGACAGACAGATGAGAGACAGAGAGAGAGGGAGAGAGAGACAGAGAGAGGCAGAGAGAGAGTGAGAAAGAGAGAGAAAAAATAAAGAGAGAGAGCGAAGAATACAGACCAGTGAGGGTAGAAAGAGAGAGAGGGGGGATAGAGCTCGGAGGAGTAGAGAGATACTGGGCCGGGCGGCGCTCGTCGGCGAGCGCCTGCGAAGTCGAGGGTAGGCCGACCCGCACGACATATGTGTGATGCAGACGGCCTACCCGACCGGCGGCCAGCGAGCGGCCGGGAGCGGGTGCCAGCCGCCGAGACCCTTCTTTCCGTGGGCCGGAGGGTCACGAATTGACGCGGTGCGTACTTCCCTGGCCTGGGCCTGGGCTACTGGGCCCTTGCCCCTGCTGAGCCTTGGGCGCCCTGAGGGCCCGGTCCCGGCCCAGCCCCGGCCCAGCCCACCTGACCTGGCAGGCGGCGTAGAGCATAGCGCAGGCAGCCATAGGCAGCCATAGGCAGCCATAGGCAGCCAAAGGCAGCCATAGCCCTGACAACATGCACGGCCCAGACCGTGGTAATGTCACGACATTTAGCTGACGGGGACGCAACCTTTGCAGAGCCCCCCCCCCCTAATATGTCGGTCATTTCTCACCGGGGGGGGGGGGGCCTTAAGGGCGACGTGGAGAGACTATGGAAAACCTGAGCACAGAGAGGGTTGCAGGGAGCACCACGGACAGGTATCCAGGAATCGACGCCGTAAACTCACGTGCTGCGATGGCGGCCAGCCCAGCCCAGATGGCCTCAGTCCACACTGACAGGGGCGAGGGGCTCATCGCGGGCATTAGCATCCATTCCGTCCGAGGACAGCCGACAGCCGCAGCAGACCCCCTATCAGGGGCGTGGCCAGGGGTGGCGGGGCGTGGCGGGGCGTGGCCCTTCCTAAATGCATTACGGGGCCAAGTCCGAGTCATCGGACCAAGGCGGGAAGGCAAGGCAAGGCGGCCGCGTCGATGGCGGCCACGGGGAGCCGCCCCCCGCCGCCCCCCGCCGCCCCCGGCGCAAACGCCGCGTTAAAGACAGCGAGAACGAGATCACTGCAAGTGAAAGAGTCTCCAATCTGAAATGTAAGACCCACGGCCCACTTTTCATTTTACTTTTATTTTCCAAACAGCCTCTTCAAGTACCTCAGCACGCAAAATTGGGCGATGTTCACGACTTCTCCGTTCTCAGCGAGCGGAAGCGGACGGCTGAGTTGGTCAGAGTTGAACCCCGCACATTTGTGAAGGTCCCCCCATCGTCGCCGCCGCCGCCGCCGCCGCAGCAGCAGCAGCAGCAGCGCGCCGTCAAGAAATTCGTTGACGATTGCTATCGGCGGAAGCACAGCGGCGCGTCGGGGGATCCCCTCGGCTGGTCACGGCGGGGGCCTTGGCGGGGGGCCGCACCCCGCACCGCGGACTGTCGTGTGGCCTTCCCTGGTCCGGACCCACACCGTTCCGGTCAGCAAATGGACAGGTGACACGAGAATGTGGAAACGGATGCCTCCCTAGGGGCCGCATGGGAGCGAGCCCAGGGGCCGGGCCGCGACACCCCGCCCCCACGACCCACACTGGGCAGCATTATGAACACTGGAGAGCCCAGCGGCTCGGCCGACCTGGCAGGCTCAACATGATAAAAATCATAATTTGAAATTTTCGAAAAAAAAATCTGTCTTTTTTTCATTTTTTGACATTTTCTGATGTTTTTTTTCTGACTTATTTTTTTTACTTCCTGATTTGTTTTTCTGACCTTACTCTGATTTTACAAAAGGGTGTCTATTGATTTTTCCGTGTTTTTTAAATTTTATTTTAGGCCGGAGGTGGCTAGCGCGCACGCACGCACGCACACACACAACCCTTCCTCCCGGCAGCGGGTCAAACACATTAAATCCTCCTGTTTCACAGCAGAAGCGGCCTCGTCCTCTGCTCGATGACAGTCATTACTATTAGACGGCCGCGGCCATAAACAGTGTCCGCCGCGATCGAAGCGAAGCGGGAAGGCGCGACGTCGGGCGACAGAGTAGCCTCTTGAGCTTGAGCCGGCTTTGGCCCGGCTGTAGCCACCGCACGGAGCCGGAGGGACCGGTGGGTAGGCAGCCCGGACTCATGCACGCACGAGTGCCGTGCGGGCTGGCCTACCCCGGCACTCGCAGGCGTTGTTTGGGTTTGTAATAGGGTTCGGACGTATACGTTATGACAGCGACGCAATACCCGAGTCAGCGAAAAACAAACGAGAAAAAAAATCTAGACGCCAGCTGACTTCACCAGAACGCCGCTAGGCAGGGGTCGGGAAGAAGATCGGGGGGAAAGGGCGTCGCCGCAGTGCGAAACGGTCGAGGCAGCGGCGGGGAGGGGGGGGGATCTGGCGCGGCCTGCAGAGGAGAGAGGCGGCCCCGCGCTGCCCTGGCACTGCCAAAGGGGTGGGAGGGGGGGGGGGAGAGAAAGGGAACGCCGGGAGTCCCACAAAAGGGGGCCGGGTCGAGTCGGGAGTCGGGGGGTCAGTCCAGTCCCGAGAAAGCATACGCCGAGTCCCGCGCCCCGCCCCGCCCTGTGTGCCCCGAGCCTCCCCGCTGGGGTTTAATTCATCAACGACGTATCACCTGCCCGTCCCGTCCCGTCCCGGCTGTCCCGCGCCGCTGACGAGATTGCACCGGGCCTCCCCTAGCTGCCTGCGCCCTGCGCCAGCCCCGCCTGGGAACGACCCCATGCCCTGCCCTGCCCTGCCCATGCCGCCGGCCCAGTGGCCGAGACAAGACGGACGCGAGGGGGTGATATTCGACGACGGCAAGGACGGACCGGACACGGACAGGGACAGGCGAGGGGAGGAGAAATATCTCCCCTTTGTCAGTATGCGTAAAAAAAAAACACCAAAAGAACCTCAAGCTGTAATTCAGAGGATACACACACAAAATTCCTCACAAAACAAAAACCGGCATCAGCAAAAATCACGATAGATTCAATTCAAAATCACAGAGGAGTGTACAGCCCTCGTGTCACGGGTCACGGCGATAGGCGGCCGCCGAGGCCGAGGGCCGCGCCCTCTGTCCGCCCACTGTCCGCCCCCGTCAGCGGGGCCCGGCGGGGGCGGGGCGGTGCCGGCGATGCGGTCCCACGGTCCGGTCCGTCCGGTGTGGCCTGGCCGGCCATCAGGACGCGGACGCGGCCCGGGTCGGCTGAGGGCTGAGCCTCCTCCGACGGGCAGAATTAATCAGCGCTGGCCGGGCTGGGCGTGATCGCCTGGAAGGGCAGGGCTGGCAGGGCCCGGGACAGAATGGGGTCCCGGAGGCGAGTGCGGCAGGTGAGAAGGGCGGCGCCCGAGGGCCACCAAAGGCCGCGGGGCCCGCGGGGGCAGGCCGGTGGTGTGGGGAGCCCGGAGGCACTCGGAGCCGGGAGAACGAGGACACCAGGACTGGACAGACAGCGGTAAGGTCAGGTCGGAGTGATTTTCCTCCGCTGCCGCTGCGCTCATGGCTGCACTGCGCTGCCCCCGCGCACGTCACCGGAAGAGGGCGCGGCCAGGACGGTGCCGGAGCCGCAGCTAGCCGCAGCCCCCGGGGCCCCTCCCTGCCTCCGGAAGTGGCCTGATTGACAGGCAGTGCCGCTACATCTACACGACGGCCCGGCCCAGCCCGCCCCACTAGATCCAGTTGACAGCGGTGCAGCAAGGGGTGGGGAGGGTGGTGCAGCCCCACCTGGCCCTACCCAATGACACGGCAGGACGGTAGGCCATCATCAACGTGAGAAGGCACTGAAGGGAGGCGACGGGGACTTCCCAGGAGACCCCACCGCGCCCCTCACACTCACAACGAATCCGCCATCCGTCCCGCGCCCCCGCCAACACTGAATATTTTTTAAATTGTTTTTCCTCGTTCCGTTTTTAGCAGGAAACCTGGAAAGCTGGCGGCTCTGGGACGATCTGGGCTCGCTATCGAACGTGAGCCCCGCCTCGCCTCGCCTTGCCGCGCTCCACCGAAAGAATGCGCAGAAGACACGAGTCGGCCATCCATATTTAAGAATCATCAGACCGATGCACGGTGGTGGTGATCGATACAGTCCGAGTCCTAGTGCCCCACGGCGGTGCGGGGTGCGGTGCACGGGAGGGTGGGGAAGGGAGGGGAGGAAAGCACCGCAAGCCGCAAGGCCTAGCCATGATCCAAACACCGACGGCATTCTCCGAACTGAACCGACTCCACTCCATTCCACGGCACCACCACCACCACTCTCTAGGTGGCCGCGGCCCCGCCTGTGCCTATCAAGACGGCACTGTGTCGTGAACGATGCACTGGGCCACAATGGGCAGGGCAGGGACAGGCCAAGGGGCAAATCACTCCTGTAGTACCCCGCGCAAAGTGTCCTGTAATACTTTGTAATACTCCTGTAATACCGCCGTTTAAAACCGCAAGCCCGTACTTTTTGACCCTAAGACATCCAAAAACGAATACATTTTCAAAAATATTAGCTTGGGGAGGGCAATTCCCCCCTTTGCCCACCCCCTCGGAGTCCGAAGGACGGCGGAAATGTAGGCAACCGGCGTAACTTTTCCGCCTGTGAGTAAGCAAAAAGCGGGACATTGCCCCCCCCCCCCCCCCCTGAAGCCGATCCTAGATCCGCCACTGAGTGAATCGTCCGGTGGGGCAGGCAGATGTGGGGCACGGCACGGCACGGTCACGCGGGGCATGGGGCACGGCGGCAGCGGCTGGGCCGTGCAGGGGGCACATCAAAATGTCAACGAGCAACTGACCTGGTGATCTTCCCCTGGAGCGGTGCGGGCGGGGCCAGGGCCGGGGTGCAGCGAGGGTCTGGCGAATGGCATTTCACCTCAGGCAAACAAGCAGGGCATACTGCCACCTATGGACATGGCAAAAATCGGGATCATATAATAGGCACGGAGTTGCCTTACTTTTATCTGTTTTCGTCTTTGTTGACCATGTATGGGCCACCACTTGGTTCTTAGAGAGGCAGGAAGGAACACTACCAGCAAACTGCAGTGGTTACTCGTACTATTACTTCGCCAATTTTGAGGCCAATTTATAGATATCATACCGGTTACATTGAACCCAGTTTTAATCGCTATCCTCATTTGTTTTTCCTCCCTCTTATCCAGTTTACTAGTATTATTTGCGAATAAATTATGTATGAAAGTAAAAATAATCTTATCTGATCTGTAATAATAATTGTAGTAGTCGGCCTGAGTTTAATCTAATCATATTGTAAAAATTTAGTAACACCTGCAGTGAGTTGGATGCAATTGCAGTAATTTTCTTATGGCCAATATTTAATTTAACTAACCCAATGTAATTTGCACCCAAAATCATATGTCAATAGAAAGAAAACGGGAGCATCCGTTTGAGCTTGATTTGAAGAGAATGTGCTCTCACCTCTGACGTAACCAATGGGATTACGGTCTAAAATACCAATAAGATTTAACACCCTTTCATTAAACTAACATGTTATTGTGCTCTCTCTGGCAAAGAATCTAATTCTGGGACTCTAAAAAGCAACAGGAATTGATCAAAGACAACAATGGAAATGAATAACATAACCTATATACGCCGGTTATACGAGTGGTACATTAAAAATAATACGATAAAAATGTTTGGACCATACCTCTATTAAAAGGACTTTAGAATGCTGGCTTGATTATGAAGGCAGTCAGGTTTAAACTATAAAAATGTGGTGCTCAGGGGATGTGTCCACCTGACGTCCCAGGCGTCCCAGACAAAATTAAATGAAGTTGCTGATCTAATGCACTAAGGAAAATTCAGTACATTGGATTACTAACCAGTGCAAACCGTTCTTTTCAAAATCATCCACAAGTACCCTCAAATTTTGAGGTTTTGAGTGAATTTAAAAGTCAGTTTCATGCCAAGAGGTAGCAGCCAATTTTGTAAACAAAGAACTTTAAATCGTGTCTGCCAACATTTGAAACACAAAATTAGTATTTCTTTCGGCACTGTTACGAGTATTTAAGTATTTACCCGATGCGAAGAACGTGTTAGAACTGGAAATGTACTACCACGTTCTCCAAACTCACATTTCAGAGCGTGGGAGAACATGAGTAAAGTGGCACCAACAGGTAGCCATTAAAAAGTCTCATTTGAGTTCCTCCAGTATTTTAAGACTTTCAAGTAGTGCAGGTAAATTTTCAAGTCTTAAGATCTTGAATTACACTTTAACTGTCATTGCAGTTCTGCTATTTCATTCAACCAATGTGTTCTGGTTAGAGCTTGGGTTAAAGAATGCAATGATGTACACATATTTACGAATTGTGAATTTATTAGATGAAAATTACAGACAATTAAAAAATTGAATAAAAATCCATAGAGAAAAATGCAGTTTTGGTTTATTCAGAACCAAAATATCACAAATAAAAATCAGATTAGACCAGATGTACAGATTGCCATCCTACTAGATGAGAGACTAGGGTACAAGCAACCTTCCACTGGAGGTCTGAGAATAAGGCACAGATGTAATTTCCACACAAGGAACAGCCAAAAAATAATAAGATCTATACAAAAATTTTACTGGCCACCACGCAGGCGAAGGACCAAGTGAAGAGTGGACTCTTTCTGAATGTTGTAGTCTGAGAGCGTACGGCCATCTTCCAACTGTTTGCCAGCAAAGATTAGACGCTGCTGGTCTGGGGGAATGCCTTCCTTGTCCTGAATCTTGGCCTTCACATTCTCAATTGAATCCGAGGGCTCCACTTCCAGAGTAATAGTCTTGCCAGTGAGGGTCTTGACGAAAATTTGCATACCACCACGAAGACGAAGAACCAAGTGAAGAGTAGATTCTGCAGAGGAAACAAAGACATTGGTGATCAGTTCATGAAGCTATCATAATACAAACTATGTAGTTTTAATCACTTTCAAATCACACATATACTGACTAAAACAATTCATGCAATATAAGAGTTCAGTCCTCACCTTTCTGAATATTGTAGTCAGAGAGAGTGCGACCATCCTCAAGTTGCTTGCCAGCGAAGATAAGACGCTGCTGGTCTGGGGGGATGCCTTCCTTATCCTGGATCTTGGCCTTCACATTCTCAATAGAATCTGAAGGTTCAACTTCAAGGGTGATGGTCTTGCCAGTAAGAGTCTTGACGAAAATCTGCATACCACCACGCAGACGGAGGACCAAATGAAGGGTGGATTCCTTTTGAATGTTGTAGTCAGAAAGGGTTCGGCCATCTTCCAACTGTTTGCCAGCAAAGATGAGACGCTGCTGGTCTGGGGGGATGCCTTCCTTATCCTGGATCTTGGCCTTCACATTCTCAATAGAATCTGAAGGTTCAACTTCAAGGGTGATAGTCTTGCCAGTAAGAGTCTTGACGAAAATCTGCATACCACCACGCAGACGGAGGACCAAATGAAGGGTGGATTCCTTCTGAATGTTGTAGTCAGAAAGGGTTCGGCCATCTTCCAACTGTTTGCCAGCAAAGATGAGACGCTGCTGGTCTGGGGGGATGCCTTCCTTATCCTGGATCTTGGCCTTCACATTCTCAATAGAATCTGAAGGTTCAACTTCAAGGGTGATGGTCTTGCCAGTAAGAGTCTTGACGAAAATCTGCATACCACCACGCAGACGGAGGACCAAATGAAGGGTGGATTCCTTTTGAATGTTGTAGTCAGAAAGGGTTCGGCCATCTTCCAACTGTTTGCCAGCAAAGATGAGACGCTGCTGGTCTGGGGGGATGCCTTCCTTATCCTGGATCTTGGCCTTCACATTCTCAATAGAATCTGAAGGTTCAACTTCAAGGGTGATGGTCTTGCCAGTAAGAGTCTTGACGAAAATCTGCATACCACCACGCAGACGGAGGACCAAATGAAGGGTGGATTCCTTTTGAATGTTGTAGTCAGAAAGGGTTCGGCCATCCTCAAGCTGTTTGCCAGCAAAGATGAGACGCTGCTGGTCTGGAGGGATGCCTTCCTTATCCTGGATCTTGGCCTTCACATTCTCAATAGAATCTGAAGGTTCAACTTCAAGGGTGATGGTCTTGCCAGTAAGAGTCTTGACAAAAATCTGCATACCACCACGCAGACGGAGGACCAGGTGAAGGGTGGATTCTGCAAAGAATAAAAAACAAATAAGATTTAGGTACTAGTTAACAAAAAACAACCACATAGAATAAACTATAACAAAGAAAAGTCAGGGCAAAAATCATTACCTTTCTGAATATTGTAGTCTGAGAGAGTGCGACCATCCTCAAGTTGCTTGCCAGCGAAGATAAGACGCTGCTGGTCTGGGGGGATGCCTTCCTTATCCTGGATCTTAGCCTTCACATTTTCAATTGAATCGGAGGGCTCAACTTCCAAAGTAATAGTCTTGCCAGTGAGGGTCTTGACAAAAATCTGCATACCACCACGCAGACGGAGGACTAAGTGAAGGGTAGATTCCTTCTGAATGTTGTAGTCAGAAAGGGTTCGCCCATCCTCGAGCTGCTTGCCAGCAAAGATAAGACGCTGCTGGTCTGGGGGGATGCCTTCCTTGTCCTGGATCTTGGCCTTCACATTCTCAATTGAATCAGAAGGTTCAACTTCAAGGGTGATGGTCTTGCCCGTAAGAGTCTTGACAAAAATCTGCATACCACCACGCAGACGGAGGACCAAGTGAAGGGTAGATTCCTTTTGAATGTTGTAGTCAGAAAGGGTTCGGCCATCCTCAAGCTGCTTGCCAGCAAAGATGAGACGCTGCTGGTCTGGGGGGATGCCTTCCTTATCCTGGATCTTGGCCTTCACATTCTCAATAGAATCTGAAGGTTCAACTTCAAGGGTGATGGTCTTGCCAGTAAGAGTCTTGACGAAAATCTGCATACCACCACGCAGACGGAGGACCAAATGAAGGGTGGATTCCTTTTGAATGTTGTAGTCAGAAAGGGTTCGGCCATCCTCAAGCTGTTTGCCAGCAAAGATGAGACGCTGCTGGTCTGGGGGGATGCCTTCCTTGTCCTGGATCTTGGCCTTCACATTTTCAATTGAGTCTGAGGGCTCAACTTCCAAAGTAATGGTCTTGCCAGTGAGGGTCTTGACAAAAATCTGCATACCACCCCGCAGACGGAGGACTAGGTGAAGGGTGGATTCTGCAAAGAACAAAAAACAAATAAGATTTAGGTACTAGTTAACAAAAAACAACCACAAAGAATAAACTATCACAAAGAAAAGTTAGGGCAAAAATCATTACCTTTCTGAATATTGTAGTCTGAGAGCGTGCGTCCATCTTCCAGCTGTTTGCCAGCAAAGATTAAACGCTGCTGGTCTGGGGGGATGCCTTCCTTATCCTGGATCTTAGCCTTCACATTTTCAATTGAATCTGAGGGCTCCACTTCCAGGGTAATGGTCTTGCCAGTAAGAGTCTTCACAAAGATCTGCATGGTCCTAAAAGAAAAAAACTGAATGAGTGTCTAAATACATAGTGTGAATTACTGAAATAAGACTTTGGAGAAGGAAACTGAACCAACAATCTGTTTAAATGAAGTAAGGACGCAAGAAATGCAATATGGTGCAATAAAGAAATGTGAACTACAAATAATTTTGCAATCTAAACATAAAATCCGAAGTTGCCAGGGATATTAAAGCGGAGGATAAACATCGTTGGATTTAGAGCGTTTCCAAATATTTCTATGGAATCTTCGCGAAGTCAAAACAGAACAAAGAAGCTTTCCAATCAAAATGGCGTCGGTCGAGTAGTGACGCAACACAAAGGATTTGGAGACTAGATGTCGCATTCACGAGACTAATATTCAGGGAAGTACTGCCGCTGCTTAAGGGATGATGGCAGCAAACCGAATTTAATGGACAGAAATCAGGATGTGAGAGAAAATCGTCTCAAGCTGAGGCAGGCTGGCGTCCTTTGTTTGAGTTCACCCGACGCACGCATGAACTTGCTCACACACGGAAAATTTTCGGTCAAGTGATAATGGAAACACCACAGATCATACTCAAACCCAACACAAACAACAGAAACACTTACTTGTCGGAATGAAACAGTCAGAGAAGTAAATTATGTGTTCCGTCTATCGAAGTTCGACGTTTACCTTTACACGCTTACGACGAGAAAGAAACTGCTGCAATGGCGATGGGGCGCTCTCGTTTTATAAGCTCGGCGCAACGGGAGTGGAGGGGGGCGTGACGTCGTAGCAGCGACACTGCGGCCAGCTTCGGCACACGAAATCCTCTGCTCGTGCGACGGGAGACCACTGCCTCTGTGACCACGGGACACGCACACGCAGTTGGTTGGTCCGCGTGAAACCCTGTGATTGGATGACTCGGGATTCGTCAGGAAACAGCTGTGTACAGTCATGCAAAACGACTCAGCGAAACGTACAGTGCTCGACGGAATTGCCGAGAATTTTCTACGCAATTCTCGACGAAGTTTAATTGGATGTAGGCTCCTCACACTACCCTACGTCCCCGTTTGAACACGAACACGTATGGTGGCTAGGGGTAGACTTGGTTTAGTGTGTGTGTGTGTGTGTGTGTGTGTGTGTGTGAGTGTGTGTGTGATATTCTCGGGGGGGGGGGGGGGGGAAGAAAAAGAATAAGTCCTCAAATCGAAAACCTCAAAATTGTAGTGAAACGACTGTATCAGTCTTCGCATGGACAGTCTCCCGTCATAAAACATACAACGGAGAGGGAAGTCAGTTGGGGTAGATGAGTCATGGGTGGCTCTGCGAGTCCGGACTCGCTCGATGATGGGGCAAAAGGAGGGGTCGGGTGTGGCAGTGTGCTGCTGCTGCGATAGCCCCGCGTGAGCGGTGGTCTCTAGAAGGTACTAGATACCTAGAGCGCCCCTGCACCCCAGTAAAGACGTCAGAGTCAAACTGAAACCGTCCGGGCCCAGATTATTTTAGACATGCTAGTCGCGTCTATTCATGTTTGATACAGGTGACGCAATCAAAGGGGAAGTGAGTGACTGAAAGTTCCGCCTTAACAGATGCTAACTGTATATTTTGATCTCTTCCCAGAATGTGTGGGTGGGGTGACGACGCCGCCCCGTCTGACAGCCTAGGCCCTACCCCACCCCACCAGACCCCACCCCACATCCCAATCCAACGCCTGCTGGGGGCGACGGCACGAGAGAGGGGGCGACGGCCTGCCTCTTGCTTTTGCTTGCTTGCGTTTTCCCTTCCCGTTCAACCAGACTCCTCGCAGCGTCATTCGGTGTTGTTCACTACTTTTGCCAGCATCGGCGTGATTTAGAGGAGGGAAACTGCTCCCTTGGCCCTGCTCTCCGAAAATACACCCGGGGGGGGGGGGGGGGGGGGCTGCTTGTGCTTCTCTCTCAAAACACGGGTTGGTTTAGGCTGGGGCGGACTTATTTTCTGCGAGACCTGTTGTTTCACCTCGGGGAGGTCGTTGCGTCTCGTGTCGCTTCGTTGCTCTTTCGCCCGATCGAGCAGCGATAACCAGGCTCTGATAGCGTATAACGCTGCGTTGTTTTCGGTATTTACAAAGTTGGCGAAGTGGCAGCCACGGAAACCTTCGACAGGAGAATTCGAACATTGACGAAACATGTGTAAATGTTTGTTTGTTCGGCAGGAGTGGGTCAGATGTCTCGTACAAGGTCGCCAACCTTCCTTAATGGGACAACGTTTACGGCATATAATGAAATTAAGGCGCGTTGTCGTTTCTGTTTCTCGTTCCTCCTTTACAACAAACGTTGACTCGCTAATTATTTCATGGCAGCCGTATACCGTATCATTTCCTATGCCACTGCTTTTATTTCCTTCTTTGTTGTTGTTGTTGTTGCTCGAGCTGAGTTTGCCCGAGTCGGTAGACGGGCTAAAAGTGGACTACTGTACAGAGTTGTCACGTCACGTGTGCTAGTTGTGATCCCTGCCATGTGTGGTGTGGTGTGTTCACGGGGCTCTCTGGCTCTCTCCAAGAGCTTCAGTGGCTTCAGTGTTTTAGTCAGATAGCCGGACTAGGCAGGGGGCAGCAGGGTCAGGGGCGGGCCGCGCGGACGTTTTTCCTGCTTGATTGGGCTAGGCAGAGAGTAGGCCATAAGCGTCGAACGGATAGTTGTGGGACAAAATGATTACTACACAAAAGAGGCGTTTTTTTTTTTTTTTTTTTTTTGCCAAATACAGCCAAGGCCAAGATACCCTCTAAACCTTCCGGAAACGCTCCCGACCTTAGGACACGTTTATTGGCACCACCGTCCTCATAGCGAGAGGCGCGTTGCGTTAGTTTTGAACGTCCCTTCCCTGGCAGTTGCAGGTGCTGGACGCACGGTGAGATGCCCTCGAGGAGGCCATCACTGACCCTTCTTAATGAACATTTAACGATTTAAATCATGGTTGATTCTTTTGATTGTATTTTTTTTTTTCACAACAAAAAAATACATTTTTCTAAACACAATAGTGCTTTAAGCCTGATTTTTTTTCTGACTCTTTTGATTTTTCTTTGTCAGTTTTCTGATATTTATTTTTAGCCCTTTGTGTCGTATTTGGCTTTTTGATTTTGTTTTCTCAACCCTGCGATTTTTTCTGATTTTCTTGCCACTGTACACCGATTTATTTCAAGTGCAATACGCCTCGGATGACAGGGGGAAGTCGGGATCCGCCTGTGGGAGTCGAACCCACCGGGCCTGGAGTCGGAGACTCCAGCCTGCGCCAGCGACAGTCTGTTCCGCTGCACCGCCCCCCCTCATCGGGCTCTGGACTACGAATGAACATCCGGAATGTCACCTGGTTTGTGGACGTCTCCGTTGAGTCTGGCGACTCTGCCACGACGGTCGGTTTGGGTTGGTCTGGTTTCGCAGCGGGGCGACACCGATAGCCGATAGCGGGAGCACAGCGGGCAAAGCGAGGCGGCTCGGCCGGACCGGGCTGGCGAGCTGGCGAGCACAGAAAACAAACAGGAAAAGATGTGCGTCTGAAACGGGCCGCGCAGGACCCGTGGCAGGACACAGCGGCCAAGGGGCCGTCAGGAAGCAACGGCGTCAGCGGCGCTCATTTATTCCGCGAGTATAAATACAAAGTCCGCACGCGATTTAGTTTTTTGTTTTCTTTTTTGGCGGTCCGCAGGGTGACCAAAGGGCGAACCGGCGTCTATTCGCAGCTCGCAGCGCACGGCGAGACAAACACGAGGATATGCGGGGCCGGGGGTGGGGGTGGGGCCCGCTGTCATGGCTGCCATTGGCAGCGCGATAAGCTTTGAGCAATCCTGGCTTCTGGCATGTCCGGCCGGGGCGCGGTGCGCATTGCATCCTGTCAAGTGTGGCGAATTTCGGTGGTCCTCTATGACATTCACGACGTCTCCGGCAAAAAGGGGGCTGATCTCACCCGCTCATTTAAATTAGCATATAAGTGCACGGCGTCCAATCGCCCATCCGTATTCGCATTGGGCAGAACCAAACTCTGAAGCCTCCTTTTATTACCCGCACCGCGCAACGTGGCATGGTGCATTCAGGAAATGTTTCGTGCCGAGCCGCCGGTCGCATCGCATAACAGGCCTGTGGCCTGTGCACTGTGCTAGCGTGTGCAGGCTGGTGCGGGCTGGTGGCAAGGCGAGTGCAGCAGCACCGGGGCGGGGCGGGGTCTGCACGTGGGGCCTCGGCTCGGGGCGGGGCCCCGGGGCCCGGGGACCGTCAGGCACTGCCAGCTGATTTGGCGTCACTCCCCAATCCGTCGTTCTGTCACTGACATCTGACACATCCGAATCATCAAGTCAGGTTGCAAAATCGGCAGCGTCGTGCCGAGGGCGAGAGCCATGGCCGCGGGGGCGGGGCTGAGTTCCAGCAGTCACCCACAGTGCACATCCCTATGAGCCCTGTGCACGTTTTTGTTGGGAGACTGTCTTGAATGCTCAGAAGAGCTACCCTGTTTTCTCTGCGCCATGAGGGGAGATTGCCGGGCAATAGTGGCAGTCTCCGCACCAGAGATGTACATACATTTTTAGAAAATTACGGATAATTATAAAGTCGTGATATTTTTCAATTTTCTGTGAAAATTTTCCTGTGGATGGCTAAAACGGTCAAAGACATTTGAAAATTTTCAGTGAGGTTCTCCAGTTTTTCGTTGTAAAGTTTCTTCTTTCTGTGCATCTCTACTCCCGCACACGCTGCGGGGCGGGGGACGTCGGAGCGCCTGCAGGGTAGGCCACCCAACGTGCGGCGGGACTGAGCTGGCTGCCGAGTCCGAGTGCGCTGGCTGCGCTGGCTGCGCTGGCTGCTGGCTCTACCGGTTCACTGCCTAGGAGGGGGAGGGATGCGATGCGACTGCCTCAAATGGCCTCAGGGCTTCGAGAAGTGTCACCGCAGTTTTCTTGACGAAAGCAGCCGTTACCGAGAGCTCTGCTGAACCAGCTGAACCAAGGGTCTGCAGCTTCTTAATTCTTTGTACCAAGCATATCTTCTCTGGACTTTGGGAATACTTCTCGAAATTCTTCAGAATGCAATTTGAGAAGAATTTGACTTTATGGTCTATATCTCAATATATTGATATATTAGCACTTATAAGTGTTCCTGGAAGAGTGATAATGTTGTGCATTGAATGATGATGACTGTTCGAGGAGCACAAGTTTTGCTGATATTAGCATGTATGCTAATATATACCAACGTATCAGCAAAACTAGCGTTGCTTGTCAAATTAAACGAACGATAAAACATATCATCACAGTTTAAACAATGATGATCATTGACAGTGTTGGATCAGGATTTCGTTTTTCAGGGTGCATGCAGATATCGAAGCGGCCGAGACTCTCCAATAAGCTGCGCCTGACACAGAAAACCAGAATTATCCGACATAAACAATTACTATGCGGCTGCGAATTCACATTTCAATGAGGAGCCTCGGTGCGCCATACTGCTTCGGTCACCGCACTTCACTGGGGGCACAAAGCCGCGCCGGCAGAGAGCACACGGCATTGCTTTATGCAACGATTGCCGGATGGCGTGGCCGGTAAGGGACCGCCTGCCGGCGCACTCGGTCACGTATCGGGCCGCGGGTAAAAATAGGAGGAGGCGCCTGGAGACACCCGCTCGGTGGCCCCGCGACGCTTCTCCGGGCAGGATCGACACCTTTACGTATTCACAAGGCCGCTCCGCGCGCACTACGTGCGATGCCGGACACGGCCGGACACGGCCGGACATCCGGAGCCACAGGCAGCCTTTGTAGGAATAGGAAAGAAAATGGGCTGGATGGACTGCTGAAAAAGAAAAGAAGAAGAAAAAAATCCACTTTTTGTACCGCATTGCAAAGTCATGAAATAAAAAAAAGTTTGCTGGATTAGCAAATTGTTTGCTGGATTCACCGAAACGCATCTTCAGCGAACAATTTTTCCGTAGTTGCCAAAACAGAGCAAATTTCAAAATTGCGGATCTCGAATAATACCAGTTATATGTGCATATACCACGATATACCAGGCCAGACGCGTGAGACAGAAAGAGACGGAGATAGTGCGTTGCGGGACTGCCTTAAACCAAAACTGCCCGGGGCTACTGATACGCCTGGTATATATTACAGTGACCAAGAATAGTAGATATGTAGCCTTATTAAATCGTCGTTATGGAAACATTTTACGGCGAGGCAGCTTCATTTATTCGTATTTACGACTGTATGTAAACAGTCAAGTCAGAGAATGGATACTGACTTCCATTATTGTGTCGGCGTGTGTCGGTCATGTGCATTTGATGCGTAAGCCGACGTGGCTTCTTGCGGAGTGAAGTGACGACAAAGGGTGGGCGCTCCGTTTGGACCGGTTTGGCGGCCATATACATCGGGGAATGGCTACGACAGGCTTGTCTATTTTAATTTGTTTTTATTGCCAGGTTTGCCGTCAACTGTGGCTCGATTCCGGGTCCGGGAGGTTCGGCTCCTCCGGCTCCGGCGATGCCTTGTTTTCGTCTAACGTTGTCTGACAAATGAAGCCACGGTAAAAAATACTTCCGGGTTTCCCAGGAGCTTCGTTGAGTTTCCAGGAAGCGATGGACATTTTCCAGGGTTCTGACAAACCGTTTCCAGGCCAGCCCTGGGATTCTCAAGCGCACCCTGGGAATCGCGACATGAGCGGCTGATTCCTGGAAAGGAATGTCCGTTTCCTGGAAAATTCTCCTATATGGCGCAATGCATGTATTTTCCAGGAAACGGACATTCCTTTCCAGGAATCAGCCGCTCATGTCGCGATTCCCAGGGTGCGCCTGGGAATCCCAGGGCTGACCTGGAAACGGTTTGTCAGAACCCTGGAAAATGTCCATCGCTTCCTGAAAACTCAACGAAGCTCCTGGGAAACCCGGAAGTATTTTTTACCGTGAAGGGGGCAGAGTGAAACAAGTCTAGCTCCTATATTTCTAGATGCTGGCATTTATCTTAAGTGCGTGGACTTCCAAAATAAGTCCGTCGTCACACAAGAGCTGGCAGTCGCCTTGGCTTGACTGGTTCCTTTCAGTACACAACCGGTGGTTTCCGTCACGGAAGCAGCAAGAATAGTGAGGTGGTTATCAACATTTGTAGTTTGAACAACATTTGATAAAATCCTTTTCTTCTGAAAGAAACTCTATTTTTGTTGCGACCCAACGGCTGTACGTAGTGTGTACTAGTATAACTTATGGGTCCGAGGTCGCAGTGCTGTTCACGTATTTCGGCAGTTTCGCGTGTTTCCTTAGCCGGACCGCCGGCTGCCCGCCTTGTGCGTGACGCTGCGGATACACCCCCTTCTTCGTGTGTCGCACACTTGATGACAACGCTCACACACAGACAGGCGTAATAGGCTTCGTCTCCAAAGCTTCAGAAAAAAAAGAATAAAAAATTACAGTAGTATACAAATACTGATTACATTTAGTTATGGTCGTGAAGGAAGACATAGATAGCAGCTGGAGCCAAATGGCAAATTAACGTGACATGTTAGTCTGCTGTTAGCATGCTCGAGGAACAACGTCAAGATAACGACCATAAGGGTCACCCTGCCTGGCCCACTGAGTGCACATCACGCACAGGACAATACTGAAAATCTTAGGGCGAAAGATGTCGCCCTCCGAAGGGCAAAGTACTTCACTGTTTGGTTCACAGTGAAGTGACAGTGAAGCTCTCGTGACACCTGCCTCTCGGCCTGCCTAGTCACCAGCGGGCACCATTGGGGCCACAGACGTTCTGACTACCCGTCCCGTCATCCTCGCTGGTCCGGCTGGTCAAGGCGGAGTCCACTGAAATCCCAAGTGCACACCGCGGCAGTAGTGAGGTGACTGACTACCCGTGAAAAAATATAAATGGACGGAGACAGCGGGTACTGCGGAACCCGGTTACCACCCTGCAAGATAACGGAACGCGCAATAGTTTCCACGTGAGTGGCTTATCGCTCCTATGAGTAGTCACTTTGTAGGCTGTTTCAAATGATGTCATCGTCAGGAGCGTTGCAAAACTCCTGGGGTCCGTTTTGGCGCGCTTTGTCAAGCGCCTGCTTGTTGCCAGTATTCTGGCGTTTGCTGGGGGTAGCCTCGCCCTCGTCCTCCCCTGGCTTGGCCAGACTCCGGTGGTTTTCGTGTTGTCACGTGACATGTCGGCTGGCCGGATAATCGGCGTCACGTCTCAATATTTGCCGGGGGCTCCAACCACAGTGTACTGTGTGGCCCTAACCCCCCACGCCTAATTATCTTTTCCCCGTGTATCCGATACGTCAGGCACTCCGCACTCCCCCGCTAGCGCCCCGCCTCCGCCGTACGCGTGCGGAAGAGCAGCAGCAGCAGCAGCAGCAGCAGCAGCAGCAGCCGGAGTGCCTGCGTGCCTGCTATCCGCGCCACCCCGGCCCCCGTCCCCGACGCCGCCTCCTGCGTCCCCGGCCTGCTCAGCCCTGCCGAATGCTGCCGACCCGACCACACCGCCTGACCAACAAGACGCCGGCGACGACTTGGCGTTGCGGCCTCTCCTCGCAGTCAGTCAGTCGTTCCGTCTCTCCTCCGCAGAAGGTCTCGGCTCCGGTCTCCACGTCAGCTCAGTGACGAGACGAGCACCGCGCCCCGCGTCCACGGTGCTCCAGCAGCGGCGGCAGCGGCAGCAGCAGCAGCGGCAGCAGCAGCAGCAGAGGCGGCAGCCAGCCAAGCCAACATGACGATCTCCATGCCCGACTACATGAAGCGCCTGCTGGACGAGGCCGCCAAGCGGAAGGGAATCCACAAGCCGAGGTAAACGTTAACGCCCTGCTTGTCGTCGAGGAGGAGCAGCGGGTTCCGGTCGGGGAAGCTCCAGCAGCAGCGGCGTCGGAAGTGGAGTGCAGGGGTGGCAGCCTGCCCCCCCCCCCCCCCCCTAGAATTTGGGCCCGCGAAGCGGGCCTTTTTTTCGCTAGCTCGTAAAGCGGGTCCTTTTCCCCCCTAGGCCCGCGAAGCGCCCCCCCCCCCCCCCCCAGCTAAAATACTTCCGACGCCGCTGTCCAGCACGCAGCTCACACGTGCGACGGCGCATTGCCGACGCGTGAATCATGCCCGGACACATTGATACATTATCCAGCAAATGAGGACGACCCTCGGCCTTCCCCCGCCACTAATCACCGCCGCTGCGCCGCGTGTTTGCAGCACACTCCCAGAGACACATGACAGCTAAGGCACCGCCGGACACGGCCGGCGCAGTCGCAGTCTGGAATCCGCTGAAAAAGTTAGGGCCTCTGTTACACTGTAAATGAAAACCTGAGGAACCTCACTAATATTTTTGTGAGGAAAAGTTCTCACTCAAAATTGAGTGATGAAGGCCGCCTCGCCCAGGTTTGGTTGAGTCAACACCCGACTTTCTGCGAGGATGCCTTTCTCACTAGTGAGATCATGGCGTTCATCGCCCAAATTTAGGCGAGCAAGCCTCGCCCTGCTTTGGGTGAGGTACTTTGTCTTTGGGTCAATTTTTATGTCTGGGAATCCCACGCTCCAGAAAAGCGTGCTTTTTATTTCACCCTGTACATTTTTCCCTTTTCCCATATTTACCTGCACTATGACCCTGCAAATGTGAAGTCCCAAGATTCAGAGACCTGTCGCCACCGTTTTCCAAAGCCAAGATAAAACGAGCCGCCTGCACAGACAGATCACTCCACGATGCGGGCACCTGACCTCTGTCCGCACTGTGTGCCGGCCGGAGTGTGGTCGCCGCGAACGCCACCCCCCGGATCATTATTTACTTTTGCAATACACATCGCGCGCCGACTTTGCTCACAGAAATCGACGCTCTTTGGCGGGGTGCAATCGTAAAGAAGAAATGACTCCCGATTGGCGTGCCGATGACCTCAAGGGCGGCGGAGGGACAGCCGAGCCAGCCGAGACGAGCGGCGGCAGCCCAGGAACATGGGGGAACAGGTTTCTACGGCGTGGAGGTATACGGAGGTCCGGAGGTACGGAGGTCCGAATGGAGGAGGCGCCCGGCTCGGTTCGGCTCGCTCGGCCGCTCTGGGTCACGCGACTGTCTGAGTACACCCGCCCTCGACTCGTCCTCTTCCGTCCCTGCACTGCCCAGGAGCTGCAGGAGATTGGCTCTGAACTGTCTGAGTGCACCCGCCCTCGACTCGTCCTCTTCCGTCCCTGCACTGCCCAGGAGCTGCTGGCGAGATTGGCTCTGAACTGGCGGACTGTTGTTGTCATGTTAGCCAAACCACGATGGCTGGTTTCAACTCCAATAATATCATCAGCGCAACTTGAAGATTTCGCACTCAGAAAAAATGTTTGCGATCAAGGATGGGGCATGACCTTCAAAATTATATTCTTGAACTTTCCAAGCTCATCGAGTTGACGCAAAGCTGGAGCTTTGTGCAAGACCATTTCCTTGAATGAAGTCCCATTAATCTTAAACAGTTCAAGGCTAAGACTGCATTTTTCTGGGTGCACTTGTCCAGCTGCAGTAGTGTGTGGTGACAACACCGTCAGAGCGGTGAAAGCAGGATTTTATCTCACGAGTTTTCTTGTACATAAAAGGAACAAACATATTTTACAGTGCAACGGCAAATATAGACGAGGAAAATAATTTTTGCAGTTCCTCTGCTGCCGCCGCGGCCGCGTCCGGGCCGTCATGTGAAAACCGCACAAAAGGTTGACGCTCCCGCCGCTGATAGGCTGACACGCCGCGGAAGCTCGCCGACTGGCACTCTTCTTCTTTTTCTAGTTTGTGTCCTAATCCTCCGGCAATAAAACATAATAACACGCGCCTCCATTAACACCAGCCTCGCGGCACGGCGAGCACTCGGATGGGAGGTGAGTACGGCTCGGCACGGCGTACAGTGTGCCGTCATGTGCACACGTGTCCAGCCGCGCCTCCCCGTGACCTGACTGCACACAGACCTGGGTTCCCACACTGGTACCACACCGCCTGGCTGGACAGGTTGCCAACAGGCTCCACGCGCGACACTCCACGAGCCGCCATCAGAATCAGAGTGACATAAGCGAGGACCACAAAGTGCGCGCCTACTCATTTGGGCGGGCACCTGGCATGAGTGCTGAGGCGAGGACTACAAGGCCGCAAGGCTCTGAGGCTGCACCGGCCCCCTGACGGCAGGCCGTGCCGCAGCGCACGCGTGCTCAACGGGACAGCCTACCCTCCGGGCTGCACCAGCCGCCTGACGGCAGGCCGTGCCGCAGCGCACGCGTGCTCAACGGGACAGCCTACCCTCCGGGCTGCACCAGCCGCCTGACGGCAGGCCGTGCCGCAGCGCACGCGTGCTCAACGGGACAGCCTACCCTCCGGGCTGCACCAGCCGCCTGACGGCAGGCCGTGCCGCAGCGCACGCGTGCTCAACGGGACAGCCTACCCTCCGGGCTGCACCGGCCCCCTGACGGCAGGCCGTGCCGCAGCGCACGCGTGCTCAACGGGACAGCCTACCCTCCGGGCTGCACCAGCCGCCTGACGGCAGATCGTAGGCCAGAGACCCGCTGCAGACATATAGGCATATGAAAGCCCAGCGGAAAGCTTGGTCACGACTGGACTGCGGGTGGAAGTCGCGCCCCAGCCTCCAGCCAGAGCAGTGAAGTAGAAAGTGTCGTTAAAATTAGATCGGCAAGCCGGTAGGGGATGGCGGACGGTATGCACAGATAGCAGGCTCCGAAGGAGTCGCAGGTCGGTCTGTTTGTTCAGTTGCGTTGCGTTTGAACTACAAAAAGCCAGTCATAGTGACTGCCTTAAAAATTGAAACAATTATCTCTGATAAATGAAAACTGCAATACAAAATAAACGCTGCTTTCTTGCTATCCAAGTCCTCTTGTGTATTCTACGAGGTTCATGACGTATATTTACATTTCTTTTTCTTGTAGAGAAGAGATCCGTCGCCTACGAGTTACACCTTGTCATCGTTCCATTTAACCCTCTGGTATTGGAACTTGTCGGCAGGTACGACGTGTCCAAAGGCAGCCAAGTGGGTGACAACTACCTGGGCGTGCTGTACCGCGTCCTGGTGTCGGACAGCGAGGGCCCGGCCACGCTCAGCCTCATCCTCAAGGGCATGCCGTCCAACGCCAAGCGGCGCGAGGAAATGCGCGTCCTCGTCTTCTTCGACAACGAGCACAACATGTACCGCGTCATGCTGCCCGCCCTCGCGCGCTTCCTGGCCGACAAGGGCATGGAAGGGGTGTGCACCCAGGAACCGGCATTCCCGTACTCGCCGAGGTAGGTGCATGCCGCGGACGACATAATTTGTTAAATATTTTTTTTAGTGCAGCCCCCCCCCCCCCCCGCAGCGCACTGGCGGTCAGACCACGCTGGCAGCCATGTTGAACACCCCGTTTCGGTCGTCAGGTGCTACGATGCGACGCGCGGCGGGCCGGACGGCGAGGACGTCCTGATCCTGGAGGACATGCGGCCGCTGGGATACGCCATGCACGACCGCCAGCAGGGTATGGACGACCGCCTCCTCCGCATCGTCCTACGCGCTCTCGCCTACCTCCACGCCGCGTCCCTCGCCATGGAGGACCAGCAGCCCCGGGAGTTTGCCAAGGCCCGCGAAACCGTGCGGGAGACCATATTCGACGAGGGCAACCCCATGCACGCCGCCTTCGGGGAGATGGCCATACGGACATACGGTGCGTTAAGCAGCGGCTCTACACCGGGGCACATTTGTCGGCCACGGACAACGTTCTTACGTTCGCTTCCGTTTTCAGATTACATCAAGGACAGATTTCCGGAGGGGAGCGACGGCTACAACAAGTGTAAGGACTTCATTGACAACTATGCGTCTACGATGTGCGCCCTGTCTGTCCCCGACCCGAATGGCGGCAACGCCATCACCCACGGCGACTGCTGGACCAACAACTTGCTCTTCAAGTACTCCAAGGTGAGCTGGACCGCGCCTTCCGGTGCTGAGCCGAGCCGGAGCCGGAACCGAAGCCGAGCCGCGGTGTCTGACTCGGTTCCGTTTGCAGGCCGGCGTCGCGGAGAGCGTGTGCTTGCTGGACTTCCAGCTGGCGCGGTACGGCTCACCCGTCCTGGACCTCCTGTACGTCATCTTCTGCTGCACGGAGAGGGATATGCGCGACAAGCACCTGGACGGCCTGCTCAGGGAGTACCACGACATGCTCGGCGCCAACCTCAAGAGACTGGGCAGCGACGTGGAGGAACTGTACCCGTGGAAGATGTTCCAGGTGAGCAAGGGACAATGCTCTCTCCAAGCTCGTTATCGCCAAAAGTAGGGCATTTTGGAGAATCTCAGACCGGAAGTGACGAAGACGCCCAAGAAGAAGAAAAGCGGAAACAGTACGAAGGGGAACCGCAAAGAGTGAGTTTCTCCGCTACGGTGTCGGCCACGAGCCAACTCAAAATTTCTGGAGCCTTAGCTCTCGCTGACGATATGTCAGGACTATTTGGTAGGGACAAAGCGCAGCTCTGCTCCGCGCGGCCGAGGAGGAGTTCTGCGCTGTTTGAACCTACCAAGTGGTCGTGACATATCGTCAGCGAGAGCTAGGGCTCCAGAAATTTTGAGTTGGCTCGTGGCCGACACCGTAGCGGAGGGACTCACTGTTGTGGTTCCCCTTCATACTGTTTCCGCTTTCCTTCTTCTTGGGCGTCTTCTCCACTTCCGGTCCAAGCTTCTCCGAAATACCCTATTGGGCGATGATGATGAATCTTTGATTCTGAGTGCGATTTCAACTCTTCTCTCCAGACGCAACTCCGCGAGCGCGGCCGGTACGGGCTGGGCATGGCCATCATGACGGTACCGCTATTCCTCGCCGACGCGGTGGAGCTGCCAGACCTGGACGCGCAGTTTGAGAGCGGCGCGGGCATGGCCTCTATGTTCGGTGTCGAGTCCAAGAGCGCTCCGGAGAGGAACAAACGCATCGCTGACGTGGTTCAGGAGATGATAGACAGGGGCTGGTTGTAATGGCGAGTTAGCTGAGCAGAGGAGCCTCGCCGTTGTGTTACCACCATGTTACCAATGCTCCGCGCAAACCTCGTGGGGTCTAGTCGCTAGGGCAAACCTAATCTGGCCAGGCTGGGTCGAAGTCTAGGTACAAAGTCTGGGTAGGCAACAACGACTTCTCCATGCATGCGTGTCGTGCGGGCTGGCCACCCTGGCACTCCCAGGCGCCCGACGTCGACGAGGCAATTCGGACGTATCGTACTTAACAGACGACGCCTTGGTGGGGCAAACGAAAAGATGCTTCTGAGGCCCAGCTCATAGCGCCAGGGGTGTAGTTGCGGGAGGTCGGAGGAGAGAGGAAGTACACCTCACCTCATGCTTAGAGTTTGCTTTTCTCCATAGTTGTAACTTTTCGCTACACCGTCAGATATTCTGTGATAATAGAATGCTAACTTGAGCACCAAATTAGGTCAAGCTGTTACAACTGAGTTCAGCTTTTGTAGTATCTTGGACCAGGTTCTGGTTAATTGTAGTTTAGGTAAGATTTTAGGAGAAAGTCTCTTTAAAGTAGTAATCTAGAAAATTTACCATGAAGGTGAACACAAAACAATAAAAAATGTGACACTAAATGTGGTATTATCATGGTACTACTTCAGCATTAACAAAAAACCTTGGGTCTTTTAAGTCAGAGTACTGCGCTACAGAATCAAGTACTTACATTTTTTTAAACAGTTTAATACAGTTTTGATACCAAAATTTCATACAAAGGAATACAACAAGTTTTATGACAGAAGCAAGACTTAGTATGAACTGTCTTTAGAGTTATGTGGAAGGCATAGGCCCAACAAAAAGTAAATATTGTAGTAGCATATTCATGATGTTGTATGTTAGATGTTTGTTGTTACTTACAAAAACAGAATTTTTTTTCCAGCATGGATTGTTTTGAGTTTGTTAATACACATTAAAAATAAATAAACAGTGATACTATGGATATCTATGCCTTTCTTTGCTGCACCATTTCTCGAAGGTTGTTTTCAGCTTCTTTTAAGTTGCGCTCCAAATAAGACTTATTGTTCTGAAATATTTAAAAAATTAAAAAAATAAGACAAATTAATATGATCAATTGAACAGCTGCTCTTTACACATGCCTTGAAGAAATGCTTACCTCTAGGGTTTTAACTTTTTCATCATACTTTTGGGATTTCATATGAAGATCTTTAGTAATTTCTGGGACATCTTTAAGAATGAACATTCTTCCTACACTTTCGTAAGTGTTAGTGTTTGGAGGCATACCCTGTAAAACGAACATAACATGAACATCAGCTCCTCAAGCAACCAATGGAAAGAATCTTACCAGATAATCAAGTCATTCATAATTATCCTCGGACGACATACCTTTAGCTCTTTAATGGTTAGTTCAGTGTGCTTTTTGGAATTTTTTAGTCCCTCTATTTGAATGTCAGCGATCTTTAGCTTCTGGGCCGTGTCTGTCATTTTGTGCTGAAGTTCAGCAAATGCCTGTAGGAAAATACACAAAAGTAAGGTTAGGTACATGTGAAGAACAAACTATAGACAGTGCTGAGATTCAATCGACAAGAATGTAATAAATGTATGCTAGATAAAAGTACAAATTTTCGTACTAGTTCTTTACCTTTTTCAGCTCTAAATCCACGGTCTTGGCCATTTCGAAGCTTTGGCTGGTTTGAGCAGGTTGCTGTGTTTAATACAAACAGCTCTTCCCACACTATCGAAAGGAATCGCAAATTCCTGTGGTGGTGGGGCGAGGGAGTATAGTAGGTATAGTTCTATTATGAAAAATTCAGACACCACCGCCTTCGGTAAAAGCTGCCTCACTTCAGCCTCTCACCCAGACCCCCCCCCCCCCCCCCGCACGGGGAGCTGAAACGGCTGAAACTGGTTGAAATACTTGGAAAACTGATTTTTATTGCGTATATTTTCTGTCTCATACTATTCTAAGACCATGTAAAACGAAAGAATACATCGAGAGCTCAACCAGATCTGAGAATAGATAACTTAAATTTTCAAAAGTAGGGTTATGAGATGGACAGAGCGTCTGCTACTAGCCTCGCACAGGGAGCACGCCTCGTTTATCTAGTCTCGCACACGGTCTCTAAGCTAACTACGGGCGGCAGTTCAAAATTTTTGAAAAGGAGTCTGTGCGGATGCACGGGGCTTATTGTTAGTTAGGATAAAGTGACGGCGGCGCGCTTGGTTTTAAAGATCGAGATACACCGCACACAATATCAGGTCTGAATGTCTTGGAAAATTAGCTGTGCCGCACTAAGAATGGGAAGCAATGTAACATGTGTTGTGCAGAGTGGAATGTAAGTTGCACATCTGATTTTTCGCTCAATATTTTGAAACAGAGCTACTTAGGGAGAAAACAGGTGTCAGATCAAAGGCATTTGAAAGGATGAAGGCAATGGTTCACCATCACTGAATTTCTTTTATTGGAATCTAGCGCAGTTCAAAAAAAAAAAAAAATTCTAAGAAAACAAAATAATGCTGACAGTCTAGACATTGTTACAAGTATCTAGTGCATAATAAGAAAAATAAATTGTGTATACTGTTAAAAATTGCCTACTTTTTAACAATCACTGTCCAAATTACAAATTAAACTAATACCGAGATTGCCTCAAATAGTTAGAAAGTAGATCGAAACAAAAAATAAAAATTCGTGCAAACAACTAATTCATATTAATACAAAACACATTGTTCTCAATCCAAATAAAAAGCATCCAAATGGTGTCTAAAAGATTAAAATCTTTTTTTCTTCTTCTTTTTTCCTGACTTCCCCTAATTTGTATACAGATCATTAATACAACACCTAGTCAAAAGTAAACAAACCCATCAATCAATAAAACTTGATGTACCTTCACATAAAGCCGGAGAATTGAACTACATACAGGTAATTGAACAAGTTCAGTAGACAGTTCACCAGACATGTATTGAAGTGCCAACACGCCTGTCCACAGAACCCGAGCTAACAGTTAATCTGCTCCCAAGAACAGGCAAGGTGAAAGCAGAGCAGTCTTTTTTTGTTTTTTGTTTCTTAATTTTAGTCGTTTCTGACTAAGCAATTACTAGGAAGATGACTTGTTTCACAGCCCCCTCAAAGTTATGCCAAATGTGGCAAAGATCAAGTGCTCATAATAGCTTCATAAGAAATGTCTTTCTTAACACAAAGTTGGTTTAAAACTACTTTATGCTTTCTTGAGCATCTGCTGACAGCAGGTCACAAATGGTGCAAAAGGAGTCTTTAATGGCACATCACAACCAGTATCTCCTTATGGAATGGCAAATGGATTCAGAATGCCACTTAATATTTGAGAGCTGTTTTGTGAAGAATCTTGCACATTGGATCACATGAGCTTATCGCCTCACATATCCATTTCAAACTGTTCATCTTGCGTATCATGATCAGCATCTGAAATAGAACAATAAATAGTCAAATAATGCACACAAAACATTCATACTTATCATGATGTTGACACTACTTCTAACTCACCCTTCTTTACAGCACTCGGAATAATGATGCCATTCTCCTTCGGAGGAGAGAGAAGTGGGCGATCTACTGATCCCTTTAGTAATGATTCAGGAATGTTTGGAAGATTGGACGGAGGTGTGCGAGACAGAGGAGAGTTCCTTAGATGCAGGAGGAAATTTCTCTCGTACACAACTCTGGTTCCTGAAAAATACAGAAAAGATCAGTATTAATAGAACATTATGTTTGTTGGTCAGTGAGAAACATAACAAAAGACATGATTTAATCCAAGTCTCGCTGACATAAATACTACAGGACAGTGTGAGACAAACAGGAATTCCCCGCCTTTGGACTTCTAAATCTTGTAGCATTCGCAAATTTAAAAAAACAAAAAACAAAAAACACCAGTAACTGACCTTCAGCATAGCAGGATACCTTACAGATTCTAGGTTATGTTTCACTAAGGAAGAACATCCAAAGAGGGTTTCAGGGGCATAACAACAGCTTGTTGCACTCTATGATACAGAGATAGTCAACAAACAAAAATTGGGGGGCGAAAAAATAGCGTCGAAAGCAGACAAGGATATATCAGTGGCATTTAAACAGCTGATTGCCCCCCTCATGGGACCCCCCGCGCCGCGTGGTGTTTGGGAGGTGAGGACTTTTCGCTTCCCCTTCCCTTTCACCCCACCCCCAACCTCCCGCACACTGCGAACTGCCTCTGCGGTCGGTACACTGCGCAGCGTGGCCACGCACAACTTGGGTCTACGTGACCCGACTCCACGCATCCTCCGCACGGATTAATCGCGACAATTACTATAACCCAGGGCAAATTTGAGCTGTAGGCGAGCGACTCTGGCAGGGAGCATCATAGCCCGTCCCGGGCCGCGCCATTGTCCTGTGCCAGCCAACATAAACGAGCCCCCGAACGGACTCGGGTACTGTGTCACTCCCAGCCACGGGCACAGGGGCCGCGGGCAGTGTCCGTACGTACCTCCGGGAGTGGTGGAGTACAGAGTACCCCCCGGGGTGGTGGAGTAATCGTTGGGGAGTTGCGAGGGGTCGCTCAGCATCACCCTCCTCACGGGGATGCTCTGGGTCGCCTGGCGAGCAATCGGTGAAGCAGACATTTTCGCTGGCGACTTCTTCTCACAAACACAACAAAGTCACTAAAACACAGGCAATCCAAAAAGAGGGCAGGGGCAGGATCAGCGTCTGTGGCTGCGGGCTTCACTCCATGTGGGTCCAAACACGGCACACGGCACGGCTACGGCAAAGCGCTCGGCTCGACTCGACTCGCCTCCGGACTGTGAGCACGACGGCACGAACCAACTCCGATCAAAACCGAACAACAACCACGCTGCGCTACTGTCGGCAGTCGGCACACCCGCCCCACAACAAAAGTGCGGCTCGCTACGGCCCGGCCCGTGGAGGGGGAGGGGGAGAGGGGGGAGGCGGCGGCACCACCGACGTCACCAGTCAAGAGAGGTTCTTAGCTCGTCCGATACGTCCGATACTGCAGGCTGCGGCGATGTCAGCCAACGGGAGGCCATCGAAGACGTGGGGCTGTGGAAACCAATGTGCATCGAACAGGGAAGGGCAGCGGGCCCGGCTTCTGCTGCATAGGCACTGCAGGGGTAGGAAGAGTCGGCGAGTCTCTCGCAGGACCTCTGACTAGCGCAGTAAGCGCGCGGCGCGGGAGAACGAGCAGTATTCAAGGCTAACGCGCCACTGCCCCGCCCGCGCCACCCCCACCACCACCGATACCACGCCATGCCCCCCCCCCTTCTCTCCCGCACACGCCGAAACGGCCGGCCCGGTCGGACCACACCACGAAAACAAAATCCGCATTTGAATTCGATCGAACATGAGGGGAGCTAGTCGGTTGGTGAAACAGCGTTTGCTCTTGACTGATAAGACCCTCCTGTTGGCTCTTGCGTCAGGCTCACCGAGCCGGCCGGACCTGGGCTTTGGCTTGGGTTGGATAGGGTTTGTCGAAGAAACTACACGGAAGAAGTCAAAAAGCAAAAATAACAAGCGTCGAAAATTTCGAGTCTCAGCTCTTGCGGATGATTCGCTCATTTTCCTACTGTTTTCAGTAAACAACATCCTCTGTTAATTAACCACTGCTCCATTTCCATACCGCTTCCTTGGCGCTCCGCGCTGCGTGTCTAGTGACGTCTCGGCCAAAACAATAATAACAACAACGCGCACAATTAGAGACAGGTCGTGCTTGTTTACAGGTCGTCTAGGAAGGCCACTCGCTGCTGGTGTTTACCGGCGACGTTTCCTTTCCCCCACACGCCCTCTAGGCCCCCCGGTCCTATCCCCCCCCCCCTCCCTCGCTTCTTGCCGTCATTCTTAGGCTTCTTGGGGCCACCCGTAAGCGAGGCGTCTGCCAGAGCAGACTCCGTCGGAGCCCTCGAGCGCGGGTCATCTTACAGGCAGACCCAAGGCGTCACTTAATTTGTGTACGCCCCCTACGTGTTTGCGTCCTGTACTATTGGACGGCGTTCAAATTCGGCCGGAGGCCGGGTTGCAGCACATAGAAACAGGACGGCATGGATCGGGCGGCGCGGCGGTCGAAAGCGAAACCGAGTCGTCGGCCGGCAGCCCAGCCGATCACTCGTCACGTGACTTCTATGAAGCCCGGCTCCCAGGTAGATAGCAGAGCCGCTGCTGTCCCGTTTTCCATCTGGATTGATAAGAGAAAGCCCCAGTGACACCGGGCGGTCCCTACACTCGGCCAGGGAGGCGGCGAAGGACCCGGCAGAGATCCGCACTACCACCTTTGTGCATACTCGGCCGACGCCTGCAAGGCGCGGGTGGGGTTGAATCTGAATTGACATTTCAGACGAGGCTCGAAAACGGAAGTAGAAGAACAAGAACAGTTCCAGGGGAAAGGGGCAGTATGTTAAATTGCTCGGCGAAGAGTGACCCCTCGTGCTATCTGTTTCCTTTCTGGAAGTCATGTTCTTCAACTTCCGTGTTCTCGCGCCTTGTCGGACATGTGTGCAGGGCGGTGCAGGGTATTCCAACTCGGGATTTGGCCGGAAGTAAGAGGAACAAAACGACTTCTAAAACACAGTGGTGTGGGTAGGGGTCGTCCGGTTTGCGCATGTCGTTTTGTTCTTCATACTTCCGGCTAAATCCTCAGCTGATCCTTAGTTGTCCTTAGTTGACGTTTCCAAAATAAATTGAACCCCTCCGATCTTTTTAGAGACCCGGTCCGCGCGTCCCTGTCCCTCGCACGCGGTCAGACAGGGCCCGACGGAGACGGCTGATGCGGGGGGCTGGGAGGGGGCACCTCCGGGAGGGCTCCCGCTGGCTGTGCGTCAATGCGATAGGGGCAAAGCGGGGTCCGTATTCTAATGCCTTCCCCTCTCGGTACAAAGAACGCGAAATGTATGTGCGCGGCGGCATGCGGACCGGCGCCATAGGCAGGCAGGCTGGGCAGGCTGGCCGTGGTCGTGTTGGTCAGTCCAGCACGAGACTTCGAGACGCACGCCCACAGGTTTGTGTTTAACTTTCGTTTCTGAGCCTCATCTTGACGAATAGAGTACTCCGGAGAAGCCCGAAACGGAAGAAGGAAATCGTAACGAAGAAGAAGAAAAACGCAGGGCAAAAAGTACGAGACATGGCGTGTTCGGAGACCCGATCCGCTTTTTAAAAAAATAGCGGGACCTCTCATGTCTTCTCCAGCGTTCTTTTTCTTCGTTACGAGTCAACGGACTTCCGTTCCGGGCTTCTCTGAAGCACTCTATCCCCTGACGGTGTGGTGTGAATGTGTCCACCCATCGCTACCCACTGTGGGTGCGGTGTGCATACGTCCACCCTCCCCCCGCTCTCTCACTCTCTCTCCCCGCTCTCCCTCCCTCCCCGTCTTGGTGAGGTGGTGTGATGATGTGGGGAGCAGCTCGCGGTCCGCCCAGGAATGCGATAACGCCTCACAATGGAGGTGCAGGCCCGCCCCGCTGCGCCCCGCTGCGCCCCGCTTCCCCCCGCTTGTGGGCGGTGAGGTGCATCGGCGCACCGGCGGCGGCGGTGGGTCAGGGACTAGTCAGGGCCTGGTCAGGGCCGGCCGGCCGCAGCTGCCGTGCCGAAGTGTCGCATCAACGAGGTCGTTCCACTCATCGAAACTCAAATCTCGCGCCTGGGGAATGAGGCTGCAGACTCGGCCGCAGACCGCTGCAGACGCCGCAGGGGCAGCGAGGCCGCAGGGCGCTGCGGCCGTTTCCTGGCTGATGCTGTGCCAGACGCGAGATGGGATCGATGGAATCCGAATGGACTCGCTCACCGCTGGAGCCACTGGAGACGCTGGAGCCGCTGGAGTCGTCTGGCGTTTCCCCATAATACGTCTCCGCCGGTCTCCGCTAGAGCGCGGGGCTGCAGGCCGCGGCCGTGCGCGCCACTCCTTGCGCATGCCGTTGATGTCGCCCACGTGAACGCGAAAACAGCTTTATGCTATTCGCTGCATGCCCCAGCGGAGATAAACGGGTAATAGAAAAAAGGCTTTTCCAATTCAGAAATAAAGTGTACATTACAAACAACTGTTTTATATACAGACTGCGAAGTAAAAGTTTGTTGTAGTCGGTTCTAGTCTAAAGGCAATCGTCTATTATGAAGGGTCCTCATAAAAAGCTTTATAGTGTTTGGGGTGTCGCTCACATGGCCGTTCTATCAAAACCGGTGAATGTTGATTCCGGTTTTGGCTAGATCGCCTCCGGAACACACAGGGTGGACCGCCGGCAAGACCTCCAACCGGCGTTGTGTCAATTCAAAACAGCCAATTTGCATTTTCAGTGTTCCTGCGGGCGGCGAGGAGAGGTCAGATGACGGGGGGACGGGGCCGCCCATCACCAATTACCACACGACAAGGCGCGTGCCGCTCTGGCTTTTGGATAAGCGGTTTAGCGTTACTCTCGGCGGCGCCACGGGGCGTATCGGTGTGGGATGAAAGCTAAAAGTGAAAGGATGGAGGGGGTGAGGGAGGAGGGGGGGGGTACAAATCAGAGCTGATACGACCGATCTGCTGTTTCTGCACGAGGCGCGGCCTGGCTGCCCTGCGGCGTATTATGTTGCTGTGCGGATGCGTTGATTTGACTCTCATCCCCCCCCCAGTAACAGCTGTCGGGCAGACACGGAACTCTACTGACTATGAGAATGTAGTGCACGCGGTAGTGCAGCCGCCGTCGGTGACTCACTCGTTACGGCACGGCACGGCACGGCACGGCACGGCACGGCACGGCACGGCACGGTGCTGAGCCACTCGCAGGGTTATCGCCGGGGTGAGGTGCACCTGGAACTTCGCTCGCGTGCCTGTTCGCATGCCGAGAGATGACTATTGCAATACACAACAAAAACAACCTCTGTGTACTCCGTCTTTTATTTGAGGAAGGGCGGACGCAAAAATTAGCTCGGTTCTAGGAATGTTGGTGGGAAACGTGTGCATGCAGTGCGCGATACGGGCGCGTTTTTGCGACGCAGAACAGCGGGTCAGAGGCGTGCTAGAAACCGCATGCACGACTCCTACCCATATCTGCCGGCGTGTGGTGCGACTCAGTGCTTCATATCTTTTATGTATTTAAATTTGTTTGCGCAGTTGGTGTCATATGGCTTGCCTCCCGATACATACTTGTACCCGGAACGGTGTACGTAGCGTCTGTGAGGCCGGTAGGCCGGTGCTGCTAGCGGCGGGGCACAGATAGCCACGTCCCACAAACACGTTGGAGGAGAAAATGGGGACGGATCACAGGAAGGGCCAATCAACACCGTCGATGAATGGGAGAAAAATAGACTCGAGTGTAGATTAGGTTGCCACGCTTTGTACTCATGTGGAAAGGCAGTGCGGCTCAGGCCGACAAGAAGGCGACGTCATTGCGGCCGCACAATGTCAGAGAAAATAAATTCGAAAATATTCAGATCAGCTACACAAACTCATGTGACGAAAAACTTCGTCGATTCCATATAGAATCAGTTGTGTCGCCTTCCCTAGTCAATTTTTGTAACAAATAAAAATACAATATTTTCAGCCAGCAGCCTACTGACAACGAATGTGGACTTGAGAAAAATGAGGCCTCGGGGCAGCTAAATTCAAAGCGGCTGAAAAAATGCCACCAGTAACGATCCGAGTTCCACGTGTGTAAATAAAGCAAGAACTACAATCATAAATGTGTGATAGACGGACACTGTTGCGTGTTTGCTATCTTTTGCCAAGTTGGACACAAATGAAAACACGAGTACAATCTCCTCTCCTCCGTCATGTTGTGGTTGTGCTGCGGGCGCCAGCCTTGCGCCCTGGGGACCCTGGCTCACCCACGCACACACACACACACACACACACACACACACAGTCGCTCCGTCTTGCTCCCTCCCACTGTCGGGTCGGGGCCGAGTGGGACAGAGACTGCTGCTGCTATCAACGCTGCAGCGGTGCAAAGTGACGTAAAAGCGAGTATTGACTGCTGCGGCGTAATTTTTTTCCCGAAACATTGTCGAGCGTTGATATCGATGAGAAGCGGCAATCGTGCGACTCGACACGCACGACCTAGGGTTTGAGGCCGCGCTGAGTCTGAGAGAGAGAGAGAGAGAGAGAGAGAGAGAGAGAGAGAGAGAGAGAGAGAGAGAGAGAGAGAGAGAGAGAGAGAGAGACAGACTGACAGACAGACAGACAGACAGACTGACAGACAGAAACCCTGCCAGAGGCTGGAGTTGAACCCGGGCGCGCCATCCCTAGGGGCCGTGTACCCCCCACCTACCGACTACCCACCTACCCACCTACCCACCCTAGGGATGGTGTACCGGGGGGCACCTCCTCCCTGGGGGTATGCCATCACTGCCACACCGGGAGCGCCTGTGTGGTGCAGGGTAGGCAACCGTCGGCGCTGGAGTGCACGGCCGCGTAACGGGACTGCCTACCTGCCAGGCGGCCCACCGGCCGCTCCGCTCCGTGACGCTGCCCGCTGCAGCCGGTGCCCGGCAGTGCCCGGCCGGGGCTGCGCTGGCGCTGGGCGGCGCGCGCGTGCCGTTTTGGCGCGGGCTCGCGATTATTTCAACGTCCTCGATCTGCCCCACTTTATGGCGTGCGCCGCCTATTTTCGGTGGGGTGAGGCGGAAATAGCACGGGAATAGAACGACCCTTCCCTTTCTTTTTGCAAGCGGGTGGCGAGGGCGCGAGGCGGGCGGCTGGCCGCTGGGTCCGCGCCTCGGGGCTCGGTCCGAACTAGCGCAGTGTACACGGGGTGCGGCCATTGCCACGGCCAAGGGGCGCAGCCAGCGCAGCCAGCGCAGCGCAGGGGCGTGCAGGGCAGCCCGGCCTCGGCCTCGGGGCTCGGTCCGAACTAGCGCAGTGTACACGGGGTGCGGCCATTGCCACGGCCAAGGGGCGCAGCCAGCGCAGCCAGCGCAGCGCAGGGGCGTGCAGGGCAGCCCGGCCTCGGCCTCACACGTTCCCAGCCCGCTTCTGACCTAGCTACTAACACCACCCCCTCCCCTCCTGGAGCACATAGGCCTACGCACGCAGCACGCACCAGCACGCACGCGCTCCCACGGCTTTCCCCCACGTGTCAGGCCAACACACATGCAACACCAGAGCAGACATGCCCTCGGCTGCAAGAAGATGAGGTTAGAAGCCACCCGACGCGGCACTGCATCCGCGTAGGACCGTAATTTTTATTTTTTTCAGGCGCGCATTCTGACAAAACCTCTCGTGGTGGGCCGGGCGGGTGGCGGGGTGAAGGGAGAGCTCCCCGCGCTGCCGCAGTGCCGCTGCCGCTGCCGCTGCCGCCGCAGAGGACAGAAAGCTTTCTGTTCCTTGTGGCTGCCGCTGCCGCTGCCGAGCCGGGCGACGGGACAGGCCGCGCTGACAAACCGGGATGCATTTCATTCCCCCCGCCGCTAAGTGAATAACCTGCCGCTCGCTCAACTCGCGCCCCCCACCGGGGGGGGGGGGGGGGGGGGCGGGAGGGGGTGTCTGTAAATGGCGTGAGACGTCTGCATGGAGGGGGGGGGGGGGGGTCGTAAGGTTTGTTGGCCTACCTGCAGGCAAGGGACGCCTCGTGCATTCTCAGGGGTTGATTCCCCATTCCCCCCCCCCTGCTTACAGCAGTACACTGCAAGGTGAGCAACCACGCGCTGTCGGCGGGAGACAGGACGGGGGAGGGGGGGGGGGGGTAGAGATAAGCGCCGACGCCACCTCGGGCGGCGGCGGCGTACGGCCTAAAATCGACCGGCGTCGCCGGCGTGCACGCCGCCGGCTAAAATTTCGGCGACGGCGTGGGATTTATGCCATAATGAACATTTTTTTCCGGAGAGGTGTGGGGCGCAGTCACCAGGAGCGGAAAGAAATACAATTTTTCAAAAAAAACCCATAGCCGCGCCGCCGTCAAATGCCTCGGCGGCGGCGCGGCGGCGTGGCGTTACCGGCGCGGCGCCCACCTCTAGTGGAGGGGCCACTTGTTTATGAAAGGCTGCTGGCCTCTCGCTAGCGGACGGTCGACGGCTGGCCGATAGCTGGGGGGGGGGGGGGGGCAGGAGCGGCGCGTGCAGAGCGGGGGTGTCGTGGCCGTCGTGGCGCCCGGTCCACCCAGGGTCCACCGCGGAGGGGAGGCCACAGGCGCCACCGGCCACGCATGGGTGCGCGCTAAGCATCACACCACCCAGACGAGGACACGACACGGCGGCGGCACGCGGCGGCACGCGGCGGCACGCGGCGGCACGCCTCGCCTAGCCAGCCGGCGGCGGCGGGTCACAGTCACAGCCACTAACCGGGGCCAAGCACCACAGCGACAACTAGATCGAGAGGGGCTAAGTTTAGCCTTGAGCGCGATGGACACCAGTTGCGGCCGCAGCACCATCTACAAGAGCCCCTCTGCCTCCCCCTGCCCGCCAGCCCCCGGCCCACCCATGTCCTTGACTGCGATTGGTCACGGCCATGTCGCACTTAGGCCGTAGGAAAGACGACGGCAACCACTGCCTGGTGAGCCGGCGTCGGCGAAGTCCGCCGCTCTGTCAGCGAAAGCACGGCCGGCTAGTCCTGACGGGGCACGGCTGCTGCACGGCTGGCCAGGGTGGCCGGGGTCGGAGATGTGGCCCGGCGGGGCGTGGACTTGGGGGCTTGGGGCCGAGGACCGAGGGCCGGAGATGTGGCCCGGCGGGGCGTGGACTTGGGGGCTTGGGGCCGAGGACCGAGGGCCGGAGATGTGGCCCGGCGGGGCGTGGACTTGGGGACGGGGACCGCAGAGCCCAGCCCCCGCCGCATCGCTTGCGCCGCACTGCACACCCATGACGACGCCCCTCTCGTCACGTCGTCCGCGACGGGACGCCGTCGTGGGGTCGTCGACCCGACCCCGCCTCGTTGGCGGCGGCTGGCGCGGCGGCACCGCCATTGTGTCACTGAAAAATTGTCGCGGATATAGGACGAGCCGAACAGGTGTGGCGAGGAATTAGGGTCATGTCATGAGGAGTGGAGGCAGGGCCCCGCCCGGCCCCGCCCCCCGCCATGGCTCTGCCGCAGCGTGCCCGGTACTGATAAGCCCGAGGGGGTAACAACGCCGACAGACAGCGGTCGGGTAATCCGGGTTTTCCGTGTATCCGGGGTATTCCGGGGTGATCGTGGGCAATCCGGGTAATCCAGGTAATGTGAGGTATTCCGGGTAATCCGGGGTCATCCGAGGGAATTTCACCTAGGTATGTCGGGGTAGTCCGAGGTAACTTAGGTAATCCGAATCCGAGGAAATCCGGGTCCATGACACCATAGGTAATCCGGGGTAATCCGAGTAACCCGAGGTAGTCCGGGTAGTCCGTAATCCAACAGAAACGATTTTTAGGTGTCGTCACCCCCTCATCCTGGCGGCTCTGGCGGTGGCCAACTCCAGCCCTTCCGATGAGATGGTTCTCTCGGCGCGCCGTGCTCAGCAGAACTCAGCCGCCGCAGAACACCGGCCTCGGCGCGCACTTCTCTCCGGACTCTATGCTCGGCTCGGACTATGAACGCGGTGTTCTTATCGCGGACAGTGGTCACACCGAACGCCTGCCAATGCTGGGGTAGGCCAGCCCGCACGACACGCGTGCGTGCAGTGTTCGGGTTTGCCTACCCACCGGGCGTCATGTGCGTCAATGTAGTAGCAAAATGTACTTGCGATACTGCCATGGACGTACTTTTAAAGATGATAAGAGACTTAAATTTTTCTTCGTTTATTCGTACAATGCGTTAAAAACCAGAGACGTCGCACTTTTTTTCTGGCTGTGTACGAATACGGCCACCGGCATCGCCTCCTCTTCCGACTGACTGCTGTCAAACATGCTCGGGCCGCGCCAAGATACGCCCTGCCACTACCACTCCGCGGGGTGACAATCGCGAATGCGAGACAGCTGTGACCCAAGCCACGCCCAGCCCCAGCCACGTCATCGGCTGACGGGCGGACGGGCGGGGAGACAGACGGACAGACGGAGTATCTCATCGAGATAAATCATTAGCGCCCCCCGCGGGCTTATCTCTTGTCTCTAGCACCGACAGGGCACCGCGGGTCGAGTAGGCGGCTGAATTCGCGAGGCGGAGAGGCGAGACGAGGGCCCGGCTGTCAGCTCTCTCTCTCTGTCTCTCTCTCTCTCTCTGTGTCTCTCTTTCTGTCTGTCTCTCTGTCTGTCTCTCTGTCTCTCTTTCTGTCTCTCTTTCTGTCTCTGTCTCTCTGTCTGTCTCTGTCTGTCTGTCTCTCTCTCTCCTTCTCTAGCTCTCCGCCGCCTCTCTGTCTCTCTCTCCCCGACGTATTGGCTGTGGTGTGACGCAAAGTGGGAGGACGAGAGGGAGGGTGGGAGACAAGAAGGATCGTAAAAGCGGGCGTGTAAAAGAAAACGTGACATGGACCGACAGCGGCGTGACGGTGGATAACCCCACGTGACACACTATCTACGTACTGCGCGACGCGACGCTGGGCGATGCGGGTATCATTTAGCAACACATGGTGATTAGTATTATTAGTGTTATTCGTCGGATTGATGAAGGGACGCCAAGTGTAACAGGGGTTGGCCTCTCCGCTGATAACACACTCCCTCCCCTCCACCCCTTCCACCCGCCCGCTCCGCTAACCCCCGCGGCCCTGGAGTCAGCGAACAGCTCTTCGCCTTTCTTATTCTTGGATAAAATATGCTAACTTTGCGGGATGACGCAAGTTTGCCCTTCTTTTGCAGGACTAAAATGTCACAGGCAAGGGGAGGAAGGAAAGAGGAGGGGGAGGGGGGGGGTATGTGGCGCTAGTTTGGCGCGGCTCAGCGCTAGGACACACTCGTTTGACGCGCCTACAGACAAGCCAACGATATGAAACAAGACCAGCCACTGCAACGTTGGCAACGGGAAGAAGCCAACCGCTGGGGGTGGGCCGGGGGCAGGCGGCTCTGGGGGCGGAGGGGCGGTCGGGGGCGGCCCGGTGGAAAGAGCCGGCCGCGTCGCGTCGTGTTGACTAGCCGTACAGCCTGGTCTAGGTCCGAGGTCTGTCTATGCGAGTAACGCCCCACCATCGGCCAGGCCTGCCTACGCCCCCCCCCCCCGGCCTGGTCCGCTGCTGTGGGCTCCACGTGGAGTGTTATTTTGCCGGCTGCGAACTGCGAATTCGCTCCGCCACGACCACCGAAAGTCTGCCAGGAAGGCTTCGCAGTTACGCCCCCCGCGTCCTGCCTGCCCCCGCCCCGCCCCGCGACGCCACGCCACGCTACACGCGCAGGCCGCTGCGGGCGGTACAGCAAAACAGACAGAGACAGAGCGATGAGGCCCCGCCGGTCCGCGGGCGCCCCCCCCCCCCCTCCCCCCTCTTAAGCTTCTTGAAGCCAACCGTGGATCAGCACGGGACTGCTAGCACGGCTGCGGCACGGCAGAAAGGCCAGCACGCCGCCGCGCACATTGGCGAGGAGAAAAAGAAGAAGATAGCCTCTGGTCTGGAGTGCTGCCACTGGCAGCCACTGGCACTACGGCGCGTGGCGCCTTGGGCGGAGTTGGAGCCGGTGCGCCTGTGCCCGTGCCTGTTTCAGCTGTTTGTCACCCTCGGCTCGGCTCGGCTCGGCTCGGCTCGGCTCGGCTCGGCACCAGCTGTTGTTTGTTGTCCGCCGATGCTGCCGGGCCGGCTATCCGGTGCCCCATACATGACACATGACTTGGTGGCGGCCTCTGGCGGCCTCGGCCAGCGGTCAGCCTCCGCGGCCGCCATGAACTCTGTTCTGACCGCCGTACTGCCGCTTCTGCATGTGTGTGGCGCTGGCCACGCACGCCTCCGTGTCCTCCGAGGAAACCTCTCAGCCAGCAGTCTCACCCTGCGTTAGCAGCCCCGTCCGCATGTTATGTCCTTGAAATTACATCGTCTGCCGACGGTAGAGTCGGCGGTGCGGGACATGGCGATAGCGCCTGTCTGTGGCCGAGGTAGGCCAGCCTGCACAACAGGCGTGCATGCCAGCCGTCCAAGTTGCCTACCCTGCAGGCGCTCTGTGCACCATCACGACGGGCAGGACTCAGGGCAGGCCGGAGCAGGCAGGGCGCGGAGGGGCGGACGCGAGGCAGTCCATCAACGCCCACCTGTTGCTATGGATGCATGAGGCGCCCCTCCCACTCCTCCGTCTTCCATTTCCGCGAGCAGAAGTCAGCGCCCGTATGCACAGTACGCACAGTACACGGCCACACCCCTCCTCCCCCATGGGCACACAGGCGCCACTCTTCTTACGCATCATTTTCCAAAATCGAGTCCTTAAGTTGCAAAACACCAGAGGCGTCTGAAAAATCGATGTGGTTGATAACCCCCGTACTCGAGTGCGAGGTACCTAATGCCCTGGTAGAAGCGCTGCAGAGAGTAGTCTGGCTAAAAGAGTTAATTAGTTAGAGAACGACCCCTTTCGGGTGCGCCGGCCGGCGCGCCGGCAGCCGGGCCGCCACCACATCCGCTGGCTCCGCTGGTCTCCAAGGACACCCAAGGCACCATGCTGCACGGCGTTGCCCTGCGCCGTCGCCTCGGCCCGGCCGCCGCGACGCGTATACCGAGGCGCGTGCAATTCCCTTTCAAAATACCATTTGAATTTCTAATTGGCGCTCGGCTCGGCGTGGCGCAGCGTTGCGGGCTGCCTGCCTTGCCTATGCCGACGCCCGTCTCCCCTTCCACCAGCCACGAGGGTATTGCCATTGCCGCCCGACCCCACTGACACTGACATGTTCGCCGCGTCAACACTCCACGGGCACATTCGTCATTGGGCAGCCTGCAAGGGGTATTGACGACTGTTCTTAGAATTGACATGTAGTTCGTATAATTTACGTATCATTCAGACCGATCGTGCACGTGCAACCGCCTCGTTTTGATCAGCTTTAAAATTGCAGGTTTAATTTTTGAGGTGGGTTCTGGGAAAATTGTATAAAGAACTACCGCAAAGTAACATGAGATATTTCATTTTTAGGTCTGCATCAGAAACAAGGGTACAAATAAAAGTTGTCTGTCAATAGTATGTCTCAGAAAAAGTATTTCTAACAATGACCGTTACTGACTTGCTCATAATCAACAACTGTTCTCTTTGTATAAGTTATCAAAAATGTCTTACACAATATACATATCAGTCGCTACATACTTCATCAAAGGTGCAACAATTATTTTGTGTAACTTCAAGTCAAATTACCGCTTTAAGAGAAAGTTTTACATGCTATCAGTCAACATAGGAACATGTTCAACATCATCTCAAATACAAAATTTCAACAGAAAAATTACAGTGCTAATACACATGCATTGTAGTTTAAAAGATACATTTATAGAAAAATGTTCATAAGCAATCATAAGTAAACATTCAGTAAACTAGGAGCAAATTGATGGCATAGGTAAGGTAATGAACACATAAGGAAATCACTAATAGGTGCTGCCATGGGACTGATAGCAAAGGTACAGGTCATACCAGAAAGATTATCTTGAGACACATAAAAATACATACACACCATACAGAGAAAATGACATCAGCACTATTAGAAAATCTTTTCCTCATTTTATGCAAAAATCAACTTCTTAAAGTACATGAATGATTACCAGAGACGAGCTTAAGAAATAAATAAATAAAAGCCGGTAACAAAGATCATGATGTGAAGAGCTCACTACAAAGAGTGTTGGCAAAAATTGCTTTGCCAAATGCAATTACTAACTATCGGTGACGATGGAACAAATTATAGCATCTTAATAATAACACCGTATTAAAACCTTCACAAGAAACAGAACACCATAATATAATATTGAATATGACTTCTAAAACAGGAAAATAAGTTAGTTCAGATTGAGATATGTAACCTATAAGTTAGTGTTTCACTTTAAAGAGCATAACAGTCTCTTCAATCATCCAAAGTTGACAGTACAAATTTTTTATAAAATTTAAACAATGAAGATGTTATTGCCAAGAGCATAATGACTAGCAGAATACTTTCTTGTACATATACCACAACCTCACAAAGCCTTCACTTTCAGTTGTTTCATCTTGGGAGCTTTCTTCTTCATCTGCCGTTTCTGATCCTTTTCTTCCCATTTACGTTGCTTTTCTGGGTCTTCTTCTTGCATGATTCTTTCCTTTTCTTGACGGCGCTTCTCTTCCCTACGAGCGGCAGCTGCTTCAGCACGAGCAGCATGGGTAGTCTTCAAAAATGCTTCTTCTACCCGAGAACGATTTTTATCAGCCTTTTGTTTGCCTTCTTTGCTAAGTCTTAATCGCTTGACTTTGTCCATCAAATAAAAGACCAAATGCATCAAGGGCAGCATCTGATCCAGAGATTCTTGCATTGCATGATTCTTAATGAGCGGGATGTTGAAGCTAAAGATGAGGACACGTTTCACCTGTTAATAAATTTTAGATTAGATTAGTCAGTACATGGGATGTAAGTGAAGATAATTAAAACGACTATGTCTCTTGAAAATTATAAAATTTACCTCAGGAAGCTTAACTAAAGTGGAATCCTCAGTTTGCTTTGGGCCAGAGTACTGATCAGAGAAATGAATAAACTCTATCATGTCCTGGTACTTGCTAAGTAAAGAGGAAACTCTACTATCGAGCAAAGTAGAAGACACCTCTCCCATCTCACTCATGAGACACATGTTGTTTGGCACACCAAACTTTTCACCAGTTTTCCTTTCAGGGCAGTAGAGACTCAAATCCTGCATTTCTTTGGCAAGTCGAAGACCACTCTTTTTAGTAGCAACGCAAAAAACAAAGGAGTCCATATCATCACGTGTCATATCCACACGGATTTGGACTTGGTCCATGGATGGACGAAGGAATTGCCCAATGACAGCAACCATATCTTGCCTCTGGAAAAGAGAAATGGAAATTGAAGTTAGAGAAATTAAGGACCAGAATTAGATATAACAAACAGTAAGATAACACTTACTTTTAATAATTTTAATTCCACTAACATTCCTTCACAGCAGAGCCTACCGCTACACCATAGGGTGTACATATGCTCTGAATCCTTAATAAGGCCAGGGGTTTCCACTTCCATTTTACCATCATCACCTATAACAATACAAAATCATGGGGATCTTAACATTTTTTCAATATGGCAAAGAGACAATAAATACTTTAAGTACTTTATCTTCTTACCAACAAGAGTAAAATTGTCCTCTAACAACTGACGGTGAGTGGAAAACCAAGCATTTGCTATCCTCTGATTTTTGCTCTTGCCAGTGAAGAAGTTAATGAAGTATACAGCAAGACCAGCTAACATTAACATTTCCATGTAGAAGCTATCCCAGTTTGTTCTCAGGTGAAGGGGAACCTATCACACAATTTAAACAAAAGTGATGATTTAATTATCTCGCATTATATCACAGGCAAATACCAAAAGACAGAAAGAGTACTTACCTTCGTAATGGTAATCTTGGGAACCTCCTTCTCATCTGATTTCTCAACATTTACTACACGTTCTGTGTCAAAGCCTTCAAACTCTTCTTCATCATGAAAGTGTTCAAATTCATTATCGTCTTCCTCCTGAACCACAGAAAATATTAGAACAAATGATAGCCAGTTGAGCTAAGAAACCTGGGCCTTCCCTATGAATAACTCATTACCTCCACAATGGTATCCTCTTCATCTTCATCCTCTACCTCTTTGGTTACAGGTTTGGGATCTGCTGGTGCTGCTTTCTGTTGTTCCGGCGCAACTGCCGCTGCAGCAGGGGCAGCTCCAGCCCCAGGCCGATCATGACTGGCACTGGCACTGGCCGCTGCTTCTTCGTCCTCGAAATCTTCAAACTCGGCAAATTCATCATCTTCCCTGAATGCACTGACCCATGTCTGCGACGCGACGAGCCCAACGAGCAGCAAGACGAACCAAAACCGCATTGCCTGTGCATAAGCAAAACAATATTTGATACTTGATCACATGATGTAGGTTACGTACGTGTAAATAACTCTTTCACCGGCCGCAAAGAACTTTTGGAATATGAATAAAATTGACGACAAGTAAACACGAGAAGAACGGAAGCTGACTTAAAATTCAATAAACAAACATTAAAGCAATACTAACGGCCAGATTTTGAGGAAATTTGCAGAATTTAAAACAACACAGTTACAAAATAGTCAGTGCACGGTGCACTCTGCCCTTTTAAAATCCCATTCACATTAACATTGGAAGGGACACATCACTATACCGCACCACTAATTTTTCTTACTTGTTCCGAAGAAGATCGGCTGTGGGCGAACGAGCGCGCAACGACACGGCAAGGCATTCGGCACGGTTCGTCAAAAGAGCGTGAAGTAAACCGGGTGAAACGACAGCGATAAAAGTTGTCGCCCACTCGCTCGCCTGGCGGAAGGACTTGCTATAATGTCACTTTCCCCTATATTTTGTGTGTGCTTGGTGTTAGTTGGTGCGTTTGGGCATGACAATGAAGAATCCAAAGCTGTCAAGTATTCGGGCGATTCATTCAACCTCGGTCTTGCCACGAATAACCATTTTGTGATGTTCTATGCTCCATGGTAAGTAATCAGAAATTGTGAAAGTACGAAGTCGTGTTGTTCAATTGTAGTTACGTGGCTGAATTAAAATATCCATTTCGGTGCATTCTATACTTTATTTCATTTGTTGTGGCTCTCCTAACCTGGTCAGCTGATTCAAATCTAACCATTCATACCACTGTTTCCATTGTCATGATATATCCTTCAAAAATTATATCCCATTTAAATATTATTAATGTTGTCTGTCATTCACAATAATATTATGAGGCCCATGCATGTATGTACTCCGCTAGTTGTATATTTTTTACATACTTGTTGGTACCTGAATAAAATCTCTGTTTGCTTGTACTCTTTATTTTGTAAGCCAGAGATAAGATAGAAGGGGTTTGTGATCTGCATATTTGTGTCAATCATGCCTTTTTTAACTCCATTGAAAGTATAAGGGTACTGTGGTGTGTGTATATATGCCTCCGTGATATAGGTGTTAAGCATACAGAGGTAAATGTCATACAAATGTCATCAGGACAATGCGTCTGACATTTGTGTGTCTTCTACTTGTGTGTGTTTTACACCTGAATAAATTTCATGGAAGTGGCATGTTCATTTTGGAATAATTCTGTTTCAGGTGTGGACATTGCACACGTCTGTCTCCTACTTGGGAAAAGTTAGCTGAGGAATACAATGATGCCTCTACTGAGAATGAAGTTATTGTTGCCAAAGTAGATTGCACCGTTGAAACAGCACTGTGCTCAGAGCATGATGTAACTGGTTACCCCACGTAAGTATTCACAATTGACAATCAAATTTTGGAAAGACAACATCCACAAAAAGCTAGTTGAGGTTTCCATTTATTTTATCCATTACTCACGGCAATTGTTTTCTTACTTATTCCTGGCTTGCAGATTGAAGTTTTTCAAGGCTGGACACGATGAAGGAACAAAGTACCGGGGTGGTCGTGATTATGAAGCATTGAAAACTTATCTCAGCGAGCAGTTGGGAAAAGCACAACAGGATGCCAATGAACTGCAAGAAGAACCAAAGATCCCAGCACCAGTTAGTGGACTTGTAGAACTCACTACAGAAACATTTGACAATTATATTGCTACTGGAAACCACTTTGTAAAGTTCTATGCCCCGTGGTGTGGATACTGTAAGGTATGGAACAAGTTACTTCACTATTCGGCTTCATCAGAAGTATTACGTTTCTTTAATTTTACATTACATTTTCACAGAAATTGGCCCCAACTTGGGAAAAACTTGCAGAGGCCCTTCACTTTAGTACTAATGTGAGAGTATCTCAAGTAGACTGCACTGAGCATAAGGAAGTATGTCAACGGTTTGAAGTGAAGGGATACCCTACTCTTCTCTGGATTGTGGATGGGCAGAAGGTGAGGCTTTAAACTGGAATAGGGTTTTCTCTTTTCTTTTTATGTTAGTTATTGCAACTAAATTAATTTAATTTAATTGCAGGTGGAAAAGTATAGTGGAGACCGTTCTATTGAGGATCTCAAATCATATGTCAGCCAGAATTTGGGAGTTGACTTGGTTGAGGCTCCTGAAGAGGTTCCGTCCATTTCAAATCCTGTTGTTCAGCTTTCCAAAGAAAACTTTGAACATGTAGTTGAAAAAGGCTTGACTTTTGTTAAATTCTTTGCTCCCTGGTAAGATCTAACTGGAAGAAACCATGTGTGATGCAAACTAATCGCTCTTCACTCCTGTAACCAACTCTTTCTGTCCGAACCTGCAGGTGTGGACATTGCAAACGAATGGCACCTACTTGGGATGAACTTGGAAATAAATTCCTAGGCAGTGGTCAGGTGACAATTGGAAAAGTTGACTGCACTCTTGACATCAACAAAGACCTCTGTGTACAGCAAGAGGTATGTTAACTTCTCCAATATTGTGTCTTTGCAGAAGAAAGATGCTGAAGAATTTTTTTACATTGTGCATTCCTTTTTATTATTTACAGGTAAGGGGTTATCCCTCTATCTATCTGTACAAGGAAGGTGAAAGGATTGACAGCTATGAGGGCAATCGGCAGCTTGAGGATATGTATCTGTTTGTGGCAAAACACCTCCAAGAGAAAGATGAGTTGTAGTCTGCTGTATGGTTTGATTAATTGGAAATTCTTCAGCTTACATCTCTGGTACACCCCATTTTGGTGCTTCAATTCTCCATCAGAAAATCTTGTGGTAAGTGTATGTTTATTGATCTTCCCTCCATGGAACTGCATAATAATCAACAAGCTAATTTTGAAACTGAATGAATAATTATGAGAATGTCCAGTGCCCATGGTAGTTTCATGTTAATAGTTAATTAATATTAATTAATATTTTGTGGTTGAGGTATTGTAAGACATCCATAATTTTAAGCAAGCAAATCATTCATTCTGAAATTCGTATGTTTCAATCATTATTCTACATCACCATTTATTCTGGTGGTCTCTTTTCAACATCTAGTCTCAGTTGGAAACAGCCCTTGAAAATTGATGACGGAACTTCAATATTCAGCTGTGAACATTTCATGAAGTTATTTATTCTGTGATAGGTATAGATTATCTGAAAGAAGTCTACCAGTACTCAGTATGCACACTCCTAATCCTATACTTTGTTTTGATTTTTATTACACCTGAAGTATTTTAATGAATACTCTGATAATTCTTGATATGCTCCATTTGTAGGAAAGTTGTGCTATGTTGATTAATAATGAAGACTGTGGTTTCTTTTCCGATTTATCTGAATATAAGTCTGTTGTTGTCATTGTTTATGTTCTCATGTGTTCGTGGACTTGTCTATTTCTGTGTGTGCAATATCACAAATTCCATTTTTTTGTAATTAAAAAATAGTAGGGAGATAGTTTTTCATCAGAATAATATAATAATTTTCTGCACAGGGGTCAGATCCTCTTATACTCATCCAAAATCATTTCTTGGCTGGGAGGAGAGATTTCTCTGTTTCTAACATTTTGTGATATGTTCAGATTGGCGTGGAGTTTATCACAAGTTTTCACAGTCTTATAATTTGGGCTGTGGAAGTGATCTGCATGTGCACAAATAATGTGTGCCTAGTTACATGTACATTGGGGAGGATTTAAAAATAAATGACTCATCTGTGATCTATTTTCATAGGTAAGCTTGTATTGCATCTTGAAACATTTTACTTTGGTTTGCTGCAGGGGTTTGTGGAGTGACCTGAGAACCAAAAGAATCTTGGTTTCTATATGGTTGATAGTCACTTGCCAGAGGGTTTTGCCAGAGGTGTGCCATCTCATGATATTTCATGAAAGTGCTTTCAGCTTTACAGCTACCACTAAGTTAATTGTTTTTCTAACTATGATTACCTCCATTTGATTTGTGCCAAAATTTAAGTTTGCTCAAAGTTCCTGCAACATGTATGTATGTCTACCAATCACCAATGTATTGATGTTATTGCCAACAGCTGTTTAAATTATCATTCATTTTATGGGACTGGCCTCAGTTATTGTACTTATTGGAAATATGAGTTTGTTTGTTTTACTTAGTGCCATGATAAGGCCAGTTGTGTTAGGGAGGCATGTAATTTTCAAGGGAGCATATCAATAGTGCATTTCTTTTTGCATGGAAAACAGCCATTTCTATATCTTTTAGCTGTTTTAAAATGGTATGCCACAGCTTTGCCGAACCAAAAGTTTTTTAGTGTGTTGGTGTTCTTCATTAATATGATGATTCTAGTGAAATAAAAAAGTCTCTCCAAAAAGTCTTGTTGAAATCCCTTTTTCTTTTTTAGTTGCCCACTCATCTAAGATCAAAACAATTTTTTGCTGATGTAACCAATGGCGTTTCAATTTTGCAGTGAGGGTAGTAAGGGGTGGGTTTAAAGAACCAAACTGTCCAGCACAAGGCGATGGCCGCGTTTAGAATCTCCGTTTAATCCTTTTTTGCTATATCCACAAGATCTAACTTAGGTACAATAGATACAGAGGAACCTTATTGCGTCAGGTAATGCACACTTGATAACCAAAGCTCTTCTTTTACAACTTGTTACTCGTCGAGTGCTTACAACACAATTCGTAGTACACCTAGCGGGCGACCCGCCAGCCCCGTTTTTCGCCACGCTACCCTGGTGCCCCGGACAGCGGGAGCAATGGCGACTGAGCCCCAAACGGGACTGGAGGGTGCGCCTCCCCGTCTCGGGCCCAGCTCCGGGAAGGGCCGCGAGAACAGGCTTCGAAGTCCCTGCCGGAGGGGGCGCCCGGCCGGGGGCGGTGCAGCAGCGGCAGTACCCCTGCCCTGCCCCGTGCCGGTGACAGTGTCACGGCACAGGGCAGGGCACGGGCACAGCCACAGGCACGCCCCCGGCCGGGCGCTCCGCCGGCGGGGAAGTAAGGGGAGAGATATAAAGGACAAAGAGGAAGTAGTAATGTGATTCTGATTCTACTCATGCTTGCGAAGCGTTTTCAAATAGTCCACTCTTGTCATTTTCTTTCTATAGCTCTGGAATTGCTTTGAACAACTTAGAAGAACAACTGAGAACAAACCTTTTGAAACGAGACGTTGTATTCATGAAAAGACCAACTAGAATATTTATCCTTGCCCACATAAATCAACTTCCAAATAAAATGCTTAGTGGTTTAACTTTTTTTTTTTTTTGTCCGAGGTGGGGCTGCTCCGGCCGCTCACGCCCACAGCCCGCCACGTGGTGCTACAGACAGTGTGGCTGCCACTCGGTCTGCCCCTCGGTCTGCCCCTAGGGGCCTGGGCCTTTTGGCAGCATCCAGTCCCTTCCCTCGCCATTCGCTCGCCCGAGCCCAGCACCTGGTACAGGTTGCAGGTACAGCATCGGACCGGACCGGCGCCAGCCTTCCCTTGCCGGCGTGCCCGAGGGCTGCCGTCGGCTGCCGTCGGCTGCCGTGCCCGGGAAGGTCCGGCCCCGGCCCCAGTCCCGGTGCTGGCGGGGGCGACGTCCTCGTCTGTCGAGTCCCGAACCCGGGTCGCTGTGGCCGCGCGCGGCCGGGAGCGTGCCCACCTCGTGTTATCACAGTCAGGGGTTGGTGTGGTGCTGTGCAGCTGCAGCAGCGCTGGGGACGTGCGCCCCGGAGCCGCCGCGACGCGCACTCTCCTGAGCCCACACGCCCGGCACATCCGGTGGCCGGTGTGCGAAAGAGCGACGCCGCGACGGCGGGGGCGGGCCGGGCCCGACGGTGTCCTGTCCAGGACACGGGGTCCTTCTCCTCCTCCGGGGACAGTGGACACCGCTGCGGGCTCGGCACAGTCCTCCGTCATGATTGGGGGTTCGGCTGGCCGTCGGCGCCCCGCCGCGCCGCTCCCCACAGCTCTGTCCTCGGTCCTGCCGGTGGTGCCGCCGAGCCGACCCCGCTGCCGACCCGCTGCCGGGGGGCGGACCTGCGTGCAACCAGCCCGCCCCCCGGAGTCGTGCGTCGCGGGGGCTGGACAGGGCCGGCGCCGGCACCCCGGCATGGCGCCCCGGGACCCGTGCGTGGACACATGGTGACACATGGTGACACATGGTGACACATGGTGACAGGTGGGGGCGGCGCCCGGCGTGCGGCGGGGCCGACCAGCCTGGATTCGTCGTTTCTCACTCCACATACTCTGTTTGATACGCCGCATCTATCTTCACTTCTACACATATTATACTATGACCAACAAATTAGACCTCTACACTATGAATAGTTTTATATAATAATGAAATAATTTCTTTAAATTACACAGTAACAATGCAAATACTTGTTTCCGCATGGCAAACAAATGAGACACGCTCGTGCCCCGTGACGATCAATTGGCAGCAGATCTTATTTCCACATAAAAACAGTCCACTTAAAAGTAAATCAATAGCGCACAGCTCTCTGGCAAAACAAAACAACAACACAAAAAAAAACACCGTACTCTAAAAAGTAATAGGCACCTTTACAGAGGGAGGAGGGGGTAAATGCATTTTAAGGAAGGGGAAAAGGGGGAAAGGGGGTGAGATCTGTTGACCGGAAATGTGTGACGACGGGACGGAAGGGGAGCGCGGCGGCTTCCGGTCCGGCACTCTCTGGTACTAATTAACAACAACATTATCTTTAAAATTATTACTCGCGCGGGGAGGTGAGTTATTTTAGAACTCGTTGTTTTCAGAGGAGTTCTCCTCGGTGGGCTGGAGAGCCACCGCGTTGACGGGCGACGGGAGCGTGAAGGGGTCGGTGTTGCGCCGTTTCATCTTGCCCTTCATCTTCTTCAGCATGGTGGCCTGCGCAGAGAAACGTTTTGCCATGTGGTCACCACCAGTACATCACTTTGCGGCGCTTCGTCTTGGCCTTCTTCTTCAGCATGGTCGCCTGCGCACAAGAAACAGACGCGTCACTCAATGCGGCCCGACCGCGGCGAGCCCATGCCCTGGGCGGGGCACCCCTCCCCTCAGCCACTCACAAAAAAATTAAATTTAATGCAGTCGTTACACCAATTTTACTTTTATCTCATTAAAAAAAAAGAGATGCTCAAATGAAATTGGGGTAGGTCATGCAAATTTGAATTTTTCTTGGAGTGACATCGTTGATACCGTACGCGAAACTAAGATCGAAAAAATCGATGTTGATGCCGATACGGTTCAACAGGGACGGAGCGGCGGGCTCGCCGGGTGTAGAGGTGGTATGGGTTGGGAAGGTTTTGGAGCGGCGGTGGTGGTGGTAGGGGGAGCAGTACATCACGTAAAGTAACAAAAGAAAAGTGTTGTTATGATATTAATTAAAAATTCCATAAAGTACGTCCCACGCTCGAGTTTTCTCCAAGGGAAAAATCGAACGACATCGCCGAGCGCCTGCAAGTGGCAGGGTAGTCCAGCCCGCACAGCACGCGTGCACGCAGGAGCTGGGATTGCCTACCCACTAGGCGCTATGTGCGCCCTGCCCAGAACTGACTGACCCTTCACAGCACTTCATTGCGACATGCTGGACGTACTTTAGGGCTAATCTCAAAGCAGTTTGTTAGTAGTTAGGCGAAAAAAAATCTTCGCGCACAGTTTGATTAAGTTGAGTAAACTAGGGAAGCCAGCCAGCCACCTCCCCACCACGACCTCCTTGACCACCCATTAACCACCTACGGACAGTTTCTAAGTTTGCAGTTCAACAAGCGTCTCAAGGGGCCCTTCGATATGTGCGCAGGCGACCGAGCTACATACAGTAAGAGAGTAAGACTTATCTACAATACACTACTCGGCGGGATGCGGCGGGAGGTTCGCCGAACTCTTTGCCTTGTGGCACGGAACTGTCGCGTCCACGCCCGGGCCATGGGAAGCTAGCTATACATCGCCTCCAACTTGACTACTCAACGTACATAATGTAATGCATACTCTTGTCGCCACGGAATGGTCTACAGTGAAATACGGTTCTGCAGGGGGTACAGCGAGAAAGAAGACGTCTCCATTACTTACTCGACGGCCGAGAGCCAAAGACATGCGTGAGTTACCGGAGTGTTGTGTGTCACTGCTTTCGCACGACAAAGAAAAAAAGTGGTGTGCACACTGGTGTGTGCGGTTAGGCACGCAGCTGGAAGCATTAGGATCCAGACGGATCAGCCGGTTATATCTCGAATGGTTATTTTGAAAGAAGTTTAGTTGCTGTCTCTGAGGTGACAGATGCAGGCCTCCCTCAATTTAGATCCGATGAGGTTTTGGAAATTGACAATGTGAGCTGGCTGCATTCACAGCTGCTCAGCCGGATTGTTTTTTTTTTCTTCGAACAAACACTTGCATAGGCAAGGTGACTGCAGTCCAGTCTAAACTGTCGCCGATTCGCGGGGCGTACCGAAATGTCTTCGTCGGCCGTCACCTCAGAGCACAGCCTGGTTTAACACGTTTGCGGCCGTTATGGTAAGTTCCCCGCCCTCGTTGTCGATGCCGTCACCCCTGTCGACTTACCTTGAGCGCGGACTTGAGCACTACGATGTCCCCGGGGCTCTGTACCCAGGGCTCGCCGTCCACTTGCACCGGGATGTCTGAGTTGAGATGGATCTTGATGTGGCCACCCTAAGGGTAAAGAACAAGGTTTTCGGTCAGCCCTCGACATTTTTTTTTTTTTTTTTTTTTTTTTTGCATTGGCAAGAAAAGGTCCGGTATCCCCTTTGGTCCCGCGCTGAGAATGAAAAAGTCATCGCCAAATTTTAGAGATTCGAGACCTGGGTAGACGGCTTCGCGCCAATAGTCCAAACATGGGGTCACATAACCTTTTCTGATCGAAAATTTGAAAGGTGTGGCTATGGTTTAACAAACTGCATCTTCAAGTCTCTTGTTGCTGAAAATTGAGCGATATGATGATGATGAATTTTGCATTCTCAGCGTCACAGCCACAGCGGTCCCGCGGCAGTCGCGCTGAGAGCCCACCGGAGCCCAGCCCCTTGCACTCAGGCAGACCCGCCGCGCGCGGGTGTTCGCCGGGCGTGCCTACCCCCCAGACCCGCAGGCGCTTGTCAAGGCGAGTGCGCCCTGCGGGCCCTACGTCCTGCGGGGGGCCGTGCTCCTCTGCAGGGGCCCTGCGGGGTCCTGCGGGGACCTGCACTCGACTCGAGAAGCCCACCACTCGACTCACCTGAGCTATCCTCATGGCGGACCTCAGCCCGGACTGGATCTGCCCCAAGTGCACGACCCCCGTCACCCCCACCACCTCCAGCATGCCGTCCCAGTGGTTGGGCTTTGAGAAATGGTCCTCCTTCTCCGGCCCGCCCCACGGGTTGGCCCCGGAGCCCCAGCTGGAAACACGGAAAGCGAATGTCGGCCGTTATATCTCCCCGCCGAACGGTGCCGATGAGCAGGTAACAGCGGGAGGTGATGATGTCCCACCTGAGGATGTTGAGTATGATGATACCCTCGACCTGCGGCAACTCGACGTGTTTGCCGTCCACCTCGAGCCGCACCTCCCGGTGAAGGTCCTTGCACACCTTCCGCCCCACCAGCTTCCGCAGGGACATCTTGACGTACACGCCCTTGTTGTGCAGCCGGCTGTTGAACTTGTTGGGGTTCTCCTCGCGCGCGTTGTGGAAGTCCAGGCAGAGGTCGGCGTCGATGCCGATGCCGAAGTAGTTGTTCATGACGAAGATCTGCGTGTTGTCCTCGCTGGTGGAGCCGCCCGTGAGCTGCGCGCTCGGCACGCGGCACTTGACGGCGGGCAGGTTCGAGTTGGCGTTGCTCTTCTCGTCCCCTTTGTCCTCCGGGTGGAACACGACCGTCCAGCGGTCGAGCCGGATCTCCTCCGCGTCGATCACGTCCCGGAGCAGGTTGAGCGGGTCCTCGCCGCCCGTGTAGCCCGACCCCCACCGCAGCACCCGGGCCAGGTCGTTGCCTAATAGAAACAGACGCGCGTGAATTTCGGTGTCGGGATTCAGGAATCGCATTCCGATTTATTTCGAGATTCAACCTCAGGGAAGAGTATGAAAAACTGGACAAGAAAAACTTAATTTTATGTTCCTTTCTGAAATCTCTTTGATGTTTGAAATTTTTAACGCGCCTTCGTAATTTGTGATTATTTGTTTTTGAAACTAATTCTTTGAACTTTGTGGAGTGTAATTTTCAGCATGTAAGAGTTTCCCGGCACCCCTCTTCTACTCCCTTCACTGTTAAAAAAGTTGTTGTATAATAACGACAAATCTGCTATTTTTCTTTTGCAACAACTGTCGTTTTTAAACAGTTCGGTTGTTGTTTTGATTTTGAAACCTAACGATTTTTTCGTTTACAAATGATTATGTCGTTCTCAAACGACAATTAAGGTGTTTCGAAACAAATTTAGTTGTTCACAAACAGAAAGTGTCATTTCAAGTTAAAACAGTTTCATTTGTTTGTCGTTTTTTAACTACTTTTTCTGACATCGTGGGTCGCACCGCACTTGAGCAGCTCCACGCACCTGTCCCGAGTGGCACGATGGCGCAGGCTGGTGACGAGCACTCCGAGTCTTGGCCCACGTTGTCGAGACACTGCAGCACCCAGCCGATGGTCCCGTCACCCCCGCATACTAAAATCTTGTAATTGCGAATGTGCCGGAACACGTAAAGCCTGGAAAGTAACACAGATCATGTACTATTGACATCTGATTACGTACGATTTTGCACGCACTCGTGCTTGTGCATGAATATACTTGAACGTTTATGCGTTAATGGTGCAGCATTTTAATGAAATGCAATCGCGCAGGTGCTTACCCTGGCAGCGGCCCGCCGTTGTCCAGATCGAACACTTGGTAAGGGTTGAGCAGCTTGCGGAAGCTGGAGATGAGCTCCAGGCCCTGACAGCCTCCAGATTTGACATTCACGAACACTAAAAGCGGCTGGACGCCGTTCGCCACCATGGAGGGTTCGACGTTCGGCAGAAGCATAACTGGAGAGACAGAAAGGACGAAAATCCTGAGCACGATCGCTGTGAGTTGCGGCCAGAGGCGTCATACGAAAAGTCAAAAACTCACCCAGCAAATGTTTTTCGTCGAAATAACATTCACGTAAAATATAAAGCGCCCTCACAGCCTTGTTTGCGTCCTCGTACGTGATCACCATGGACCCGTACTCGTAGTAGATTGGCCCGATGCTGGAGAACTTGTTCTCCGCGCCCAGTCTCTCCGTTAGCAAATTCTCATAGTTGCGTTGGGAGAGGTTCGACGGCAGGTTGCCGACAAATAACGCTATGTTGGGCCCGTGCGGGTCCTGCTTCTGCTGGATGTAGAACCTCATCAGCTCCATCTGCCGGATGGACTCTTTGCCGATCCTATTCACGATCTCCCACGGTCTCTCATTGCCTTCCAGCGGCCGGTCCGTCACAGCTGTGCGTGGGGGGAAATTTAGTTTCGTTAGCAATCATTGAAAGGGGTAGGGATTGTTTTTACGCCCATGGATGGGGCTGCAGCAACAACATCAGACTTCGATCCTCGCTCTCAATCACATTCCGGTCGATGCCCCGCGCTCGAGCGACTACCCGTCGCGAGTTTGATCGGAATGCTGAAGCGAGAAGTCTGAGCTACCAATAGGGCCCTCACGGACGTCAACTCACTCCCTCTTTCCATGATGAGTTGGCTGAGTCTGTAGTCGTCCGTGTTGGCCTTGTCCATGGCGAAGCGCTCCAGCGCCTGCCTGCACAGGTCCGTCATGTTGGTCTCCTTGTCCACGGGGATGGTGTGGTAAGTGGCAGTGGAATTGACCTCCACCTTGCCCGGGAACACGCGCACCTCGCCCCTGTCAGTCTCACTGCAAACAGGACAACCATGTCATCCCAAGTCCCGATCATGCACCGATCTCACCTCGACAGGCACTTACTTAAACCTAAGGACGACGGCCGGTCTCTTCCCTTCTTTCCTGACTAGATTCTGCACGGGGGTTGGGTCAGCCAGAGGTACATCTTCTTGGCCGTAGCTGTCCGTCAAGTAGAATTGTGCTGCAACATAGGGCCGCACTGATGAATACCGTCACCTCCACCACCAAGACCACGACCATGGCAGACTGCTCACAGCTATCCCTGTTGATGTGGTAGGAGCGCAGCGCCGCCACCAGCAGCTGTTGTACCGTCGCGTCCTTCCGCACGGCGACCACCTTGAACGGCCGCTTGCGCTCGGGGTTGATGCTGTCGTACACTTTGATCACCTCCTCGTCGCGCTCCTCCCGGTCCTTCTCCTTGCCGCGCGGCTCCTTGACCGCCACGTCGTCCGAGTCGCGGTGCCGCGCGTCGCCGCTGCTCAACTCCTCCGAGATGCTCCGGGCTGCAAGCACAGAGAGAGGTCAGAGCGGAGGGAGAGCAGGCTGAAGGCTCTGCCGAGAGGCCGGAGAGGCTCTCTAGCTGTGCACAGTCCCCGTACAAGGGAAGCAGCTACCTAACACGTTGACATGTCTGGAGGCCGGAGAGGCTCTCTAGCTGTGGACAGTCCCCGTACAAGGGAAGCAGCTACCTAACACGTTGACATGTCTGGAGGCCGGAGAGGCTCTCTAGCTGTGCACAGTCCCCGTACAAGGGAAGCAGCTACCTAACACGTTGACATGTCTGGAGGCCGGAGAGGCTCTCTAGCTGTGCACAGTCCCCGTACAAGGGAAGCAGCTACCTAACACGTTGACATGTCTGGAGGCCGGAGAGGCTCTCTAGCTGTGCACAGTCCCCGTACAAGGGAAGCAGCTACCTAACACGTTGACATGTCTGGAGGCCGGAGAGGCTCTCTAGCTGTGCACAGTCCCCGTACAAGGGAAGCAGCTACCTAACACGTTGACATGTCTGGAGGCCGGAGAGGCTCTCTATCTGTGCACAGTCCCCGTCGGTCCCCGTCATCCCGTCCAAGACCAAAAATAAAAACAATAAAGCGTCGGTGTGGCGCGGCTGGCGCCCTTCCCCGCTGATGAAGGGGTGGGGGTGGTGCCCCAAAGAGGGTCGACAAACAGCATTCGTAACTGCGCGCGCAGCCGAAGCGTAGCGGAGCAGCGGAGCGGCCAAGCTCGGCCATAGCCACCCGCGCCGCGCCGCGCCTCGCCTGCCCTCGGCCTCGCCTCGACTCGCATCGGCTACCTCCGCCGGCCCGGCAGTCGGCTTGCCGTGGCTCGGCTCTGCCCGCTCTGCCCTCGGCTCTGCCCGCCCACCCGCCATGGGGCCTAGCAATGCCTGGCGACGCCTCGCCTGGTGAAGGCTGGCGGCATGAGCTGGCGGCTGGCGGGCACGGCCCAGCCCCGGCGCGGCGCCACCCCGTGCCCACCCCGTGCCCACCCCGTGCCCGTGCAGCGACGGGACAGCTTCTCGGGCCAGCCTCGGCTCTCGGCTCGGTGCTCCACCGCTCGGCTCACCCCGGAGAGGGGGAGGGAAGGGAAGGGGTCTGTGGTCGGGTCGGGAGCCGAGGCAGCCGAACCCCCTCACTCCTGGCCAGGGCAGGCACCCCCTTTTCGCACAGTCTCCCTCTTCCAGGCCATTTCAGCGACGGCTGTGGCACCGAGTGGTCGGGCCGCACCACTGGGCCGTGGGACCATGCCGAGCCGAGCCATACCGAGCCGAGCCGCCCGACGTCTCGTGCTGCCGCCATGCCCCGCACGGCCCCACAACGGCCCATGCCTTTTGCAGGGGGCGACCAGGAACGGACATTGAAAATAGATATAGGTTGGGGGATGAAAGTTGCCCGTGGAACAGGCAGGCGCCTGGCCGACGGGCCGCCACTGCACCCCCTGCCACCGGACTGGGCCACCGAGCTCACCCTGCCACGCGGCGGGGCACATTTTTTCAGTTATCTCGTTTCATCAACAAGATAGGCGCACTCTGGGGTCTCGCCAAAGCCGAGGTATTACGGCTCCTCGCAGGGCAGAGTAGATAATTTTACGCGCTTTCTTTCTTTCTTTTTTGGTGTGTGTGTGTGTGTGTGTGGTACACTCTCTCGGGTGACCCGCACCAGATGAGATAGAAAACCCGTTATCGCCACGGTTGATGGATGTGCAGTGGCATCAGAGGAACTATCCTATTCCGGTTTTCTTCTCCGCGTCCTTGATTTTCCCATGACTGGACGGGGTTAGATTTAACAGGCCAAGCAGTGATTGCGACCTCGGGAAATCACAGGGTGCCCCCCCCCTCGCGCACAAGGAACATCTCACGTGGTACGCCCAGTGCTGAGTGTCTGATCTGGGCGCGCCTGATGCATAGGCTACCACGGCTCTTCCACGGACGTGTGTCATGCGGGCTGGCCTACCCTAGACTTCACAGGGGCTCTCCTCGGGCTCTACTTGCGAACAGGGGCTGTGACCCAACGCTCCAGCGGGTCCGGTACCTAGTAAAGAAATTAGATCTAGATCTATCAAGCAATACGAAAGCAAAGCGCACATTGGAACTTACCGTAGCTCACACAGACTCCGCTGTCCACCTTCAGTATTCATCGCATTCCATTAAAGAAAAATAGAGAAAACTCAGAGAACGTAAGAGACGTGAATAAAATGGAATACTGCGGCCGCATGCTCACACTATAACACACAGCACACAAAAGTGACCTAAAACAAAAGCAATAAAAAACGCAGTAAACACACAAAAAATAAATGAACGGAAAGCCATAACCATGAAGAAAGTGGCAAATCATGGGAAAAGAGGCGCCTGAGTGTGGCACCTTTGGTACTGGGTGATCCACATCTGCCTTGATAACAACTATTTTGTCAGACTCAATGTGAAATGATGCGAAGCCAACTTACAGATCACAGGCATTTGCTAATCTAAAATGCAGAGAATGGAACTGTAGAGCGCGGACCCGTACATGGGGCGAAGGGCTCTTTAACCACTGGGAATGAAAAGCAGGTCATACTCCTTGCCCAAATAGGGACGAGACGAGAGGCTGTCTTGAAAACCTGAGTTTTCATTCGAGATTAGAGACCAGAGTTAGAATCAGCTTGGCGCCAAGATTGCAAACAAAGGGTCACTTGAATATTTTTTTTTCGTATGGAAAATTAGGAAGTTAGTAGTAAGCCTGATTGCGGCTACCCCATTTCACGTTTTCCGCATTTTCTATCAGAAAAGATCATCAGACCTTTAGTTTTGGAAGCCTGGCGCCAAGCCGGGTCTCACTTGATCTCAAATCTTAAATGTAATGGAAAGTTTTCAAAACAGCCTCTTCAAGCCACCTATCGCCCGAAATCCGGCGCTGATTATGACTGTTTTTCTATCAGTGTGATGCGCTTGGCCGGGAGCCCCTGCCATGCTGAGGCTCGGCAGCCCGCTGGCCACGGCCGCGCGCCGGGACGGCCCGCACACCCGGCTCAGCTCAGCGCACACGGCACAGCCAGTCCTCATCTCGTGTCGTCATCGAACTGAAGGATTTTTGCCTCCGATCAGGAGAAATATTTGTCTTCATTACGCATAGAGCGAACGTGATCCAAGAGAATAGTCCGAAGTGATTTAAGTTTCTAAGTAATAGAGTACTCTGGAGAAGCTCAGAACGGAAGTGAGAAGTCGTAACGAAGAAGGAGAATGCAGGGGAAGTATGAGAAGTCAAGTATTCGGAATCCCACTGCCCTTAAAAAATCACGCGATTTCTCATATTTTCTCCGGGATTCTTCTTCTTCGTTACGACTTCTTACTTCCGATTCGGTCTTCTCCGGAGTACTCAATCCCCCTGAGGAAGAATGCAGAAGGATGCTTTAGTCAGGCCCAGAATGCACTGTCAGATAATTCAAATGAACAGGCCAGCAAAATCGATTTGACTAAAATACCGCCGATTTTGGTTAAACCGCGCACTGTGCACTCTGCGGTTAAATCGACCGAAGGTTTTGGTTATGTTTATATTATTAGTCGATTCGGTTTCAATTTCTGACAGTGGACGCCATCATTTCACGTCCCTAGCCAACCAGTACCTCGATGCTCACAATGAAATGAAAAACATGCAGAGGAGAGTAATTTTAACGATAAATAGGGAGCGATGCATGCATGCAACAGTGTCCATCTTGTCCTTACACGACAGGGTGTCTTTCCGCCGGACGTGCACCCCGATGATGGCTTCCATGGGCACCTCTGTCCGCGGGATGCTGACGGCGTAGGGCGGCAGGTAGATGGGTTGGAACTGGCCGAAGTTGCACTCCTCGGGAATCGACTTTTGACACGAAGCGTGCGACTGTCGAGAAAGATAGACATCCACTGTTACGGTCGCTGTAAATGAATGGGACCAGAGGGGCGGAACGGACCACTGAATACTTCTCGAGTACTAGATCTGCGTGTATCTTAAACAAAAATGATTCAATAATCAACAATGTTTGGCTGAATCCACGAAATTATTATTGACTGAAATAAAAACGCATTGACAGGATCAGGTTTCGTTTCCCTGGGTGATGGCTCCACACCCCACCTCCTGAGTGAAATCAATTCATCTCTGAAGTCTTGGCCCCTCTCTTTCGCTATCTCTCTGCAGTCCCTTCCCTTTCCGCAGACTTGGGTCGCGTGACGACGAGTATACACAGTATCTATCGGGCCGACCCCCACCGCTGTCACTAGATACGTACGCTCCACGCAACACCGCGCGGGGGAAAAAGGGAAAGGTGGATGAAATCAACTAGTTTCTCCTCGCAGCGTAGCCCAACGTCATCCCTCCCCTCCCCACCCTCTTCTTTTCTTCCCCAGACCATGTCCACATACTGCAGCTGAACACTGCCTCTGATCACAAGTGCACTTTAATTGTAATAATGAAACTCACCAGTCACGAGGACGTTATTCATCCCCTACTACTGCTAATTATTCAAATCAAACAGCCGTTTTCGAATATTTTTTTCGAGTTTTAGCATTGCTCACCCAAGAGCGAGGAATCTCGCTCTCAGGTTTCCACAGTTTCCAGTGTTAGGATACTCGATACTGCTGGCATCGTTCTGAGCATCGTTCCCTCTTAGAGTACTCTAGGGTCAGTTCCGTTGTCACTCCTGACACTTACCGTCAGCCCGCACCACTCGCAGCGCGCCCCCGCCAGACACTCGGCCGACCAGCACGTCTTCTTGCACACGCAGCACTTGGAGTTGGCCGGCAGGTTGCCCTCCCGCCAGTGGTGCTGGTGATGCACCATCGACAGGTCCTTCCCCGGGAGGTAAGTGGCGTTCTCCTTGCAGTCCGCCACGGCCAGGTCCATGCACTCCGGGTGCACGAAGTACTCACAGACTGCACAAACAATAACTGCTTTATTTCATAACGATCTGTCTCTACCCAAGTTCATGAAAGAAGTTAGCACGGGCGCACTGAAGCTGAAAAAAAAAGGGGTCAGTTCAGTTACATCAGGCCACGAGAAAGGTGTCCTACATAAAATAAGTAAGTGATCACCACCAAAATAGAAGATGGAAAAACTGAATTTCATGCGAACACACTCCAAGTCTGACTACGAATTTCTTCGTATCACGAACATTTCTGTGCAACGAAAATTACGCAGTTACTTCCTAATGCGAATCTTTTACTCGGTAACATACAGACAGATTTGGAAAAAGATTCGCATTGTGGACTCGAAAGAGTTCGTAGTATGGTTGCACATAAATTTCTGTGTCACGTTAAAATCTCTCTGTAAGACGTTTCGAATGAATATGGTAGGAAAATGTGGTTGTTCTCGATAATGATTAAATCTTGTGTACTTACTTTCACAGTGCGCAACACCCCCATCACCCAAACCCTTCCGACACACGTTGCAAAACTTTCTCTTGATGTGACTCTGCTCCGACCAACAGTGGGCAACCGGGTTCTGCAACAACAAAGAAATGCATGTCAGATTTTCGGAGGCGTTGTTTCTGACAGGAGATGAAAACAAGAATCCAGTGTCCATGCCATATTTCGACCATAATCCCTAAGAAACGTTATCGAGCTCCACAGCAATAAACCGTCGAGAGTATGCCGACGGGCTCGAATTTCGACACTAATCGGTATCGATCCCTTCCTTTTCATTTTTTATTGACCTATTCATCGGGTCGTAATAAGTTGATTAGTATTCATTGTGTACAAACGCATTGCATCTTAATTGTTTGCTTTACTCTGTGCGACACTCAGGTTAGGTTCAGTTGCGTTGTTTCGACTAGCTTATCTGGCGAGATAAAGAAATGAAGTATAAAACTAGGTCGCTGTCCAGGGCTGTGTGTTGTGACGCCATATTGACTGGCAAGTGGCCGCAGGGGGCCCCGGGCCGGGCCCAAGCGGGCCCCAGCAGGGCCCAGCGGGGCCACCTGACGGAGTGACATGCAGTCCCTTATCATGTGAAGCGCGCTATGAATGAACAACCCTCGCCCGGCCCGGCCCGGCCCGGCCCGCCAGCGCCGAGGGTGAGGCCAACAGGCACGGGCCCGCATGGGTCGGCCCGCAGGGGCGGCAGGGGCCCAGCGGCCCGCATGGGGGCATGGGCCAGAGAGCTTGAATGGGATCCCTTCCTTTCCCCTGTCGATCGATGGCGGGCTATGGCCTGGCTGTGCCCGGCTGTGCCCGGCTGTGCCCGGCTGTGCCCGGCTGTGCCCGGCTGTGCCCGGCTGTGCCCGGCTGTGCCCGGCTGTGCCCACCCCGTATGGCCGGCAGGGCACGTCGCTGCGGGGCAGGGCAGGACAAAGCAAGCCCAGGCCCAAGCCCATGCACTCTGGCGCTTCCGCCGGGCCGGGCGCAACCCCACAAAGCTGGCGGCAGCGGCCTGTGTCCATTTCGGACACAGTTTTGAACGGCTCATTTTTTCTCGGCAGGTGTAGAACCTGGGCAGTGAGGGCCGCGGTGATGACACGGGTGACCGCCGTGCGAAGCGCCATGACGGAGACACACGCTGCAGACGGATTCCGGTACACTGGGCCACACGGGGGTGAGGGGTGAGCGCGGGGTGGGAAGCCGTTCGACACAATACCGGTGCGTTCTGTGATTTCTGAACGGAACGTGACGGCGAAGAAGAAGAAGAGGAAGGAGAGGAGGAGGAGGACGCGGTGTGTGTTTTTGGAAAAAGAGGTAGTGAGCGGCGGCAGGGAGCCGGAGGGTTCCGGAGGGGGCCGGAGGGTGTCATAGGGAGACGGAGGGAGCCGGAGGGAGCCGGAGGGAGCCGGACGGAACCGGAGGGTGTCGGAGGGAGCCGGACGGAACCGGAGGGAGCGGACCTTGAGTGCATCGTATTGCCGCATCGCATCGCGTGCGCCCGCCAGACCTGTTGCAGGCGGGTGCGGCGCGGCCAGGGCTAGAGGCCAGGCGCGGCACGGCGGCCAAGCCAAGGGAAAGGCGGGGGCAGGGCCGGGCCGGGCCTGCCATGGCGGCGCCAGCGGCAGCGGCAGCGGTGGCAGCGGCAGCGGCGGCAGCGGCAGCAGCGGGAGGGCCGAGGGGCGGCCGCCAGGCCAGGCCGGCAGTGCAGTGCAGGGCCCTGGAAGGGTGCGCTGCGCCGCGCCACGCCGAGACCTGCCTTTCCAATGAGACAAATCGACGCCCTCCACGACCATCGAGAACAACAAGCAACACCACCAGGGCGAAGGCCAAGGCCCTGACTACCCACAAGGCCCTGCAGGCTTCAGGGGGGGGGGGGGGCTCACCAGCCGCCACCGGCCTCAGCTGAACACGCAGATAACGTATTCGTTGTCGCTGCTTATTTCTTAGTTGATTTCGTTAAAGCAGCACATTTGATTCTGAGGACTAAAATTTCCTTTGGGGGAACTATGTGTTAGTTAATCAGCGAAGTAAGTTCGTGGTGAGTGCAAAACTTTAAACACAACACAACCTAAGCAAAACAACCATGCGGTTCGGGGATACCCCAACAGCTCCAGCCCCAGCAGCCAGGGGTGCACCTGTCTATCCGTTTAACGCAGTCGTCATGGTAACGTCATGGTAAATAAAAGCGTTCGTTTTGGCATCGAGAAACAGGGAAGAGAAATATGGCGGTGGCGGGACGGTGCCGCGGCGCAGCCAGCCGGAAGCAACGCGCAGCCCAACGTTTAGTGCACAAACAGCAATTAACGTTGCATTGAAAAGCAAACACCAGGAGGCCCTGCCTTCACCGGCTCGCGCCGGGACGTACCAGGTCGGACTGCGCCCAGGCCCGGCACGGGTCCCCTTGGGTCTCCTCGGGTCGGACTGCGCCGTTACATATTAAAACGGGCTTCAGCAAACAGTGTGCAGCACTCCGATGACCGATCCGGAACGGCCCGCCGCCCGCCGCCGCCCCCCTCCCCGCCGGCCCCGGCCAGACATTAACATTTCACGACGCCCGAATTCACTATTTAAGCGAGTGACAGCGTGACGTTTGTTGCAGGCACACGCGCCCGCACACGGCGCGGCACGGCACGGCACGGCGTGATCCGCCCGGGAATCATCCACCCTTCCCCTTTCCCCATCCTCTTTCGTGAGCCGGAAAAGTAGGCAGTACGCAGTCTGAAAACCATGTATACCCGCATTTATGTAGGCAAATGTGGTACATTTACCCGGCCTGCCCCCCCCCCCCCCCTCCCCTCTCCGTGGTCCAGACCCGCCACTGCCCCGCGGCATGGACGGGTACAGCCCACGAATCACCTCACGAAAATGGGGTAGAAGATGAACGAGGAGAAGGGAGAGGCGTCTGGCGGGGCGGGCGGCGCGGGAGGGCGGGAGAGAGTCAGGAGAACAGCCCCTGTTACCTTACGGACTAAAACAGAGGATGTATTTGGTACTCGTGTTGCCGTTCTGCCCTGGCTCTGCCCTGGCTCTGCCCCCTGGCTCTGCCCGCTGGCTCTGCCCTGGCTCTGCCCTGGCTCTGCCCTGGCTCTGCCCTGGCTCTGCCCTGGCTCTGCCCTGGCTCTGCCCTGGCTCTGCCCTGGCTCTGCCCTGGCTCTGCCCTGGCTCTGCCCTGGCTCTGCCCTGGCTCTTCCCTGGCTCTGCCCTGGCTCTGCCCTGGCTCTGCCCTGGCTCTGCCCTGGCTCTGCCCTGGCTCTGCCCGGCCCAGCCCAGGCCGGCGTGGTCTGGTCTGGCACGGCTCGGCCCGTGCTCCAGCGCCGCTTCCGAGTCCCCCCCCCCTCTCTCCCGGCCCAACCCTTGGCCTAGCCACCCCCACCCCCTCCTCCCCCACGCGCGACCCGACCCCCCGTCCCCGCCGGGCCCCCTGCCCTGCCCCCTCGATCGATGTTGAGATGAGTGGCAACGGCTACTCCAGCATCCAGCTCGCTCTGCCCCGTTCCGCGCTCTGCCGCCGCTCTGCCCGTGGCTGTGCCTGGCCTGGGCCGCTCACACACCCCTTCGAACACTTTCCACTCGAGCCTCTGTCTAGGGTGTGACCTAGCCTAGGCGGCTCCATGGCCTCGCCTGCATGGTCATCAGCTTGACATCCCCATCGGCCAATGTTGAATACGAAACGCACGACGAGGGGTGAGCTGTGCATTGTTTCAAGAGAACAGACACAGCAATAGTCACGGAATGAGCCAACAACAAAGCGATTGCCAGGGCGTATTTTTTCTGTACGGGACAATCCGAACGGAGGTGTTCGTCACACAAACGACACTAGTGTCTGCCTTGTGCTCGTGAGCATAACAAAAACTATGTGCCAGAAATTACGGGGAGCATTATGAAACTGGTGTCACGGAGCTATCCGCACCTCTTTTCAACGGCATTCATTTATTATTATTCAGTTTTTAACCAATTGCGTCTCGCGGAGATACTCACCTTTACAATCATGGCCGCAATGCTGGAGCACGGCGAGACCACTGTTTTTAGGCAGCGGTCATGAACTACGAAGTTGCACACTGAAACAGAAAAATAAAACGACAAGTCAGCTACGTTCCATCAGTGCATATGGATGTCACTTCAGTACCCGGCCGTGCTGTACCACGTATTCCCAAGGTGTCTGGACTTCCCTGTCATTCTTGGGCCCAAGCCAGCGTGTCTGTTATGCTAAGCGGTTCGGCCGGGGAGAGGGGAGGGGGAGGGGGGGGGGCAGACAGGGCACACGGTGTTGACAGCCGCAGTACCAACCTTACAAATTTCAGTATGTGGCCTGGTCGCACGCGATACCTCTTGAAGGTATGCATATAGTTTGCCAGAAAACCAGCAGCAGTACATTTTGGCAGTGCGCGATTATCGAACCCGGCCCCGCAGCAGACCCTTTAGGTACCGGAATGTGGACGTACCACGTCATCATCAGCATGGCACTGACCTCATGTGGTCACCTCTGTGTGAGCCTCATGTGAGCCTCATGTGAGCGTCTCTGCTCCTAGTCACATCAAATGCCACCACGGCCACCACAGCATCTGTCCACCAAATACCTGCCACTCGTCTATTTCCCCTCCCCTCCCTCCCTCTTCCTCTTCTCTCTCCCACACGCACTCACTCTATGACTCTCTGTCTCTGTCCCAGTCTGCTCGCGTGAATCGATCGCTCAGTCCGCTATTGTACCTCGCTGGCTCTGGCGGTAGGCGGGCGAGCCGGCGAGCGCTCCATCCTGATCACAAACCAGAATGAGGTGAGGAGCAGCAAAGCAGGCCAGGCAATGCGCTGCTAGCCCGAAGGCCTGCATGAGGGAGAAGGAGAGTAAACGAGAAATTGATGGGGTCAGAATTTATGTGGAGCAGCAGTAAATCGTGCTGCTTTCGAGGAGAAAAATGCTAGGGGTACCATGGAAGTGTAGAAATAGAGATGAAGGCTGTTTTAACTGGTAACGTAGGCAAATAAATCGAAAGGAGTGGATGACAAAAAAAAATCATACCGGTGAATCTAAAAGCGTACAATTTCATCTCCGAATGTGCGTGGTCATTTTTTGCACCGTCCCCCTTAAGCGGGAAACAATGTAGACTATTTCGCTGGATCCACTCCAAACTCTCGAAAAAACAAGTGCATGGGAAGTCGGGCTGATTGTCTTGATACTGCTTAAGTAAGCGCCACTGTTTTGAGGTGTCTGACTTGCAGAAAAATACTTCCTGCCGGTGGACACTCTGTAGAAGACGTTAAGTGTTAAGTTTCCGAAGATTTAACTGTGAAAATGCGAGAAATGAATATGGAATATGCCAGCTTCCGGTGCATTATTCTTTTCGAGAGATGCATCCAGAGAAATAGTCCACTAATGGAGTATAGCCTCTGAGTAGTATGACGGTGCAACAGTTTCATGTGATCACGCGAATAGCATATTCTGACAATAAAACGTGACCCGCTTCACTGTGTTTGTGAAGGGCGAATGTGTACTCGGTGTCTGCAGTGACATTAATCCGGTGAGGGATCTTTGTGGGAATTCAATATGCATATGATACTTCGGAAAAAAAAGGGTTTTCTTTTGCCGTGAGAGCAGCTCAATTACGGTCATACGTTGAAATAGTTCTCCACACTTGTTCTGCAATTTTTAAAAGTGAAAACTGTAGCAAGGGCGTTTCAAAACATTTAAGTGTAGTCACAGTTTTTACCTCTTCTATTTTGACCATTTATTCTGTATAGCACAGCACACCTTTTAGCACTGGCTTTATTGTAGTAGGATTCAGGTAGGGGCACGCTGCTTCCTAACTCACTTACGTGTTAGCATAGCTACAGTATAGTGACTATGCTGCTGAATTTGTAGAGGCCCATTGTGACCACCTTGATTGTGACGCGTTTTGTTTTCTGGACAGGGCAGGGCACCGTGCTGGGTAGGCAGTCCCGTCACACACGGGTGTCTTGCGGGTCGGCCCACGCCACAGGAGCCCCGTGCTGGGTAGGCAGTTCCGTCACACACGGGTGTCTTGCGGGTCGGCCCACGCCACAGGAGCCCCGTGCTGGGTAGGCAGTCCCGTCACACACGGGTGTCTTGCGGGTCGGCCCACGCCACAGGCGCCGGGTGCTCACAGGGCCCTGGTGTGCAGCTGGCCAGCATGGCTCACAAAGGATGCGCGTTGTACTGAGAAGCCCTCCGAGGAAAACCAACAAGCAGCAGACCCAACCATCTGGCGTGCAGCGCTTGAGGGAAAGCGGAGGCAGTCCTAACCAAGACGTGCACATTGGCTGTTCGCTGAATGTCCATTCAATAATATGCGATGTCTTTCCGTGCGTAGAACTGGGAAAACTAGGACGTACATTGCCATCCCAACAATTAAAAAAAACTAATTCGTCATAAGAAGAGAATGTGGTGAGTGCAAAATACCTCTGCTGCAACTGAGGTGGGGTTCTATGGGTTCTATCAAACCTGGAGATGTACAGCTCATTTGGGATCACAGTGACGAGTGTAGCTTTACGCCTGATGCTACACTCCAAAGGGAACAAAAAGTACTCTCTATAAGGCGTAAATGTAAGGCGAAAACGGCCCTATCTAGTCTGATTTTACGACCCAGTAGAGCGTAACTCTATGCTATGCCTCACTGGTGTGTGGTGCTGCACCTTAGCTTCATAAGTAGTGTCTTTTATAATTTTTCAGTTTTGTACTGTTGGTCTCGGACTGGCACCGCGCGGGGGACACCGCGCCGGACCGAACCGCGAAGCGCGAAGCGCCATTGTGTCCGACTACCGTACTTGCAACGCCCTTGACAGCCACGCCCGGCCACGCCACGCTCTGCTAGCACGCGCCCGCCTCCCGCTCCCTCCTTGCAAAAGGCCACTTCTGTCACACTCTTCTTTTCACATAAGCCGCATCTCTGCCAGCAGTCTGTCCATCTCCCTTTTTCTCCGATCGTCATCCCCTACGCAGCCACCACTTACACACACAGACTCTCTCTCTCTCTCTCTCTCTCTCTCTCTCTCTCTCTCTCTCTCTCTCTCTCTCTCTCTCTCTCTCTCTCTCTCTCTCTCTCTCTCTCTCTCTCTCTCTCTCTCTCTCCAGCCACAGGCAGACTCCCGCGCTCTCCTGTACCACATCTGCCCCCCTCTCCTCAGAGCTCCCTGGGTCAGGATCAATACGCTGATAGCGAAGAGAAAGAGCACGCGCGCGCGCAAGAGAGAGCGAGAGAGAGACAGACAGAGCGGGATGGAGAAAGGGGGAGGTGGGAAGGGGCAGAGATGGAGTAAAAAACGTACAGGAATACAGTAGCAGAGAAAGAGGAAGAGAAGCGAGAATAGAGCAAAAATACAGGCAAAAGACTGACCGTTCCAGCAGCATCCCGTAATTTAGTGCTGGTCGTGCTATCTATCTATCTATCTATCTCGGACTGCAGGCGGTTTCTAAAGGTGGTTAATAATCTACTATTTTACTGAATTTCCCCACGATATTGCGTGCCAAACTAGCTGCACTATTTTGTCCTAGATGGACAATGTGGACGGATCCATGGGAAAATTACGGAAACATTTATCGACGACAGCACGTTCACTATTTGAACGCGGCTGATCGAAGCTGCGTGCACTTAAGTTCAATGCAGCGAAAGTTCGTTCTATTCTAAAATCTAAGTCGTTAAACTAGACTAACTTCCGAGCGACATTGCAGTTTTGATGTTACATTCGTCCTCTTCTTCCGTGTCGGTTATTTGTGTCACAGGCATGAACCCAGGCCTGAACCAATTCGTCCCCACTTGTCCTGTACGCATATGTTGCTCAAGTTGTCCAGAGCTGTCCCATTCGGACTCAATAAGATTCAGAAGTAGCTGTTTTTTTCTTCTTATTTTTTCTTATTGCTTTTAGCCCTGCTGGGCGCACGTAAAATTGCGGAGGTCAGTTTTGTGGGCCAATGGATGTGATAACTTAGCCTTCTACACTTCCTCGAACACTCATTCAAAACTTTAGGGACTCGGGGGTAAATTGAGGGATAAATAATATAGCATTGGATTTGGCGATTATGCAGCAGGAAACTCCACGCGACGGGGAGTCTCTAGTGTGTTTACGGCTCTGACATACATGCCTACATGCGTCAAGGTATTCTGCAATAAGAAGAAGTGCAGTCGAAGTACTAATGGAATCACTTCACCGAGTTATTCATTTTATACGTAGCTACATCCGATTTTGTGCCTGACGTACAATTTCTAGAACGTAATTAAGGACGATTTTTCGTTAATTACATATAAATTGTACGTAATTCATGCATGTGTAAAATAGCAGTTTTATGCATTAAAAAGATTGCATACGCCCAACGCCCGGTAGTGTGTTCAGAGACCCCTTATACGTGCATAGCAGCTTTCTTTACCCGGCTTCATTGCGGCATCCACACTTAAATGCGCCAGTGTAATATGGTTTTAAGTTTAATTGTAACGAACACTTTTTTTCAGCAACCACGACATTGTGCATCGCAATGTGAAGATCTCAGCGCACCATTTTTCCAAATCTTCTACAAGCATTTCACGAGAGCGAAAGTTCGAATTCGAGGTTCGACATCTCTGGTGTTTCAGAATGCAGGGGTTTCTGCCATGCCATCGTGTTATTTGTACGCCAAATCAAGCGCACAGCTCTCGGAACGTCAACTGAATGCGTCTACGACATTGTCACCGGTACAAACGACCTCGTTTGGTCAGTCTCCTCAGCCCAAACGGCGCCTGCTGGGTAGGCAGCTACGGCTCCTTCACGCACGCGTGTCGTGCGGGCTGGCCTACCCTGGCATTCGCAGGCGCTCGGTGTCGATGGGGAGTGGCCTGGGGCCGGCCCCTCCTGCCGCCGGCCCAGCCCGCCACTACTTGCTGAAGGTGTGAGGACTGACACCTCTCGAAGCGCCATCCGTGTTCGCCGCTGTGGCCGCGGCTGCGGTCCCGTTGTGTGCTATGAGCAGCAGCAGCACGCCTCCAATCAACAGGCCCTCGGCCTCCCTTCGAGTCGCGCGCGCTAATTTGTTGATTCGGAGTTCAACAGGAACGCACCGCCGCACAACCTCCACTTGCACCGCTTGCTCCGCTTGCGCCGCTTGCTGCGCTTGCTCCGTTTGCTCCGCTTGCACCTCTTGCACCGCTTGCACTGCATTGCACCGCTTGCACCGCTTTGCACCGCTTGCTCCGCTTTGCACCGCTTTGCACCGTTTGCTCCGCTTGCTCCGTTTGCACTGCTCTGCACCGCTTGCTCCGCTTGATCCGTTTGCTCCGCTTGCTCCGTTTGCACTGCTCTGCACCGCTTGCTCCGCTTGCACCGCTTGCTCCGTTTGCTGCGCTCCTGGCATGCGGCCGGCGGTCGGCACGGCACCGTGACCCCAACTGTTAACTGTCAGTGTGGTCACGTCGAACACGTTACGCACCCCGCCCGTCCGGTATGGAGACTCGGAATTCCAGTTATGAGATTCTTAATCTTCACCCAGAGAGGGCAGTGAAAGTGCGTCCCGATTGGTCCCGATGGCCAAACACGCCCCAATCCACGAAACTTCTGAAGCTGCGCGGCCGCCGGTGTCCGTCGGGACCCGGGACCCCCCCTCCGGTCTCCGGTACCTGCTGCTGCTGGCGTCTGTCAGCGCCCTCCTTATACAGCACGGAGTGTTAACATTAGCGCCTGTTGTTTAGCTGGCATTGATCACAATGCTGCGTGGTCACTTTCACACCTGACTCTACTGCCCTCCCCCCCCCCCTTTCCCTTCAACCCGGTTTGCCGCACAACCGTTCAAAGTGGCCTGTTTCCAAGTACGGAGCAGCAATTTATTGCATCATAACAAGTCTCTTATTGGCAAGTGGCTGGGCAGTTTTAAAAGGTGTCGCATGGAGCACAGGTGCGTGTAAGAACGATACATGCTGAAACGAACGAACGAATGAATGAATGAATGAATGAATGAATGAATGAATGAATGAATGAATGAATGAATGAATGAATGAATGAATGAATGAAAAGACCAAAGACACTGCCCCGCCCCTGACAGTGTGAGGGGTCAGGAGCATCGGGCGAGAGTCCTGAATGACATGTCATGCCCGCGGTGTCCAGCCCGGAATCAGGAGCGCCACCCGGCGCAGTCGGCAGATGCCATGGCTTTGTGCTGCTCTTGGTGCTGGAGCCGCTGGAGCCGCTGGAGCCGCTGGAGCCGCTGGAGTCGCTGGGGGGAGGGGCCGGGAGTGGCCGGGCGTCGCACATCAAAGGCTCGTCGGGCCGAGCCGGGGCTGGAGTCCAGCTGCTGCGTGTTGTCGTGGAGCCCGCGGAGGACCCAAAGGGGGTAAGCTGGGCAGGGCACGTGGACTTGAACACCAAGAGCTTGGCGTGGCCAAGCGTAGCAGGTGGGGCTGGAGAGTAGGGGCGTACCGGGAGGGGGGGGAGGGAAGGGGCAAGCTTGCGAGGGCCTCCACAACACGCACACGCAAACACCACACACACACACACACGCGCGCGCGCATATACACGCACACATGCGAGCGCGCGGAGGGGACGGGGCTAGTCTGACCGTCTGCTTATCCTTCCGTCCACCCGCACCCACCCGCACGCGCACGCGCACACACACACACACGCACATGCACGACACGCACGCACCGGGGTAAGCATGGCACGGAACTCACCTTCGCAGCTGTAGCCCTGGCCGATGAGGCCCCACAGCATGTCCCCACAGTGGTGGCAGTAGGTTGGCCTGTGGTACGTCTTCTTGGTGAAGCTGTGGCCGAGGCCGTTGGGCCCCAGGCCTTGGCCCCCCGCGGGGCCCCCCGTACCCTGGCCGGGGCCACCGGGGCCACCGGGGCCGGGTCCGCCGCTGGCTGGGGCCGTGGCCGTGGCGTCGAGCACGGTGGACGCCATCATCCCAGACGCAGCTCGGCTCCGAGCGCGACCGTCGCCTTACGCGCCACGATCTCACCGTGCTATCGCATGCGCGACCATATCACATGTCTAGGTGATCTCGGAACCGAACGCGAACATGGTAGCGCCTGAGGGAGCCCCTGCAGCTCACATGGCACACCGACAGGGGCATTTCCTCGACACTCGCCCAGGGATAGCTTCTGCTGCTGCTCCGCCTCCGCGCATCGGGGAGACTTTGCCTTTCCACCGCCTCTGGCCAGGAGCCAGGCACAGCCGGGCACAGCCGGGCAGACCTCGCGAGCGCGAGAGCCACTAGAGCACTGGGCCCTGAACGTAGAGCTGAGCCCAGGCAGGCAGGCAGGCAGGCAGGCAGGCAGACAGGCAGGCAGGCAGGCAGGCAGGCCTCTCAGGCTGCGGCAAGGCTGGGCAGGGCCCTGCGGTGGGACGGGTAGGGACGGGTTGGGGCCGCGGAGCGGAGGGGCGGGACAGGGCAGGGGCAGGGGGAGGCCACGATGGGGTGCGGGTGGTGCGAGGGACGAGGGGAGGGACGCGAGCGAGCGGCGAGGCGCGGCGAGGCGCGGGCCCAGGAGCGCGTCCCTCTCCCCGTCCGCGGGCCGCGGGGGTCGAGGGGAGCGGGAGCGTGGCGGGGTGGGAAGGGAAGGGGGAGGGGAGGCAAGGGGAGACTCCGCCGAGCACGGCCGGCACGGCCAGCCCGAGCGAAAGTGCGATCGGGTCGGGACCACGGCCCCTCGGACGCTCCGCTACAGCAAAGGGCTTCGTCGACCAGCTTTTAGGGGTTGCAGACGATGCCTAGGCGACGTCCCTCCTTTGCCCACATGACATCGGGGATGGCCTTCATTCGGCGTCTTCTCGACCGTCACCGCCACCTCGCGGATTTTTCCGGCGAGGGAAAAAGAGTCGAAACGTACACGGGGCCGTGCCGTTTCACCGACGCCGAGCGTCCCGACGCCTCTCGTCGGGGGATGAGAGGAGTGGGGATGGGGAAGGCCGAGTCGAGCCGAGTCAAGTCGAGCCGAGCGCAGCCATGAGCCGAAAGCGCCGCTGTTGAGGGGGCGGGGCGGGGATGGGACGGGGTGAGGCGGTAAGGGGTGGTGGCGGCGGGGGCGGGGGCGAGGCTAGCACTGTGTGTCCGGGGCCGCCGCACAGGGGGCGCCAAGTCGCAACCAGGCCATCAATACTACGTAGTGACGTCACTGCCGCCCCGCTCCCTACCCACCCTGCCCCGGCCGCCCCCGGCCGCCCCGGGTCACTCCTCACCCCCACCTCACTCCATCCCATTCCCATTCCCTCGCGTGGCGTGGCGTGGCGATGGTGGCGCAAGCACTCAGGCCTGGCCCGGCAGGGCACGGCCGTAGGCACGGCTTGGCCCTTGTGGCTGTAGCGAGGCCGAGGCCTGCCCTAGCCTGCTCCTGCCCCTGTACTGCCCCGCGGCCCAAAGGCAGGGACATGGCACGGCACGGCACGGCACGGCACGGCACGGCACAACCCCAGGCCCTCGCTGCACCGCCCGGCCCGCCACGCCGTGTCTGTGTGGCACCTGTCACGCAGTTCTACCCCAACCCCCGCCCCTCCCCGGCCGCCCTCTGCCCCGACGGGCCACGCCACGCCCCTTGACTGACATGAGGCGAGAAGAGGCGGACATGACCTGGACCGGTCCGGGACCGCAACACAGCGCTAGCCCCCCCCCCCCCTGCCCCTGCACAGCGTTTCGCACAGGTCAAACAATGCGAGCACCTGAATCCGCACGACTTTCCGGGAGGACCAAGGACCAGGCCAACCAGGCCTGCCGAAGACAAGGACACTGGACGGGACAGTCAGTCGTGGCCAGGCGCGAGTCTGGCTCTGGCCGCTAGAAAAGACCTACAACTGTCGCGTGGGTCGTACTATCCGCTGCCTGCATGGATGCCGACGTTGACAGGGTCTTCCGCAAAGTGTCGGGAAAACGTCACCCCTGTAGTTTCCGAAATTTTCGAGCCCCATTCTCTGAACGCATCAGGGTTCCTACTAATTTTCCCAAGACTCCGTCAGTTTGAAAATTTCCGTAGTGGTTCCTACATCCTACAAGCGTTTTGAAAATTTCATGGTTGCCGCGACATTTTAAAAAGTATTTCAAAGTGTTGAAACTTTTCAATTTTCCTTGGCCACCCGAAGATTTCCATGACTTTACAGGGTTTCCAGTGGTGTGGGGACTGAAACCATTTTTGGAGTGCCTCAAATTTAGATATGTCTGATTCGGCTTCGCGGTCCAGGCGACCAGTAGCACGTTTTTGTCAGCTTTTTCCTTTTGACTCATAGAGAAGGTGATATCATTCAAGTGTAGTTTAGGTCTGTCCGATGATGTTACCCCTTCTCTTACTTCCATTCTTATAATTGCGATTAATTTCAAAATATATGGGGAAGGGATGTAAAATTGAGACACACATGTCCTTAAAGACTAAATGTTTATTTTACAATTGATACACACATATGCTATGATTTGTCACAGTAAATTATTACAATACATTCACACATCCTAGCATAAAAAAAAAAAAAGGTTGAGGATGAACGCCTGATGGCCATTACACAGATAAAAAAAAAAAACAATAAAAAAAAAATATGGAGAGACTTGACTTCATACTGATCACACGCTCTGGAAGATTTGAGACGACTGGGCGAATCCGCGACCTCTAGTACGGCCTGCTGCGGCTGTCTCGTCCCCGATCACTGTAAAATTAAGAGCGGGGGTTAAAAAAACACGCAATGAAAAATTTTAAACTATACAGTTTGGAGATCGGCGGGGTATCTCGTATCAATTCGACACTCACCCTCCCATTCCACCACGCATGGGTCCGCCGCTACCACCCCGGCCGCGGAAGCCGCCGCCTCCCCTGTCACCGCCGCCCCGACCTCCTCGGAAGCCACCTCGGTCACCACCGCCGCGGCCTCGACCGCCACCGCTTCCACCTGCAGCAGAGAGGGACAACACCGTGAGGCGTGACGAACGACCCGGCAAGGAATGGAGACACGTCCCGGCCGCAATCAGCCAGAGAAGTGGGGGAAGGAAAAGAAAAGGTGCTGAACTCCACCTGCACCGCCACACTTACGGTCGCCGCCGCCGACGCCTTCCGGCCTGTCTTCCCCGCAGCGATTGCACTGTTGTCTCCACGCGAAATTCGTGTTGCTGCAGTTGGGATTCGGGCACCTCCAGTCTCCCTCGCGGCCGAATCCTGCCGAAGAGACAAGAGGGCGTGAGCTCAAGATGAAATGCGCAAAATGCGTCACCGAAGTAGTGTCGGTATGCTTACCGCCGCCGCCACCACCGCCGCCGCCGGAGCGATCTCCACTGTCGCGGCCTCCGAAGCCTCCACGGTCGCCACCACGATCACCGTAACCTCCGCGATCACCACCTCGGTCACCACCGCGGTCCCCGAAGCCGCCGCCGCCTCCTCGGTCTCCTCCTCGGCCGAAGCCACGGCCGCCGCCGCCGCCCCCACGGCCGCCGCCCCGCATGCCGTAGTTGTCCCTCTTGGTGGCGAGCTGGACTTTGATGGTGCAGCCCTTGAAGTCCTTGCCTGCCGAAGACAGGGAGTGCCGACAAGTTAGGTGAAGACAGCTCAAACGGATGCGAATCGTTCAAGACCAACACACTCACCGTCAAACCACTGAATCGCTGACCGGGCCGTGTGGGCGTCGTCGTAGGTGACTGTGCACTCTCCCTTGGACTTGCCGGTGGCCTTGTCATTGTAAATCCAGATTTTAGGCCTGGATGTCTTCTTATCAATCTGCAAACCGAGCAGGACGTTAAAACACTAGCCTCGCAGCCTCACAGGGCAGGCAAAAGCAAGCAGACCACCTCACCTTGATAATGCCGATGGCTCCAAAGTGCTCACGTACGTCGTCTTCGGTCATAGCCGTTGACATCCCGGAGATGAAGATGGTGTCCTCCTGGACGATGAAGTCATCCCTTCCGGAGCCCCGATCGCCACCTCCACCGCCGCGGGACCCTCCATCGTAGCCACCTGTTGCAACAAACTTGTTAATGGGTGCACTTCACAAGCCTCTAAACATAGTGTAACTTAACATTAAAAGGTTTCTTTAGGTCTGTTGCTAACACACACTCATTGGGGACTTCATTGCTTTAAAAACCAGGATGGCACAACAATTTCAACCTATCACCCTAAAGTTGCACACACTCAAATACCTTCCAAAAGTTGGAATAGTGATTTTCATACAAAATAAAAAAATCCCTCCCTAACGGCTGGGGGAAAAAGTACACAGCTTTACACAAGCAGGTTCGGTGATGGTTTAACAAACTTCAGATGGCTGCAAGCAGTCACTTGACTGCTGGTCAGATGGTTTACCACAAAAACCCTCCGAGTTCAGTGAAGTACCAAATAGCATTTCTTGTACACCCTTGGGTCAATTACCTTTAAACCAAGAGGCATAGCCAGATTCAGAGCCAAACAATCATGCATTTCCTGAATAATTGACTACCAGTGAATAAATGAGTTTAATTTATGCTTCGCATGAGGCATTATTAGAACCTTCATAGAATCATGTCCATATAACACTTGCAGATAATACACGGGACATGGGATGAAATTTACCACTGATGATGTTAACCAAGAACATCAATCGTACATGTGCACACAATAACACTCCACTTCCTAACATGACTTGGTGATCAAAGAATTTAAAACCAAAAACCACTTAAAAAATAATTCTGGATCACAGTCATTGACACCAAGTGCATATGTTGACGCAAATGTGTGCAAAACCAATTCACCCATCTTCAGATATGTAAACCACACCATTTAAGGGCGGAGATAGACCAGATGAGGAGAGCAGGTAGATGGCAACAATATTATTTAATATCAGAAGAACTGACAATCTGCAGTTCGTAACTGTACACACGGTTTGTTAGAAGTAAGTACTGCTGCATTTACTCCTGATAAAACTTTGACCTCCAAAAGTACTGATAGGAAAAGCACAATAAATAGTCTGGATGTAAATTATAACTGAATGAAGCTAAATGTTATAGAGCAGCCAGGATAATACCCTCAATTATTGTAAAGTTTACTAGCATCACATATATGATTTAAAACTTCGTGAGACATATAGAGCAGCTGTTAACAAAGGTTAAGCAGTCAACATTGAAACGAACATTTGTGAAATTTTCAAGTCCAAAGAAGCAAGACCCGAGAGCAAGGAAGCATTGAAGGTTGAATATAAACCCACACCCAATATATGAGTCAATCAATGCAATGACACTCTCAGTTGGATTCATACAAAAATGAACATACACACTCACAGACGCTCACACAGATGCACACTCACACACACACAAAACTAAGGATGAAAAATTATCTTGAGAACCATATATATAGATATACCTTCCACGATATACTTATATATGCAAACGTAAACCAGATATAGCCAGACTATTGTAAAAAATTGAAGATGGTAAAATATCATCCCTAACTAAATGTAAGCTTATTAAAAAAAAAAAGAAGAGAAAAAGCAGAAGGCAGTCACCAGCTGCAGTTACCTTTATTAAAACCACCTCTGCCGCCACTGCTAAAACAGATGCAACACAATATGAGTGGGGCACCGTAAGGCAATCTGAAGAGTCGGCCGACGTCTCACACAAATCCACTTGCTTCGATGATGTCTGCTGTTGAGTCAGTCCTGTCCGTCAAGTCTGTTGGATAGTCAACCTAACAAAATCTGAGTATGACCCTTAGTATTTTCTTCAACCCTTAAGGCCACACCTCACACAGTGGCACACAAAAAAAAAAACCTATTAAACAGCCACATTGGGCTATAACAAAACCACACTGGTACACAATTTGTAGAACCACATGTAACACTGCACATGACACCACATCAGAACCTTCAGTACTCAGTAGCAGTACCAACACCATGTGCCGTCTGTGCGCAATTCAAACCACTTCTTACCATTCAACACTAGATTTACTCACAAATTAGGGTGATTAACGCGAATACCAAAATCCGAAGTACCTTTTCTTCTATAAGTATACCGATACCAAAAAACGGTTTACCAAATAACACGATTTTATTTCTCTGTCTGTACCCATACCAAATGCAGTCATGTGTCTTAAAGAATGACCTGTTAGAAAACTTCTTAAAAACAGAGTTAATCATTAAAATGCAACACAAATACCAAACACAAATGAAACTCTGCACTCTCATTTTTTCACTCAGCAATGCACTGAGACTCTAGCGCCAATCCTCCCCACAAACTTTATGCGACCCAAATGAGCTACAAACGTCCTCAGCAAAAATTATGTTTGGGAACATATAGTTTTCCCACAGGTTTGTACACAATATATACACAGAGATGGTGAGGGGATTGACACATTCATATACTTGTCTCAATGCAGTTGTGAAAACAGGAAAAGGTAATGACATTCAAGACTGTCAAAATTCCAGCTCTTCTAACCAACAGCTTTCAAGAAAAACAAATACAAAATTTTTCATTGAAAATGTAGAACAGGCATTTTTGATAACAAATTAGCCATGTTATATCTGACCAGGACCAATGAGAAATCAGTTGTCACCCTTTCAAAACAATAGGACAAGAGATAGTTCAGACACATTCTGAAGTCATTACCAATAAATTCTTGGACACTACATTATGCCAGCACTTATACCAATGACGGCAAAATGAATGCTTGTCCATTTGAAACACAACCTTATGTAAAATAGAAATGACTTCTATATTATCCCCTACAAATCATATTTAAGTAGATAGACCTTGCCCACTATGAATAGACAGTGTTCAGTGTACATTGTAACCACATCAAGTATGTACATAGGTTACAAGTGTTCCAAACACATGCTACCTTCAAGATCATACGAAAGACTTCCATAATTAAGGTGAAAAGTTCTTGTTGCAGTGCAGTAGCTTCGGATTTATATAGAAAGTTGTACCAAAACAGTGCACCTACGCACAAGTCAGTTCCACCAAAGTTACCAACCAGTAATTCACATTCTCAGATGTTCGTACTCTTCACAACCACATCTGTCCATGTACTTATTTGTACAAAAAAAAAACCTCACACCCCATAAGTGAGGTTCCTTCACATGAAAAATGGAATTTCAGGGGGAAATAACAGAAAAGTTTAAGGAACTGTTTTTTTTTTTTTACCACAACAAGAAAATATAAAGTAACTTAACAAAAAGTTTTGTTAAGAAAATTTTAAATGAAAGCAAACCCAACAAACTAAGTTGGATCGCTTCAAAATGTGCGGATAATATTAGAGCAGAGTATGCTTTGAGACTTGACAATTTAATCTATGGTAAAAAATTGACTAATACTTACTTATAGCCTCCACTGCCCCCTCTGGGCCCACCGCCATAACTGCGGTCATCTCTACTTCTGTCATCTCTTCCCCGGTCATCTCGTCCACCTCTGTCATCACGACTACGGTCTCTGCTTCCACCTACACCCCCAAAGCAAAAACGAATGCTCATGTCAAACCTAAACAAACCATAATGGCAGCTAAAATTCACAAAATAATGAGGATCGTACCATATCTGTCATCACTCCTGTCCCTCTCTCTGTCACCACCATAGCCTCCTGAGGAAGCTCCACCATAGCCTCCACCTCCAGTGGGAGGGGGACCAGTAGGCGGTGGGTTACCATAATTGGGAGCACCAGTTTGAGGTGGTTGGCCATAGCTACCAGCTGTCGGGAACTGACCACCACCTACATTGGCATTGTAGCCAGTGGATGGAGGAGGACCTGAAAATCCTTGGCCCTGATAACCACCAGCTGAGAACAAGTAAAATAAAACAAGTTGGGATTAAGAAATGCATTACAATAAATTCCAAGACACAAGTTTCACTTTGTTCAAAATCAGGTTTACACATGGCAAAAGGTGGTTGGCCAAAATTGAAAAGACTGCAAGAAACCTGGCTTACCTGGAGGTTGGGTGGGTGGAGGTTGCTGCCAGCCCGTCGCTGCACCATCATAGCCTGAAGGAGCTGCTGGGTATGAAGGAGGGGCAACTCCTGCACCTCCTACAGCACCAGCTGCTGGTGGCGCTCCACCTGGTGCTGGGGCAGCCTGGGTAAAGCCTTGGTATCCTCCGTAAGCACCGGCACCGCCGGCATAGTTCCCGTACACTGGTAAGAAAAGACTCGTTTATCACAACGCTACAAAAGCTAGCACGGCTAAGCGAGACTTACATTCGACAATAAAATGTTAGAAACTTAAAGGAGGAATTTTCGGGGAGGAATCAGTCATGTTGGGTTCACGAAAACAACTCACGAGTGACGCATCGATAAAAGAAACTAATGGCGTTCTTAAGTCATCCCTAGCCTAACTTTCCTAAAACTACCGAACCGCTTACATTTCCGCATTAGATGTAATAACGTTATACTACAAGTATAATTGGAAAGAAAACAGAACAAGAAAACGCCGGAAAAGTAGTTTTCAAAGGCAAATAATTCATCGGCGTGGGTGCAAGCACAGACCGACGCCCAACGCCGGAACATTAACTTCGCCAACTACGTCGTAAATAGAATCGCAATACGAAATATAAGTGAAAATATCGGAAGTCCATACTTTGAACCGCTGGGGTCCCAGAAAACTTGACTGGAAGATGAAGTAAATATAAGAACACAACAAATTAGGAGACTTACTCTCGCTCAAACAAACAACAGCGTGATGGCGTCGAGCGGGAACGGAAGTAGCAGGAGCAAAACGGTTGAGCTAAAATTATTGTTGGGCTTCTCTTTCAAGTGGTGGCTATGGGAGCTCGAAGAACGCATGTTGTTGTTTTTGTTGCTGCATTGAATTTATTCAAGCATATTTTTAATTGTCTGTTAAATACGTAAAAACTGCCAGGGAAAAAACTGACAGTGAGAAAATTAAACAACACTCAACCAAAACAACACCCAACCAACCCACCCCACCTACACCTCGCTAGCCTACACCTGACAGCGGCTGATGCGGCAGACGACCATTCAAACACAACACATATACTGTCAACAAAGTGTTAATCATGACACCACGTCAGCAGGGTGATGTCGACGAGTTATTCGACGTTAAAAATGCTTTTTTCATAGGGAATTACACTCAATGCATTAAGGAAGCTGAAAATAACGACAAGGTACCCATGCCCATCATGTCTTTTGTGAAATATGGAGGAAAGCTTTAGGTTATGTTCCTGTCCGTGTGCTATTTTGGAGTTATCTAATATGACATTTTATGCTTTCGGTTGTGTTCTTATATAGGTGAGCTCAGAGGAGCTTCGTTTCGAAAGGCTAGGATTTATGTACCGTGCCTATATTGCACAGAAGAAGTATAGAGTCGTACTAGATGAGGTTCACAGCGGTTCACCACCACCATTACGTCCGATTCGGCTGCTTGCCGAATATTTTGCTACCCCTCAAAAGAGGTAAATATGTTTTCTAGTTCATTTACATATACTGATTGTGGTTACTTCAGTGTCATAATGTTCTGCTCTTGCCTGCGTTGTGAAAAGTTTAATCACAACCTGTTCTGTGTTCTTGTTTATGAAAATTTCATTATGCTTTTTTTCCAGTAATGATATTGTACAGCAGCTAGAACAGTTGTTATCGAGTGGTGTAACTGGCTACAAGCACTTGTTAATCCTTACTGCAGCCACAATCTACTGTCAAGAAGGAAACTATGAAGCAGCCCTGCGAGTGCTCCACCAAGGGGACCACCTTGAATAGTAATTTCTCAGACATCAGATATTTGAATTCAGTCATTGGAATTATTTCTTCACTATGGTTTTTCGGTTTCCAGCAATGCTCTAAATCTGCATATATATTTGCGAATGGACCGTAAGGATCTGGCTCGTAAAGAGCTGAAACTGATGCAGGAGCGTGATGATGATGCTACACTGACTCAATTATCTCAAGCTTGGGTCAACATTGCTGTGGTGAGTTAAAATTAAATTTTCACTTCTCCTACAGTTGTAGCTAGTTGCAGCTATAGTGTGTGGTATTCTGACTTTCTGTTTATCTTTGTTTATTCCCTGTTTCAGGGAGGAGAGAAGAGCCTCCAGGATGCTTACTATATATTCCAGGAGATGATTGAGAAGTATGGTTCAACATCTCTACTTCTGAATGGTCAGGCAACATGTTTCATGGGGCAAGGGAAATATCAAGAAGCCCAGACTGCATTGCAAGAAGCCTTAGACAAAGACAACAATGCTCCTGACACCTTAATTAATATGACTGCTTTATCTCACTATCTTGGAAAGGCACCAGAAGTGAGTAATAGCCTTTGCATATGTGTACAAATCGGATTTTCTTCACTTAATTTTTCATTTTTAACAAATATACTTTTTGGTGCAGGTTGCCAGCCGTTACCTAACCCAGCTGCAAGACTCGCATGCTGACAATGATTTTGTGAAAGAATATAATCAAAAGAAATCTGAGTTCCAGAGACTCTGTAAGCAGTACTGTGCAAGTGCTTGAGGTGAAAATTTGTTTATTATTAGAACTGAGTTGCTTTGTAAACATTTATTGACATCTAAATGTTCTAAATATAAAATTGTTATTCATTTTAAATTACATTATATGATCACAGAAATTTTTTCCTTAGTGTCTTGAATGATATACCTACATATACCTACTTCATTCATGCAGTATAAAGATTTCCAGCTAGGTGGAAAGAAAATAAGTTCCAGTACTTCTACAAAAGTACAGTATAAAATTTCATTGACAATTTCATTAAATACTTAAGTCGTAGCTTCAATACTTTTGGAGGCTAAAAATGTGTTAAATCAAAACATGAACATTTTAATCAACATGTACAACATGAAGATAAATGCCAAAACAAAAGCAAGATTTCTCAGTATCACTTGAGTAACTCCTTTCACACTCCTAACAAGTGTGTTGTTCAATTCAAACACAGTGCGACTTTCTTCAAGGATTGCTTTCTTTTTATCGGAATCAAACTGAGTTACTACACTGTTCAGTGCAGCAATTAGTTCTTTTTTCATTTGATAAATGCTTCTTCCACCGAAATCTGTCACAGCATCACCACCTGAGGATAAGAAAGGATCCATTTTACAACCCGTTGTCAGTAAAATGTAAATGCAAAGCTATGAGTAAACTGACCTCTGGTCTTCCTGTTTCCTGATAAAACTGGGAAACGATTAAGCAGTTGTTTCTTCTTCCTTAAAATTTGCCCACCTGATAAAAGGCCCATATACAAATGATAAACATAAGCAATGAGAAGATCAGGATCCTGCTCCTCCACCTCCATTAAATGCTGGAGATAATTAGCTACACTTTCTCGAGGAGTGTATGAAGCTGTCCAATTATCTCCGAGGTAATACCGTAAATCAGCCTCGAATGCCTCAGTTCTTTCTATTCCCTCTATCCTCATCTGGCCCAATGGTTTGCTCCCCAACCTCAGCATGGCTTCCTCAAGATACCTAAATACTTCATAAAACACTAAGAGACCATCTGCCCAAACTGAATTATCTGACAATGCTGGAAATGAACAATAGACTTGTTAGTATTTGAGTAGCTACTAAAAGGGGTAAAAAAGAAATTACTTCACTTTACCTAGAGCAAGTTTTCCATTCACGAGAGCATCACTGACAGCATGAATGTCTCGTGTTGCCTTCCTCATTTCTCGATTAAAAGGAGCATCTGCCGATCCCTTTGGTGACCACACTGAAAAAGAAGTATGACAAAACAGTAAATCTTTCGTGCTTCAAACTGTGAGATTACATAACTTAACCAACTCATGACATCACAAAATTTTGAAACTAACTTTTACTTATTCTACTTAACTAGTATTTTAACAACCAGTGTCAAACAGTGCAAAGAAATGCTCAAACATATATTAACAAGATAGGCACTATGCGAGCTATTAGGCCTAGTGTTTATCAATCCACGAACAACCGTGGCCTGAATAGATAAAGGTAACGACCCAATCAGAAAGCATCGGATAGCTGCTTAGCCGACAATCACCGACATACACATACCCATTTTGGAAGGTTTACCGTACACCAGCGGATAAGAAATGGTATCTCTTGAAAACGTGTGAGAATGTTTGCAAATCACCGACAACGTACGGTCGAGGCGAGTTCATTCATTCCATTCGGATGTTGATTGTTTTTGGTGTCAGAAGCAGAAGAGCTTTCTGCTAGAAACAGCGGAGAAATTTGTCATACAGACCAGTGCTGGCTGGCTACCAGAAAAAGAGAGATTACTGGAAATTCGACGTGTCGAAAGAGGTTTCTCAGTGAACCTGCGTTTCTTGAGATTTCATTAAATTCTGATCGAGGTTACAGTTATAATAAAATATGTTGAGTTTTACAACGAGAGGAAAATAAAAGGTTGGTGGAAGAAATTATGAAAAATCGAGAGGCGAGTAAAGAAGTCAACTTCAAATCAGTCTCCTCGAACTTAAATGTTGCTTTCATATTCAGTCAAATCTGATAACTATTAGTTGTACTTTCAACGAAGTGCCTTTACGTGAAATGTTCTAACCACCGAAAACTCTTGTTTCCCAGCTTGCGTACCTTTCTATGCACAGCTTGATTTCTCTTACTCTTCTGAACAAGTTCAAAGTACGGCTTTCGTCACATGGTACAGCCAGCCAGCCAGGACAGCTGATGTAACTTTGTATATTCAGAGTGCAAATTTCGTGGACATTGAGAGTGTAAGTGCACATTAGCTTCCAATTGTGTTTATAATTATGACTCTCCTCTCGCTGTGGTGTGTGACTTGTACTGTCAGTGAAATTTTGTTTGTTTAACTGGGCCTTGTGTCTCATTGAGGTTACGTTGGCGGATGAGTACTGTTGACTGTTGTATGCAAATGATAATTGTAAATTTTGTTCCCTCGTTCCCACTCTTGTGCAAATCATGGCTGCACTTTCTGTTTGTCAGCTCTCTCCCTTTGAGAGCTTTCTTGATCGATCCATCCATGTCTAACGTTTATACCAAAATCATGCCTGTAGGGGAAGATGACCGAATGAGATCCGCATCTGACCAGCTTAGTCTGAGTAGTACCCAGAAGGAAAACATGTTGAGTTCTACCTCCTGTAGGCGCTTGACTGTTGTCAACCGTATTCTCAATACTCCTAAACCATATCTAAAGCGCACATCCACTGGGCTGGAAACACTGCGTCAATCTTCCAGTGAGTTCTATTTTGCACCTGAAAGCCGTTAAAATATTTTGTGTTAGTTTGTATAATAATTTTCTGTACTTTCTGACATATTTAACCGTGCTTCCTCTTATTTTATGTAGCTAAAACACAGGTAACAATAGGAGATGTTTCCAAAGATGTTTCTGAACCAAAGCACCCAGAATATGTTCCTGTGAAGTACCGTAAGTATCCCTTTCAACCCTATCTGAATACCCTTGACAAACCCCATATATTGCTTTCATTATTTAAAAAATTTTAATACATCTTTTTTTCCATGTTTCAGTGAGAGCCAAGCAAAGTCAACATACATTGAGGCATTTAAGATGGATGCTGCAGAAAGATCTGCTTGGACAGGATATGTTTTTGATGGGACGGCCTGGACCAGCAAGAAGACGATTAGCTATGAAGTTCCTTCAAATAACAGGACGTGAACTTGAATTTGTTGCACTTTCAAGGGATACAACAGAAGCAGATTTGAAGCAGCGACGAGAAATCCAGGGAGGCAGCTCTAAATATTTTGACCAGGTGAATATTTGCATCAGAGACAGTATGCTGAAAGTGTTATCAATTTTCTACTCAGTATATTACAACGGTGTTTAAATTTTGCAGAGTGCAGTGAGAGCAGCTGTTGAAGGCCGTGTGCTTGTCTTAGAAGGAGTAGAAAAGGCTGAAAGAAACGTCCTGCCGGTATTAAATAACTTACTGGAGAATCGTGAAATGCATTTAGAAGATGGTCGCTTTCTCATTCCTGCTAAACGCTATGACAAGTTACTCGAAGTATGTACTTTACTCCTCGAATTTGAATGGTGTTTATAATTACTGTAGCTTACTTACTATAAAATTTAACTTTGCAGGAGCACAGTGTAGAGGAATTGAACCAATGGCAGCTGGTAAGAGTCAGTGATGATTTCAGAGTGATTGCATTGGGCTTACCGGTCCCCAAGTACCAAGGAAACCCACTGGACCCACCTCTTCGGTCTCGTTTCCAAGCACGTTTTATTGATACTGAATCATTCAAGGTTAGTATGTACATTATTCACCTGTCTTCAGTTTTAGTATGCTATCACATCGCTCTTAGCTGTGTGTTTGAATTAGGGGCATGCAGTGTAATTGAAATTAATCAAAACATTGCCCTTAATTACATTTTATTGTCAAAATATTTAACAAGGAGTCAATCAAAGCTGAAAACTTCATTTAAAATGCAGTAACATTCGTCTGCCGTTGTGACAATTTACACTGCCGGGCCTTCGAGCCGACTCAGTTCGGATCTCGGCCACGTATCACAGTGTAAAACAAATTCAAACCGTCTTCTATCCCGGAGGCGCCAGCACCACTAGTCTCCCCGCAGCCCCAACTCAGGCGTCACTTATGCCACTTTCGCAGTCGGACTGCTCCTGCTCCTGTAGTTCCTGTAGCTCTGCCGCCACCGGGATGGCGACGCCTTTCCCGGACACGGCGGCGGTGGGCACGAAAATGTGCAGTTGCGGCCTCGACTGGCTGAGACCGGCGTGACCGTGCGGCCAGGTGCGCGCCATCCCGGAGGCGACGTGCTGGAACGTCTGGATGAGCGGTGGCGGCGGTGGCGGAGGAGTCGGTGGCGTCGGGGTCCTGGAGGCAGGAGAGGATGCCTTGGGGGGCAGGCTGGCGTCCACGCTGGCGCTGCGCTGCGCCGCGGACAGGGCATTTCGCTGTCGGTCCACCGCCGCTGCGGGCCCCGGCCCAGTCACCTCAGACGCTGCTACCGGGTAGAACTTGCGCGTTCGCGTCGGTGCAGCCACGACCACGGCGGCGGTCGCATGGAGGCGTCGCGATGCCGCGGGGCACGCCGTCGACACGTGCCGCCTGGGGGCCCTGGGCACGGGGGTGGCGCTGTCCGCCGCCTTGCCGGCCAGGTCCAGCCACTGTAGCACCCGCTCCGACAGCGGGTTCAGATCCGAGGTGGACTCTCCGCGTCGGCTTGGTGTCTCTGGACCGACGAGGTTGATGCCGGCAACCTCTGCCCCGTGTCCGTTCTCCACCGTCCCCGGCAGGGGTTGGTAGGTGGCCGTGTAGCTGCCGAGGAGCGATGGTGTGTGCGGCTGGCCGTGGTGCTGCCGGCCCGGGCCGTCCTCGGGGTCGTCTCCCTCCTCTTCGGCATCCGCGTCCGCGCCCTCGTCTTCGTCATCACCCCCGTCGTCCCCCGTGCCGACGACCAGCTTCCAGCGCACCAAACACCGCGCCAGCTCATGCTGGTCCTTGGCGGCCGCCGCGGGCGCTCCGTCGGACTCGTCGGAGGCGGTGGAGGCGGCGGACGCGCTGCTGGGGCTGCTGGTGCGCGCCTTGCCGCCCCGTTGGTCCAGGTCCGCCGCCGTCGGCCAGCGGCCTCGGGTCGTGGTTGCGGCCGTGGGGAGGGCGATGGAGCCGGGTGGAGGCGTGAGGATGGCATGCCGTAGGCCGTTGACCCACACCGTCCGCACCACGAGCGGCCTGCTGGACGACTCCCACCGAGAGCTGGACGCAGACGAGGACGGGGACAGGAACGCCATACCATGGGGCCGCCGAGCCGCCGAGCCCCCGCCCTGCCGGCAAAGGCCCTAAAGGCCCTTGGCCTGCCGCGCCGACTGCTCCGCGTGCGGCCAGGGCTTGTGCGCAACTGAAGCCCTCGGGGGCCGGGTGCTACGGGGTGCCCCCGGGGGCTGCTCAGCCCCTCGTGGGGCTCGGAGGCTTGGGGACCCTGGGGGCGGGGGCCGCTAGGGGCCGCGTGTCACATGGCGGAAGGGGCGCGGTGCGGTTGGCGCGGGGTGGGAGGACCGACCCAGCTCCATTCTCTCCCGGCCGTGATCGGCGGGGCTCGGGACCCGGAGGGGTTGGGGCGGCGGCGGTCTGAGGCCTGATGGCGACGTGTCACGCCCGCCCCCGCACCGCCCCCGCACCGCCCCGCCTCCCTGGCCGGCGCACGCCGCCCCGACTCGGATCTCGGCCGCCGTCTGCGGCGAGGAAGCCACGAACGCCGGCGAGAGAGTCTAGTCCGATCGGCATTAGTGACTGACATTTGATTGCAATGGGAACGAGCCGAGTCGAGAATCGGTGCCGCCCGAGGAGCATGCGTGCACTGCGGGGAGTGCACCGGTACCCCCGAGTACTCCCGGACCCAATGCGGGGAGTGCACCGGCACCCCCGAGTACTCCCGGACCCAATGCAGGGAGTGCACCGGTACCCCCGAGTACTCCCGGACCCAATGCAGGGAGTGCACCGGTACCCCCGAGTACCTCCGGACCCAATGCAGGGAGTGCACCGGCACCCCCGAGTACTACCGGACCCAATGCAGGGAGTGCACCGGTACCCCCGAGTACCTCCGGACCCAATGCAGGGAGTGCACCGGTACTCCCGAGTACCTCCGGACCCTCGGCCCCGGGGCCTTCGACGCTGTCGATTATCACGTTCGATCCGGACGAGAACCGAACATATTTGTAGACCTGCCCCAGAGCCGGTCCCGCCCCGGACGTGGACCCGGGGGCGCCGGCACTCGTTGGTCCTGTTTTGCGGCTGCACTCCGGCGCACCGCCCCCGCCGGAAGCAGTTTAAGTTTTACGACGCTTCGCGTGGCATTTGCATGGCGCGTGGCGCCGCACGGCGTCGCCGCAGAGTGGCGAGGGCTGTATCCTTTCCATGCCGTTCCCCCCCGCGCTGCGTCACGGCCCGGGCGCCTGCTCTGCCTGCTCGCAGTGTCACCACCCCGGCGGCCCCTGCCCGGGAGTCGCTCAACAGGATGCACCTCAGCGATGAACAGGGCGTAGCGGCGTGGCGCTGCGTGCCCCCAGACTTGGCGTCCCGTCCCTCCCTCCCTCTGCCTTCTTTGACCCGCTTTGCGTTGTCGCCGTGCCATCAGCAGCACAAAGCTCCGTCGTTTGTCGTGGTCGGAAGGCAACGAGGCCAAAAATGCGATGCGGCCGCCCAAAACTTTTCCCTCGACCTAGACACGCGTTAACAAGGTGGCCCCGCTGCCGCGCCCCCGACCCCGCCCTCCAGCAAGTCCGTGAGGTAGGCGGGGCAGCGGAGCGTGGCATCCTATGTGGCTGATCGCTGTCTGTGACAGTCTGCAGTGCGCCGGACGTGAGCTCTCCCTCCACGGAGCCGCCCATGAGGTCCGTGAGGTAGGCCAGCCCAGGCCTGCCCGCCGAGTACTGCAGAGTACTCCGTGATGGGGGGGGGGGGGGAGGCCGTGGGGGGCTGGTGGGCTGGGCTTGCCACCCTCTCTTTGCTAGGCGCCCGACGGTGGACGGATAGGCCAGCCCGCGGAGCACGGAGGCCGTGGGCTTGCCTACCCTCGCGTCGTCGGGCGCCCACGGTCAGAGCAGAGCGCAGCGCTCGGCGCGCCCGCGGGGGCCGCTGCACAATCTGTTGGGCGATCTTCTGTGGCCTCGCCCTCGCCCCGGTGCACCGAAAACAGAGTGTCTTGCCTAGTTGTGGTGCTGGTGGGATGGGGGGGGGGGGGGCTCACGTGCCGCGGCGGCCACTTTTAATCTTAAAGTTTGTGTGCAGACTGTTGAGTGTCGTGACACACCGCCGCGCGAGCCTTACGTTGCAAACACCTATTGCCGGTCCGGCGTGTTGGCAAATTAGTTTGCCGTCGTAAGCGGCGGGGGTGAAATGGAGGGAGGGTGAGGGGCGGAGCTATTTCGGTGAGCGCCCGCACTCGCTGCTGGAACTATGGCAGCGCGGCTAACTGCAAATAACGCGACGACCAGGGCAGCCAGGGCCAGCGGTGCTTGTTCGCAGCAGTGCAGAGCGACAAAACGCCTGCGTGACATGAAACATCGCGGGAAGGGAGAGGGGGGAGGGGGCTTGCCCCGAGATCCAAAATGCAGCTCCAAAACTGCGTGGTTTGGCCCTTCGCCGCAATTATTTTTTGTAAAGTTTTGCGCGCTGTGAGGGGGGACTTGACGGGGGCCTTCCTAGGCGCGTCCACGTGATCCTGCCGGACGCGGTGGCGGCGCAGGAGTATGGCGTGCAGCGCAGTGCAAGCGTTGCTGAAGCTTGACGCTCCAATTCATCAGCGTAATTGAATGAGCCGTGTGCGGGTTGGTGCGGGGCGGAGCCAGGCGGAGCGGTATCCGCCTCTACCTATCCGCGTCACGGCGTCCAAATAACGCTATACTCGCTCTCAAAAAGGTTGAATTATCTCTTCAAATTAAAAAAAAAATACATTTCAAATACTTTTTTTCTACCCCTATTTATTTGTGCCAATTTCAAAGAAAGCGGAAGCACTGGCTTTGTTTTTTCGACAGCAAGAGGGTCGTGACCCGCCCCGCTGGCTCTGCTGGCTCCGCTCCGGGAATGGCAGGCAGGCGGGGGCGGTGCGGGGCGGGGGCGGGCGGGGGCGGGCGGGCTGATGGGGTGCGACCACCCCGCCGACAGTGCTGTGCGGGACAGGCGTGCAGGGCGGGCGGGCCGCGCTGCCGGGCGCCCTTCATGTGGGGCGTCGTGGGCGTGCCATACGGCCGCCGCACGGCCGCCTCGTCTGCCTGACCCAGATGTCAGACGTGTCGAATCGGCATAGAGTCCCCTATAGCTCCCTATGCCGTCTATCCTTCCGCACGCCAGCAGCGCCAGCAGCTCGCCGCCGTTAGCTGTGCTGCTGGCCGCGCGGTGGGTGCACGCTTTGTGGTGCCCGCTGCACCCCCGCTGCACCCCCGCTGCACCCCCGCTGCACCCCCGCACCCCCGCCGCACCCCCACTGCACCCCCGCTGCACCCCCGCACCCCCGCCGCACCCCCACTGCACCCCCGCTGCACCCCCGCACCCCCGCCGCACCCCCACTGCACCCCCGCTGCACCCCCGCCGCACCCCCACTGCACCCCCGCTGCACCCCCGCTGCACCCCCGCTGCACCCCCGCTGCACCCCCGCACCCCCGCCGCCCCCCCACTGCACCCCCGCTGCACCCCCGCTGCACCCCCACTGCACCCCCGCTGCACCCACGCCGCACCCTCGCTGCACCCCCACTGCACCCTCCGAAATCAGACGGGCTCGAAACCCGTTTTTAGAAGCGAATATGCAGTCATTAGGCGTAGGTAATGCCGTGTTCAGCGTGTGAATCGCCTCTTATTACCCCTGCCTGCGTCGTGTCATAACACAAAAACAAATCGACCCCCATTTTTCACATTTTCCGCTCGCGTCGTTTGCGTCACGCCTTCGCGGCCCCCCGATGCGACAGGACCCTGGACAACGGCGGAGGCCGAGACAAAGGACACCACCCTTCCCTCATTGTCTGCCGCGCAGCGCATTTCGCGTGCAATTTTAGGAAAAGGGAGGCGTGGCGCGGCTGGCTGTGTGTGCGCCCCCGTGCGCCCCCGTGCGCCCCCGTGCGCCCCTCCACAACCTGCTATGTTGTCGGTGTGCCGTGCCGTGCCGAGGGTCCCGGAGGCCGCGGGGGTCTGTTCGCGGTCTGGTCGCAGCACAACGGTGCATTGTGTCCCGGCAAGCACTCCGCTTTTGGCTCTGGCCGAGCACACGCGCCGAGGGGGTATATTCACTCTGGACGTACAAGACCATTACGTGGCATTGTACCGTTCCGCTAGGAATAACGTGGTATTATACGGGGCGTCCAGGGTATTCCGCGGAGGTGTGTTGGGGCCGGCTTGCGCTGGTAATTAAATCACGCCGTGGATCGGTGTACACCGCGGCAGCTCCCACATTTGTCATCACGACGCGTGCAACCGGTTGTGCAAGGTGCCTCTTGGTATTTGCCCCCCCCCCCCCCCCGCTAAGGATTGCAGGCCGCCTTGCTCGGTTTTGTCTCTCCTTCCTTCCTCGTCACTGATCGATGTCGCGATTAGAACAGCTGTTTGCGTCTCCACGGCGACGGCGCCTACACGCCATGTGCGTTTCTTGTCCACAGGCGGCTACGCGGACGCACGCGTGGCAGCGTGGACCGTTAGCACGTTTTGAGTGTTTTATGTATGTTTTTTCAAAAACTATATTTTTTGGGGGGAAAGCAGAAAAAACGGGAGAATATTGGAGGAGTAAAACTATCCCGTTCCATGCCGGTGGGGTAATGTACGTACTGCTATGTCACTCTGCTTCGTGGCATGAACCGATTTGTTTTAGCAGCCCTCCTACGCACATGTGCGTTTTCTATCCGGGGAGGGAGAGAGAGGTGGGGGGGGGGGGGGGCAGAATAAGGGTCGCAGTTTGTTGCTCTCTGACGTAAGTAGCTCCCTATTTCTTTCTCTCTGGTGTAGTTTTTGTTTTGTTACTGCTTCTATTGCAACTATCCTTTCAAAAAACAAAACAAAAAAGTATCACGAATCACGCAACAATGGAGAAAACTTTTATATTGCGCTTTACCCTTTCCCTATACTATCCCCTCTGCAGCTTTTGTTTAAGTGTAGCTACCCCGCTTGCGCGGGCGTACGCATTTCAATTGCCTTCCTTGAGGCCCCGCTGGGGCTCCACTGGGCTGGGCCCCGCGTGGGGTGCGGTGGTGTAGCCCTCAGGAGGGGGCTGCGGGGGCTCTCGACAAACCACTCCACTCAAACTCAGCGCGGGCAGGAAGGCGGTGATGGCTCGAGTCACGAATCATTCGCACCTCAAATTGAATTGCCACGGGGCCCCGGGGCTCCGGCTTGCCCCGGCTCCCCCGCATGTGGCGGGCCAGCGGCGGCCGCGAGCTTGCCGTGCCTCCCTCCGTCTCTATGACACATTAAAAAACATAGTAACTGAAATCCTGGAGAAATCACGGAAAAATTCCAAAACTCGGACTCAAAAGTAATAACAACATTTAAAAAAGAAAAGGAAATGAAAAAAAAAAAAACTGAAAAGTTTTTAAAAGTTTTTTTTTTAAATTATTATTGTTCTTATTATTATACGCCACGGTAAGTGTGGTGTGGCTGGTGAGATTTGACGCTTTGCCGCACTGACTGGAGAACCTCCCGGACGCGGCAGAGGTCGGCTCCGAGCGCTCCAGCCAGGCGGCGCGTGCCGCGACGCTATTTGCTCTGGAGGCGCTGGAGGCGATTCGCGCCCGGCGGTGTGGCGGGCGGTGTGGCGGCCGGCCCCGGCAGCGAGCGGCAACCCCCGTGCTGCTGGCAGGCAATCAGCGCCGAGCTGTGCTGAGCTGTGCGCCCTCTGCCCCCTCCCCCTCCCCCTCCCTGCGGCGGAGACATATTTTTAGGATATGATAAAATACTTTATTCAGCCGTTCAAATCACTTTACATTGGGAAATGACTGTCGTCACAACTTATCCAAGCACCATGTCAGAATAACAGGTTTTAAAAGGGAGGGGGGGGGGGGGGAGAGAAACATGTGCGCTCTTCATCAGATTGCATCTCTTGTTGTTGCTCCAGGAGCTCCAGGAGGAGCTGCTGCAGGACGTGCCGCACGCCGACAAGGCGCAGGTGGGCCAGCTCCTGTCGTGCTGCTTCTCACTGCTGTCCCCGGAGGCAGCCGCCCTCTCCATCCCGGACTTCCCCGCCGCCTCCCTGCCGGCCATCGTCAGGCTCCTGGTGAGTGGTGCGGTGCGAGTGCGGGTAGTGCGGGTAGTGCGGGTAGTGCGAGCACGGGAAAATGCTATGGACAAGCAAATCATAATGGGTAAAACACACCGCAGGCAATAAATTGACACCTTACAAAATAGCAATTGAGCTAGTTTTGGAGGAAATGCCCCCTCCTGAGAAAGGGGTGATTTTTTTAAAATATGTATTTTTCTAAACCTGCGTGTGATTGTTTTTCGGATGTGATTCATTTCCCTTCACTTACTCTATGCTGCGCTTTGCCTGCTTGTCGCCAGGCGGAGTTCCCCTCGCTGCCGCTGCACGCGCTGGTGTCGCGCGCGTACCCGTACCGGAGCCTGCTGGGCGCGGAGGGGGTGCGCGCCGTGGAGGACCTGCTGGCCACGTTCAACGTGACGGAGCCCGAGCACCCCGGCCGTCTGCGCGTGGACGGTGTGCAGGTGCGGGCCGGACAGGCGGCGCAGACCACCGCGACCGTCACCATCACCTCTGATGGCACCCCGACCCAGGTTGAGGTACGAAACAATAGTGATGATAAATCAGAAAAGCATCAAAAGAATGAGTTATGATTTAAATCGGTGTTCATTGGGGGATGTCCACCCCCTGCTGAAGCTCGTGCTGCTGCTGCAGGTGCCGTGCGGGGACCTGGCGGGTGTGGAGGGCAGCCCGCCGCCGCGGTTCGTGGACACGCCGTACCAGGAGTCGCTGCTGGCCCAGCTCCTGCAGAGCCACGTCGTCGGCGACGTGTGTGTCATCGGTCCGAGGGGCTGCGGCAAGAGCGCCACGGTGCGCCAGCTCGCCGTCAGACTGGGCTACACCATCGAGCCCATCGTCCTGTTCCAGGTATGCCGGGCGTTGCCAGGCTTTGTCTGGGCGCGTGCATGCTCAGGGTGTTGACACTGCTGACCCTGTTGACACTGTCGACACTGCTGACACTGTTGCGGTTGCAGGACATGACCTCCCGCGACCTGGTGCAGCAGCGCACCACGTTACCCAACGGTGACACCGTGTGGCACGACTCCCCGCTGGTGACAGCGGCCCTCAACGGCCACCTCGCCGTCCTGGACGGACTGCACCGCGTCCACCCGGGCACCCTGGCCGTCGTCCACAGGTGGCCTTAATAACGCAGACTTTGGGCAGGAATCGAACCCAGGTCCTGGAGGTGCCATCGTTTCTAGCTGATTCGTTTTATCGTCTTGTCTCCTTGCAGGCTGTCGCAGGACCGGGAGCTGCAGCTGCACGATGGCCGCCGCCTGCTGCGGGACGACAGGTACCGAGAGCTGCAGGACGAGCTCGCCTGGACGGAAGAGCAGATGTCGCAGGCCGGGGTGCAGAGGATACACCCATCTTTCCGGATGGTTGCGCTCGCAGAACCGCCATCCTCAGGTGTGTTCATCTTTGTCAACGCCCATCTCTGTTTAGACTGAGTAAGAATCGCGCATCAATATTGCTGTATAAATTTGTGTCGTTGCCTACTGTACAGGAAAGGGATCCACCCAGTGGCTCACCCCAGAACTGCTCAACCTTTTCCTCTTCCATGAAATGAGACCTTTGAGCAGTGAAGAAGAGCTGTCAATCATTACTGACCTAGTAAGTTCTAAAAACCAGTTCTGATTTTCTGGTTTTTCCCCCTTTTTTTTTTTTTGAAATTGTTATTTAACATGTTTGTAACTTATATTTATGTCTTTTATGCAGTATGGAGAACCTTCAAAGTCTGTTCGAAGTGTTGTCGATGTTGCTCATTTCCTCAGAGAGTCTGAGGATCCAACATTGCGAGCTCTGGCATCATCACTTTCAACCAGACAACTCCTTAGAATCGCTAGAAGAATGGCCTCATTCCCCACTGACGGTTCCTATGATGCTGTTCAAAGAGCATCTCTAGCAAGGTTTGTCATATAATATTATGGTTAACATAGAGTAGTCATTTTTAAGATTTTGCTAGTTTTCAAAAATGTATATAAATACAATTGTATTGGTTATAGGTTCTTACCCAATATTGCCCGTCAGTCATTGGAGAAATTATTGTCCGGATTAAATGTAGAAAAAGAAATGAACTCTGTAGATAATTTTGCCAAATGTATTATTGAAGATGATTCAGTAAAAATTAGGAATACAACAGCCAAGCGCTATCCTGATACTGCCGCCAAATCAAAAGTTCCAGATATTCTTTTCTATGATGTACCTCAGGTAATTTGAAATGATTGGTTTTTCTGTTTAAGAAGGAGGCCAGGATTATACCATTCTTATTCATGTAACTTCGTTTTTCAGCATTTAGTTCTTCTGGAAGCCCTTCTCCAAGACTTTGTCCTGGGTGAACATTTGTTGTTAGTAGGAAATCAGGGTGTGGGTAAAAACAAACTGGCAGACAGATTGCTCCAGTTACTCAATCGTCCACGCGAATACATTCAGCTGCACAGGCAAGTTACATCAGTGGTTTTAGAAAAGCACTTACTGAGGATTTTACTTAACTTTTACCTACTTTTTTTTTATGCAGGGATACAACTGTTCAAACGCTTACACTACAGCCAACTGTTCGGGATGGCATTGTTGTGTATGATGACTCCCCTCTTGTGACTGCTGTCAAACTTGGACATGTCCTTGTTGTTGATGAGGCAGACAAAGCTCCGACACATGTCACATGTATTTTGAAGGTAAAAATAATAATAGTGTGTCACATTGTCCCTCAGAAAAGTAACAGCATGTTTACGTATTATGGAAAATGTAAAACAAATTGTTGGTGTTACAGACATTGGTGGAATCTGGAGAAATGATTTTATCTGATGGGAGGAGGATTGTCCCTTCCAATGACATTCGTGCTTCAAGCCCATCTTCTAAAATAATCCCCATACATCCAGAGTTTAGAATGATTGTATTGGCAAATAGACCAGGATTTCCTTTCTTGGGAAATGATTTCTTTGGTGCCTTAGGTGAGTGTAGGCTCCAAAACCCTTCCTTTATCTTTATCACGATCGTTCCTCACAATTGTTCTTGCGATTTTTCTCAACCCTCTAGGTGATCTATTTAGTTGCCATGCTGTTGATAATCCAAGTCCAGAGTCAGAGAGAGCCTTACTTAAAAGCTATGGACCAGATGTACCTGATGCTTTAGTTGAAAGATTAGTCAGGGCCTTTGGTGAGCTGCGTGATATGGCAGATCAAGGTCTTGTAAATTATCCATACTCAACCCGAGAAGTTGTAAATATTGTGAAACATTTACAGGTAAGCTTTGCAATATATTTTTCTAATTGCAACTTGTTGAGAATGACAAATGTTTGAAAACAAAATAGTGTTGTAACCCTAATTTATGTTTCCAGAAATTCCCTGATGAAGGTTTAGCTAGCGTTGTCTCAAATGTCTTTGATTTTGATCAGCACAGTAAAGAAACATTGGAGACTCTTGTTAATGTTCTTCACAAGCATGGAATCCCTGTTGGTGCCAAACCTACAAATATTTCATTAGCCACAGAGTAAGCTCAATTTTTAAATCATACATTTCAATTATGGTATTCTAATTTGCAAGAGGAAAAAATAAACTTGTGATATTTGGGTCTATCTCTATAATGTCACTCATTATTATGGAGATGCATAGAGTTTTATTCAGGTTGCTAATGTTTTTTTCTGGAAACTCAGTGTTAAGTGATATATTGTGATACATTTTTATACGTGAATAAATTTTTCTCTAATCAGTACATTTTTCTCGTTTTCTTATTGTTACTTTACCTTACGCTGTTTAGCGATTTGAACCTGTAATTTTTATCTCCTGTGGTGATACTAGTTGAAATGACTTATCACAAGTTTTCTCCACTCACTACCAATTTTCGTAATTTTGCCTATCAGGTTGTCTCTCCCTCCTTTGAAACAAGTAGCTCAGTGGCTTGTTGTTCAGACACAAACAAAATCTCTGGGGGTGGAGGAGAGATTTATAAAGGCCAAGAAAGCTGTTACTGTACCTCATGAGAATTTCACCCTTGATCGAGTGGAAGCTCGCTCCGCTTTCTTCAGTGAAATGCAGAGCTATTGGCGCATGCCAGTGAATGAAAATACTATAGTGACTGGACTAGCAGTCAGTAAAGGTAAAATAATCTACACCAATTATTGACGCTTTCAAATAAGTTTGTTCTGATTCTGTAATCTGTCTACACTGTGTTTTCCTACTTTAGGTCCCAATTTCGCTGAGGACCTGGTTCATGTAGCAACAGTGAATCCTTTGAGTGTAATGACAATGTCACCTTACAAAGACAAGGCGTCATATATGTCCTTGCAGGGATTGTTGGGTTCATACCGCTTTGGACGATCACAAGTATCTTTGATTGCATTGGAAGGAAACAAGAGGGGCTCATTGCTAGTCCATGAGGGATCTGTAAGTAAAAACATGAAACCTGGTGAGGAATACAACCTTTCTCTAACTTTTATCTAATTTCGTTACTCATTTTGCTGTTAGTCCAACAGTTTAGTTCTCTTAGACACTGAAGAGAAAGTTGCCCATCCTCTTCCCGTCACATCATTCTTTGAACAAGCCACTGAAAAATTTTTTGGCAACTCTAGGGATGCAGTGAACTGGGTCATGGTTCCGGTGAAGGATACAAACAGTGCTGTAAGTTGTTCCACGCAATATGAAGTTCAGTGGAATTATTAATTACATTTTAACTGCACAGAACAATTGGTTTTAAATAGTTATTGATGTAGCTGTAAGGTACTTTATTTGGTGTGATAACTTTGGTTCTAGGTACTATATGAAAAAGGAGGATCCAAAATAGAACTAATAAACATTGATGATATGACTGCATACTGTCTAAGTGTGCCCTTTAATATATCAAGCCTTCATGCAACTGGAAGTGAAACATGGCTTCTTAGTGATTCTGATGATAGGTCTGTAATTTGTGCACTTCAAAACTTTTTATTTATCATTATGTGTAATTGAATATGTGAATGAAGTTTCTACAGCAGAAAATCTAAATCAATATTGCAGGAGGTATTCCTTGAAGAAAAGCAGCACAAATGATGGTTGCCCAAGTGTACTAAGAACTTTATATAATGAGAATGCAGATCCTGATGCACCTCCTCTTGGGACTATTTTAAATTGTGATTCAACTGGCTTGGGTTCCAAGTCATTATCTGAAGCTTTGAAGCAAAAAATAAGTGCTCCAAATAGGCTGATTTCAACCTCTAAATCTTTGGCTACTATAGTTGTTGGATTTCCAGACTTGGACCTCAGTGCTACAGACGTTTATGCGTGGAATAGGGATCATGGAATATCCTCCAAATCTTCCCCTGTTATAATGCCTGATATTGGACAGGTAAGATTCTCCTCACATTTCCAACAATTTAATCCAATGGTAGGGTCTGACTTCTTTCAATTCTCAGTTAATTAGGCCTATGAAAGTTTCTGAAGTGCCTTCTACCATTGCCAAACAAAATGATCAAGGATTGGTTGGCTATCTAGAAGTTATTGATGTTGTAAATCAGAAAATGAGATTCATTCCGGTTCCAGAGTAAGTTTTTGATTAGTAAATAACACTTTATCTTGTAGTGTTTTTTCTTATTTCTTGACAATTGCAAATTTTGTGACTTTTTTTTTTTTAATTCAATTACTAGACCCAAAGCTAGCTCTGCAAATTCAACATTTATGTACTCGAGCACACAGCCACCTCTCCTTATTGCAGAAAGGAGCAATAATGGGCTTGTGTCTGTTGACCATGGAGGTTGTGTTCGTTTGTGGGAGACAGGACTGGCTGAGCTGGAGCGAAGCCTGGATGAGTGGCAAAAGATGGTCGGAACAGGTACTTCCCTAAGGAAACCCTCTGTTTTGCGTAGTAAAAATCTAATGACTATCAGGTCTAAATTGTTGAATGTGGCTCTGTTTAGGACGTGATGACTTAGAATTGACTGTTGATAGAGTTAGTGGATTGGATGTGTCCAGTCCAAAACACGGTAAAGTGGACCACAACAATGATCCTCATGTTGGTGGAAATACATGGGCAGGAGGCACTGGTGGCCGAGACACTGCTGGCCTAGGTGGAAAGGGAGGACCTTATCGCCTTGATGCAGGACACAAAGTTCATCAGGTGACTTTCTTTATTATCTAAATTTCTTTCCATAATTGTCTTCGGGGTTTACTAATTTATAACGTATGCTCTGATACCAATTTCCCTAGCTAAGTGACGAAGAGAAAAGTGCTGTTCCGGAACATGTAAAGAAAGCTGCGCGGGAAATGGGACAAAGAGCCTTCCAGCAAAGATTAAAAGAAATACAAATGAGTCCATATGATGCAAAATTATATGAAGAATTCCACAAGGGTGTAAGCAAACAGGTATGGTGGTAATTTTATTTTTCTAGGAATGTGGCAATGAGTGTTACTGTTACTGATTTTCTGTATCTTTTATTTTAGATTCAGTCGTTGAGAGTAATTTTAGGTAGTCTTCAAGCCAAATCCAAAGAACGTCAGTGGTTACGGCATCAGACCAGTGGTGAATTGGACGACACAAAACTCATAGAGGGCAAGTTCATTTCTTGATGATACTACAATGTCATTGTCCAATCTGTTTCTCTGGGAATAGTGACAATCATGTTTGATGACAGGGCTGACTGGGGAAAAGACAATTTATCGACGACGTGCCGAGGCTGAACCAGAGTTGGGGGCACCTCAACTCAAACCCAAGAGATTACGTCTTGTAGTTGATGTCTCAGGGAGCATGTACAGGTAGAATGTACTTTCAGACCTGTACAGTACACCCTTCATTTGTTTCCTCAGCAACCTTATAATAATTCATCATTAATAATTTGTCAGATTTAATGGCTATGATGGACGTCTTGACCGAGAAATGGAAGCCATGGTGCTGGTGATGGAAGCATTCCAAGGCCATGAGGACAAAATACTGTATGATATCCATGGTCACTCGGGAGAGGGGTATGGTGTTGAGTTTGTTGCAGCTTCAAAGCCACCCAAAGATAATAAGGAACGTCTAAATGTTATCAAAGTGAGTTTTAAATTTTTTTTTTAAAAATGGTGGTGTATTCGATTTTTGTACCCCTGTAAATTAACATTTTTATTGGCTTTCTTTCCTCATGGTTGTCTTTAGACTATGCACGCCCATGCACAGTTTTGTATGTCAGGCGACCACACATTACCTGCTACTAAAGCGGCAATTAGTAGCATTGCTCAAGAAGATTGCGATGAAGCTATAGTTGTAATTCTTTCTGATGCTAATTTGGAGCGTTATGGCATACCCCCAAAGCGCTTTGCTTTGGCCCTCACTGAAGAGTCTAAAGTGAATGCATATGCCATTTTCATCGGATCATTAGGAGATCAAGCCACAAGGTGAAAAAAAAAGACACTAATTTAAGCAGTGTGCTACAATGGGAAAAGTAAGGTATTTTCAAGCTACTGAAATATTGTTACAGGTTGGCCCGGCAGATGCCAGCTGGAAGAGCATTTGTTTGCATGGATCTGAAGAACATCCCGCAAATACTTCAGCAAATCTTCACAGCCTCAATGCTAAGCTCTGCATAATTGCAAGGATTTGCCGGGTATATTCAGGTTTACGTACCAAATTTTCCACTGTTTGTGTTAAGTTAGTTCATATTTTTATACTGTAAATGTGAAATGTAAAGAAACAATGTGATAGCGGTGAAATTATAGAGAATACATGCTGGCATGTGTTTAATTATCTAGCATAATATTTTTCAATAGCAGTATTTGTTATATAGTTCTGGCACTTCATTTAGGTAATAAAATTGTTGAAAATGTGTAAGGTGTCTTATTTAATGAAAAATGTCGAAGTGAAAGAATTTTAGAATGAAAAAAAAAAGACAACTTATTAATGGTACAGGGCTTTAAATTAACAACTTTGTACAGAAAATTAAAAGCACTTACATAATTAATAAATATCCAGCCACACAAAGACCGCATTAAGATATGACTGGCAACTTCGCACCTGAAGTTAAGTGATCCATCATTGCCCAAGAGAATGACACGTAAATTACGATCAGAAGATGACAATCCTAATTGGAATGATGGGATTAAGGTCATACAAACAAGACTGCCTTCTTTACTTGTACTGAATTAAAAGCACATCCTACAGATAAAATGATTGGATTTCATTACATCAAAACATTCATCTTCCTTGCCCTTTATATACAAATTTGTCCCACATTTAGACAACAAATAAAATTTAGTGAACAAAATTACACACTCACAGATAGCCTTCATTTAAAGAAGTGTGTGGTCTAGTGAGGATGACGGATTCAGATAGCCGCAATAGTTGGATGATCACAATAAAATTCCCAGGATGCTGACAATTTTAGAAGTTGATGGCCTTGCCAATGTAAGCAGCTGTGTTTGCTTCTCTGAATGCCTCTGAGCATGTCTGCAAAATGAAAACAAAAATTACTTTTAGTCTGAACTACAACAGCTATTCCTTATTAGCAAACCAAGTTGGAAAGAATACTTACAGGATGAGCATGACATACTCGGGCAATGTCTTCACAAGATGCACCATACTCCATAGCAAGACAAGCCTCACCAATCAGTTCACCAGCACCCTGGTGATCACAATAAACAAACAATATTTAGCAAAAGATACTTTTTTGTGAGTTGGCCAGGATAATTACAACAGCTTTGTGTATTTCTCATGCAGACATTAAGGCTTAATAGAGAAGAGAAATACAAACCGGTCCAATGATGTGGGCACCAAGCAGTCTGTCAGTATTTTTATCACCAAGGATCTTGACAAAACCTTCCGTTTCATTGTTGGTCTTTGCTCGGCTATTGGCAGCGAAGGGGAATTTGCCTACCTTGTATTCAATACCCTAAAAAGAAGGAACAGGACATGTACAGTATTTAACACTGAAAAGTCTAACCTACTTTCAAAAGATAAGTACTCAGTTCCCACCTCCTTCTTCAGATCTTCTTCATTCTTTCCAACCCAGCCAACTTCAGGATGAGTGTAGATGACAGATGGAACACAGTTATAATCAATGTGAACAGGGCCTCCCGCAATGCCTTCAACACAGACAATGCCTTCATCTTCTGCCTTGTGAGCCAACATGGGTCCGTGGATGCAATCACCAATAGCATAAATGCTAGAAAAGAGAATGTTTGACATAAGTTCAATTAAATTACCTAGTTACAATCACTTGGCATTGTGAAACTATAATTTATTTACTGTTCTGGACTTACTTAGGAATAACAGTCTGGAAGCGAGAATTGACGGGAACACGGCCCTTGTCGTCTCTTTCAATACCGACATCCTCCAGTCCCAAGTTCTTTGTGTATGGCCGGCGTCCAACACTCACAAGAAGAACATCAGCATCAAGCTACGTGTCAAACAGAAATTAGGAAAATGTAGCCAAAGCACAAATTTTGATGAAAAGAATGTGTGAAAGATAAGTTATTGTACCTCATCTTTTTTCGAGGGATCCTTAGCATCTTCAACTGCCACCTTAATCTTGTCACCTTGACGAGTGGCACCAGTAACTTTGGTGCCTAGCTTGAATTTCATACCTTGCTTCTGAAGAATTCGCTGGAACGTTTTGGAAACCTCAGCATCAATGCCAATACCACCAATAGATCCAAGGAATTCGACGGCCGTGACCTCAGCTCCAAGACGTCCCCAAACAGAACCCTGTAGAATATAGTAAATACAAACAATTTGGAAAACAAACAAAAAAGGTTTTCTAAAGTGCTACAGAAATGAACATACCAACTCAAGACCGATAACTCCAGCACCAATAAGGACTAGTTTCTCAGGTACTTTTTTTAATGAGAGAGCACCAGTAGATGAAACAATGGTCTCTTCATCAATCTGGAAAAAAAAGAAGAAAAAAAGAAAGAAAAAAACAATTCAATATAAAAACGCTTTCACAAACAAGTTTGATAAGAAACAATCTAAATCACGTTACCTCAATGCCAGGGAAAGGTGTGACCTCTGATCCAGTGGCAATCAAAATGTTCTTTGTCTTTACAACTTCAGTAGAACCATCCTCCTTCACAGCTGTGACTTCATTAGGTCCAGTAATTTTCCCGTGTCCACTAACAAGAGTGACCTTGTGTTGCACAAAAAAATAATACATATACATAAATGCACCAATCAAAAACAACAACAAAAATTTAAGAAAGGGAGGAAAAAAAGGAACCAGTCTAATTTGAAAAAATACAATAACGTGGTGTGTAACTCACTTTATTCTGTTTGAAAAGGTGGGCGATGCCTCCAGTGAGTGCTTTCACAGCATTGACTTTCTGTTGCATCATCTTGTCGAGATTTAGGGTGACACCAGAAGCTGAAAGGACAAGCACAGGTCAAGTTTAAAAAAAAAATGATAAGCGATTGATAGTTAAGTCATCAAATTTCTTGACATACATTCAATGCCCCGGCTGGACAAGTCCCCAGAATGAGCCATGTGGTAGTAATGGGAGTTGTTAAGTAGAGCCTTGGATGGAATACATCCAACATTGAGGCAAGTTCCACCCAACGTAGCATTTTTCTCTATACAAACGGTCTGGAAAAATACAAATAACATAGTAACATGGTGACCCCAACTGTACATCACGTAAACTAGATGTGTATTGGTGGACCACATACTTTCAGTCCTAACTGCGCAGCCTTAATAGCTGCTACATAGCCGCCTGGGCCTGAACCAATCACAACAATGTCGGCTTCCTGTCCACTTGAGTAGTTTCGTCTTTGGGAGCAGAAGGAAAGGACGGTTTGTGGACATCTTTGCAAAGTGTTCAGCTGCAACAGACCAGAAAAGTTTGATTGAATATACTGGCACAAAGAGTTGCCACCTCACTACAGCAATAATAATGTAACTGACATTGACCTTGGTATTGGCACCATAAACTTTTACAAATACAATGGATAACACTAGAGTCCTGACAATTTCCATAAGAAAATGGTGTGTGTAAGACAATACGCCATCAAAATGCTGAGTTATGGGAAAACTTCAAAAGGTAAACTTTGCTCACAAAAAGAAATAATGGAAAATTACAAAACTGTCAAAATATGGTCACACTGCTTCACTAACCATACCAACACCATAAAAATACTATGTAAAAGTTTTTAGCACAAAGTGTCATGGTCAAGGTCCTCCAGACCTGGAGTTTCCCAAGGAGAAAATGAATTCTGGTGACTGCCATTAACCTAAAAAGTCAGCGGTATAACCACGAGTTGGACCGGTAGGGCAACAGCTAGCTGCATATGGCACAAAACCATAGTAATGATTTTTAACAGTGATTTATGGGCATGTCACATCGCTCTAATCCCTGCATGACATGTGGGATCAAACGACCTAAGTCGCTTCGGGGGATAGGTCAAACGATACGACACCTTGACGCCAGGACCGACGACAAAACGGCAATTTGACGTCAGTGTTTTGATGCAAACACGAGATCACTCACCAACCACTCAGATTCACAACTCCTATGAGCAAAATACCTATGAAATTACCTTTGCTGAAGATGTAATACGGCACAAAACTTTCAAATGCATGATTTTTTAGTTCGTCCTGATAGCTTCTGCTGCTCGATCGGCGGCTGGCAGAAGGGAAGGGAAGGGTAACGTAGGGAAAAGGGGGGGGGGGATTTCAATGTATTTTTCGGCCTTCGCCTCTGGCAGTGCGTAGGGAAAAGGGAAGGGAGAAAGGCGATAAGGAAGGGGTAAGGAAGGGGGAAAAGGGGGAAGTTGCTCAATATTACTGCCAACTGTGCAAAAGTTGGGCAGCATAGATTGTTAAATTAATTCGATACTCCTGCACAAGGAAAGAAATCCGGTGATCGGTACTCATGAGAGCGACAATAAGGAGTGTGCTCAGTCGAAAAGTAGGATTGAAACACTCTCCTGAAATGAAATAACGGGGAATAGACACTTGGAACGAAGCACCGGGGAGGGAAAGGTAGCGAAATGCGCTGTTGCCACATGTTCACATGTTCCACTCGGGTCGGGAGGTTTGGCTGGGCTCGGGCGGGCACTGAGCTCTAGAGAGTCTGTCTTCTCAGTTCACATAATGCGATCATTTTGGCCCTTCGTCAGACCACCCGGACCTTTTCCTGGCCGACCTACCTTGACTCCTCCCGCTCCCCGATGCTTCGTCCACCCGAGCCACGGAGCGGTTGGCAGTACTGGTCGCACCGATGGCACCGGAAGTCCGGAAGTGACCGTTCCACAGCAACCCGCGAATGGTTTCAAATTTAAAATAGTGAAACTTAACTAGCAGTTGCCTCATGATTACCACCAAACGATTGCCATCCTAAGGAATTCTTTTGTCCAATGACCCAACGATGGCCATCCCTAGATCTATCGTTTCCTGGCAAGTAAGTCAACTATATTGTAACAACCCAAAAGTGAGCGTTCGCAAACAACGTGACATTTCGAATTCCTATGGAGCGCATGAGAGTGATGCTGGAGCAAACTGTCGTTGGTGCGGGCTTGAGTCTATCTGTGACTCCAAGCTTGGTGGGTTCGATTCCCACAGACGGTTCCACACACTTCGCAATCCAAAGCAAATAAAATTTCCTCCATTCATATTGTCACGTGGTTACTGAACGACTCCGGTGTAATTTGGCCAGTCTAAGCACAAGTGGCGCCTGCTAGGTAGGCAACCACGCCTACTGCATGTATGAGTGTTCGGCGGGATGGCCTACTCTGGCACTCGCAGGCGCTTGGCGTCGCTCAGTGGATACGTTCCTGCGCCAATTAATATATCGAAAGGCGCAGTGGTGCACCTTCGGGTCGGGGATAAGTACCTTTCTCCTCATGCTGGACCATAGAGGCAGCACATTAAAAAGCACACGGAGAAAGAAACAAAAACAAAACGCGTATTTTTTTTCGTATTTTAAAGTCAAGGCGTAATTTTAAGATGGCAATAAAACGAGTAATGAAGACGCGGCGACAAAAGACACCGCCTGTAGGTAAGAGTCCCGAACGACACAGCGGACCAAACCACAAACTAACTGTCGAAGATGAAGCGTTGCAGAAATTGAGTTACGTTATGTTCCCCTGCATATTACTGCTTGCAATCGTGCCATGGAGCATGGAGCACCACGTTTTACCCCGTTTGGTTTCGGCATTATCGGGTCCCACATGAGCGAAATCGGTGCAAACGTGTATTTTGGGCACAGGAAAGTTTTTTGCTTGATGATACCGCTAAAATCACATCTCAGCTATTATTGGTCATCAGTTATCTTAATTCTTCGAAGTGACATAGCGCGGAGGGCGTGACACTTTCTGTGATATATTTCAGCGAATTTTGACTGATGCGAACTAAACTTCGAGTAAGATAATACCGAGGGGCTCTCGAAAAATGTGACCCGACTATACTCTCTATTACGCGCCATTGCGCTATTACTAGACACATATTACGTCCCGAAATATCAGTTATTGGGACGATTTTGTCCAAATTTCGTCCAAATTCTATTACTGTTACGCGTCATGGCACGTCCGGGTGACCCGACTAGTGACCGCCCTCTCCCTCGCATAATAACTGCGTTACAATATTCAGTTGCGTTCAAGTCTCCGTCACCCGGCCAGCAGATCCACAGCAAACCGCGCATTTCGTGCGAAACCGTAACGGGGGGTCAACTTCCTCGCATAGAGCGGTCAGAGCGAGGACGCGATCCTGCGCAATGGGGGCAAGTCTATTTTTCTACGAACCAGATTTCGAACGTCGATTTGACTGAACGCATGCGAGCGCCGTGTGGCGGCCTGTGGCGGCCTGTGCCCCTCGTCGTGGGGGTCCTGGGGGAGGCGGGGCACTCCCCCACCCAGCGCCGCCGAGGACGCCGTCCAGGAGGAGGGGGACGACGGCGACGAGGCGGAGCCTGCATCTCCCAACGACCCCCGCGAGCTCGCGCCGACCAATGGGCGGGCTCATCCGGCCCCCCACCAGGCCGCCGGCAGCCGCCGGCACCCGCCGGGATCCTGCCCACGCCGCCGGGCTGCACCCCGTCCCGAGCCCGTCAGTGGCCGCCAGGACGCGCCAGGACACGCTTCGTCGGTGGTGTGTGTTTGTGTGTGTCGTGCCGAGAGATCGTCCGAGTGACGCGCGTGTGTGCCTATTGGTGTCGCCACAGGATTACCACCCCTGGATTTGCCTACCTCAACAACTGTGTCGCCTGCAAAGTGTCAAGGAGCTGGTGTCGCAAGTGTGATTGTGTGCACCCCATGGCTGTGTCCACCCTCAACATGGCGCCCTACTTCACAGGATACCCGTTCCAAGGTGAGGCGCGGTCCGTTGACAGCTGCTGTCGTCTGCAGCTCCTGTCGCGTTGTCACGGACGGCCATGAGTTTCGGACCGGGACCGCGCGCGTGGCAATTAACACCCCGAAATGTCGCGTTTGCTTCTGTTCGCTACGGCAAGCGGCACTCATTGAAACAGTTCGGTCAGCCCTGGCACCTCCCATCAGGTTTATAAGACATCGCAATGAGATGAAGAAACGGTGGATGAAGGGGAACTACGAAATCACTAGAAAAACTAAAGCCTGATAATCTACGTCCGCTTTAAAGCATGTCACCGTGAAGCGTGACGTTACGCTTTCCTTGAAGCGTAGGTAAAGGGAGGGAATTCCCCCATGCACTGACACGGAAAAAGTCTATGGACACTTTTGTCCAGTGACAATGTTTTTCACAACTGTGGACAAATGAGATTTTTGTCCATACAGCTGGAGTGACAGTTTTGTCCATAGGCGTATGGATTTGCAGAATAGTGTATAGACTTTTCCCGTGTACGTACGCTTCAAAAGCCTTAGTTTTGATAGTGACTACGAAACAGAACAATGACCATTAAGTTCATGTCGTCTTTACCCGTTGTCCCCCCTCTGTCCTCCTGTCTACAAACGTCGAGTGCCTCATTTCGAGTATTATCGAGTTGATATGTGTTGAGTTTTTTTTTTGTCGCACCCCTTTCCTTCCCCGCCAAGCCCACAGAGCCCTCCCATGATGCCAAGTGTATCGCTGACGGGCCCAACGCGCCGCATCCCCACCCACCCTCCAACAACCCCTGCCTCAAGGGGTGACTCACTGCTCGGTGCCGTCGCGGGGGGTGGGTGGGGATGCCACCAGCCCTTGGCGTGGTATCACCCTCCAGTCGACAAGTAAAGCCTTGAGGGGGTGTCCACTCTCGAAATATGTGACCCGACTACTCCCTATTATTACGCGCTATTACGCTATTACCAAACAGTTATTACGTCTCAAAATATCAGTTTTTGGGACGATTTTGCGCCAAATTCGCCTAAATTCTATTACTATTACGCGTTATGACACGTCTAGGTGACCCGACTAATACACGAGTGGCTACCCCCTCGTAAAGCCTTCCGCAGACATTTCTCCGTCCGTCTTTCCGATGATAAAATGAGTTTGAGCGGCGCGTGTTTTGAGCGGCCAGGGCAGATTCCTTCCCGATCAGCCTCACAGCTCTCCGCGGAAGTCTCGTCAGTCCGCTGTTTCTGGCCGCACTATTGCCGGGGAAACATTTGCGTCCGCCCGCTAATTTCTCGTTAGTACTGAAGGCGCAGGCGGCGTGCGTAATAGATTCCGGTCGCGTCCGCTTTTCGGTCATTACCGCCCAAGATGACTCAGTTAATCTGCTTTCCACTCAATTACGTTAATGCGTTACGCCGTGTACAGCATCGCCGTCGGCGGCCCGCACGTCTTAGGCCCCTGTAGGCCGCTATAGATTTTATTAATCCGCCAACACTGTTGGGGCGCGCCGGCTTAGGCTTAGGCTTGTGTGTGCGTGCGGCCACAGCCAGGGACTGCGGGCCGGGCCGCAGGGACTCCCGCGGCCTCAGATTAAACAAGTCATTTTCCTCCTCTCGCCGCGCGGCAAACGGAATACAGCTAGCAGAGTGGGGTATGTCCTGGCTGGTGCCCTGCCCGGTGCCCTGCCCGGTGCCGTAGCGATCGCCGGCCGCACGCCGCCATGTCGGTGAAAGGCAGTCATTGAGGAACCGTTGGCTGCCATCGCTGCCATCCCAAGAGCCGTCGTCGTGGTGCGTGTTCCAGAGCAGCAAAAACGTCTCCGTTGCCGTGCGGCGGCATCTCTCTCTCTCTCTCTCTCTCTCTCTCTCTCTCTCTCTCTCTCTCTCTCTCTCTCTCTCTCTCTCTCTCTCTCTCTCTCTCTCTCTCTCTCTCTCTCTCTCTCTCTCTCTCTCTCTCTCTCTCTCTCTCTCTCTCTCTCTCTCTCTCTCTCTCTCTCTCTCTCTCTCTCTCTCTCTCTCTCTCTCTCTCTCTCTCTCTCTCTCTCTCTCTCTCTCTCTCTCTCTCTCTCTCTCTCTCTCTCTCTCTCTCTCTCTCTCTCTCTCTCTCTCTCTCTCAAAATTTGGTGAGAATGTCTTTCTTGTAGGACTGTCGCTAACACCCACGGGACGGGGACACGGAGGCCGCGGAGGCCCCCGCATACTGATGGAGCCGAGCCGGTCCCAGCTCAGCTCGCGGCACTGACGGCACCCGCCACAAGATGCACTGTCAAAATTAATGTCAACGAAAAAGGTCGCGACCCTCGCGGAAGAAAAAACAAACGAAAAAAACAAACGTTGCATATGAACGTTACGCAGATTTGTTTTCGCGAGTCGCTGTCACTCTGTCCATTTATTGTCTCATTTAACTCGTTTACTGGCTGGACCGCTATGATTCTGTGCTTCCTATGGCGAGATTCAGGAGAGCTCATGTACTTCTGTCTCTGTCTCCCACGAGTCGCGGGGCGGTGGGAGCGGACAGCGAGGAGAGAGATAGATAGAGAGAGAGAGACAGGCGCGGAGAAGGGGCGTTGCCGTCGTGGTCGTGAGGGCCGAAAGCACAGGGAGGCGGCTCCCTTTGATCTCTTCCTTCTTAATTCCTGTTTTCACTTATAAGCAGTGCAGTGCCGGACAGTTGCGTGTGCGTGTGTGTGTGTGTGTGTGTGCACCGCGGTGGGGGAGGAGAAGTGTGTGTGTGTGTGTGTGAGAGAGAGAGAGAGAGAGAGAGAGAGAGAGAGAGAGAGAGAGAGAGAGAGAGAGAGAGAGAGAGAGAGAGAGAGAGAGAGAGAGAGAGAGAGAGAGAGTATCCGCGCTGAAAAGCAGACTAGAAATTACACGTCTTATGCCCCGCGCTTCGTCGTCATACAACACGTATACTTTTCAAAATCACGGTGCGCACAGGGGGGAGTGGGGATTAATACGGGGGCTTATGTGTCGGGCGTGCGCACACACACACACACATGCGTGTGTGGATGCCGCCTGGGTGCCGCACTGGTCATCGGGGGCGTCCGGTAATCAAATAGCCCCCCTCGTAACCAGGAACGACGCCACCGTCGACATCAAGCAAGAGTCCACCGCTCCGAACGCCCGCATACTCGGACTGATGCGGACCGGGGGGTCAGTCTGTCGCGAGAGGCAATGGGACGTTCCTAAACTACGTGACCGATTTGGAGGAAAGGGAAGGGGTCATAAATTGGCCCCAAATCGTCACGTAGTTAATGGACGTCCCCGGACCGGCGGTGCGGGGCGTGTCGCTCTTGCATATTCTGCACGGACGCGGAAACAGCTAACGCCCCGCGCGCCTTTCGTTATTCGATAGTCTCGCGAGCGCGGAAATAGCGGATCGGTTCTATCACCGATCCATCTCGAGATTGGGCCGAGCGCCGCATTGGCCGCGCGTGAGAGGCGGAGGGGGGCGAGCGGCGGCGCGGTGGGGCGCGATTTGCGGCAGAGACAATGGCGGGTGCGTTGAGTGCGCGACGTGTCGGCTAATGCCTCCGGCCCCGCGGCCAGACCCGGTCCGGCACGCCACGCCCCGGCCTGCCAGGCACACAGAGGGACCGCCGGCCGCCGTCAGAGACAGCAACTCGCGACGTGAAGCGGAGGCGGAGGCGGAGGCGGGGAGGCGCGGGGCGCGGGGCGCGGGGCGCGGGCTGGGAGGCCAGGCCGGAGGAGGTGAGGCGAGTGGAGGTGAGGTGAGGTGAGGTGAGGTGAGGTGAGGTGCCCCGCCACCGCCGGGTCGCGGTGCCGCCGCGTCGACCAGCGCGCCCGAAAATGAGCAGGAAAAAAAAAAGTCGATTAATATTCCATGGCCGCATCTTATTAAAAGAGACTGCCCGGCGCGCGCAACGATCCCGTTCCACCACCGCCGTGAGAAACAGACTTGCGACGCGTCGGGACGTGGGTCCGCCGGCCCGCCACGGCCGCCCTTGACAAGACCTGTGGCCTGTGGCCTGTGGCCTGCGGGACGCCTCGGCCAGCAATATCCATTTCGCGAACGCGTATAGCCGGCCGGAGGACGCACGTTTTCCTTCTCAGAAATTGTTTCTGTGTCACCTAGTCAAACACAATTAGCTCCCAGGTCCCCGCGGCATGTCCGGCAGCGGAGCTCCGCTAGCAAGCGGTCGGCCGGCACAGAGGACTGCGGCGGCCAGGCGGCACAGGGCGGGCGGGCGGGCGCAGCGGCCGCTGGCCTTTTAGCTCTTCTCATTTCTTGAAACAGAGACGGCCATAACTCCCCATTTATATCGCTACCGCAGAGACTGTTGTGAGTCCATAAAGCCGAGAGGGTGTCCTGCCGGCTGGCAGACTCGGAACCCTGCGGGGGGCCTGGCGGGGGGCCTGGCGGGGCCGGCTGCGGAGGGGGAAGCCCAGGGAGTTCCGCGGACGACCTTCGCGTGCTCGGGGACACCCTTCGTGACGTTATAACGAAGCACGGGAAGGTCCGGGAATTAGTACAAGTATTCGAATCGTTTCCGTCGCGCCGACTGACGACGTGGTGACACTGGCCCTCCCGCCCGCCTGCCCTCTGGGTGGCACTGGCCGCTGGCCCTGCTTGTCCTGCTAGCGGCTGCTGCGGGGCCTGCGGGGCCTGCGGGGCCTGCAGAGCCGGTATCAGAGAGGTCCGGTAGGCCGGCATGCCGCGGCCATGCTGACACCTCCCTAATTTACGAGGTGTGAGGCAAGAGATATTCCCTTTTACGGGTTCGCCTCCGCCTATGCTCCCTGCGCTCATAACGCTTTGCGGCCTGCGGGGTTTGACCCCCACAACATGTCACCCAGCAGGGATATTACATGTCCTGTTACTTCGCCCAAGGTGGTCCCGGGACGTCTCAATGAATGGATGAATAGGACGGGGGCCCTGGCGGAATTTTCATCATTTAATTCCGTTGATTAGTAGTTTACTCGTGGCGTTGTGAAGCGGATTCGCCGAGTCGCGTCGAGGCAGCAGCGTACATATTTCGGAGCGAGGCGTCAATAAGGTGTAAATACACTTGGACGCCCCCCCCCCCCCCCGTTTGTTTTCCTAAGAGGTGCTGTTTGAGATAAAACGGTGCGATGACGCCCTTTTCTGTTTTGTTTTGTGTGTGTGTGTGTGTGTGTGTGTGTGTGTGCGCTCACTGACTGCTGCGGTGGACGGGGATTAAGAGAAACAATATACTCGCTATTGTTCTGTCCGAGGGCCACACCCACTACGAGTCGGAGGCCGGCCAGGCGGGCTGGGCGGGCGCCTGCTGCACCGCTGCTGCTGCACCGCTGCTGCTGCACCGCTGCTGCTGCACCGCTGCTGCTGCACCGCTGCTGCTGCACCGCTGCTGCTGCACCGCTGCTGCTGCACCGCTGCTGCTGCACCGCTGCTGCTGCACCGCTGCTGCTGCACCTGCCCGCCGGCCGGCAGCGTGAACAAAGCCACGCGAGCAGCCGTGTGCGGTAGCAGAAAACTTAATTTTCATTCAAAAACTTTTCTGGCTTTTTCTCCGCGGCACGAGAATGAGAGCCGTCATGCGGTGTGTCTTCGCGCCGCGTAGTAATGATAGGGGTGGGGCCCCCGAGGGTCCCCGGGGCGTGGCCGGGCCGGGCCGGGCCTGGCTGGGGCGCACTGCTCCGTCTGTTTGTTTGCTTACCACCTCCCCACACGGATCACTCCGCTACGCCGTGTCGTCACCACCTAAGGGCACAAGTAGTACCGGGACCATCCCGCTGGGGATGTACCACCTACCCCTCCTCTGGCTGTATTTCACGACATGATTCCATGGAGTTTGTTGGACGTGGTACAGCCTTTTGGCCGAGTGGAGTGTACACGCACTAAACGCGTTTCGCCTTCACAAAGGGTGCCGCTCCCCTCCCACCTCTTTGCTCGCCGCAGCCACTCCCCTCCGCAGTGAGCGACGGCCGACGGCGCGGCCTGCTGACATTGTCATCTCACGTGCTGCGGCGCGAAGAAAAATCCTGGCAGTATTAATCGCCAAACGATCATTATTACATGAAATATGAGAAACTTGGGTGGCGAAATAGAATTTGCCTCGTGGGAAATGCGTACCGACGTGTGGCATTTGACTGGCAACGCCGCGTGACATTTTCTCGCCGGTAGACCGGCGCTCTGCGGTGCGCATGGCGCCCGGGGGCCAGGCCCGTGGCTGCACATGGCTCTGCCCATGGCTGCCATGGCTGCCTGTTGCACTGCCAGCAGCGCCGCCACCAAGGTGCGGATGCGCGAGAGGGTTTTGTCAAGGTAAGGTTAGATTTGGATGGGTTAAGCAGGCCGGTCTAAGATAGTTGACATTAGAGGTTAGGTTGGGTTCTTTCCAGGCGCGGATCCAGGAGCGACTTGTGGGGGGGGGGCAATGTACCACTTTTTGCCTACTTACAGGCGAAAAGTTCGGCGGGTTGCCTAAATTTCAGGCGCCCGAGGTCGGCGGTGACTCAGCCCCGGGGTGTTGAGTGTTGTGACTAGCACACCGCGCCTGGAACTGGCCCGCACATGCGGCGCAGAGCAGACAGGCTCCAATTGGCTGTGTGTAAATGCAATGAGCAGCGATGATGTGCGGCGAGGTGCGCCAACGTCCCTGCATTCACGGCCAAATGGATCGGTCGGCTTAGCATCCGTTGGCAAGAGCTATCTGCTAAGCGCGCGCACACAGAAATGACGACTGCTGGCCAGTTGCGAACAGAAGCGCCAGTGCAGTCCGGTCCGGTGAGGTTGCGGGGGCTGCAGCAGCACTTGAGGCGCTGCTGCTGCTGCCGCTGCTGCCGCTGCTGCCGCTGCCGCCGCAGGGGCCGCACAGTCGGCTGCTCCTCACCTCCCTTTGTGCGGCGGCATTTCGCATTCAGTGCGGCCCGGCGCAGCAGCAGCAGCAGCAGCAGCAGCATCCGCAGCTCCATTACGTTTCATCACAAAAGTAGTGATAGATCGATGTGAATGCGGCACAAAGGCACTCCTAAAAGGCGTGGAGTCAACCTCCTTTTCGGGAGGCAAAAGCCGGCGGCCGGCCGGGGGACCTCCGCGAAGGTACACTCTCCGGGCAAAGGAACGGAAAACCAGGGACGGGGAGGCGCGGGGAACCGAGACCACGACGAGGAAAATCCGCATCGTCCGATTCATCGCCAAATGGCGCGATCGCCGTGGGTGTGGGCGATACATTATTTTCGCCCCTACTGATTGGGAGCCAGGTGGATGGGCTGACCTTTTCGTTTGCCCTGTGGGCCCTCCCCTCCCCTCCCCTGTGCTCTCTGCTCCTAGGACCTCGCCGGCAGGCCCCGGAGGCTCCGACCCGGCTCCACGGTGTCTAGGATGGGCGGGTGGGCGCTGGGTGATGCAGCCAACCCCCCCCCCCCCCCCCCCGCTCGGCCGCGCACGGGTGCCACTGCGCCCGCTGCACGCGGGTGCCAAAACTGTACGTTATTATACCCACGAGTGTTAAAAGGGAACGCTCGAGACCAAATTAGAACCCCTCAGCTGCGCACGGCGCACGTCTAAATTATACCACGGCCGGCGGCGGGCGACGAGCGCGAGGGAAGAGGCAGTAATGCGGAGGGAAGAGAAAGAACTGCCAATTCCAGAGCAAGGCTGAGTACAGGCTCGGCAAACACACTCGCACTCACGCACTCACACACACACACACACACACACACACAGCAGCAGCAGCAAGCGGTGGACGGGACGGGCTGAAATGGACGATTTACGCTCCTCCCGTCCCGAACCCGCCCCTCAAGCGTCGGCGCGGCGCGGCGCAGTGTGGCGCGGCGGCGGCGGCTCAGAACCACTCAATCTGCTGGGAATTATGTTGTAACAACAAAAAGGGTAGCGGAGCCAAGCGGAGCCAAGCGGAGCCAAGCGGAGCCAAGCGGAGCCAAGCGGAGCCAAGCGGAGCCAAGCGGAGCCAAGCGGAGCGGGCAGCGGACAGAGACCGCCAAGGGAGAGGCGTCACATAGGTAGCGCCTCCGGTGTGTCAGCGGCGCCAGTTGTTGTTGCTCTTCTTCTTTCTTTCTATTCCTCCTCTTTCTTTCTTCTTTATCCTCTTCTTCTTCTTCTTCTTCTCCTTCTTCTCCTTCTTCTCCTTCTTTTTCTTCTTCTTCTTCTTCTTCTTCTTCTTCTTCTTCTTCTTCTTCTTCTTCCCCTTTTTAATCCCAGTTCCGATGTCATCCTTGCTATCACAAGAGACACACACACATATGCAGGGATGACGAGGAGACACAGGGGTGGCTGGGAGCCTGGGTGTGACACGCAGGGAAGGCGGGGACTGCGTATCGCGGTGGTGCGAGATCGAGTTTTGATTCAGACACTGAACTGTCAAGTCCAAGTCTCGCAATACTCACCCTTGTCATGGCTCGCCCCGCCCCTCCCCCCTCGTACTACTGTAGTGCGTGCTCCCCCCCCCCCTTTCGCCCACCGTAAGACCCTCCACGAAGATCCTCGCCCCCCCCCCCTCCCCCTCCCCGGCGATGCCCGCCGCCTCTGCGTCCGACGGTCAACGGCAGCGGGCAGAGGGCAATCCAGATCAATTTACCGTCAGTAATTCGGGTATAGGACGCCTCGCCCGCCCCGCCCCGCGCGGCCCACGGCGCGGCGTGAGGCCCACGACCGCCCCGACCATGAGAGAGAGAGAGAAATTGAAATTGAAATGGTTTATTTTTGTCTCCGGATACATAGGGCATAGCCCCGCGAGCGCACCAGAGACAGCTCTCTCATATACATTTAGTTATTATAGAATAAATTTATGAAATAACATATTTATACAAATAAAGCAAAAAAAAAAACAAACAAACAAAAACAGGAAACGTAACATATCACAGATAAGAATGGATTAATTAGTACAGCTGCATGAGTTTAACATGAATTTGCCGTTTGAGAATATTGGCTGTTGAGCAAGAATAAATGTAAGAATAAATACTATATTTATTCCACAACTTAGAAGCAGACACACAGAGAGAGAGAGAGAGAGAGAGAGAGAGAGAGAGAGAGAGAGAGAGAGAGAGAGAGAGAGAGAGAGAGAGAGAGACTTTGGAGGTGAGGACAGGACAGGCTCGCACCAGCCGCACCGCTGCTGTCGCCGACGTGGACGACAAAATTATACAAATTTACGGCGGTTGTGCAAAAGAGCGCGCGGTCCTCCCTACAGAAAGGACCGCGAACAGGATTTCGGAGCTCAGAGTTGTCGCGCAAAGTAAGGGCGTAATCCCACATTATTATTGGCTGTATAACCACCCCCGTGTCCGGCTCATTGGGCGCTTTCATAGCTGTGTCACATGAGAATGTCGCCCAGTATCCCCGTGCCCCGATGTTGTGTGTGAGGCCCGGCTGCTGGGTGGTATCCTAAGCTTAGGCAAACATTTCGCTACTGCTGTCATCGAGTGGGACTCATGTTGTCACGTGACACTGCTCACTGAGATTGCGCATTCTCCTGTTGAAAACAGAACGCCACACAGAATAGTACAATTTCGGGCAATAGACCTGAAGAGTCTGTTTTCAAAGCTTACGTTACCGAAGGTTTGGGTCTGGTGTTGGTTTGCCTCAGACGGCCAACAGGGTTCAAAAACTGCTGTCACATGACCTCTTCTGCGCGGCTATGCTGGAGCACTTGGGCCCTCGTCACATGCGCTCTCTTTGCCCCCTCTAACTGAACACACGCGGTTAATGTTGTTGCAGGTCAGGGCCGCGTCAACCAGCTGGGCGGTGTGTTCATCAACGGCCGGCCGCTGCCCAACCACATCCGCCTCAAGATCGTGGAGATGGCGGCGGCGGGCGTGCGGCCCTGCGTCATCTCCCGGCAGCTGCGCGTGTCGCACGGCTGCGTCTCCAAGATCCTCAACCGCTACCAGGAGACGGGCTCCATCCGGCCGGGTGTCATCGGCGGCTCCAAGCCGCGCGTCGCCACCCCGGAGGTGGAGAAGCGCATCGAGGACTACAAGAAGACCAACCCGGGCATCTTCAGCTGGGAGATCCGCGACCGACTGATCAAGGTGCGTGTTAACTCCCTTGTCTGAGAACTGTCATCACGGGTGACGGGGCTGTTTTGGGATACTTGCCTTCCTGACGCGTGGAATATTTGAGACCTGAGAGACTAGCTTGGCACCAGATCTCCAAACATGAGGTCACATGATCTGTTCTGACAGAAAAGCATAGTGTGGAAGATATGAGTTGGGGTGGCCACGGCCACGAAATGAGGCCCACCTCTAACTTCCTCTCACATTTCCTACCAGAAAAGTTCAGGTGACCCCACATTTGGAACTCCGGTCTCAGATTTTCAATGTGAAGCCAAGTATCGACACCAGGGCCTCGTCCACAAGTCCACGACTTGTGGTCTGCTAGCCTGCTAGCCGCGGTGGTGATGACTGTGATGCTCGGCTCCCAGCAGGACGGGATCTGCGACAAGACGACGGCGCCGTCTGTGAGCTCCATCAGCCGGCTGCTGCGGGGAGGGCGGCGCGACGACTGTGACCCCCGGCGGAACCACTCCATCGACGGCATCCTGGGCGACTGTGAGTACCGCTCCAATTCCTATAATATCCTTCCAAGCAGTTCGGCCTGGATTTCCCATATTTCGGGAGAGGTGGTGAGTAAGCCGTCAATCGCCGGCAGCCACTGCGGCAGCCGATGGATGTGTTTGGACAGGATCGCTCACTTTTTCGGCCGACAGTCATCAGGCCTCGCTCTCTCTGCCTGTCTCCTTTGAAAGGGCCCGTAAAAACACTTGCTTTGCAATCGATACTCCTTTTCGGCACAGAAGAAAGAAAAGGGGGCGTCAAGGCGGGAGTGGCAACAAACAACAACAAGAACAAGACAGCAAACCCGGATGCCGACACAGGGAGCGAGAGAAAGAAAGAGAGAGAGAGAGAGAGGGGGGGAGAAGGGGGAGGAAGACAGAGAGAGAGAGAGAGGAAGATACAGGGCGGCGGCGGCGCGTAGAAAGGTGGGAAAAAATAAAATGAGAGGGGGGAAAAAACGAGATGAACATAAGCCGGCGGTCCCCGCGGGTCCCCGTGGGTCCCCGCTCAGGCAGTGAACAGTGAAGGTGGAGCGGTACGGCGGCACCTTCCACCTTCGGGGCCTGCGGTGCCTTCGGTGCCTTGTCGGCCTTTCGGCCGCACAGCCTTTTAGGCCGCCCCCCTGCCGAGCCCACATGATAAATATGAGTGAACAATGACACGCTGTTGGCGAGATACACATCCCAATTGATTGATGGATTGACGAATTGAATCGAGGGATTGATCTGTCCAAAGGCGCCGGCGTAATTTGTTAGCTCTCCTTTGGTGTGTGTGCGCGCGCGCGCGCCCCCCGCGCGCCGCCCCGCGCCGCCGCTTCGTAGAAGTTGAGGCGGGACTTTTGAACGCATTCGCGCGGTTCGAAATGTTGTAAGGGATCGAAAATGTTGCCGCGGGTCGTTTTATCGCGTCGGTTATTGCGGATAGGAAGCGGGTAGTGGGGGGGGGGGGGGGGGGGAGGTGACGGCGGCGGTGACTAACCCGTGTACCATTATTACGCCCTGGGGCCCGCAGGCCTGCATGCGGCGCGTTTGAAACTGCTGCTTTGGCGCTGAGCCCGAAGGAGCGGGGAGAGGGGGGGGGGCGAGGGGGGCCGAGGGGGGCCGAGGGGCCCCGCTGATGCAGAGTGGGCTGGCTGCACGGGATTTGCAAAGAACAATAAGCGAAAGTGTTGCGAGCGCGACGCGGGATGAAAAAGTCAGTCCTCATATGGCCCAATTTTGCGGGTGATGATGGACTTCACGAGGCTGCTTTGAAAACTCTTTGGCATGACACTCAAAGATTTGAGACCGTTTGAGACTAGAGTTAGACCCAGCTTGGCGCCGGGATCCCCCAACAATCTGGTCACATGACCTTTAATGATGGGAAATAAAGATAACTAAAAACATTTATCGTCACTTCACGACAATCCTCCGGCTGAATATTCCCACTCGAACACGTATCTTCCGTGTTTTCTATCAGAATAGGGTCATGGTGATTCCATGTGATCCCATTTTTTGGAAATCCTGGAAAGCCCAAAAAACTGGGCGATGATCAGAGGACTCCTTTATTGTCAGTTAGGATCGACTAGTGATGACCAGCAGGATTAGCGGCGTTCACACACACACACACACACACACACACGGAGAGAGTATGCTACTGCTATTGAGTCATCTGGAGGAAAAGGGAAACGATCTCTCACGCTGATGTGATGAGCCGCTGTCGCTTCCATTTCCATGGCTTTCTGTTGGCCGTACAATTGGCTTTGATTAACCGCCACCTCACCTGGAGACCACTGACTACAACCTCTCTCTCTGTCTCTCTCTCTCTCTGTCGGTTTCTCTCCTCTCTTTCCATCTTCTCTCTCTTTTCCCTCCCGCACCGCCTGGAAAAAATCCCGGTCAGAGCAGCAGTCGTCGCAGTCGTCTCTTGTCGGTCATACCCACTCGCCCCGAGAAGCGTATCAAAAATCATCATAATTCAAGGCAGTTACATTACCCAGGGGCCACGTGACCCTGCCGCCGCTGGGACCGATAACATTCCAATAATAAATTGATGCGGTGTAATTTTCACACGTGTAGGCGTGAGGGGTGGGGGGAGGGCAGCACCTGCGGAAGTGATGTGACTTGAGCACTCCTCAATAGCTGGGACAGGGGGACAGGGGGAATTTTGAAGTGTACGAGTCACGTAATTATCATCACTTTTTTATTGTTGTAAAGAATGTATATATATCTTGCGAAAATCTTCACGTAAGTAATTTTTCATATGTTGTTGTGCTGAACAACGCGCATTTATCGCCCGAGGGCGGCGGCCGGCGGCGCGGTGGTCTTGGAGGCGGTGCGGATCCTCATCATAGATGCGTGCATTCAGCAACATTCCGGGCGCAGGTGCTGCTGATCGCTCGTCACAAGGGTGCCGCCCCGGCCCCTCCCCGGCCCCGGCCGGCCGCGGCAACGTAGTATTCGGTGCACCGTCGGTCCAGTTCACGCTGAGCTCACGCTGGGCTGCGCGTGCCGCGGGCGGCCGCCGTGGGAAGAGGCGCCGCTTACGTGGCAGCGGTCGTGCACTGCGATGAATGGGTGCCGGTCCGCGCCCCGGGGGCCCCCCGACCCCGCCAAGGGGCCCCCGCCGAGGGCCCCGCCCTGCCACGCCCCCCAAACACCTCTCTGACAGCCGCAAAGCTGCCGCGCCGCCGCCGCCACCGCTGGAGGCGGGGGTGGGCGCGCGGAGAGGAGGCGGGGACCGAAGGGAGCCCGGAGGGAGCCCGGAGGGAGGCGAGGGGCGATTCGATAAATTATACACCGCTCTTTTATTCATTTCTTGTAAGATCACGACGAGCGATACACACACACATGCATGCATACACGTATTCTCCGTCTCTCTCTCTCACTCTCTCTCTCTCTCTCTCTCTCTCTCTCTCTCTCTCTCTCTCTCTCTCTCTCTCTCTCTCTCTCACTCACTCACTCACTCACTCTCTCTCTCACTCACTCTCTCTCTCTCTCTCTCTCTCTCTCTCTCTCTCTCTCTCTCTCTCTCTCTCTCTCTCTCTCTCTCTCTCCGGGCGAACTGGCTCCAGCTTGTCTGGCGAGGTGAGGCGCATTCCTTCCTCTCCCTCTGCCTTCCTCCCTTTACCCACCTCTCCGTCCTCCTCCAATATGTCCCTTTCTTTGATCCTCATGCTTGTCCTTCGCCTTCTCCTCCTCCCACTCATCGCAACTGTCCCCGTCCGTCTCTCTCGCTCTCTTTCTCATTTCGTCCCACCCTATTTCAACTCTTGACCGCTCGTTCCTCCCTTTAAACTCGCCGCCCGGGTGTGAGGTATCGGTTTCGGCATTCCAATCTGTTTCAATTAATCCTTTGTCTTTGGATTGAGTCGCCCCGCGCGGTGGCGCGCGCACCCACACGCGTCCCCGGCAGAACGCACCGCCGCCTCAGACGGGGTCCAGTGCGTGCGCCCTACATCCAGCGCCTTGCTGAAACCTCTCCGTCTGCGTGCTGAATCGTCGCCCTTCCCATGTTGATGATATATGGACCTCCTGCTCGGCTCGGCGACTCTCTTTCTTCCGACGCCTTTTCATCTGCCGGTAAAACAATGATTTCGTTCTGAGAAAAACGCAGGAGAGCAGCAGGCGGTGAGGCACCTGAGGTGAGCACCTCCCGCCCCACGGAGACCTCCCAGTCGGGCTGATATTGAGTAATGAGCTTGACTCTGCGCTGGTCCATTTGGTAGCGAATAGGGGAATTTGCGTCGTCCATAAAGTACGTCCGAATTCCTGCTGCTCTTTCAACCGTGAGTATCGACGCCGAGCGCCTGCGACTGCCAGGGTAGGCCAACCCGCACAGCACGCGTGTCAGCACAAGTGGTGAGGTTGCCTACCCTGCAGGCGCCATTTGAGCGCAGACCGGCCTAACTAGGCCTGCCCTCGCGACAATATCGTGGACATCGGTATCAATTTCCGAGGGTCTTTGATAGTCGTGGCCGAAATAACGACCCCAGACCATCGGAGCGCTCTGAGCAGCAGAATGCTTGTCCATCTGAAGCGCGCTCCCGACCACAACTCGTGTTAGTTGCTTCATTACTCTCCTCGGTGGCCGGGGCATCTTCTTATTACCCCACGTTCGGACCAAAAACGCTCCCGAAAACCTTTCATTCTTTCTTCTTCTTCTTTGGCCGGGAGAGAAAAATGATTGTGACCATGTTAGTGCACGGGTGGCGCGCGCGGGGGTCTGCCACGTGACCAGTGTAATTAGCCACTAATGTCTCCACGCGCCCGGCTGCTGGGCCTGGCTGGGCCCGGCTGGGCGCTCCTCCACCGTACTCCCGAAGCTGGCCTGTAATTTTCCCAACGAAACAATCTTTCCGTTCCGAAAGGACCCGCGCGCCGGGCGTTTCCCTGCGCTTTTGCTTCCACTGCTGCTGCTGCTGCTGCTGGAGGTGCTGTTGCTGCTGTTGCAGAGGAGGCAGACGGCCGCCCCTTCCGTGCCGCTCGATCCTGTTTTCTAGAACTCTTTATGCTCCCGAGACGTCCAGGCCCATCGGGTTCGCACATTTATCGTTTTGCAATTTATGCCAAACGCCGACGAGACAGGTTTGCAGCCGGGCGGCGCAGACCTGACTTTTTCTTTCGCACTATAGTACACAGTCCCTCTGTCGAACGGGGCTCCTCACACAGGCGTACTTTATGGCGGGAGAGGTCAGAGTCTTCGTGAGTTGTGTGCAGCGTGGACTGAGGTGGCGCATGGGCAAGCGGTAAATGACGTGGAAAAATATTGGCTGTCCCAACTTCTCTATTGGTTAGGTTCGTGCCAGTAAATCTGGTTGCAGGACCTGATATTTCGTTCGGGGCAAATCGACTTTCTTTTTTTTTTTTTGCAGCGTTTGCCCATGCAATGAACTAACGAACTGATAGTTCCACCCAAGAAATATTAGTTCTCGTACTGTAACCAAATTCATTGCTTGTCACGAACGTCGCGTTCAACTTTCGAGATTTTCTTTCCAAGAATTCTCGAAGCTGTTTTGCATTGCTCAGAATGGCCTCTCCTCTGTTACCATAGAAACGCACTCGACCTCGCACGCCGTTTTCCCCCTTGAGTAGCCTTGCTGCTCTGCACGGCTTGCCCGAGGCTTGCCCCTTTGGTGCCTACGGAGGGGGGGGGGGGCGGTGAGGCGGGACGGGACGCGAGGAGGGCAGACCCCGTCCGGAGCCCAGCCGGACCGCACGGCGGAGTGGACCACACAGGGAGCGGGAGCAGAGCGGAGCAGCGGAGCAGCGGAGCCTGCACTGGCCACCACTGACCGGCCCGGCCATCCGATAACACACAGCTCACACAGCTACTTAGCGATCCCTGGCTGCCCTTTTGTCTGAGCGCAGCGCGCTGCCGAAGCTGTCCGTCAGGTGTGCGCGGATGTCATACAGAGCCGTACACTGCGGAATCTCGCCATCAGCGCACTGAATCGATCGAAGAACCAATGACTTCTGAGGCATGCACCGCATGACTGCGCTATTTACACGCGTTACGTTAGGTCATGGTTAGGTTGGGTCATGGTTAGGTTAGGTCATGTTGGGTTAGGATTCGTTAAAAGTTGCCAATGATGAAGGCGAAATGTTTTCATGTCAGGGTCGAGAGTTTCTCTGCTGGGTGCCGGTCTGAAGTTTCAACATGCGCAGATATTGTGTTCCAGCAGTGCCATTTTCCAGTGTGTTCTCGCTGTGTCGCTGGAGCCGCGCTGACGCCTGTCGCGCGCCTCGTCGGCCACTTTATGGAAGCGCCTCTGTCGTGTCGTGCCGTAAAACGGTGCGCTCCGCCCCGTCCGTGTGCCAAACGCGCTCATCTCCCACACATCGGGTGTCTCGTTTTGGACGTGGATTAAATTGAGTGTGAATACGTTTACTGTGTGCGAGAAAAACATGGCAGCGCCGGGCAGGAGAGGTATCCGAAGGCTGGCAGCAGTGGGGTGGTTACCACTGGTTACCACCATCCGCCACCCCAAATCACACGCGGTCTCACTCGCCGCAGATCGCACTGAATAATATATTATGCAGAGCAGATAGCACTTCCGCACGTCACCTTATTCGTGCAGTTTCCCGCCGCCACCTCGATTTTATTGGAGGCGTTCATTCGACAGCTGCTGGTGCGGGCGCGCGTTTGCACCGCGGTGGCGCCGGCAGCGGCCGCCAGAGGGCGCGCGGGTGTCGTTCGCTCGTCGCCGCACCACCGTTTCAGAACGGATTTTCCTTCCATCATGAAGCGAGCGAAATCGGCCTGCAGAGCGCCGCGCCAAGCGGTCTGAGCCGCGGCCGCCCCGCCCCGCCCCGCCCCGCCCCGCCGCATCACCATCACGAGACCAACAAAACGCCTCGATTACGGTATGCCAGCGCCGCCGCATGGCCGCCTGCCACGGCCCTGTCCGCGCGCTGCCCGCTGTGCTGCACGTCCCCCGCCCCGCCCCGCGCCGCGCCGCCCCGCCCCCCACCGGCCGAGCTCCTGCTTCCTGGGTGGGATTCGGGGATATTCAAAATGCCATTATGAGTTATGGGGTGCGGAGAGCAGCGGCGGCAGGCGGCGATGACGGAGGCCGGCGGGGACCTAAATGTCACGGGCCCGCGGCTGCCAGCGGCTGCCAGCGGCGCGCCGCACCTAGTCAACATTGGCACGCACCAGCGGACATCACTGAGAATGAAAGAGACGTGATCAGCGCGCGCAAAGTACTTGAAGTGATCACGGAAAAAGTCTGTAAGCAATAGATGTTTCCAATGAGGGCTGGAAACGGAAGCTGAAGAACAAAATCTCTTCCAGAACGGAAACCCTCGACAGCAGGTATGAGAAATCTTGATGCACTGCACAAGCGCCGTGCCAAATATGCAGCCCTACCTCCGAATCCACTCAAAACGCCATTCAAGTTTCTCATCCCCTGCCCTCGATAATGTTTGGTCTGGAAGTGTTTTTGATCTTCAACTTCCGTTTCCACGTCTCATTGGAAACCTCTATTTTGTCCACAGGCTATGAACGATTCCGCACGACGAACAAACTCCAGACGAATAAAATTGTTTTCAGTTGTGGACAAATGAAAATTTTGTCCATAGGTGAAGTAGCAATTTGTCCATAGGCCTTATGGACGTGCAGAAAGTCCATCCATAGCCGTTTTCCGTGATGGTTTCGAAAACTTGGCCTTACATTCAGGCCCGAGTTTGGACGCAGCTTCACGCCAGGACTTTTAAATCGTGACCACCCACCAACTCATATCTTCAGTCCCTCGCATCGCCCAAAAATTGGGCGTTGATGATGACTTTTCCAATCTCAGTGCGAGCAGCGGCGCAGTGGATTGAAATTTTAGAAACCGTCGTGGTGCACCTGCGAGGTGGCTGCCGGCGGGACATCCCTCTTGGGCTCCTCCTTGATAGCTCCTGCTGCTGGGCCAACGGTCGTCCATCAACGGCTTGACGTGACGCCTCTCCGCCGTCACCAAGAGCCCCCTCCCGGCTCACTTCGTGTACCGATTTCATTCACTCATTTCGTACATTGGCCCGGGCGGCGGCGTTCTACGCTCGTTCATTCATTCGCGGCCGGGCGCGTACTTTCATTCACTCCTCGGCCGCTCCTCTTATTCATTCATTCCAGCTTTGTTGTTTCTCTCGCGTCAAATGCAGCGTGTAGCGATGCCCGGCCGGCCCGGCCCACAAGTCGCCCGCGGCGACGTCGTGCCGCGAGATCTCGAGCGCAGCGTCGGAAAGATGAGGGAGGGACGGGGGGGGGGGGGGGGGGGGGGGGGGGGGGGGGGAGGTGTGTGGGAAAAACAATACAATGTGTCATGTCAGAGCAGCAAAGTGGCTACGTGTTGTTGCGATTCGCTCAATTGAATAAAAAAAAAGGGAGGGATTAATAAGTGATGATGGATGCGCTCTGTTGAGACTAGACTTATGGGAGAATCTTCTTTGTATACTTTTTGTTGTTGTTGTTGCATTGTTTATTATATTCAATTATTGCTTGGTGCCTGGTAGCACGTTGGTGGCCCCACCACTCTGCCTGCTTGATTTCGTCCACACTTCTCAACTCTCTCTCCAACGATCTGTCTAACGCCACGCGGACTCGCGAGACCAGAGTGGCTTGATTACCATTGCAGCCATCGCGTAGCTCCCCGAGAGAAGGACGTAGGACGCAGGGAATAAGGAACAACAGTGGGAGAGGTTTTGTACTGATATGCGATGCTGCTGCTACTTTTTAAAGGTCCGGAATCTCCTTTGGAAGTTGATGATGACTGGTTGTCGATGTATACCATATATTGGGGTCGGGTTTGCTCAAGGGTTTGCTGTTATTTGCTCGTGTAGGGAGGTGCGGGGTGCGGAGCTCCGCATTGACAACTTGATCATTGAATACCAGCGATGAAGACGGCTGGTCGGCGGCGCGGCGGGACGCGGCGGGGCGTCTTTTGGTGCGGCGTGCATCGCGTGGGCGATGCCTGCATGCGAATGACCGCACGGCCCATAAAGAGCCGCCATTGGCTGCCTGCCCCCCACCCCCTCCGCCACGCGCCGCCACGGGACCACGGGACCCATGCACGGGGTCACCCATGGCGGCCGCGCTGCCATTGTGCCACAAAAAGGTGCTACGACGGCGTGTGTGTGTGTGTGTTTGTGTGTGTGTGAGTGTGTAAGTGTGTGTGTGTGTGTGTGCCCATTGTCACAGTCATCGGCGTGTTTACGGAGCTTTTGCGCCTCCTCGCCTGCGCCCCCCCCCCTCCCCGCCTCTGGCCCCTGGACATAGCTACGCCCCGCGAATACATAGCCAATCCAACGTCAAAACGAGGGGTGGTGAAACAAACGATCACCCTCGCGGCTGCATCCCTTGCGGCTTGCTCGCTTTCCGAACCAAAATGAAGCGCATCGCGCACCAAAATCGATTATAGATCGATGAAAAATCGATAGGTAGCACATATTGGGGAGCCGCACAGCCGCGCGGGTGTCATCGCCGGACGCCCTTTCGGCACCAAACAGTCTCGTCATCATCGCTGGCCAGCGGCGGGCGGGTCGGGCGGCCTTTGATGGCGAGAACGGCCCGCAGCGGCCTAGCGGCCCAGCGGTACTCGGAATCGGTTTGTTTGCTGTCGTTAGCCCCACGATTGATTCCTATCTAATTGGCGGTGCGGGTGGTGCCATGGCGAGTGTGGTGCCCAGTGCGGTGCCCAGTGCGGTGCCCAGTGTTCCCCAGCAGCAGTGATGCGGTTAGGATTCGATTTTTTAGAAATGTTTCGTGTAGTAGTCGGCAAAAAACGGGGTTAAATCGTAGAAACCTTTTTGATCAAAAGTTCCTCCTTTGCGGTTAGTGGCGAATCCGAGTGCAGCGGGGAACGGGAAATGCTATCACACGAGCTTCATGACGGAAACGGACGACTCACGTGATTGCGAAATGCCGTGCATGGCATGGCGCTCTGCGCTGTGCTGACCCCACGGCCCGGCGGGTGCACCGGCCGCCTCAGAGTAGTGCACAGAGCAGCCTGGCTCTCAGCTGGCGCTGGCCCTCATCCGGCTCCATGCGCTTTCTAATGGACCTGCAATACGGACCGCGCAGCGCGGGGGGATGCCAGGCAGCGGAAGAGGGAGGCCCCCGCCGCCTCCCGCCGCCTCCCGCTGCCTCCCGCTGCCCCCCACCGCCCCCCGCTGCCCTTCGCCGCCCCCCGCGGTACCCGTGGTGCCGCGCTGGCCGCCTGTCTCTCGGCGCGTGTGGTCTGCGGCGTGGCCAAGCTCATAAAGCACAAAGTGATGGCCCCCAAACAACCCCTTCCCTTTTCCCCCTCCGCTCGCCTCCCCGCACGGAGAGAGAGAGAGAGAGAGAGAGAGAGAGAGAGAGAGAGAGAGAGAGAGAGAGAGAGAGAGAGAGAGAGAGAGAGAGAGAGAGAGAGAGAGAGAGAGAGGCCCGCGCCGCTGCGTCTCTTTTTCTCCGAAGCGTGAATCGCAATGTCGATGTCGGCGGCCTGTGGCGGCCTGTGGCGGCCTCTGGCGGCCTGTGGGCTCGGCTGGCCTCGGGGCGGCGCGGTGAAGAGGTGTTTGTTCCCAGCGCCGGCCGGGGATGGGTATGGGATGGCAGGCCGATGGCCAGGGCGTCTCGCTGCGGCCCCGAGCGGCCCCGCCACCCCGCGCCCTCTGTAGATTCATCGCCTCTTTTGCTTCTCACAAGGGGGGTAATTCACGAGGTGTAAGTCAGCTCCGATGATGATTTTGTTCATAACTTTGGGGTCGTTCGAAGGACCTGTGGTTTTTGCGGGGTATATTCCGATTTGCACTCTCGAGAGGGTGGAGGTCATGAAACGTTCAGAAATACCCATTTTTCGTTTTAAATCATTATTTTTTAAATTTCAAAATTTCGAAATGTCTCCTAGGGACGCATTGCGCGCTGTGCTTCGGTCTTGGCTTTGCTTGCGGGAACACTTCCTCGTCTCGTCCTGTAGCCGTGCCAAAGCTGTTCGGGTCTGTGGCTGTGCTGCTGCGCTGCTGCGCTGCTGTGCCTATGCCGCAGTCCGGCCCAGCCCGGCCGCCCCGCTTTCTCCGCGGTGCCGCAGCCGCCCTCTCCCTTCGCGCTCTGCCTCCGCGCGGCGCTCTGCAGCAATCATCGAGATCGCAGCGTCGTCGCCGTCCGCCCCGCGGCCTTTTGCGACACTTTCACAACAATATTGGCGCGGCGGACCCCGCGACGATTGCGGTCGCATTATCAGCGCGCGGCGAGCGTTATCGGAGAGGTGGTTCAGCGACTTGTGAGGCCGCAGCAACGGTACGGTCCCCTTCAGCGCGGCAACAACGCGATGCGCGAAACCCTCCCCGTCCCGTCCGCACCCCGTCAGCGCTGCGCCTGGCTGCGCCTGGCTGCGCCGCGGCGCACTCCGCAGAGTCGTGACTCCATCACTCTTGCCAACGGAACAAGCCGAAGCTGATTCGCGTAGAGAAATCTTGTCGTGGTGCCTCGGCTCTGCTCGGCCGCCTCGCCGCCTCGCGGTCTCGCGGCCTCTCCACCGCCGTCCGTGCGCGTTTCCCCGGAGAGTACCGCACGGCCGACGCGGGGGGTAAGGCCGGGGGAGGAGGGAGCGCCGCGCCGCGCAGGGGTGGGGAGGGGTGGTGGCTGGAGACTCGCACGCTGGCAGGGGACGAGAGCTCGCCTCCATGGCGGACGCCTCCCCTGCTAGAGGGTTGACGGGTGGGGTGGGGTGGCTGCCTCACATGGCTGCCGCCCCGCCGCCCGCAGCACATTTTGTCGCGTCGTTACCCGGCTACGGCCGTCGTGACATTTCCCCCGCGGCAGGCCGCCGCCGAACGCCCCGCTCCGACGTTCGACCTTTTCAACAACACGTCGTCGTCGTGTCGCCGTCTCGGTGCGGACAGAGACTTACGGACATGCGGCCACCGTCACACACGGCGCCGCCGCGGACTTCAATCACAATGACGACCAAGACGACCACGGCCGCGGTGTCTCCGGGATGCGTCGCTTGCGAAACTCTCGTTTGTTTTCTAGATTTCTTTTATTACGGTGTTTGTGGTTGCACTGGTATGTGGGCATTGCTGCGGGGAGACTTCATAACCGCGTCGAACCGGAGGACGTTGCTGCTATCCTTTCCCATGTAATTGATGTTCGCTGCTTTTCATATCCCTCTCTCTCTCTCTCTCTCTGTCTCTCTCTATCTCCGCCTCCCCTCGCGCTGTCTCTCCCAGGGTGGTCGTCGCTACCAGCGCGGGGCCCCGCTATTGCAATGCCAGAGAGGTGACATGGATACGCTCGCGGCAGCGGCGGCGCCTCAAATAAGCCATGGATAACAACAAAATACGAGAATCTCTCTCTCTCTTTCTCTCTCCACTTTCTTGTCTCATTCCAGGCCAGAACAAATGGCCGTCATGCGCTGGAAACACTAACTTCTTCCGCAAGATTAATGACACTGCAGCATCAGGCTGGCGTGGAGTGGGAGGTCCGCAGTGCTGCTGCTGCTGCTGCTGCTGCTGCTGCTGCTGCCGCTGCCGCTGCCGCACCGCGGCCTCCGTCATTACCGACGACGGTATCCTGACCTGTCAACGCGCGGCGCCGCGATGACGCCCGATGACACCTTATTTCCGGATTCGGATTCGCAGTCCCTGATGACGACGTTTGTTCCGGTCGTGGAGCAGCGGTCCATCAGTAGCGGGGCCGACACGGGACTCACGGGGTCCGCAGCCAGGATGCCGTCGGGAGGATGAGGCGCGGGCACCGCTTCTCCGAAGTGGAGGAAGTGGTCGTGATGCCGTGGTCGGACCGAAGGTGCAGCGACGAGCACGACATCTCCTGACCGATCCCAACAGCCCGCTGTGACAGCCCGCTGTGACGGCCCGCTGTGACGGCCCGCTGTGACGGCCCGCTGTGACCGGCTGTGACGGCCCGCTGTGACAGAAGACGAATTTATTGGCACAAATCGGCTAGTGTCGTGAACTCCGAACACGGCTGAAGTGTGGCAAACGCGCAGTAAAAAAAAAACCTTGCACCGCGGTGCAAACACACACCCTCCCTGCCCTCCGCCCCACCGGCCCCACCGGCCCCGCCCCTGAGAGTTCGCCTTTGCTCTCGCCTTGCTCCTTGCTTTTTGCCGGTGTGGTGAAGGTGTGCGGCAAGCGGAGCTTGCTGAGCGCTGTGCACACAGAGGCCACACACGCACGGCGGTCTCTCCCCGCCCGCTGCCGCCTGGTGGTGCGTGCAATCCCTGAAAATGACTTACCCGTTTATTTCTGTACCGCCCACGTGCACCACCACTTTTTGTGCCTTGTTTCGTGAGCGTACTGGTAACCACGCACACAGCGACAGAACACACGCAGGCATGGCAGTCCCACATACCTCACCAATACCTTTTCCTTTCGTGTCGTTTCCTCCTTCCCTTCTCTGTCTGTCCGTCTCTCTCTATCTCTCAGATAGTATCTGAACGCTTGGCCGTTGTGTTTCCGCAGGCGCCAGCAGCGGCGAGGAGTCCGAGACCGAATCCGAGCCCGGCATCCCGCTCAAGCGCAAGCAGCGCCGCTCCAGGACCACGTTCAGCGGGGAGCAGCTGGAGGAGCTGGAGAGGGCCTTCCAGAGGACGCAGTACCCCGACGTCTACACCCGGGAAGAGCTCGCCCAAAAGTGAGTACACGACATCATCGAATCCATTGAAAGTGGCGCCGTGTGGGTAGGCAACTCCGACCTCAGCACGCATGCATGTCGTGCGGGCTGGCCTACCCTGGCATGCGCAGGCGCTCGGCCAACAAAAGTATTCACCGACGACGTTCCTCCCCCAGGACCAAGCTGACGGAGGCCCGTGTCCAAGTGTGGTTCAGCAACAGGCGGGCTCGGCTCCGGAAGCAGCTCAACTCGCAGCAGCTCAACGCCTTCAACTCCATGTCCCTGCAGAGCGCGTTCCCCGCGCCGCAGTACGACCAGCACTCCTTCAACGCCCAGGGTGAGTTCCGACACTTATACTCTCGAAGACTCGACGAGTCTCAATTTATTTTTGTGCCTAATGGATATCATGCCAACCACGATATAGGCACAAAGGCAAGCGCTATTTGACAAGTCCAGGCACTAATAACGCCTGCTGGGTAGGCAACCACGACTTCCGCATTCGCGCGTGTCTTGCGGGCTAGCCTGCCCTGGCACTGGCAGGCGCTTGGCGTTTCAAGGCTGGAGGAATTTCGGACGTAATTTATGAGTGACGCCTAATTTGGCTGCGTGCTTCTCTCGTGCCCCCCCCCCCCCCCCCGGGTTGCGGGGCGGCACCCACAGGCACTTGTGCGGACATTCGTACGGCCGTCATGATGGGCAGGCCATGAGGGCAGGCCGAGCGGGCTAGCAGTCAAGGCGCTGTGCTCATTTGCTTACGAATAAAGTGTACGGCAAACAAAGAACCACAAACGTCAGGGAACGATGGAAGCCGACAGTCATGCATGCGGCTGTGCGGCTGCCACGGGGGGCAGAAGGGGGCAGACGGCAGCAGAAGGCCTTCTTAGCTCCCCGTGAGTGGGAGTGGGAAAGGGAAGGGAGGGAGGCGGGGCGGAGTCTCGCGGGCGAGTGGCCAATCGCGGCGCAGAAGAAGAAGGCGAAGGGAGGGGAAAGGCCTGACCGGGGCAACGCCGTGGGCAGCCCGGCCTCACGACGGCCAGAGACCTGGCAGGCTCGTGACGTTGACGTGACGAGAACGTGACGGGAAACGTGACGGGAAACGTGACGGCGGAGCGTGACGAGAGCGTGCATGAGATGGGCACCATGCACGGCCGTTATGGGAATGGACCGGTATCTCTGTCGTTCCCAGGTGATAGAGGTGTTGCCATACGCTGACCTTTCAGAGGAAAATGTGACACTTCTGTGGAAAATAGATATCCTCTCAATTCTGTACTTGAGCCTAAACCACGGGTTTCTTATTTCCGTTTCGGGCTTCTCCGGAGCACTGTATAGTGTGTGTGTGTGTGTGTGTGTGTGTGTGTGTGTGTGTGTGTGTGTGTCGCCCTCCGCTGCGGCCGCACGTGCGAGGCCTGGCGAGGCCTTCCTGTTCCTGGCCACGCTCCCCGTGAGTCATAAGCGCCGCGGGCTGCTGCCGGGCAGTACGGGGCCTGCCGGCCTGCCTGAATGCCGTCATCGCCCTCCCTAGCGCCCTGCCGGCCCTGCCGGCCCTGCCCGCCCCGCCCGCCCCGCCCGCCCCGCCCTTCTGACACCCTCGGGACGCGGTGTCGATAGCATCACCACGGAGGGCCCAGCCCAGCCAGCGGGGGGACGAGAAAGGGCTGGAAAACGGTGCCTCTCATCGCGTCTCTGTGCCGCGCATTAGCATACGCCCCGCCTGCCGCCGCCACCGCCGCCACCGCCGCCACCGCCGCCTCTACCGTGGCGCACCGCGGCAGCGGCGACGGTGCTGCGCGCGGAATGTAGGCGGGGGAACCGATGGAATATTATAGGCGAGCCGTCTGCGCGCTGCACGCCCGAACTCTGAGAGTAATGAACATCACCCAGTTCTAGGCGAGAAGGGGCTTCCCAGCCAGGATTGGACTGTCGAAACGATGTCGATTCGATGTCTATTCGATATCGAAAATTAAAAAAAAAATCGATGTAATTATTACCGTTGATTCGATATCGAAATGGTACCGGAAGTCGATTTTCTTTGTCGATTCGACAAATAATCGGTGAAAAAGTGTCGAGCTTCGACAAAATTCCAACACCATTGATATCGTTTTTGGTACAATTTCGATAGTCTAATCCTGGCTGGGGAAGAGGCTCTGTTGAAAACTTGGCCAGCTACCCGCAGTTCGGCGGCGCCGAGGCGAGTTCAGATGACACGGCAGCAAACCGACATGATGCGAAGATTAACTGAACGCACCCCGACGCGGCGGCTGCCAACACGCTGACGATCAGCCGGACGGACGGACCACAAAGCCGCTGCCGGTGCCGGTCCAGCAGCTCTCAGCGGCGCGGCACGGCACGGCACGGCGGCCACCGCGGGCATCAGGCTTCATGAAAAGGGGGCGTTCCCCCAATAATGCTTATATTAAAGACCGCGCGGTCCCATCGTGATAAACATCACCTGCACGGGAGAGAGAGAGAGAGAGAGAGAGAGAGAGAGAGAGAGAGAGAGAGAGAGAGAGAGAGAGAGAGAGAGAGAGAGAGAGAGAGAGAGAGAGAGAGAGAGAGAGAGGACGTGTGGAGAAGGGAATAGGGAAGGGGAATGCGAAGAGGAGACAGGCGAGTAGCGGCGGCAGTGCATCGGGCTATAGAGGGGGCGGGGGGAGGTCATCAGTCAATCAAAGAGCTTGCGAGCACGAGAAAGATGGACTCGAAACACATACATACGGAAAGGAAGACGGAGAGAGAAAGGAGACGCGATGGAGATAGGAAAAGTGCTTCGGGGGAACTACATATACCTGATGAAGAGATAAACCATTGGCAGAGAGAGGGAGAGAGGGGGGGGGGGGGGGAGCATCAGCAGCCCGGGGACTGACAGTTCCTCTCTCTCCCTCTGCGCGAGTCCTCTGTTCTCCCTCTCACTCCAGCAGATGTAAGTCACGGCCGGGTAGGAAGGGGGGCGTTATGGTGAGTTTCGACAGGTCGGTGTCCCGAAGGCAATATGTGGACGTGTGTGTTGTGACGTGTGCCTCAACAGGGCAGCCAACCTGGCAGTGTATGGTTAGAAAATGGGGAATACCGAGAGATTTCCAACTCTCTGGTATTTCCGACTCATTGCAGCTAGGGTTTTTGAAAAGCCAGTTAATGGTTAAGTGAAGGAAAATAAAAAATGAAAGCATCAAAAAACGAAAAAAGACAGAAAAAAATATGGAACAGTTGCTGATTTTGAGGAAAAGGAAACAAAGAAACCAGGTTTCTTCCTTTAAAACACCATATCTGCAATGGCTCTGCACTGCACCGTTGGGGTGTGTGAAACTTGGGAAAGTGGCGGAACGTGTAGGTGGCCTCGGGGCCCCTCGGGGACTCTAGGCGGGGGTTCCTTTGAGATCATCGCGGCGCGTTCGCCGCTCGCTCTCTGGGCAGATACGGTCCCACACCGGCCGGGCCGGGCCGGGCCCACGGAGTGTGGCGGGGTGTGGCGGGCTGTGGCGGGGTGTGGCGGCCCAGTGTCGGCGATATGTGGTGCGATGAGATGCAAGCGCTCCGCCCGATGTTATCCCAATAAGACTTTGCGGAGCTGCCGCTATCCCGGCCTGACGTATTACATTCGCGAGACGTGTGGCGGCGGGGCGGGGCGGGGCGGGGCTGTGTTCCAGACGCGGCATAAACACAGCTTTCTGACGCGTCGTGATGGACGCTAATGGGAGGCCTATCGTCGGTAGCGATCAGAGGCCGCGTCCCGTCCTGTCCGTGGCGGCGGCTCCAGCGGCTCCAGCGGCTCCGGCCTGCAGCGTTCCCGGTCCAGCTCCGGGCACTACAGCTGGAGGCCCCCGCGTTGTGCCCCGCCGCGCGCTTTCGTACAGGTTTCGTATTCGTATTCTAGCGTGGCAAAAGAGAGATATGACGGTCCGGATATGGCGGCCCTCTGAATCACGTTGGGGGCGATACCCTGGTTAGCGAATGCCGTCTGTTTCCAGCCTTACGAAGCCATACATGCAATCAGTTCCGTGCAGGCGGCTACGATCGTAGCACACGTCAAAGAGATTACGCTCGTCCCGTGCCGTACAAATCCGACAACCAACACCCTCTCGATCAGGAGGAGTCCTCTCTCATAGACTACACTACACTCACATGAAAAAGAATAATTACATTTTCCTTACTATTGGAGAATTAATGGTTGTTTATTGATGACTGTGTTCGTAATTCAGTCGCCCATTACGCCTCCGGCCACATCGAGCGCCTGTGAGTGCTAGGTAGGCCAGCCCGCACGACACGCGCGCATGCACGAAGTCGTGGTTGCCTACCCAGCAGGCTCCGTTTGTGCCCACAGACCGGCCAAAATCAAGAAGTGTGCATCTGCGCCAAGATCGTGGGGGTGCTTAAAAGGCAAAAGTTTAAAAATAAAAATCAAATAATTTATTTTTTTCGCGGAGGGACGAGGCAGTTTCGACCACATTTTAGCCCCTTTTCCTGCCCGTAACGCTGATCCCGCAGTGCCCGAGGCGCGCGGTGTGGCCGGTCACGACCCGGTATCCACACATGTCGTGGGAAACGCGGGGGGAGGGGGTCGGAGGGGCCGGAGGGGGCCGTGTCGGAAGAGGATACGGCGGTGGGGGTGGGGCTGCACCCGCCCCCTCCGAGCGACCTCTCATCACGGGGAGATCGCCGACCCCCCTCCGCCGGGGCTGCGGGGGCCGCGGGGGCTGCGGGGGCCACTCCTCCTCACGGGCTGTGATCCGTTCATGGCGCGCGGGGCATCTCAATGGAGCACACGTGCGCGCCCCGGGGCACTACAGCGCCGTGCCGTGCCGTGTTCACCCAAAAGCCAAATCGTCGGCCCGACCAGCGCCGCCCCACGGCTGCAGGGCGGCGTCCTATATCAGGGCGTGAATGAGCTGCTCGGCCGCATCCCGCCATGAATGGAGAGCTGACAAGGAGAACTTCGAAAACCAGCCATGGAACGACGGTGTCCTGAACTAACATTTCTTGTGTCTTTGTGTTTGCAGGCCACACCGCATCCTGGGTGCAGCAGACGGCGGTGGCCGCGGGCTACGCGTCCTCGGCGCTCACCAACTACCAGACGTCCACCAGCCCGTCGTCGTACTCGCCGTCCGGGGCGCCGACCTCCATGGCGGAGCACCCGTCCGGCATGTCCCCGACGTCCGCGGCGGCCACCGTCACCTCGACGGCGTCAGCGGCGGCGGTAGCGGCCGCGTCTGGCCTGGCTTCGTACTCCGGCTACCACCACCAGGGCCCGCCGCCGCCCGTGCCCCCCGTACCCGTCCCCGCGCAGCACTGCGGCGTCGGCCCCGGCCTCGGCGTCCCCACCGGCCTCGGCGTGCCCTCCGGGCTGGGCGTCGGCGTCGGCGTCGGCGCGCACCACCAGCCGTCGGCGTGGACACGGCCGCACTCGCAGACCGCCGCCGTCAAGCCGGACGTCACCAACAGCTGGCCGGACAACTACAGGTGAGCATCATGACCGCCCACACCCCCGCCGTGCTGGGACGGGACCCTTTAGTCTCACCCCGCCCCCCCCCCCGCCGCACCGCGCACCCGGCCGACGTCTTCACGCCGCGTTCACGCCGCCATTGTCGCGTTTGGTTTTTTTCGGGCCGGGCGCTGGCCGCGCTGGCCGCGCTGGCTTCACGTTATGGAGTGCGGACAATGCTGCCACGGCGCCGCCTCCTCGGCATCCTCGATCACGTGTCGATGAAAACCGAAGCAAAGGAGGGAGCCGTCCCGCGCCCTGCTGTTTAACGGGTGAATTTACGGAGTAATGACACCGCGGCACCGGCACCAGGGACAGTGCATTGTATGCTAAAGGGCGTGGGGGCTGCTAACGATGAGAAAGTAGGCGCGTCGACCTGGGCTGGGCGTAGGGAGGGCGGCGGGAGGGGGCGCGGAGGGGGCTCGCACCGTGACAGTGGCGTGACGCCGTCGGGGGCGGGGGGCGGCACGGGGGGCGGCGCGGGGGCTTCGGCCAGGGGCCTGCCGGTGGGCCGCTGCATACGAAAACGTGTCGCAATCCGCGACCCACACGGGGCACTGCTTGTGATGCTGGCATATGATTTTTCAAATGTGTCGATCGTGGCCGGAGCCGTGCGTGTCGTGTGTGTGTCGGCGCTGCGAGGCCGCCGCGCGCCTACCGTCCCGTCCGTCCGCCACACGGACTCAGTGCGCGGCTCCGCGGCTCTCGAGCCGGACGCGTCGCCGCCAATGAATGAAGCCGGAGCGGAAAGTGAAATGGATGGAATCCGGCGCGGACAGAGGACACACATGGCGATAAATCGGCCCCTCGCACTCCCCCGCGGAGCCCGGCTGGCGGTCGGCTCGGCTGCCTTCGGCTCGGCTCGGGCCGGGGCCCCTGATAAATAAAGTCAAGTCCGTCCGGGGGCTTTGTCGGCGCGGCTTGATTTGGCCGCGCGCCGTCGTGTTGAAGGAATGAATACGTAACTCACGCGGCTCGGGCCGCGTCTTGCGGGGGGGCCTGCGGGAGGAGGGCCCGGGGGGGGGGGGGGGCACGGTGCGGTGCTTTTGGACGCGCCTGTACCCTCTAACGGCGTCACCGCAGGGACCACCCGCGGAGCCAGTCGCCCCTCGGCGTCGGGGGCCCTCGGGGGTGGCATCCGGGTGCTCTGTCAGGGCGCCACGCCGGGGGCAATCGTGAAGGGCAAACGCCGTGCGCTTTCTGCGCACTCACGGACGGCGTCTGCCCGCCGGGGGTCCGCGGGGGGTCGCTGCCTCCCGCGGTGTCTGTCCGGGCCCCGCCTCGGGCCCCGCCCCGGGCCCCGCCCACCTGCAGAGACACCGTCAGTGCCCTTCACCTCAGCGATTACCCCCGGCGCTGCGCGGAACGGCGGCGCCGCCGCGAGAGGCCGCAGAGGTCCTGGCGACGTGTGCGGCCTCGGCTGGGGGCCTTGGTGGAGGCCTCGTAGTGCTCCAGGGAGGCAGCGGAGTCTGAGCGCACGTCCGAAGCAGAGCGATTGCCCCGCGCGCGCTGCCTGCATTTCCGCCCTTTGCCAGAACGGCGCTGACCTTTGAGTGGAGGCGAGTGGAGGGCTATGGCAGCAGCAGCAGCAGCAGCAGCAGCAGCAGTCCCCCGCGCGCCAACCCTCTCCCGCCGCTGAACCGCAAGGAGGCGGATATTCTCCGCAATGCACGGGCCGTTCATTTGCTATTCACCTTGGTGGCGGCGAGGGCAGGGCTGTGGAGGGGCGGGGGGCGGTGTGGGGGGGGGGGTGGAGACCGCCGTCAGCTGGGCGTGGCGTTGCAGGGCGTGCAGGGCTGGCAGCGCCTGGGCAGCGGCCGGCCGAATGCGGATGTGGGGCGAGGCAGTGCGGCTCCATTACGTGGAGTAAAGCGTCTTCGCGATGGGAGGTTCCCATTCCTGGAAATGCACCCTTTCCGGGTGCACGGAGGAGCGGCGGCGGCGCGCTGCAGCGCGGCTCCGGCAGCGGCCGCGGTCATCCCGGAGGATTAGAGATGGGACGGCGGGCGGCGCGAATAACCAGTCTATCCCGGTGGCGAGGCAGAGTCTGAGAGCTTGCCGCGCGAACCGTGGAAATGGAAGTGCGCCATAGCGGCCGGCTGTTGAGGCTGCTGTCCGTCCGGCCGGCAGCGCAGCCAGCGGAGCCCCTGGAGGGTAGGCACCACGAGCACACGCCTGTCCCCGCGCGGCCTACCCGCACTGCAGCCAGGGGCTCGTGGCCGGAGCCGCAGCCGCAGTGCAATGCGGCGGGAATGGTGGTCGACACGGGTTCATTTCCGGGCTGCATGGAGCTGCGCGAGCTGCCCATATACAGCAGTAAGCCGCTCTTACGTAAAATTAGGGACAGTCTGTTTCCGTATCGCGATGCGGAGGGGGAGGAGGAGGAGGAGGAGGAGGAGGAGGAGGAGGAGGAGGAGAGGAGGAGTTTGGGGTCTGCCGGGTGCTGCGCGGCAGGAGTGCCACCTCCCGGGGCGCCCCGGAGAAATTAGAGCGGCCGCCACGGTTCGGCTCTGGAGCGGTGATCGATATCTCTCATGCTGACGCCGTGCTCATGTTTCTGTTGCAGTCTGTTCGCGAGCGGCGCCTCCCCGTACACGGCCACCAACCTGACGCCGCACTCGCCGTCCGAGGCCAAGTCGGGCTACCCGTACTTCGGCCAGCTGAGCTCCATGGAGGCGGGCATGGTGTGCGGGCGGGTGCACTGACGCCCGGCGCACGGCGCCGCTCACCTGTGATCGAGGACGTCCAAAGGGGGTCCGACCGGATCGCGCGTCGATGACGACGGTCTTGACTGTCGCTGGCGCCGCACGGCCGGGAGACTCAACTCGGTTGGTCTCATCATGCATTGTGTATTATGTGGGGGGTGCACCGGTAACCGCGGGTGCACTACTACTTGTGTAATTGTAACTTGAGACCACCTTTCCATTGTGATAAGAGAAACTTTGTTGGTCCAATATTTTTAGATTGCTATTATTATTATTATCATTATTATTTTTTGTTAACGACGGTATTGCAGTATTTTGTGTACCTTTTCTTCGAGAAGTTTATCAATTGCGTCGCGAAGACAAAAAGATTGACCAGAATATATTTTTTGACGTGAGTTTGTAACTTTTTACTATAGGGTACTTCATCACTTCCTCTTGTGATATGTGCACACTCTAACCGCGCAGTCTAAAATATATTGTAGAACTGGAACATATCAAGCACGTGCATATGCTGACAGTTCCGTATAGTAATTGTACACCAGTAAAAGTTCCTAAGTAATATAATTATAGATTTTCAACAATGTGAAACCTGACACAATCTAAAACACGAATTCTATTTAGTAATATGTGTGTATTTCCGGGACCTTTTAGAGTGATATATTTTTGTACTAAGTATTTATTAGACATTTTTGTCAAGAATTTACATCAAGGAAGTTCCTGGATTTCGATATAATTTTGTGAGTCGTAAGATTTTGAAAAGATAGGGGGAAAAGATATATAAAGACAATATATGATATTGTATTTTGTAAATTAATGTACATGTTTTATAGTTTGTGAAAAATGTAATAACTTGCAATGAATAAATATTAATTTGTATACGAAAAGCGAATCCACCCTTTCTTATTTCCCATTCCCTGGAAACCCATTCAAACGCAGAAGTGCATAGCCGCACGGTGTGGCCGGTGGGTGAAAAGTTTCAGCAAGACGGCGCTGTGCGCCCAGCGTGCAGAGCATAAAGCGAAGCGTGGGTGGGCCTCGGTGCTGGTTAAACACGACGACGAAAGCCGTGAAACAACATTAGAAATATACGAGCAAAGGCAGTAAGGCAGAGGGGGCGGGGCTTGTCCACGAGCCCGTGTGGGCTGCGTGTCTTATCTTCGAAAAGAGAGAAAAGAGGGAGAAAGGACGATAAGCCGACGTATGCAAAAGTGCGCGACGGCCGCCGGGGCATGTCCCCGTCGTTGGCAGGGCCGTGCCGCGGCCCCGGCGGCCCCGGCGGCCCCGGCCCGGGCGGGCGGCGGCCAGTTCGCCCGGGCCGGACCCCGCCGGGCCTCTGGCTCGAGTCGCCTGCTAGACTGCATGGTTCCACGTTTAGAGTCGAGAGCTGCTGCTGTGTCGCCTCCTAGAGTGCTTATGACAAGTATACGGGGACACTGCCAAAAAAACGACTACGGTGCTGGATAGAGGCAGACCGCAGGAATTTTTTTTGATCGAGAAATTGAAAAACTTTCAATGCAAAATTGAAAAGTTGTGCGAGGAATCCTCCGTTTTACCTTGCTACGAAGGAAATACTTCACGAACATTTTCAGTCGACTTTTATCTTTTTCTCGCTCTCTCTGAAAATTTACATCTTTAGGGCCGGCGAAGCACGGAGCTGCATCTGCGCATGCGTGCGCGCGCGCGGCCGAGGGAAACGGAGGAGAAAATATAATTACCGTGACGTGGAATCGAACCCGCAACGGGGAGCGTCCTTGCATGTGGCGCCGCCGCCGCCGCCGCCGCCGCCGCCACCGCCGTGGACGCACGACGCACGTCTGAGCGGGGAAGGGACAGGCGGCTCCAGCGGCTCCAGCGGCTCCAGCACTCCAGCGGCTCCCAGCCCGGCAGAGGCAGCCGTAGGCAGCAGTAGGCAGCCCCTCCCACGCACCTAATGGCACATTCCTCGCACAATAATTGCCGACTGGCGATTGGCCTGCACGCCCTCCGTTCAGCACGGCGCGGCGCTGCGTCCGAGGCGGTGCCGGCGGTGCGTGCGGACCTGGCGGGGCCCAGCGTTCAGCCGTGTGCCGCACGCGGGCCGGCCGGGCCGGGGCAGGGCGGCGGCATGGTCAGGCCCGATCGGCCGCCGCCGCCGCCGCAACAGCAGCAACAGCAGCAGCCACAGCAGCCGCCACGGACGCAGTCACCGGCAGGGCCGAGGAGGGACCAGCAGGGTCTGTGCCGGCGGGGCCTGTGCCTGTGCCTGTGCTGGCAGGGCCGCCTTGGCCGCGCCGCGCCGGGCCCGGCGGCCTGGCGGCCACTTCAAAGGAAGCGGACGCCGCCAACGTCGCGCTTGGCGATGGCTTGGGCCCCGGCCGGGTCCCGGCGGGGAGGGCCCCACGAGGGGCATACGGGGGGGAGCAGGGGGCTCCGTACGCACCGCATGCAGACGGCGGCGGGCGGGCCGCACCATGGGCACCATGGGCACCATGGGCCGCACAGCCGTCCACTCGGCGTGCGAAAACGGTCCGAGCCGACCGTTCGTGGAAAAGCGCGCACCGTCTGCGAAGCAGTTTAGGGCCGCAGCATCCGACGGCCGGCAGGACCTGTCGGACAATTTGCATCCGAAAGGTGTCGCTGGTCATGCAGGGCGCTGTGGCCGCTGTGCCCCCCAGGGGGGCGTCGGCGTGGAGGAGGGAGAACACATGACCACGGCCGCCCGCGCCCCGCCCGGCCCCGCCTCGCCCCACCCTGTCCCCGCTATTAGTCGCTACTGTAAACGTGAGTGAGGAACCAGTTCCCCGCCGCCTAATGAGTCAACAAGCTGGCCCGTCCCTTCCGTCAAACCTCGGTGCCAGTTCCGCTGCGCTTCACCGGCACCTCGGTTCGACAGGGGGACTTGGCCAGCTTGGCCTGCCGGCGGCGTTTGCGGGGGCCTTCGGGGCCTTTCGGGGCGTTACACTCATGCACTATTGGTCGCATTTGTTTTTTCGCGGTTTTCCTCTTTTCTCTATTAATTGGTAGAAAGCGTTTCATTTCAATAATTTTTTTTAAATTCAAAAGATTCAGACCCTGCAAATAAAAAATACAGCAACAACAAAAAACGGCAAAAATGGGTGGGTCCTACCTCGTCCCAGACTTCCGTCCGGAACCGTTCCTGCTTAACTTCGGTGTTCGGATGGGAACCGGTGTACCAGGAAGTTGACCGCCGCTAAGACACAGGCACGACGCAGCCACCTTGGTAGGCAGGCTTCCGCAACGGCCAACATCGCCCCTTCCGCTGACCAGATTTCAGGAGTCAGCCCCCTTCGACCAGCCAGTTGGTCTGTGGCCATAAGGCCACTCCCTCGCGGATTGAGAGGGAGGTAGGATGCCCAGATCGTACACGGCCGAAGCCGATTGTACTCTACTCTTCTACGCCATGTATCCAAGTAGGTGTTGCCCGAATACTCCAGATTCCGAGGCCTTACGCTTGAAAAATGTAGAAAGCCGAACCCTAGGCCTCTACATTTAACTTCTGCCGAGTCTTGGCAAGCACCATTCCCCTGCTCGGGCGTCGAACCACTGTTCCTCAGCAGTGAATTCAACTCCGGGGAATGGCCGCGGCCCAACGTCCGCGGTCACTCAGACAACACACTTTGAACACGTTCTTTTGGTATATTTTACCCACCATCCTCGGTCGGCAGACTTCAGAAAAATTTTTACTCCGGCAAAGAGTTGAACCCCGGACCTTGCGGTCGTCGGCCGGCCCGCTAGCCCACTACGCTACGGAATTTCGATGGAGGCCATCAGCGCGCTGCCGGTACTGTAGCCCTGTGTAGCCACTGTTGTCCCGCAGAGAGCTGAATCGTTAGCTCGCGCAGTGTGCTCTGTCCGCGCGCTGAGCCTGGCCAGACGAGGCCGGGGAACGGAAGTGCAGTCGTCACAAAGAAGAAGAAGAGCGGAAACAGTACGGGGTGAACCGCAGCACGAGCCAACCTCAAAATTATTTGTATAGGCGTAGCTGCAAGGCGTTGCCGGCGTTACGTGGTTTATGGACGACTGGTTCTGTGAACCGTCGTGTGAGGCGCGCCCCCTGGTGGAAACGAGTGGTGTTACGATGGATCCCGCTCTCCGCTCCGCCCGCTTGTTTTGTCGGCGGGCGCTGGCGCGGCGGCAGCAGCAGCATCCTAGAGACACTACCCGGTGTGTCATGGGGGGCGTGTGGAGGCGTGTGGCGGACACATGAATGACAAAGGACGCGGCACGGCCAAGAAAGTGAAAAAGTCAAAGAGGACGGCGGCGGCGGCGGCGGCGGCGGGGACTCAATGGACTGGCGATGGGCGCGCGCCGCCGCCCCCGCCGCCGCCCCCGCCGCAGCAGACATGCGGGCGGCACCGCACTGCCGCTGGGCACCGCCTCCCGCCCCGCCTCAATATTTTCGCCTGCATTGTGGTCCGTATCAATCGTAATGCGGGGGGCGGTGGGGGCCGGGGGATGGTCTGGAGGCTGTGTGGACCCCCCCCCCTCCCCCCGACCCGGCCCCCGATCCGCCCCCTGCGGCATATCGCTCACCGGCTCATCTGCTCCCGACCATTGTGTGTGTGTGTGTGTGTGCGTGTGTGTGTGTGTGGTTGGTTGACAACCCCCGGTGATGGGGGTTGCCAATAAAATGTTGGCGACACGGCATATAGCAGCCCTCAGCCCTCAAAGGGTGCCACCCGCACCGCCATGGGTGTATGACAGGCGACAGGCCTCCACAGGCCTCCACAGGCATGTTATATAGGGGGGAGGTGTGTGTTCCGTCTTCTTGGGACCGACAGCTGAATGACCAGCGCCTGCGGATCCCTGCAGGAGCAGCGACCCGTTGAGTGCCCCCATAATCAGAAAATATAAAACAGCCAGATATGTTTCCGGATTGGGAGGGGGGGGGATATTGTGTGGGCAAATATTCCAGAATAAATTCCAATCTTCCCAGAAATATTTCAAGTCCTTGCAAGGCAAATGCCTCCGAACCTGTACCCAGTGAGCCTTTCGCTGGCTACCGGAGCGCCTCCCGGGCATCTCATACTGAGCGCACCTGTGCCGCTGTGCACGCCTGGTTCACGCTCACCTTCGCCACGGCCACGGCACATCCGTCTGTTTGCATGGCCGTACACCGCACGCCGCGCCGCGCCACCGAGCCCTGACGCATTGATTCGCCAGGCGGATGGGACGGCAAGATAGGGGGAAGCTAAAATGCGCTTCAATCGGACTTTTCACGCGTTTAACGCCTGGTACGTCGCGCTTAACCTCACCTCACCTTGCCTCTTCCTCATGGCTTGCAGCACCGCACCTCCGTACCTTGCAGAGCCCCCCCCCCTCCCCCTCTCCTCCCCTGTCAATAATCGCGGTATGGGATTGACATGTCCCGGCCGATATGCGGTATCCGAGATGCCTATCGCCGCGCGGGTGGTCATCTCGTGGGGGTTTGGGATGATTACGGCCAGCGGGTGCCAGCGGGACACTCCTCCCTCCTGCAGACTGTGCGACGACGCTGTGGGGGCTACCGCCGGCCCGGCCCGCCCCGCCCACACCAAGACCCTCAGGGTCCCCCAGGGTCCCCTAGGGTGGCTGGGCTGGGGGGTTCCCCCCTACCACGCCGCGCCGCTCCTCCGCGCTGGAGGTAAAAGAAGGCCCCCGGCGTGGCCGCCTCCACTTCAAAAGGGGCCATGAATGGGTCGCCGCGGAGGTGACGAAACGAGACATGTTCACTACAATGGGGCTTACAGGTGTTTGTGGCCTCAGCGATCCCGGTGGCCGTCCCCGCCCCCGCCCGGGCCCTGTCCCCGACCCCGAAGGCCCCCTACACAGGGCTCCGTCCGATTTATGGAGTGCAGCGCGAGTGTTTTGGAGCCCTGCGATCCCTTCTAGTCGGTCACCTGTAATGGTACCTTCCCCTCCCTTCTATCTTTGCAATAGAGTATTCCGGAAGAGCCGAAACCGGAAGTAAGAAGTCTCTTCACGAAGAACGAGAACGCAGGGGAAGTATGCAACATCGCGCGTTATTCGGCACCCTGCTTCACTTCAAAAAACCACTCGCTTTTCGGCGAAAATATCGGCGATTCCTCATACTTCCCCTGCGTTCTTCTTTTTGGTTGCGACTTCTCACTTCCGTTTCGGGCTTCTCCGGAGTACTCTATTAGTCGCCACGCCAAACGTTCTCCGTGAGATATGTCGCCCGACGACCACGTCGATGTGATACACGGGCGGAGCCGGTCGGGATACATTCGAGACACTCGGCGCGACATTTCAAGACGCGCGCGCGGGCCTGTCCGGACAACATACCAAATCACAGATGAATACAGTAGATGCGGACCCCGACCCCCGCCGGACCCCGCCGGACCCCGCCGGACCCCGCCGCATATGCATATAATATAAACAACACGGACGAACTGACGTCTCTCTTTGGCTCCCATATCTTGAGTTGTGATTCGTGAAATTATTTCGTCCGCCGCAGACGCGCATTTTCCCCTCCTTCATCGCGGCGGCTAAATCTTTTAAATCTTTGTGTGAGAGTCTGCTTCCGGCTATATGGCCGCGTCGTCTGCATGGGAGACACCGGGAGACATGAGCGAACATGAGGTATTCTAATCCTCTCAGGTATGCAGGTATACTACTACAAAATCCCTTTGCTATTTCGTACACTGCATGCTACCCGTCACACATGGCGCCGGGTGGGTAGGCAATCCCGACTTCTGCATGCAGGCGTGCCGTGCGGGCTGGCCTACCCTGACACGCGCAGGCGTCGGGCGTCACTAGCTATCGTGGATTGTATTGACTTGGAGCGGGGGAACAGAAGAGTACACTCCAGAGAAGGCCAAAGTTCAGTATAGCAGTGGGGGTACACTCAAATGGCGCGCCTCTGCCGTGTGTGCGATAGAGAAAGGGAGCACCCCCCGAGAGCAGTGTTGCCAACGTCTGCACGTCAAACACGCTGCTGCGAGTCTTCTCCGTCCTACTGACCACTAGGCAGCTCCAGGTCTCGACGGCTCACACCACTCGCCGTAGCGCAAGCGGCTGCGGCGTCGCCACTCGTCTCTCGGATGGGTCGGGCGACACGGGTTGGATACCCGCTCGTTTCATTTTACTTTTCCGACAAAAATTGCATGCCTGCTTTCGGGGGGCGCCCCTAAAATTAGGCAACCCGACCTTCTCTGGCCGTTCGAAACCACAGCACTAAGTCAACACCCTCTGCTCAGTAGTCGTAACGCAGTCATAGATGGCAGGGGAAAATATGGGACGTCGCGCCATGATTTCTAATACTTTCTACTCCGTTCCTTCTTACTTCCGTTTCGAGCTCAATTCTCCAGAGTATTCTCAGCCGACGAGGTAAAGACTCCTCCCCGCGCCTACTGACGCAAGCAAAAGCCACCGGCTGCGCACGCCTGGTTACCGCACCGCCGAGCAGCCACCCTTCCTACCCCGAGACACAAAATGGCTGCCGCGTCGTTAACAGCGGCGGGGGTTGCGTCGTCCACCCTCCCCTCACGTGTTATTTGCTATGCGGTATGTACAGTCGCGTCAAAAAAATGTATCACACAGTACCGTCGGCGCGGCAAGCACTGCGGTGGGGCACCATCCGGTAGGGACTGCGTCAGAAAACACGCTCGCCTCCAGTCATGTTCTTCCCGCAACATGCGGCAGTTGTCACTCGAAAACGGAAATAATCAAACTCTATGCCAACTCAATGTCAACTACGTGGATTTAACTGCCACAAGAAAAAAAAATCACAAAGACATTTGGTCGCCTACCAAACGATGTTGTATTCCAAGTAAGTTTGCGCAGCGGGAACAGCTTTTATTGTTTCTGAGAACCAATTATTTTTTTGTTGTTGGTGGAAAAAGTAGCAATTTTTGTTGGTACGAAAATATCATTTGAGCGCTCCATGCGCAGCCCTCACTTGAATCTCAAAAAATTCTGGAGCTCGCGAAAAACGCGCCGCGCCGCTGAGCCACCCTACTCGGCGCGGAGGGGAGAGAGAGGGGACGACGCAGTGACGTCGGGGGTGGTTTGTGTGCTGCAGCTGAGCTTCCCTTGCTGGTGCTGACGCCGCCGCTGCAGCAGCGTGCGGCGGTGGTGGCTGCGCTGGAGGAGAAATCGGCCCGAGATGGATGACGCTAGCGACACAGCGACCGTCGAGCCGAGTTACGTGAGTCGTCAGTGCGGACGGGTTTGGCGCTGTTTGAACAACTCGCTAACTGCATTCCCGGCGGCCCGCGGCCCGCGGCCCCCCAACAACACCAAGTCACTCCGCACCAGCTGCACAGCGCACATCTCATCCAGCAGTAAACCATCCCGTCCAGTCTCTCTCGATTTCCATTCCTCTTCCGCAGCAGGCACGTTACGACGACCAGGAAACGCAAAGCAGGCCGCAGGCTGCGGTTCGAATTTTTTGACAGTAAAAAGATATGAGTGACAGCAAAATAGTGGGCCTGCTGTGCGCTGTCTGTCCGCGGTGCGCGGTGTGCAGCAGCGGTAGCTGAGGCAGTGTCGTTTGTGACGCGGTGCCGACCAGCGCGCCAACATGGCCGCCTGCGCCAGCTGCATGACCACGCCCCCTAAATATACACGGCCTAGCGCCAAACCACACACACACACACACACACACACACAGGCGGGTGCGCGCGCTCGCAGTGCCCTCTGTGGGGCCTCTGGGGGCCTCTGGGGGCCTCTGGGGGCATGGGGCAGCTGCTGCTCAAGCGGAACACGCCATACCACGTGGATCCATCGCTCCAAACAAAATCCGGCTCTGTGACGAAACGCTTGAATCCGCGCGCGCGAGGGCCTGCCGCCCTGCCGCCCTGCCGCCGCTCCCCGCCACGCCCCTGGAGCTCGGCTGCTGGAGCGGCTGGAGCCTCCAGGTGCAGTGGGTGGGTGCCGGAGTGTGCCGGCCGTTGTGTGCAACAGGGGGCACTTATGTGGTCAGTGTACCGAAAACCTTGCGGCCGGCCGGACAGCTCTCGGAATGGTTTATCCGCGCACCGGAGCGCCGGAGTCACTGCATCGCGACCCGGCCGGGATTTGGGGCAGAGGAGTTGAAGGGGCTGTTTTGGAAACTTCGGAAACTTTTAGAAACGTGAGACGGAGTTAGGGTTCGATGATTCTAGCTTTGTTTCATTTTCAGTGCTGCCAGTGTTCACGAGGAACGACACGAGACTTTCTCCCCGTGCTGACTTGGGCTGAAAGCCCTGACATGCAGGGTGTACGGTGCTAAACACACGGATAAAAAACAATTATCAGCCACGGCGGCGATTGCATCCGCAGACAAACAACGCCACACAGAAAAGTTCATTTTTTACGATCAATCAATTTTTCTTTGCCGCTCCTGATTGAGAAAAGCAGCCGCGACTTTTTCAACGTGTACGGTATTTTTTCCCCCAGCTGGCCGGCGTGCCGTTGCCACACAAGGGAAGCTGCACCGACGTGATGCCAGTGCGAATGCCGCGAACAGACCCTAACTGGGCGTGGAGGACTGATTTGACGCACCCAGTGCCGTCCCCGGGCGAGGGGGTGGTGGGGCTCGACATTATGCGAGAATACGTATTATAGAATATACGACATTCAACCCCCTCCCCGCCTCATTTCCCCCCCCCCCCCTCACCCCTTCCTGCACCACTGCATACATTTATTTGTTTTTCGTCGCGTGCGTTAAAATGCTTTCATGGCCGCATCGCTATAAAACTCGAATTCGGTTTTCGTGTTGCGCGCGGCTCGGATATGTCGTCGCCGGCCGCCGGTCACATGTTTGATTTCCGCGCGCCACGCAAATAAGGGTCGTGTTCTCAGGGGGTTGGTAATCTAGATCCGACATTGATTCTATAAGGCAGTTTTCTCAATAATCAGGCCGGATCCGGGGGGTCTGTTTGGATACTGCGCGGTACGCAGTGGCACAGATGAAGTTTCATGCGGTCACTGTATAGCTGTTTACACACGGCCGTACGTTTCCCAGCGCACGCCCCGGTCCGGTCCGGACCTCCGAACGCTACGCGAGTGCGTTTTCGTTCCAGAGATAAGGCCCCCCCGTAATCCCTTGTGATGCAACCGCCGAAGTGGACTCACCGCGTGAGGGACACGCCGGTAATGGGCTGCCATAAGCCACGCCGATGTACACTCCCCGGAAAAAGAAACGGAATTTAAGGGCTACATATATTATCCGCGAGAAGGGGGAAAAAATATGCTCTGGCACACACATGTGTGTGCTGCTGGTTAGTGCACGCGTCTTTTAAGGTCTCAAAAATGATTTTGTTTCCCGTGCGGCGGGGGTGACCGAACCGACCATCCGCCGCTCACAATCAGCAGCGCTTTCTTCTCGATCGAGACACGATCTCTAATAACCAGAGCCTCCCCCGCCTTCGGATACTCCTCTTACCTGCCGCGCGCTGTGATAATTGAAATGAACCACCGATGCCACGCATGGAACGGCATGGCCGCAGCACCGCAGCGCGCCGCCGGGTTATAACATTCCTGCTGAGGTTCGGCCGCGTGTCTGGCGTGCCCAATCGACGCGACCGATCGAGTTTCTCGGCTCGACACACCGAATTTCCACACGTTTTTCGTCTCGTATCGTTTGTGCCATCCAATCTGACTCCTTCTCGGCGCGGTGATGATGCGTTATTTGCATTAACGCGTTGTTTTCTGTCACGCCAGGTGAGCGGCGCGCGCACGCGCGGAGCGTGACACGTGTGTGACTACTAGTGTGACATGTGACGAGTCGTGACGACCAGTGCGGCGGCGACAAGTCAATTAGCGACGATCTCATTTCGGGGGCCGCGACTTTGAAGAAGCCTAATGATAGAAAAGTCGTATTATTGTATTTTTGATTCGTACAAAAATGTAAAAATAGATTTGTTCCTCTACAGACTACCATACTATGTTTCAGAATGACGTAAATAGTTCTTTGATTTGAGAAAATTTCTTCCAAGAAAATTAAAATTGGTGCTTCTATAGTGTTTAGCTTTCTACTCTTTCCGCACACGTGGAAAAATACCATCTCGTCCTACAAATGGTTAATGTATGTGCACAACCCATTTGAGGTAAACCGGTATATGTATGTATGTGTTGAAAAATGCACCCAGAGTTTTGACACCCATGCGGGCTCGCATACGGGTTAAATTGTGCACAAAATTTTAACAATCTGTGGTACAAAATTATCCATGGACGTTTGGAGAGAAGGCATGGGTTTTGAGGGACAGACGCGATAGATTTCCACAGATTTTTGATTCGCTCAATTACGGCAGGGTTGACTCTGCGGGGCGCGGTAATGGTCCTGTCCTCCTCCCCCACCCTCCGCAGCGGCGCGCATTTCTCTGTCGCGCAGAGCGAGAGGCGGCGCGGCGGAGAGCGTATCAATCATTTGGCGTTATTGGGGTCGATCTGGGTCACGGGCCGGCTGCGGCCGGGCACCCGCTGCCCAGCCCGCCACGGCGTCAGGCTCATGCAAAGCGTGTCGTGGGAGTGCAGCGCGCGCACAACGCATAACCTCTGCTCCGCACCTCTACATGAAGGCCGACTACCCGAAACCGTCTCCACATGGCTGAACGGCATCTGCAAAGAATAATAATGTAAAAAAAAAGATTAGTAATTATTTATGAATTAATATTAGTATTTCGCGCGAGAGATACCCCGTGCCGGGCGCTCGAGGGCGGGGTATCTCCTGGCGTCACATGCTTTGTGAACGGTCCCCGTCGGCGCTGCACCCTCGCGCCGTCACATATACCAGCCACCCCTCCCCGCTCCATTCCGCTCCCCTTCCCCCCTCCTTCGTTCAGGCCGAGATTGAGCCCAGCAGACCGTGCCCATAAACGCGATTGGTCGGACTCTCCGCGCGCGGCTCCGCGGCTCCGCACGGCCTCACGGACCGGCGGCCGGGGCCGGGCCGCTGTCTCCCCGCCAGGGCCGCGTGCGGAGCGGCTCACGGGGCGGCTCTGTGCTGCCGGTCTGATGGTAGTCAGCGCCGCGCGACCCGCACGCAGCCCTCTGCCGTTAGACACTCGTACGATAATAGGGAGAAGAGGGGATGCCGAACCCTCCCCCCCTCTCTCTCTCTCTCTGTTCGCTCCCCCTCCGTGAACCCCTCCCCTCTCTCCCCCGCGCATCCATCGCGAAGCGGCGACGGACGCGGCGACGCAGCGTTTCCATATCAATCTTTTGTCGTGGCCATCTTGGCCGTGCCGTGCCGCGCCGTGCCGCGCCGTGCCGCGAGTGCGCGAAGGGTGTGCATGCACAGACCCGGCCTCCGGCCCCGGCTGCCCCGGCCGGCAGGGCGACGCTGTGACACCCGTGGAAATGCGGCGTGTGACAGGGTGGGCTGCGTCCGCGCTGCGCGTCCGCACAGCACCGCTGCCGCCGTCGAAATAGCTGCAAATACACACACGGTGCCGCGCGGCGCGGGGGTTTATGTGGTATTTTGGTGAGCCGTTTTTCGGACGCGGTCCCCAAGCTGCAACATTGTTAGCCGCGAGGCCTGCGGCCCCTGGCGGCAGCGGCGGTCCCTTGGCCCTGGCCCGGCCTGGTCTGGCCACCGCCGCGGACGTCGACGGGGAGGGCTTTGGTGGCCGTCAGTCGTCCGGGGCCTCTGGAACGACGACGGCGTTATGGAGACCGGCGGGTGAAGTGAAATCCATACGGATCATTACGGAGAATATGTTTTGTGTTCGTGCCAAAGGGCTGTCCCAGGGCTGTCCCAGGGCTGTCCCAGGGCTGTCCCGGGGCTGTCCCAGGGCTGTCCCAAGGCTGGTCGCGCCGACAGCCGGGCGCGCAGTGCAGTTCCAGGGATGCATCGCGTCCATCACACATGTTATCGCCCGGTACGGGCACAGATATGGAATGTGTTCGGCCAACGGCACCGAGAAAGAGTTATCGTTGGGTGCCGAGCACGCGGTCTGCCTGCCGTACGTCAATGGCGACAAACCTTCACTCTAAGAATGAATGTTCAAGGCATGATCATCGTATCCAATGCGACAAAGGGACTTAGAGAGGCTGTTTTGAAAACTGGCCCTATACTCTTGGCTTGACGCCAGGAATACAAAACTGGGGTCACGTTTCCAAAACAGTCGTGGGTGGGTATAGGTGCTTTATTGGCTACGATGCTCACGGAGGGTCCCTCTCGTATGCATCCCGGCCTACTGCGTTTGCTGCTGCTGCTGCCGCTCCGGCTACCGGCTGCACCCTCCCGTCCCGTCCCGTCCCGTCCTGACCCTTCCCGACCCATCCCTCTTCCCTCCCCCGGGACGGGACGGCGGCGCGGTGCCTCCGGTGCCTCCGGTGCCTCCGGTGCCTCCGGTGCCTCCGGTGCCTCCGAACGGCTGCAGGCGCTGCGCTGCGGGCCCTGCAAGCGGCGTCTAAATCAGCCATGAAGCGCGACAGAATCGGCCGATATTTTTTCGCCATTGTTAAGGTTTCCTGATGGGACCCCGAACCGAGCCGAGCCGAGCTGAGCCGAGCCGAGCCGAGGCAGACGCGCGGTCTGGGCTGTATGCACGGGGTGGCGAAGGGGAGCGGGGCGGGGACGGGCAGCCGATGTGCACATCGTCCATCTTACCAGCGTCGGTCGGTTTGCTCTGTGTGCTGGTGATTATCAGCTGCAAAGGTACAGTCCCCCCTCTCTCTCTCTCCCACGCGCGCGCGTGCGTGCGTGTGTGTCTGTCGTCGCGAGTCCGTGGCGCGGTGACGGAACGAGTTTTAACGCGGGTGTCGAATCGACATCGAACGACGGCGGCGGCGCTCAGGCTCAGGAGGGTGACGGACGGACGGAGGGTGTCGGCGAGGGTGGGAGGAAGGGGTTGTTGGTGGAGGGATATAAAGATGTACACGAGCCGAATGTCTGCTTGTGCTGCATGAGACGCACACCAACTTGTGGCACTACCAACTGCACCAACACCAGAATCAGAATTATTATAATTCATTGTATAAACTGGGAGGTCGGCGTCCGACACCAGGCAAGAGACGAGGCTGTTTTTCGTAGATCTTGGAATCCACGTTCTTTCTCCTCGCTGTGCGGTGTCATGAAAAGACCTTGTATCCTTGGTCATAGCACCCCCCTCTGATAGCCGTGTGGTTTGGTGCGCAACATTCTGTGCGGTTGTCGGAGGTTCAATCCCCGGTTGCGGGCTTCTCAGGATGCTTGTTACGCGGAACCCTTTCTGTTTTTATCTTTTTCCCCCACCAAGAAAGTAACAATTTACATGGTGCTTTGTGGCCCATGTCAAGAGTTTGTTAAATTTATTAAAAACACCCACAGTTTGGTTCCGTAGCCTTCTTCCTTTCCTTAATTTCTCAGTAAGAAATTAACTTTTTACATAAGAGTTTCTTGTTGAATTTATCGCGGTTTTATTGTTTTCTTCACTTAAATTTCCAAGCTGTGATTAACTGTTATTATAACTGATCGTTCGGTGAACAAGGGCGACTCAGTGCTTGTAACGCTGGAATTTTTTTAAGAATCGCGCAGCCGTACAAAAAATTATGTATATCCTGGATATACACCGCCACTGGATATAGGCAAGGCAACCGTATTCCCGCTGTGCGATGCGGCACAGCCTACGTACAAAAACGCAGGGGCTTTGGTGGTGCTCACGAGGTAGCGATGTGTTTTTTGGTTTCTTATTCCGAACATTAGTATCCCAACAATATTCTCCCCCCGCTCGTATACATCCCTCCCCATATACCATTACCCCTCTCCTAACTCGTCTCGTGCTCGCGCGTTGCAGATGATCAAATAAAAGGCACACGCCATTCAGAGCCCACCGCCCTTTCGCGTTTCCGATCGTAAAGATTGGAGTTAAAGTTCCGTTTTGGAACGTTGCGAGGCATGATAACACCACCCCATCTTCCACGCGTGTACATATATAGTTACATTTTCGGCATGTACACAGCACGGTATGCGCAAACGTATAGAGCAAGTGTCCTGGTCACTACTCTGGCATGACGAGCAGACACCTATCCCCACCTCTCTCTCTCTCTCTCTCTCTCTCTCTCTCTCTCTCTCTCTCTCTCTCTCTCTCTCTCTCTCTCTCTCTCTCTCCCTCTTTCTCCTTAAGCCGAGCCACGACTGCAATGGGGACAGAGACTAATGAGCGAAATAATAAAAAGCTGTGAGGGGTCCACGCGGCTTGGCTGGCATGCGTGCCGCCCGCGTCGTGGTGTGGTGGGGCGTCGTACGGTTGGGGTGGTGTATCCCCCCCCCCCCCTCCTCCTGGTGGCCATGGAGACTGTGTTTGTGGTCGGGGGCCGTGCCGACAGGAGGCGCTCGACATATAGGTGGCACCTACGCGCGGGGCCCGCCTGCCTGCCCCCGCCTGCCCCCGCCTGCCCCCGCCTGCCCCCTCCCCCGTCCCCCCACTGCAGCAGCTCACCCCTCACCTCGGCGCAAGATGCATGAAATGCAGTTAGCGACGGATTGGGATCAGGGGCATGTGGGGTCCACAGGGGGCGCGGCCCGCTGGGGCCAACGCGGGGCGGGCACATGGGCGTCACCCCTGCCGTCTCAACGTTCCGCCATACACACGGTGGGCCCAAACAAAGCCCCCTCAAACAGAGAGAGAGAGAGAGAGAGAGAGAGAGAGAGAGAGAGAGAGAGAGAGAGAGAGAGAGAGAGAGAGAGAGAGAGAGAGAGAGAGAGAGAGAGAGAGAGAGAGAGAGAGAGAGAGAGAGAGAGAGAGAGAGAGAGAGAGAGAGAGAGAGAGAGAGAGAGAGAGAGAGAGGCACACACACACACACACACACGCAGACAGAGAGAGCAGGGAAATGAGAGCGCGGTACTCTGCCGTTGCTGGTGGCTGCAGCGCGTTCAAGTCTCCCCGCCGTGATGAAGATGCACGCGGCGCCGTCCTCAGCTGCCCAGTCTCCACAGGCCCCGCACAGGTATTAGCGGCACCGGCATGCCTGTCGCTTTTTGCGGTCGCCGCCCGCGCCCCGCTTGACTCCCGCGAGGCAGTGCCGTGTCCGGCCGTGGCGATGCACACTTCAGCTCCTGCGCTTCTGCTGCTGCTGCTGCTGCTGCTGTTGTTACCCTCCTTTGCGGTTCGCTGCGGTTTTGTCCCGGCCTGCGGCCCGGTAGCAGCCAAGCACGTGCCCCCGCAGCGCCGCCGCAGCAGGTCAGGGGCCCACGTTCTCCAACGGCGATAGTCTTTGCATGCGGAATCGGTTCCCAGAGACACTGCGAATAAAAGCTTTGCAAAGAGAAAACTGCATAAAACTGCATAAAACTCTGACAAAGTGTGACGAACTATTTTCGTCGTACGATTCGGCGAACCAAGATACGCTCGAAACAGGAACGAAATACATTTCGGGAAAGAAAGTTCGTAAAACCGAGCTGCAGAGTTTTCTTCGCGATACGAACAGAAAGATGATTCTTCATAAGATTTTTTAAAGTAACGATGTAGACAGGACAGATTCGTTTGTAGCTGTAATAGTCACAACCGTTTGTGCGGGAGCGGCTTCTAAAGCGGCATCTAAAGCGGCGTTTAGTCTAAAGCCGCGCACCGGTCCGACGGAGAGGATGGGAGTGGGGATAAGGGGTGGGGGTGGGGATGGGGGCTGGAGATGGGGGTGGGATGCGTGGCGATCTCACGACGTCATGGTGTCTGCTGTCTACTGGGGCCCGGCGGCATGCCGCCTTTGCAGCCTCGCTTTGTCGGCAAAATTCCGCTCTCACACAGAAAGTTGACCGCTGTGTTGGCACAATACGAACACTGTTACCTCATACTACTACCACACTTCCGGATCGGAAATAGGGAATGCCTCCTTCTCTTTCTTTCTCTTTCTCTCTCTCCACCTCTGCTCAGACGGTCAGCATGGAATGTTGTATTAAAAAAAACTCTTAGACAGTTACTCGTCTGCTGGTTTCCGTATCCGCCGACGTCTAAACGAATTACAAGTGTTTGCTGCATCGATCATCGCTGCAGCATGTGAGCATATGAGGTTTGCCCTGAAAACACGGGAAACTTGCGAACATCAGGAAAAGTGAAAAGTAAACAGGGCAGTGTGCACGGAAGTTGTCGTTTGTGTCGTTGGAGACATGGAAAATAAAGAATCATTGCCAAAACGAAGCATACGACGTCGGTGGTGCACTTTACTGGAGCGAGCGGGTTGGGGCGACGAAAATGTTGCATTCATGAGGGTCGTTACTCCTGGACTGCTGAGAAGGGCTGTCGACTCCCTCGCAGAGTGGCTTCTTGTTTTTTTTTTATTATTCTATTTTGCACAGGCGACATTTCGGTTTTCTTTGGTCCTGTTTGAGTGTCTGAAATTTTTCGTGGCGCGTGACACAAGAGCAGGCACGCACGCAAGGTTTGATCGCATACTCATCTGGCCGGCGGTGAGGTCCGAACGCAGCGGAAGGTCAAGAAGTATTGCTACCTCCCACGGTGAGCAGCGCTGCCCTGCCCTCTCCTCTCACCTCAAGCGGAGGCGTCCGAACCACCGCGTCCACCCTCTCGCTCGGCACAGCGGGGAGGGTGGAGGCGTATGGAAGAGCTGGAGCGGTTTTCGGACGCAGCATGTGGGCTGCGCGGCCCCCGTGGGGTCGGGTGGAGCCGTCGGGTTCGGGTCGGCTAGCGGGCGGCAGTGCGGCTCTCGGCGGTGTGTTTGAGCTTCACCTCTCCGCCACTTGCAGCGGCAGTCTGCGCCGTCCACACATAAATCTCAAAGGCAGCTCCGCCGAAGATAAACGCGTCGGCCAAATTGAATATGAGAGTGAGTGTGCGGCATGGTGGGACTGCAGAGGGCCCCGCCGTAGGGGGCACCGGGGGCCCGGTGGGGCACCAGTGATCAGCCACCGGTTCCCAGCGCGCCAAAACTATTCGTTTGTTAGGTTATGTTTGTCGGGGTTGGGCTAGGCGGTGCGGCCTGTTGCGACGGCGAAGATTGGGGGTCTTTCCTTCCGCGCCCCCGGCCGCCGCCAGACACGTGGCACTGCAAAGGGATCTGTTATCGCTGCGATCGACCTCAGATCACGAATGTAGGTCGCGGGTGCATTAATGATACACTTTTCCTCGTTCGCGACTGAGCTCGTGGCTCGCCAAAGCCTCACGTTCAACTCTCAGGATTTTCACTAAAAGGAACAGAAATAGGGCATTAATTCCGGAGAAACTCGTAGGGTCGTAACTGCGCAAAATTTTGACAAATCCAGATTTTTATTTATAACGATCGAAAATGGTCTGAAACTTCAAGAAATGTCGTTAAAATTTGGCTGCCCCTATGAGACACGACCCTTTGCGCGACCAGCCTGAAACACGACAGTCCAGTTTTCACGCGGATCGTTGGGTGCTTCTTGATTTCTTCATCTCTGAGTACACCCTATTACTCCTCGAAAAGCATCATTATTGACGGCAGAGTATTGCGAGTTTTCTCCCGGCCGCAGACCTAACGCACCGTACGTTACGACCTCAAGTGTGGCGGCGGGACTGAGGACGACCGGGGCACTGATCCTGGCCAATCGATGGATCCTCACGTCCGAGCCATTATCACTGAGTCCCCCGATGGGTCCCCGATGGGTCCCCGGCGGTCCCCGATGGTTCCTGGGGGTCGCCGTGGTTGTCATTGTGTCATCGAGTCGAGTGTTTGCCCAGCTCCTGTTGGCCCGCTGGCCATCGCGCGGAGTGAGACGTTGTCCACCCGGACCACCCTATTCAAGGGCAAACGTTTTACCCGAAAACACCGAAAAGGATTAAATGTTTGCCCGCGCCTACCTGCCTAATGTAATCCCCCTGACAATGAGGTTCTGTTTAACAACACGAAACTGGCCCGGCCACTCTTACTTTCCATCCATTGACACCCCATTTAAACAGCTGTATTCTGGAATAGGAGCTCTCACTGAGGGTAGCTGCGATACGTGAAATTTTTTTCAAAACGAAAATGATACAAATACGCGTCCGAAATCCCGAAGAACAAAACTCATGCTCGGAGAGCATCGATTTTCATCCGCTGACGATCCCTGAGGCGCACTTCTTCCGTCCTCGCAGAACGGAGGAAAAGATGGCAGAGAAATAAAAGCGATTCCCCGTAAACCAAATATGCCTTGGTTGAGGCGAAAAAACGGCGAGACATAATTAAGTCTGTGTGTGTCCCACATGATGACCTTGTGGGCCTGCGACAAGGGTCGACGCTTCCGCGAAGGCTTTGCGGATGACTGGGCCCGAGCGCCTGTCCCATTCAGCCTAAATGCAATCAGGAAGAAAGAGATGAGACGTCGAGCGGGGAGCGTGCGGGCAAACATTCTGCCAGCAGCAACACTTACCCGCCTCCGACTTGACTCTTTAATCTGCCAAAAGCTGTCAGCTTATTGAGGTGACTTTTCTTTAGAGGGGGGGGAGACAACAATAAAAAACATTGAGGTACACATTCTCGCAAAGAGAGTGGGACAACTTCACGTGACTTTGATCACCGCAAGCAGGCCTTGCACGGGTAGTCCAACCATTTGTACAATCCCTGCCTGACAGCCGCTCTGCGCGCACTCTTTCCCTTGCCATATTGATCGCTCAGGTTGGACGGCGCCGCACACGGCGGCGCGCGGCACGTTACGAGTCGCATTGTGTGGCCGCGCGCGAGCCTTTCTCCGCGGCCACCCTCTCCCTTTGACTGACACCAGATGGCGAAGGGGCCGTCGTCATCGTGTGCGTGTGCGTGCGTGTGTCGTGTGTGTGACACCGTCTGTACTGAGCCAATGCGGCATCGCGCCATTTCAAATCAATCAGCGTGGAGGAGGTAAGAGGGACAGAGAGGGGGGGGGAGGGAGAGAGAGAGGGGGGGAGAGAGGGGGGGGGGATATAGTTGAAAGAGGGAGAAAGGTAACGGACCCGAACATTCCGAACCATCTTCACACACCTCGGATATCATTCGCGGAATCCGGAGCGGCGCCGCGTTATTTCGCGTATTGTTTGGGGTCAACGCCCCAGGAGGAGTGACTCATCGTGTACGATAACACGTGGGAACGGTATGACAGGGGGCCCCGGCTGCTGCGTGTACCCGGTGTACCCTGCCCTCTGCCCTCCATCCCTCATCGTGTTGTGACGGCCGCTGTCCTGTTTCCTGTCCGTACTTTGTGGCGGCCTCAAGGGAGTGGAGTAGGTGCGGAACTGGTGCGATGCGGAGGCACCACGTCAGGCTTTCAGACAGGCTACTTATGACTCATTTTTCGAGTTTCTTTATTTTTCTGCATCCTCAGTTCGATAAGTATTTGGACTCAACCTCAATTCAGTACTTGACTGTAGAATTTTTGTCAAGCGATTTGAAGGTGTTTGGTAGAAGTATTGCCTCAAATACGGGTTTTCGACATTACTTGGATCAAGTGTGCACTGAGAATGTGAAATGATCGCCGTCCAATTTTGGACTTCAAGAATAAGTTTGTTTTTGTAAACTATCATTGACAGCCTCTTATCATGGCCCTTCTCGCCCAAAATTGAGCGATAAATACGACTCTTTCATTCATTCTGAGTGGAAATCTCCTCCTCGGATGACTGGTGGCGGATCGCGGTGATATGACTCACTCCCGTCCGATGACACGCGGCCCCAGCAGGGCTCACCCGGGTCTCTGAGGAAGTCTCTCGCGTAGCGCAGCCGGGCACATGGATGATGAATGCCGTCAGCGGTGGCTGTAGCATACTGCGGCTGCATGCGGTACGACCTAAGGGACTCCCTCAGGCCATTCCAAGGCTAACCTGCCACTGTATGATCGATGGAACAGCTTCCGAATACGCGTCCGCCTGACCGCCAGTCGATCACGGCGCTATGCACATGGATGAATACTGTTTCCCAGCAGATACCCCAAGGATATTCAAACGTTTATTTAAATATGCTGAAGTCATTTCGCAAAGATTAGTGTCGTGGGTTATGCTGCGGGTAGAGGACTGTAAACACTATAATGGTCGCATGCGCTTTAATTTGGTGAAGGCAAAGCGACACTCATCCAAGGGGCTGCGCATTGGATATCCCCCCACCGGGCCGGGACAATACAAATGACAGCAATCAATGAGCTGCACTCATAGACCACGGCGGAGTCCAGCGGGGCGCAGCGGGGCCCAGCGGGGCCTCGGACAGCCCAGCCCGCCCTGGCTGTGTGAGGTGGTGTGAAGGGGGTCGGAGGTGTGAAGGGGGTCCCTTCGATCTGAGCAGCGCGGTTGCTGCACTTAAATGCAAAGCAGGGCTGGGATAAAAATGGCCTCGTGACATGCGGCAATTAATACCTTTCACTTCGTTAGAACGCGGAAAGAAAAGGAAGAAATCACCGCCGCGGTCTTTGGGCGGCTAATTAACAAAAGGGACCCCGAGGGGACCCCCTGCCAGAGCAGAGCGGTACACTTTGGCGGGCCGCATGTGTGACTTTCGACAAGTTGTCATATCCTCCGATTTCTGAAAAGGGCGGCGTTAGGAAGACGAAAATAAATATGGGTTCGGGCGGTTGTGATCGCGGAGTCCTACGGAGCCCTGGGTGGGGCGGGGTTCGGCGGGGGTGGCCCGTCCTGACAGCGCTCGCAGCGCGCCCTGGCGGCCGCCGCGGCACCACAAAGTCAGCGCTGCCACCACCTGCGAGGAGCAGACCGCCGACCGCCCAGAACCCAACCCATTCAAATGCTAACGTATTACACGATTGTCACCTCGTAATCCTCTCTCTCTCTCTCTCTCTCTCTCTCTCTCTCTCTCTCTCTCTCTCTCTCTCTCTCTCTCTCTCTCTCTCTCTCTCTCTCTCTCTCTCTCTCTCTCTCTTTCCTCTCTTTCCTCTCTTCCCTTTTTGGAGGTCCTTTTGCTGTCTGTCCACGTCCTGCGTTGGCGGTGCTGCGCGCGTCTCTTTTCGCTGCAACTCTCGCTAAAATGATTATCCCTTTCTGAGGTTAGGTGTCATGTCATGTCTTCGCCACCACGGCAGCAGAAATTCTGTAGCATCGCATATTGGCATCAAGGTAAATTGTCCAGCACCGGCATGCTATGTGTGCCAAGCGTGCGGAGGCCGGGGCCCCCGGGGGCCATGGGGGCCGCGGGACGTGGGCCCCATGCAGGGCCTACTATACATGTGGGGCCGCGCCGCGAGCAGTGCCTCTTCGCCGTAATAATTATTCTTGAAATATAGGACGTGTCGGAATGATGTGAAGGATTCGGTCGGGGCGCGCGGCGGTGCGGCAGCAGCGGCAGCAGCGGCAGCAGCCACGGCGGCACCGCGCGGCACACACGGCGCATGCGGTGCCGGTGCGGTACGCGTGCGTCCCTTCGTGTTACACAAGGCAGCGAGGACGCGCGTACGTGCGCGCCAAACAGCACGAGCAACGAAACCAACGGCGGGGCCGTGCCGGGGGCAGCGCCGGGGGCTGTGCGGGGGGCTGTGCCGGGGGCTGTGCGGGGGGCTGTGCGGGGGCTGTGTGGGGGGCTGTCCCGGGGGCAGTGTCAGGAGGATCGGGGTCTCTGCCGGACTGCGCTCCTTGCGAAAGGCGGTCCATCCTGATGAGGCGCACCTGACGGTGTCATTCTACTCACAGGTGGGGCTCTCTGCGAACAACACAGGCAGTTGGCAGCCGTCGTGGCTGTCGGCGCTCGCTCCATTATCTCTGAGCTCCGCTCGCAAGTGATCCGCAGCCGCATCGGTCCACTCTGAGGGATTGTGTGTTGATTTGAATAATCCCCCAGCATTTACATCCCGACGCGCCGCGCGCAAAAGCACGATATATACGTAGATAGCCATTGCGCTGGCCCCTGCCTCTGCCCCTGCCTCTGCCGCTGGGCCGCTCGGCTCCGGCGGCTGCGGCCGGGTCTGTCGGCCCCCCGGCCGGCCCCTAGGCCCCGCGGGGCCCCGCGCTCTGATTGACCGCCGTGATGGCTGGTGGCGGCGTTACGCCCCGTAAATGACACCCAGGGCGGCATGGACGGACTCCCCACCTCGAGAGCCGGCCGGACCCCCTTGGAGCATCCAAGCCCACGCCGAGGCCCCCGGTACAGAGAGAAGTGCACGGCCGTGGACGTGGACGTGGACGTGGACGTGGACGTGGACGTGGACGTGGACGTGGACGTGGACGTGGACGTGGACGTGGACGTGGACGTGGACGTGGACGTGGAGTTGGACGTGGACGTGGACGTGGACGTGGACGTGGACGTGGACGTGGACGTGGACGTGGACGTGGACGTGGACGTGGACGTGGACGTGGACGTGGACGTGGACGTGGACGTGGACGTGGACGTGGACGTGGACGTGGACGTGGACGTGGACGTGGACGAGGACAAGTTGATGCGGCAAAAAAGGCCGAAACTACCACCTCGTGACATTTCCTACTTTTCTGGTTTAAAGCCCCAGCTCTTTATCCGACACGGGATAATAAGTGCGAGTAAAGCGGCACTGCACGGCGGTACGGTACGCCGCCGCCGCTGGGTGGAGCGTGCTGGTCGTGGGAGGGAGGCGGCGCTACGCGGTCTCGGTGGGCCCCGTCCCGCCGGTCCCTCCGGGTCCCTCCGGGTCCCTCCGCGGCATGCGGCCCGCTCCGCTCCGCCCCGCCGCCGCCGCTCCAGCACGAGGCTGTTGCACAGTTAAAATATTCAAACGACTGCGCGGCTTATGGGGACGGGGGTGGACGGAGGGCGTTCCCGTTCCTTCTTCCAAACACATGCACACTGCGCTTGGTGGCGCAGTCACTGTCATGCCAATGTGAAAGCGCAGTTTTGTGAGATAGTCTGTTTTTCGGTTGGTGCGCATGTATTGGTGCGCGACGCAGTCTCAGAGCCTTTACCTGGTCTGCGTGGGGGAGGGGGCTGCGGGGGCCTCGCCGGGGGGGGGGGGGGGGGGCTCACAGGGGGGCCGGGGGCACCCGCGCGCGCTGTGTAAAAACAGCGGCGCCTTTGATCACCTTCGAGACCCTGCCTGCGCTCTGCACTGCCAAGAGCCCCGTGTGGATAGGCAGAACTGAGACCCGGCGCGCTGCAGTGCCGTGCGGGACAGCCTACCCAGGAGGTGCACGGGGCTCCCCGGAGGACTGGACGCCCCGTCAGCACGACGGACACGACCACAACGCGCGCCCGACCACGCCCATGGGCATGACACGTACAACAAATTTAGGTGCAAAGAAGCTACATCTTGCAATGTACAACACGCCGCAACACGCTGATCTGCAGGAAAATAGTTGCAGCACTTCATTGCGCTTAGTGTGGTGTTAAACGCGGTCTACCTGCAATTTAAAAAAAAAAAAACACACAAAAAAAAATAATCTAAATCCCTATTTAAATCGGAAGCAAATGATACCAACTCTAAATGTCTTCCAGTCTCTTAAGGATTTTTAGGAATTATCTGTGGAAGCAGAACTTATCTTTTGTTGTATTATGAGGGAGAGCCGAAGATATTTGAAAGGAAATGAAAGGCAATTTTTGAGCGGCGAGGCGGGCGCAGGAGGAGGGGAGCGGGGTGCCTTCCTTTCCCCGCCCAGGAGGGCTCGCATGGCCCGCGAGGGCAACAATGCCGCGATGCGAAATGCGACAATGGTCGACGCGGACGGATACGGACGCGGACGCGGATGGATGCGGACGGATACGGACGCGGCTCCCCCTACAACGAAAGTACAAGCTAGCTGACACCTCTTTCTTACATATTATTTAGTTTAGCTACGCTATGCCAGTGCTATTTAAAGAGGTATCATCTGCTAAAAACACGTAGGCTTGTGTTGAAACGCGGTAAGCACATAATGTTCCTCCACTGCAACTAAACGTGTCGTATTGAACGCGAGGTGGGATGACAGTGCGGCATCCAGCCTTTATGGTGAGGAGGCGAGGATATGTTCGAGAAACACACAGCAGCGAGGGACCTCATCACCACCTCTCTGAGGATCGCCGAGGATGCGGGGCAAGGAGAAAGGAAGGAGGCGAAGGGACAGAGGAATAAAAAGGGAGGGAGAGCGAGAGAGAAAGAGAGTAGTCTTGGATGGCGGTGGAAGAGAGAGATCTGATGAAGACAGCTCAGCGGTGCGCCTAATAACAAGACGCGGTAATAAATTGCATTTTCATCTACTAATAGCCTGTAATCCAGCCCGGCCGCCAGCGCGGTCCGTACGCGACGAACTCGCCGACTCCCTCCCACCTCCACCCGATCCCCCCTTCCCTTTTTCCCCTTATCCCCTTTCTCCCTCCCTTCTCTCGCTCTTTCCTCTGCTGCTCACACACCTACGCCCAGCGGACACACTGGCAATGAAGTTCCCCGCTTCTCGGAACAACAATTTCGTGTAAATCTTCTGGGTCCCTATCATACATGTTTCTCTCCACGATCTTTTGACTTGATGAATTAATTATCCTCGATGTTGATGATTCGTCGATTTGGTGACTTCCAGGCTTCCAGAGGGGCGTTTTAAGTGTTCTTAAGCTGCTCATTCACTGCTGCTTATCCTTGGCCACAGTTATCGGCAAGAGCATTTGCATCGAATCTAAAAAAATGCACTCGGATCAAGTACATTTTACGAGATTCTTTGCAAATGCATGCTCGTGCCTAAAATCATGATCAGGAAACACATTTTCTGGGCGCAGGCTTGGCGAACGTATACTGGCTGATGTCCAAACATTGATAAATACAGAGCGCTCTCAGGATTTTCTCACGGGGACGAGCTGTCAGACAAGCGGGCCTCTCTCACGTGGTGCACAACGCAGCAGTTGCGGTGATTTGATCGGTGCCGCCGTGCGCTGGTAATTACACTTTGTCGTAACGGAGTAAATGAGGGGGTCGCGTCCGGTCCGAACGTGTGGACAAGGGCCGGCGCTGCTGTTCTTCTCCAGGCGCCACCCGAAGTATGACCATCTTCCTTTTCATGAAAGACCGCCGTTTTTAGATCTCTTCTTTAATAAAAAAGGGGGAGGGGGAAGATTAACGCCAAATTTGCGTGGTTAATAAGATGTGCGCTCGCAAAGCGCTGTGTTCATTATTTCTGCCGCCAAGGCGAAAGCCGCCATTTGTAGTCAAGCAGCAGGAGTGGAGAGCAGCGAAAGGAGAGTGGAGCAGTTTTATGTTCGTGTGACATCACTGCACGGGGTCCCCTGACGCCTGGGTGAGGAAACGGGGAAAAACAGCAACAAGTTGAGTTATAGTTTTCAGCCTAAATTTATTTTGTCAGCGAGGAGTTACGACGAAATATTTATGCTAGGTCCAAATTTTTGTTGTCGATATCACTTAACTATATTAGCAATATCGCTTCAGCCTTCACCATCATAATTTGTTCCCTTTGGCCGTAAGGTGTTATCTTGTTTTGTTTGGGGGGGATTCCCTCGAAGAACGTCTCTCTTTCTCCCCATTTGACCCAGTTCAGCGGCTTCGCCATCACCATGCACATAAAGCACAAAGAGGACACCAAGAAGAGCTCCACTGCAACACAACGGTGAAATACTGTAATGAGCAGCATTACCGCGAGAATATGCATGGTGTGTGGCGCCGACACGGCTAACACAACGTAAACACTGCAATCACGCTATCACCACCACACGGTTCGCCCCCATTGCACATACCCATCGCCATTCTCCCAGTGCAGAGAGGTCAGGTTACGGTCAACGGTCGAACCGGACCGTAATCATTATGCAATATTAGAGCGTCGAGAGCGGGGGAGTGTGTGTGGGTGTGTGTGTGAGAGAGTGTGTCTGTGTGTGTTAAACGAAAAATAGAGGAAAACGTGTAAGCTAATCCGAAAATTGGAAATAGACGAGGGAATGGCGGGTGCTACATAAAATGTTCGCTGAACAGGGTCCTGACCTGTGGAAGCCTGAGCAGAGCCTGCTAGCTTGTAAAGATGCCTCGTTCATCGCCAAGACCACTGGGAGCGACGTAAGCCGGTCGGGCGCCGTTTATCCTCATGTACATGTACAATGCCCACGGCAGCTTTTTTTGATGCTTCGCGTCTTCAACGCCGAGTGCTTCCACCAAATTCGAAATAAATGCGTTCTAGATGCCGAACAAAAATGAAGACATTCCACAAAAAAAAAAAAAAAAAAAAAAAACAAGACATTCCAGCGTGTATTTAAAAGTCGTGTTTCGTTTTACTCGCGAAAATGTTGCACGCCTGCTAACCGCAACAGGCTCCTTCCGGACGTGGCGCGGACGGTCCCCACGAAGCAGCGAGAACCTGTCGTTATATCAGGCACGCCAGCCCAACGGCTGCTGCTTTGCATGCTGCCAACACACGGCACTAACATTGTAAACAGTTTAGCCACCTTTATGCGTGTCGCCGGCTCAAACCCACTCGCGGACCATACTTCATAACGACGTGCATGACGCCGCCAACTTGTGTTATTTCGCACCTTTTGCGTTATTCATTGGACTCGCGTGGGCTGCAAGGACGAATGCACCGCCTTGTTTGGGTGTGCTACTTCTGTGTCTGTGCATTTGAGGGTGAAATGGCGCGCGCTTTAAATAATAAAGAGGGGTTTCTCACTGGCCACTTTTGAAGTTTAAATTCCCTTTCAAAAGTTTGGCCTCTCTGGAGTTAGTGTCTTATTTTCACGCAACTTATTTGCAGTTGCAGCCGCCCTTGTCTCCCGTATCGACGAGCACTGCACGCCTGTTACAGTTGTCATGCGGTTGGCACCAGAAAGTGCCGATAACAGTCATTACTACTTTTCAGAAGGGTGTAACCTAACCTGTGAATCTGCTTATCTGACCTATCGAGAGTTACAGCTAGCTGAAACTGAAACACCATCTGCTGCACAATTTCAGAGGTACAGAGGCCTTCTGTGCAGTTGTCCGCTCACAGCATGAGGCACAGCGCAGTGAGCCATCGCCGTTTGCCGTCATGCCGGCGGGTCACGTTATAGCCCGCGTCACATAACTTTGGCAAAAGCAATTCCTATTTGAAACCAAATCAGACAAGACGGTCGCCCTCCGACCCGCCCCTTGGTCGTGGCCTTTTATCCCACCGGCAGCAGGCTTTGACAAAGGGCAATAAGGAAAGGAAGTCAGCTCGCTGTCATGTTCCTATGTCAGGCCGCTTTCTGGAACCTCAAGCAAGGCCAAGCAAGGCACAGCCATCTCATCAATCTGCTTCCAATACTCTGCAGGCAAAGGAGCATTTGCAGGGGGGGGGGGGTAAATTGCGTTGTTTAAAAAAGAACTCAAAACCTGAGTTGATATGCAAGAGGTCTTGCAATCCGGCAGATTGCACTATGAAGGTGTGAAGCGCATTTCATTTACAGCGCCCGAGCATTGTTCATGTGACCTTCCCCCCCCCCCCCCTACCGTCCCTCAACCCCTCTCTCTCTCGCTCTCTCGCAATGCAGCATCCACTGACACTTGTCGTATAGTATCCATTTTTACTTCGTCGTGACTGCCGAAGCACCGCGGCAAAGAGACGCACAAGAAGAAAGGACACGGCCCTTCCCTGCCGCTGCTGCTTTTGCTTTGCCCAATTCGGGGAAAGGGCGTGAAGTAATAACACAATAATAATAACCGAGTATGAGGGGGAAAATTTAATTACGGGGATAAATAGTCGCCCCGGCATACAGGTGCCGTAAAGGCGGCAGAGTCCGCGGCCGGCGTCACGTTACGCCGCGCTATAAAGTGCGAAACGACGATGTAACTACATGACAATCTCTACGACACGACGCGCACGCCCCCTCGCGGCGCACAAGAGCATGTAATTCCAAGAGGGCACTTTTGACACCTTTAGGGCTCTGAGAACCGGTTCCGCCAATCAGGATTACGCGCGCGGCGGGTTCCGATCGCTTTTCCTCGGCGCGTACGAACGCGGCCGTGATGGGATGGGGGCAACGCGCCATTGAAACGTTCGTAAAAATGTTTCGGATATGGGAGTGAGTAGACAGTGCGAACGTTGGCGTGGGGTGAACTGTGCCGTGGGCTCCAGAAGGCTCGCTTGTTTTCGGGGATGCAGGACGAAAGCCTCGCCGTGGTTTCCTCTGTTTATTTTTATATCGAAAAATTTTCAAACTTAACTAAAAAAAAAATACAGGCCGTTGACCGTTTGGAGCTGTTTTATGGCTACTGACGAAAAATGTTTTATCACATTGTGTATTATCCTGAATATTTCCATCTCGGTCTGTGCCTTAAATTTTAAAAAGAGACAATAGGATCGCTGTGCACCATAAAACACATATTTTCGCAAAAAAAAATACGGTCAGGTACACCACAGAACCCCCTCCCATTGTAGAGGCAGACTGGCAGGGAGGGGGACCGGGGGCGCTGGGAGCAGCGAAAGGAGCAGGAGGAGGAGGAGACCTCCCACGGCTTGGCTGGAATCACTTAGAGAGCGCGTTGGTTGGAGCCGCAGCCGGACAAGACGACAAATGAGGTGCTATGTTTGTGGCCCTTGTGGAGCGCGCTCTGATGTGGAGCGGGCGCGGCTAGCCGGGGCGCGGCGACGGCGGAGATATCCGAGTCCAAATAGCTCAAGGCCAGCCGTAGGCTCCACAGGCCTGGCAGCGTGGTCTGCCTGCACCGCACGCATCACAGGCTTCCCACCATATTGGGGTTGCGTTGGCGCGCGCTCAGCGTGCACATAGTGTGCAAACGCTGCCCGCATGTCGTCGATTTTCGGCCACGGGTCGTTTTTGCGGCCGTCCGCTGGGCCCCATACGCCCTTCAGGGTGATCCTTTTCCCGCGCCCTCTGCCGCCGCCGTCCGCCGTGCGAACCATTCGTATTTATTTCCCCGGGTGGAAGGGGTATTTAAAGGTAAGGTACTCGACTAAAAAAAAACTCTCTCTCTCTCTCTCTCTCTCTCACACTCTTCCCGGCTGAAGGTGGGGGTGCCGTGTGCGGGTACCGTGCCGCAGCAGTCCGTCAGGCTTCCTGGAAGGCAGTGACGTGTTCAGTGCGCTCTCACTGCGTGGGAAACAACAACAACAACAACAACAACAACAGCAGCAGCAGGGCTGCCAACACAACTGGACCACACGAGCGGCGCGATGGGGTGATCCATCTTTGCACTTATTGTTATGTGGCCCTGCCGCGGCCGGGGGACTCGATCGAGGACAGATTCTCGAGTTGACACCTTGAGAGCCGGCAGGCGAGGCATCGGTCGGCGTCAACGACAGGGAGACAATGTCAGGGTTATGGGCGGGTCGAGATGGACGAAATTCCAATACGCGTGGACGTAGAGCTCCGAACCGTGCCCTTCCTTGGAGCGCACTGCCCGCGGCTATTTGGAGGTGTCTGTAAGTGGTCGTCAGCGGAATGGACAAATGAGGCCGCCCTACTGACGCGGCTGTTTGTTTCACATTACCAGACGCGCCGCATGGAACAGGCACCGCGCAGGCGTTCCATCTCTGTCTACTAGTGCGATCATCTTCTGCGATGACAAATGGAGCAATCACCTGAGAGCGACTGAGATGGGACGAGAGCGCGCGGAGCGCCGGCAGCGCATAGACACAAGGTGGACCTGCCCAGGCCCCGCATGACGCCACGCTGTCTGGCCCGGCACCCGGCCCTTCCGTCCTAGGTGTCCCTGGCAGCCAGCCTCCATATTTAGAACCCTCCGCACCCAAAGGATTTCTTCTATCATATTATGATGTTTCCTGCAATTTTCAACTTTTCCTGCTTTCCAATAAATGAGGAAGGCATGGAGAACGCCTTCTAGAACACTCGTCCTCTTAGTATGAAGGAAATATAAGTTTGTTGTGTCAGAATAATGTATGGGGTACAAGTAAAATTAATTGTGTTTCAAATTATGACTCAATTGGTATGGACCGATAGGGTAGGATATTATCAAAATTGCTTTTCGTCTCGTCATTTATTTTTTTTCCGTGAGGGAACATAGTGGGGTTGGAGTGCGGTTCGAACCCGCCACCCGCCGCTCGCCCGCACCTGTGTCGGTATGCGCGGTGCAGCGGGAATGCGGGCGGCACGAGCAGCACTCGCCTCCGCGGCACGGGCGGTGTGTGGCCGACACAAGTAGTGTGAGGCGGGTGAACACGTTCAGAATTTTAAATGTCGGCCCCGCGTCTCGATACAGAGAGAGAGAGAGAGAGAGAGAGAGAGAGAGAGAGAGAGAGAGAGAGAGAGAGAGAGAGAGAGAGAGAGAGAGACGGAGGAGCGCAACAGAGGCAGGGTGAGCCCGCAGGAGAACTTGCAGGGCTGGATCTACCGCTTGGCCGGCCGCCAGCTACGGGGTTCTACGCTGCCTGTCCGAATACCGCGGGCCACTGCGGCCACCCCAAAGCCGAGACAAGGCGCCCTGCAGGTTTACATATGTCGGTCTGTCACCAGGGCGCGCCCCGCGGGGACCACCTCCTAGACCGCATTAATATCGAAGGCTGCGGCCCTCTGCAGGCGGTACACGCCCTAGCAGAAGGAGAGGGGAGAGAGAGAGAGAGAGAGAGAGAGAGAGAGAGAGAGAGAGAGAGAGAGAGAGAGAGAGAGAGAGAGGGGGGGGGGGGGGGGGGGTGCGTTGGCAAGGAGAGAGAGGGAGGAGAGGGACACACGCGTGCGCAGCAGCGACGCCGTGGCTTCAGAGCGGCGCGTCATCATTTTACGGCCGGCCGACACCACAAACCCGTTTTATGCCCACGGAATTAATAATAATAATAATATTAATCGATCGGGGAGAAATGATGGATCTCCAGAAATAACTCTCCTCTCCTCAGCCCCGGTCCGGGATCGGGCTGCGAAAAGCTTCGTTGGATTCCATCATCTCTCTACCTATTCCGCATGGTTTCAGGGTTTTGAGAAGGGAAATTTTTAAAACCGAGGGTGTCATTGTGGCGACACCGAAACTCAGGCGCTTCTCACGATCCTGTACTGTCAAAAAGACAACGAAGGACGACTTTGCATCGAAATGCGGTCTGAAAACAGCAGGCCCCGACGTCAAATGAATGACCCACCCACCAGAAGGCGGTACAGTCAGTGCAACCTGTAACCTTCCGGTACAGTTCACACGCTGCCAGTGGCGGGGCGGGGTGGGTCTGTGGGGGCCTCCTCTCCTATGGACCTTCATCGAGGTGGACAATAGCGACGCATCTCTCAAGGGAGCCGCCAGCCGCCTTGTCCATTCAGAGGACGTGTCCCTCTGTGAGTCAGGTCAGGCACCCGCACCCTGCGTATCCCGGCCTCTCCCCACCTGACCCCGCCCCGCCCCGCCGGAAGAAATTAGCCTTCATTTGTGGTGATAAGGGTGATTAGCATGCTGGCTTACCGCCGCTTAGTCTGGCTCAGGTTTGAATTCCAAATCAGTTTAAAGTACACTCCCATGCAACCAGAAGAACAGCAAGCAGGGTCACCAAATATGACCGCGGTTCTGCACATCAACTCGGTTCGTCTTGCATGGGATGACCTTCCCAGCAAACTAGCACCACCCCGCCGAGTGGAAGGTCGATCCTAGAAAGGTCTGACCTCGGCGAGAGGAAGCTCACGTCTAGGGACGCGGGGGGCTCACTCATGGCTCTCCTGGCTCACCTGAGAGGAGAGACGGACCCGACCGCTGTGTGCCGCAGCGTCTCCGCGGTCCATATCAAGCTTCCCAAGGTGTCTTACACGCCTTTTTGATACTAGTTAAGGATTCCCCGGCCCGCCCCCTCCGGGCTCCTCCGTGACTGCCGGGGCCCGGAGGCCCTGCCGGAGGCCCTGCCGGAGGCCCTGCCGGAGGCCCTGCCGGAGGCCCTGCCGGAGGCCCTGCCGGAGGCCCTGCCGGAGGCCCTGCCGGAGGCCCTGCCGGAGGCCCTGCCGGAGGACCGGGTGCCGTGCCGCCACGGCGGCAGTCAGCTGATTACGCTGTCGGCCCGCTTTTGGCGGCAAGGGATTACCCCTTGTTGACTGTCATTGTGACGTTGGTGTGGCAGCTCCGCCTAGGTGCGCCGCCGTCCGCCGCCGTCCGCCGCGCGCCCCGCCCAACCCCAGCCCCCTTCCCTCCCCTCCGCGCCCCGCTGCCACAACCGTTCCCATCTCATCTTCGGCCCCGGCGATCACCTCTTTCTTCGCTCGGTGCGGGCGGGAAACGTTAGGACTAATGGGCCGTTGAGGAAAGCACGTATGACACATCACACGTTTGATTTGCGCTGGACGCAAAGAATCAGCGCGGTGGGAGCTGTCCGTGGGAATAGAGTACTCCGGAGAAGCCCGAATCAGAAGTAAGAAGTCGTAACGAAGAAGAAGAATCCCGGAGAAAATATGAGAAATCGCGGGATTTTTTTTATGGGCGGCGTGGTTCAGAAAACTCGATTTCTCATACTTCACCCGCATTCTTCTTCTTCTTCTTCAAGGGAAGGGAACCAGGAACAGTCGACGCGGCTGCGCTGATCCGCACGGAGTCCGCGACTCGTTGGACAGTTTCTTGCTTCCGGCCGGTGAGATCGCTCTCGTTCGCTCGCGTTCTTCTTGTGCCTGGCGGGATGCAGCAGCGGCCTGCAGACCAGACATGCACGAACGGTAGGATTATCGTGTCGTGCATATTAAAGTGTCAATCAAAACGTTTTACGTCGCCGCAAGGACGCCGGTGCGCACGGCGCAGTGCAGCCGCTTGTAATGCGAGATGAGATTGGGGAAGAAGCGGCGCGCGTCGCTGCGGGTTCAAGACGTAAGTGCAAGAAAAAAGAAGACGGCGCCGGACTGTAGACTAGTTTAGATCGTCGAAGTTTCTGAAAGCAGGAGAGCAAAAACAAGATCGTGGATGGAGACAAAAGGATTAGCTTAAGGCGTTCAACGGTGGTAAAATCTCCGAAACGGAAGTAGGAAGTAGTAATGGAGAGAGAGTATGAGAAATCGCGTGCTCGGAACTCCGCATTCTCGGCGACAAACACACGATTTCTCAAACATCCGCTAGTGTTCTTCTTCCTCTTCGTCAAGACTTCGGCCTTCTATTAGGTCCGGATTGTTTAGTATCATCTCGCATTGTGTGGGTCTGCACGCTCACCTCGCTGGTTCGGGGTCAGCCTTGCACCGCTTGCACCGCTTGCACCGCTTGCACCGCAGGCCGTATGGAGTGCACTCGGCGTGTTTACTGTCCAAACACTGCGGCGTCTTGTTGTTTTGACTCCGACAGACCACTGAAAACAAATTCGCCGCCAACGTTGCGGCCAGTATATTGCGGTTCGCCGTCGGGCGCGGCGCAGCCTTCAGCAGGGAGCCGTTGCGGCACCTGCATGACTCATCCGGGGGATGTCCGGCCCGGCCATGGCCCGGCCCGGCACTCTCCGCCCCCTGCGACACTGTTTACATCCCGCGCCACTCGAAGCTGTCAGCCGCGGGGGTGTCGCCTCCGGGGCTCCGGGGCCTCCGGGGCTCCGGGCGTGTCCCGCAGCCACTGCGGGCGGTGCCTTTGCCGCGCCTTTGGCGGTCTCTGTGTCCGCACAGCTCCCGGGGTGGCCGGGGGACCGCCAAGGCACCGCCAGCCACCGCCGGGCACCGCCTTGTCCACACATTGTAATAACGACCTTCCTGCGCCTTGTCGACATATTGTAACTACCGGGGGGGTCACAATGGCCACACTGGGGGGACATACATTAGGGAAGCACACAGCGGGTGAATCGGGGGCGGCAGAGTCGGCGGCACAGCGACACACACCGCCCCGCCCCGCGCCGCCTTTGTGGGCCCCGGGTCAAAAGGCTCCCGTGATTCTCCCATCCCCATCCGCTCTTTATGGGCGCGCGGAGGGTCCGGAGGGTCCGCAGTGCCCGCAGCCCGCAGCACCGCAGTGTCTGCAAAGGACTGCAGCGGCATCGCGGCACGTGAACCCGAAAAAATGCTCACTACGTAGCATTTTAGACCCCCAACTCCCGTGACGTGTGACTGAGCCGCAACCGGCGCAACACGGTGGCAAGGCCGTGAACTTGCGCAAATTGACCGGAGGGAGAATGTTTTCGAAGCCCGATGTTCGGTGTGTGTGTGTGTGTGTGTGTGTGTGTGTGTGTGTGTGAGAGAGAGAGAGAGAGAGAGAGAGAGAGAGAGGGGGGGGGGTGCAGTCCGTCCCATCTCGTCCCACGGGGACCGCCGCAGTATCGCAGGATCCCCGAGCAGCTTCAGGGGGGCATCCTCGCCTCGTTCGCTCGGCTTTTCAGGAAGCGGAAGGATTTACAATCCCTTCCGATCACACTGTCGTCGCCCCTCTGTGGAACGGAGGGGCGGGCGGCGGAAATGGTGACATCAGGAAGCGTACAGGGCTAAACAAGACAGGTATGGAGAACGGTGGTGCGTTCTGGGGAGAGATCTGCGACGAGCGGGCCGAGCCCGGGGTCGTCGCTATAAGTACCACGCAGAAATGGAGGACACAGGTTTATGCGTACAGGGGCTATTCAGATACCGCGTGGACACTTTCTCTATTATTTGAAAGAAAACGTTTCGTTTCAATAATTTTTTTTAAATTCAAAAGGGTATTGAATCCTCAAGATTCAGACCCTGCAAATAAAAAATTCAACAACAACAACAAAAAAAAACGGCAAAAATGGGTGGGTCCTACCTCGTCCCAGACTTCCGTCCGGAACCGTTCCTGCTTAACTTCGGTGTTCGGATGGGAACCGGTGTACCAGGAAGTTGACCGCCGCTAAGACACAGGCACGACGCAGCCACCTTGGTAGGCAGGCTTCCGCAACGGCCAACATCGCCCCTTCCGCTGACCAGATTTCAGGAGTCAGCCCCCTTCGACCAGCCAGTTGGTCTGTGGCCGTGAGGCCACTCCCTCGCGGATTGAGAGGGAGGTAGGATGCCCAGATCGTACACGGCCGAAGCCGATTGTACTCTACTCTTCTACGCCATGTATCCAAGTAGGTGTTGCCCGAATACTCCAGATTCCGAGGCCTTACGCTTGAAAAATGTAGAAGGCCGAACCCTAGGCCTCTACATTTAACTTCTGCCGAGTCTTGGCAAGCACCATTCCCCTGCTCGGGCGTCGAACCACTGTTCCTCAGCAGTGAATTCAACTCCGGGGAATGGCCGCGGCCCAACGTCCGCGGTCACTCAGACAACACACTTTGAACACGTTCTTTTGGTATATTTTACCCACCATCCTCGGTCGGCAGACTTCAGAAAAATTTTTACTCCGGCAAAGAGTTGAACCCCGGACCTTGCGGTCGTCGGCCGGCCCGCTAGCCCACTCCGCTACGGAGCTGTGATGGGGAGAGGCAGCGCGCTATTGATACTTTAGCCACTGTTGTCCCGCAGAGAGCGAAACCCGCGAAACCGTTGGCTCGCGCAGTGTGCTCTGTCCGCGCGCTGAGCCTGGCCAGCCGCCCCGTCCCATTTGCCATTCGCCGTTGTCTCTTGGACAGCGCCGGATTTGCGCGCGGTGTTCTCCGTATGCGCTCAGGGTCTGCTTCGGAAGGAAGAGTGTCAATATTCACCGGCGATGCATCCTCTGTATGGATAAGTATGTGCTTCGGACACACCGCGCATTGTTCTCTATTGTCGATTTACAAGTTATATCACAATACTCGATGATATCTGTGGTTCTTATAATACGTCGTAGTGTCGTTCTTCGTGCACGGCTGAAGCGAAGTCCGCCAGCCTTCGAGGACCCTGTGTCATGTCCGGGGCTGCGCGGGGGACGGACGCGTCTCGCCCCCGCCAACTTATGGACACGGCCTGCCTGCCTGACTGCCGGGTCAGACGCCACGGCCGTAAAGAACTGGCCGGGCGGCAGCACAATGCGGTCGCTAACATTCTCATATCTCGCGCTCGCGGGCCGCCTGCAATAAGCTTGTTTGATGAGGGTTTGTTCTTCTAGAAACAAGCGCCGCACGGAAGAGATGGGATCCGTGCGGGGGCGGTGGCGGTGGCGGGGGCGGGGCTGGGGGCGGGGGCGGGGGCGGGGGCGGTGCTGGGTGGGTCGGGGCGAGGGCGGCCCAGCGTCAGGGCGGGCAGTGTCTGACCGGAGAAGGCTGCGGAGGCGACGAGGGGTTGTCGAGAAAACGTCACCGCGATGACACGTATTGGACTTCCCTCAGACAAATTCCATACATTTCCGGAGTCTTATACGACTCTTTTCACTCGTTCTTTGCTTCCTTCTAGGAGGAGGGTGGCAACTCGCTTCGACCTTGTACGGTACAAAAAACAGCGGTGCAAGGTATAAAAATGAGTACTTCAGATATTGTGAAATAATGCACTATGAGTACTTCAAAGTAAAATTTAAATTTGATGATTTTCAAATGTTTAAATTATAACGTGACCGCATGGGTTGGTAACCGGACCGGTGTGGGCAAACCAGAAGAACGGGGCTGAACTCTTTGCCCGAGTCAAAATTTTTGTGAAACTCTGCCGCCCGAGCACGGTACTATATTTGACCCCCCCCCCCCCCCCCCACCGCTGAAGTGCAACACGTCGCGAATAAACCCTCCGGATTCCCTCGCCTTCCCTTCCTCCCTCGGTTCGCGCCGTGCCGAAGGGATCAAGGATCCGCCCGCTGCTGTTGTAGTTCCGCCGCCGGCCGCCTCCAGCTCTGCGGCAGCACCGGTCCGGCCATCCGTCATGACGCGCGGGCAGACGCGGGGTATCGCCCTGACAACGCACCGCGCCGCGCTCGGGGAGGCAGCTAGAGGCAGCACAGCTCACACGCGCGTCGAATGGGTTGCCTACCTCGCGCGGCGGGCGTCTGCCCGGTGGATCTGGCCGAGTGTGAACGCGGCGATCTTGCGGCCGCGCGCGAAGCTCGCTCGTGCGGGTCTGAGCTGTGGCAGAACTCTTTGGGAGTCGTGCACACATCACGTACTCATTAATCGATAGAGCGTCATGATTAGAGAACCATTTCCGGTCTGCCAACCAAGTCGAAAACAGGGCAGCTCCGAATAATATTTCATTTATTCTCCGACCAAGATAAAAAGTTCAACGGGAGGGCAATGCACAGTAAGTCCGACGCACACACTTCTCCTTACGGAGAATGCATCAGAAGTGATTATGGGCACCCTCACAACCGAAACATAACGGAACGCAGGGGCTGACCAGACCCTGAGCGCAGACGGAGCACGCCGCGCGCAATGCCGGCGCTGTCCGAGAGACAGCGGCGAATGGCGGATGGGACCAGGCGGCTTCTCGCGCTTCTGCTCTCCGCCATAGCTCCGTAGTGGAGTGGGCTAGCGGGCGGGCCGACGACCGCAAGGTCCGGGGTTCAACTCTTTGCCGGAGTAAAAATTTTTCTGAAGTCTGCCGACCGAGGATGGTGGGTAAAATATACCAAAAGACCGTGTTCAAAGTGTGTTGTCTGAGTGACCGCGGACGTTGGGCCGCGGCCATTCCCCGGAGGTTGAATACAGTGCTGAGGAACAGTGGTTCGACGCCCGAGCAGGGGAATGGTGCTTGCCAAGACTCGGCAGAAGTTAAATGTAGAGGCCTAGGGTTTGGCCTTCTACATTTTTCAAGCGTAAGGCCTCGGAATCTGGAGTATTCGGGCAACACCTACTTGGATACATGGCGTAGAAGAGTAGAGTACAATCGGCTTCGGCCGTGTACGATCTGGGCATCCTACCTCCCTCTCAATCCGCGAGGGAGTGGCCTCAGGGCCACAGACCAACTGGCTGGTCGAAGGGGGCTGACTCCTGAAATCTGGTCAGCGGAAGGGGCGATGTTGGCCGTTGCGGAAGCCTGCCTACCAAGGTGGCTGCGTCGTGCCTGTGTCTTAGCGGCGGTCAACTCCTGGTACACCGGTTCCCATCCGAACACCGAAGTTAAGCAGGAACGGTTCCGGACGGAAGTCTGGGACGAGGTAGGACCCACCCATTTTTGCCGTTTTTTTTTGTTGTTGTTGTTGAATTTTTTATTTGCAGGGTCTGAATCTTGAGGATTCAATACCCTTTTGAATTTAAAAAAAATTATTGAAACGAAACGTTTTCTTCCAAATAATGGAGAAAGTGTCCACGTGGTATCTGAACAGCCCCAATGCTTCCGCAGATGAGTGCGCCGCGGAGACAGTGTAACGTAGATCATGGACGCCTCTAGCGGAGTCAGGCGGGGCCGTGGGGGGTGGCCGGTCGGTGCGGGGCGGGCTGCGGGCGGTGGGTGGTGAAAGGGCGCCACCACTGCGAACCTGTGCCTCCTCTCGCTTTGCCTCGCCTCGCCTCGGTCTACCTCCTCGCGCTGTCTGGCGTCCCGGCACCCAAACGGGCGCCGCCTGTCAGACACCACATCCATCACGCGTCAACGTCCGTCACGTGGTATCGATCTCCTACCTCCCCCCCCTCTCCTCCCTCCCGCCCGTGCGCGGAGTGGACGCCTTGCGTGCAGTGCGCAGCCTCCCCCCCCCCCCTCCCTTTCCACTGCCTTTTTAGATAGGCATCTTTTTTCAGTCTCAGGGGTTAGGAAGTCTCATGTCAGAAAGAAAGGTCGCTCTCGGTTGGTGATAAATTTATTGCGTAAGATCGATCTGTAGCATACATTAACACACGCACACGAAGTATTAAACAGTACATTTTATTTACAATTCTTGAGCTCTGCGAATGAGCTGCTCGGGATACAGGACCCCACTGACAGACGGACCAATGACCCCTCAAACGGCAAACGCCCGCACGGGTTTGAGGAAGGAGTACTTTTCCGTGATAATAGTAATAAATAGACTGCCGACATGCGTATGGATTAAGGACTAAACATATACATGCAGGTGTATTGATATAAGATTCAGTCTAAATGGTCTCATGACTTCCTGCTGTCTTGCTGAAAAATTATATGTGCACAGCTGGATCACAATTGACAAAACAGAAGGCACTAGAATGGCCCGTAGGCCACATGATAACTTATGTCTAAATCGCCGCAGAAGCTACACAGTTTATATTTTTACATATCACTATACAACCATATTCTATATCGTACAGACTTTAACTGGATATGTATGTTTTACTGAAGTAAGGTAAGTACATAATACGGTTCGGCGTTGGTAGCCATTACTGTACTGGACAGGTTGCAGAGTATGTCCATAGTAAGGATTAAATTGTGAGGTTTTGTGATATAGAAATATGTTACGAAAAATAACCAACACTGCATCTGGTGGCGTGTTACAAACGGTCATACTAAACGGGGTGAAGCTTGGAAACAGACTTATGAATATACATAACAATTAAAACAATGACTTATAATACAGACATAAAATCACTAGATAACATATGAGTGGCGATCGCTAAAATGACTCGTACTCGATACAGCAAGCGAAACGTTTTACCTAAATGTACATGGCAATCCCATCTCATTGAATTAATACTATACACGGCATAGATCAACGAGGTTTCGGACCAGAACACCGTCGCCACTTGGCACATGAGACGGCGCCCGGCAGATCGGACAAGATCATACCTTGAGATAAGAGCTCGGTCCTTCATTCAACCACATTTCTATTCGTCAGTCAAAGAGAGCGGCCCACAGTATTCCATCACGACAGCACTACCAAAAGTGTGCCACCACACGGGGAAGCACACCACAACCACAGTAGGAGTTTGCTTGGAAGCGGGGAAGAAAAATAAATAATTTAAAGTAACAAAATAAGGGAATGTGAGCGATTGTCATCATTCTAGGAGCGAAAGCGTGCTGTTGGTCTTCCGCAGCTGGGCCCGCCATGGGATGATCTGCGCGGGGCACTCGTCCTCGTCGCCGATGCTCTCCGCGCTGTCGCCGGCCTGGGAGCCCTGGGACCCCATCGGGAAGCTGTTCTCCTTGTTGCAGTACTCCTCCGTCATCATCGGCTGCTGCGGCAGCTGCTGCTGCTCCAGCTGTTTCTGCTGCTGCGGCTGCTTGGTGAGCGGGTCTCCGGACTCGGGCCGCTGCTTCTCGTCCACGCGCGGGGTGTACAGGCCGACCCTAGACACAAGGCAGGCTGTGGTTAGTGTCCGCTCGCGTCAGCTGCGCACCGTGCGGTACATTGCACACATGTCCTACACTAAAAATAAGGGGCTGCTGAAAACTTTCAGTCAAGATTTGTTAGCCTGTTCAGCTAAGCACCAAGATTCCAAAAGTGGGTTACTTTTGTGTTTACTTTTGTGATAGAAAATGCCGAAGTTATAAGTTTACTGACAACTAATTTCCTCATTTCACATCACAATAGGTCACAGAGGTCCCATTTTCGGAGGCCTGTCGCCAGGCTGGGGCGAACACTGGTCTCAAAATCTTAAACTGCAATTGCGAGTTTTCTAGACAGCCCCTTTCAAGCCCCTCTCCGTGTACTCACTTCTCGGTGCCCTCCTCCTTCTTGGCGAGCAGCTGCCGCTTCCAGGCCGGGATGGCGGACAGCCGCTTCAGCTCCGCGTCCCGCTGCAGCTTCTCCTCCATCTCCTTGCGGGCGCGCTCCGCCGCCTTGCGGGCCAGCATCTGGCGCTTCCACGGCGGGATCAGGTTGCCCGTCGCGTCCGTCTCCGGCACCTACCACAGGGAATGGGTTAGGATGCAGCTAGCACTAAATAAGTCACATAAGCGCCAGAACGTCAAGTGTTTTAGACTGACGCTTGCCTTCTCCACGAACTGCGTGGCCGTGAGCTGCTTGCTGATCTCAGAAATGATCTCCTTCTCCTGGCGTTCCTCGGTCTTGGCCCGCTCCACCTTCAGCTTCTTGATGCCCGTGATGTCCTTGCTCATCTTGAGCTCGGCGATCAGGTCCTGCTTGTTCTGGTCTGCGGTGCCTGCACAGAGAGCCAGAGGTCAACAAGTCCGTCATCAGCTAGGAAGTACGCCAGGCTACTCATCCAGGCTGACGGCCCGGGCACTGCACCTTTACCGGACTGCAGCATGTTGCCGCTCTGGGGGCCGGGCGGGCGGAGGGCCGGCGCGGACAGGGTCTTGGACGCGAGCGTCTTCCGCAGCTGGACGCTGTTCAGGTCCTGGATGGAGATGGCCGACAGGGGCTGGTGCTGCTTGCGCTGCGCGGTCGGCGACGGCGGCCCGGGGGCGGGGGGCGGCGCGGGGGCGGCGGCGCAGTCCGGGAGGGGCGGCGGCGGCGGTGCCGAGGCCGGGGCCGAGCCCGACACCTCTTGGTAGTGGTCCAGAGCGCCCAACCTGTCATAGCATCAAAACATAAACGCGAATGAGTTTCGGCAGAGAAATCCAAACGCCTCGGAACGGAGCGGAGAAGAAACATGGTTGTCACGGTTGGGAGGGTGAGAAAGCGCGTGGTTTGGGTGATATGGCTGCCCTGCCGTGTTGTGTAACCTCTGGTCCACGGGGGCGCCCCCGACCCGAGTCGGCGGGGCCCCGCCTAGAGGCTCAGCGCCGGAGCGGCAAAACGCCCTCAGCCGAAAACTCATCTGCATATCATCATTACAGCACTTTTTCGCACAGTTCCGAAAGCGAATCTCCTTTGTTTCGTCATCGTATCGTCCCTATAAAGGACCCCTAATTCTCCCCTTCCGGTCGCGCCTCCCGGTGTAATCAGGAGCCGCAGCGACGCGAAGGAAGTGGGACTCTGTCTCTGTCTGTCCCACCGAGTGATAACGGCACACCGTCTTTCCTATACATAGTGCAAATTCTCCAAAAAAAAAAAAGCAAAAAGCAAAAGAAAGCACGACAGTAAATAAGGATTTAACATGAGCATATTTCTGGTATTTTTAAGATTTCCAATTGGTGTATCTTACTGACATCAACTTGAAAAAAAAATCTGAAAAAAAATTCTGGAAAAAAATATCTGAAAAAAAAACAACAAATCTCGCTAAAATTACGTGGGCCATATATATGCTTTCTTTTGAAAGGGCCCACGGTCTTGCAGATATTTTCGCGGCGCTTTCTTCCAGGCCAGGCCAGGCCATCGCTAGGCCGTTACTCGCGTGCGCGGCTCAGAGCGCAGGTGAGATGCGGTGCGCCTGCTGCCTTTCATCGTTCACAGCGATGTGGCGCGGCGTGGTGTGCGGCGGCGAGGCGCAGATCGTATTATGTCTGCCGCGCCGCGGGTAGGCAGGAGCCTCCCTCCCTCCCCTCTGCCCCGCCCCGCCTCGCCGCGCAAGCGCCACACCGGAACAACAAGGACAGTCGTGTTTCATCCCGGCCGGATTACTGCGCACGCGCAGACGTATCACTGAGTCCGCCTTAACAAGCACGAGGCGCGTTGACACACTTACAGACCCAGACGTGGAGAATTAGCCTCGAATTTTCTAACGCCAATATACGACAGACTTAGATTCCGCAAGCAGTCTTGCAAAGAAGCTGTCTTGGATCAAATTCTGGGTTGGTCTTGGAAAATAATCCAAGGCTAGAATTATGAGGCCACACACTGGACCACGACAGCCGGCAGCGTCCCGGACAGGGGGGCGTGCAGCAGCTGCACAGCGCACTCACCTGTTGAGTCCCGCGAGGGCGTTCTGCAGCCCCGCCGCCAGGGCGGAGGGCGGGGGCGGCACGGGGGAGGCTGGTGCTGCTGGCACGGCGACGGGGGCTGCCGGCGGCGCCGGCACGGGGGCGGCGGCGACTACGGCAGCGACGACGACAGGAGGCGCAGGGGCCGCGGGGGCGGCTGGCGGGGGCGGTGCCGGCGCGATGGCGGGGGCGGCCGGTGCGACGGCGGGGGCGGCGGGGGCGGGCACGCCGGGGCCGCTGATGGAGCGCAGGTACTCGCTGGGCTTGATCAGGTGCCCCGAGTCGGCCGAGTTGGAAGGGAACTTGGGCGGGATGAAGGGCAATGCCAGCTGCTTGTTGACGAGCGCGTGCGCGCCGGTCGGCGATCCTGGAAAGAAATGGACACGATTTTATTCACATATGTGCATGAAAGGGAGAGGGCAGGGCGGTGCGGTGCGGGCTGGGCTTCATCCATGACGGCGCAGGCGGCGAAAGTGTATCCCTGCCCCGTGCATCCCCGGCCCGGCCCCGGCCAGCGCAGAGTGAGCCGTGCAGAGCGCCGCGCACGCCGTGGTTTTGGCGCAGGTCGTCGTAAAACCATCCTCCGCCGACTCGCTCTCTTAGAGACGCCGCCGCTGTGCCCAGGCTGTGCCTCACCTCACCGCGGCCCCGACACGGCCGGGACCCAGCCGCGGTGGCTGTGTTTACAAGGCGGCGGCGGCTAAGACGCCTCACCTAGTGGGCCGCGCACTGGGAATGAAAGTCATCAGCGCCCAATTTTGGGTGATAACGAAAATCCGTAGGCTGTTTTGAAAAACTGTTAGTCTCGGTGTTCGCCTGGGCTTGCCAACAGAATTCCAAAACATGGCCGGGTCACATGACTTTTTCTCGTGTGAAATGAGGAAGTTGATGGTCGCAAAAGGTCACGCGAACCCATTCTTGGAGTCCTCTGGCGCCAAGCTAGGAGGCCATCTCATGTCTGAATTCTTCGATGAAGTGGCACGCTTACAAAGCAGCCTCTTCAAGCCCGGATTATGACCCAGTGCAGCCTGTTACTGTACAGACTGTCGCGGCTCGTGGGCGTTGTCGCATCTGGGCGGCCGCCGGGGCCGGGGCCCAACTACCGCGCGGCCGCCACACAGTTGCGCAGGTCTCGGCGGCCGGTGCTCCTCCCGGGGCCGCGCCAGAGGTCGGGGGTCAAGCAGGCAGACAATGAGGCGTATTTATTATGGGCGCGATGCGCGCGACCGGGCGCGCGCGGAAGCGGCCCTGTTATTGGTCGGCTCGGTGGGTGTGCCCGCGAGCCGGACCAATCCACGTATCTGTGACGGCGCGACGCGGTGCCTGCCCAAGGTGGTCGCTATCATCGGGGGGCTCCTTGACGGCCGTTAATACAGCCGCGGGACGCGGGTCAAGGACGCGCTGGTGGGGCACTGCGGCGACCTGGACGGGCCGGGAACCCGTCAGCCACGCCCCGCAGGTCGGCGGCGATAGCGATCTAGCAGCCTGTCGGGGAGGGTGGCGGTGCGGGTGTTTGGGCCGTCATGACGCCCAGCGAGCTAGCGAAAGGGACAGGGTGAGTAGCGGTGCAGAGCGGTGCAGAGCGGAGCCGATAACGCAGCGACATACGCGGGGCAAATACGAACGGATGGAACGGAGCTGATACGCGCGGTCCTCTGCCCTTTTCCTGGGGCCTGCAGGGAGATAAAAGATTAGTGGTAGCAACTAAATTTTCAGTTAATTTCCAGCAAGCAGTAAATTTTGGTTCTGAGAGCTAAAACTTCGCTGGGGAAGCTGTTTGTTGGTTGAACCATCGAAAAGTCAGTTGCTCCGACGAAGAGTAGTTTTGCTCCCACAACGCGTACCGCTTTGTTGAAGCAACTAACTTTACGTTGGTGCGACTGATAATTAGTTCCCGGAACGAAATTTTAGCTTAGTACTAAATTTACTGCTTGTCTGGAAATTATCTGTAAAAAGAGTTGCGAGCACTAATCATTTTCCTCCGAGCGTCCGTGGGGGGTCCGTGGGGGATTGCGGGGGCCGTGGATCTGTGGTGAAGCTACAGTGTTCTTCACAAAAACTACCGTTCAGCTCTAGATTCCTGGAGGTCCCTCCTCCCGGGTGGCCGATGGCCGTGTATCCGGACGTGTAATGAGGCCGATCATCCCGCAAGTCGTCACATCGCGCTCACACTGACGCCCCCGGGTGTGCAAGGAGTGTGCTCCACGGCACGGCACGGCCTACACTGTGTGCACGAGCTTTCTCCCCGCGAGTCCGCGCGTAGTTCGCGGCGCGCGTCCCGTCCCGTCATGGTCGGCTGGCAGAGTGAGCGGGGCAGAGAGCACCGCAGCGCCAGGCTGTGCGGACGGTGTGTGCGGTGTGTGCGAGATGCCAACGAGAAAAAGTTTTCATCGGAAAATTGAAAAATTGCAAGAATACTTTCTGGCGAATTTTTCTTTTTTTATTTCTGATAATTGACATGTCTAGTGTACTTGGTACAGTGCGTCCGTGAGTGAGTGTGTGGGTGTGTGTGTGTGTGTGTGTGTGTGTGTGTGTGGGTGTGTGGCTGTGTGTGCTGTACAAACAGGGCACTGTCCATTCGTGCAATGAGGTGAGGACAGATGGATGGAGTTGATGTGATATCAGTGGGGTTTCGAACCCATGACCCGACAAAAACAACAACGTGTGCCTTCCACCAATCAGCCCAACCAGGTCTGAAAATGTGTACAATGATTACGGCTGCTTCGCCTTGCCATTTCCAATAACTACTCCATCTACACCATCGTGCAACCTCGAACCACACTAGCAAAGGGGGCGGGAACAACCCACAGGACTCAACAAACATCAATAACCCGGTGGTCAGTCAACAAACTACAGACGAACACCGACAGGCGGACAATACCAGGGTTTGCAAGCACCACGACTTCACTTTGGACAGGGCGGGGACATGCAGCGCACAGGGTGCGGTGGGGGCCGGGGGCCTGGGAGCTGGGGGGCCAGGCTGGTGGTGCTGTACACGGGGTGCAGGGGCCCACCAGGTGCCGTGCTCGGGGGCCCCGGTGCCCGGGAGCTGGGGGCCAGGCTGGGATGCTGTACACGGGGTGCCCACCAGGTGCCGTGCTCGGGGGCCCCGGGGGTTGCCAGTGCCACTGCACTCACCGCTGACGGGGGCGCACACTCCGGTGCCCTGCGGCAGCTCCGCGTCCTCACGGTCACCGTCGGCGGCGGCGGCTGCTGCGGCGGCGTAGTGGCTGTTGGCGATGATCTCGGCCGCGGCGGCCGAACAGTGCGACTGCACTCCGACACAGCCGACGACGGCGGCGGCTGCTGCAGACGACAGATACTCGAGCTCAGCGCCGGCGTGCACGCGCCCGCACCGCCTCAGCCAAGGTCTCAGCCCGCTCAGCAGGCCGCTCAGCACGCTGCTCAGCACGCTCAGCACGACGGCGGCGGGTTGCAGCCAGAGCCAGGACGTGGGCTCAGCCAGGGCGGCCGCATGACCAGCCCCAGGGTGTCTGGGACCACGCACACACACTAACACACACACACACACACACACACACACGCACGCACACACTGACAAACACACTCGGACAGACGCGGAGACGCTCTCGGCGCGAGCCTCAACAGCGGAATGGAGCGGTGGCCAGCGGAGGCCCGGACCCTCCCCGACGAGACGGCGGCCGCAAGCGGCGCTCGCCGCGCCCCGCCCCGCCGCGCCGGAGGGGAGGAGGGGAGGGGGGCCGGGGCTCCGGGGCTGTGGGCACCGACCGAAAGCCCAGCACGCTCTCACACGGCCACACACACAGGAATACACAGACACAGCAGTCAGCACCGGCTAGGCAGAGAGTACTTAGCCGGGCTTTAGCCAGGCCTGGTGACTACTTGTGTAGTCTAATTAAAGGCGACGTACAGCGAGAGATGGACGTAAACTGCTGGAGAGGTTGGCGACGTCGTCAAAAAACTAGGTCGCCAGGGCCAGGGGGTCCCCAGTGAGTCCGCTCGGGCCGCAGGCGGCCGCAGCACTGACGAACTTGTGGCGCTGACAAGGACTGGGATCAACATCACGTATTATCGCGCGGGCTCGGCAGGTATCGCCTTAAATATCTCTCGTCACTTTCATGAAGGAAAGAAGCGGATGCATGCTTCTCGTGACGCACATGACATATCTGTGTCGTCCGCAAAACGTACGGGCGAATATCCTATCCTTGATAAATCAGTTTACGGTGACGCCGAGCGCCTGCGACTGCTAGGGTAGGCCAGCCCGCACGGCACGCGTGCATGGAGGAGTCCGAAATTGCCTACCCAACAGGCGCCATGTCCACCAAGACCTATCAATAAATAATACCCACCCAACATGCAGACATTGTTTTCAGCACTGCAATACACACCACTCAAATTTGCGATAAATCTCAAATGCTAAGGAAACAGTGATCGATGTCAAGAGCCTTGGTATCGAAAATGGTGAGCAATACACGTGCTTTAGCATTGTCTTACCACAGATTAGCGAGTTGCATTGCAATAATTTCGAACACAGTGTGAGGCGGTGTGATGTGCGATGGTCGAAAAGAGGTATGGAAAGGGGTTTCGACACCCGTTGAGGACCTGGGAGGAATGGGGGCGTGTTGCGATGCACGGGCGGCGTGAAGCGCCAACAGCGAGCCGCCGGCGAGGCGAGGATGTCGCCCTAAAGGCTCGTTTGTGTTGCAAAAGTAAGTGGCGTTGACGGCGGGCCCCTGCCCGGGGAGAGGGAGAGAGGGCCTGTGGGCCTGACCTTTTGGCCGGGCCTCTGACCGGGCCTACCCGGCGGTGGTGAATGGGTGTCACGATCGGCTGCCGGCCGGAGCGGTCTCAGTGCATCAGGAGGCCACTGCACCGTAGTGTGACATCAGAGATGCAAGGAAGGAAAGTTTTCGTGGAAAAATTGAAAACTTTCAAAGGCGTACTGAGAAACCTCGGGGGATTTGACCGTTTTGGTTGGCTATGCACGAGATATTTCACAATTTTTTGTTGTTGAAAAAGTCAAGAAAATTTTCAGTCTCAAGTCTCGTTGGGAAACCAGGTTCACAATCACAATAGACCTCTATCATTTTAAAGTGCACAAAACTAGTTTTGGAGCATAGCAGCCCACTTCAAACTAAGAAACCTTTCGAGTTACGTGGTGAATCTAAAATTACACTGAAAAAATAAAATAACGCCGTAATATTGCTAGGCCTTGTTGACGCCCCTCTGTGTCGGTTGGCGTGCTGCAGATTAGCGCCCAGGGAAAGGAGCGGACGCGTCGAGGGTGGCGGGGCGGCGCGGGAGGCTGAGCGGGGGCGGAGCGGGGGGGGGGGGGGGGGGGGGGGGGCGGGGGCGGCACGCCTCGGGGACGGAGTCCACCGACGTCGAAAGTGCGATATGGACCTTAGCGCCACACAGCGCCCCGCTGCCCAGGCCGCGGAAAGCGAGAAGGGTGTTAAACGCATGCTCGCCGGCGTGGAAATCGTGCGCGCGCTGGCCGCAGGCACAAGGCCTGATCCCGGCGTGATATCACGTGGTATCACCACGGCTGCTGATGGTCTGCTGATTGTCTGCTTTTTCGGAACTCACCATGATGAACGCATAACGACGCACTACTTTCTGTTTCGGCAGGGCGGGGCCTAGAAAGCCACTATAACAACGCCTCAGAGACATTCGCGCGTCCCGCACACACGAGCGTATCCGTTTCGTGAGATTTATTCGACTATGCGGCCCAGAACGAGGTTTTTCTCTCACTCCTATGAGGATCACTTTCCGATTATCTCACAGCAGATTAGGTTTCACAAAAACTATCCTTCCCGGACGAAAGTGACGATGCATGTGTTCAGAGACCGAGGAACTTTCCCGGATTTTCGAAGGCGAGTCCCCGGCGACTGAAAGTATAGCAGAGCAGAGACAGGGATCGAGAACGAGGATCAGAGCAGCGAATTTCCGCGCAGTGAAAGAGTGTCTTCGTAACAGTGAGCGTGCTGGCCGGTTGTGGACCCCCAAGGGCCCCAAGGCGACCCCCTGGGGAGTCTCGGTGTGCTAGCAGAGTGCTCCCGGAGGCCACCATTAAAACTGATCAGGCTCAACAGAGCGCAAACCACACGCTTAATTAATTGCAGACTGCCGCCAATCGCATGCTCTGATAGCTTCCCACTTCCCCTTCCCTTCCCTTCTCTCTCTCTCTCTCTCTCTCTCTCTCTCTCTCTCTCTCTCTCTCTCTCTCTCTCTCTCTCTCTCTCTGGAGTACGTGGTGTAAATCAGTGCACCGCCGGTGGCGCGGCCGGTGGCGATGATGCAAGGCAGCGCTTCTTTACGACCCGAGCCGTGTTGCAGGAGGCAGAATTTAGACTCCATATCTACTGTACACACGAAATCTAGATTAAAGACCAGAAAAACGCACCTTACGTGATAAGGGGAAAGGTTTTGTTCCCATCATTTTTCGAAATAAGACAAAAAAAATAGTCCCATTGAAAGATACAAGTTTATATTCCATACCTATGTATGGTCGTAACAATTGAATCACTCTCGTGGTTTTTGGGTTGTTTTTTTTACAGGGGGGGGGGGGGGGGGGGGGGGAACTGTCTCATGACATATTTAGTGAGCATATTCCAGGATGTTGCAAAAAGCGTTTTCAAGAACATTTCTTGACTAATTGATTGGATTGGACTTGAAAGGCATGTTGTCTTCAAAAAACCATAATTATTTCACGACAACAATTTACACCAATGTAAACGTGATTTTGCGAGGTGTGATTTTCGGTTTCGGCATTGGGTCCGTCCGTGGCGCTTCGAGCAACAGCGCATAGGAAACCCCCTCAACACGTTCTCACACAACTCGGCGCGATGTAACTGCGGCTTGATCCGACACACACTCACACTACACGCTCAGAATGGCTCGAAAAGAGTGCACTAACGAAGAGCAGTACAGGGTGAGGCGGGAATCGAGGTACATCACGGCGGTACTAAAAGGAAATGGAGGTCGCCCGTTTCTGAGTGAATACGCGCACCGGAGGAAGAGAGAGATGAGAAGTGTGTGTGTGAGAGAGAAACAGAGAGAAAGAGAGGGGGAGGGGGTGAGAGATGACGGGATGGCGGGATATGAGCTGGAGCCTGTCTGGAAGCGTGCTCTGCGATGCCACACCGACCGACCGCCAGCAGCGCGCGCCACTCGCTCATCATACGGCCAGAGGAGAGGGATTTATTGGAGTGGATCCGAATTAAGAGATTTAGAAGAAGCGGGGAAGTGACGGCCAAAGACATGCGGTCTGGGCGGGTCTGGAACAGGGGCGCGAAGAAGCTCCGGCTGCTATGCGGCTCATACATGGCTTCGCCGCGCGCACGCTCCGCGCATGCGCGGCCGCCAGCTCTGTTATCCAGTGGTGTTCTCTCGAGGAACAACGGCGACGCAGACGAATCACGTTCTGAGAGCTGCGCGTGAGCTACGCCTGGGCTGTAGTCTGTTGGGCTACGCCTGCTGGGCCAACGCCAGCTGCCTCGGTACAGAGGACGGATAGCAAAACAATAACGGTTCCAGAACAAAAGTGGCAGTGAAGGCAGGTTACAGCCCTCGGCCCTCCACAGCACGGGGGCCGACCGCGCGGCTCCTGTCAAAACCACTGCAGTAGTGTTTGTGGCCAGGCCGCGCTTTCCAGGACGACGACAAGAAACGACTAGGAAACAGGACACGCACAAACACACTGACACAGACGGACACAGGAGAGACACATCGCCCCACGTAGGAAAGTCCGTCTGGGATTGATTTCTCGTGTCCGTAGTGTGATCGCAGGCAACGGCCTGTAATTGCTGCAGCCTGCAGCCGTAGAGCACCACTTACGGCCGCGACGCGAGCGCCACCTGTTGGGGAACCGTAGCAAGCGCAACTAGCCACGGGAAGCCCGGTATACAGGCACGGACGCAGTAGCAGTAACACTGCCACACCCCGCCACACCCTCAGAACGAAAAAAATCAGATCCACTGAAACTATACGATAAGTCCAGCATTTTTAGTCAGCTCTAGGACCGGCCGCTGCAGTAACCTACGAAGCTCCCCCCCCCCCCCCTACATCCCTCCAGCCGCCCTTCCGGGGGTCTTTGGGCGTCGACTGGGACAACGAGTCAAAGCAGCGAGCCGCTTCCCGCTTTCACTCTCGGGACTCCCAAAGGACCGCGACCAGGGAACAATGCATTTGTCCGCGCAACTTCCTAACTCTGTCGGATACGGCACTGAAGTGACAGGGTTCCGAAGTTAAGTGACATGATCATCCGTGATTACGACGTGGCCTACCATTAACTTCGACTTTTTTCCTATCAGAACGGGATTTGTAATGCCTTTTTTTGAAATTCTCGGGCGAATTTTAGTCTGATTCAGGTCTGAAAAACTGATTGAGAGGCCAAACCTTTAAACAGTTCAAGTCTCTAATCGCCCACAAATTGGGCAATGATCATATTTTATTCTTAGTGGATTAAGCCTCTGACGTTCAACATTACGTCTTCGACAAAGGGAATTTTCTGAAACATCTGGAGGTACGGAAAGGCACTTTAAAAAAAAAATCTATCATCCTTGTCCTCTGCACCTCGCTGCTCGCAGGAACACGGCCCGGTGCGAAGAGGCGACGGGGCGGCACATCTGCCACGCACGTCGAATGGGTTGCCTACCTAGCCGGCGCAGACCGCGCGGCGGCGTCTGCTGTCTCCCTCACGCACGCACTCACACACACGCGCGCGCGCGCGCGTTACACGATATAAATCATGGAAAAGATACGACGCTGGCGGAGAGGCAGCGCTTCTTCTTCACTGAGCCCGAAACGCTTCACATATTCGCTGCTCTAGATTCTCGAGTCGATAGTGAATGCAGACTACTATACACGTGCTTCGCGGCAAATCGCGGAGGAACCTTTTTGAGAATAAATTAATAAAAATGGGCGCCGGTGTGCTACATCTGCTGGTAATTGTGGCGACGTAAGGAGTCCTCGCTGGATGGGTAGCGGTGTAGCATGCATGTATGGGCTATCGCGGCGACAAAGAGAGAGAGAGAAGGCAAGACGGGCAAGACTATCAAGAACGGTAGAGAGAGTCATTGACGACCAAGATGGTATGGACCAGCCGAAGCAGTCATGGGGCTGGGGAGACTCGACACGCACCACGAGCGGAACGGACGGGGCAACGCTGACAACTCTGACAACTCCGTCGCTGGTCAGCGAGCTGGTGGTAGCCGCTAGCCGCCGCCGCGCTGACGGAACACAGACGGCGCTGGACACTGGCCACCTAAGTCCTAAGTCACTGAGAAACCACCAATGCCACCAACCAGCACAAACGTGCACGCGGCCTACCTGAGTCACCCCTGGCGTCGTCTTGGTCGAGCAGCACTCCGTCCTCTGGGTCGAGCCCAAGACCGTCGCCGGCCTCGCTGGAGGGCGGGGGCGGCGCGCGGCCCAGCGCCGGGGAGATGCGCGGCCCCGGGGGCAGCTGGGGGACGAGCGGCGCCGCGGCGGCGGGGGTGTTCGGAGACGGCGGACACGTGGAGGCCGCGGTCTGGGGCGGGCTGGGGGCGGCGCCAGGCGGGGACAGCAGCGGCGCGGGGGGCGGCGGCGGTGGCGGCGGCGCGAACGACCCGGGCTCAGATACGACGCGCTTCAGCGGCCTGGAATCCAAGCCAAACCAAAAACATGGGGTGATGAAAACTGCGAGCAACAAAAATTGGGTTCCACATCACGCTGGAACGTATAAATGGTCAAGAAATTTCCAAGAGGCTGTGATGCTAAATTTAATTTCATTTTCTAAGAAAATCCACAATATTCTCGATGCCCCCCCCCCCCGCAAAAAATGGAATGAGAGTTTTAAATGTGTAGAGTGGTGTTACCCTAGAATAATGATCAGATACATGCGGTGTCTTGAGTCGTGAGTCTTTGAAATTTTGAAACTTTTCGAAAGCATTTGTTAGAGCGCAGTGGCGCACACTTACCGGGTCGAGTTCTGCGGGTGCGGCAGCGAGTGCTGGGAGTGCTGGGAGTGCCTGGGGCCGTGCGTCCTCTCGCACTCATCCTCGGAGTGGCCGAGGTCCGAGGGAGAGCCGCTCGACACGCCGGACTCTGCAACACGGGAGCACATGCGGGTTCAAATACCAGCAAATACCTTCCTTCTTGTCTTGCCGCTGTCATCAACGAGAATGAAAGAGTCATATGATCATCGCCCACGTTTGGGTGATCAAGGGCGTGTAGAGGCTGTTTCGGAGAGCTCGGCTTGTTGCCGAAGATTCGAAAAATGGGTTCTACATCAGAAATCGCGGAAGACAAGAGTTGAGGTGGCCACAATGAGACCTAAAACTGGCTGACGTTGTCACTTTCTAATTTTCGACAAAAAAAAAAAAGTCGCGTGACCCCATTCAAATGCCAGGCCTATATTTTGAAAAGGCCTCATCGAGTATTTTGTCGCCCCAAACTGGACCATGATGATGACTTTTCCATTGTCAGTGACAAAGCTTCAGACTGACCTGTCGACGCCGCGATGGACTTGTCCTCCTGTCCCACGTCGGGCCGATGCTGTCGACGGCTCGATGCGTGGCGGAGGTGCTGGTCCGGGTGGTGTCCCGGGTGGTGTCCCGGATGGTGTCCCGGGTGGTGTCCCGGGTGGTGGACCGCGTGCGATGTGAGGGTCCCGGTGGTGCCGGCGGCGCCGCTGGCGGCCTGCGCCGAGCCCGCTGACGACACAGAGCCCGACCGCGAGCCCGACCGCGAGTGGCTGCCCGAGTCCCTCGACACGGAGCGCCTCGACGGCCGCGTTTGTCCGGCCTGGGGAGAGGAGAGGACATGCGGCGGCGGCGCGTTAAGTATCAGAGGCCCCGAGTGAAGCGCCGGGAGGTGGGTGCGCGCGCTTACCTGACCAACGCCTGGTTGCGACTGTTCGCGCACCTGGTAGATGTCCTCGTAGTCGTGGATGCCGGCGGACCGCTCGGACGCGTCTGACGACGAGAGGTTCTCCTCGCTGCCCGCGCCGGAGCTGCCCGAGCTGGAGTGCACCTCGACTTTCACTGCACAGAAGGACCAACCAGGGCCGATGCGTGAGCATTACATGACTTCAGCACCCCGTCATGTCGGAGCTGTCGGATCGGACCTCGGGCCGCGCATGTTGTGATACCGGGAGCCCGGGGAGCCCGCGGCCATCCATCAAGCTGTCCGGTGTCCATACAGGCACACGCCCGGCGCACGGCAGGCACACACCCGGCACACACTCGGCACGCGCCACGCACACGCCAGGTGGGTGACAGAGGCGTAGACGGCGAAGAGGCGAGGGCGAAAGTAATGGCCTCGTCCCTTCGCCCGGCCCCGGCCCCGCGGCCCCGGCCCCCCCCCCCGGCCCCCCGGCCCACCACCTCAAGCCACCAGCTTCCTGGCCTCCAGCACCGCGCCGTGAGAGATATCCTGCATTATCGGGAAGCTAGCCGGCGGTGGCGGGCAGCGGGCGGCGCCGGGTGCGGCCCGTTGAAACGTAACCAATCGCACACGTAACGAGACCGCAGCGCTCTGTCCTCCTACTCCGTACTCCGTGCTCCGTACCTTTGAATCCCGTGCCCGGCCCCGGCGCCTGGTGCGGCGGCGGCGGTGGCGGCGGCGGCGTGACGGGCTGAACTCCGTTGTTGTTGATCGCCGTTCCGTTCGACTTGCCGCCGGGGGCGGAGACGGGGGCGGGGCAGCCGGCCGACGCGCCATCGAACAGCGTCTTGACCCGGCTGGGCACCACCTCGCGGTCCCGGGGGTTGTGCAGGTAGAACGGGTCCCGGCCGCGGTCCTCCGAGTGACTCCGGTGGCTGTGGCCGTTGACTTGGCCGTTGCTCTGGCCGTTGCTATGACTGCTGGCGCGGTGCCGGCCGCCAGAGTGGCCGTTGTGGCTGCCGTGCCCGTTGATGTACCCATTGCTTTGACCGTTGACGTGGCCGTTGACGTGTCCGTTGACGTGTCCGTTGACGTGCCCGTTGGTGTGGCCGTTGACGTGCCCGTTGGTGTGGCCGTTGGTGTGGCCGTTGGCGTGACCGTTGGTGTGCGGCGCCGACGAGTGCCTCCGGTGCTGGCCGTGGTGGTTCATGGGGTTGACGTAGAGGCCGTCCCCCGGAGCGGACGCCCCCAGCGAGCCCAGGCCTTGGCCCAGGCCTTGGCCCAGGCCTTGGCCTATGGCATTTGAGGGCGGGTGGAGGTAGAAGGGTTCGCGCGAGCTGCTGTAGTTGACGCAGTCCGCGTACGAACACTGGTGGGGAAGAAGCACACGTGATGTTAGTCCCGCGGCCCACGTTCGCTGGGGATGCGCTGCACTCAGGTTCCGCTGAGGCTCTGTCCTCACCTTGGAGTGGGGATCACCCTTCCTGCAGGTGCAGCCGTGGAGTTTGCCGTTCGCCATCCGGGCCTCGTCGTAGTAGTCTGGCGTGGTACCGTGCTGCACCAGGACGTTGAGGCACTGAAAACGACAACACCACATTAGGCCACCGTCCAACACCACGCTGTCAAAAACGTTTCGGGGGAATTCTTCTCACTTGGTTTTCATACAGTGGGAGACTCCGAAAAAATTTCGGGAAGAATTGTAGCATAGAAGTCACAAAAATTAAACCTTAGTTACAGTTACGGAGCGCCTGGCACGTACGCAACACAGCCACGCGCGTGTGCGTGACGGGACTGCCTACCCTAAAGGGCGCTCCGCTCCGGGTCCGCTAAGTCCGCCAGAGAGATGTAAAGCAGGAAGAAATTTTTCATTTTTTCTTTCTAAAAACTGTACATCTATGCGTAGGCTCACCTCCATCTGCTGGTTCTCAGCGGCGTCGTTGATGGGGCTCTTGCCGTGCCTGTCCAGCGTGAGCCGCGCCCCGTGCCGCAGCAGCCACCGCACCGTGTCCACGTGGCCCCGCGAGGCCGCGAAGTGCAGCGGCGTGGCGCCGTCCCCGTCCCGCAGGTTGGGGTCCACGTTCTGGTCCTGCACCTGGAACACCACAGCAGACACTTATTACATTCAAATTTTTCTTTTCAAAAGTATTTTTTTCTACACAAAAATCTAAAAGCCACAGGGCTCTTTCCGCATGATAATTTTCTAAAATTTGCACAACTGTCTAAAAAAAATCAAGAATCATTGAAAATAAATTATAAAAAAAAAACGTATTATTTTCAAATTTCCTCGACTTTGACTTCTATGATGATAGTTTGCTGTGGCAGAACTCGGCTCGGTTCAACTGAAATCGTTCGCTGCACACCACCAGTCGTTCTGGGTCGGGGCTTCCTGATGAAACTATCACTCTGTCGGTAGTAAAAGACCAATATCGCATCCGAGCCAAAACCAGCTGGCGTTGAGCGCGATGTCGCGGTATCCAGTTTCCAGCGGGGACAGCGGGGGCTGGACTCGGCTGTTTCCTTTTCTATCGTTCCGAGGTTTACGAGGACCGTATCGCGGACAGGCTGCAGAACGGAGCGGCGAGTCAGTCCACGAGTCGGCAAACACTACTGGCAACGGGGGCACCGAGCACGAGCCCGCCGAGCCCGCGTTATCCAATGCAAATACCCCGTCGTGTTGTAGTGTCACTCTGCATGAGATGGCGACGGCCGCGCCCCCAGCCAGGACGCGGTCCCAGTCCCGGCCGCGCACGCGGGCCCTGCAGGCCACCGAGCCACCTGACACCCCGTCGCTGCGCATGCGCCGCGGCGTCACAGCGTCAGCGATGACGCCCTAGGACGTGGCCGCGGACGGCGGCCTCCGTCGGCGGCCTGCTTCTCGCTGTTCGCCCCCTCGCGCTGCAGGGTGACCTCACAGTCCAGGCGGAGGCACCCGGGGTGCGGCACGGACCCCTCGACCAGGACGCGGACGACACCCACGACGCCGTCGTCTCGGCTGCACGTCCCCGTCAACGACCGCCGTCGGGGGAAATCGCAGGTGACGCGGACGACCAGGCCGTCGACGCGGGCGCAGAAGGTGGCGGCAGCGTCCGGAGCCATGCGATGCCGTCGGGTCCGGGCCGGGGTGTAAACGAGGCGCGAGCCGCGAGCGTGGACTGCACCTCCCCGATTACTACTGCCGGCGGCGAACCTCGGCCGACAGACGACGGCCGGCCGCCGAGACGCAAACTTAGTTGTTCCTCGCCCACTCGGTGTGGTCGCCGGGGTTGACGCTATGTGGCCCCGAGTCATCTCCGATATGGCCGACCCGTCCGTCCCGTCGGCTCAGAGTTTGCGCTTTCGCTGCATCTGCCGTGTACAATCAGCCGATGGCAGCTGATGGCAGCCGATGGCAGGCTAGGCATGGGTGCGTACGTCAGGTGTCAACTTTCTCACCATGCGAGTGTGCGCCCGGCGGGGACCAGTAGCGTCCGGTTGCGCAGATTTGCGCGAACGATTCGCTGGAAAAGCAGGCATCTCCGCGAGGAACTTTTGTCGGCCCCAGCGGCCAGTACTTCGTACTCACCATCCACTTGAGGCAGGCCAGGCATCCCATCTGCGCGGCCGCGTGCAGCGGAGCCATGCCATCCTTGGCCCGGACGTAGAGGGAGCCGCCGGCCGCCACCAGGTAGCGGAGCACGTCCAGGTGACCCTCCTGCGCCGCCAGGTACACGGGAGTCACATCGTTGTCCATCTGGGTGTTGGCACTGCAAAAGAAAAACACCTCACATCAGCACCCTTTCTTTTGATTGTTCAGCGCGAAACATGACGATTCCAGAAAAGAAACTCGTTCTCTCTCAACTAACGGCGAACACTCCACAATTTGCCGCTTGCATTTTCAGAAACATTTTTATTTTTTCACACAGTACATCATTTCGCATTTGCTGCTCGGCCGGGAGGCAAGGACCCCGCCGCCCACGCCCCTCCCAAGACACACACAAAAAATGCTAACCTCCTCTCATCATCATAAGGCTGGTAGAGCCGCCGGGGACCGAGACGGGGGACCTTATCCGAAAGCGACTGCCCCGCCCTCATCTCGTTTGCGGTCGCTCCGTGGCTCCGCGGCGGCATGTCTGGCCCATTCAGGCGGGAAAGTACAAGTGTTACATGGGTGAGGTAGCCGGGGACCCCGCTCGGCCCCGCTCGGCCCCGAGCGTCTCAGTTTGGACTGAGGTTTTGGCGACGGTCTCGGAGCTGCTTGCTGCAGATGAGAGCACATCCAGAGGACGACGCGGGGCGATGCCGCCCGAATCGGGAGCAGAATCAAGTGGCCCTCCCCTCCCCTCCCACGGACCACAAGTCACGTTTCCCCACTTGATTTACAGTGTCGATCGTTCTACCGCCGAACTCGTGCGATCATTCCAAGCAGGCATATACGCACTGAGGATGAAAAGTCGCATGACTGTCGACCGATTCTGGGCGATGAGAGACTGAAGGCTGATGTGAAAACTTGCCACATACAAGATGTGAGACCTGACTGAGACTCAGATTGGTGCAATGGTTACAAAAATGGGGTCACATGGCCTTTTATGATTGGAAATGAAATGAGGGGGTTAGTGGTATGCCTCGTGGCGCCTCAAATTACATATTTTCCGCTTTCCGGAAAAAAATATGTTGACCCCATTTTTGACTTACTGGCGCCAAGCTGAGTCTAGCTCATGTAAATTTCAAGTGCAATTGCAACGTTTTCAAAACAGCCTCTTCGGGGCCCCTTTTGTCCGGAAATTGGGCGCTGCATCTGTCCTTCTTAGTGGCGCTTCCGAAATTCGCGCACATCTTTGCGGATGGCCTGGACCGGGGCCGGCCCCGTTCCGACGACTTTGACACCAATCTGCATAGCCTGGCATAGCCCCCGCCCGCCCCGGCCCCCGGAGCCTCGGGGCCTCGTCTCGCGCCGTCCTCGATGGTGTGCCCCTGCCCCCGTTGGGGCCCGCTGCCGCCCGCTGCCGCCACGACTCGCGGTGGTCAGTGCCCGCTTATGAAGCAGCCGAGCCCGCGGGGCTGCTCTAGCGGGTGCCGCCAGCGTAATTTAAAGCCAGGAGGGTAATAAAACTGATGGGAAAACAGGAGGAAAAGCGGCAATGAAGAAGAAGACGAAGAAGAAGAGGAGGAGGAGGATCGCCAACGGTCCTTGTTGTAGCTCGCCTTTCATTAATTACGTAGCTCCTTCTCCATGCCTGACACGCTTGCCAAAGCAGCATTCCGGGTGATACCTCGGGAGCTCGAGCGCTGCATATCTGCTGAAGCGTTTGTCGGGGATGGTTGTCTGATTGTGACGCTCACCCACGCACTTCGCCATTCTTCAGGTGAGTCATCATTCGCCATCATTTGGGGCCCCCGGCAACGCCATGGTATTGGCCGAGAACTGACCGTCTGCAGGCAACGATACTTTTATTCACTCCCCGGGAGCTAATGTGCATTGCATCTGCCCCGAATGTGCCCGGCCCAGCCCGGCCCGGCCCAGCCGTGGCTTAGGCGCGGGGGCCGCGGGGGCCGCGGGGGCCGCGGGGGCCGCGGGGGCCGCCGGAGTACGGCGGGGTCGCGCACAGCCGCGCTTTTCAGGTCCATTTAGCCGCAGCAGTGCCTGGAACAATAATTATGGCCCCGGGGTGTTCCTCCTCGTCTGCTCCGCGACAGAGACGCGCCTTATTTAGGTCAAGGCAGCGGCACGCCAGGCACGCTTCTGGGGCCTCGCGGGGGGCGGGGGGCCGCACGGGGCCACGCACTTGCAACCTGTTCCGCACACCTGTCACCTAACGATCTGTATGACCGGAGAAAACGGAGCGGCGCCGTGCGGACGGCACGCGGCAGCAGCGGCAGCAGCGGCAGCAGCGGCAGCAGCGGCAGCAGCGGCAGCAGCGGCAGCAGCGGCAGCAGCGGCAGCAGCGACAGCAGCGGCAGCAGCGGCAGCAGCGGCAGCACGCGGGGTAGGAAGTGAGGCGGTGCAGCGGTGCAGCGGTGCAGCGGTGCAGCGGTGCAGCGGGGCAGCGTGAGCCGCCGACGGCCGCTGCCGGCCACTGGCCTGCTTAGGCCTGGAAACGGTACGAGATCTTCATCGGTGCAGGCGTTCAAACGCGCATGACGCGCCAACGGGATATCTGTACTGATCTGTACCGAAAATCTCCGCTTAGTCTGAGCACCAATAGCGCCTGCTGGGTAGGCAACCACGACTCCTTGCATGCTCGCGTGTCGTGCGGGCTGGCCTACCCCAGAGTTCGCAGGCACTCGGCCTCCGTTGGGTCGGCTGCGGAGGTGTCGGTGTCTGATCCAAAGGTCCGGCTCGGAGTGAGAGACTGTTGCCCCCGCGTCGCCTCTCCGCTTGCTCTCCGCTGGCCCATGGCTGGCCGCTGCTGCAAGCGGTGAAAGTGGAAGTGACGATTCCTTTACGGCGCGGCGGCTGCCATATCGGCTGCCATATCGGCTGCCACATCGGCTGCCACATCGGCTGCCATCGGCCGTACCTATAAAACACCAAACCGGCCGAGGCTCCTCTGCAGCACTGCGTCGCGTCTTATGGCCCTTTGTCATTGGCGAGTTGCGTGCGCTGCTCGGCCCTTGGCTCAGCCCGGCCACGACCCGCCGACCGCAGCCAGAGGAAGTTCCGCGGGCCATCGGCGAGCTGGTGAAGCCGTCCAAGGCTTACTTATGCGGCAGTGCAGCAGCGGGAAGTGCGCGGCACGAACTCGTGGGAGCAGTCTGGCCTACCCCATCCGGAAGAGGCGGTCATATCTACACTGGCCACGCCTCAAAACGCGCCCGCTGAGTGCAGTCAGTACGCCTCCCTGTGAGCACAGTTAATTCGCATACTTTCTTGTTCGGGAGAGGTTCTCCGCCGGAGTGTGGCGGGAGGCTGTCACGTGGAGACAACCACAGTCCAGACGGACGCTTACGGCCGGCGACGCGGTGCCTGTGCCGCCGCCTGTGCCGCCACTCATCATCTCTTCGCTACCCCTGACGGCCACAAAAGATGAAAGTAGACACCATACCGTCAGCGGCCGAGCGCGGCGCCTCGCCATTACTTGGGGGCCGTCCGTGAGCGAGCGGGGCTGCGTGCAGCGGGCCCTTCGGCCGCGCCCCCGAAATTATAATCGTAATGAAATGAAACGAGACCTGCTGTGTGTGATCGTGTTCAGCCGGAAAGACACACACACACACGCACACACTCAGGCCGGACCCGGCGTCGATTGCCGTTGCCGAAAACCCGTCCCTTAGTGACGGCGCGGCGGCGTGGTGCTCGGGTTGGGTCCGGGAGGAGCTGTCCGCACAGGTGAAAGGGGTTTTGGTGGACATCGGACTGGCCAGCACCCGGATCACGTTAATTTCGATTTCAGCCTTGGAAAAAAAAATTACTCTGGATCGCCACGGAGAGGTCAGGTTAACCCACTTGGCAATCACGGGCGACGATGCCAGTACGCACTCTTTTTTTGCTCTCGAGTTTTGTTTTTTATGTTCCTCCCGAGTTTTTTTTTTTTTTTTTTTTTTTTTTGTTCCTCTCGAGACTTTTCCCTCCCCTCCTGCGCTTTTCCTCGGGATTTCGGAAGAGCAGAGAGCTGTTACGCGTCGTCGGCGTGGGTCATGAAGACGTCCCGTCCCGACGCGCACCGCCCGGGACATGACGGTCCTGACGACGTCCCGGCGGCGCGGGGCAAAGTGAGACGCCGGCCACGTCGGGCTCCCGTCGGCTCCTGTCCGACTCCTGCTGTCGTGCCGGCGATGTTCCTGCTGCCGCCAGATGCTCCTACCTCCTCTGACTCCGCCCCCGCCACCACCGCCGCGGTGACAGCTGTCGAGGTCCCCGGGACCACGACCTCTCGGTGCGCGAAGCTCCGCGGGCTCCAGGCCGGGAGGGCTCCGCCATGGCTCCGCGCCAACGGAGATGACAACGAGGTGACAGTCAGAGAGCAGCAGCATCAGAAGCTCCAAGTACTCCGGGCAGTATGCAGGCTGAGATTCACCCTCCAAAACATCTTCAAAACACACTAAATCCTTATGTTCAATTCTGTGCATAGTTCCGCACAAAATTAAGGACAACGTAAGCTAACGCACAAATTTTGTGCATAATCCCGCACAAAAATGTCCGTAACTACGCACAAAAGTGTGCGGTGTTTTTTTTTTTTTTTTTACAGTGTGCAGCCAGTCTTGCATCGTGTACCGTTCGTTCGCACGCCGTTTCCACGCAGAGGTGCGGTGGTATAAAACGAATGAGCCACCATCCCCAAGTCTGCCCTCACTGACCTCTGTCTGACCTCTGTCTGACCTCAGGCTGTGCAGGCCGCGCACCTCCTACACACGTATACGGGAGCTCTCCCCGGCGGCGCGGCACCGCCAGTCCAAACAAATGGCTCCAGGCCCCGCACCGGCCGGGGCTATGGGCGGGGGGCGGCGGACCTGGCCTCAGTGTCATCGCGTCGGCTTGTCGGAGACTCTCTTTAGGCTGGAGTTTCTTCTCTGTGCTGACGCTCAAATTGAGACACCATGCTATGCTGTATTCCTTTTCCATATTTTTTGTTGTTCAGTGAAAGTGGCGACAGGGATCACTGGCGGCTTTTCTTCGCTATCATGCCTAACCATCCTCGCATCGGCGCTCCCCTTCCCGAACTTCATAATACAATTCAAAAGTTAGCAGCGTACCCACCGGGAATGGCAGTCGTAGTGAGTGAGGGACAGAGGCATGTGCCAAAGATTCCCTTTCTTCCGTATCTCTCAGCGGAACAATCCTCTCCAGCTCTAAAACCTCGCGGCAACAAGGAAATCCAGCCTATCGATGGCCGACGACTGTTGCGTGAAAAGCGCAGTGCCGGGCCGGGCGGCGAGCCGTAAGATGCGGAAATACGTCCGCAGTGCGCCCTCAGGACGGCTGGCCGGACCCCGCCGGGCTGAGCCTTTCCATCGCTGTCATCCCCATCCATCCGTGACCGACAATTAATTCGAATAATTTAGCGAGGGAATGCTCGTGGCTCGTTATTTTACAGCCGTTCGGAGAAAACGGCGCGGCGGCCATAGTGCTCCGGCGCTCGGGCCGCGGACTGCCCCACTGCTGCCAATGGTGATTAGCAACAGAAAGAAGCACATCTGTTACCACACGCCACGAGCCGTGCACTCGTGCACCGGCCAAGCCATCGCGTTAGGGCTCGTCCTTAAATCGAGCCATACTTATTTCGCAAGGGTAAACCGCCGGTGGAAAGGCAATCCCGACTTCTCTATGCACAGGCGGGATGGCCTATCCTATCCTAGCACTCGCAGGCGCTCAAGAAGCACGCCGGGTTTTCCGGTCGGATTTATGGTCAAATCCGGTCAAATCCAATCAGAATTTCGGAAGCACGTGATCAATTTCTCGGGATTTTCAACTGCAGTCCACTATGGCCTACGACCCCCGAGCTCGAGCAGGGTTTACCACAATTAGTGGTAGGTGCGGCTCACACCCCGATCGGGCTACCAGTCACCGTTAATGACCAGCTCTGCGCTCGACGGGGGCGGCGGGGCGGCGCTACGGATGGTCTGGTCGACTTTTCGAACGAACGCCGTCACGCGGTCGGGCCGGGACCGGGACGGGTCTGTCAGTGCTCGTGACAGCCCCGACCAGGCCGTGTAGCTGGTCAGCACTGACGGGGGCCTCTAGGGCACGCCGGTGGCTGCCGGCGGCGGCGTGGCGAGGTGCGGCCGAACGGCGCGGCCTGCGCCTGCACTCTCTGTGGAGCTGGACCTGTTCTGCTATAACTGTTCCGCTCATTTATGTCACCAGCAAGCAGAGCAACTGCAGCAGCGCAGCAGAAACCAGATGGAACACGGAGCGACACGGAATGGAACCGAACCCGTCCATCGAAATATGGATCAGTGCGAGGCCGCGGCGCAGCCCCAACAGGGCCTAACAGGGGCCCAACGGGGGCCCAACAGGGGGCTCGGGGGGCTCCTGGCGTCCGGACACAGACAGAATGCGAACAACGGCGGCGGAATGTCAGCGAGCCACCCTTTGGTGCGGTGGGAAACGTTATACACCGAGGTACGGAGGAACGTTGTACCCGAGTGGCCGCTATGTCCTCGCGGAGGCGGCCATTAAGACACGGTTGGTATGAAAAAGTAATCGCTGCACGGCTGCTCAGCTGGCGGTGTGGCGGCGACCGACGACCCCGGGCACGCGAGGTGTCAACGAGCACGGCGCCGCGCAGGGCCCCGCAGGGCCCCACAGGGCTCCACAGGGCCCCACAGGGCCCCACAGGGCCACTCGGGGGCGACGCGGTGCAGCCGTGCAGCCGCTCTCCATCACCAAGGCCCCCGGCGCGGCCCCCGGCCCGCTAATACGGGGGGAAGAAAAAGAGGGACAAACGGAGGCGAAAGACGGAGAGAGAGAGAGAGAGAGAGAGAGAGAGAGAGAGAGAGAGAGAGAGAGAGAGAGAGAGAGAGAGAGAGAGAGAGAGAGATGGGAGGCGCTCTGCTCTCGTGGAAGCTGGAAGAGGCAGCATGACGCGCAGCGGCAACGGTACGTGGTACTGAGCAGTGTTAGAGAGAGAGAGACAGAGACAGAGACAGAGAGAGAGAGACAGAGAGAGAGAGAGACAGACAGAGAGACAGACAGATAGAGACAGAGAGAGAGAGATGAGCGCGCGCTGCTCCAGCCGCCGCGTCTGCCCCACTTGGTAGCGCCACGCCACGCCCAGCGACACTCTTGATATTCGGGATATGCTCATCCGACCGGAATACGGAAAACTGCAGCGGGGCGAGATCTTCTGTGTCTGTCGCATTCATGACGGCTTTGCGAGGAGAGAGAGAGAGAGACAGAGACAGAGGTAAATGATTTTCGGGCAGGACCCTTGCGCGCCCGAATGCGCGGTAGTCAAGTTCGTGGCCTGCCCTCCCGAGCACGCGTGGCACTCCGTGACAATCCGTGACGCTCGGTCACACTCCGTGACACTCCGTGACGCTCCGTGACACTCCGTGGCACTCCGTGACACGTATGTCGGTGCTCATCTCCGGAGTTGTTTCCAGACCAACTCGTTCTGCGCCGTGACTCGCAAAATGCGCGTCGTAGGAAGAGTCAAAGATGCGGCCGAAATCGAGGACGTTTCCGCGCGTGTGTCCGTGTGAATTTTTGGGAAACGTTTTTGTTCCGGCGGAGAAAGCCGCTCTCGCCAGCGCACACCCGAAAATCATAAACAGAGTTGCTGTTGCTGTACATTTTTATGACCCATACGGGGAAGATGACGACCGGACGGTCATCGGAACTCGAACGGTGGCTGTTAAAGGACGGGACCTCGGATGAAAAAAGAAGCATGCGGACGCCTCGCTGCAGCCGCCGACTGCCCGACGAGGTGAACCGAGGTCAACGCCCTCAACAAATCGCCTGCACTAAATGCGAACGGCGACGTCGCCAATTTTAGTGCACCGACCTAAACCATGGCTGATTCGCTTTTTTTTTTTTTTAAAGAAAAAATTCAATTGGTTTTCTTCTGCGACTTTCGGTTTTTCCGACGGTGTCCCGCCGGCGTGTGCTCGTCGGTACTGATACCTCCTAGGTGAAGGCGATTTGACAAACGCTCGGTTTATAGCTTTATGCAGGGTAGCGACAGCTGAGCTTTTCTTTGTCAAAGCCGAGAGCAGAGCTTTCGCCGAGTGCTGTTATGGACTGAGCGGATCTGCGTGAGGTCTCCCTGGGTCATGCTCTGTTCCAGGTGAGCGGCCGTCGTCAGTTCATTTCACACCTGACTTTGCCGTGTCGTCCGTGCGGCGGAGCGCGGCGCGGCGCCACGCGTGTCCTTGCGTGCGGGCGGAGACCGACGAGGCGCCTGCCATGCCGGGGGTAGGCAGCCCGCGGGGCGCGGCCGCGCGGCGGGCGGCCTATACCCGCGTGCGCGTACTCACTCCGGGCACCTCCGGGCTCCGGGCCCTGCTCAGGGCGCTGCGGTGCTGAAGATCTTCATAGCGTATCCAGTCACTGTCGGGGGTCGTATCCGGACACCACACACAGTGGACACATGCCACGTCGTGGACACATACACTGATACACACACACGCACACACACACACGCACAACACACTGTCACACGCCCGCTTGCACACGCACGCACGGACACACGCGGCACGCGGCGCGGCCGACCACGCGACTCGGCGCGACGACTCTCGGGGTACGGCAACGCTCCCACTGCTGACGACGGAACACTGCGGACTGGAGAGCGGCGCTGGAGCGGCGCTGGAGCGGGGCTGGAGCGGAGAGACTCCAGGCCCCCGCCACTCTCCGCCCCTCCCCGCCCCACACGGCGTTCCCTTGTTAAGGAGCCCGTGGGCTGAGTGGCTATGGATGTCGTCTGTGTCTGCACGGAAATACGCAAAACTCAGACTTTATTTCTCATAGTTGGCGTAGGACACCTAATGTAGTAGCGGTAGTAGCGCAGTAGACTTTAAAAATTAATTTTCCCTTGACAGAACTTATTAGTCAGCTGTGTCGGCAATCCACGCCGCCAAAAAAATTTCATCGCATCGCGAACTGCTTTCGATCGCGAGAGAGAGAGAATGCGATATGGGATATCTTGGACTGCCATAATAACCGGCCGCCAATGAGAGGCGATCAGCCGCCGTTTTAGGGTAATGGCGTCCGCCCCGGTCGCCTCCGGTCGTTTCCAGCTTTTTGCTGGATGGTCACGTTGGCAAAGGGTCGCCTCCTGTGAGTGGAGCTCCGCGCAGCACCGCGCCAGAGCTTCGCTAGCGAGTGTCGTTTGAACGACTTTTAGAATTTCTCTTCTCCGAAGCGGCCCGCGAGGCCTGCAAGTCTTGCCCCGCAGTCGTGCCCGAGCGGCGAGGCGGCGACACTCCGCACTGCATCCTCAGACAGTGCCTTTTAAGCGCTTCTGAATCGCGTTTGCATTCGCCTAACCTAACCTCCAGTGCTAAAATAGCGCTCCTCGGGCGGTTGTCTACTGGGGATCCTCGTGCGTGCGGACGCGTCCATAGGGTGACAATCCCCAACCACCACCGCCACCACAAAAAAAAAAAAAAAAAAAAAACACGCAGAAAACAAAGCTTGTCTCAACGAATTTCTGCTCTTTTTTTATCACTCAAAGAAACTTGCTGGCACAACTAACACATTGCACCCGCAAGAAAAAAAAATTCTCGCAACCAAATTTATGCTTCTTCCTGCAAAAGGCCGTTCAAGAAGCGTTGAAAATGAGGTCTGTCTGACATATTTTCTAGGCGCACACGCAGCGGAACATGAGACGGCTCAATCGGTACTAACCGGAGCCGGCTTCTGAGGACGTTGCGTGTGCTGTATGGCCGTGGCTGTGCCATCCGAGTCACGGATGAGAACAAACGGAGGACGCGGAAACGTGCGGATGTCTGACGGATGTCTGACGGATGTCTGACGGATGTCGGTCGGACGGCACCAAACACAAGGACTCTCTGCCCGAGTCCCGACGGAGTCCTCATACCCGAGCACCGTGCGGTGCGCGGACCGGTTGTAGCGGTGTTATAAACCGCTTACACACCTTACCGCCGGACCGCCGGACCGCCGGACCGCCGGGCGTACGGCAGGCCAGTGCGGTGTCACAGAGCTCACACAAAGTCACTAAAGTTCAAAAAGAGCCGGAGACGTACACTCCGTGCACCCTCGCATCTGTGAGTTGAACGCTGCATAGCGCGACCGATCGAGGAGTCCAATTCATATCGAGTCTTTCCAGAGCAGCCGCAGCAATTTTTAAATGCCCCGCTTCTGCTGGTGCCTTGGCCACACCGTGCCGCTCATCGGCTAGACTACATTCCGGCGCGGTGCCCCCGTGCCCCCCACGGACCCCCTGCGGACCCTCCGGACCACATGAGCATTAGGCCCCGCTGCGGTAACTGAAACTGAGCCCCATCGCACCGGCCCGCCCGGCGTCGTGGAATCGAGGTTTCCAGCGAGGCTGAGAAGCAGAAGCTAAAGAACAAAAAGATTTGAGACTTTCGAGAGCTGGTACGAGAAATTTTGATGCACAAGGGCCACGGCAAGTATGGGAAATAACTTCCAAATTCGCTAAAAAAAACAAAAAAAACGCCACTTAAGTTCATACCCTCTCTAGAGAATTTCCGGACTGATGGTGGTTTTGCCAGTCAACTTCCGTTTCCAAGTCTTATTGCAAACCTCTATTGAAACAGGGTAGTAATCAACTCCCGCTATCGATCCATTACGAGTCCCAAATTAATCGATTTTTCATTCGATCAACTACGCGCCATCGCGAGACGACAGACCGCGATACGCTAAAGAACATGTCGTTAATCTGGAAAACAAGCTGTCGGCTCGGATCTGAATAATGCGGACACGGGTTATTGGCTCTAGAGTACCTCCCCTTCCGTACTCAACACATTTCTACGCGTTTTTAACCATTTTCGAGGCAATCAGTATTCAGTAGGTATCTGAGCGAGGGAGCGCGCGCGGCTTTCATCTTTCTTGAGGCCCTAAAGCGATTCCACGATCCCGCCCCGCAAATTTCCTGTGCCCTGTGGCGCACGTTAAAAAATGATTAGTCACCCGAACCTATTTGTTTGTTGTTGGTTTTGGGACAAACAATAAATTTAGTTGCACGAACCAACATTTCGTTGAGACAGCAAAAAGTTCGCGGCAGGAGCAAAACTTCATTTTCTTGCCTTCTGCTCACGCAACAAACTTTTCGCTACCCAACGAAATTTACTGCTCGTCCTGAATAAATCAACGAACAAATTTGTTCGTACAACTAAACATTTTATGGCGGTCGGGCTTGGTGACCGCGCCGAGTCACTTGATTAGCCGGAGCAGACGCCCGGAGACGACGAACCGACCCTGATTACAGGAGACAACGACACCGGAGCGCTGGCCCGCTGGCCCCGCTGGCCCGTTCTCCGCGGTGGGCGCGGACAATGGCGGGGAGGGCATTGGTCAGAGCCTCGGGTCGACTTCGGGGATACGCGTCACGCAGGAAAGAAGAGGGGTTCGGCGGAGTTAGAAAACAGCACGAGACGCGAAACATTATTCGAAACATTCCTCTTGGATCCCGCGCCTCATCCCCCAGAATCGGTATTGACGTTCATCACTCCTTCATTCTCAGTGACAGACGCACCACTGCGCTTTTAGCCGAGATGTTTTCTCGCTGACAGTGACGTGACGTGAAGGTTGTCGGCGGACAGCGAGGCATATCCGCACGGCCGTTACCGCCGTCTATCCTCTGGCGGCGCGGGCTAGCGCGGGCCGGTCAAGGGTAGGAGAAATTATCTCTGGCTTCCCGATTGCAGGCGCGCTGCCCCGCTGCCTGCTGATGCGGCACGTGCGGCAGATGTTCACAAACCGCCACTTGTGCGCTTATTGATGGCGGATTGAACGTCCGGATGGGAATCGGCATTCGGGGCGCCGCCGCGCACCGGTATAAAAGGCACTGCAAGGGCCGCTGCCGCCGCTGCCGCCGCTGCGCGCTGCGCTCTCCGTCAGCTCTCCGAGCCGGCTGTGGCGGGCCGTATCGCGGCTCAGGGTTCCACAGGGTTCAACAGGGTCCGACAGGGGACGGCGGCTCTTTTCTTCGTGCCGCTTGTCGCGGCGTAGGCCGTGACGGGCAGACGGCCTGCCTGAACTCCGGGTCAGCCGCAGTCGGGGGGCAAATTTATGGCCCGAGGTGTCTTCCGGAAGGACCGCACCTGCACATCGTGTAACGTGACCATTTCGCGCTTTGTGATAATTGACAGAGCTAGAGATCATGCAACAGATGCACCCACAAAAACGACGTGCTGGAATCCGCGGTGATGTGGGGATTCGAACCCGCGACCGCGCCACGCGAGACGCGCCTGAAGTCACACACCGCGCCTGCTCCGCCTCGCACTGCCATGGCCACTGCTCGGCACGCCGTGTGACATGCCACGCGCTTTCACCCTGCCGTTGCCGGTGCGTGTAATAACACGTAAACACCATCGCATCCCTTTCTAGCGCGACACCTCCGGGCTGCTGACTGACTGAGCCTCCAAGCTGCTGACTGACTAAGCCTCCGGGCTGCTGACTGACTGAGCCTCCGGGCTGCTGACTGACTGAGCCTCTGATCCTCCGGCGTGCTCCCCTGGACTGCTGACTTCTGACTGACAGAGCCTACAGACTGCTGCCTTTGGGATGCTGATCCTACGGGGGCAGTGGGTGTGGCGCTGGGCTCTGAGGGGTGAAATAGTAGCTTCCAATTTTTGGTGTTGCCCCTTGCCAATTTGTAATAAATTAGCTGTTCTTTCGTAAATTTTCTGGATATTTTTTAAAAATGTATTTGAGTTTAAGTTTTTGTTACCTTAGTGTGGGTTTATGGAATTTGAACTGTACACTCGAAAAATAATTATTTCCCCCACGATAGGCCTGCGACGGGTGCGACGGGCAGTGTTGGGAAACAACTACTCTTGTGCGGCTGCAGTAGAATACATTCTACAACGTCCTTGGATAGTTTCGCTATTACGCGGTACGTCTTGGGTTCGAATACCGCCAACGGTGACGCGAAAGCGACGCCGTGCGGCAGCGCCTCTAGAGCTGTGCGCTGGGCTGGGCTGGGCTGGGCCGGGCCGGGCTGGCGGGCACGTCATAGGGGGAAAGTAAACTATGGACGGAGCTGCGCGGCCACGTGGTCACTGCTGCGGCTGCAGTGGCTGCGGCGGGAGGTGCTAAGAAAAACAATGATTCGGACGTCAGGTGCCAGGCAGGTGCCCGCCAGGTGCCATATGCCTTGCGGGTGTTTGCGTTTGGGATCACCACGACGGCAGCGGAGCGCAGCTCGGGTTTAGGACGGGTCCGTTCACTAACGCCCTTGCGGAGGGCGAGGGGGGGGGTGCTGAGAGAACTAGTCACTGTGGGTAGGCGGTGGGCTGTGCAGGCTGTACAGGCACGTCCCGCGCTACCGCAATGACCGGTGGTCAACGCAACCAATGGACACGGCCCACCAGGCGCACTGAGCTACCCCGCGGCCGGCCCCGGCCCAGCAGAGCGTTAGCCCCTCCGGGGCCTCGAAGCTGCCACGCTGCAGCAGCACTAACGCCCTCATTAGCGTCCACTCGAGTTACTGCTCTTACTCGTACTGCAGCCAAAACCACCCGGAACTTGCCATCAACCCATTTTTTCGCCTTTAACAAATTCGACAAGGGGTACAAGGGCACACCAATCGAGACACTTCTTTGTACACTTGTCTTCCCAAATCTTCCATGACGCGCACACCACATTCACTTCAAAAGCTCTCATTTATTTGCCGATGTCAGTAGGAAAATGTGCAGCTTTTCCTTAACCCGAGGAGCACACCCGCACCCTGCTCGCACTCACCTGAGCTCGTTGGAGGACTCGACGAGCAGCTTGACGCAGTCCAGGCAGCCCCGGGCCGCGGCATAGTGCAGGGCCAGGGCGCCATTGCCGCTGCGTTCCAGCGCCGGCATCTCGGCCTCCCACAGCAGCCAGCGCAGCACGTTCAGACGCCCGTACCTGTAAATAATTTAATCGAAATTATAAAAACTTAAAATTGTTTGGAAAAGTGGGGGAAGAATCGCACCGAAACTTCGCAATTATTCAAGCTGGCAATCAGTTTAATTTTCGGAGCAACACTCTTGACAGATTTTTAAAATTATGACGATGGCTGTACCTATGTGCACTGTTTGGGAAATAAAGAATCTGAATGTGAATCTGCAAGCAAGTGATACACGAAGCGCTGGACGCCAAGACCAGAGAGGCGCGCGGACCTGAGCAGCGCAGCGCCCGACGGGCTGCAGGGTAGGCAACCCAACGGCCGCCGACGCCGGGAGGGCTGCCAAGCCTGCCGGGCGCAGCGCACCACGCGGGGACTGGTGGGGACCAGACGAGAGCAGGGAACGGCGCCACAGGTGAGTGAACCAGGTGCGAGTGTGAGAGAGTCATTCGCCTGCTAGAGAAAGAAAACCACCCAAGGGTAAGCGCAGAGGTAAGTAACACACGCTGGGAAAACAATCACAGGCAGGTAAAAGTGGTCATTTCATCCAAAACCTGTTAACAATAATTGCTAGTTTTCGAAGGCAGTGTTTTTTGTTTGTTTGTTTTTGTTTTTTGCCTGTTTGGGACTTTTCATAATTATTTAATCTGCACTTTTCATATTTGAACACTTGTAGCGCATCCCCACGTAAGGAAGACTGAACAGTTCCGTCGCTAGCGTCGCCATGGAATATCAGAACGAAACATATTTTCCCCCCGTATTTGGACACTACTACTGCTGTCCCGTGGTTAATTCTCGTCCTTGTTGTTCAGGGTTGCTTACAGGATGTAGGATGTGGTGTGCTGCAGTGTAGCAGTGGGTTCGAATACAATATGCTGCTCTCTCTCTCTCTCTCTCTCTCTCTCTCTCTCTCTCTCTCTCTCTCTCTCTCTCTCTCTCTCTCTCTCTCTCTCTCTCTCTCTCACACACACACACACACCTGGCGCCGAGTGCCTACCCAAGCGATATTTCTCGGTCACGGTTTTATTATACGCAGTAGCTGTGTTGGCGAGTAGTGCCGATTAAGATTTTTCAGGTTCGAGTATATCTCCGTGGGGGGCCTTCGAGGCGTTTCTTCTGCTAACTGGTAGCAACGAAACTTGCAAAACCTCCTTAGTACTAACGGAAAAATTCATTTAAAACCGCTACTCTCGGATTCGCGATCTTGCCAGAACAACCACTCAAAGCTCCCCGACAGCACGACATAGAATTCTAGTAAATATTTCATGCGACTCGACACAATGTCAATAATTCCAGTAGGGGAGGGGGAGTACCATCAGGGTCGGAGAAACAACCAGCCCTCAGACGAGTACTCGAACCCAGTCGCATGTACGGAAATAACTCGATATTTGGTAAAAGCCCGATTTCATTTCGTCTGACCCAGCAAGGAATTTTGGACAAACCCGACAAATTTCTCAGGTTTTAGAGGCATGGCACCCGTGATCCGAAGGTTTCGCACGGACGCCCCATAGAACGTGTTTGTCACCGGCCCTAACTCTATATCACACCGTCCGATGGAGACCTGTTCGCAGGGGAGGCCCGGCAGTACCAGAGGTCCCCAGGACCGGGGGTCGGGGAGGCCGTACCCATACGGCCACACACACGGCACACGGGCTTACTGCACCTGACGCACGCGGAACGGCGGGGAAGGGGTGGCCGGCGGGGTGGCCGGCGTCCCCGCTCGCCAGGACGACGTCGACGACAAGGGGACGGTGGTCGTCGCTACCCGAGACGTGCGGTGCGGGTCAGCGCCCGGGTCAGCGGCACCGCCGAGAGGTGCGCGCGGCCGCGGTCCTGGAGGCGGTCTTGGAGGTCGTCATCCTGGAGGCGCGGGCCCGGACCTCGTGGTCCGGCGGTCCGTTGTGGCCATCCTGGTCAGCACGCTCAGACTGACATGGTCGGCGAGCACGCGCGCACGGCCCAGCCTCAGCCTTAGCGCGGGGGCGGCACGACGGAAGACTGCCGGCCGCCGGAGGCGGTGTGGTGTGGGCCGGGGGCCGCCGGGGGCCGCCGTGGGGCGGGCCAAGGGCTCGAGCTCGACCAGAGCGCGGCGTGTGTGGTTTCGGCCCGCCAATGCTATTTCCGCGCGCCGTTCGGGCCTGCTCCCTCCCCCTATCCTTCTCCCCCTATCCTTCTCCCCCTATCCTTTTTCTCTCTCTCTCTCTCTCTCTCTCTCTCTCTCTCTCTCTCTCTCTCTCTCTCTCTCTCTCTCTCTCTCTCTCTCTCTTCCCCGCTCGTCCTCGTACACGTACCCGACACACGATTGCGCGCCTTGTTGCCCGAGCCGGGGCCAGTGTGTCATCGTGTCATACTCGCCGCATGCCCCTGTTGCTCAGCACGGCTCCCCCGCCCCACCTCCTCACGCACGCCTGTACTGCGGGCTGGCCCGAGGGCTGGCCTACCCTGGCCGTTGGCACGCGCTCCCAATCGCCTTGCCCGCCCTGCCGGCTCAAGCCGAGGGGTCCACAACTCTGTCCAAAAGTGTACACTGATTGTGTCGATTGTTGCAACCCACTTGCAAAGATTTACAATTTTAGTCTATTAATAGCGTTTTACGGCTGTTCTTAGCCCTATAATGTAGCTCAAGCCTCATGTTGAGATTTTAAATCGACGATTGTGTTCGACTGTCTGAAAATGTGTACACTGATTGTCTCGAGTTGTGGACCCCTTCGGCTCAAGCGCCTGTTTCTGCACCCAAATTTCCTGCAAGAGGGACGGTTACTTGAAGAAATCGGATTATCTAGCTTTTCTTCCGCTATGGTTTTGTACGCGCGCCTGCTGCTGAATGCGGATCTGGAAACGCGCGCGCGCGCACGCGCGCGCGCGTGTGTGTGTGTGTGTTCATCTCGGCCAATCCCGGACCAGACCGGCGGATCCCGAACGGCCCGCGTCACGGCAGACATCGCCCGGCAGGACCAGGTCGTTACACGTCTCTCTCTCTCTCTCTCTCTCTCTCTCTCTCTCTCTCTCTCTCTCTCTCTCTCTCTCTCTCTCTCTCTCTCTCTCTCTCTGTTGCGTGAGCCGCACACCTCCTATGCACCGCAATGCAGCCTGCGTCAGAGTGCCGCGCGCGCGTTTAGTTCCGCACTAGAAACGGATGGCGGATGGCATTTCGGTTCGGTCGTACATTTCTCGGCGCTGTCCTGTCCGCGCACTGTGCGCGTGTGTGGTGTGTGTGGCAAACATGAAAAGGGATGGACATCGCCCGCAGGCACTCGCCTCGCGCCATGCCAGAGAGTGTGCATGAGGCCTTCCGGAAGGGACATGGCAGCGGCAGAAATTTTTCGGACACATTCCAAGCACGCAGCTACGCAGCTGCGAAGGCTTTTCATTAATTTTTTTTTTGTAAGTGAAATATAGCACTGACATCACCGAACAGTGCGAGTATCCTCTCACGCTCATGCCGAGTCATTCAGATAGTGTTAAAGTTGGTTAAGTGCGGGTTAAAAAAAAATAAAATAAATAGCGTATTCCGGAGAAGAGCCGAAACGGAAGTAGGAAGTTGTGAAGAATCACAAAAGCGGATCCAGTATGAGTAGAACCGCAGCAGAGAGTATCTCCGATCGCGGCGTCGGCCACGAGCCAACGCAAAAAATTTGGAGGCTTAGCTTTCGCTGACGATATGTCACGACCATTTGGTTTGGTATGGTCACAGAGCGCACACTTCCAACCGCGCGTACGTAAATTACCTCAGGAGTCGCGCGGCAGGCGTTCTGCGCAGTGTGACCCTACCATAAATGGTCGTGACATATCGTCAGCGAGAGCTAAGCCTCCAAATTTTTTTACGTTGGCTCGTGTCCGACGCCGCGGCCGGAGATACCCTCTGCTGCGGTTCACCTCATACTGACTTTGTGATTCTTCATAACTTCTTACTTCCGTTTTGGCCCTTCTCCGGAATTCGCTATTACGATGGGAAGTGCGTCAGAGCAAAAGACGCTCCAGAAAAACAAATTGGCAACTTCGCAAGTTTCAGATAAAATTCCTACTCCCGAAACTGGTGTGATATTTTGTTTTCCTTGCCTTCGTTTTATTTACCCGCAACCTACACCACATTGCGCGCGCGCGCGCACACACACACACACACGCAATGATGTGCGAGGCGACAACGTCACACTGACAGGGCGGCGCGTGCGTGATGGATGACTGCGTTAGGCGCCGCATGTGACTCGGGGTGTCGGTGACTTGATAACGAGCAATTAGGCCTGGAGGCACACCTAGGCCGGGGGAGGGGCACCGACGGGGACCGAAGGGGCGCCATGCCCTGGCCACTTTCACCTGCCGGGGCCGCCAGGGGCCGCGGCCGGCTGAGTGGCCGGGCTCATCTCATCCCCAGGCGACACGGTCGCCGCTGCTGACGCAACCGAGACAGTAACGCACGGGGCACGGGCTGCGGCACGAGCTGCCCGGTTGGGGTGAACAGGTTCAATTTGTGCGAGGTTAGGTTCGGAAGAGGTCAGGTTCGGGTTCACTCATATTGTTTAGTTCGGTCGGATTCAGGGTCCCGAAGTAGTGGGAAACCGGTGCCTGAGCAGCCCAGAAAATTTGTGTGAGGTCTAGTGCGGTCTAGTGTGAGGATGTGCTTGTCGGCCTCTGGCCCGGCTCGGCTCGGCCACCGCACGGCCGGCTCCGACTCGACTCTGCCTGGCTTTGAGTGCTCGACTCGTCGCGGCGGTGCGGCGCGCTTTGGAGAGGAGTGGCTCATCAGGGCGGCGAGGCGTTTTCTCCGTTCTATGCAGTGCAGGGATGCGTCACAAGGAAAAGGAAAGGAAGCTGGTGCCGTGTCGTCTCATCGGGTCGGGGCAGCGGGGGCAGCGGGGGCAGCGGGGGCCGCGGGGGCCGCGGGGGCCGCGGGGGCAGCGGGGGCAGCGGGGCCCGCAGAGGAGCGGGGACCGCACGGGGTTTTAATTTCACTTTCATCGGGACCGGGCCGGGGCCGGGCGCCTGGCTCGGGACGCCCGCTCGCGTCTGCGGCGTGTCGCTGACCGGCTAATCGCCGACAGAGACGGCGGCAGGGGCAGTCCGGAGGACTCCAGCAGAGCGAGTGAGATGGATCATGATAGATGGATGGGGCCCGGGCTCTGAGGCGGGGGCCGCGGGCACTCACAGGTGCCAAATGAGAGAGAGGGGAGGGGGGATTTTGCGTAATAAGTGCACCGGACGCGCCCTGTCAGTGCAGCCAGAGAAAATAATTCGTAAGCCAAAATCATTAAGCAATATTTCATCGAGTCAAGCCAATCTAAGAATAACATCAAGAAATGGACTTGGGTCAAGATTTGTGTATGCTATTCTAGGCTTCAATCAAGAATTCGTCTCTCCGTGTGTGTGAAACAAGGAGCAGTGTCCACGCAGTGTGCACGCAGTGTCGGGCGCGTCAGGAGAGCGTTTAGCACCCGGGCTGGGGGCACAGGCTCAGAGGTTGGCGAACCGGACGACCGCCGCCACTCAATGGGCCCGATTCATGGCATTCATGGCATTGTGCGGGCGACGCCATGGACCGACACGCGGCCACAATAGCGCATGCGCTGCCGCATGAGTGCCATGAACCGGCGGCCCGGAGGCGGGACCCCGCCATGGGGACAGGTGAACAGCGCTCTGCGGAATAAACATCTCACCGGCAGTTCTGCACTTTGAGGGAACGGTTGAGCCCGGCCAGGGAGGGTCCGTAGATGAGGTCGTGGCGGTGGTCGTGGTGGTGGTGGTGGTGATGGTGGTGGTGGCCCAGACTCAGAGTCTTGCTCGCGTGCCGTTTCCACCGCCGCCACTCGGCTGACAGCCCTGACGGCGGCTGACCGCGGCCTTCGTCAGCGGCGGCCGCGGGCCCCAGCAGGCCGTCTAGGGCTCCTTCGAGATCGCCGTCGACGCGGACCTCGATGGCGCCCCACTCGGGGTGGCGCAGCGTGCTGGCGCGCGGCGCCGGCGTACGCTTGGCGCGAGTTGATTCGCTGCGGTCCCGGCGCCGCCACCGGAACACCGGCCGATCACGGCCCCGCCCCCGCTGCCCCCGCTGCCCCCGCTGCTCACGCCGCGGCGCCGAAGGGGTGTCGGTAGCGGTGGCGGTGGTGGCGGCGGGGCTCCAGGCGCCGCGCTCGCGGTGCACGCCGCGCAGGATGGCCCTCGCGGCCCTCGCCAGCGCCCCGGCGCCCCTCCCGCACAGCGGCTCCGCGTCGGCCTCCCCCTCCTCGCCGGGAGTCTCGATGGGCTCCTCCTCCAGGCGGCGACGTCGGCGCCGGAGCATGGTCCGCCGTCAGGGCCCCATGGACTCCGTGCCCGTCATGGACGTCGTCGGCGTGCCCCGTCTTCCAGTCGATGCAATCCTCGCCACGTGTCTCAGGAGTCCGTCACTGGGATGTCGGAGATCGGCCCCTTTCCAGGGTCGGCGTTGAGAAACACTGAGGATGCACGAGGACTCTTTCACGGGCACGCTCTCCTCGTAGTCCTCCAGGCTGAGCGCGCGCGGCCCGGACGAGCCGGTAAGTGCATATCGCGGTGCAGTCCGGCACTGCAGCGCGGGGCCGAGCGGAGAGCGAAGGCAGAGCAGCGCGGCAGCAGCGCGATCCCGTCCCGTCCCATCCCATCCCGTCCCATCCCGTCCCCTTCCCGTCCCGCATCGTACGCAGCGCGTGGCCGCCAAGGGGGCTCGGGGCAGGCGGGGCCCAGCAGAGCGTTGCAAGGCAAGTACGCTCGCAACGGAACTAAAAGAATAATACCACGCGAAAAACTTAATTGCCCCCGAGGAGGCGACCTCCGGAGTCCTAGGCCCCGTTACGCGTCGTGTGGGGGGCTCGGTATATATATATATATTATTTATTTTATTTTTTTGCACGCGCACAGACAAACAGGGCCCTATTCCCGCATCTCCCGTTCGAACGGAATGTAAATAAATGTATACAAATACATGTGAAAAGGCGCGCAGCTGGAAGAAAGTGGAGAGAGCAGAGCAGAGCCGTGTGCGTGTGGTCCGGTCCGAGCTGAATAACGCATGACCCCGACTCGATAAGCCAATACTCTGACACCCGCATAGCCCCGATAGGTGCATCACCGCAGGCCGACCGCATAGGCTGTTTGAAAGTGCTCATGATGAAGATCATTCACTACCGCGTCGTCCACGGAGGACGTCCGAATTTCTTCTAGTCTCAAACCGTGGCTGGCGGACCCGCTGAGCGCCTGCGGGCGCCAGGGTAGGCCAGCCCGCACGACGCGCCTGCATGCAGAAGTCGAGATTGCCTACCCAGCAGGCGCCATATGTCCATGGCCAGACTAGATATGACTTTGCGACAATGCCGTGAACGTCCCTTGTTGAATAGACGAGCCGAAAGTGCACTGTCACACGCGCAAACACAAACCGGCGGCCAGTGTGGGCCTCGGTGTGGACACAGAGGGCGCCTGCTGGGTAGGCAGCCGCCTCTTACTGCTTGCACGCACGTCGTGCGGGTCGGCCTACCCTAGCACCCACAGGCGCTGGGCGTCGCCGTTAGCGGTTCAAGATGGGACGAACTAGAGAAGCTATACTGAACGGAGAGACCAGTGCGCGGGCGCCATGGGCAAGGCTGCTTAAGGCTACACCGTGATGCACGGGCCCCGCAACAAGCCCCCACCCCTCCCTTCCCAGTGTTAGCAGAGCGCTACACCTGAAATCGAAAGAAAGCTGGCGGCCACACGCGCGATCTGCATACCCCCCCCCTCTCCCCCTCCGCCCTATGCGTGCGCGTGGGCGTAGCGGGCACACTACAACTGTTCACATAAGTGCCTCGGCGTGGCTCAAATTTGTCCCACCCTGTGTGTGTGAGAGAGTCATTTTAATTTCACGAGCTGATCGAGGCTGCTAGCGCGCGTGCATTCTCTGACTCCACAGGCACCACACCTGTCGCCAAACCGCGAGGTGCAGCATCTCCTGGGTAGGAGAATGGGTATTCTCTACGATGCTGGTCAGGTCCACATCCCGCGGTCCAACGGGGAACTAACACACGAGTCCACTATTGCTGTACTAGAAGCTTTCACACGCGCACACGCACACGCGCACGCGCACACGCGACACGCGGCACGCGCCCAAACACTGCAGCGGCGGCGGCAACACACACTTGCACACACTAGGCTGCACCACGTGACGCTCTACTTGCGGGGCGATCACCGCACCGGACCTGCGCTACCAGCGGCGCCACTAGCGTCCAACTACCAGCAGCATTTTATAATCAAACTGTAACTTTGACATACTACCCCCACCCCGGCATTCCGTTCCTGCAACACCCCCCCCCCCCAAAAAAAAAAAAAAAAAAAAAATCGAACCCCACGAGAAATTCATCGACGACGAGGGCCACCGGAGGCCCGCCTCCCACCAGAGGCCGCCGACGTCGACGCCGTCGCGGGGTTCGCGGCCACAGCGGCGGACGCGGTCGGAGCGGTGCGCGGCGGCGAGTCGGCTTGTCGCTGTCGCCCCCGTGTCGGCGTGATACTGCCGGGGGCCCCGGCCTAAGCTAGCAGCGGCCCCCCGTGTGGATGTGTCACGGCGGGCCGCCCGGGCCGCCGCCGCAGCGGGTGACGTTCCGGTCCGGTGCGGCCGCCGCGGCCCGGAAGCTGCCCCCCGTGACTGCTCTGGTGCCCTGCGGCAAGTCCCCGAGTGTCACACGGCGCGGCGCGGTAGAGGCGTCACGGCCCCCACCCGCCCCCGCACCGCCCCCGCACCGCCCCCGCACTGCCATCCGACACGCACGCCACTACCGTGTGCTGTTGTTGTGACGTGGACGGGCGGGCTCGTCCTTAAACAGGACAGTCATCGCCCTGGCGGCGTTTGAAGATGAACTTGAGGCGTCGTCCAGCAAAGTATACGTCCGAGAGAAAAAATGAGAGAGAGAGAGAGAGAGAGAGAGAGAGAGAGAGAGAGAGAGAGAGAGAGAGAGAGAGAGAGAGAGAGAGAGAGAGAGAGACTGATTGATTGATTGATTGATTGATTGATTGATTGTTTATTGAGGTCTATGTAAAAGGACTAAAACGTCAGAGAGAGAGAGGGAGAGAGAGAGAGAGAGAGAGAGAGAGAGAGAGAGAGAGAGAGAGAGAGAGAGAGAGAGAGAAGAGAGAGAGAGAGAATTGAATTTTGATACGATTCTGTCCTGTGATTCATCCTATCTCGTCATCCTTCTCCGCGTGATGGAGCCCCACCCCGCGGGGTCCCGGAGTCTGTTGGGCATTCCATCTGTGACGGCCGGCGGCGGCCCTCAGCAGCGCCCGGCACGAGAAGGGAGGCAAACAATATGACGGCAGCCGAACCAAAACTACTTTCGATTCCCGGTGTTGACACTCCGAGCTGTGTGCCGGGTCCCGCGGGCCCGGTCGGGAGGGGGAGAAGGGTTCAGAGAGAAGGTCCTTGTCCACTCGTCCGAAAAGTTATGGTACCGCTTTCTCCCCGCGGCTCGGCTCAGCAGCCATCATCGGCAAAGCCGGGCAAAGCGACCCGTCCACCGGATTCAGCCACTCGGATCGGAGCGGGCGCGGCCAGACCAGGCGGACACGTCCTTGAACCGGGCAGCCCCCGCGGACCGGCCAGGACGGTCCAGGACCTAGGACCTGCCCGTGACGTAACGACGGGGGCTGAAAGGACGCGGGCGGCATGGCACAGCCGGCCGGCAGCACCAGGTGAGGGAGATTCTCAGCTGCCGAAGGGCTCTATTGGCGGAGTTTCACCTAATTTGAACCCCCTTCCTATCTTACAACTGCAACAAGTGCTCGAACGCCCGCACCACCCGGAACGTTTGAGCTTGCGTGTGAGGTCTTTCAAATGTGCTTTTTTTTTTGCCAGATGAAAAAAAAAACGGAGGGGCAAAACGATCGGAACGGGAAGAAAAAAACAAGAAAAATGCGGAAAATTATTTGGCGGTGATTTATCTAGAAGGACCACCGTGCTCCCAAAAAATTGCTGGGAAAAATCAAGAGTTTGAAAACAACAAACACAAACACACCTGTTTCTCTTCTGACCCTTCAAAACACTTCTCGTGCGTATTTCCTGGACGCCCGGTGCCGCAGTGTCGCCCCCGATTCGCCGAACCGTATGCCAATTACCTCCACAATCATACGGGGCGGGCAGCGCGCGTTAGCGACGCGTAGACAGCGCATGCACCCCGCCACGGCAGCACTGGGGCACAGTCCTTACGGCGGTAACAACTCTGCCCGCACCCTGCACGGCCCTACGGCCCTCATTAGAAGCCCCCCGGGCAGCCGCCTGCTACACGACGCCGACTGTGTTCCTCCAGCTCCGGCCGTCCTCGTTGTGGGAGCGGGCGAGCGAAGCGAGCGTCCAGTATATCGTTGGTGAGTGAGAGAGACGCGGGGAGAGAGGAGAGATGGCCAGGCGCCACGCGCCGGACACATAACACGCGGCACGCGGCACCGGTTCTACGGAAAACTGGAGGATGGGCCCCGTCGCGGGCCGAGACAATACTGATCCGTCTGCTCCTCCATACTCTCCAAAAAAGGTCTGCTTGATTCGGCTCGTATTATTCTCGAATCAGGCATCCTTTTTTTTTTTCGAGAGTGCGCGTGGATTCCTACTAGGGCGCGCGCTCTAACGATAGCTTTTGCTCCCCGGAGGAATGGCCACTGATTGTTCTCCCCGCTGCTGACAAGTCGAGGCGAACACAGCTCCGAACGCATTATAACGAGCCGTCATAGTTTCCGGCGGCGCGCGCGCCCGGCTCGGCTCGGACTGCACGCAGTAATGAGGTCCGGGATGGCACGACGCCGTGGTCTCGGGGGAAGGTACGTGTTATTTCCGGATCCGGATGCCTCCGGCATGTTAGTCCGGCTCCGGCAGCGCCTCCAGCAGCGCCTCCGGCCCCTCCGGCCCCGCTGTGCGGTGCCTGTCGGCCGCACGGTCCAACGACCCCCAACTGACCGTGCGGTGGCGCTACCCCGCGCCGCAGCGGCCGCGCGCTGCTCTGAGCGCGGGGTAGCGCCCGCAGTGCACACAATTGGGCATCGCCCCTGCGCCCATTTTCCAGACGTTCCAGTCGTTGAGCCCGGCCATTTCCAGCACGTCCTTGCGACTACGGCAGTGCCAGCCTGCACCGGGTCGAGTTCAGGACTAAAGACGCAAGGCGACCCCGACCAGGAAGCATGCTGAGGACAAACTTACGCTCTTTACGAGCAGTCCGTTTCAGTAATTTCAAGCTCGCCGGCCAGCCGATCCTTATCCAGGCATGAGGGCTGCATATCCTCATCCATCGTTGGCAGCGAGTGTCCTTCCTTACCTGCAACCAAAAGAAAGAACCTTCCGTCAATGGATGAAGTTTATCAAAAGAAGAAGGACGTTTGTTTCCGGAATACGCGGCAGGAAAAAGGTCCTTTCCCGAGCTCTTCCTTCCGTCCGCAGCGCAGGTAAGGTTCCGCGGGGGGCGCCTCGCCGTGTCGTAAGCGGGAGGACAGTTATTTAATTTAACGCCCCGTGCCTCCGCGCCCTGTGATTGGCTGGTGAGAACGGAGCCGTTGGCGACGCTCCCGATCGCGATAGCCCGCGTAGGGCGCAGGTGCAATGAAAAGACTAACTAGCAAAACAAGGCTGAATATGTCTTGGTATTACTCTCGTGGGATATCGTTACTTCACAGCGGTTGCTCCTCGCCGTGCAATCACAATAAAACTGGGAGTGGAGCGGTGCGACGATTGCATTCTTTAGTGTTGAGGGTCGGCGATCTATATCTGCGTGCAGATTTGACGGCGGGTACCTTCAAGCCGTTCGGGAACCACACGACAGCAGCAGCTTCGCGGAATAATAAAGCGACTCGCATAATTCCCAAGGCGGGCTTAAAACAATAACGACTCATAAGTCACAATCTGCGGTCGACATCGGGGAGAGAAAGTAAAGGTTGCCACAGGCGCGGCAAAGCCGGGCAAAGCCGGGCAAAGCAGCGAGTGTCCGAGCAGCGGGTGGAAACTCCTACGGCGGGGCTGGTTCCATGCTCCGAACGGGTTGGCTGGGCTCGCCACGGCCGGCTTCGACTGCGCGAGGGCGGGTACTGAGGCACTCGTCACTTTGAACAATTATTAAAAATATAAACGAGACCGATCTTGGAAGAAGACACTTACTGTGGCATGACGGCATATTTCGAGAATGCAATTCTAACCTTGTTTTTGTCAAACACTCACGTATTTCGTAAATCCTAGCGAAATCCGTTGACGATGCAGACGGCGACAAGATGGCAGCGCGGGATGCCCTGCCGTGGCTTTGCCGACGTCCGGGCCTTTGCTTCGTTTGGGAAAACAATAACAGCCAGGAAAGTGCCGTGTGTCGCCAGCAAGACTTGAAACAGTGCTCCGTGCCATAGAATAGGTTATGTTTCACGAAACACAACAAAAACTACTTTATTTTCGTTTGGAACTTCCAGATCACTCTCACACGTTTGAACAGCTTCGGGGCGGTGCCAAGCAGCAGAGGTGTGACGTAAGTATGAGAAACTCTGCGTTTGGATTGGCTTGCTGGTGTTTGTTTACACGCGAAGTCGAAGATACTATTTGGGCGAAAAGTTGCCGAATTCGAAACATTTGTTGAAATTTTTTTGTGTCCGCACGCATAAACACGCAAGAAGCAGCTGGAGTAGTGTGCTTGATTTGTAAACAAAGTTGTACCGAACGCTGGGTTTCTCATACTTACGTCACACCTCTGCTGCTTGGCACCGCCCCGAAGCTGTTCAAACGTGTGAGAGTGATCTGGAAGTTCCAAACGAAAATAAAGTAGTTTTTGTTGTGTTTCGTGAAACATAACCTATTCTATGGCACGGAGCACTGTTTCAAGTCTTGCTGGCGACACACGGCACTTTCCTGGCTGTTATTGTTTTCCCAAACGAAGCAAAGGCCCGGACGTCTGCAAAGCCACGGCAGGGCATCCCGCGCTGCCATCTTGTCGCCGTCTGCATCGTCAACGGATTTCGCTAGGATTTACGAAATACGGGAGTATTTGACAAAAACAAGGTTAGAATTGCATTCTCGAAATATGCCGTCATGCCGCAGTAAGTGTCATCTTCCAAGATCGGTCTCGTTTATATTTTTAATAATTGTTCAAAGTGACGAGTGCCTCAGTGCCCGCCCTCGCGCAGTCGAAGCCGGCCGTGGCGAGCCCAGCCAACCCGTTCGGAGCATGGAACCAGCCCCGCCGTAGGAGTTTCCACCCGCTGGTCCGAGCAACGCCGCCAGAGCGACTCCGGAGCTCCGGGACACGCCCACTGAGACTCAGGCCGTGAGGGGAGGCCGCTGGAGGCCGCGCACCTGGGCGCCGTCCGCACTGCTGAATAGTAACAACTGTGATACGGCACCCGATGTGGCCCCGACCCGAGCCGGAGAGCTTCGCCGGGCCTCCGGGCCACCAGGCCTCCGGGCCACCAGGCCTCCGGGCCACAAGGCCTCCGGGCCACCAGGCCTCCGGGCCACCAGGCCTCCGGGCCACAAGGCCACCGGGTGACCAGGCCACCAGGTCTCCGGTAGCGCCTGGTAGGTAGGCAGCTCGGACTCATCCACGCGCACGCGTGTCGTGCGGGCTGGCCTACCCTAGCGCTCGCAGGCGTTCGGCGCAGTCATCGCTTTGACCCCGCTTGGGATTAGAGCAAAACGAATGACAAAGATGCTACGAAGCGGAAGCAAGGCTATGAAGAAACAAAACCCACTACTTGCAGACCGGAAAATCCCGAGCGAGAAGGTATGAGAAATTTTCGATGATCAAAGGTCAAGCCAAAACATGGTGATCCAAAATTCCACTCACAACGCCAAGTTTCTCATACACCTGCTCTCGAGAGTTTCCGGACCGGAAGCATTTCTGTTCCGTTTTCAAGTCTCATATCGGAAACGGAAACCACTGTTCCCGCGTAATTTTGCGAGACTGGCAGTCAGGTAAGCGCGCGCTGGCCTGCTAAAAGCGGCCGGCGACACCGCCTCCCATTCATTGTCCGCTCTTTTAAAAAGGCCGCCGCCACCACCAGCTCGGCTCATCACCCTGACCGCGCCAAACTTAAAATCGGGCGCGAGTGAGAGAGGGGGACTTTCTACAACTTTCATTCTCATCAGAGCTATGCGTTATGCGTCAGGACGGCGACGGCTTCTCCTCTCCGGATCGGGCCGCAGCCTGCAGGCCCATGGCAGGCCCATGGCAGGCCCATGGCAGGCCCATGGCAGGCCCCAGCCCAGCAGTGCCAGCACGGCCAGCCCTGCGGCCCCCGGGCCGCTCTGCGGCTTGGCTCCGCTATTGTTTCTGACGCAATTACATTATTGTTCGTCTGCCTGGTTGCAACGGCCTCCAAGGACACAATGAGCGTGGGCTCGGCCGGCTTTGACTTTTGGTTAACGAGAAACCATTTTCACCGAATCTCTATCGGGCCGCGGGGAGAAGAGGGGCAGGGGATAGGGGGGGAGGGGGCATCCAAACATCATCGAGTCAAGAAACTCCTCCTCTCCGCCGAGTGGCTTTCGCGTTGCGTTGTGACGGTGAGATCGAGCAAGGCTGACGATTTCAGTTGGAACAAACGACCGCCCTACTCGCGGACTAAAGGTCCCGATCGCTTCCAATATTAAGTGACGAGGATTTCTCTCTCGGAGCCGCTCTCGGTGGACACCAGAGACCGACACCTGTCAATCCCGCTGCACCGCCGCCGCTGCACCGCCTCCCTCAGTTAGTCCGATTTCCCTCAGAAAGGATTGCATAAAAGCCTTTCCGCGCGCCAACACGCGACACCTGCCGGGGGCCGGGGGCCGGGGGCCGGGGGCCGGGGTGCGTGTGGCGGCCACACGTCACTTTCTATGAGAGGAAGTCCGCGGAGCCCGGCGGCGCCCGCTGCATCCAGAACCCACGCCCCAGCCCAGCCCGGCCCGGCGGACGGCCCAGCAGGCTGCCCAGACTGCCCGGCCAGGTCCAGTCTGATGCACGACTGGTTTTTGCAGGGGCGGGACTGGTGGCCGACACCGGCAACAAGCAGCAGCGGCAGCAGCAGCAGCAGCGGCAGCAGCAGCAGCAGCGGCAGCCGTACCCACGCCTGGCCACAAACGCACCGCGATCTCTGATGGTTGCGTCGTGATCTACCCATTCATTGCGTCGTGCCCGCCGGATTGGTGGTGCAGCCGCAGGGCCCCGGAGGCCCCGGAGGCCCCGGAGGCCACCCCGCCTCACCTCTCGACCTCACTGAGAATTAAAGAGTCATGACCACCGCCCCCGATTCTACAGAGGTGACACGAAGAAGCTTCTATTTTGAAAACTCGCGGCCTGACGTTCAAGATTTGAGGCTGAGTTTATCGTTGCAATTTTGCGATGATCATCGCAGAATTTTGCAGTGATGATTGCAATTTGATCGTGATTTACAGCGGACATCCTGCGAGATCTGGGAGCTGCACCGCACTCGGGAGACCGCGACGTGCGCGGGGTATGTCTCCCGGAATGCTTATTGAATTACCTTGTTTTTACCTAGCAGACCAGAAGGTTGTGACGCTCCACTCGCGCCGATGGGAGTTACGTAATTTGTGTCCCCTAGAAGGCGGCCGGCCCGCAGGTGCCCGCAGGTGCCCGCAGGTGCCCGCAGGTGCCCGCAGGTGAGTGCCCCCGTGCCCCGTGCCCCGTGCCCCCGCACCTCGGCGCCACGCGCTGCTCTCCGGGCTCCTAGAGGCTCCCGGCGCCCGGCAGCGGCAGCCAGCAGCCAGCGGCACCAGCGCTTTCTCTGACCGCGGGGCATCAAGAAGGCAAGTCGGGGAACAGAGACATTTGCGAGTGATTGATAAGGCAGTGCAGCAGGGGCCGCCTCCGCCCCCGCCCCCGCCCCCGCCTGCAGGCCTCCGTGCCGCCGCACTGCACGGGGCGGTAATCCCGCACCCCTGCTCACTTTCAGTCCCAAACTTTGGGCCGCTGCCGCCGCCGCCGCCGCCGCCGCCGCTCCTGCCACGCCACGCTCGCTGCTGCCTCCTCGCTGTCCCTTGTTCTTCTTCTTATTCTCTGGTGCGCGGTCCAGAGCGCGAGAAAATGAAGCCATTGTTTGCCGTATTTCGAGCATCACCATCGGACTTCACGACAAGGCATCTGCATGCTGTGGACCGGGGGCGGGGCCGCCACGCCACGCCACGCCGCGTCAGGTCCCTTAAGTAAGTAATTCGAGACGTTCAAGCAGCAGGCGCTGCTCGCCCAGCGCTTTCTAAGTAGGTGGAGAGAAAACCCCAGGAGGATATAAAGGCTCGCACAAATCGAGGACACACAGTGGGGGGAAAAATGGGCGTTTTTCTCTAAATGACTGCAAAAGAGGGAGAAGGCAATTAAAAGGTTATCTGGTTGATCGCTTCGCGCGCCAGAGGAGACTGCGGAGCCTGGCGGAGCCTGGCGGAGCCTACGCGCGGGCCTGGAGGCCTGGCCGAGCTCAGGTGTATTGGCCCGATGCTGCGCGCCGGCGTGGCGTGGCGCGGCGTGGCGTGGCGCGGCTGCCTTCCACTGCCTTCTCACTCTCCATTTCACTTCGCTCCGGCGAGCGGCCCTGGCCGAGGCCCAGGGAGCCAGCCGCCAGCACCACTGCCTTGCCGATTAAGACGTTTCGACTCACACGCCGACAGAGGGAAGAGGGGCGGGAGAGAGAAGAAATAAAGGCAGCACTTTTTCAAGTTCGTGGCCGTCGTGGTCCATTGCGGGCCACGGAGGCCGAAAGCCGTCACGGCCGGCCGCGAGGCGGCGCTGGCGGCGGTGTCAACGTCCGCCCCAGAGACGGAGGCGGCGGTGACGCGGCGTGGCGTCGCGTGACAGAAATAATGAACTCGAAACGGCAACCTGTTGGGTAACAAACACTCCATGAGGACGGCTCACTACGGCTCACTAGTGCCGAATATGAGGCTTGCCGGAGGGTCACTGGAGGCCCTAGGCCCTAGACACTCTGTATTTGAAGCAATTGCAGCAACATGTCACTGAGAAAACAAAATTGAGTAAGTGGCCCTTCCAGAAAAATACACTCTCAAAAATGAATGCTTGATTCGAAGCGATTTTGATGTGAATCTTGTATCCTTGTGGGATTTCCTTGATTTAAGAATCATCTGCATACATCAACCGTCTGTATGCTTGACACTAGAATATGATGCTAGGCTCGTATTTGTATTCTTGGGGCAAGCATATGGTATCCCTCAATCAAGCATAATGCTTCGATCAAGCAATATATGCATGTGTGATTTTTGGTGTTTCAAGCATAAATTATACTTAACTTAGAGCATATTATGCTTAAATCTTGCATTCTTTTTAGAGAGTGTAGTGCAAAGCGATTGTCGCATGGCTTTTGCAATAACTCATCATCGCAAAACTTTGCAATGATTATTGCAATTTCAATAAGTCTATGAGAAATACGACAGATCACACACACACACACACACACACACACACACACAAACACACCATGTCAGGTCTCCTGCTCTCCCGTTTATGCGTCCATTCTTTCCATAAAACGCCGCTCACCCCCGTGCGAGCTTAGGTATTATTCCCCTGCGGCAAAAGTCGCGATTTCAGGGATGCGTTAGGCGTCCAATTAGGTATAAGCAGCGAGCAAGTCCACACGCACACATGCACACACGCACGCGCCCTGCGCCCGCATGCGGTGGCGCACCGTGCGGCCACAACCCCGATCTATCGGGTCGGTTTCCAACGAAAGTTGCTGTGCAACGGGCCGCGAAGCCGATCGGCTGTTACGGGCTGCCACAAGCCCAATGACCGGCCGATGCGGGCAGCAGCGGGCAGCAGCGGGCAGCAGCGGGCAGCAGCGGGCAGCAGCGGGCAGCAGCCATTCCCCGGAATAGAGATGCAAGAAGAGAGGAGGCCTCCGGAGAGTCCGGAGCCTCCGGGGAGGCACCAACACAACAGCAGCGCACCCCCGCATGACGAGGGACTATATATAGTAAATGTACTCTGTAAGTACTTTATGAAAAAAAAAACACGCTTAATGTACGAATATGTACACCATTCTGTAAAAAAATGTACGAAACGATGTACAGGTAAGTAAACAATTTATGCACGCATTATGCAGCATGTACTCGAGTCCAGTCCGCGGTGAGGGCGTGCTCCGGCAACGAATCGTAATCGGAAATGAAGATGTGTTAAGAACCTCCCCCGTCGTTGTGCAAGACTCGACGCACGCTTAATAGTCGGACATCCATCATCGTCACCGCGCCGCCGCCTCGACGAAAGGTTGTTGGATCAGACCGCAGATGGGGAGAAAAGATGGCGGCGACCTCTCCTCACGGAGAAAGAAGATTAGTTGTCGCAACTAATTTATAAGTTGATTTTCAGACAGGCCGTAAATTTTTGTTCAGAAAACTAAAATTTTGTGGGGGGAACTGAATTTTAGTTGCACCAACGCAGAGGTTCGCAGAAGGAGAAAAAAAGCAGATAAAAATTTGCTTAGTGCCCGCAACGAACCTTTTTGTTGGAGCAACTAACGTTTTGTTGATGCAACTAAAATTCAGTTGGCCCAATAAAAATTTACCGCTTGGCTGAAAATCAATTTAAAAACTAGTTGCGACCACTGGTCAATTCGATTTTCAATTACTATTTTTCTGACAGTGCCGAGGCCGACGGCCGCCCCGGGCACCGCACAGCCATTTTCGGATAACGCTCCCTCGCAGGAAGCCGCCGTTAGCAGAGAAAGGGGCGTCTGGGCGTGGGCGGCTGTCATTCGATAAGGATGAGCACCTGTAGGATTGTTATTGTGCGGACTCAGCCGGGGAGGAATCGCGGCCGATGCCGAGTGCATTGACTCAGTGCGATCGCTTTCTTCATTTGGCGCCGCGAACTGCCGCCAGTGATAAATGGGCAGCGAGGTTGTGTCGGCAAGGATTTACAGGTTCTGCAAAGACAGACAAGGTTATGCTGATTTGGGAGACGCGGAAGTCGGCAGCGGGTGCCTTGGACGCTCTCTGTTACGTTGACGATGTCATCGACAGGGATGCAGGATGTGCTTGGCTGCAGTGTGATGCCACGGGCCGCGTGCCTTGACCATAACCATGCAACCGAAGGGGCGGGGCGGCCGGCCGGTCTGCGGGCGGCTGGGCTGGGCTGCCGGGGCAAAGGACTCTCGATCCCGCCAAAGCCAGCCCGGCCCGGCCCGCCCCGGCCCCCGGTCCGGTCCAACGTCCCGGTCAAGCAGGACCATCAGGACAGGAACACTTTCTCCGCCACGAGCCGAGCAGCGGAGCCATGCAGAGTCAAGCAAACCGTTTCCCACAAGCCTGATGATGCAGCGTGTGTGAGTGTGCGTGCAGCCGTTATTTGGCTCGCACGAGAAGGCCACTGACACCTGCTGCAGCAGTGCGGAAGGCGAACCTAACCTAACCTCAGGCGTGGACATGCTGGGACCAAACATGTCATGGAGCGCCGTCTACGGATCATCCAGGATTGTCGCCAAGGGCGTGGCTGTGCACGTGACGCATGCAGGGTAGGCAACCAGGCAACCAGGACTTGCATTTAACGTTACGGTGACACCATGTGTGGCTCAGCTCGCCTCCTGGCTGTCCAATCGCGAGAAAAATGAGTCGACGCCCTGGAAGTCCAATCAGTCCGGTATCCAGACCTGCCCCTGTCCCCGCCCCGGCCCCCGGCCCCCGGCCGCCCAGGTCCAGTCCGGCCTCACAGCCGCGGGCCGCGTGCGTTGACCCCGCGTGGCGCGCCGCCCGCCGCCCGCCGCCCGCCGCCCGCCGCCCGCCGCCCGCCGCCCGCCGCCCGCCGCCTGCCGCCTGCCGCCGCGAGCAGGGAGCGGGAGCGGGAGCGTGGATGCGCTAACCTCACGATGATGGTAATGGTTTCACCGCTCACAAAGGAAGTACCTGATCCCGGTGAGTGTGAGTACATCAGACTACAACCTCATAAGTATAGACTTTAGTACGAGACCGCGCGATTTTTTCCCCCCGAAGAAGCGGGACAGTGCGCCTGTTCGCCAAAAATTGATTCAAATTGCACGGAAAACGATTTATTACAATTATCATGCTCTATAAAAAAAAAAATTATCGGGACACTTCGCAGACAGTTTTTTCATCCCTTTAGTGAAATTTCCCGACAGCTTGAAGCAGCCTTGAAGCCGCACGACTTTTTTATTTTCAATCTCACTTTGTAGGTACAGTTTTCGGATGGGTGCCGCGCACACACCAAGAAGATGAGAAATTAAAATGTTGGGCGCGCACCATCCAAAAGCGGCGGCAGGCAGGAGGCGCTGAGGCCCCCTCTGGCGGTCGGAAGGCCCTCGGCCTGTAAAAGTCTCTCCTCCTCCTGCAGGCGGGCCGAGCCGTGCGATTAGCTCGGGCCGCTCACAGGTCTGCTCACAGCATCGCACCCCGAGCCGGTACGGTAACTTTATATAGGGAACGTACACGACGCAAAGCGATGGCCTGCATGCATGCTGTGGTGTGCCGTGCTGTGCTGCGCCGGCCGGGAGCGGCGGCGGCGGCGGCGGCGGCGGCGGCGGCGGCGGCGGACCGGAGGAGGCACGCCGGAGGCCTTCCCTCCCTATACAAGCGTAATTTGGAGCAATCTTGGCGCGGCGTGGGAAGCTGTGAAGGGTGAAAGTGACCCTGCACCGCGGTGCGCGCGCCACCGCCGGCAGCCCGCGCTCGGCACAGGGCAGGGCTCGGGCCGCAGGCTCCGCAGTAAGTGGACGGGTTGTGTTCCCCACGCCGTGCCCAGCCCAGCCTCCCCTTGTGTGCCACGCAACCTGCGGTCACATCGTGGTCACATCTGCGGCATAACAAGAGGAACAAGGCGCGGTGAGCTCACTCCGCTAATGGGTGTGAGAAGGACAGACAGATATGATCTGCGCGCGCCGCGTCTCAACAAAGTGCATACATATGTATGCAAATCAGGAAGCGGGTCCAGCTTTTGGCGAGTCGTCTGCTTCCGAGTGCGTCGGCGCGGGCGGCGGCTACCACACCTAACCTAACCATGGGTGAGGAATCGACCACCCGGGGGTGTATGTACCCAGCCAGCAATAGACTGTCGACATTGTACCATATCGATATCAATAGTATGGATACCATTTCGATATCGAATCGACGGCAAATTACATCGATTTCATTGAATTTGTCCATATCGATTCGACATCGATTCGATATCGTTTAGCCAGTCTAATCCTGGCTTGGTATAAAGTTCGAATTCAGTGGTGGAGCCTCATTGCAACAGCCCACAGTTGTTGCTCTGACGTTCCTGCCCGGCCCGGCCCACTGCACCTCGACACAGAGTTAGCACTCGCCGTGTAAACGCGGGCCAGCGAACGGCTCAACACACCGCGTCTCAGCGCCGCGGGCTGTCGGCTGCCGCCTGGCCTGGGCTGACGCCACGCGGACTCAATCCGGCTATTATCGGCGTCGCCAAACGCAACGCGCGCGCGCGCGCCAATGGGCGCCGCCGGCCAACGATACTAATGCATTATTGAATAACTTTTGCAGCGCGAACAGCCGCTTGAGCAGCCGCTTGAGCCCCCCGCATCGGAATGCCTTACGAAAGGGGCACAGGCAAGCGCGCGTTACAAAATATGGAGCAGAATGGACGATTGATCGTGAGTGAAAGGCTATTGTGCCGCAGGGGCCCAGAGGCTGCCGGGGGCTGCCGGGGGCTGCCGGGGGCTGCCGGGGGCTGCCGGGGGCTGCCGGGGGCTGCCGGGGGCACCGCCGCCGGGCCGCGCCGGGCTCCGCTCGGCTCCGTGGCCCCGGAGCACCCGGAGCCAGTCCACCCACCTTGCAGAGGGGCTCACTGACCGCCTCGGCACGTGGCCGCACGCGCCGCACACGCGCCGCACACGCGCCGCGCACGCGCCGCGCACGCGCCGCGCACGCCCCGTGTCGTGCCGCGCGCCACCACTCATGCGTGACGGACGCGCGCCGAACACGACGCACACCTCGACGCAAGAAACCATAGCAGACGCTTACGAAGAACTCCCGCGGGGAAGGAAAGGAGCCATCCACATGGAGCTCATTGTTCTGCTCGACAAATTAAATTAACTCCGCGGGCACATTGAATTTCTTCAGAGTACGACTTTCCTCTCGAAATGATTTTTTGAAATAAAGTTGATTTTATACTTAACAAACGCAAGATTTCGATGTACTGCACTTTCCCTGAAATGTGGTTGGAAATTGTTTTTTTAAATATCAATGAATATGGAGAAATTTCACTCAGAAGTAGACCACGGGGCTTTGGGAACTTTTTTGTTTGCCTGTCAGACCCAACTCCTCTCTCCTGACATAACTGTGTTGCTATTGACGGGAGGCAGGCACCAGGCACCTGTCTGCACTTGAGTACCCTCAGTACCCGCGCCCGGCGTAGCGGATACCTCGAACCATTATTTCCTCGATCTTGATATGCTCCTCTGTCGGCACACACACACACACACACACACACACACACACACACACACACACACACACACACTCAAACACACACACACACACACACACACTCAAACACACACATGCACACAGGGGTGTATTTTTCCCCCTTTCCTTTCCAGTCGGCTTCAGTATGAGGAGTGAAGCAAGTGAGTACGGAGTACGCTGCAGGCAGGCAGTCAGTGGCCAAGTGGTGAATCGGGGGCAGAGCCGGGTAAAGCTGGGGCGCGGACCTTTTGAAGTAGCGGCATGCTTCAGGCGGTCACCCGGTCACGATGGTTTTTCCTACGCCCGAAACACAAAAATGACGAAGAGCGCGAAAAATCCGCTGAGTCGGTGGTTTAGTTCCCGGTCTTTTCTGTTGTTCAGTTTCCAGTGTCTTTATCGAGTAGATCGCCCGCCTTATACTGACAGTTACGGACGCGTCTGTATGAAACTCGCGGGATACGGGACCTGGCTCTTCGGGGCGCCTGCACTGCACACAAGCACGCAGGTTATTTCCTCCAGTACGGTAGTACGGGTCGCGCCCGCTTGGCGCCCGCTCATCCGTTTCTGTTCGAAATCCGTTGTTTCTCCGTGTGGCTGGACACCGCGGCCGCCGGCCCCGCGACCACAGCTTCCCTTCGGCGTCCCCGCCGTCTCGTTAGGACCCTTGTTGTCTGCGCAACGCTCCGATGACGTCAGTGGTGGGTGCGGGGGGCGCCCAACGAAACGATCATTTCGAACGTGGTCCGGAAGCCTCCCTCCGCTGCATCTGCCCGTCTCTTTCGCACGCCCGCTCCGCAGTCTGCCTGTCTCTCTTTCTCGCACGCTCCCTCCGCCCCTTCCGCCTCTGATTACGCTGGGGGCCGGGGTCCTGTTGCGATGCGCGGCCCGCGGACGCAGGGCGCATGGAGCGTGTCGTCTGGCCGCCTGTTAACCTACAGAACGGCTGCGGCTGCTGCTGCTGCTGCTGCTCATTGGGGTCAATGAATGGCCGTTTTGCGAGCGCCTCACGCGGGTTGTACAGGCGTCCATTAAATTTCTCATAGTGCTCTGCACACTCGTACCGGGCCGATGCTGCATGATACGGAGGAGGGACGCCGGCGGCCTGGCTGCAACAGGGCTCTGCTCGGGGGCCTCGCCGGCAGCCAGTGCGATTTGCGACGTTGTCCTCGCGAGCTAGTTTTAATGAGCACGGTTTAATGAGTCCGGGACCGCTAGGTGAGGTGGTTGCACCGGAAACACCCGCTGTGAGAAATCGCGCGCTCTCGCGCATTTTGATTTGAAGAGGGAGATGACCTTAGGGCCGGCAGGTATGACGTGTATTTCTCACGGCAGGTGTGTCTCCAGGCACCACCTGCGTGGCGTGCAGGTGTCATTGCATGCCATGCCAGCCCACCACCCCCGGATCCGGCCCCCACCCACCACCGCCACCTCTGCCCTTCAGATGCGAGGGTTCGCACCGCCTCTCCGGACGCCTCCGGACACCCGGCGGACGTCGTGAAGGTCATTGGACTCACGCCACTATCGCTGCATCGCCACCTTTCTCCCGATCACTGCCGCGTGCAGTCAGCTGATTGCCCGTGACCGGCACTTCCCACACCACAAAACCTTGGGATGGCCACAGCAGGGGAGTCGCCATGGTGAAATGAATGGTCGCCATACCCTCGGACCGTGAAAAGTGCAGGTACGCAGGGGTGAAACATTCCGCGAGCAGAAAAAAAAATAACCGCAATTGTTTTTGCGGTTTGTAGAATGTGACGTTAATATTGAAATTTTGATAAGATTAACCTTAGGCCAAAAAATTATTTAAGAAAATCTTGTTGTGTAAAATGGGGGTGGGGTTAGACACCATTGAAAAATGTGATTTTCAAAAGTGCACACAACGTGGCCAATACCTCAAGGAGTGTTTTATCTGGTTTTATCTCAACCACCCCCACAAAGAATGGAGGCGACAGAGCGCATCATGCATACCGACCGGGGAGGGGAGGTGAGGTGCTCCTGCTTAGTCCAGTCTGCGCCGCTAGTCCACACTGCGCTGCACTGGTTGGTATTCACTATCACTCGTGCGGTATCACTTAATCCACCGTGATGCGCACCGTCACTGATCACACGCGGGCACACGCAGGCACACGCACACGCACGTCAGGGCGGGGGTTGCGCGCACGGCGCTGCGCGTGGCCATGGCAGCAGAAGACAACACGAGGCACCAGGACACGGCCCGGGCAGAGCGGCGCAACGCGAGGGACCGAGGAACGAAACTGAGAGGCACAGGCTTGGCGCGGTGCGGTGCGGCGCGGTGGCGGCGGCGTTTCCGAGGGCGGAGCGGTAGGGGTTCGGCAGGCCGGCGGCGACGGGCCGGACCAGGCCGCTGCCGGCCGCCGCTGCCGCTGCTGCTGCTGCTGCTGGTGCTGCTGCTGCTGCTGCTGTCGGTGGCTGGGAGGGGGGGGAGCTACCGCCTTTGGCTGCCGCCGCAGCCGCCGCCCCGCCGGGAGGTATGGACGGACGGACGGGGAGAAAGGAGCTGAATTTTATTGTGTATGTGAGTGTGAGTTTGTGTGAGTGTAAGTTCGCTTTCTCTGGGCAGTCAGCGAGCCTGGCCGGCGCGGCAGGGCGGGGCGGCCGGGGCCCCCTCTCCGGAGGCCCCTCAGGCTCCGCTGGGCCCCACTGGCCCCCACCGGGCCCCGCGCAGTGTCTTTAGCCCGGCCCTTGGGCCGGCCGGTGTGATGCGGGCATTGGCACGCACAGAATGCACGCCGGGAAGGAGGAAAAGGAAAGGAAAGGGGCATCGGATTAGCAAATGACACGAGACCAGCCCAGAGCAGCAGGCGGCAGCAGGCGGCAGCAGGCCTGCGCCATGCCTGCGCACTTACTCAGGGCTCCAATTGTGTTCCCAGCGGAGATATCCGTAACGAGGGTGGAGGGTGTGTATTTGGTAGGGGTGTCCAAGATATTGTCACTAGGGCCGGCCGGCCAGTCTATAGGTACGGCGCCTGCTGGGTAGGCAATACGACTTCTGCATGCACGCGTGTCGTGCGGGTTGGCCTACCCTCGCAGGCGCTCCGTGTCGCCATTGCAGGAGGAAATAAAAATTTGTACGTACTGTATAGACGATGCCCAAGTCTCCCCAAAGCGGACTAGGAGCTACTGATGCACTGGATACAGGCACTGATCCGTGCAGTCGGGGATAGGTCGCCCGAAAACGCCCTCCGGGAACGAGAGTGTTACACAATTTGTGGACGACTCGTTATGGGAGAGGACGGGGCCTGCAGAGAGTGTTTCCGTCCCGTCCAGCCAGAGCCAGCCAGCCGTCCGGACCATAAAGCATCACGCCCCGACGGGGGGAGAGGCGGAGCGTGCCGGGGCATGGCGGCTGCGTGTGCGTGTGCTGCCTGGCCGTGAGGCGCGTGTGTGACACTCGGACGACGCCTGCGGGAGGCCAGGGTAGGCCAGCCCGCAACACTCGCCTGCGTGCTAGAGTCCCGGATGCCCACCACCCAGGAGTCCACACAGAATGGAACGGTGAGTAACCCCCCCCCCCCCCCCCAAAAAAAAAAATACGATTCCACAAAGTGAAATCCTAGGAGGCCCGAAGTAGAGTCAGACGATATTGCCGAGATTTTGTAGATTTTGTAAATTTTGTAGTTTTTTCTGATGGTTTGAAATGTCTTTCGAATGCGTATGTGACCAAATAGGATCTGGAAGGAGAGGAGAGTAGAAGGAGTGAGAAGTGTGAAGAAGAAATATGAATGAATGATTCGTTGAGAAAATATTAGATAAATATTGGAATGCTATCAAAAAGAAAAAGAACTGTATTTTTTGGGTAAGTTAAACATTTGTTAAGCGAAAAAGTTTGTCGGAAGAGAGTTTAGAATTTCGTGGGAAGATTGGCAGTTGTAGTGTTCTAGGCTCTTTCCAGCGAGCAGCTGGCATTCTCACCACTGGCTACTCTGGCTAGCCCTAGTCTCGCTCAGGGTCTCAACTGCATTCTCAATCTGTACGCCAACAATGCAACGCGGCGCCCCGCGGTTGCTACAACAGTCATCGTGTGATCGAGAGCGGTCTCTGGCGGTTGACGGTAGCGCGCTCTGTCGGCTGGGCACGAAACTACTGACCTAACCGCAACCCGATGAACTTAAAAATATTTATTCTCAGCTCACATTGAATGACAGGAGTACTGACCACTTTTTAACGTCTAGGGCAAAGCATGCCAAAGCATGAGAACGTTGATAAATCTTACTTTCAAACACTCATTCACATCTTGGCTGGTCCACTGGGTTGGAAATTTTTGAAGAGTATGACATTAAGGTACCACACTCATTGCACAGCATTGCTTCCCAGCATTTTTAAACACTCCATCGTATTGATAAGCTGTTCCTTGAAGAACCTTCATCATCCAATTTCTGCACGTCACAACCACAATCAAAACTTTCGCGCACAACTCAAAACCGATGAAACCGACGTCGGTGTCCTCAATTGTTTTGTGTACCCACCCGTCGTCATGGTGTTGGATGAAAAATCCGGGACGGGAGGGAAGTACAGTCGACTCACGACGGCTACGTTTGAAAGTCTGTACATTTTGCCGCATTGTTGGCTGGCCACCCCAAGCTTGATATATCAACTTTTCAAACGCAGCAGTTTTCGTTTTTCGTTGCGGCTGTACTACGCAACAGGCAGTGCTCTGATTGGTTGTAGTTTTCATCTTTCCACCAACTTTGCCTCGGCTCGGCTAGGCCCTTGCTTGACTCGATCTTTTCGCCCATAAGAGCCTGCAGCTCGACTCGAATTATCAAATTTTTCAATTCAAAATTCTCCAATTTCAGCCTTTGAGTTTTCGTATGGGCATCAGAATCTGAATCAGCGTGTCTCCTTCCTGCTCCTTGCAAACTCTCATCGAAATCGTACAATTTCGTTCGGAGAAGTCCATAAGGGGCCATGTCAAAAAAAAAAAAAATCGGAATCCTAAAGATTGCAATAGGCTACTTCGTGCCTAAAAAAAAAAAAACCTCCAAAAATATTAAAGATGTACTAAAGTCAGGCACTTTTTAAAGGAATAGCGTACCGCTGTTGGATAGTGCTCCGTCTGAAACATACCGCAGTCTGTCGCCGGGTCGGCGATGAGTCTATCCCGGGCCAAAGCTTACGTGTGGGGCGTCACGGTGGTTTGGCCCGGGTCACGTGGTCTCGTCATATCGTGGGTGGACCCCTCTGTGTTCCTAAAAGGAGGCGTACCGTGAAAAGTAGCGCGTACCCGGTTATACCTCTGGCCAGGAAGGAAGTCGGGGCCGAGGCGGGGACCGAGGAGTAGGAGGGGCAGAGGGCGATGAGTGTCGTCGGGGGCTCATCCTAGGCTGCATTCATTCACACCAGAGAGAGAGAGAGAGAGAGAGAGAGAGAGAGAGAGAGAGAGAGAGAGAGAGAGAGAGAGAGAGAGAGAGAGAGAGAGAGAGAGAGAGAGGGAGGGAGAGAGACGGAGATAGAGAGACAGACAGAGAGAGAGAGAGTAAACTGTCTGAGAATGACTACCTAGCATTCGAAGAGGGTCGCTAAACGATGCTCGATCACCAGCGTGGGGGCTACCTGCACGGGAAAACAAGACAAGCATGGAGAACGCTTTACCGTTCTAGGACAGGCTCGTTCTTTGGGGCTGTTCAGATAGCACGTGGACAGGGGGGAGGGGTGTTCACGAAATGTCCAAAACTGTCCAGGTGAATTCAAATGATGAAAAGTTTTGATTTTTTTTGTTGAAAGTGATGAGCTCGTTACACCCATGCATTATCGGTCGAATTTGTTTTCACCAGTGATGCGTTCGCCGAGGGAGGGGGGGGGGGCAACACTTGCCCAAAATGTGTCCACATAGTATCTGAACAGCTCCTGAGGGGAAATAAGTACTTCATGTGAGGTATAAGTAAAGGGAGAGGAGGGGGGCAGATAGTCATACTTCTCGGCGAACGCAGCGCGTGTCATGTCCGAGAGAGAGAAAGCCAAAAGACGAGAGGAGGAGTCGCGTGTTTCAGGCGGACAAATATATTGGCGGCATGCACCGTGTAGGCCGTGCGCGCGCACTATGTGTGTGTGTGTGTGTGTGTGTGTGTGTTGTCCGCCGCGGCGGGGCGCATCTCCGCACCAACACGGTGAGCTACAAGCTGGGTGTGACTTCCTGACACTCGGAAGCGTGTGTACAGAGGGAGAAGGGGGGGGGGGGAGAGAAATGGCAGAGGCGGCAGCGGCAGCGCAGGAAGCCGTCACAGAGAGGATGTGTGGGCGCACGGTACGGCGCCGACGCCGAGGTCCGAAAATACGCCCAAAATGTTCTACGTAAAAGTTTTGAACTCACGAAAGGGGAGTCCCTCGAATCTCAAAGGATTTTGAAGTTGCGCGGTTTGGCAACGGTTTTAAGTTTCGAGGGAAATTTTAAGAACTCCTTACTCCTTCATGCGTTTTGAAATCGTCTTGGGATCTTAACGGATGGACACCGCACCAAAACTTTGACTAGCAGGAAGGCTTGAAAATGGTATTCGACTTGCATAGTAGTCTGCTCAAAAAGCCGAGGGGGGAGGACAAAAATCTGTCAGGCACATGATTTGCAGTGAGGCTGAGAGTGAGGCCCTCTAGCGGCATCACACATCAAGCTCCGCGGCAGCGCACACGGCTCAGGCCTGGGCTTGGCCTGGCTGAGGGCGAGGAGGGGTCGGAGCTGCGGCGGCTGCAGCGGTGGCGGCGGCGAGAAGAGACAATGAACTTGTCGCTTGACCACGATGAGAAAAGAAAGTGTTTCCGTGCGTCTCATCCTCGCGGGCTCGGAAGCCCTGCAGCGGCCCTGCGGCGGGTCTGGTCTCTAGGGCCCGGTCCCCCTGGTCCTGGTCCTGGTGCAGGGCCCGGCCAGGTGCAGGACGGATCGCCCTGTCAGAGCGCGGCCGCCTTCGCACGCAGCACGCCCGGCCCCAGCCCGCCCGCCCGCCCCATCACCTGTCAGATATGGGAAATTTATTGCTTCATTTCTGATACCCCACATTGCTTATTGCTGATGATGAGAACGCAAAACGGGCCGCATAAATCGCGTCACGACGTCGTCGTGGAGACGCGGGGCCGGAGCCATGGGCAGCCACGGGCCGGGCGGGGCGGGGCGGGGCGGGGCGGGGCGGGGCGGCCAGCGGCGGCCAGCGGCGGCCAGGACGGGACCGAGCCGGGCGATACTGTTGGCGACCTGCCCCGGCCCGGCCCCCGGCCCCCCGTCTCCCGGAAGTACTGCAGCTCTCAGATTGAAAGTCATGGCCATCGACCAATTTTTTGGGCGATGAGAGGGACTTAAAGAGGGTATATTGAAAACTTGGCAGGTGCATTCAAAATTTGAAACCATTGCGAAATAGGGTGTTCATAAATTACAAGGATTCCAAAAATGGGTTCTAATAAATCGGAAATGAGGTTATTAGTGTTAGGCCTCATCGTGGTCACCCCAACTCATACATCACATTTTCCACCCTATGTGGTGCAAAGCAAAAAGAAGTAATAATAAAGGTTCAATTATTTTTTTAAATACATATTTAACCATTCTCAGACAATTCCGCGAGCAGAGAATCATTTTGCGCCTAATGATACCGATACCTTGTCGTGCCGTCGGCCGCACGTCAACGCTTTCGTCAACGACCCGCCTCCCTGCGTCCTGGAGGCGACCCATCTCACACACACACACACACACACACACACACACACAGCATAGCAGAAACAATAGCCACGCATTGCATGCGGGAAGATACGTGCTCTCTCTCTCTCTCTCTCTCTCTCTCTCTCTCTCTCTCTCTCTCTCTCTCTCTCTCTCTCTCTCTCTCTCTCTCTCTCTCTCTCTCTCTTACACACGTACGCACGCAGACATAATCACACCATTGACGGCCGCCCGCTGAGCATCACACACACACACATGCACAAGACAATAGCCGGACGAGCCACCTCATGGGAGCCATAACCAGCAGCCTTTGCCGTGGTTTAATAAACGGCGCAGACCACGACCCGCCACAAGCGGACGGACGCGTCAGTTCGCGCAACCGAGGATGAATAACACGCGCCTTGCGTTACATTTGCAAGCACAACACACATTAAAGCGAGGGAGGACGTGTAATTTCTAAATTTCTTTTTGTCTGTCGTAGCGGATTTTAAAGTTTAATAGAACAGCGCGCCTTAATTCCTGAGTAGAGAATTCCAAATGGCTCTGAAGCGAAAATATGGAAGAATAAAAACACTTGAAGACCAAAGATTGCTGAGGGCAGGTATGAAAAACTAGTACAACGTTTAGGGTTGGCTTCCGGTTAGATTTCGAATTTAGTGATCGTTTTGTGCTTATCATGATTTCTCAAACCAGCTGTCGGTGGCTCCTTGTCTAAAGTCCTCGTTTCCTGGACATCCATTTAGGGGTGCCTTATTGGAAATGTCTGCTGGTCTCATTGAGATCAGTGGCAGACGAGACGTGTGACGTGACCACCCCCCCCCCTCCCCCCTCCCCGCTTTTCATAGCGCAGTTCCTAGCGGCCGTGAAGCAGGTGCGTTGGCGCCGTTGGCGCCGTTGGCGCTCCTTGCAGCTCCCCGCTGACCGCGGCGGTGCGGCCGGCGGTGCGCGGTGACCACTCTGACCCACTTGTCGGTACCGAGGCGGACTGGGATGGGATGGGATGGACCAAGCGATGCAGTTTCGTCCTCCACCGCGCCGTGTCCTCGGCATAGAGTCGTCTGCTGAGCGCCGAACAAACAAAACAACATGTCCGAGGAACACGGCGTGGCCGCAGCCGTGTGGCAGGCGTGTGGCAGCCGTGTGGCAGGCGTGTGGCAGCCGTGCCGCAGCGGTCCAGCCGCTTTTACTTTCAAAAGACCCGCGCGAGTTCCACACCGGAGGAAAACATTGACGCGGGCTCTCACAAACACACGCAACACACACACACACACACACACACACACACACACACGCGCGCGCGCGCACAGACAGACAGAAAAGACCCACTCAACGGGTGCCGGGGCACTAAAAAAACAAAACAGAACAAGGTTTCAAAACGTCCACTCTGCTCTCGTTTACGCTAACGAAAGTCCCGAGCTGACGCCAATGAAATCGAACGGAGGTGGAAAATGTCGTCGTCTAGGACTTTGTGGTGCGTCCCCACCTGCTAAAACGGGGGCCCGTAAAAAGAAACCAAACGATTCCAATTTTGCGCGCGTTTGTATAAAATCAAACCGCTCTGGCCTGGAATACCAACACGGATCGTTTTCCAAGATACACACAAGCGGTTGCGTTGGGGAACGGAACTGGCAGAGCGAACAGCGCGTTCGAAGCGACTACTGGCACGCTCGCATCCCCTCGGCTCATCTGAAGGCGGAGAGGCGGAGTGCGGGCATGACATGGTCATGAGCCCCGGCCCCACCGCCGTCTGCTTTCACGGCGGTCCTGAATATACATGCATATTGCCGGCGAACTACGCGGGAACCACTAATGGCTTAATGAATGACCCTCCGGAGGTAGGAGAGGAGCGCCTCCCGGACGGGGCGCCGCGCGGATTCAAGACGGACGTCGCTTTGCCGCGGTCACTTCGTCGTCGTGCCCACAGGATCCACCTCACTCTGACCCGCTTTCTTCTCCTTCTTCTTGCAAATTTTTCTCCCCCTTTCGCCAAGTTTTGCCAAGTATATCTCCGTCTTGTAGTACGCCGCCTTGAAAACAGTGTAAACGAAGCATTACGAAGTAGGCCTAGATCACGCTGTCGCCACGGCCGCATCGTTTTACGCAAATTAGTTCGTCCTCGTCACATATATATTTCTTTTTAGAATGATTGGATGACGGCTGTGATCACCGTGGATTTATATATAGGTACCACGCACACCACGACGCCCAGCTGTGAACCTACTTTCGTTTCAATTACGTGTATAACGCTCGGGGCCTAGTTGCAACTGCGGCGGACACCACTGGCGACCGCCGGGGACCACCCAGGAATGAACGTACGGCTGTCGTGGGAACCCACACGCAAAAAAAAGGGGGGGGATTCACTGTCACAGCAAATTTCTTAGTTAAAATAGTGACTAGTAATAACGTTTGGTTCTAATTCGAACAAAAATTTCGAGGGGGATTATGTTTTAGTTGCGCCAGCAAAGGGTTTGTTGAGGGAGCAAAGTTACAGTTTTGCTGTTGTATGCAGGCAATGAACTTTTTGCACAGCTAATACATGATTGCTTTCCACGGAATGTCTGTGGTGAGAACCAATGTATTCGTTGAAAGAAATCCTTTCTTTCTGCGTGTGCAGTCGGTGCATGAAAACGCTTGCGCAACCCCCTCACTGTGCGAGTAGCCATGACAGTCTCCGAAATCAAGGTCAAGTTCGGTGGATACATCTGCAATAACTGGACGTCCCACAATCAATCAACTTTCCTGTGTGGTCGACTGGGCCAGAGATAAGGACGAATCGCTGCACTCAGCGCGCCCTTGACTGATTGACAGCGGAAACAGAGACAAATCGAACGCGACGCAGAACGGGAGAGAACAAAAACAAGAGAGGTGGCGAAAGTGTGGACTGAGCAGCATCTGCCGTCAGCGGCAGGGCGCCGGTGTGTTCCCGAGTGTATAACCCGTTAGGCCCCCCTCCCCTCTCCCCCTCCCCTCCCCAACCTCCCCGCCTCGCCGCCCTCGCCGCCACACCGCCCGCGTAGCTCAGCACCAGCTGTTATTTTCGGTCGACTCAAGACCGCATTCTCCCGGCCCACATGATAGGTCAGCAGTCGTGGCCGAGTGGTTAAGGCGACTGACTAGAAATCAGTTTCCCTCTGGGAGCGTAGGTTCGAGTCCTACCGACTGCGGAATTTTTTTTTATGCCGCCTTATGAACGAAAGCATCTCGGGTGCTTCAAGGACGCATATTGGATTCGGTCATCTCATGGAGGCAGCGTGGCCTCCGCTGGGAGCGTAGGTTCAAGTCCTAACGAATGCGTCAAAATTTTTGGTTGCCCTAATTCCAGAATGAAAACTCCCACCTGTTCTGGTGCATCCTGTGAGCAGGCACCGGCTAGGGATGTTTTGAAACATTTTTTTTTTTTTCGGCACGAAAGTAGTGTCGGCGGTGTGGGGGCCGCGAAGGCAGGGCCCGCTCCTGCCCGCTCCTGCCCGCTCCTGCCCGCTCCTGCCCGCTCCTGCCCGCTCCTGCCCGCCCACCTAAGGTCAAGCGCAGATAGCTGATAGCGCGGCGCTCAGCTCAGGGCAGCCAATGGCAGCGCTCTCGGCCGGTGGGCCGCCGGGGCCAACAACGAGAAAGTGATGATGGCGAAATGGAAATGAGATGCGGCCTCTGGGGCTCCGGCCTCTGGGGCTCCGGGCCTCTGGGGCTCCGGGCCAGCGGAGCTGCGGCAGGCAGGCCTGTTGGTCCGGTCCCCGCCATGACCGCGGTGATACCCACCGTCCATGATAGCCATCGACGTCCGCGGCGCCCACTGGAATGAGTCATTCAGACCGTTTGCGGTCCTAAACAGGGCCGAAAAGCGCGGCCATTCTATCTTATTTCCATACAAATGTGACGTCGGTGACGTCCCAAACACAAGCAACAGATAGATGAGTTGCGGGCCAAAACAACACATTTTAGATTTCCCTTTCACAGAGAGAGAGAGAGAGAGAGAGAGAGAGAGAGAGAGAGAGAGAGAGAGAGAGAGAGAGAGAGAGAGAGAGAGAGAGAGAGAGAGAGAGAGAGAGAGAGAGAGAGAGAGGAAATTTGGCAGCATACTGTTCCCCTAGAAGCCCTCAACCGGGGATTGAACCTCCGACAACCGCAACAGAAACCACGCTGCTATCAGAGGGGGATACTAAGACCGGGGATACATCGGCCTTTAGATGACACACCACACAGCGGGAATACTTACTGATCAATTACAATCTAGCGAGCAACGCGAATTTTGAACTCAAAAGGGCCAAAACTACATCTACGAACCACGTGACACAAATTAATTCGCCCGCGATTGGTCCTTGGGCAGTATAGTTATGCGTGGCGGCGCGTGGCTGATGATATGGAGCGGCGGAGGAGCGCTGAGCCGAGCCGAGCGGTGCCGAGCCGAGCCGTGCCGAGCCGTGCCGAGCCGAGGCGTGGCTGAGCCGCACTGAGCACACACCGCTTAGGGCAGTGGACGTGGGCGTGCGCGGCCATCCTGCAGCATTGCAAGGTGTCCGTCGTTGCGCCGGGAAGCGCCGGTGCGCGATGCAACCCCAACAACAACAAGAGTGCTTTGGCGGTCACGGAGCCACGCCGGGCGACCTCCAAGGCCGCGCCCACATGTGTGTGTAGCCTGTAGGCCTTCTGCCGTAGCACTACTGATTGTTTCGATGTCACAATTTGCTCAGCGCGCACTGCATAATACATGAGAGGCCTGCTGCACGACACTCTGCGCGACACTTGCATCGAAGCACCGTCCAATCTGAGCTGCGAGGACTGACCTGGCGGCGAGGTGCTCACTGCACACATGACAGGCCTGCTGCACGACACTCAGCGCGACACTTTGCATCGAAGCACCGTACAGCCTGAGCTGTGAGGACTGACCTGGCGGCGAGGTGCAGCACGTTGTTGCCGTCGTAGTCCGTGTCGTGGAGGTGGCAGCGCGTGCGCCTGAGCAGCCAGCGCATGGCGGCCAGCTGGCCCAGGGCGGCCGCGTCGTGCAGGGGGGTCGCTCCCACGGTGGTGCGCTGCAGGACGGGGGCGCGGCCACCCGCCCCCGCGCGCCACGGACGGTCCCCGCTGGCCCCGCTGGCGCTGCCGCAGTCCGCCTCCGACCCGGAGGCCCCGGAACATGACGAAGAGGTCCACGACTCTGCAGAGCAGAAGCCGTCGTCGACGGCCACGCCCGCGGCTGACACCGACGACGAGTCCTCGGTTTCGGAGCGGCCGCCGTCGTCCTCGTCGACAGCGTTCCTCTTAGTGGCCACCTCGTCGGCGGGGATGCTCGATGTCCGCGGCGGTGGTTGTGGCGGCGGTGGTCTCCACCGCCACTTGCTTCGGCACAGCGGGTTGGGCACGGGCTCGGAGGCCGGCGTCGGCAGCCTGCAGCCCGTCCCGTCAGCCCCGGCAGGACAGCACCGCGACGGAGAGGAGCCCGTCGGAGGGGCGTCGTCGGCGTCGTCAGGCTCCAGGTGGCCCTCCACAGCGTCGCTGGCCTCGGGGGAGGTAGGACCCGTGGGGGCACTCAGGTCCGCTGTGGGCCCGGATGGCAGACAGCGGAGCCAACGGGGTGTTATGGTGCTGTGCGTGTCGCAGCCGCTGCTGCCGGACGAGGAGGCGATGTCGCTGTAGCGGGCCAAGAACGTCTTGAGGTATCCGCCGCCGCCCCGGGGCCCCCTGCTGGCGGCTGCCTTCGCGTTGCTGACCCAGGGGATGGACAAGGGGATGACACCCCTCCACAGGCGGAACTGCTTGGATGGCAGCGACCTGGAGGACGTCCCCACCCCGGCGGAGTGACCGAGGCTCGTTTTGCTTCTCCTCTCAGCCAGCAACAGGTACTGCCGGTTCAGGAAGCCCCTGGTCTTGTCCTCGATGGGCTCGGTGGGGCACGACGGCAAGCTCATTGGCTGCGAGGGGCCGTCCTCCGCTGGGTCCTCGGCGGGGTCCAGCGAGGGCGGCTCCGCCAGAACGGCGTCCTCCGCGTCCGTCGAGCTCTCAATGTCGGCCAAGGACCTCCCCGGCGGGCTGAGCAGCACGAAGTTGTCGCTGATGGCCCGCTGGGAGGGGTCGCTGGCCTGCAGGCGGGCCACCAGGTCCAGCACCGCGAGCTGCCCGCCCCGGGCCGCGTAGTGCAGGCATGTGGCGCCCTGCAGGCACAAATTCACAAGTCACACCCTACACTGTAACAATTTCTGATGGAAAATTGGAACAAACAGATAGGAAAATTTGCAGCATGAATTATTATTTTGTATTATTCGAACTTTCCGTCAAAATGTCCAAAACTGAAATGTTTGTTTTATTTTACTTTCGTACAAGGCGAAGCACAAAGCTTCGGAAACAAAAATGCCATGAGATTTCCATGAAATAGTTTTCTGACAATTTTCGTTACGCTGTAACCGTTTCCTGGGACATGCAAGGGGGTCGGCAGCCGAGTTTACCTGGTGGTCACGGAGGTCCTGGAGTCGGGGGGACAGCCCCAGCGCGGTGTGGCAGCGCTGCCAGGTCTCCAGGATGTCCAGGTCGCCCGTGCGGCACGCGTCCAGTATCACCTGAGGCACCATGCTGTCCTCCTCTTCGTCGTCCTCATCGGCTCCCAGAGAGTCGTCCTCGCTCGGGGCGCCGTCATCCTCGGCGCGCTCGTCGACGAAGACCACGTCGTTGGGGTCGAAGGACGACCGCAGCAGCGCCAGGACGTCATCGGCCATCGCGGACACAGAGTCCCCCGCAGAGCCCGCCGCGGCGGGGCCGCACAGCAGCGGGGGCACCACCATCTCCTGCTTCCGGCCGCCCCCAGCCCCGCCCCCAGCCCCGCCCCCGGATTCAATAAGTCCCCCGTCGATCGTCCGCCGTCAGCAGCTGCCGCCGGGGGCCCCCGGTCGGGTCCCTGGCCGGGCCGCGGCCATCGCGTCGTCGCGTCCTCGTCGGGAGGCGGTGCACGTCGTTGTCCAGGTCCACGTCGTGCCGTACGGGGGGCTGCGGCCGGCTGCGGGGGTGATTCAAGGCAGTAATGAGTGTGAGGAATGGGACGGTGGCCGTAAACAGAAGTGGCTGCGAGACGGGAAAGGCAGCGGAGTGTGGAGCGGAACACCCGATCGGAACCGAACCGGCCGTCCGGCGGCCGTCCTGCCTCGGCCGGCGCCGGCCCCGGCCTCCTGGCCTCCTCCTACGCTCACATGTCCCCGGCGCGCGTCTTCACAATGACGCCTACGACGGCCTCCCCTCGCGCGTCGTCGCTGCTGTTTGTATTCCGCGACGCACGCCGTGATGTAACGCGTGATGCTGTCCGCCGGACACCGCCGGCCAGGTATACGCGCTGCGCAGGCAGGTGTCACCGGGGTCGCGGGGGGTCACGCGGCGGCTGAGTCGGGCCGCGGCTTCCTAACTGGCGGAGGTCCGGTGCACCGGGGGAGACCGTGGGGCCCAGGGAGGGCATGTGCGGGGATATGTGTCAACGCCCGCTCGCCCTTCCTGGTTGTGTGTGCTGTCCTCTGTTGTCCCGCTCACCGCAAAAAGTGAAGTGGTGGTGGCTGTCAACAAGTGGAGCGGCCGTGTGCGCGCGCCGGAGCTGACCTACTTCTGCTATCTAGCTGGAAGGATGTGTGACGCAGTGTGTGTGTGTGTGTGTGTTTATGTGTGTGGAATTGTTTGCAGTGCATAGTAGTTGTGTTCCCTGGTCAGCCCTAAGTTGAACGCCTTGTGCTATCAAACTGTTGACTTTCGGGTTCGCGGGTTATAAATCTATGCATACTGCCGTTGGAATACAACAACTGATTCTCATCAGTTCAAGAATGTGAGTCAAGTGCAAGTGCCCCCCCCCCCCTACCCTCTCCTCCCATCCCCTCCTCTCCTCGCTAGGTGCGATCGTGACTGTCACTACCTGCGAACAAGGCCGAATAAGCGACCGCAACCTGTTGCGAGCATCGACCTGAGACTATCGACTGCGGCAAGCGTGTTACTGTGTTACTGTGTTACTATGTTACTGTGTTACTGTCCTTGGATTCTCATAACAACTCCCTCTGACCAAGAATATCTACCGCGATGTGATTCACATTCGGGTGGTCCTCTAAAGAACGTCCGCCATTATCACCCGCGAATGGCGACGGAGAGCGCCTGCGAGAACTAGGATAGGCCGACCCGCACGACACGCGTGCATGCAGAGGTCGCGATTGCCTACCCAGCAGGCGCCATGTGTGCACAGACTGGCCAAAGTCGGTTTGGTCTTGCCACGATCGCGGACATGCCTAATGGATGACCCCTTATTCCGCTGCCTTCATGGTCTCGCATCACTTCGTTACGGGTTCAATGCGTTGCGGGTCAACAGAACAAAGTCCAGTCCAACATGATCAGATTCTTACTCCACTGAATCCGGCCGCAGGTAAAAACAAAAAGCACTATGGAAACACGAAACGGTTCACTTCGGAACCGCGCCTCGATCACTGCTGCACTGCTTGCTGTCACTTGCACTCGATGCACTGAACGCGACGCGGATGCACCAGAGGGACCAGAGGGCGCGGTCCGCTCGCCGGCGTGGTGGCCACACGTGGTCGCAGGTGGTCACAAGTGGCCACACGTGGTCACACGTGGTCGCAGGTGGTCGCAGGTGGTCACAGTTGGTCACACGTGGTCACAGTTGTTCACACGTGGTCACACGCGGTGGCCAGTGGTGCCGGGTGGGCGTTGGCCTGGGCGTCGGCCGTCTCGTTGCGGCCGCGGCGCCAACGACAGTCAGACTGAGCGGGGCGCAGAGCAAAGAAGAGCGCGGCCCACAAACAACGAGGGTAGGCAGGAGCTGCAGGCTGCCGACGGAGCCGGTGATTATGCCGGCTGGCGTAAGATGTTTTAGGAAACGGGGGGCGGAGGGACGGGGGGCGGCCCGCGCGCGCGCTGGGGTTGGGGGCAGGATGCAGCAGCGGCGGCGGTAGCAGTGGCGGCGGCGGCACCTTCCGTCACGCAGACGCAGTCGGGCTGCTGACGGTACAGCACCGCGCCGACGCCGCCGGCTAAGACAACAACAGGTGCAGCAGCAGCAGCAGCAGCAGCAGCAGCAGCAGCAGCGGCGGCGGCGGCGGCAGCAGCCCCGCGTATCAGAGCCGGGGGCATCCTGTCTGGTCCGGCACCCTGTCGGGTTATGCAAGGCGGAGTCCGCGGTGCCCGCGGTGCCTGCCTCTGCTGCCTCCCGGCCCCGCGGTAACGAGGGTTGCCTGCCCCTATCTGCCTCGGGCGGCCCGCTGATCTGATACCGTCCCCGTCGGCCCCGGCCGGAGAGCCCCGCGGCTGTAGAGCGCCGGCCACACCGCCGGCGCCACCTAGCGCCTAGTTTGTTTTCGTTTCACGGTGCGGCGGGGGCGGAGGACTGGTGGTGGTAGTGGTGGTCGTGGTTGAGCAAAGTAGGTCGTGGTCGAGGTCGTGGTCATAGTCCACAAAACTCTCATCAAAAATGGCTCTATCCGAGACTTTTTCGAAGAAGCATTTAATTTTGTTGGTGACTTAGCGAAAAATTTTCATACAGGGAAGTCACAAATAATGGACCTTATGTTTAATTAGATGCGAATTCTACGGCAAAAACAAACCGTATTCATTACTATCAATTGGAAAAAAATAAAACCTTTAAAAAAAAGGAAATGAATTAGCGACTGCAGTTTCCGACAGTGAGGGTGGCGCTTTATGGAGTGTTAGTGCGGGAAACATGCACGCAGGCGACGAGGTCCGGCCGAGTTTATCAGAGCGAGTGGTAAATACCTCCTTTTACTACAGCAACTTTCCTTTTCTTTCACAGACCCCTCTTCCAGTCCTCGGGGCGGCGCGTCCATCAAGAAGGATGCTCCGGCTCGCGCGCACAACGCTTTTGCATATCCCTGCTCCTCCCCGTAGGCCAGGGCCTTGCTGCCGACGGGGATAGGATGGGATGGGATGGCCCATGGCCCGTCCCGGCCCGGCCTGGCCCTTGGAGAGATTTGTCTTCCTCGGACCGTGTAACGCGATCACTTAGGCGTGCTAGCGGTGCTGGCGGGCGGCACTAGCGCCCGCTTGCCGACGCCCCTTGGCCGGAGCCGACCGGAGCCGACCGGAGCCGACCGGAGCCAAGCGCTTGCTGGCGCGATTCGTCACGCCGCAGAGCCGGCTCCGGGCTCCGGCCGCAGGAAGCAGAGGAGCTAAGTGTCTACCTTTGCCGCAACGCCGCGCCGCTGTCCTTCCCGCCCCCCCCTCGACACTTCCGCTCAATAAATTGATAGGCGAACCTGTTCCTTCGTTCGTCTTGCAGCACGACGACGCGGGAGAGAAACTTACAGGGATTTTGCATTTTTCCCCTGATATCCGACACATACCGGACGGGTGCGAATCCCAAACCACTCGCCCACAATTTTTCCTTCCCCTGCCATCCTGTCATCCCAAATAAAATCAATCCCAAACATGAGCGATCGATGATCCTTGACCCTTTCTTTTTCAGTGGCGGGGTGGATATGCATCACCACCTGGGATTACGGTGTAATCTGACGTATTCCAGATGACGTATTACGAGCAAAACGGCCAGCAAAGCATATCCTTCGACGGGAGCGGACTGCCGGGCATTCGAGTTATTGCATTGCACGCGGTTCATCGTCCTGGAACGCTGCAGAACGTATAAGCCCGTCTGGTTCTGTCAGCCCCGCCCTGCCCAGCCCACATAACGGCTGCGCCGCACCCTTGCTCACTACCTCATTCTCGGAGACAACAGGTTTTCAATCAAAACACGACGACTATACCGCGACACTCGGAACGGCGAGTGCAACACAACGCCACGGAAAAGAAAGAGAGGAAAAGAAAAACCAACGAGAGAGGAAATAAGTGGAGTGACCGAAGGGGAAAGTGTTCCCGTCACGTTCTTGTCCTCCACTCCGAACGGTAACCCTGCACATGACATGATGTCACATTGCGTCACTCGAGGGACTGGGCCGGGGGGGTTCGTGTAAAAGCGTTTCGGATTCCCCGAATCTTTGCGCGGGAGTGGTGGGTGGCACTTCCCCTCCCTGCTTCTCACTACTGCTGGACAAAATTTCATCAGCAACTTTCCGGGGAAATTTCCTGCCTATCGTAGTTGATAATTGAGTTCAAAAAAGAGTTTCAAATTTTTGATGAGTTCAATTTTACCTTGACGTCAGCAAAATGGACTTGAGCAACAATAAAATGCAAATTCTACAAAAATTTGATCGTAAAAAAAAGTAATTCTTCCAACGTCAGCGGAATTTTTCGACAGTGGCATCTCCGGTGGCACGGAGTGGCTGATGAGAAATACTACATCCATGATCTCAGGTCAGGCAGACCCCCCCCCCCCCCCCCAATATCAGCACGTTCCACAGGGCTGCGGCTGCTCCAATGCAACTTTATTACTGCGAACCCTTCTTTTATTTTCCTTTACAATCCTCCCGCATCGAGAAGGAGGAGGAGTGGCTATGGGAATTATCCGCTTGGCCGCGCCGCGGGACCTCTGCAAAAGCGTTAAGATGGGATCGACTCGCCGCCTCCGACACACGGCCAGCTTGGGCCGCGCCGCGCCGCTACTGCGCATGCGCCTAGCCGCCGCGCATCCCCCATGCGCGTTTCCGTTCCCTTGCGCGCCTTGCTTTCATTGGCCTTTTTCACTTAAACGCCGCGCCGCGTCTTTTCCCTCTCCTGTTCCGCGCACGTATCGGACCGCCGTATCGCACAGTAGCGCGGCGAGTGCGCGGAAAATAAAGATAACAACAACTACTACTACTCCTAAAGCGCGTGCGTGGGAGGCAGGCAGCGTGACGTCAGCGTTGTGGCCACTTATTTCCATCATCGCTTTGGCGTTGCCCTGCCGGCCCTGCCGCCCTGCCCCGGTGCCCCGCCCTTTCCCTCGCCTAACTGGCGGGGCCCCCGCGGACCCCATCGGGCCCCATCGGGCCCCACCCTCCCGTCCCGGCCGCGGTTTCCGCGTGTCGGCCGGCCGTGGCCCCGCCGTCGTGGGACTCCGTATTGTCCCACTGCCCCGCTCGCCCCGCCGCTGCGAGGAAGAAGGGAACCGGCCGTAGGGAACCGGAGGGAAGAGAACGCACAAACAGCAGCAAGTAACGACTGTTGGGCGTGGCGTCGCCGGTCCAGGCGGCTCCGGGCGGCTCCGGGCGTCGGCATGGCAACGCGACGCCCATCATTACGGGCGGTACATGCCGTGTGTGGCGCTGCCGGGCGCTGCCGGCGTTACCTCACCGACTGCCGCGGCAGCAGCAGCAGCGGCAGCAGCGGCGCGGGGTGACAGACAGCATGTGTGTGACACAGCAGAAGAAAGAGCAAACGACGCAGCAGCAGCAGCCACGGATACGGAGGCGGAAGACTAGCGGCAGCGAGGAGGAGGACCTTCACAATGCACAGAGCCCGAATTTCTCATGTCCAAGTTTGTAGCGAGTGGAAAACTATGAGTCGTTTATGAGAACAGCAGGGGAACGGACAGCCGCCGCGAGTGTCGGGGGGCCGTCGGGGAGCCGTCGGGGAGCCGTCGGGGAGCTTCCCACACGGACAGCATCCGCTGTTGCGGAGGACGTCGTGAAATCGTGTGCCCAAATTGCCCTTAGTGCGGTGCTGTTATGGTTTCGGGGGCACCGGAGGGCCGTAACGTTCCGGGTCGCGGCGGCGCTGGACGCTGTGGCACTGGGCCAGCGGAGCACGCCGGCGCCGCCTGCATAGCTGGACCAGGACCAGTGCCCGTGCCTGACCCGCTCCGACCGCGACCCCCACAGCCACAGCCAGCGCCGGCCCGGGCCGGGAGGGCAGCGATCCTCGTCTTATCTACGACGTGCCGGTGCGCGACGGGAAGCGGGAGGAGCCCAGCCCCGGCGTAACACTCTCTGCTCTGGCCAGCTCTGCCGGGCTCTGCCCTGCTGCCCCGGGGCGACTTTTGGGTCCGACTTTGTTTTTTCCGGTCTTGCACCGCAGAGTGAAGCTAGCGCGCATCTCTGCGTTGTGTCATCACCTGCGTAATAAACGCGTTCATCAAAAATGGGGGCATTTTTTTTTTTTTGCGGGCGGTGGTACTGGGGACTGTCGGGACTGTCGGGCAGGTTAGTGGTCACGTCGGGAGATGGGACTGCAAAGTCCGCGTCTTGTTAATTAAGGTCCTCGTCCCGTTAGCACCTGGCCCTACCTCCGAACGGGGTGGAGGGGAGGCCGCCGTCCGCGACAGACGTCGCCCGGTCCTTGGCGGCCACGGCACCCCTGGCGCAGCCGTGGCTGTTCACCGACGGGGGCTGCTTGAAGGCGGGGCTGGCAGGCCGGGCCGGGCTGGGGGGACGCGCAGCGATGAGTCCCTTGGGGGGCCTCGGGGGCAGCGCGGGCCGAGGCTCGTCGCCGCTGGGCGTTGGCGGGCGCGCGGGGCAGGGCGGGGGCTTGGCGGTGAGGCGGGAGCCGGGGGTCTGCGTGTGCTGCACCTCGGTGATGCGCGTCGTGGCGCGCTGCCCCGGCGCCATGCTGATGGCCATGGCCGTGGTCTGGCGCCGCTGCGGCTCCACGGCAGCGACGCGTGGCGTGGGGCGCACGGGCCGCGGCACGGAGTTCACGGAGTGCCCCCCGTGTTGGGCGGCGCACCGCAGCACCGTCGGCGCTAGAGGAGGCGCTGGTGGCAGCGCGGGCGCAGGGCTCGGGTGGAAGCGCGGCTTCGCAGATGCCGGTGGCGGGACGGGCGGCCGCCTGCAGGACGACTCCAGGTTGTAGCTCTCCAGGGGGTCCCGACGGTGGGGCCGCCGCCTTCCCATGGTGAGGGCGCGCCTCTCGTCCTCGGCCGCCTTGGTGCCGGGCGGGCTGCTGGGCGGCACGCGTATCCTCGCGATGGTGGAGTACTTGTTGGTGGACCACAGCGGCAGCACGCGGGTCTGCGGCCGGCGCTGTTCACACGGCGTGTCGTCGCTCTCCGCAGTCACTGGGGCGGTCCGCTGGCACTCCACGGCCTCAATCATGGAGTGGCGGTTGCTGGGCGGGGGCCGCACGGGGGCGTCGTCGGGGAGGTGCAGCGAGTAGCGCTTGAGGGGCTGCGGCTGCGCTGTCGCGTCGGCCAGGTTGGGGGCACGCATGTCGCACAGGGAGAAGCGCTTCATCGGCACGGGGCGCTCGCGGGGAGGGGGAGCCCCCGGGGGCCTCCGCATCACGACCTGAGGGCAACCGAGAGTAATAATCTGAGCAGAGACTGTGTTTTCTTGGCGCGAAGTTGGGTTAGTCGCGCAAGGAAACTTACTTTTTCGTTTTTCAAGCTTTTAAAAACAGTGTCAAAAACATATTATGCCGAAAAATGTATGAATTTCTGTATATTTCTTCATCTGATAGTATGTACTTAGGCATTCTCCAGTTAAAGTCAAAACAGCTAATTTTCACCTGGGCGTTGGCATTTAACAACAAAGTTTGACCTCGTGGATTGAAGAAGGAATAAGTACCTGTGCGGCAGCCACGCTTGCTGCGGGGGCTGGCGGCTCTGGGGGCGCGCAGTCGTCGACGGCGGGATTTTGGTTGACGACCACCCCGGCCAGGGACAGCCTGGGCGCGGGGGTGGGCGTGGGGGCTGCCCCTACCGCGATAGGGCGGGCCGCGATGTGGTCGGGCGGCGTGCGCTGACGGAGCGCGGGGTCCTTACGGCAGGCCGGCCTCACGGGCGGGAAGTCGACGAGGCCCTCGGCGTGCTGAGCCTGCTGGGCCATCAGCCGGGACACGGGCCACACCAGCGGCTCGATGTCGTCCTCGAGGTCACCGCCATCGGGTTCGCAGGGGCACCGCGAACAGCACGAGCAGCACGAACACGCGCAGGAGCACGCGGGTGAGTCCAAGCTGCTGAGGTCCTCGACGTGCCCCAGGCCGAGGCCGAGAGCCAAGCCGAGCCCCAGGCCAAGGCCCGGCGACGGCGACGGCGCCCTCCCCTGGCCGGAGTGGGCTCGCCTGATCAGCGTCGGGCGGGGCACGCCGCGGAACTTGAGCACGCTCTCCGTCGTGGACCATCGGCGACGTGCGCGAGGCCGGGAACGCGAAGCGCGCAAAAACTGTTCGCGGCGGCTGCCGTACGGGCTGGGGCCGGGGCTCGGACTGCTGGCCGGGCTGGCAGCGCGGGTTAGCTTCTCCGGGGCCTCCAGGACCTCCGGGACCTCCGGGGTCGGAGTTGGTGCGTAGAAAATGGCCTGCGGACGCGACGGCGTGGCCGGCCGGCACAGCCCCAGGAGCGCGCGCCGGTAGTCCTCCCTGTACGCCTTGAGCATGGTGGATGGGTACTCCGGGTGCACCTGGGTGGGGAGCGGCCACAACGTGCCGGGGGCCTGCTCCTGCTGCCGCAGCAGCTTCTTCTTCCTCCGCTCGGGTCTGACGGGGGGCGGTGGTGCCCCGCTCTCGGCCTGCGCGGCTGCCTCCCCGGCCGCAGGCTCCACCGCGTCGTCCCTGCCCTTCTTCTTCTTGCGGTGCAGCCCGGGCAGCGTGAAGCCTCGGTACGAGATGACGTGGGTCCGCTTCTTGGAGCGGCGCACCGATGCGCGCCTCCTGAACAAGTGCATCGCGAGGCTGCTGTCCGCTGTCACGCGGCGGCCACAACGGACACGAGGCTGTCGACCACGCTGTCGTCCGCCACCTCGCTGACGACGAGCACGACGACGACGACCGCGGACGTCGGATCGGCGGACGGCGATGTCGGCACGAGCACGGACACGGACAGGGAGACCTGGACGCGCACACGGACCGAGCAGGCGACTCCCATGGCCCGGACTGATGGCGTGGTGTGAGGCGCGCGGCAGCAGCACGAGTGAGGCGTACGGTGCGCAAGCCGCCGCGGCCAGCACGGTGCCAAGGCGATGCTGGGGCGTGCGGAGCTGGGGGCTGCCGGGGGCTGCCGGGGGCCGTAGAGGCGTGCTGTGTGTTCATCTCACCACCCACACGGCGGCGGCCGCGGCGGCAGCGCCAGCCTCGTCAGCTGCAGAGGAGGCGCTTGGCGCTTGGCTCCGGGCGACGCGCGCCACGCCGCTGCCGCTCGGACGGAGACGCGACAACGCCATCCTATTATTCAGCTGATGGCCGACGACGGCGCGGCGGCGGGGGGGCGGCGGCGGGGGCGCGGACCGAGAGCGGCTACTACTACTACAACAACTGTTGCTGGTGCCGCGAGTCGCGACGCGTACGCCGCCCGGTCACTTGGCCAATCCATTACGGGGGGCTCTCCTCCAGTCAGCTGACTCACCGGAGCCCCCCCCCCCCCCACCCCCATGGTGCTCGGTGCCGTCCAGCAGCAAGGACGCATTGCCATACCGCTAGGTGGGAGGCTCCTCTCCTCGCCTCTTTATTGTTTTCTGCGAGCCGGGCAGAAACGCTATGTTGTTTTGATTTACTTAGAAGTGTACACAGCCGGTTCGTGCGGACACCACCTGGCACGCCATGAACTGGGAGACAATTATAGCAGATAAGAACTTGTTCTTTTTCCCGCCCGAACGAGTATTGAGTCCTTCCCGGCCATGAAACGAATGTCCAGCCCGTTCTCTCGACTCGTTTGGGAGAAATGCAAAGCTTTCAGTGTTTTCAAATAGGACCGGGTTGAATTCGGCTATCTCCAATTGTTGATTTTGCACGTTTTTTTTTGTCAAGTATTTTCGAATTATTCTGCATCGCGTTTATTAGTCGAAAAATTAGTGAGGGATTTTAGCGTTGCGGAGAATTTGGGTGTTTCTGGGATTTTAGAATGATGCCATGCCGTAAAAAAAAGTGCCGAAAAAGGTATTCTCGGGAAGCAAAGGTTTCCAGGCGTTTGAATTACTTCTAAGGTGCTCCCAACGGATGACTGCTTCTGTGCCGGACCGGACCGTGCGGTACCGTGCCGCGACGAGGGGTAAACCACTCTCGATTTTAGTGTACACTGAATATATTCAGTACTTGAGTATTCAGGAATATTATTCACACTCATTGTTTTAGTTAACGAGTGCAACTCAGTGCTAGAAACGCTGTAATTTTTGTTTGATTGCGTTGGTCGTTTCTTTGTCAAGGATAAGAGAGAAACGTTTCATAAAAATGAAGCAATTCTTATTTGTGCACTCTTTTATTTTTTTATAAACAATTAAAAACGATGTCACATGCGCATGAAAAAAAATATCGATGTGAGTTATGAAGGAAAACTTATAAGCTATTACAAAAAAAAAACGATATTAATGTACTGACACCTGTGACGCGTAAAATATTTGTACGAAACGCTCACCCTAATTAATTTGTACTTTTTACCATTTTTGTCGTGGACAACATGTTTACTCATCACAGAGGCATGCATTTCTCACAGCAAGTAGCCTCACTGGCACGTGACCACGGTCTGGGTGCAGGGCGCGTCCGCGGGGAGCTGCACGGTGCGGAGAGCGACGAGGCTGCCGGGGCCGCGGAGGGCGACGTGGCAGCGCGCGTTGAGGCGCACCTCGCTGAACGTGTCGTACTCGGGCAGCACGGCCTGCGTGACGTTGGCGGCGGTCGCGGTGCGCGCCTGCCGCAGCCCCAGGACGGACGCACAGGCCGCGTCGGCCGCCGCGGGCACGTCCCCCTCGCTGCAGTACGAGTGCCAGGTGCCAAACGAACGGCGGATCACACTGCCGGCGACCCTGCGGACAGACAGGTTCTCCATGTAACTGAGTTCCGCACCCAACACTTTCAGCGGAATCTTCCGCCCTTAGACTTACAGGCTGGGGTTGACAGACTGCACAGCGAAGCAGAGGAGCTCGTCCTCGCCGTCGGGGCAGTCACGCTGGCCGTCGCACACGACCTCCTGCGCCACGCACATGCCGGACCTTGGGCACAAACCGAGCCTCGAATGAAAAACGCGAACGACAGACCCGGACAACGCGCAGAAATTCAAAGTTATTCCGCCCTGGGGCGGCGCTCACTTGGCGCAGAGGAAGCTCTCCGGCGTGCAGGGGCAGAGGTCGGGGCTCTCGTCCGACCTGTCCCAGCAGTGGCGCCGGCCGTCGCACACCAGAGCGGGCCGGGACCGCGCCAGGAACGCGGCGCACGTGCAGTTGGCCGGCTCGTCGCTGCCGTCGGCGCAGTCCGGGCGGCCGTCACACCAGCGCCGCTGGTCCACGCAGCCCACGCCCGACGCGCAGCGCACCTCGTCCACCTGGCACACTGCGGACAGGGAGCCGAGCCGACTACTTCAGCCTGCGAAACTCAGGGTAGGCCGTCCCGCCACACACTGATGTGTAACAGAACTGCCTACCTCCCAGGGGCCCCCTCAGCCTGCGAACCTCAGGCTAGGCCGTCCCGCCACACACTGATGTGTAACAGAACTGCCTACCTCCCAGGGGCCCCCTCAGCCTGCGAACCTCAGGCTAGGCCGTCCCGCCACACACTGATGTGTAACAGAACTGCCCACCTCCCAGGCACTCACCACAGTCCGCCGGGTTGCCGCCGGGCTCGCAGGCCTTCCTCCGCGCCCCGCAGATGGCGACGCTCTCGTCCACGGCCCAGCGGCACTCTACGGCGCCGTTGCACACGGACGACGGCGGCAGGCAGCGGCCGAGCGGGCAGCGCAGTCCGAGGCACGGCGGCGGCAGCGACGGCTGCATGGCAGTCTGCCCGTCTGGTGGAAGAAGGGGATGGGGTTACTGATGACGAAGCCAGCGTACCGAATCTATTTTTTTCCCTCGTTGTCTTTCCGATTTTTATTGATTTAAAAAATCCCGATATTTGCTGATTTTTTAAAATGTGTTCATTGATATTTTTTTTAGAGTGAGCGACACGTCGATAAATGTGTCAGCTACTCACCAACGATGTTCCGGACGTGGCGCAACATGAAGTGCACCGCGTCGAAGGCGACGTGCCCCGAGAGGCCGCACTGGTCCTGCACGCTGTACACGGCGGCGGGGTACCAGCCGGAGTGTGCGCGACACGCCACCACGCCGCTCCAGGCCACCTACACAAGGGAGTCGGAGACAGGAGCGTCACGGAAATTTACTGACATTCACATACAAGATTCGCCGAAAATTCGAAAAATTCACTTAAATCTACAAAATTCAAATTTACAGATTTCAGTGAAAATTTACAAAATTCTCTGAACACTGAAGATAATGACGAATATTTGGGGAAACACTTGCCGATCCAGGGAGGTAGCGGCCGGCCACGCAGGCGGGGTTGTCGGGGCCGAGGAAGCACGTCCTGCCGTAGCCCGAGCCCTCGGGGCACGTGGACTGGTGCTTCAGGTGGATCGACTCCCACGCGCCGTTCAGCCCCCGGCCGATCGCCACGCAGCTCAGCGCCTTCTTGACCATGGCGTACCATTCGGGCAGGCCTGCGGATCACACATTTGGAATCCTGACGCCAAGGCGGGTCTAACTCGAACTAAATTTTTAAATGTCATATGGCAAGTTTTCAAAAGAGAATCTTCAAGCCACCGATGATCATGGCTATTTTATTCTGGTGGTAAACCTGCCGTCGAAATCTGTACCGAGCCTGTATCGGGTCGGACTTGTACGTACCGGTGGACCGCACGTGCCTGGTGAGGATGGCGGGCTTGTCCAGCCGCAGCATGACGGCGCTGGTGCCGGGGATGACCAGGACGGCCTCCACGCGGCGCACCTGCTCGAACGGCCCCGTCACTCCGAGCTCGGAGCGCGGACCGCCCAGCAGCACCGACACGTATGAGCGGCCGGGGCTGCAACCAGGGCGCGATTTTCGTAATTTTTATGATTTTTTGCACTTTAAACCACAATATCTTGCAAACCGCTGGAGTTCGAGCGTGTAGTATCTCGAGATTTTACCGTGTTTACCCAGATACTTACTCGATGCCGTTCAGCGCCTCGGAGGACGCCATGATCCACGAGTCGGTGATGAGGGTTCCCGTACCGCCAACGGGTCTCCCTTCTACCAGGATCTCGGCATGCCAGGGCCACGCGTACAGGCCCTGGCTGGCTAGCTGATTCGCTCCCGGCTGGCTCTGGATCAGACCCTGCCCGCGGACAGCTTGCGGGGGCAGCTGCAGGAAGCTGGCCGGGATGCCGTCGACGCCGGGGGCGCAGCGCACCCTCAGCCCCGTGCACACGCCGCCCTTGTCCAGGCCGCCCAGGTTCGAGGAGCCCCCGATCAGGTTGTCGGCCGTCTTGTCCGCGGCGGGCGGCGGCAGCGGGCCGTCCAGCGGCAGCACGCGCGGGCTGGACAGGATCAGCGGCCGCTCCACGACCAGTGTGTCGTTGACGGACTCCCAGCCGCTGAAGCCCAGCGCCACGCAGGTGTCGGCCGCCCAGCTGGACACGCTCCTCGCCGAGCCGTGGACGCCGGCGCAGATGGGCCGCCACACGCCGTGCACCTTGCGGGCCACCACGCCCTCGCGCATCAGCACGGGCAGCCCCGTACCGTCCAACTGCAGCGAGGCGCCGTCCGTCAGCGCCAGGCAGTGTTCCTCGTCCTCGCCGTTGGGGCAGTCCTCCGCGCCGTCGCATTCGAGGCCGTGCGGCAGGCAGGGCGTGCCGGGGCTCTGCCAGCAGCGGTACTGGTCCCGGGGGCAGAGCGCGCAGCCCTCCTCGTCCGAGCCGTCGAGGCAGTCCGGCGAGCCGTCGCACAGCGCGTCCGGCCGCGAAGACCGCAGGTAGTCCGAGCACTTGCACTCCATCTCGTCCGAGCCGTCGACGCAGTCCACGGCCCGATCGCAGCGGCGCGAGGCGGCCACCACCTGAGGAGTCCTGGAAAGGAAGCGAAGCGCCCAAATCTGTTCACATGTTTTTGTTTAGTGTTCCAGAGTGTAAAAAAAAAGTTTTTTGTGTTTTGTTTTTTCATTTTCCAATGTTATTTTTAAATAAAAACCGGCAATTTCGCAGTATATACGTAATTCCCTTTCTCCCGTTTTTTCTCTCTCTCTGCCAAATAACTGTCGAACAGTGGCGTACAAAACAGAGGCAGAGACACAGACAATTCAAAGTAGTTTCTTATTAATGCTCCTGCCAAAAGTTTCATGAGAACCCGAAAAAGCCATGTTATCGACCACCTTTTCTTGTATGATTTTTACTCCATACCTCTTGCACGTGAACGTCTGGTGTGCTGCTGGGAAGACTCCGACAGAGCCGGCCGCTGCGCCTTCTGGTGGTCCTGCTGGCGTCGCCGTCCCATTCGTAGCCAAGTCCCCGCCCGCCTGGGCAGCAGCTGCAGCAGCTGCAGCGGCAGTCTCCTCCGCCATGGAAGCGTTGTTGACCGGGTATAGCGCCTGGTCAGCGGTGGCTGCGTTGCTGCCGACACCAGCCCCCGAGTCCGTCTCGTTGCTCGCGCCCAGAACACCCACAGCTCCGGAAGCCGTCGCGTCGACCGCTCCGACGACGTCGTTTGCGTTGGTCCCGGCGTCGGTGGCATTGCCAACGGCGACCACGGACGGCGCGGACACTTGTCCCACGTCCCCGGAAGTATCGGTGTTCACCAGCGTCTCGTTCAGTCCGAAGGCAGTGGCATCGCCTTCAGCGGCCCCAGCGGCCCCCGCGGCCTCAGCGGCGGCATCGGATGCGCCCGCCTGGACCGGTCCGTCCGTAGCATTCGACGGACCCCCGATGACAGGGACTGCGTCTGCGCCGCCATCCCCGGAAGCGCCGGCTGCCGCGGACTCGTCGGTGGCAGTCTGGTTGACCGTCCCGTTGAGGCTGACGGGGTAGGCGGAGCCGCCGGCGCTCGCTGCAGTCTCCTCCGCGACGGTCTGGTTGGTCGTGGCGTTGAGGTTGACGGGGTAGGCGGAGGCGGCGTCGGCGCCGGCCGCTGTGTCGGTCACGTTCGACGTGGAGTCTGTCGAGTTGTCTGTCAGGTAGGTCGGGGCGGCACCACCCCCCGCATTGGAGGGGGTGAGGGTGGCGTTCGTCGAGTTGGCCGCATTCGCGGATAGCACGGGGGCAGCGCCGTTGTCCTCGGCGGGGGCGGTGTTGTTGGCCGCTGCCACCCCCACGGCTACCGCAGCGTTGCCGACGCCCACCTCGCCGGGCTGCTCCTGGGGCAGGCCGTCTGTCGCGGGCTGCGGGGGCTGCGGGGGCTGCGGTGGCGGAGGCTGCTCTGGTGCCTGCTGTGCGGTGTCCGGCCGGAGCTCGGGCTGCAGCTCGGGCTGCAGCTCGGCCTCCGGCACCTGCTCGGCCTCCGGCACCTGCTCGGGCTCCGGCTGCTGCTCCACGGCGGGATCCTGAGGGTCCTGGTCCTGGCCGCTCGGCGGGAACACGACGGCGCCGGCCTCCTCCGCCTCCCGGGCGCCGTGCATGGAGGCCATGGCGGCCACGGTGCTGTTGTAGGGCACTAGTCCCGGCGGGCCCCCGCGGCCGGCCGCTCTGGTGAAGGTGTCGAGCCCCCAGTCGCAGCCCATCTCGTCCTCCGCCTTGAGGCAGTCCACGGATCGGTCGCACCGCTTCTTGGCCGCCACGCACCGCTGCGGCCCCGACATGCACTGGTGACCCGGGCATTGCAGCAGCGGGGTGTCGTGCACAGTGTGATGCGAGTCTGAAAACCAAAGCGAGTAAGTCCGCGCGTTCGAATCCCACGGCGGACTTTCTGAGTCGACTCTGAGAGTGCTCACCGATCTGTTCGCGGATCCAGTGGATGTACCTCGACACCCGGGTGTAGGCGCCGGGCTCCCCGGGCCGGGCGCACCCCTCCCCGTGGCTGACCACCCCTGCGGCGTAGAAGCGGGTGGGGTCCTCCGGTACCCTGCCAAGGAAAGAGAGAGAGAGAGAGAGAGAGAGAGAGAGAGATGGAGGCGTTCGGCTGCTAACAATGACAAAAGGCACAGGAGGGCGCGCAGCGGTGCACAGCAGCGCACGGTTTCATGTGCGGCGTCCTGCGCAAACATTGCGCGGACCGGACCGGACCGCTGAAGAAACGACCCCGTCGACTCAACACAAATAAAGGTGTGCGCGGCGTTATATTGCGTCACCCTTTTCGGCCGCGTCATCCTGAACGGTGTACAGAACAAGAAAATGATGGCCTTAATGCCGCGTCGCGCCACTCCCACACCCGCCGGGCTCCCGGTGTCCAGCGGGGCCCTGCTCAGCACAGCCCCGCACCCTGGGCCTGGGCCGTTTGTCTGGGCAGCCAGGCATCACGCGCATTGTAATGTGGCGACGGCCTGCGTCTGCGTCCAGGGCAGACAACGGCACTCCGGCACGGCACGGCCGCGGTGCCGACCCGGCTATGTGCGCGCATGCGCAGTGCCATACTACGCGCCGGAAAAAGAAATTCAACTGCTCCACAAGACGGCAGCAGTGGAACACTCATCTCTATTTACATCCTTTTTTCTCTGTCCGGGCCGAGGGCCTGCTTTTCTTTTTCCAGCGCCATCGCCGCGTGATGATGCCGTTCCGGGCGTCCGTTTGGCTGCCTACCCTGCAGGCGCGTGGCCGCGGCCGGCGGCGCACGCTGGGCTGCCTGCCAGCCGGCGCAGGCCGAGGACTCACCTGCAGAGCAGAGGGCCGCCGCTGTCTCCCTGGCAGGCGTCCTTGCCGCCCTCCCAGAGTCCGGCGCACAGCCCGCCGGACTTGCGGTCCTCGGGGTGCACGCACGACGCCAGCACGGGCACGCGGACCTCCCGCATGTGGTCGGCTGCAAGCATCAACCCAAACAGTGCAGACGAGTAGGAAATGGGAAAATGACTACGAATACAGAAAAATAATCATATTCACACTTAAATTTGTACTAACCAAAAAACATGAAGTTCGATTTTTAAAAAATCACAAATTTAAAAAAGTAAAACCTGAACAACCCACCCTAACCTAACGCGTGTAAAAGCCAGTCATGGAGACTGCCTGAAAAAATAAAAAGAAGAAAAAACCCTCCGAGTTGTTTCGTCCTTTGTCCTTTCCCTTCAGTCAGACTTACGGTCAGGGCCGTGCTCCTGGGTAGCTCCCCAGCCGACGGCGGTGCACGGGGTGCCCGGCGGGGGGTCCAGGGGGGCGTGGGCGCCGCCCCACTCCGCCAGGGCGATGGGGCGGACCCAGCGGTTGAAGTGCAGAGGCTCGGCGACGTGGACCACGGCGATGTCGTTCCGCATGTCCTCCGGGTCGTACCTGCCATGCGGGGAGTGTGTGTGTTAGGCCGCGCCTGATGAGCAGACCACCCAACCAGCGGCAGAGCTGTGCGGCCTGGGCTGTGATGCCGGCGCCGTGCTGCGTACTCACTGGTTGTGCATCACGATGAAGTTGACGATGCGCGTCTGCTCCATCGGCGAGAAGGAGAACCGGCGGAGCATGCCCGCCTGGACCTCGAGATAGTGCCGCTCATATCTGAAATACGTTTTCGGCTCTCACTGTGGGTCGGGTTTGACATTATTTTAAGAAATGGAACAAGCGAGTTCCCGCGAGGCTTGCGGTGCTTCTTACTGAGAATAAAAATAAAAATAGAAAAGCAAACAAACGGCAACTCATGATAAGCGCTTTCTTTCTCAGTGCTCACTTGTCGACGCAGTGGGCCGCGGTGAGGATCCAGGACTCGTCCAGGATGACGCCGCCGCAGTGGAAGACGCCGTCCCGGTAGAGGGCCACGACCCAGGGCCAGGCGCCGGGCTTGGCGGGCTTGCCGCCCACGACACGCGGGGCAGCGCCGCCCCGGCGGGCACGCGCCACGCCGACAACGGCGTCGAGAGGAGGCGGGACGGCGGCGACGGGGCCACCGAGAGCGGTGGTGGCTCCGGGGGCTGTGGGGGCGGCGGGGGCTGTGGGGGCGGCGGGGGCGGACGCAGCCACTGTTTGCCTAGCGGGGCGCAGTCGGACCTGAAACCGCGGTAATGACACATGAGTAGTGCGGTGGTGATGACTTTCTGATTTTCCTTCTCTCTGATTACTGGGTGGGTATTCCAGCCCATTCGGTGCGATCACACTGGGAGGACTAGCCTGACGAGCAAAACAAAGCAGAGACGCAGTAGTTGTCAGAACCGCGCGCCGCCTCACGTCGTACTTACGACTATCTTTATAGGAAGCGGCAGCAGCCTCACCGTTTGGTCGTGCGCTCGAGCCCGGGGGCCGGGGCTGTGGCCGGGACCGGGATGCGGGGTGGGGTCCGGGGACGGGGACTGGGACGGAGACGGGGTCGGGGACGAGGCCGAGGGGATGCGGCGGAGCTGGACACGCGCCGGATCCCGCAGCTGCAGCTGCACGGGCTGGGGCTGGGACTGGTCGGAGGGGGACTCGGCGGAGCCGCCCGCCAGGCTGCTCACCAGCTTCCGCAGCTCCTGCGGCTCCACCTCGAACGCCAGGGTGCCCTCGCCCGAGTTGTTCTAGTCGGGAAACAAGGCGAGTGGCAGGATGTGTTACGCGGGTGCCCGGACCGGAAGTTCGTGTCAGAGTTGGCTGACACCACTGATCAGAATGTGTCATCAAGTCTCTTGTCGCCCACAGGGGGTCGATGTTCATGAGCTGATGATCATGACTTTCCCATTTTCAGTTCCCGGACGGGAGCCGAGCCCTCACGCTCACCTGGGCGGCATCGTCCTCGTCCTGTAGCGTCTCCCGGAGCCGGTGCGCCTTGCCGTTCCTGCTCCACGACGGGAAGTCCGACACGTCCTCAACGCCGTCCTCGGGGTCGGCGGCACGCATCTTGTCGTGCTGCTCCAGGAACTGTCCGATGGCCTCCTCCATCTTGGGGACAAGAGCAATGGTTATTCAGGATGTGAAGTGGTTCGAGTACTTTTGGAATCCGAGGGGTGAAGAACACATCACTTTTTAAAGACAGTGTACATAGGCAAAAAAAGAAAAATTGTCAGAAAAGAATCAAGACATGAAAAAAAATTAAATATGTGATACATTATACATAATACTGTGAGAAGATTTTTTTTTAAATCCGCCCAAATATCAACTTCTTAATTCGAAAAAAAAAAAACCTTTAAAATTGTTTAAATCGGTGTACTGTACATCAGTGATGGTCTCCTCGGTTAAATGAGCTTCCCGTTTTCACCTGATTAGTGTCGAGCAGCACGGGGTCCAGGCCGGGCGCGAGGTGCAGGTACCGTTTGACCCGGGTCTTGAGGTCCTCCGAGTCGTTCAGCTCTTCGTCGCTCTCCCGGCTCCAGTTAAACTCCTCAGCCTCGTGGGCCCGCGAGCCGGAGGCCGGCGAGGGCGCCGTGGGCGGCGGCACGCGTGATCCGGGCAGCATGGGCGGGCAGCGGACCAAGGCGGCCGTGGGGCACTCGTTGACGACGCTGAGGGTGCCGGGCCCGGCCAGCACCAGCCACGCGCCGCGGTAGTTGGGCGGCGCGAGGACGATGTCGATGGTTACGTCGCTGCGTGGGTTGGAAAAAAATATGATAAAGTGGATTAATTAAAATTAATACTCTATGGGACGCACTGTCAAAAATTTTAGCCGTCCCTTAATTCCTAATGATTGAGTAATTGACTTGGTCGTTTTAGCGACTCAAAATAAAAAATAAAACATCGCGCTTGAAACTTTATAGTATTGATATCAATATGTCATAATACTGGAAGCATTCCTGGCTGGAAAAGTCAGTTAAATGGACCTTGCTACAATTACGCAAGTTCTATGAACAACGAGTGTATTCATAGTCACCAGTCATGTAAAATGTAGCGCAATTTTTTTCTACTTTAGCGGAATTTCTAAACAGCGCATGTTTCCTCGTCGCGTGTTTTTTTTAAGATTCATACTAATTTTGAGGTATGTGTATAATTGGGAGGGCGGGCGGGAGGGGTAGTGGTAATGTGTCATGCGGGCGAGGAGAATTGGGGAGGAGAGTCTATCGGTCTGCGACAGTCAGCGCTGCACCACAACACAACGCACCTCACGTCAGCCGAGACGACGTCCCTGCAGGCCTGCAGCGCCCACTCGCGGTCGCCGCCTTCACCGCATACCGGGTACCACTCGCCGCGAAGGTTGCGGTGGAGGAAGCCCGACTGATACGACACGGGAAGCGTCTGGAAGGCAGCAGGCAGCGCATGGTTCACGCCATTGACACACCGCACAGGCAGCAAACAGTGATGACGTGCTGAAGAAGTACTTCAGCTGCACACCTTACCTTCTTGCCGTGGACGCCCAGCGTGAGCAGCGAGCACTCGGCCTCGTCCTTGCCGCCGGGACAGTCCGTGTTGCCGTCGCAGCGGCTGGCCTGGGGGACGCACGTCGCACGGGGCTTGCCGTCGCTGAAGTCGTCGCAGCTGAACTCGCTGGGGAGGCAGCCTGGCGGACAGACGGGTTCAAATACCTTCACAGAGAAGAGAGACGCCCACTTGACACCCCGCGCCTCGCGCCCCGCACTCACCCATGCAGCCGAGCTCGTCCTCGCCGAGGGGGCAGTCGAAGTAGCCGTCGCACAGGCGGTCCCGCTCCACCCGGTCGCGGCAGGAGCAGTGAGCTTCGTCGCTGGCGTCGGGGCAGTGCACCGCGCCGTCGCACCACATGGAGGCCATGACGCAGCCCGAACGGTCGTGGCAGGCGCGGTGACCCGCCGGGCAGCCGGGCTCGTCCTCTGAAACACGGTCGTGACACATGAGTCCCGTGTCCACCACCTGCGTTTCGACCAATCTCTGAGATCTTTTAACGTTTTACCGCGATACCCTCTGCCTATTATTTAGAAAGTACTTTAACATTTGGGTGCAACGATAGACACCTTGCAAGGCCTGGCGCCAGGTGTAGTTGCCGTGCTGGGGTGGCTCTGCCGTCGCCATCCTGGCCCTGGACTCACCCTCCCCTACGCCGGGGACGATGGGAAACTGGTAGGTCGGGGGTGGGAGGTAGGTGCAGAAAATGGGGACCTTGGTGAAGGGCTGGAAGACTTGCTGCTGCTGGATGGGGACGGGGACCGCCTTGGTCGGCACCAGCGGGGCAAAGTTGTAGCCCGGGAAGCTGTCCGCGCCCGGGCCGGACGCGGCCGACGTGGCAGGGTACAATGGGAACGAAGGGTAGCCACCCCCGACCCCGGCCCCGGCGTGAGGGTAGCCGGCGCCCATCTGCGAAGAGCCACCGCCCATCTGTGAATAGCCGCCACCCATCTGCTGAAAGCCACCGCCCATCAGCGGATGGCCGCCGGACATCTGCGAATAGCCGCCGCTCATCTGCTGATAGCCACCGCCCATCTGCGGATAGCCACCGCCCATCTGCGAATAGCCGCCGCCCATCTGCTGGTAGCTGCTCCCCATCTGCGCGTAGGCGCCGCCCATCTGCTGGTACCCGCCTCCGCCTCCCATCTGTGGGAAGGCGCCTCCCACCGAGGGGTAGCCGCCGCTCATGGGAGGGTAGCCGGCCATGGGCGACATAGCCGGGATGGCAGCCATGGGCGCACTGGGGCCAAGTCCTTGGGCTGTCGTCATCCGTGACGACGTGGACGTGTTGGCAGGCGCCAGGGCGTGCTCGCTGTCCGTTTGAGTTCCGAGGTGGTCGTCGTGGTGCTGGCCCCCGGGCTGACCACCAGGCCCCGTCACCGGGACGTCCTCGCTGGCCTCGCTGGCCTCGCTGCTGCGCGCGGCCAAGGGATTGGGCACGCCGAGGAAGAAGGGGTAAGCGACGGGCAGCGGCTGAGGTTGGGGCTGCTGCTGGGGCTGCTGGTAAGGGAACAGGGGCTGCATGTGTCGGATGGGAGGGTAGGGCTGGGCGGGGTGCTGCAGGGGCGCGGGGCGCTGGATCAGCGGTGGGGTGGGGGCGGCGGGGGCCTGGGGATGGACGGGCGGGGCATGCGGGGGCGGGACCGGCGGCCCCTGCTGCACTCCCGGCGGCGCGTAGCCGGGCAGGTAGAAGCAGACCGGCAGCTGGGAGCGCAGCTGCGGCACGCTGAACATGAGCTGCTGGGTGGTGTGCACGCTCTCCCCGGGGGCGGAACCCGCGGGGGCGGTGGGAGGGGCGGAGGGGGCGGACCCGTCGGAGGAGGGCGGGGCTGCGCCTGGGCCTGGGCCTGGGCCGGGGCCAGCTATCACCCGCGCGCTGCTGCTGCTGCCGCTACTGCTGCCGCTACTGCTGCCGCTACTGCTGCCACTGCCGGCCCCGCTCTTACCTGAGTACCGGGAGCGCTGGTCGCCTGTCACGTTGCGGCCGGTGTGCTCCGGGTGCAGCTGGCTGACGGGGTTGGGGACGGGGCCGGGGACGCCCTGGGTCCCGTTGTTAACGGCGGCCACGACGGCGGCTCCGCCAGGCATGGCGCTGGTGGTGTTAGCGCTGCTGACGGTGCTGTTGTGGAAAGTCGGCCAGATGTCGAGTAGAGCACTATCGCTGGCCCTGGCCTGCCCGGCCTGCAGCTCCTTCACCAGGATCATGATGTCGTCGGCCTCCTTTAGGAGCGTGGCGCGCATGTCGGCGAGCCGCTTGAGGAGCGCGGGGTCGGCGTGCTTCTTGTGGCGCGTCGCCTCCAGGAAGCGGTTGGCGGCGGGCAGCGTGCGCTTCCACTGGCGGAGGCGCATCAGCGTCTGCACGTCCTTGGCGGGGTCCTGGGCCTGCCGACGCACCCTGGGGGTTGGCACCACGACCGGCTCGCCCAGGCCCTTGCTGTCGCGGGCGCGGAGCTCCCCGATGATCTCCGCTATTTCGGCGGCCTCGGCCAGGATGCGCGCCCTTGCCATGAGCAGCTCCTCGATGGCGTGTACCCGCGCGTCCCGCTTGTCGTGCCTCCACCGTGCGCGCTCGTCCGGCAGCGGGACCATGCTCTCCACCGCCTTGGCCAGGTCGAGCTCGCGCCTCTGCCGTCCGGACCTCCCCTCCAGCGGCTCCAGCGACTCCAGCTGCGCCGCCTCGTCCAGAAGGCGCTGCCTTCTCTGCTGCAACGCCTCCAGCACCAGCTGGTCCGAACGCCTGACGCGTTCCTCGCGGACGTGGGGGTCGCTCTGCACCACGGCGGGCGGCACTGGGAACCCGTCCGAAGTGATGTCCTCCGGGTCAATGACGTTCGCCTTCTTGCGCTCCAGGGCTCCCACCTCGTGCTCGATGTCGTCCATGAGGACGCGCAGCTCGTCGGCCTCCTTGAGCATGGCGAGGCGGAAGCGATCGTGCTCGCCGAGTCCATCGAAGTCGTCGAGGTCGTCCCACTCGCGCTTGTCGGCCACACGGCCCGTCGGCTGGTAGCCGGCGTCCCTCTTGGCGATCTCGTGCTCGGTGAAGTGCACCTCCCCCATCCCCAGCGGGATCACGAAGCCGGGGACGGCGTGCCGCGGGTCCCTCAGCAGCGGGTCGCCCGCATCGCGCTTGTCGAGGTGCGGCGGCAGCGGCGGGAAGATCTGGCTGATGGTGTCCAGGTTGATCTTGCCGCGCGCGCCGTTGGTGCCGCCATGGATCACGACGTTCATGGGGTTGGCATCGTCGTCGCCTTCCTGGTGGTCGCCGGGGCGCATGAACACGGAGAACGGCGACATCTCGACCCTGGCCAGCGGCCGGTCCTGCTGGTCCGACGCGAACTCGGACGGTGGCGGCTCCCAGCCCCGCAGCGGGGACGTCGACGGCGAGGCCGCGATGGAGCCGGACGCCGAGGGCGGTGCTCCGGCCAGGGCACCGTAGTGCGCCGCGCCGTGCGCCGCCGTGCCCGCCGTGCCCGCGTGCGTGCCGTCGGGGTGGAAGCGACGCACCGCCTGACTCAGCAGGTTTATGTCTGATGGCCGGCAAGAAAACGTCGCATTCAGTATTATTCCACATCGCTGGAAAATTCCATATCCACCCAAAAAATTAAGTTTTTGAAAAAATTCTTACAAGTCGTGTTGTAGATGACGCCGACGACCAGGACGACCAGCAACAGCGTGCCGACGAGGGCGGCACACAGGATCGCGATCTTTTGGTTGCGCTTTCTCTCGTCATCTGTCGGAAGCGCACAGGCGTTGAGTTCGATCGAGCAAACGCATTGTGAGCGACTCGAAGAGAGCAGGGGCGGTCTGACCGCGGATGCAAAAGTATGAAAAAGTTACGTGGAGTTTTGGTTTCCCGGATTGTATTGATGAGAAAAAACTTCAAAAATTTCCGGGGTCCGCACAGGAATGAGTTGGCGCCATGGGTGGTGCCGCATAAGATTTTCATACTTTTACATCCACGGTCAATCTCAGTAACGGCGTCAACTTACAGTTACTGGTGAATCGGGGTGTGGAGTGCACAGCCCCCAGGGTCCCCATGGCCCCCATGTCCAGGGACAGCCGTCTCTTCATGGTGCTGCCGATGCTGCCCTGGCCGAGGCCTTGGCCCTGGCCGGAGGACTCGGAGTGCAGGCCCAGGGGGATCTCCTCCCCTTCACCGGGAGACAGCGGTCTGTGCAGCGACGGCGTGGGTGGGGGCGGCGGCAGGGACGGGGAGGACTGCGCCATCTGTCGAGGTTTTCAGAAAAGTTCGGTCCCGTTCTACTCATTGGGAAATAGAAATTACGTCCCTCGCTGACTCACTCTGTTACAGTACTTATTTTCTTATTTAGTTGGCAGTGCAAAATCGGTAGCACTTTAGCGATTACACCCTGCACACGCACTTTAAGAGAAGAAGCAGTGCACTACCGATGACGGTTTTAGTGACACACAATCCGTTTGCAGTGCTAGGCGAAAGAGAACGGCGGAGGTGGGTTGCACAAGGGAGCTCGTATATTGCTGACAGGGCTAGCGTGGGGCGGGGTCAGTCACCGCGCGGGGGCGGATGGGTGTCGGAGATGCGGCGAGGCGAGGCGAGGCGAGGCGTGGCGCGGCGCGGGGGCGTAGGGGCGTAGGGGCAACCGATGGACCGGTCCGGCTAGAGCCTTAACTTTGTGCACCGAATGCACACTAAATGCTTGTAGAATTTTGTGCATAAATTATGGATAATTCTGCACACTCAATTATGCGTTTTAAGTACGTCCGCGAATTTATTCCCCGCCTTAAACCGCGTACGGAGATGCCGAGCGCCTGCAAGTGGCAGGGTAGGCCAGCCCGCACGACACGCGTGCATGCAGAACGCGCGGTTGCCTACCCTACAGGCGCGATGTGTACACTAGCCAAATAAACTGTGCGGAAAACATTGTACTTTAAAGCGCACGAATGATCTTCATGCTCCTTAAAACACAGAAATCCAAACACTTCACATGAGATTTGAGACCTGCGCAGGCGCGGATCCAGAGGGGGGGGGGGGGGGGGGGGGGGGCACGGGGAAAGTCCCCCCCCCCCCCCCCCCCGCCCCCGTGCTCACGTGTCGAGTGCCAGTGTCCGGGATCGGACGGGAAAGGCTGTTATGCCCGGGTTTCTTCTGTCTCTACATCTTTCTCACTCCGCCGGCATGAGGGCGAAAGAGACTGTCACACTGTCCACGTCCCGAACGCCGGGGAAAGCGAAGGCGATTAGCTCTCTTCTGGGGAGAGAAGGTGCGCGAAGTGTATCGGCATGAGAACACGCGGCCGCCGCGCGGAAACGGTGCACAAAGCCCACGGGGACCACACTCTGACCTCCCGCTCCCGCCCCGCCTCCCCATCCGTACTCACCTCCTCCTGGGCACCTCGTAGGAACAGCTCAGCCCGGCGGGGGCGACGACGGGGCGATCGGGGGCCCTCCTGGCAGTGCGGGCCGCGGGCTGTCGCTGGTCAGATCAGACTGGCCGCTGCTCTGGCCCCCTGGCCGCGGTCCGGTCGGCGCCCGTGCCACCCCTGCGGCCTGCGGGTACCCATGGCAGTGCCATTGCACCCTCGTCAGCACGGCCGCCTCCGGAAACAGCAGACCACGCGCTGTGTTTTGCCTGGCGGAGGCGGAGGGGACGGGCTGGAATCTCGGACGCAGCACGCCGCCGACAACGGTTCAAGGCGCATATACGACCTGAACCAGCGAAATTTTCCCCCTGAGCTGTGCTCTTCCGCGTCGGCAGGGGAGTGGGAGTGGGGATGCCGGAGGGGCGCCCCTCTCATCGCCGCCTGCTCACGGTGATCCGACCCGTGAGTTTGGTGAGCGCAAAGGTGCAATGGTCGAAAGGAGGTCACGCCTCACCCTCCACACGCGAATACAGTACTCCGCAGAAGCCCGAAACGGAAGTCAGGAATCGTGAATGCGGTAGAGAAAGTATGAGAAATCGCGTGTTCGGAACGCCAAACGTTGCCGTAAATTTTCTTTGCGATAGTTTTGTGGACTTCTGTGGCCCAAATAAATTATAATTTGAATTTATATTGTAATCATCAGTGTAATTTGATTTGAAGGCAAAACATCAGTGCGGGGAAGTGCGTGGAACCGTCTAGGGAATCGAACCCACCAAGCCTGCAGTCACAGATTGACTGAAGCCCGCGCCAACGACAGTTTGCTCCATCACCTCTCTCACGCGCTACAGAGATAGCGGCACCACATTGTGGTTGAGACGCCAGACATCCAGTTTGGGACCGAACGGAGCGCCGAAGGACAGCTCGGTCTCCGTCCCTCACCCTCACCGCACCCAACACGCTCAAAAAAGTATTCTTGAATCAAGCATTTGTCTCCAAAATGAAGTCCTTGGCGTGTCTCATTCTTTTGCCCGCAAACGGTTCGGTTTGAACGCGTTTCTGCGCTTCCGTTTGGGAATGGGGGGGGGGGGGGTGCTGTGCGCTGTGCATGTGGGTGAGAAGGTTCTGAACGCTCCGTCTCTGCGCTCCGCCCGCGCGGTCCGCGGGGACGCCGGCGCCGCCGGCGCCCGGCCCGGCCCGGCGGGGACTACTTGCGGCTGTCGGGCTGGGCGTGCCGACCGAACCGCGCGCCACGCCACGGCCTCGACACTTGGCGTGTTTACCCGGCGAGACGCTGCGTCGAGTCGTCAAGTTACACTGAGAGAAATGATTCGGCGTACGGACCAAATGTTTGGTTGTCAGGCCTGAAGTGGGAACAAATCAAACACTTCTGACGTAGGGACGAGAACTTCAGACGGCGTCACTAACGCTTTAGTGGCGACGCCCGAAGTTTTCGTCCCTGCGTTAAGTTTTCGTCCCTACGTCAGAAGTGTTTGATTTGTTCCCACTTCAGGCCTGACACCTCTTTTTTCCATATTATTTCGTTTAGTTATGCTATGCTAGTGCTATTTAAAGAGGTATCATCTGCTGAAAACGTATTGGTTCGCGAGGATGAGCCCCGAATCCCCCCCCCCCCATCCCCCTTTCCACCAGCCCCACCCCGCGGATGCGTAGAGCCGAGGGTGCCGAGGGTTCGTCCGTCCTTCAGGTGGACACGGCCAGGTGTGGAGGGTGCAGGCCGCGCTCGCAGTGCGATCGGCTGCCGCTTGCGAAATATGGTAACTCCATTCCGCGCAGGAATACTGATGACACACGCGGGACGGCGGAGAGGGACTGACTGCGCACGCGAAATAAAAGTGAACGGAGCGAGCGGCTCGGCCCTGCTCTGCCATGAATGCCTGCATCGTCTCCGAAACCTGACACTCCGCCGCACAGAACTGCATGAAGTGACCCGGCCTGGTCCATGGGTCGGGTCTGTAAATTTAGCGACGCGCGTTTCTGCGAGTGAGTGTGCGAGTGAGATGCTTATTTTCACACCGCGACCGTGCCCCCCCCCCCCCCCATTTCCCCCGCCCCCAACTGCCAATTAGAATGAAAATTTGATTTTGATTCAGTTTGGCGCCAGAATTCCAGAAATGGGGTCAGACGTCATTTTCTGATGATAATTTCTATAGCCCAGTGTAGACCTTCGACATGAGGTCGCGAGAGGTGCCAAAATGAAATTCCAGAAAAATGAATGGGACCCTGGGGACCCTGGGTTGGGTGGGAGCGGTAGCGGCGGGTAAGGCTATGGAAATGAACGGTGCGCCATCCTGTTCCGAGAACGCTAACGCTGCGATGGCGCCGTGCTTTCCCCCAATCTTCAGCACACTTCACCCCAATCATCGCCAGCGGTTGTCACACCGCAAGTATTTTCAAGTAAGAACACGATTGAAGCACCCCAGAGAGCGACCAACCACACACGTACGTGCGCGCGAAAGTTGCTGATGATTGAAATGTTCGACATGGGAAAATGTGTGGGGAATTCGCGCGATACCACATACCTACACATTTGGTTGGCATATGCCATGGGCTTCTGGTCAGATCTATCATTAATTGTGGTGTTCTCAAATAATTGAACACGCACTAAAACAATTCATTTTTTTTTTAAGAGTTGGGTATCTAGTTTTTTTTTGCAGTGACACTGCAAGGGTCAATAAAAGTCATACAAATCTGCAGGTATTTAAATATAAATTATAAAAGCAGATAAGAAAAATTATGTCTTTGGTTTTGGTTGTCTGGATTTCCCTTAAAGAGAAGTCAGTTATTAAGCAGTAGAGTTTTAGTCTCAGCAAACAGTATTTCCATTTCACATTTTAATGTCTCCGATTTATGCCCATGACACCGACGCTTGCAAAGCAATTAATTTTTAGAAGAGATTATGTTATTTCTGTGTACACTATGTTTTCAGAACAGCACATTATTTTTTTCAAGCAATTCATTTTTATTCAATCTTATTCCATTTTCACGTCATCGTGAATATCTAGAACAATTTTTTCAGCAGAAACTTCAGTTGTGGTATTGTTACTGGGTGTAGAGATTTCCATAGTAGATTCTGATATTGAATCCTGTAGGTGCTTCTTTCCCAATCGAACCAGTTTGAAGTTTTGTAAGAATCGCAGTTCTCCTGTCCATTCTCGCAATACTTTCACTTGGGCCTCATCCAACAGGTTTGGTATTTCTAAAATATAAAATAGATTATTATTTCTAAAAGATTCTAAACAAAATCAACATGCTTATTGTTCAAAGAACAAAAACAAACCTAGGCCACAAGTATTATATTCATTTCTTTCCGTTTGCTGTGTGTGTCTTATCATATCTTCTCGACTTGCATGCTGACGGCCCCTATGACCTATAGAATGCTTCATCTTTATTTGTTCTAGCTCCTCATCAAATCTGCTAAGATACCTACAGAAACAAAAATGCCAATATAAATATGAAATGATTTTTATAACTCATAATACAACAAATGAGAAAAATACCTACTGCTGTAAAAGTTCATCCACAAAAGACTTTGAAAAAACCGCTACATCTGGAGGAATTTGATCCCTGAACCACATAATCTTTTCTCCAATGACATTGTGCTTAATTGCTGTAGCGAGCTTACTTTTCTCTCTAGTAACCTGCCTGCAAAAAAACGTTTCAACATGTTCGTTTCAGTTTTAACAAAAGATTGATTTCCAAACCATAAAACTGTGTTTCTTTACTGAGAAAGAAATGCCTGGAACTTACTTTGCACTGTTCTTGAACAATTTTTGGGCCTTCCTGCTATTTGGATGGCCGGCATTGTGAATAGTGATGGCTACTTTCTGACGTTTCGGCTGCGAAAAAATAAAATGACAACTAATAATTATTTCTGTCGCACAAATCCCCGAAGTCAATAAATATATCAGGGGGCGAACGAATTCGAGAGAGAATGAGACAACACGAGACAGGTAGAGGTTAAAGAGAAGGAATTTATTACAAAATGACCAATATGGGTTCTTACCATTACTGAAAAAAATATTCTAACGATTCCTAGTAAAAAGGTCAGAATTGCCGCAGCGTATAACACCAGACAAATTCTGTACAAGGGAAATCTTTTACAACAACATGTGAAACGAAACAGACGTAAACGTAAACAAATGACTGCAGGAAAACAAGGCGATCGCAGCGCTGCCTGGTGGCGAGGGAACGAAGCTGGCGTGGCGCGACTCGTTCGAGCGCCGACGCGGCGCGGGCTGCGGACTGCGGACTCATGTGGAGCCAGTCCGGTTCGGTCCGGACGTCTCTCGTAGGCAAAGATCGGCTACCCTTGGCCGGAAGCGCGGTGCGGCGTACATGCCGCCATTCTGATTCAAGTGGAGAGGTCTCTATTCTCCGTCCGGGTGAACCACGAGTTAAAAGCATTTTAAGCATCGCGACGGAGAACAGACGCGCTTGACGAAAAGCAAACTTCGCCGAGAGGGCAGGCCGGGGCCATGGCGAGCTCTCGCGCACGGCCACAGCGGAACGCAAAGGCAACAAAACAAGGAAAGTGTTTGCCTACCGCGAGGTGGGATCGACGGGAACAGTGGCCAGGCACCGACCACCCGCTCCACCTTAATGGCTGTTGAAATTTTCAGCAACCGCTAGTATTCATGGATGGCCTCGAAATATTTCCATGAGTATTTTCTCTTCTTACGAAAATTTTCTGATCTTGAGATTGTGTCGCAGCAGAAACGCGATGGTTTATCGTTTCACCTATCTCCGGCATTTTCAAAGCTTTGTTTTTAGTAGCCAAGCGCCAACACAGAAAAATGTTTTCTTCGGTCAAGTTTTGCTTTAAATCTTCCTGCCGGACTAGTGCCTTGAATGAAGTCAATTAACCTTGGTAAGCTCAGGGCTAAGACTACGTTTGTCTAGGCGTGAAGCAGCACCACTCTAACGTCACAAAGGGCTGGACTCGGTGGCTGAGGGATACTAGTTATAACCCGCGTCTTTCTTTTTGTTTTTATCTCATCTCCGGGATTTCCGATTCTGGTACGACCGGTCCGACTCATTGTTTTTCGACCAGCTTCCGCGAATCACACACAGACAAGGTAGGTAGGGTCAGAACAGTAGCAGATCTCGGGGTGGAAAGGTGTAGGAAAAAAAAAGAGGGGGTGCAATATGTTGCTTTGTGTCTCCGTATTATAGGCCAGAAAAGTTCGGTTCGGTTCGTTATTGTTTACCCTTTGGGGGCGCCGTGTGTAATGATCTAAAGAGAGCCGGGGGGAGGGGGGGCGTTCCTATTGCACTCACGCTCTCAAGGTGGCGCGGCGCGGTGTCCCCCCCCCCCCCCCTCTCGTACCCCTCCCTTTCCCCCTTTGGCGTGTGCGGGTGGGAGGCATACGGTCGACGGTGGGACGGGACGTACGGGGCGGGAGCCCCGCGGGATCCCGCAGGGCTGCCGGGGGAGGCCGTCTCGCCCCGTCCCGCCCCGTTCCGCCCCGTCCCGTCCCGTCGTCCCGTCCCGTGTCGAGCTCTCGCAGCGACAGCCGGCGACGCGACAGCCCCGAGGTGCGCGCCGCCCGATGCAGCAGCCCAGTCCGGAGTTGAACCCTCCCGGTGCAGGTGCGTCGTAGTCCGCGGAATAGTGTGTCCAGTGCTGGGCCCTGCCGGTGCCTCCGGTCCCTCCGGTTCCCATCGCCCTTTTGGATTTCCCCGCGGCGGCCGCCGACACACCGTGCCACTTCCACGCCGCCGCTGAAGGTGGGTCCCAATCGTCGACAGTCAACACGCACTGTCTTTGGAATGGCAATACGTCACTAAATGTGTTAAAAGTATAACTGAAGCCAGAGTTTTGCAAACCGCTCCGATACCAAACTCGTTACGTCTTATAGGAGTGTATTCTACTATCTCTTCGAAAATAACGATTTTTCGCAATTTTTAGTGATGTTTATTGCAGTTTCTAAGGAACGTGTGAATTTAGTGTGCATGTTTGCAAATTTCGCTGAGTTTTTGCTGAATGTTTTTGAAAAATTCCAAAAAAAATTTACGGTTGAACTTTGATATTGCATTTCATGAATTTTGATTGAACGATATGAGTTAGGCGTGAATTTTTAGGGGTTTCGATTGTATTGTGGTAAAGTTTTTGCTTGAATTTTTGAATTTTGGGGCACAAATTTTCAGGAACCATTTATCTTTTTTCGGAACGAACTCAGTTTTCGGGGTGATGAGGGATGCTCTGTAGACAATGTCAGCATCAGCACTGGTCGAGGCTGCCAGAACGGAAGTTCAGCCTCCACCCCGACTCTGTGGCGCGATATATTTTTCATACAGCACTTAGTGTAACAATAATTCTTCCAACTCTCCCGAGACTAGCTGGGAATGGGCAGGCCGAAGAGCGGACCGGTTCCCCTAGGGAGGCAGGAGGCAGAGGCCGAAATGTCATACGAGATGTAAAGGTTATTCCGGGGGAAAATCGAAAAGATGCGAAGGAGGAGGCGGGGACGAATCACGGACGCGGAAGGGTTAGGGACTACTCATTTGGTACGTCCATGACATCCTTGGAAGCGCAAATACCTTATTTTATCAAGTCTGCGCGCGAACCGCGCCTGCTGAGTAGGCAACCACGACTTTTGCATGCACGCGTGTCGTACGGGCTGGCCTATCCTGGCACTCGCAGGCGCTCGGCGCTGATGAACGGCGCTTTTTCGGTTGTATGAGAAAGTATAGGGAATGGAAATGGGCCGATCTTACCACTCCCCTTTCCGCTTTGGTGACAGTTGGATTTCGTAACAACTTCTTACTTCGACTCTGACATTTCTGCGCAACAACCGAGGCAGAACTCACACCGATACCAGCGTCACACAACGTAATGCAAGCGAGTCCGGCTGCATGGCGGTTCCTTATGACATTGTGTAAAGTAGACCTCAGAGTAAAGTCGCACCAACACAGCTCTCAGACTCGCGTCTTATCTTTGTAACCAGGCTGGGCTTTTGATCGCCGCCAGAGGTTTGCCCACCGCCCCCCAATCAATATTGCGTCCTTGCCCGGGTCACACCGCACCGGACAATACGTGCAATTGGTGCTAGTTGCGCGGCCACACACACTCACACACATGTGTGTGCACCTCTCGCGTCATGAAAAGGCCCAGCCTCATTAGCCTGCCGCCGCCGAGGGTCCGAGAGCGTTATTAGTGAGCGACATCCACCTTGAAAGACACAACGCGACACGCATTGTGCTCTTATTTCCCCGGCCTGCGGTGACAGACGGCGAGGGCCGCGAGCTGGGCGGGGCGGGGCGGGGCGGGGCGGCCTTGGGGCCCAAGGGCAGCTTGCGGCCGGGGCTCGGCATAGCTCAGCAGGGGGTGTGCTGTGCACTACTGTGCACGCTCCGATCCGGTCGGAGCCCCGGGGGGGGGGGGGGGCACACAGCCGGAGAGCCACACGCGGTGAGCAGCGCCACTTCTGACGGCTCTTGCGGCGGTGTCGCCGTGTGCCGTTGGGGACAGCAGGGCGCGGCACGGCTGCGTAACGCGGGTGTGGACCGCGCTGCCGAGTGGTGGCTCTTGGCATCTGAGCACACTCCGCGCTGTTGGCCCAGCGCGCACTCGTCATGCCCGGGGTCACGAATCCACTGAGAGTGAAAGAGCCGTGGTCACGTCGCCCAATTTTGTACGATAACGCAAAATAATTGTGCAAGATTTTTAGATGCGGAATTCCGGCTTCCTATTTCCCGCCAGAAGAATATCTTCGCGTAATTATTCCGCAGTCAAAGAACACGAGTGCCAAATGGCTTGCTTGTGCACAAAATGCAGGTTAGGATAGGCTATTCGGCGTGTACACCGCTACCACTATCAGTGGTTCTCAGTTTTGCGCACGTGAGGTCAATGCTTGCGCTCGCACTGTTATCCTGTGGCAAGCAAACGCGCCACTATTGTGGCGTTCACTTTTGACCGCCAATTTTTGGCGACCGTTTCCAATATAGTGCCACTATGACCACCGATTTTTGGCGAGCGTTCGTGCTCACCAATTTATGGCGAGCATGCTTGCCAAATTTTGGCGAGCTGTATGGTAAAATATGGTGAACAGAGAGACTGCACGCCAAAGACTGGCAAGCAAGATAGCTCGCCAAAATTTGGCGGTCGGAACTGGAAGCCTGTTCAACTATGCTTGCCAAAATTTGGCAGCCCTAACAGGCTGCCAATTCTTGACGAGTCTGCTTGCCACACGATTTACAATGGCGAATGATATTTTCTGCCACTGCACTGTTCTATGCTAATCATGCGATTTGCACTTTCGATTGCATTGCTAGGTTGGCTGCACCTTAGTGAGTGGCTGGTCACCACGCAGGCGCGTGTCCACGATTTTCGTATAGGTGTCATGTCGCGCTTTTTGTCCACTTACAAGCTGAATGTCACGTGGTGTTGTCCACCATCCGAACACACGCGCCTGCCTGTCACCACGTGGCCCGCCCCCAGGGCCGCCCCGCCCCTGTGTCTTGTCGGCCAGGGCCACGGCGTGGCGTACGGCGGTGTCCACGGCGCATCATGCGAGCGCTAAGTGCCTTGCGGTCTGTGCGCACGCTCTGCGCACGCTCTGCGCACGCTCTGCGCACGCTCTGCGCACGCTCTGCGCACGCTCTGCGCACGCTCTGCGCACGCTCTGCGCACGCTCTGCGCACGCTCTGCGCACGCTCTGCGCACGCTCTGCGCACGCTCTGCGCACGCTCTGCGCACGCTCTGCGCACGCTCTGCGCGTGCGGTGCTGCGTCAGCCAGTGTCACCCCGGGCCGGGCCGGGCCGGGTTGGCCAGGACGTCAACCAGGACGGCGGCGGTGTGGCGTTCCCCCGCCGCAAGCGGATGCAAACGGGCCGGCGCCGCGCGCGCCCCCGGCGGTGCACCATGGGCCGCATCATGCATGTCGATCTGCCTTGCGGTCGCGGCTGCAATCGCGACGCGGCACGAGCCGAGTGGCAGACGGGCAGCGAGCAGCGGTCCCCGTCCGGTCCCCTCCAGTCCCCTCCACCGCCCGCCGCCCGACCTGCACCTTCCTTAATGGCGTTTGTTACGCGGCGAATCACCCAGGTGATATAAGCAAGGAGCCGTTCACAAATCGGGTAACACCCATCGATGGGTGCAGCGTCATAATCAGACAACCGTCCGCAGTATTCCGACAAGATAAAAGCATTCGTGGCACCTGCGAAATACCTGTGTTTAGAAAAGGAAGTCGAATTGAGTACGAAAATCGAGATGACTAAGAAATGGTTGATTTTTCGACTTTATGTCGGTCTTTTGGTCGAATCGACTAAGAATTTTAGTTATCTGGAGTCGACTTTATTTTCCTGCGGGTGTACCAGCGTAGTACCCCGCAATGGCACGTAATATCGCGTAAACCGACCCGATAAATTGTACCATAATACCACGTAATGTCCGTGATAGTCTGCACACTTACTGCCCCGTGCCCCGATTTGGTGGCATCACGGTCCAGAAACAGTGTCGCCGGTGTCGCGGGCGCGCCCTGCCCAGCCCAGCCCAGCACCCGGCGCAGCCTTAGCCCGCCGGCACAGTGCGAGCCGAACCGACACGCCGTACTTTCTCTCTCTTGCCCAATTGGCGCGAAGGTTGCGAGGCTCCGCGCTCGGCTCTCAGACGGTTCGTCATCCATCTTATCGTCCGCACTGAAGGCGTTCGCGACTTTTTACACCCCTGACTGACTAGATCGTACCGTTTCGCAAAAATCCTTGGGACTATGTCGTCGGTTGACAAAGCAGCCAGGCACGGATGCTGCGGGCGCCGCTGTTGGTCTGCTGCTGCACCGAAACACACCCGTGTGCGTGGAGGGACGCCAGAGCTTCGTATCTGCCGTTTTCCATCGCGTGGACTTTGTGGTATTCGGTACCGGGTGTGGCGGGCAGACCAGCGGAAGAAACAACATGGGATTGTCGAAAACTGGGGGAGCGCGATGTAGTACCGCGCGGCATATGTGTATCCGCAGTGCTGCATCCGGCTCCAGCAGCATTAGACCCTCCCCTGGGGAGATGCGGCCGGTGAGAACGGACGTCCCGTACACAGATCGACAATAGTCACTTCGCACAATACCAGCCCCGGGCACTTTTGGTTTTAGGCAGTCCCGCAATGCACTATCTCCGTCTCGTTCTGTCCAGGCGCGGATCCAGGAGCGGTCCAAGGGAGGGGCAAAGAACCACTTTTTGCCTACTTACAGGCAGATAGGCTTCGCAGGTTGCCTACCTTTCAGGCGCCCTTCGGCCTGAAACGTATTGTGTGCCATACGTTCTTCGGTACCAAGGCCAACATTTACTGTTTTCGCTTAAAGTTCACGATGCGCGCGAGACCAGGAATGGGGAGGGGGGGGGGGGGGGGTGATCAGCTGCCCTGGTGCACGGGCTGGGCGCTGCGGGGGAAGCCGGGGCAGCAAGAGAGCCGGCAAGCAGCGAGCGCAGGCAGCACAGCCCGTTCCCCTGTTCCCGTCTCCTCCCGCCTCCTCTCCAGGAGAGACCCAGACAAAGAGGGTACTTTGCTGGAGGTTGCCTCACCCGTGGGCCGTAGCCGGCCGTAGCAGCCCGTAGGGCATCATGGCCAGGCCTCGACAATGAGCAAAAGCCAGACTTTGCCCGTCTGCGTACGCCGGCCGTAAAGGATTCCGATATAATTGAAGGCCCCCCAGGTCCCCCGGTCCCCCATATGTCCTCACACCACAAGTACATACCGGGGCTGAGTGCACTGTCAATACATACAGTGCGCTCCGCTCTGACACTAAACGCCCGAGGCGTACACGCAGTGTCCTTACGCAAATTATTCGCGAAAAAAGAGGTCTGCGCGAATTTTTGTGCATCGGCTATGTGCACTGTTCTGTGCGTCTATAGACCACTGACAAAGTTGAGACTCGATCGCGCGAGAAAAAAACCTGTCTATTTCCGAGCAGCGATCGCACGTGACGACGCTGTTGTCACAGGCGGCGCTGTTGTGGCGATCATGTGGGCAATATTTTCATTCCGAGCGGCGCGCATCGAGCACCGCCGCTGGAGTGGAGGGGGAGGGGGGGGGGCGATCAGAGCGCGCGGGGTGTTTGACGAGGGTGTTTGCTGAGCAGGCGTCTCCACGGAGAGACCTTCACCTCAATCACCGAGCCGAGGGGCTCCAACAACGCATCACCGCGCGCGGCTCGGTCGGCTCTCGTTGCACCACATGACAATGTTGGGTTAGGTCGGCTCTGAGATGTCTCCACGCGCCCAATAGTGCACTTTGTGCCCGGCCAGCACGGCCCCACGGGAAGTCTGCTCCGTTCTGATTCTTTGTTTCCCTGCGGCAGGCGACACACCATGGCGCCGCTCGAGGGATTCGACAAGGCGGCGGCCTCCTCCAAAATCGAGCCGGAGCTCAACAACAACGTGCTCGTGCTCGACAAGCATGCCGCCCCGAAGGCTGAGGCCGCACCGGCCGACCCCGACGACCACAACATGATCGACGACCTGGGGCAGCGGCTCGTCGAGACCAACGTCGGCTCCAACGACACCATCGAGAAGGAGGCACAGAAGCGGGTCCTCCGGGGCCGACAACTCGTGTGGCACAACATCATTCTCATCGCCGTCTTCCACACGATAGCAGTGGTCTCCACCATCCTCTACATCAGAGACCTCAACATTTACACGTTTCTTTGGAGTACGTGCTTGATGATAATAGGGTATTCCGGAAGGAGAGCTTGACCGGAAACAAGAAGACAAGAATCATAAAAGCGAATACGGAAGTGTACGGTATGAAAAGTTACGCAGCACGAACCACGCCGTCAGCCACGAGTCGACTTGAAAAAATTTGGAGGCTTAGCTCTCGCTGATGGCACGACCGTTTGCTAGGGTCACACAGCGCCGGAACTACTCCGCGTAGCCCGAGGATGCTCTTTCCTGGACCACGCGGTGGAAGTCTGCGCTGTGTGACACTACCAAATGGTCGTGACATATCGTCAGCGAGAGCTAAGCCTCCAAATTTGTTAATCCGCTCGTGGCTGACGGCGCGTCACGTATACTGCCAAACTTTTCATACCGTTAGCTTCCGTATCCGCTTTTGCGATTCTTGTTGTCTTCTTGTTTCCGGTCAAGCTCTACTCCGGAATACCCTATTGCTGATCATGATTTTTTCATAGTGTGTCACGGGTGCATGGAGTGTAATCTAACGTGATGTGTGTTCCTGCAGGCTTTTTCCTTGGCGGTGCTGGAGGGCTGGGAGTGACCGCGGGCTGCCACCGCCTGTGGTCGCACAGGTCGTACAAGGCTCGCGCGCCGCTGCGCGTCTTCCTGGCGCTGTGCTTCTCCGTCGCCGGCCAGAACACCATCATCGAGTGGGTGCGCGACCACCGCGTCCACCACAAGTTCACCGAGACGGACGCCGACCCCCACAACGCCAAGCGAGGCTTCTTCTTCTCGCACGTCGGCTGGCTCATGCAGCGGAAGCACCCCGACGTTCTCCGACAGGGACGAAAGGTGGACATGAGCGACGTTTGGGCCGACCCCGTGGTGCAGTGGCACGAGCGGTAAGTACCTGGCAAGGCATCTGGCTGCACAGGTCACAGGGGGGGGGGGGAGTGGTGGATTTCACACCAAAGTTATACGGGTAATCTGGTAATCCAGAGGACTGAACTAACGTACTCCCTCAAACATTGTCGGCGTGGAAAAGAGTTCAGTTTTCGAAATGGTTTATTCACACTCTTCCAACACTACGGAACAATACAGTTGCGTGCTTCAAATCCTAAAGCCTACTGAGTCTAATCTATGACACAAGCTAGTTAAGATGAACAGGCATGAGTAGCTCGCAGGAGAGGGAGCTGCGCGTCGGCATCGGAGGTGGTTGGGACCGTCCGGGACCGTCCGACAGATAGGCAGCCCATCAGGCCGCCCTGCTGAACGGGAGGCCGGCCCGGCCCGGCCGGGCGGTGCACTGACAGTAGCGTGGAAAAGAGCACATTGCATTTCGGTCGCGGTTTCGTCAGCTGTTTTCCGACAGGTCGCAGTGAACGTTTGACTTGCTCCTTCTTGCAGCTACTTCCTCCCGCTCAAGATCCTGCTGTGCTTCATCGTCCCGACGGTGGTGCCGGTGTACGGTTGGGGTGAGAGGTGGGACTACGCGTTCTACTCCGCGGCCTGCGTCCGCTACATCCTGCTCCTCAACTTCACGTGGCTCGTCAACAGCGCCGCGCACATGTTCGGATCAAAGCCGTACGACAAGTGAGTGGACACGAACCTAGACTGGATTCCTCACATTCGAGGGGTATTTCTCTATCCGTGGGGTCTCTGCGCAGGCGCATCAACCCGGCCGAGAACAAGATTGTCTCCCTTGTGGCCATGGGTGAGGGCTGGCACAACTACCACCACGTCTTCCCCTGGGACTACAAGACGTCCGAGTACAGCTATTACTTCAACGTCAGCACCTTCTGGATCGACGTGTTCGCCAAGCTGGGACTGGCGTACGACCTCAAGACGGCCACGCCGGGGATGGTGGAGAGGGTGATGGAGAAGCACGGCGATGGCTCCCACCCCAAGGCACGCCAACAAGAGGACCATCACCATCCGGAGGAAGTAACCTTCGACGAGTACCTCAAGATCATCAAAGAGGACGACTTGTACACTGGAGTTAAGGACCTGCACAACGAGGAGGACATCACCAGGAAAGAGAAATAGACAGACGACGTTCACGGAATGTGTGACAGAGCGTCGGCCACACGAAAGTACATATAGTTGCTGAAATATTAAGCGGGTTAGTGCTCAGAGTAACTACGAAGAGTAATTTTACTTCGACTCTAAACGGGCACGATTCTTTGCTCGCGTATATTGACGCGACGATGCGTGGAACGCCTCTCGACGCTCAATGCAATGAAACGCGGTAAAGAAAGACAGTCGAATGGGCTGCCTGGTTTGCAGGCACACCAAAACTCTCATGTCGCGTTTCATCTTTCATTCGGTGCGTACGACCCACCACAAGCATGCTTGTTTGTAAGATCGAACTAACGTTTCTAAGTTTACTTCTAAGACAAGTTACTGTCATACTGATTTTTTTGTGATACTATACTTCGGCGTAAAATAGTTACTGCAAAAAGCGTCCTTTTGTTGTTGCTTGGATACGTACAAAAAGGATGTTAACGATTTGCTCATTGTAAATGTTAGTTGTGAATAGGTTAGATCTGTATTTGTAAGAAGGACGTATTGTGAGCTCTATTACATTTGTAAGGACGTATCTCTATTTGAATTTGTGATTATGTATTATATGTTACTAATATGTACTAATGTGGATGTTTGAAAACTAAATAACAAAACATTCGAAAGTATCGGTTTGCAATTGTTTGGACTGAGAAAGGAAAAATTATCCCGCTGTCATAACGAAACATCGTAAATGTCACTCAGAAACACAGACGCGTAAGCTTGAATGTAGAAAGAAAGCGCCCAATCCCTGGAACGAGGTCTAGTCAAGTGCCGGCAGAATTAAGATAAATCTAAGGCTCACAGTCGAGCGCAGTCGAGCGCCTGATGGGTAGGCAATGCACACGCTTGCACAGCTGATTTGCGGGCTGGCCTACCCGCGCCTTCGCAGGCGCTCCAAGAAGTCCATCCAGAGGACAATCTTCGGTGGTCTACAAGTCCACTTTCGAAAATATGCACATATATTGTTTCGGTGTTTCGTCGTTTGGTAAGGTATTGTGTTGTTTTTGATACAAAGATTAGGGAAATAACTGAAATTAAGAATAGCGGTAAAACCAAGAGTTTCGTGTTGTTATTGCAACATTTATCAAATATATAATTTTCTTCGTCGCGCCACATACAATCATCAGTCAAAGATTCAGATTTGTTCACATTCTACTCACTTTACGCCACCTTAACTCTCTATATTATCCAACTAATTTAATTAACAAGTCAATCACTTCCAGCCGTACTCAATTCACAAGTGATAATCTAATATAAAGAATTAAAAGTCATATAAAAGCATTTAATAAACCACACGCGCGTCCGGCAATACTTGCCCTTGGTATGCTCTACTAATTATAGCAATATAATAAATTAAATGTAACACTCCCACAAAACATGTGCAAGATAGGACTCGTTACGAAACAGTAGGCTACATTTCACTTGTTTTCGACAGGTCACAAATTTATCACTCGATACTGCATAATCACAACCATCGCGTATTTTTGAAAGAATATTTTAATTCAGCAAACGCCGAAAACTTTCTTTTTAAATGCATCATCTTTAACAGTATCTTTACAATGGATGCCTACAGGTTTGTACCAAAACAGATACCCAAATCTACAAAGCACATCTTCGAAAACTCGAACGAATCTTCCTGCACAACAGATCATGAGACAATCTTGACTCAATGAAAATCTTTGGATGCAAATGAACAAATTCCCAGTTCAGCCATTGGTGAAAATGTAAAAGTTATTGCTCCGGTGCAAAGCATTCTACCGCATTTTTGCCTCAAAGAAACCTCTAAGTCGTCTTGAATGGAAAGAGGTCACTTTCTCATTTAGCACTGACAAACCGTAAGAAGATAATGAAATAATTCTGAGACATCACAAAGGAAAAGGACATTCTAATAAGTCTATTATGTGAACATATTACCTACACTTAAAAAATAAAATGTTGAAAACTGGTGCTCTACCCAATGGGTTGCAGAATCAACAAACATAACACGCAATAAGCTACCAAATATCACAGAAAACGTAATGTACCAAGGAGAGCTTTAAGTTACCTTTTTCTACTACAATAATTAATTGTGCTTTCAAAATATTTTGTGAGTGAAATTGAGAGCACTGAAGCGGTTTCAGTTTTGAACGAGCTTAAGAGAAAAGATTATTACAATATTTTTGACTTTTTCGACTTCCTTAGACGCTACTCTGAGAATGAGAAAGGTATTCTTGCTGACATAAGTCTAAGTCAAAGCACTGGGCCGGAGAAGTATTTTAACACATGACGACCGATATAAAAACGAATATAAATAAACCCTCATAATGTGCTACACGCTACAACCCAAAGCACGAGTTAATTTGCCTTAGACAAACGTTGTACAGAGCCAATTTTCTAAATATGCGGCACCGGGCACATACACTCACGCATTCACACTCTCAGTCACTCGACCACTCACACGCATTTTACATATGTACAAAAATGGGCTTAATGATTACGAGTCCTTCTTGTTGATGATGGTGGCCATATTCTTGTCCTCCTTGGGCATATCCTTGTCGTCCCAGCCCCAGACCTCGTGGCTACCGTCACCGGTCCTCTCCACACGGGACTTGACCATGGCGGAGGGCACGGTCTTAAGGTCATAGGCCCAGCCAATGCGTGCAAAGAAGTCGATGAAGGCGGTGGTGAAGTTAGCCTTGTAGTTGCCGAGCTCAGCCGCCTTGTAGTCCCAGGGGAACACGTGGTGGTAGTTGTGCCAGCCCTCGCCCATAGCGCCGATGGAGACGCCCAGGTTCTCGGAGGGAGCGATTGACCTGGTGGTGAAAAAGAAAATAAACAAAGAAATGTTTAACCGTGTCTACATTAAACGGGGAGAGTGGTTTCGACCATCAGCAACAGAAAGTGAACTCACTCATCGTAAGGTCGGTTTCCCCACTTGTGGGCGGCGCTGTTCACCAGCCAGGTCATGTTGAGGGTGAACACGTAGCGGAACATGGTGGCGACGAACCAGGAGTTGGTGAAGCTCTCGTTCCACAGGTACATGGGGATCATGGTGGGAATGATGAAGCAGATGATGGGCATCAGGATCAGGTAGTACCTAGAGGAGGAACGAGTGGGTTACAAACAGAGCTCCAACGACGGACAGCAACGCATTCAGGACAAACGTATCGAAAACTCACTTCTTCTGGAAGGCCAGGATGGGGTCGCTCTCGAGGTCAGACATGTCGATGCCCTTGCCCTTGTTGATGACGTCACGGTGCTTGCGGCACAGCAGCCAGCCGACGTGGGCGAAGAACACGCCGCGGTTCAGGTTGTGGGGGTCGGCGTCCGTCTCGGTGTACTTGTGGTGCACGCGGTGGTCGCGGGCCCACTCGATGACGTGGTTCTGGAAGGCGATGGTGTTGAACACGGTGAGGATGATGCGCAGGGGCGTGTTAGCCTTGTACGCCTTGTGGGCCCAGAGGCGGTGGGCGCCGGCCGTGATGCCCAGGCCGCCGGCCCAGTACATGACGATGGCGAAGGCGACGGTCAGCAGCTTGGCGGAGGTGAGCAGCAGGTAGCCGCCGTACAGGGCGGCGACGTGCAAGTACAGGAAGATGGCCACGTTCCTCCAGACGACGCGGATCTTGTGGTTGGGGTCGCACGCCTGGGGGACGTGCACGTCCATCACCTTGTTGCCCTTGAGCTCAGTCAAGGGCTCGTCGTCCTCGAACAGGACGCCCGTGGGCACGTTGGTTATGTTGGGGGCCATGTCGAGCCTGCGAACACAGAACAAGCCAAGGGGTTAGTCAGAGTGTGAGCAGCGGGGACCCCGCGATGTTACTGCCTACTGCCTCTGCTCACGAGCTGGATGGGCTGCCTACCCTAACGGCGCAGTCAACGACCGAGGCGTATCGGCGGCCGCACCCGGCCGTGCCCTGTCCCCTCCCCTCCACCTCCACACCCATCTCCACCTCCACAACACCGCGACACTGCGGAGCGCCCGCAGCTCGGCTCGCGAAATAGAATTCGTCGCTAATTTGCCCTAACGGGTGCAAAACGACGGAAGATAGAGACAGAAGCGAGGCTAACCATGTCTCACCTAACCGTGGCGTTCCCACAGCGACGGCAGCGTCGCCAGGACAGCTAGGAGCGCGGGCTTAGCGGGCTGCGTGGTCACGCCCTGGGCAGCGTCCGGGCCGGGGCGGCACCAGCGCATCCCCGGTGCGGGCCAAGGTGAGCAAGATTCACAACGCAGGCGTGGCGCTCACGGGCTTTACGGGGTTCAGGGGGTGCTCGCGGCGCTGCGCACAGCCTGCGGGCTGCCACTGCTGTATATGTTGATCATCGCAGGTCGCACTGCCTGTCGGATGTTCTGGACCTCGGCAAAGGCAGGGGTGCCAACTTAGCGAGGCGCCAACCGCGTGCGGTGCGGTGGGCCTCGCTGGGCGTGCCCGTGAAGGCTGTCACCCCCAACGCGATCGCGGAGGGGTTTTCCTCGGTACGGGGTGGATCCGCGGAGGCGCAGAGGACTCAGCGGGGTCTACATTTTCTTTTTCATCCGCGTCGTGGTGGCACCCCGACCGACTGCCGATGGCACGGGGGGGCGGTGCGGGGGCGGCGAGGGAGCAATTTATGTTGAAGGTACAATCCGCAGGGGGGAGCGTCCGAAGGAACAACAGACCAGAAGGGAAAACAGAAACAGTCCGAGCTGACGACGATGACCGAGGAGCGTGTGCGTTCCAGGGGGGACAGTAACCTGCAGGGCGGTGAGGAACAGATGGGCGTCGGCCAGCGGGGAGAGGGCGGCCGCCATGGCAGAGGCTGCGCGGAGCAGCGCGGAGCAGCGCGGGGTCCCGGGCCGAGCCGAGCCTCCTGACCTTGGCAGTCAGCTGGCGTTAATCGATAGCGCTCCCCCCAGCAGCAGGCGCAGCAGGGGGGCGGGGCGGCCGTCACGTGACGCACCGCCGCCCTCCGTGCGCTCTCCGCTCTTCGCGCGCTCCCACTCAAACGCGCGGCCGTCTTTCGCCGCCGCCGGTGCCCGATCCGCGTCCGCAACTGAACAGACCCCTCCGGATGCGGAGCCAATTCAATTCGATACACAGGATGAAGCAAGCCGACTCACGGAACTTTGCGAAAGAGATAGTTTTTGAGGAACACATTTCTCTACAAACCGCACTGTAAATCCTGGCGCGAAAGGCGAGGTTTTGACTCGACTGTCATATCGCCATAAACGGGTAACGTTGAGAGGAAATCTCGTTCCACAAACGCGACGTTAGGAGGGATCTATTCACAGAATGTCACCCTTGAAGAGCGCCATTCGTTTCCCTGATCGGACGACGAACCTTGCTGTTAAATTAACAGTGGCAGCCGCAGAATAAAATAAATCGTTTCGCTCACTGACTTCCAACATGATCATCCCAGTCCGTGGATTGGCCTGGGAGCGCGCACCGCACTGCTTGCTTTGTCAACAAATTCGAACAAGTGGCCTTAAAATTGGTCCGCTCATGTGTTTTCTTTTGAATTACCTGAAATATGAAGACGCACGCGGTCAACGGAGATATGATTCGCTCACGCGAGGGAGCAGGGCTTAGCAGCTCAAAGGTCGCAAAGCATGAGAACGGGGTCCGGCTGCCTCAATTGAGTGGCCGCGGTCGTGGCCAAGTCGGGCGTGCGTACGCGAAGCAGCTTTATCCCAGACGGCAACCAGACGACAGTCACGAGAGGACAAGCCGCGGACTCACCTGGACAAGAGGGCGATCGGGGCTCAAGTGGGCACGGGCGCGATGTGGGGAGAGCGGACACAACGCGGCGGAGCGTGTCCGTGTCACTGAACAGCTCGCGATGGCTGGCACACGTTGAGTGATAACCACATGAAACCTCCGGCCGGCACAGCCAGTCCCGCCGGCCGCCGGCCGCGGAGCCGATCCGAGCGCGGAGCCGGCCGGGCCGGGCCGGGCCGGGCCCGGTGGGGGGAGCGGAGCGGGCGTAGCCTGGCGGCGGCGGGCAGCGGCTGTGTACGATACGGCAGCACCCCTATCAGCCGAGGACCACGTGCACAAGGGACATCCGACCGAATCACGTTTTTGCTCTCTTGGACATCTCAGATCCTGCGGCCGCCCCGTGCCGCGCCAGGAGTGGCCGGGGGCAGCGGTCAGGCCAGGCGGCCGGGGGCAGCGGTCAGCCCAGGCGGCCGGGGCCAGCGGTCAGGCCAGGCGACCGACCCCCGGCTCCTCGCCACGGACAATGAGACTGTCGTGGTCCTTGCCCAGTTTTGGGCGACAAGGGACCTGAAGGAGTTTCTTTTGCAAACATTTTGCCTCTTGCATATATTTGAGGCCTGAGCTAGACTCATCGTGGCGCCAGGTTTCCGGAAACGGGGCCACGCGGCCTTCTCTGATGCGAAAGGTGGAAGAAAGTGGTGGGCTTCGTCGTGCCGCCAACATACACCTGCCGCGCTTTCTGCTAGAAAAGGTCTCGTGGCCCCAATTTTGTAATCCAGGCCTCAACTCTTGAGGGTAAGTCACAGTTTCGGCGTTCTCACAGTCTAAGCGCTGACCCTGGGCCGGTGGGCCGGGCCGCCCCCCGACCGCCGCCCGGCCTCACAATCCTTTCATATGACCGTGTCATGAGCGCCGGTCGGCAAGCAGGACAGATCGGGAAGGACGTTGGACCCCCGAGCGTGAGAGTCGTGCGTGCAATGCCGCCCCTCGCCACGACGAGAAGCAAACCGCGTGCAAAACAACATCCCAATTGCAATTTATCGCCGTCTTGCTGTGACGCGCCGAGGGGGGACATCGGGGACGGCCAGGAAAATCATTCCGCTCAAGTTTGTTGCCGTCGGAAATGGGCGTCATCCATATCAAGTGCGCACGAGTTCTCCGCCAGCCGAAACCGCGGGAAAGCGGCAGGGCCAAGCGCCTGCGAATCCCGGGGTAGGCCAACCCGCACGGCACGCGTGCGTGCTGAAGCCGATGTTGCTTACCTACTCGGCGCTATGAGACGTGAAGACTGTTTAAACTGGGCTTCCCACCGCGACATTATCAGGAAATGAACTCGAGGGAAGATCCTGCCAGAGGAGGAACCCAATCGAGATAAACATGGCCAGCTATAAGCGGGCGCCGTTTTTCCTAGTGGACTACACTCTAAATATCCAGCTTGATGGCTTTGAGCGGCGGAGCCAAAAAAATGAAAAATGGCTGATTCGTTTACTTTTGGCCGTTTGATGACGTTACTGCCGGGATCACGTGTCGCCCGGCCCGGGGCCCGGGCACCACAACGTGATCGCGGTCGTCTGTCGGCGCCCCCCGCCAGGGTCCGCGCAGACCGACCTCCATCTCAAATTGCAATACAATTTTTTCTTGCAAGGAAAATTGATACACTCTTCATAACAAGGATCACTCTTCTTATCACTCTTCACTCGCTCGCAACAAGTTTGCGATAAATTGTATAACCCACGGTTTTGCGATACAGGCTATACTGGCCCATGACGTACTACGGGGAGTGTATCACTATTTCTTTGCAATGCCCACTGTATAGCAATTTCGAGAACAGTGCGCAGGTGCCCGCAGGTCCAGTTGTGTGCGGTCCCGCCATCCAGCCATCCCGCCGGGTTGGAGAGATTGTCATCGATTCTGGGTCCGGGCCGGTACGGCGCCCAGGCCGTGTGTCCGCACAGGACATCTACGTGACATTCGGGACACGAAGGGAAGCCAGAGGCCGCTATCCGATCGCCAGGAACAATGCCCTCTGATGACCACTCGTGCACCGTTACCCCCTCCCCTCTGCACCGCATGCGGTGCTACCACAGTTGTCGAGTGCCGCGCTCCGCTGAAGATCACAGAGTGACGGTAGCTGTCAGAAAGTCACAGAGTTTAGGCTTTATCGGGTAATTCGGAAACGTATTTTCAATATGTCTTTAGAAGAGGTGAGGTAGGGAACCATTTGAGGGTTGGGACCGCGCATATAGACTCATATTCAATACTTGTTGTGCGTGGGCTCCAAAAACCAAAGTGGATGACCCTAGAGTTTTACAACGGTTCGACTCTAGGGTTTTAAATGCCGGAAAAATTCCCGGGAAGATTGGAAATATTTCATGCATTTTTCCGCCTTACTAGGGTAAATGTGATCAGAACCTTTTACGATCTGGAAATAATACGATCAGAAAACTTACCGATCGTATTTTTTCCTGATCGTAAAAGGTTCTGATCACATTTACACTAGTAAGGCGGAAAAATTCATGAAATATTTCTAATCTTCCCGAGAATTTTCCCGGCATTTAAAACCCTATTCGACTCCGTTGTATAACGCGCCACGGAGACTTGCGCTCTTTAAATGCACAACAACTTGGAGCCCCGCCCCAACCAGTCCCTATCACGCGCTTATGAGAGAGGCAATTGCAGGGCGCTGCTCCCTACGCGGGCACCGACGGTGCGGAAGTTAGGTGTCGAACACTGTTCGCCCCGGCCGGGTCAGAGGAAATACGAGTCGCCAGTGGCCGCCGGGAACCCCCGCGGGGAGAGGACGTGACCTGCCCTACCTACCGTCAGCTGACCTGCCAATAACGCAGGCACACGGTAGATAGCGCGGACACCTGTCCCGCGCGCCGCACTCCAGCCCCGAGCCGCAGATAAGAGTGGCCAGTACGTCAACACGGCGTTAACAAGCAACTGGCGGACAGACAGCACGCGATAAACCCCACCGTGTTGAGATCTTGGGTTAAAGTGCAGCTCAACAGGAGGAAAAGACAATCAGTACACGAGTGGATGAGGCCGCCGCAGAGAAGGGCGGGGGCTGTTGCCGGGCAGCTGCCGGCAGCCACTGACAAATCGGAGTCATTAGGGCTTGAGGAGGCTGTTTGCAAAACTGGCCGTTTCGATAAGTATTCGATACCTGAGTTGGACTCGGATTGGTGCTAGGCGGTGAGGCCTAGGTACCTCTCTAACCTCAACATCTTCACCATCAGAAATGGACATGTGCCCCATTTTCGTAATACTGGTGCCAAATAAGCTGAGTCTTACTCGGGTCTCACATCTGCAATATGAGGCCAAGTTTTCAAAACAGCCTTTTCAGGTCCGTTATCATGATCATGACTTTCTCATTGTCAGTGCCGGGGTGACACAAAGGCGCTGTCGGCCGGTGCTCAGAAGGTGGCCGAATAACTATTGCGGCCCGCCGCCTCCGGGGGCCTCCGGGGGCCTCCGGGGGCCTCCGGGGGGCGCGGCGGACGCAATCGGGACCGTGGCATACAACAGAGCAATCATCGGCAGAGTAACTAGCGGGGACGGGTTGGGACGGGGTGGGACGGGGCGGGACGGGGTGGGACGGGGCGGGACTGGGCGGGACTGGGCGTCGGGGCTGGACCTCAAACCGGGCGCCGCCGCCGCCCCGCCGCCGCCCCGCCGCCGCCGCCGCTGCTGGGTCAGTGGGTAAAGTTGCGTCGCTCGCTCGTCCGCCGACAGCAAGGCGGACACTGCCGGTTCCGGCGCGCGGTTTTCGGGTGTCGCCGTGCCGGCAACACCCCTCCAACGCCCCGCCACGCCCCACGCAGGAGGACGGCGACAAATTACCATCGGCTCGTCCCGTCGCCAGGCCGTCGCAGAGTGCATCGCTCTGACGCAACTGCAAAGTACATGCTAATGCACTTGTGGTCATAATGTTGTCGACTAGGCCGGAAGTTCAGGGGATGGTGTCTGCAGGGGCTTTGGCGGGAGGAGGGGAGGAGGGAGAGAGAGAGAGAGAGAGAGAGAGAGAGAGAGAGAGAGAGAGAGAGAGAGAGAGAGAGAGAGAGAGAGAGAGAGAGAGAGAGAGACAGGCCACGCATATCGACACCGCCGTGACCGAGCGAGAAGGGGCCGAGGGCCGCGCCGATAAGCAGGCGCCCGCTGGCCACGTATCTGCGCCGGTGAGGCCCCGCCAGCTGCGCGGTTCTACTCTGCCGTCGGCTCTACCGGCCGCGGCCGCGCGGGTCCGGAGTAGTTTTACGTAATGCAGGTTGCCAGAGTGTTGCCTGCAGGTCGAGCCGAGCCGAGCGGAGCCGAGCCGAGCCGAGCCGAGCCGAGCCGAGCCGAGCCCAGCCGAGCCCAGCCGAGCCGAGCCCTCTCGCCTGCAACAGGCTGAGGCGGTCTGTCCGTGCCCTCCGCGCCGCCGCCGCCGCCGCCGCCGCCGCCGCCGCCGCCGCCCGCTGCCGCTGCTGCTGCTGCTGCTGCTGCTGCTGCTGCTGCCGCCGCCGCTGCTGCTGCTGCTGCTGCTGCTGCTGCTGCTGCTGCTGCTGCTGCCGCGCTGCTGCTGCTGATGCTGCTGCTGCTGCGGCTGCTCCCCGTCGGCTGTCGGCCGCTGGCCCCCACCGTTATGTCACAGACCCTCCGCGTGCACTACCGGCCTGGACGGGCAGGACAAGCCGCTAAAAATAGTAATCGCTGCAAAATATGGAGAGAGTTCGTCTCTTTTACGCATTCCAGCCGTCTTAGCCAAACGAGTTAGTCCGGACAGCCGAACGCCTCTCCTAATTTAAGCTTCTCACGTGTTGGGCCGGACGCCGCCACAGTTCACGTGTGAGTCGAAGGTCACATGACCGTTCCTCCGGCTCCAAATCTCGGACCTGGTGATTCCTACCTCATCCCAGATCTCCGTCCGGATTTGTGCGGCTGCGGGATCCGGTGTTATAGTCGCGTGAGCCACAGAGGCACAAGCCACCAAACCCTAGGTCGGCGGGCTTCTCGCAACGGGCTGACGGTCAACATGCGTGCACGTTCCGACGATACGTTCAAAATACTTGCAATCGCCTCCTCTGAAAATATTTGCAGTTCCCCAAATGGCTGCCCATCCCCATTGTGCCCATTCCCGTGTTTGGCCCACACTGTACAACTAATATAGCGACAACGCCCCGGCCCCGCGGGTTGATGTTCCAGCCGGGCCGGCGTTTATTTATGACCACGCGCGGCGCCTTCTTACCAGTCGTTTATTTCCCCCTGGATCGAATGGTAATTATTACAAGAAAACAACAACGGCCCGGCCCGTTTCAGCAGCCATGACGCACGCGGGGGGCGGGGCTGGGCGGGGGCGGGGAGGGGCGGGCGGGGGCGGGGGCCGGCGGAGGTGTACAACCCACGCACTCGCAGGGGTCAAGCGCACGCTGCCGCGGTACCACAGTCAGCTCACGGCGTATGGGTACCGGCGTTGCGCAATATGACATCCAGCGGTTGCCTGGGCTGTGCGGGGCCCTGATGGGCCCAGGGCGCGGCGCGGCCCAACGGCGCAGCCCCCCCCCCCCCCCCAACCTCGCAGCTCACTGCTCTCAAATCCGAGACGCGACCCCGGGTCGACCCGCGATCATCTCTCTGCACACCAAGGCAAATATTGGGCGGGCCGCCGGGGGGGGGGGCAGGTGACCCCGTATCGGCCCCTATCATCACGCGGTCGCATAACAATTTCAAGGGGGCGCGGGGGAGGGAGCCGGGGAGGAAGCGGGGGAGGTAGCGGGGGAGGGACCGGGGGAGGGAGCGGGGGAGGGACATGGGGAGGGAGCCGGGGAGGGACCCGGGGAGGGAGCGGGGGAGGGAGCGGGGGAGGAAGAGGGGGAGGCGGGGCCGGCGGCGACGGACGCCGAGGGCCGACAGCAGCGCGTCACGATATGCGTGGTAGGCCCGCATGAACAACCCTGTTGCCTACTCGGCAGGCGGTAGGCCCGCATGAACAACCCTGTTGCCTACCCGGCAGGCGGTAGGCCCGCATGGACAACCCTGTTGCCTACCCGGCAGGCGGTAGGCCCGCATGGACAACCCTGTTGCCTACCCGGCAGGCGCAGACTGGCCAAAGTAGCTTTGCGATTTGCATATGCTTTGGTGATCCCAAGGCAACCGCTGGAGAGCAAAGTCGAGGGGTCCACAACTCTGCCGAAAAGTGTACACTGATTGTGTTGATTGTGTCGATTGTTGCAACTAATTTGCAGAACATTTAAAATTTTAGTCTAGTAATGGCGGTTTACGGCTGCTCTTAGCCTTAAAATGCAGCTGAAGCCTTAGGTTTACGCAGTTTTTTAATCGATGATTGTGTTTCATTGTCTGAAAATGTGTACACTGATTGTCTCGAGTTGTGGGCCCCTCGAGCAAAGTCCCGCACGGAACAGGATTCACACAGACCGTGGACCGTCCTGCGTTACATAATAGACCGGACGTCAGACGAACATTCGGAGCCGCTTTGTGTGAATTGACGCACAAGGTTTGGATTCCTTATGAAGCTATCGCCGGTGCCGCGATTTTTCATACCCGCTCTCGGTTGTTTTCGATCCGATATCGGTTGACATTGCGCCCCCCTCCCCCTCAAGCCGCTCCTAGATCCGCCACTGTTTTGCCCGCGATACTCGCTCGCTCTAGTATGCTGGAAAACTGTATTCCGATGACTTTTGGCGCGGAGTTGGGTCCAGTCGAACCTTTGGCTGACCCGTAGCTCCGTAGCCTCAGTCAACGAAATGTCGTCCGGCCGATTCCGGTTCGGCCGGCTCTGTTCCCTCGTTTTGTTTGGGATAACTCCCGCACATACCAGAGCGGGTCCCAAAGTCCAGGCCAAACTCCATTCTCTGAAAATCCAGTCGGCCGGCCGGCTCGATTTCAGATCGGTCAAAATGCCGGTTATACCAGGTGTATCATTCGCCCCGGGCAGTTTCGGTTTTAGGCAGTCCCGCAAAGCACTATACCCGTCTCTTTCTGTCTCACGCGTCTGGCCGATACAGAAAGAGACGGAGATAGTGTGTTGCGGGACTGCCTAAAACCGAAACTGCCCGGGGCCAATGATACACCTGGTATATAACCGGTATTGTAGACTCTGATCTCCGGCTGCGTGATGTCTTGTATGGTTGGGTCGGTGACCGCGGAACTCAGACGTCCGATACTATAAACTGCGTGCATACATCAAGCGAACACCTTCCCGAGCACTGGACAACAGGTGGCAAACACGTGACCTCGGTGCCCAACCCGTCCGGCGGAATCTTTTCTCAAGATAAAAAAGGAGTTGCGGGGAGGAGTACGGGCAGCAACAACCAGCGCCAAATCTCGTGTTCGGACACGTGAGACGCACGCGCGCAGCCACGCGCAGCCACGCGACATTTCGCTCGTACTTGGACTGCGCTGTTGTTCATCGCCCATCCCCAAGGACGTGAATGACGCGTGAGGTCCCTCACTCGCGACGCGAACGTACCATGATTTAAAATCGAAATTCGATTTTTTTTTGCTCTCTTATTTTTATGTATTTTTTTGCCATTTTTAAAATTGAACTTTTCTGATCCTTTCTAATTTTTACTGAACTTTTCTTGAATATTTCGGAAAGTGACTGGCTTTTTTTTTTTTTTTTTTTTTACTGAACTTTTCTGACCTTTCTATGGTTATCTTTTTAGGGTGTCTACTATTGTTTTTGTTTTGGAGTGAGGGTGTGGCTCCGGCGGGCTCCGGCGGGCTCCGCTGAGTGGTGGTGGTCCAGCGCCCATCGGCACATCACCCAACCATCACGTGCGGACCGGTCACGTGACGGACCTGCGGCGGCCTCAGGGCGGCGCGGCACAAATCGCATGTTTTTAAGCGCGGCACCCGGGCCACATACAGCCAAACAAGGGAGTGCCGCAGCCGCGCCGTCGCCAAATTCCGTCCTCACTTTATTTTATTTTTATTTTTTCTACCCCGGCGGCCAGGCACGGCCGGTTCACGAATCTAGTCCGTTAGGAGTCACAGGGCGTATGGGGCGGCATGTCCGCGAAACACCACGGCACGGCGCGAGCGAGCGAGCGGCGAGGCGAGGCCCGACCAGCTCGCCGCGCCGTACCGAGCCGAGCCGTGGCGTGCCGTGCCGCGCTGTGCCGCGCCGTGCCGTGCCGGGCCGGGCCGCGCCACTCGCGTGCTGCCAATGAGAGGAGACCCCGCCGCCCTCACGCCACCGGGACGTCCCCTCTGCCCCCCGCCGACCCTCGCGCCTCCTCGCGAAAGGGGAACCGCGGCGGCAGCAGCGGGGACCGGCGTGCTCTACTCCGTCAGGTGCGGTATGAGATGAGAAATCGTGCGGCGCGCGACCGGTGCATGCAGCCTGGCCGGTGCAGCAGCAGCGGCGGAAGCGGCGGCGGATGACGGCACGACGCTCGTCTCCCTCGTTTACCACTCCATCACTGTCTGCACGCCTGGATCACGCTACGCGCTACGTGTCGGTGGCAGTGACGTGTGCCGATGCCGGGGCCGACTCACCGGCCCGCGGCAGCCGCTTGGCTACAGGAGCCACGCCTGGCAACAGGCAGCGCCGGCCGGCCCGGCCACATCCCAGCACAGCCCATCGAGGCCAGGCGTGGTCCAACTAGCCAGCTGCGGAGCGATGGCGGGGCGGGGGCCGCGGGGGCCGCGGGGCCGCGGTGGCCGCGGGGGCCGCGGGGGCCGTCCCCACCGCCGCTGGTACCGGTGCGTCGCCACCGCTGTATCCATTCGGACGGCGGCCGCCAGACATCCCGACCGGACGCGTGTCCTGTCCGCGTGTCCCCGAGGAGCCGACGGGGCCGCGGGGAGGAAACGAATACATAGAGCGAGATCCGGTACTTTTCCGAGGCGGCGCGCGCCAAGTGCACGGAGGTCAGCGACTTCAGCGCCAGTCAGATCAGGTGTCCTTAGCGAGTCTATAATGCGCCAGGGTACTCCGGGCCGGGGATGCCCAAAACGGAAGTAACAAGTCGGAACGAAAAAGAAGGCTAAGTATGAGAAACCGCGCGTTCGGCACACCGCTCTACTCTAGAAATATCACCTATTTTTCGATTGTAAAAAACCACGATTTTTCATACTTCCTCCAGTGTTTGTCTTCTTCGGTACGACTTTGTTACGTCCGTCGCGGCCTTCTCCGGGGTGCCCTTTTGGGCGTGTGCGGCCGCGCAGATAACGTCATTATACTACACATCGTTACACATCAAACAAGATAAAGATAAACCCACGGTCTCCGTGGATGAGCCAAACATTGTCCGTCGCGCAATTCGAGGATGAGGCAACGCCTTGAACCATCAAGCATGTTATGCTTGGACACGAAATCGCAATGAATGCTCTAATTCGCGAAATATTTCATTCATCCAGAAATGTCATGACTGTCATCGATTTCAAAAACTAGGTCGACGGATATTTTTACAACTCTGGAGGAAGGCTTTAAATTTTATTTTAGCTTCAACCCTGAACATGCTTCTCAACAGTTGTCTCTAAAACCCGGAAAGTGACGATGCTTCCGACGTACATAGACCGGAGAGTGCCTGCAAGAACGCTTTATGACGAAACTTTACTTACCGGTTCGGTTAGTATTCCCAAGTGATGAAGCACTGGATGCCTAACACCACCACTTGGACACACTGATCACTTCTCGCTCGCCACTTGCTCACTGATCACAGAGCAGATGACGTGAACCGTCCGGCGCGGGAGGTAAAGGGGATCTGACGGGGCTGCTCCGTGGAGTAGCTCTATTATGACCACGTCAGCCCTGCCCGGCCCGGCCTGGCCCTGCCCCCCCCCCTCTCCCCCTTCCCTTGCATCTCCTGGCGACTCACCCCCTACCAAAGTCCGCGCTCACCGCGGCGCGCCCTTCCCTTTCCCTTCCCCTCCCGCGGGCTGGCGCGGTGCTGGCGGGGGCTGGCCCGGACCGCGTGCATGTTCACACCCGAGCGCCCGTTCCCGCCGTGTTCCCGCCCCGCGGACCGGGACACCGAAGCGAGCCGAAGAGCGGAGCCGAGCGCCGCCGAGCGCCGCGCCGCCGTCTCTCTCCTTCGTCCTCAGCTCCTAGGCATCTCCCCTCTCGCTCGCTGCCGCGCGGGGGGGGGGGGCGTCGTGGGAATCACGTGGCCGGCAGTGTTTTTGTTTTCGGCCGGGTGATGTGGGTGGGTTGGGTGGCGTGGCCGGCGGCGGTAGCGGCGGTATCGGCGGTAGCGGCGGTAGCGGCGGACAGACACGCAGCCCGCGGCAGGCTTTGGCAGACCCGCCGGACCACCGATCCACTCACTCATCCTAACACGTGTTGGGTCCAAAGTCCACGCCGCTGTGGCCTGAGTTAGCGGGCCGGCATTGTCAGGAGAGTCCAGTGGCAGCAGGACACGTGGGCCCTGTGCTCCACCCGCGTGCTACACCGACGCTCCATAGCGAATCCAGACAAATAATTACTATACACACTCCACATCAGCTCACGTGCCCCGACGCCGTGTTTGCTGCGTGCGAGCGTGTGTGTGTGTGTGTGTGTGTGTGCGTATGCGTGTGTGTGTCTGTACGTGTGTGTCATTCGCCTTGCCGATCTTTTTCAGGAGGTCACGGGTCGCCGCGCAGTGAGTCGGGGTCCAAAGTCCTCTTGGAGTTATCTCCCTCACGTGTCGGAAACCCGTCGTGGACTCGTGCACATTTTCTCTAAGGTATTTATCGGACAAGTTCTGGCTTCCTTTTCTTATTACCTTCTTCCTATAATACGGCACGCACGGTGGCAATTAAAATTGAGCGGGTACTATACATGATTGCCTTTCAGCCGTACTCTGATTCGTGGGCTCTCCATGGACGTCGCCGGGGTAAACCCGGTAAAGCATCTGCCGGCACGCTGGCTGTATGCCTGGGTGGAGTACGGCGACGCGCGAGCAAAAAGAATAGTTTGGTAGGGCAGACCGGCTGAAACGAGGTGAGGAAAAGGCCCAGGGGGGCACGGGACATTATAGTTAGTATTTATTACTATTTATGAGGATGAGAGCTGTGCTTGCGTTAGCGGCCTAGCCGCCTCGCGTACAGAGCGACACGCAGTCAGACCTGTGATCGCCTTCGGACGAGCAACACTTGAAAGTGAGAAGTGAGTACTTTGGCTCCCTGCCCAATATTGTATCTCAGTTTCACGAGCACTGATCCCCCGTTTGAGGCTGCACTCCGCCGTTGTGTATAGTGGATGCAGGGAAGTTTGGCAGAGCGGATCCCTTTGCTCTCGGATTCTTTTGTAGAAGGCAATAATTGTGAGGTCGCCAGGGATGCGCTGGGCTGCCTGCCGCCCCAGTAGACAAAACCGGCTTCAGAAAGGCTTGAACATAGGCTTAGGAAACGGCTTGAGAAACGCTAGGCTTAGGCTTCGTCGCAGCCAATCATTGGCTTGGCTATTGGCTAAGAACTGGCTGGGCGGAAGGCTTGTAGCCGGCTACAAGCCATTCTGGAAGCCATTCGATTGGCTTCAAAATGGACAAAAAATGGGCCCGGCGGGTATAGAACCTCAGTCCCTGGCCCTACGGTCCTTGTACTCCAACCATTAGGCTACGAGACTCACTTGGGAGATGATGCGCACCTGAGGTGCCACTATCTACGCCCGCCGGTGATCCGGGAAATATTCTAAGTCCCACATATACCATTATGTGGTGACTGATGTAGGTCACCGCCATATTTTGATATGTTGATCCTTGCCCTCCAAAACACCTTTTAAACCATACTTTTCTGTACACAAATTTTAAATAAAATATTGCCTGTACGGCGATATAGATGCCTTCAAAAGCAATCGATCTCCAATATGGTGTTTAAAAGCACCGCTTAGTAATATTCGTATCTTGTGTACCAAACAATTAGAAATAGAAATGTTTTAAATGGAACTTTTAGAAGAATTTTAGGAAACTTATTATTGTAACCGATAACACATGAGAATGATTTTTAAGTCCAGAAAGTCGTAGCCAACCAAGGCGAGCGCTTGGAGCCCAAGCTTATGGACTGCGCAATGGCTTTTGGCTGCCCTAAGCCAATGCAAACCTTTTTGAAGCCGTCCAAAGGCTTGTAGCTGGCGTGAAGCCGTTTTAAAGCCAACCTTTTCTATTGGGGCGTAGCCGTGCGGGCCCCGCCTGCAGGTACCTGGGTCTAGTTTCGGAGCACCACAAATGAGCGTTGATAATTGTGTACACAAAGACCCGAGACATTGTCCCCCGAAGCCTTTGACGCCGCTCTGCCAAACTTCCCTGCAGGTACCATATCTAGCCGCTAAGCTAGCACGAGTTAACATAAGAACCTCCGACAACACCGGCTCGCTTTCATCTCCGAATGCATTGTAGGCGTGATAATGAGGGTTGGGATGCTCCTCCGCAAGAGACAGGGCAATATAAAAAGGGCTGTCGAAGACCGAGGAGCGACCTTCAGCAATAGTTTCCGTATGTGAAGGTAAGGGTTGCCATCTTCCGGCCATCTCGGCAGCCTTAACTGGGCAGTAAACCCTTCTGATGGACCGTGACGACCGTCCCTATGGCGCTAGTCTGCCCTGCGTACCTGGCGGGGGCAGATCGGGCGGACGGGGCGACTGCTGGGCGGGGCGGGGCGGCAACCTTTCACCCCGTTGCATCACCGCGCATCACTCCCAGAGCCGTTCCGTCCAGAGCGAGGAAATACGAAAAAAAGAGGGGGGGGAGGGAGGTAGCGGCCAGCAACAGCAGACTGGCTGGTCGGCTGTCGCGTGGCCGGGAAGTAAACCCTTCCAATGGGGCTTGGCAGCGATGGCATCTAACCTCTGACATGAGCAGCGCCATGTCACGGGTTACCCCACGCTGCGCATCGGAGGAAGTCAAAAACTGTGTCAGGCCACCCATGTGTGATTCAACGGGCTAAATGAATGGCGAAACCGGGACAGTACATATACGGCCAGAAATAAAGTCGGCAACCCGCACCGCACTAGATGTCCGCCTGGTGTCCAGGGAGGGCGGGGGTGGAGGTCATGACCCCCCCCCCCCCCCCCGGGACTAAAATCATGGACATTCACATGATGAACACACACTCCCCCTCCCCCCGAGCAGATCGTGGATCCGCTACTAGTCCACGCGTGAGCCTTTGTTTTGAGGGCTCCACTATTTCCGCAGGATATCCTATTCGCGGACTCAAACGCAGGACAATGGGCGTGACGACCACGTGCGTCGAAGAGAAAATCTATGGTGACGCAGTGTCACGGGTTTGCAAAAGATGAGAAAACGTGGGTGCTTGAACGCGCACAACGGGGCTGACGGCTCACGTGTGAATTAAATATTCTGAGACGTCTGAAACTTCCTGCGGGTGTTATGCAATGCGTCGTCAGGCTCAAGACTCAAGGGCAAGGTGAAAACAAAGAAGTCTGCCGACGCAGAAACTGGCATATATTCTTTAATGGGTCGAGTCCGTGCGAGGGAATTCACCTAACTTTCCCAATTCATTTTTTTAAAATTTCTTTTTTCTCTCTCGAAATAAGATGTTCTGGATCTAGCTTGTAAAATGTGCGCGTGGACGTTCACCTGGAAAGTATCGCATGCCATATGCTAGCTCCTATCTTAAGGCCCCTAGATAATTATGGGGACGCAAAAACTGGTGCTGCTAATTTCCTTTGTTTTGTCTTGGAGTCAGCTGACGCACCAGATCTAGTTTCGAGTCCGCGAAACGCCTCCATTTGGCAAGTGACCAAGGACCACGTTGATCGCCCACCTTTCTTCCTTCATTTTTATGACGAAATCGAGTAGTTTCCTTCAGGTGATTCCTCCGAGATTATATTCGATAAGCCCGGAACGACAGCTCGCGCTGAACACCGTAGAGCAGTGTATGGGTCGTTGTGATTGGTGCCCCCCATGGTGTTGCCGAGGAGGCGGGAGTGGGGATCGCTGTGGCGGCGCGGTTCGGCGCGGCGGACTTTCGCGGCCGCACGGGTGGGGGCGACGACGGCGTCCCTGGCCGTGATCTTGAAAGCAGCCGACCTTCCCGGCCGTCGACGCACTAGAATGCGAGATAGTGCCACGCAAAAGGAACGGCGGCGTACAGCTCTGACGGAGCAGCAGGGGCTAGGGGTGCCACCGGCTCCTCGGCCTGAACCACTCCACGGAGGAGGTTCGCTGCAGACACGCGCTCGCTTGCACCACTTCATCTGTTTTACTTCCGGATCAACCATCCCTGGAATACTCCATTGATTAGCGAAACGGTCCCGGTAGAGTAAGTGCACGTAGAAAAATGATCACATCAAGAAAAAGAAAACCTTCCAAAACATAGCAATTTGCAAGTTTGAGATTATAATATGTCCCGTTTTGAGATGGGTGTAATTTTATTTACTGTTTACATGCATGCGATTTTGTTCCTAGCGTGATCTGATTTACCTACCCTTACCCTATGAGGGGAGATCACCATCGTGGCCTAGCGGACTCCTTTTGGTGAAGAGGTCGGCCCACCGTCAGCAGCAGTAGGCCTGCTAGACCCTGCTAGGCCCTGCTAGGCCCTCAGCTAGGCCAGGGCCCGAGGCAGTGGTGCAATCACAAGACCGTCCGGCCGGCTCTGTCCGGTGCGGTCTGCTCCAGCAGGGCCACGACAAAAGTTTCCATCAAGCACTTCATCAGCCCGGGAAGTCATTCAGCAGGACACGGACCTGCAGCGCTAGGCCAGGCCGATGACAAGGGAGGACCAGGAGGACGGTGTCCTGGCGGTGCTGCGCGGCACGTCACCGAGGGCCCCCGGGGGGCATGGGGGCCTGGGGGCCTTGGGGCCCGGGAGCAACCACGAGGGCGCCGGCACGGGATGGGCGAGTGAGGGAGACATCTAATGATCTGAATCACGTGGACCATTCCTCGCCCCCAGGGCCCCAGGGCCCCACCCCAGGGCCCCACCCCAGGGCTCCAGGTCCCGGCCGGGCCCGGCCACCCACACGAGTCGCCATGCCAAGCCGGCCAAGCCCCCTCGGCGAGGTCACAACGTGATGTGCTTATGGGCCCCGCGCAGTTAAGTTTCCACGCCGGATTCTTTCTTTTATTTTCTCGTTTTCTTTTCGCCAGGCTTTGCATTATCTCATCACGGGCAGATTGGATCGGCCGCAAGAAGATGTGGCTAGGAGGCCGGTACCGCTGCCGCCGCTGCCGCCGCTGCCAGTGTGGCCCGGGGGAGCAATGCGACAAATTGGTTGTCACAAGCTCGTTAAGACGAGGCTAGGAAAGCGGTAAAGCGGCGTGAGAGCGGCAAAAACAAAACACCGGCGGGGGGGGGGGGGATCAGAATGCAGTGATTGATCGCTGGGAAACGCAGATCGATGATGTACCGTGACGTACACAATGACACCGTAGCCGCCCGAAATTTTAATAAACTAACATGCATTCACTCACAATCTGAATATAATCGCAAGAAGGGAAAAAACCTTCAGTTTGAGAGTTGAGAAAGGTTTTGCATGGTTCATTACCTGAGGTGACATATCTGACCCTCCGCGGCTTTAAAAAAAGAGGAAAAAAGGATTGGGGGTATCATTTGGTTGTTACTCGTTTTTTTCCATGTAAGGGATTGATATATTTAAGTTCTTCTATAATATTGTCCTAATCGCCAATCTATTTTGGCAAGTCTGGCACTGAAAAAAATAAGGTCAGTCGTAGATCTCGGTCCGCCCTAGAGAGGACGAGTTTATCGTGACGATCAAGCAGGTTTACACCCACAGTCAACTTTTGTCTCCTTACAAGCAGCTGTCGGTTGTGTGTGGCAACATGCTCGAACGCCACGACAAAACTCGTTCTCCCTGGAAGGCACCGGCAGTTCGATAGCAACGATCGACCTTTTTTTTTCCCATGAGGTAGGTAGTCTGGGCACCAATAGCGCCTGCTAGGTAGGCAAACTGGGACTTTGGCGGCATACGTGTCGTGCGGGCTGGCCTACCCTGGCATTTGCAGGCGCTCGGCGTCGCCTTTAAGGTTGGAGGAAATTCGAATAACGCACTCTATGGACGACGCCTCTTCTTGACAACTTGCGAAATGTTCATGGGAACGAAAATAAACAAACAACGACGAGAAGCAACAGAAACAAGAAGAGTACTAGTCGGCATTAGAACAGGTAACCAAAAACATTATGAAAATAAGAACCAAGTGTGGCTGTGTCCCTGTTTCCTTTTCAAAGGTGTTGGGTGTGCAAAGTCCAGCGCGTATGGAGATTACCCCTTCATCTGAATAAGGACTCAACGTCCTGTCGCGATCTTCGAATCCTCGGGAAATCGACTCTCCGTTTCAAATCGACTTCCACCACGTGAAAAAATAAATACGGCTACGGCTTAGCACAGGCTGTCGACCCCCAGAGTTTAACTAAGCAGGCTAACGAGGAAATCGTGAACTTGACTGTTGTGAACAACAGGCATGCGTGCGTCAAGAAAACTTGAGTGTCAAAACAGCTTCCCGCGCTTCAGGGGGGCCGAGCAGCCCCCCCCCCCCTCCCCGGAATCCAGAAAGGAGCGATCTCAAGTCGTTTTTCATCAAGCATTTTTGATAGTGCGATTCATGCTGTGATCCCCGTTTGGGGACTGCGTTCTGTTCGTGAAGACCAACGTCCGGAAACACAGCACGGCGACGTGATACCTCTCTTTTTTCAACGGGCGGTACCTAACGCGGACTACGCAGTGGGAAAATATGGACAGGGATAGACAATGCCACTGACGCACGGGATGGTGATATCAACAAAAGCGGCGATGTGGCGACGTCTGAGCAATTTCTTATCACCTTGCCGAATGTGCACGAGGAGGTCCGCGGGTCGTCTGAGAGAGGTCTGCACGACCGTCGTAAGACACGCGGGTTCCGATTTATCTAACAAGTATTCTACCCATAACTGATCGTTCTCGATAAGATAGGGTACTTCGCACCCCATCGTAGCCTCTTAAATCCCATCGGAATATGGGTTGCCTAACAGCCAAGACCTCACTTTGCGTTGTATAATGCAGTTATTTTGCGACAAGAATATCGGTTACAGCTCCCTCTGTCACTCGGAGCTTATCAAACGACGTTTGGGACTCGAGGGGAGGGGGAGGAGGAAAGGGAAGGAGTGATAATTTTCATCGTCGGAATGCAATCTGAACCGTTACCCAACATCGCGAAAATTCCGCGCACCTCGCGGTGGTCCAGAAGATTCCACGTCTGTTGTGGTATAGAAAGGGCCCCTATGCGTCACATGGAAAAAATCGCGATAACTCCGATCGTGGTGAATCTTTGCGTTGTCAGAGGGTGGTCGACAAAGTTTTGCGTCCAGTCAAAGTGGGCTGTTACAAAGAGGACACAAACATTGTGTACCCTACCCAACCGCAGCTAGCGGACGAAATTCCCCACGACACGCAAGGAGACACCTGGGATACACACGGCTGGAAAAAAAAGCACGGGGGCGATGGGCGATGATGCCGTGAGCATCGGGCAAAAAATGTCACATGAGGCAAATAAGGAGTTGGAAAGCCTGCCGCAAACAAGCGAAGAGGCCTGTTGGTTCGGGCAGAGAGCAGCTGTAAGGGCCTGTTAATACACACTGCACCTACTTTCGTGTCACATGCAGATCAGATGTACAGCGCGTGACATACGTCCGCTCAAAATCCTCCATTGTATTATGTGCAAAATGATACGGCCATCTCCCTCGTCGACCTCTATTCGCCACACCGTTAATCCTTTCCTTCTCTACTCCTGCTGTCACAGTTCCTGCTCTGTCGCTCCGTATTACTCGGTTTCTTTGCCCGCCTATTTTGCCAGTAGTGGGGGCACTTTTAACCAACGCTTTCAACCCGATAGTTGATCTTTCCCCGTCATGCCTTTTCCCGTTCACGGCCAAGGACACTCTCGTTCCCTCGGGTCGCTTCCGGATCCCAACAGAACCACAAATCGCACACCAGCGCACCTCGCCGCCCCGCTCGCCGCCCCGCCCAGCTGTGTGGCAGTGCCGGGCAGTACCCATACGCCCCACGCCGTCGCGCCCCCTCACGCCGCTCACGCCCCTCCACACGTCTCTGTGGCCGCCGTACTCGCCGCAGCGCACTCGGCGGCAACGGACTTTCTCTTCCCGCGAGCGGTCCGCCTTGGGTGCGCAACCGTTAGGCTTCATCTCTGTGGCGGTCCGTTGGTCTAGGGGTATGATTCTCGCTTAGGGTGCGAGAGGTCCCGGGTTCAAATCCCGGACGGACCCGTTCCTTTTGCTTTTTAGTAGATGATACCTCTTTAAATAGCACTAGCATAGCCTAGCTAAACTAAATAATATGTAAGAAAGAGGTGTCAGCTAGCTTGTACTTTCGTTGTAGGGGGAGCCGCGTCCGCGTCCGTCCGCGTCGAGCATTGTCGCATTTCGTATCGTGGCATTGTTGCCCTCGCGGGCCATGCGAGCCATGCGAGCCACGAGCCACCCCGCTTCCCTCCTCCTGCACCCGCCTCGCCGCTCAAAAATTGCCTTTCCTTTCCTTTCCAATATCTTCGGCTCTCCCTCATAATACAACAAAAGATAAGTTCTGCTTCCACAGACAATTCCTAAAAAGCATTAAGAAACTGGAAGACATTTAGAGTTGGTATCATCTCCTTCCTATTTAAATAGGGATTTAATTTTTTATTCTAGTTTTCTGCGATCGCGAAGAAGTTTTAGTTTTTGTCGTTGGGATGAGTGTTATTCATTTTGTCCTGATAGCCTAAGCCTCCAGTTTTGTTTTTGTTTGTTTGTTTTTTTATCTGGTCAGAGTGCGGAATTCACTGACGGATCTGGGAGGAATGCGTATATCATGCTTTGATTCGAACCTGTGATGCTTTCCTGCGGGTAAATCAGATGGGCAAGGCACATGCACACGGATTCCCCATTACAACGCATGATTTATGCGTTGTAATTGGAAACCTAATGGAAATGCATCAGTTGATGCGTTCCTCAACACACTTCTTTATTAGTTTGACCATATATTTCAGAGCAAAAATAGCGATCCGTACCGTGGCAATGGATTTCATGTAAGCTTCTGGTGCGGACGCAACTACAATTTTACAATTCAATTTAATTAAGTCCACGTTCATGACACATGAAAACCGTGCTTACTTGTCTACTGAGCGAACCGCAGCGAAACGTGGCGACGGTCACACTGCTCACTGCTGGTCGTGTAGCTTTGGCTGCCTGCCTCTCACGGCGCCGGACGCGTACAGCAGCGCAGTCAGGCCGCTGCCCCGTGGAGGCAGGCAGCCCAACAGACACCGTGGGGCCAACTGTCGGCGTGTTCCATGTTGTGTGTGAATGCAGCCGTCTGGCACGTGCATTACGGAGCGGCTCGCGAATGGGGAGGGGGACATTACGATGCTGGAAAGAATCCCATCATTATCATATAGCAGTGCGTCGTGCTAATCGGGTACCGTTCGCCAAAATGAACTTTTCGGCGTAAACACAGACGCGCGCACACTCGAAGCTGCATCGCCATGTAGTAGAATTTTCCATTAATTAGCAGTTGACATCGGCACACGAACACACACATTCACACACACGCGCGCGCGCGCACACACACACACAGACACACATACACACTCGCACTGTCACAAAATGCTTATGCCTCGCGCAAAGAGAGGGGGTAAAATGGACGCACAAATACGTGTAAGATTGGAACACTCCCTCAGGGTAGACGGGTAGCTGTGGATTCTGGGAATGCTGGAGAAGAACTTTGCCAGCACACCACCTTCGTTCCGTGCTCCTCTGCGCGAATAGCCGGTTTTACCACGGGGATGTCGGTATGAAACCTCTCTGGGAACCTGTAGACCAGAAAACATGCAAGCTTCGTTTCGCAACTGTGGCCAAATCAGACTAAAGTACTACATCAACAGGAAATTTCTTCAAACTCCTATTGGGGGTGCACAACCGTGCACAACTGCATACTTTCACTCCAATAGTTGTTGTAAACAAAGGCACCGCACCAGAAGCTTCGGTAGCATCTGCTGCTGAGCCTCTACTGACAATTCCATTCCAGCGAGACCCCTTGAACCGGGACCTAGTGGGACGCCGTAGCGCACGGTTATTTGGACAAGCCGGTGACAAAGCACTCCAAAGCAAGGTGGCCGAGCCAGAAAGAAAAAGTCGGAGAAACTGATTTTCAACCGTGCGCAACCTGTTGACGGACGGGCGTCAAACCTTGCAGTTAACATTGCCACGCATGCTGACCGGTACTGACTTTATCAACGGCCCTAGAGCAGAACACCAGAAAAATTGTTGATAGCGGAGGAGGAAAGCAGTACTGAGACCGGGACACTGTTCGCTTCAGAACAGCACCGAGATGCCAGAGCTCGATAGAAGTAACCCATGAAAGTACACCCGACTTTCCTCGAAGGAACAGTTCAGTTCATACACCACGTCATACTTAATCGTGGAACAGTGGGACAGTGGTTTGCGTCAGGACGAGGAAGTGCATGGAACCGTCTGTGGGAATCGAACCCACCAAGCCTGCAGTCTCAGGGAGACTCAATAGCCCGCGCCAGCGACAGTTTGCTCCAGCATGACCGCATCACTCTCACAAAGTAGTATTCGAAAGAAGATGTGGTTAGCAAACACTGGCGCTATTTGCACTCAGATTGGCTGAATTAGTTTTACCGGGTTTGCTCTTGTTGCCGTGCAGTGTCGTCAATCTATTCGTCTGTACCGGTCGTGCCGGATATGTTTTTTTTTTCGACTGTAACATTAGACCGTTGGCAGTTCTGGAACCAACACATGCTGCCGCCAACTGCGAACAACTACTGGGCTCCGACGGGAGCACCGCCCACAAATACGTGGGTGAATGTGAGTGTGGGAGAGTGTGAACCGAAAGCACTTCTCAATTTCAGATCAATTAGCACATTTTGCCTTTACACATGGGTGCATGGGGATGAGAGCTTCTGAAACGAATTTCGAGTGAGTGTACACCACGTCATACTTAATCGTGGAACAGTGGGACAGTGGTTTGCGTCAGGACGAGGAAGTGCATATGGAACCGTCTGTGGGAATCGAACCCACCAAGCCTGCAGTCTCAGGGAGACTCAATAGCCCGCGCCAGCGACAGTTTGCTACAAAGTAGTATTCGAAAGAAGACGTGGTTAGCAAACACTGGCGCTATTTGCACTCAGATTGTCTGAATTAGTTTTACCGGGTTTGCTCTTGTTGTCGTGCAGTGTCGTCAATCTATTCGTCTGTACCGGTCGTGCCGGTCATGTTTTTTTTTCGACTGTAACATTAGACCGTTGGCAGTTCTGGAACCAACACATGCTGCCGCCAACTGCGAACAACTACTGGGCTCCGACGGGAGCACCGCCCACAAATACGTGGGTGAATGTGAGTGTGGGAGAGTGTGAACCGAAAGCACTTCTCAATTTCAGATCAATTAGCACATTTTGCCTTTACACATGGGTGCATGGGGATGAGAGCTTCTGAAACGAATTTCGAGTGAGTGTACACCACGTCATACTTAATCGTGGAACAGTGGGACAGTGGTTTGCGTCAGGACGAGGAAGTGCATATGGAACCGTCTGTGGGAATCGAACCCACCAAGCCTGCAGTCTCAGGGAGACTCAATAGCCCGCGCCAGCGACAGTTTGCTACAAAGTAGTATTCGAAAGAAGACGTGGTTAGCAAACACTGGCGCTATTTGCACTCAGATTGTCTGAATTAGTTTTACCGGGTTTGCTCTTGTTGTCGTGCAGTGTCGTCAATCTATTCGTCTGTACCGGTCGTGCCGGATATGTTTTTTTTTCGACTGTAACATTAGACCGTTGGCAGTTCTGGAACCAACACATGCTGCCGCCAACTGCGAACAACTACTGGGCTCCGACGGGAGCACCGCCCACAAATACGTGGGTGAATGTGAGTGTGGGAGAGAGCACTTCTCAATTTCAGATCAATTAGCACATTTTGCCTTTACACATGGGTGCATGGGGATGAGAGCTTCTGAAACGAATTTCGAGTGAGTGTGGAAGATCACGGAAGTGTGACGGGTGGCAAGCCGCCCGCTGCCGAGGGGGTTTTCACCTGCGTAATACCCTGTACACCTGATCAAGGTATTACACGAAATGTAATACCGAAAAATAACTAAATGTGCTCTAAAATGGTAAAATATAGGTGCAATGCATATTTAATGATAGTGTAATACCGGCGTAATGCCGCGTAATACACGTGTTATGTAATACCCTGTACACGAAAATCCTGAGTGAAAACCCCCTCGCCCGCTGCGCTCCCCGCCACCCCTCCGTCCGGCAGATTCTGTGCTCAGGCCCGCCCCCGTTTGTGCTGCCCCACACTAGCAGAGCGTGTTTCGTTATTTCGAACCCACGGAGCGGGCTGCAGTGTACGCGGGATAGGGGCGACATCTGGCGAGCCCGCCTGATTCGAAGCTGACGGCCTGCCGGGTACCTGACGTGTACCTGACGGGCATCTGACGGGCACCTGCCCTGCCGCGGACCGCGGGCTCCGCATCGCCCGCGCCGCCCTCGCCCCTCGCCGGCCGTCCCTCCCCGCCCCGCCTTCCCCCTTGCCCTGTGCCAAGCTTCTAAGTAGGAGAGAGAGGCCGGGGGCGGCCGGGGGCGGCCGGGGGCCGGGGCTGCGGCATGCCGGCGTAGCGCTGCTGGAGCCGAGCCGCGAGTGGGCCGAGTGCAGTACTGCTTGGTCACCGAAAGTCGAAGGCAGGCAGTCCACGGGCAGAAAGCGGACCGGTGGCGCGTAGAGTCGAGCCGAGCCGAGCCGAGCCAAGCCGAGCCTAGCAGAGCAGAGCGCACAGTGCCGAGCCGAGTCGGGTTGACAGCTCCGAGCCGCTCGGGACACGGGACGGGACGGGGCGTCACATCGGCGCCGGGCTCCGCGGTGTTGTGTCAGTGAACGTGCAACGAGACATCGCCGTGCACCACGTGGATTCTGACTGATTCCGACCCCTGCCCAGCAGTCCTGAAGGGAAACCCAGGTAAATCAGCATCATGGGGTGGAAGAGTGTAGATGAAATAAAAGTCACGATGGGGTGAAAAAAAATCACAGCAGGCCAAAACTAAATTTTAAAAAAATTGCAAGTTTTGGAAAAGTGACAGATTTTCAGAAAAGTTAAATTTATTTGTTTACCGCTTGTGATTGTTTTCCCAGCGTGATTTATTCACGTGCACTTACCCTACCTTTTTTCCCCCCTGAAATTCGGGACGAAGCATTTCAGTAGTACGCGGGCTGGTCCATTCTGAGTTCTATGACACCTCCGAAGTGTTAGTGCAGCTGTGATTTAGCACAGTACGGAATGTGGCGCTCTTGCGTCTGCAGCTGCAGCTTCGGGGCAGGGGCCGGTCGGTCACACACGTTATTATCACTTGGCTGTGATGGCTCTGCATGTTTGCCAGCTAATTTGTCGTAGTCCAGCGCAAAACCTTGACCGTGGTTGCGCCCGGCAAAAATCGAAAATGACACTTTTTTTATTAAAAAAAAAAAAGAAAAGGTGGGAGCGATGTTCAGATAGAAACCGCCAATGGGAGACGTGTCCGCTATCGTGCGGCTGGATCTGCAACCGACACGCCACGCGAAGGACACGTTATGTGCAAACCTGTGCGCGGGTACCGGCAGGTACCGGACCGCAGGACCAGAGGTGGTGCCAGGTAGTCACACTCATACTGCAGGACACGGAGGACTCCATCCTTCTGAAGTATGGACCAAAGGGGGGGACTGATTATTCTGTCCGCAGAGTGGCGCGGAGGGTTCGAATTCTGTTGCATTTTTAGCCAGCTTCAGTTGTGTAGATCCTGCACTCTGGCGACAAGTCCAGCTTCAATTTAAAACTGGTGCATTTTTAGCAGATGATACATTTATCATCACCTACAGCCTCAAAAGAAACAATAATAATATAAAGATAATGTATCAGCGGCTTGTACTCTCATGCGGAGGCAGAGCACGCATAAGTATTCTCCGCACGTCTCTCTCTCTCTCTCTCTCTCTCTCTCTCTCTCTCTCTCTCTCTCTCTCTCTCTCTCTCTCTCTCTCTCTCTCTCTCTCTCTCTCTCTCTCTCTCTCTCTCTCTCTCTCTCTCTCTCTCGCCGGGTGGCCGACGGGTTGCCTATCAGCCCGGCGCTGACCTTGCTGTAGCGGGGCGCTACAAAAGGGGCACTAAATTCTTCATTTTTGTGACAACCCCCTTCATTGGGCAACAGTTAGTTGCAGCAGCACAATAGTATTTTAACATACGCAATAGCAATTATACAAGTTTAACTTTTTTTTCAATTTCTAGGAGGGATGGTATTTGGCAAACCAACACAACATGACTCGGTCTAAATATGGGGTGGGGTACCTAATCTAACCTAACCTAATACTGCCGGGCCGTTCAAACCCTCTTTAGGGGTTTCGTCTTTGGGGGGTTTGGATACAAAGCTCCCAAAGAGATTCATGAGAATCTATGATTACTTATTTTTCGAAACCGTTCGAAACCATTCAGTTCTCTTCTTGATAGTCCTTTTCGATTTGGCTATCGGTCTGGCAAATACCATGCAGGAAGGATTTCGTGAATGACTCACCTCTCGCAACAGACACTTAATTTTTTTAAATTAATATTTTTTTTGTATTTTAAAATCTCTTTCAAAAACTCGATAAGAAAACTCACTAAGGGAAGTGTCGTCCGAGTCAACCCTGGGTGCCGGACGCATTGACCCGCTGGGGGACGTGGTATGGCGCGTCGTGGGCGGGCGGCACCTGGCACGCGCCATCTGAAACCCGGCGCGACACGCGACACGGCGAACGCGACACACGCACGCACGACGCGCTGCTTATGCGTGCGGAGGAGGACTTACTGGCGAGGCCTCCAAACGATATGATAGCGACTATCCCAGAAATTGGTTCTCTGCGTCATCCGTGGTAGTTGGTAGGGCGCGTGGCCGTGCCGGGCCGTGCCGGGCCGTGCCCTCGGAGCACACCTTGGCGCAGGGCGGCGGCCCGGCCCTGCCAGCGGACGCCAGGTCCCGGCACGCAACAGCCGCTGCCACTTCCGGACCTAGACTTTTCCAGACTCTCCGCTTGTTTTTATTTTTCTAAATGGCTCTTCCATGATGGGGTGGTTATGGCGGCAGCGTCCATCTCTTCATAATCATGTGTCAGGGCCGTCGAACCCGGGGGGCAGGGGGGGCTTTGCCCCCCTCAACTTTCAGCAAGAGGGGGCAGGGATCCCCAGCTCCCCCAGGTCCCCAGGTCCCCATCATTTTAAAGCGTATGGATGAAAAAAAATTGTCCAAAAGCCCAGAGCTTTCGGCTCGCTTCGCTCGCTAAATGATTTATCGGCATTTCCGCCTTCACATCTCCGCCCGCAACCCGTCAAGTTCTTCGTCTTTATTTTATGGAAAATCTTTGCAAAAAGGGTTTTTTTTTTTACCGTAAATAGAATAGATTTCTCTGAGAATGCAGTCTGTTATATCGAGCTTGTTGATCGCTTCCCTCGCACATTACCTGGACAGTCCTTCTCATTAATAAAATATGTTCCACATTACATCGTTTCGAGAAAAAGAATTTCCAAAAAAAAATTATCCCTCGCTTCGCTTGCGACTATTTCCATTACGACCCCTACGAGGTAGGCAACCATGCGCACTTTTGGGGATTTCCCCCCCCCCCCCCTCTGGCTGGCAGGCAGGTCGACGGCCCTGATCTACCTCAGATTTCATCTGAAGTTAAATCCCACCTCAGCTGCAGGTGTGTTATGTTTTCACTAATACAGTTGGCTGTGACGACCTCGCCACACTCGGATGTGGTTAAGCTGCGTCTGTGATGTAACTAATTCATCTGTGGTGTAGCATATCACTATCACACGGTGTGGTGCTGTGATAAAGCGCTTTCTTTGCACATATGCACGTTGTGAAAAATATTAGTGGACCACAGAGGTTGTTCCTTACCTCGTAGCTAGACGCGTTTAATTAATGTATCGCAGTTGTCGGGTTGAGAATGTAATCGCGGTGGCGATGCGGCCAGCCGGGGCTCTGTCGCGGTTGCTGCCGTCGCCAGCTCAGCGGGTTCTCGCCCATTTTCGATGACGGCCCCAGCTCAGTGTCTGGTGTGCTGGCACTGTGTGTGTGTGTGTGTGTGTGTGTGTGTGTGTGTGTGTGTGTGTGTGTGTGTGTGAGCCCCTCACTTCTGCTCAGCCGCCCTGGCCGGGTCGGTCTCTCCAACTCAGCCCTTTCCAGCTAACGGCCGCCGCCCGCCGTCCTCAGCCACCCTCATCCACCTGACGGACACAACGCGGGTTGACGTCATATTCGCCGATATGTCGCAAGGCGGTCGATTTTTGTTTGGCGTGCAGGCTGCGGGCATCCGTTCCGTCGCGTTCCGTGGTGTTTAAGCTGTTTTAAAAGAGAGAAGTAGACCACTCATTGATTGGCACCAGTCGGGACATACACAGACAGCACTGCTTGTTGATATGCGCCTATGTGACAATGGCCGTTGAGGAACACGGTGACCCACATCAGTGTTTATACATACACTTGATAGTCTCACACGTGCGTTCGATTCTGCACGGGGTCGCCATGGGCTCGCTGACCGCGGCGACGCGATCTCATGTCAATGCGCCTCTGGAAACATATTTGTGCCGACGGCAGCAGAGGCAGACGGACACCGGAGATTGTTTCCGGTACTGCGTGGATTCCTGTATAAAGAGCAGACATGCTTGACCTCCGACTGGAGCAATCGGGCGCACGATTTTCGCCGATATCGTGAGACGAAAAGGTTTGGCGTGCGGCTGTGACCCTGTAAGTCGAAATTCAGCCGTGGGAAATGTGAGTTTAGAGGGCGAAAACAGAAGCTGCCGGGGCTCTTTTCCTCGGGGGTCCGCACGCCCCGGTAGGGAAGGATCGGTTGAGATTTGGCAGTAGTTGGTCCCATGGTTTCTGTCTCCACAACGGAGAGGGAAATCACGAAAGGACAAACACGCACAACTTCGGGGTGTTGCACTCATGACGACAGCAGTCTCAATACCACATATACACAGTCACGTTTTCTCAGCGACTTATCACGGTGAGATTAGATGAACTCGTCGCACACAGCTTTAACAGCACCTCCTTTTTAAATAATTGCGCACACATCTCGTTTTTTTTCTCTCCCTTTTTTTTTGACAGTCACCGAAGGGGAATCAGGGCACCTTTTCAGCGCCCCGCGCCACCACGGCTCCTTACTATCCGCCGCCCACACCGATAAAATTCGGCTGAGATTACAGGTCATGCTAACTTACACGCTTCGATATCCAACCAGAAAACGTGCGCCGTAGAAATGGGCTGCATCCGGCTTGATCTCGCTGGACTTAGATTGATTTAGAAAAACAGTTTAGTATGCTGTGGTCAACAGTACAGACTTCAGAAAAAATTAAATTTTCAAGGTCCCTCTAGACTTGATCGAAAATTATGGGTAAACCAGTCACGAACATTTGGTGCCGAAACTTTTCACCTTTGACATTGATCTCTATCAACTTCCAGCCACAGTGACTTCCTTAAAATTGTGGGTTAACCCGCTGTGACTGGGTTTTGTGTTTCATTTTAGTCGTGGAGCTTGTTTGTCCGGTGCGGGATGCCGCCGGCCGCCAGCTCGCTCACGAAATCGTACCCACGCACGGCTCCGCCGGCTCCGCCCGGGCGCTCACGTTCGTGTCGGGGGTTGGGTCGGGGGTGTCTGTCGGGGGTGTGGGCGGGGGCACACAGCCGAAACAGCTGAGCACGCCGCCCCAAAACCTGTCCCGAAGACAGCGCCCCCCATCCGGCGGCCGCTCAGATCCACTCGTTGCGTTTCAACTTTTTCGCGGTGCTTTCAAGATTTCACACCGCAGCCGCTTACCTCACCCGTGTTGGTGACCCCACACTGCGAGACGGGGGTGCCCCCTTGCACCGGAGGGGGGGGGGGGGCACCCGATGTACGCATCCGCAGGCCCCTCCGCACACTTCGTTCCCCTCCTACCGGCCCTTTCCCGCGAAGCATGTGCCCGCACTGGCACGAACACACCCCTTGCACCCAACTTTCTCCTAGTGCGTGGCGGCGCGGGGCGGGGCGCGTTGCACAGGTCGGCCGCCGTCATCTCGCCCCCAGACCAGCCCGCCAGCCCAGCAGGCCCAGCCCCCAGCATGCCCCCGCGGCCCCGGCGAACTCGTCCCATTTTCAGAGGTGTTTTCGCGCACAGCTGGCCCGAATTTGCGATCCTCTGACGGTCGCGTCTGACGGGGCGGCTACAGAAGCCGGTGACCCATTGCGCCGAGAACGAGGCCGCGCGCGGCTTTTCACTCCCGTCTGCCGAATCTCCGCCTTTGTTGACCGGAGCCCCGGCGCCGCGCCCCCGGCGTCCCCGAGGTGTCCCCCGGCCTGCCGCCTCCCCTGCCCCTCCCCGGCGTCCCCCGGCGTCCCCCGAGGCGTCCCCCGGCCTGCCGCCTCCCCCTGCCCCTCCCCGGCCGCCGTGGCCCCGATGCGGCCGCGCAGCTCCGCGCAGTGTCACGGCCAGGGCCTGTGGGCCTGGGCAACCTGGGCCTCATCCGCGGCTCCGCGCGGCAGATGGATTCCCTTTCCCTGCACCGCGGGGTACTGCTGCTGCTGCTGCTGCCGCTGCGCTGCCGGCGGCGGGAGAAAGGCGTATTGTCATCGCATCGGACTGGGTCCGGAGGGCCCCGGAGGTGCCGGAGGGTCCGGGGGTGTCGGAGACAGACGCGCCGGCCACGGCACGGCCCGCGGGCCCCGCGCTGTCTAGTATATACGGGGCTCGGGGCGGGGGAGGGAAGGCAAGCACACTGCCAAACACGTGCCAAACTATGCGCTAACGCATGCGTGTTGTTCAGGTGACATTTTCTGATGGGGAAATCGTTAGTCGTTAGGGACGAATCGGTAATAAAAGTGGCGGAGCCGAGAGGCCCCCCTTTTCGCGCTTTGTAATCGGCCAGGCTAGGCAAACATCTGCATCCGGTGTGTGTCATCGTGTCCGCAGCTGCTCACCCTCACCCCGGACCCAGCTGGACTGTCTGTCTGTCTGTCTGTCTGTCTGTCTGCCGGCCGCCCGACTCCGCGAGCCCTGCGTGGCACCCCTCAGACTATACCAAATGTATCATTGGCCCCGGGCAGTTTCGGTTTTAGGCAGTCCCGCACAGCTCTATCTCCGTCTCTTTCTGTCGCACGCGTCTGGCCGTGCCAGAAAGAGACGGAGATAGTGTGTTGCGGGACTGCCTAAACCCGAAACTGCCCGGGGCCAATGATACACCTGGTATAAGCAGGCGACGCAGAGGGATGTTCGTTCAGTTCCTTCCTGCTTCCGGACAAGCGAACATCTCTCAGCGCCCAGCCACCTCCGCTCCACCAATAGGGTAGTTGAACAGTATTGGCCCTGCAGAGCGTGCCCCGCTGATATCGTCCAGACTACTGCTACTGTACATCAGGTAAAGTTCAACTCTGTGAATCACTCCCTGAATACCTATACAGCTACTACAGTAGCACCTTCAAGTAGCATTGTGTACCATAATTCCAAAGTTCCCTAGATATAACCCGGAGCCAAGTTCTACTCACACACTGAACCAATCAACATCCTAAGAGTTCAACCTCAGCTAACATACTATACGAACCACAGTTGAACCACACCGAAGTTCATCGGCCCTTGTATCACAACGTGGCGCATCTATCATTGGATCACAACGAAATGCGTTAGATATGAGTTGAGGTCACTATGAGGCCGATCACTATCTTTCTCATTTTCGTTCACAAAAGGTCATGTGCCCCCAATTTTGGAGTCATGGCGTCAAGCAGCTCCAGTCATTAGAAATGTGTTTGAATGAAATTTGTGCGTTTTAAAAGGCACGGTTGACATGCATGCATTTTTAAGCGAATGGTTTCCGCGCACTTTGTTAACCATTGCTACGCGACTCCGTTGGCGAGGAGGGGCGGCGGCGGCGTTTTCTTTGTCCTTTGGATTGACGACGGGCGCGACGATGATTGTGTGCGGGCACAATGTGTCGGGTCGGGGATGGTACGGGATGCGGCAGCGCGTGTCCGACCGGGTGCCGGAGCTGCCAGAGCTGCCGGAGCTGCCGGAGCTGCCGGAGCTGACTAGCTGCCGGAGCTGCCGGAGCTGCCTAGCTGCCGGAGCTTCCTAGCTGCCGGAGCTGCCGGAGCTGCCTAGCTGCCGGAGCTTCCTAGCTGCCGGAGCTGCCGGAGCTGCCGGGGAGCTTCCTAGCTGCCGGAGCTGCCGGAGCTTCCTAGCTGCCGGAGCTGCCGGGGCATCACGCGTCGCACGGTGTACTCTACGACTCGCGGGAAGGGACTCCGGGGAGAGCCGCAGCGGCCGGAGCCGGCTGTGGAGGTGGCCGCCGCAGGGCCGAGGGCCGCCGGCGGAGCAGAGCGAGCAGACTCGGGGATGACGTCGCCGTTTCTCTTGCTGTGCAGCACCTGCCGTTATGGGCCATTCGCTGGACCATCGGCTCGGCTCCGGGCCCTGGGCGGGACGGGACGGGACGTAGCGCATCCTCAAAGGGTGCCAACCTGGCGAGTCACTAACAGCATTGTTCCGCACCGGGATTGACTAACAGGCCCACACTCTCTGCGTTGCTATCGTTGCTATGCTGCGGCGCGACGAATTTCCAGTAGCCCAACTAACGGCGAAATGCCTTGGTTGCGTGCGGCGTGTGCGCGTTGCGGGTACACGCCTCCCGCCGCCGCGTCGTGCTCGGTGCGTTTAAGTCAAGCGAAGTTAGACAGAGATTACGAAACATATGGGGGGTGGCGCCGCGGCGTGGCGAGGGTGAAGCAGTGGCGCCATGAAAACAGGTCTGCTCTCACCGGAGCTCGCACACATACACGCAAATACTAACGCGCGCGCACATACACATGCACGCTGCACGCGCACCTACCGCCTAGGCGCGCAGATGTCGCTTCTACTTCCCACCCCGCCCTGTCTGACTTGTCGCCGCGATGACTTGCAGTATGCTTGCAGTGCCCCACGAGGAAGACCCGCCCGTTAGCCCGGCACGGGCCCAGGCCGGGCGGGCGCGGACCGCCAGCCGGTGGCCGGCGCGCTAGCACCCCGCCACCGGCACGGCGGGCACGGCGGACACGACCACGGGCGCGCAGCGGAGCCACGGCCAGGACAGACCGGCGACACCTTCCCGTCGTTCGCGTCGGGAGAATTGTCGACTTTCCTTCAGGACCGCGCAGAGAGGAGGCGGCCGCGGGCCTGTCCGCCTGTCCTCCATGACTGGGCACTTAGAGGCCGCGAGGCACAGCCCGGCACTGCCGCTGCCATCAAGGCAAAGTCATAAGCGGCACTCGATTCAGACGGCGACAGCGGTGTCGACTGGCGGATTACCACGCTTCCTGACGTACTCGCCGAGCCGTGTGCACGGTCCCGGCAGGTTTCACCAGTTTCACCGCCTCGGTTACCCCGCTTCATGTGGACGTCGTTCTTGTTGCAGTAGCTGCTGTTGACGGCGTGGCACCATGGCGCCCAACGTGACCAGCACGACGACGCTGTTCTTGGCGGAGGCCGCGGTCTGCCCCACGTCCACGCTGACGACGCTGCGGCGTCCGAGCGCGGCGGCAATGCCGTCCATGGCCCCCGTCAAGCCCGCGGCCGCCGCCGTCCCCACGGCCACGGCAACCTCCACGACCACCACGACGGCCACCAAGGAGGACCCTTACGCCTGGAAGATCGTGTGGAGGAACGTGCTCGCTTTCGTGTACCTGCACTACGCCTCCATCATCGGCATCTACCTCGTGTTCACCGGCCAGCCCATGCTCAAGACCTACCTGTTCAGTGAGTGGAGAAGCCGCTGTGCTAACTGCCGCACACAATGCGTGTATGGAAACAAGGCGCTTGAAGACGCATAAATGTTATTCATGCAATGTAAAAAACACAAATTTCGTTAACGCCTTGTTTAGCAGTGAGATTCGGACTGTGCTGTCAATACTCTCCGACTGCCTCGTGTGTTGCAGCCGCCCTCCTGGTCGTGTGCAACGCGGAGGGCATCACCGCCGGCGCGCACCGCCTCTGGGCCCACCGCGCCTACAAGGCCAAGTGGCCGCTCCGGACGCTCCTCATGCTGTTCCAGACCCTGGCCTTCCAGGTAAGGGGCCGTCTCACGTGACGCTCAGTCGGCGGGTAGTTTTGAATAGGGTATTTCACTGTATTCAAACCGGAACCGCAAACTGGATCTGATGTGACAAATCGAGGCCGTGGAACGCCCACGCGCCGGCATCCCTCCACCGTGTTGGATTCCCGTATTTAGTTTTGTTGACAGCGAATCACCAAGATGACTCAAGGTGACTCACCATTGTCTCCGAACGATCCACATAACTTCGTAGACAGTCTGTTCCACTTGCTATTTGTCATACCGGATACAGTTTTTTCAGTCACTATCTTCTTCTTTGGTTCCGGTTTGGATGCAGTGAAATACCCTATTGCGTCGTAAAACGTCGTAAATCAGGGCGCGGACGTAGTGCGTTGGACCGTCTGTGGAAATCGAGCCCACCGAGTCTGCAGGAATGAGATTCGGGTGAGACTCGAGCCCGCACCAGCGACAGTCTGCCCCAGCACAACTCTCACATGCCCATCGAAGAAACGTCACGTGGTTTCTGAACGACGCTCCCCACTAAGCGGCTGGGCCGGCCGCTCGATAAATACTGTACGGCGCCATGTCAGAAGTTTGCCTAGTCACGTGGTGGTGGTCCAGCCGGTGAAAGTAAAGGGGAGGCGAGGGGAGTGGGGAGGCCTCGCCCCGGCCTGCCGGCTGGTGTGTGTACCCTCATCCTGCTGGGAGGGCAGAGCCGCCAGCAGAGCGCTTCCGGCGCCGAAAATCAGCAGCAGCAGAGCAGCAGGAACAGGAACAGTCAACTCATCGCTTGCTCTTTCCAAACACCCACAGAACCACATCCACGAGTGGGTGCGCGACCACCGCGTCCACCACAAGTTCACTGACACCGACGCCGACCCCCACAACGCCAAGCGCGGCTTCTTCTTCTCGCACATGGGCTGGTTGATGGTGCGCAAGCATCCCGACGTCCGCACCCGGGGCGCCACCGTGGACCTCAGCGACCTGGAGAGGGACCCCGTCGTCATGTTCCAGAAAAAGTAGGTCCCCGCCGGGCGCCACAACTGGTTAGCAATTTCTCCGGAAAATTCCGGACGAAATTTCGGACAGCTTAGCCGGCACACCCCGCCTGTCGTTCTGTTCAGGTTCTACCCGGTGCTGATGCCGCTCATCGCCTTCGTCATGCCCGCCTACGTCCCGACGCTGTGGGGAGAGAGCGGCTGGACGGCCTGGTACGTCTGCTCCATGGCGCGCTACACCCTGGCCCTGCACGGCACCTGGCTCGTCAACTCGGCGGCGCACATCTGGGGCACCAAGCCCGTCGACAAGTGAGTCCGCCCGCTGCAAGCACACTCTGTATCTCCATGACCATAACACCCTCTGTCTCTGTTTCTCCATGACCATAACACCCTCTGTCTCTGTTTCTCCATGACCATAACACCCTCTGTCTCTGTTTCTCCATGACCATAACACCCTCTGTCTCTGTTTCTCCATGACCATAACACCCTCTGTCTCTGTTTCTCCATGACCATAACACCCTCTGTCTCTGTTTCTCCATGACCATAACACCCTCTGTCTCTGTTTCTCCATGACCATAACACCCTCTGTCTCTGTTTCTCCATGACCATAACACCCTCTGTCTCCCCATAACACGTCGTATTCTCTCCTCAGGAGCATCTCCCCGACCGAGAACGGCTTCGTCGGCCACGTCGCCTTTGGTGAGGGCTGGCACAACTACCATCACGTGTTCCCCTGGGACTACAAGGCGGCCGAGCTGGGCGACTACAACGGCAACCTGACGACCGCCTTCATCGACTTCTTCGCAAAGATTGGCTGGGCCTACGACCTCAAGACCGTCTCCAAGGAGATGATCGAGAAGCGTGTCCGCCGGACGGGAGACGGCAGCCACCCCTGCATGCAGAAGCAGGCCGAGGAGCAGCACCACAGCCACCACGACCACGGCGACGAGGTGTGGGGCTGGGGTGACAAGGACATGTCCAAGGACGACATCCTGGACGCCACCATCATCAACAAGAGCGAATAGGCGTTGGCGGCGTAGCGTAGCTGTGTTAGTCTCGAGCGGACATCGGGCCCGAAGCGAAGCGGTGTCGTGCCGGCGCGGGCGCTCACTAGGGAGCGAGGGAGCTCGTAGAGGGCACACCCACCCCCACAGTCCCGCCCGCAGCCCGCACCCACACGGGCCAGAGAAACCGACCCTTTACCTTCGCGACCAAAGCTTCCAGTGCATTCATCATGCGTCTCTGGTCCGCTTTCTAGTTACTCTCTATGAGATTGCGCACCGTCGGCACGGCTTCGGCATGTGAACATTTCTTTCACATCGTAAACTACTTTTGCACCTCGTTAGGTTAACGTTTATGCAATCTCAGGGACATTCTGAATTTCCAAGGGGTGTGAAAGGCTTTGGATATATGGCCCTGCCGCAAATAGATTGTTTTGTGAGGCAGGCCCAGGCACCAGGCGGATGGGGACAAAGTATAAACACATACGTGTGTGGTCCAAGCAAGTACCAAAGGCTCGCTGTTTCGTACAAATTGACCATGCGCGCGACTGCAAGATGTCGTTAACAAGTTCCTTCCTCATTTTTTGTTTGTTTCTGATGAGTCTCAGATCCAGACTGTAATCGAGAGCTCAATAACGTTTACATCCCAACGGTGGGAGTAGGTGACGTAGTGTTTTCGTGTTATGTAGAAAGAGCGTATTATTTATTTTTTCTTCGTTATGTGATTTAGTTTAAATGTAAGGTGGGAGACACATTATCGTATCCCCTAATCAAAATAATATTTATAGATTGAACCCCTTCACTAGGCACCTTGCCGAGCCCGCATGACAAGTTGTCGCGGTACACGTTGGTAGTTATTCGTATATTCGTACGTGAGCTCGACTGGATGGTTTGTGTTGTTGGTTGTTTAGTAAAAACTCAAAGTCATCTTGTGTTACCTTACTTAGCCCCCCTGATTTCTGTCCACCATACATTCATGAATAACATGACACATTTTATTTTTTTAAGACAGTTCATGTGCCCTTGGGGCGTGTAGAGATACGGTCCCAATTAACTGGACTCGTAAACAAACTGCTTTTGCAGGTATATGCCCTCGGGACTCAACGCAAAGCCAAAACCATTGTGGAAAAGTTGCTTATCTTGCTTGTCTATAGCATTCTGCATCTACTTGTCAGATGAGCGGTAGCCTTTATTCGCTACAGCTCGAAGGTAATTTTCAAAGATGAGAAAAAATAAGACATGTTGGTTGCATTGCTACCTCTATGCACTTTATTGATTTCTAGTTACATCATACTGCTAACATGAGATCTAGGACTTGGCATGAATACAAAGAGTCTCACAGCCCCGAATGAGGTAGCCTCGTTTCGTTAGTGAGCCGTTCGACCCCTTCGTGCTCTGCACTGCTTTGCATGACAAGTCACAATCTCCGCAACCGGAGCGCACAGCTTGTAGTAATGAATGTAGAATTAATCACACCTTTCGGCGCTCCGAGTGCTGCGGTTTTGTGGTAAGAAATTTCTAAACGATTAAACAGTGTTTATTATAATTTTAATGAACCGACCAGTTACTTCATTACATACTACGATACTACCAATATCACGGCAAGATAAGAAATGCATAAAGCTGTCATCGTTCGATGGATCTAATTGTGAACCACGATAATTTCAAACAAGAATGCATTCACCGAGTTCTACTTTGTAGGGACTCAACAAAACAGATCGATTGCTTTCTTTACCCCAAGCCAAAGAAAACTAGTTGTAATCAAAAGGAGAATATCTCAAAAATTCAAAGTCTTTTCGGTATCACCCACAGCACATTGTATGAATTTACCGTGACAATTGTCAGTTTTATAATATAACGTCTTAGACTATTACAGTATTGAACAGTACGATATCTTATTAAAAAATAAGTACATATGAGGATGCTGCCTAAAATAGGTCTGTACACAAAGGTGAACATATCAAGTCTAAACTAATACCGGGGCGGTGTCGATATCGATCTTGAAGCTGTGTCCTAGAAGCGATAGGCTGAAGCTTTTTCTAGTTCTTCTTTTCGCCACGTCTAACACTTCGCAGGACCCAGCTTTGACCCTCGCAATGCCATCAGAAGAGCTGCACCGCCCACCAATGTCGACATGCTCCAGCTAAATAGAAAAAACAAAAAATACAACATGTTTTAAAGTACCCATCAAATTAAAACAATGGGAAAAATAGTATGAAGACAAACCTGTGGCTTTTGGTGGGATAGGCAAAAGTGTCGAAGTCAGAAATCTTGTTAGAAATCTGAAACGGAAAAGGTCCATATGAACTTCACGTCGCAGAACATATTACAACCACACATATGCATAAATCAAATCGTTCAAAATGTGTTCCCACCAGGAGGTCGTCGTTAATGTTGGAGCCGTAGCTGGACGTCAGTGGGGACACCTTGGGCGCCATGTCAGCTACTCCGCTCAGCACCGCCAGCACAGCCTTATGTAAGTTTACAAGGATATTGTCGTCAACGGGTTGGGACTTAACCGCCTTCGCGAAGGTCTGATCAGTGGCCAGCAGCACCTCGCGCCGGTTCTCAGCAACACGGCGATCCAGAGATCGAGAATCGCTTTGTCTTGCGGAGTTACGGGATTCAATGGATCGGACATATCGCTGTTCTACAGCACGGCGTTCCGCAGTTCGGACGTCTCGTCTGACTTCAGCACGCCGCTCCTCGGCACGTCGCTCGAGAGATCGGACATCACGTCGCTCCTCGGCACGTCGCTCGTGAGATCGCACATCACGCCGCTCCTCAGCACGTCGCTCCAGAGTTCGGACTTCACGTAGCTCCTCGGCACGTCTCTCGAGAGATCGGACGTCACGTCGCTCTGCGGCACGACGTTCAACAGATCGGACATCTCGTCGCTCCACAGCACGTCGCTCAATTGATCGGACATCCCGTCGCTCCTCGGCGCGTCGCTCGAGAGATCGGACATCACGTCGCTCTTCAGCACGTCGGTCAATAGATTGGATGTCTCGTCGCACCTCGGCACGCTGCTCTTCTGCACGTCGCACGAGAGACCGGACGTCACGTCGCTCTTCAGCACGTCGCTCAAGAGATCGGACATCCCGTCGCTCCTCGGAACGTCGCTCAATTGATCGGACATCCCGTCGCTCCTCGGCACGACGTTCAAGAGATCGGACGTCACGTCGCTCTTCGGCACGTCGGTCAGTGGATCGGATGCCTCGTCGCACCTCGGCACGTCGCTCAAGAGATCGGACGTCACGCCGGTTATCGGCACGTCGTTCGAGAGACCGGGCTTCACGCCGCTCTTCGGCACGATGTTCAAGAGATCGGACATCTCGCCGCTCTTCGGCACGTCTGTCAGTGGATCGGATGTCTCGTCGCACCTCGGCACGTCTGTCAGTGGATCGGATGTCTCGTCGCTCCTCGGCACGTCGCTCAATTGATCGGACGTCCCGCCGCTCCTCGGCACGTCGCTCAAGAGATCGAACGTCTCGTCGCTCCACGGCACGTCGCTCAATTGATCGTACATCCTGCCGCTCCTTGGCAAGTCGCTCAAGAGATCGCACATCCCGTTGCTCCTCAGCACGTCGCTCGAGAGATTGGAAGTCACGTCGCTCTTCGGCACGTCGGTCAATGGATCGGATGTCCCGTCGCACTTCGGCACGTCGCTCAAAAGATCGGACTTCTCGTCGCTCCACGGCACGGCGCTCAATTGATCGGACATCCCGCCGCTCCTCGGCAAGTCGCTCGAGAGACCGGACATCACGTCGCTCTTCGGCACGTCGGTCAGTGGATCGGATGTCCCGTCGCACCTCGGCACGTCGCTCTTCGGCACGTCGCTCGAGTGATCGGACGTTGCGTCTCTCCTCGGCCCGTCTGTCTAGAGAGACCACGTCGCGTCTCTCGTCGTCAACGGACCTCTCAGCGCGACGTACGAGGGACCGAACTTCACGGCGCAGGGAGCGGGTGCTGTCAGCTCGCCTGTCGGCGCTCCGGTGCAGGGAGCGCTCGCCGCGGACGTCATCATGGCGTTCGAGTGATCGCACGTCACGCCTGTCCTCGTCCACCCTCCGGCCAGCACGGCGCTCGAGGCTCCGTCTGTCCTCCCGTCGCTGAAGAGACCGCGCGTCTCTCCTCTCTTCGTCGCTGCTTCTAGTGTTGGCGCGTCGCTCCAGAGCCCGCGCCTGCCGGCTGTCGTCACGCCGAAGGGATCGCACCTCTCTCCTGTCATCGTCGACGCGGTTTTGAGAGCGGCGGTCGATGGAACGGACCGCTCTTTGCAGCCGGCGGTCCGAGTCGGCGCGGCGCTCCAGGGATCGGCCTTCTCGCCTGTCGGCATCGACTGGGTGCTCGTCAGATCGGCGCTCGTCGACACGACGTTCGTCAGATCGTCGGGCGTCGACTCGGTGCTCGGCTCGGTGCTCGCCAACTCGGCGTGCGTCGACTCGGCGCTCGTCAGCTCGGCGTGCGTCAACCCTGCGTTCGTCAGCTCGGCGTGCGTCGACTCGGCGCTCGTCAGCTCGGCGTGCATCAACCCGGCGCTTGTCAACTCGGCGTGCGTCGACTCTGCGTTCGTCAGCTCGGCGTGCGTCGACTCGGCTCTCGTCAGATCGGCGTGTGTCAACCCGGCGCTCGTCAGCTCGGCGTGCGTCGACTCTACGTTCGTCAGCTCGACGTGCGTCGACTCGGCGCTCGTCAGCTCGGCGTTCGTCGGCTCGGCGCTCGTCAGCTCGGCGTGCGTCGGCTCGACGTTCGTTGGCCCGCCTTCCGACGATCCGTCGTGCCTCGTCCACCCTGCGTTCAGCCTGGACTCGTCGCTCCGCGCTGACTCGGCGGGTGGAGTCGTCGAGCCCCGTCGGCTGCGCTTCGATGGGCTTGGCCGCGTCAGTGAGATCGTTGGTCAAATCGTTCCAGTATCTGGAAGCAAAGGCGGGGGCCACGTTACAACTAAGAGGTGCGCTGGTCGAGAGCCAACGACCAAAAAGTTAAAATCCTGACGAAGGAAGTCTTCGAAAAACGAAAATAAATTAAATCTTCTTAAGAAGCGCTGGAGCGCTGGAGCGCGCCCACTCACTTGTTTGTTTCGGTGGGGTCCAGTGGTTTAGCCAGGAGGTCGTTGCCATGGGGTGCGCCGTAAGGCCCCGCCGCGTCTCCCCAGACTGCGGCCGGGGCGCCGAGCCACAGATACAGCAGCAGCGCGGACAGGATGCGCAGCCGCGGCCGCTTCATGATTCCTGAACAGAGCGTAGCAGAGCGTAGCAGAGCGTAGCAGAGCGCCGTCCAGCACTAATCAGCTGCTGCTCATATTTTGCAATAAATCACTACAAGATTTTGCAATGTTCATCACCAAATGATTGCGACGATCATCATAGTGTGACAAAGGCATCGCAAAACTGTAACGATCGGCAAAATTTTAAATCAACCTCAATCTTTAACTTTAACAATTATTATTATTCTTTTAACATTGCAAAACTGAAACCAGTATGAGAGTTACAACGTCCAACTTTTAATCCGAAAATTTTCTGAGATAAATCTCTTTCTACTTGTGTCTAGTTGGCAGCTCTGAAAATTTTCGGAAAGTTTTAAAAAGGACAGTATATGGCGTCGGACCAATCTCAATTAGATGAAGGTTCAACAGAAAACAATTCTATCAAATGCTCAAAAAAAAAAAAAAAAAAAAGAATCGGAGACTCCACAGTTTTCCCAGCCTTCTGCGGAATTTTCCGACAGTGAACTTCAAATCGCGCCACTCGTCGCCGCGGTATGATCCGTGTGATGCGTGGCTTACCTGCAGTGGCCAGTGCTCCGAAGTAGGGGTGACCGCCTAAGATGGAAAACAGCGACTCTGTCACACACGCACGCACACGAACTGTAGCACCGCACGGGCACGGCTGGTGGTGTCGGTGAGGTCCCGCAGCGCACTGTAGGGGGAGTCCTGCTGCGGGACCTTATATAGACAGAGTGGTCAGGGGGTTGGCGTCCGCCCCCTCCCCCCTCCGCGCCCGGAGAGCCGCGCCTGCTGCGCCGCCATGCGCCGCCCCAAAGTGCCACGCCCCCGCCAGGACGCGTCCGCAACAGAATCCTTCTCGGTCCGGGGAGGGAGAAGTGCGCCGGCCAGGAGGCGCCCCGCCCCACCGAAGCATTCCGCTCCAGCGACGGCCTCCGCTGCCTCCTGCGCGGCCGTCGTGGTCCCCGTGACGTGCGGCACGTACGCAGCTGGCCGGTCCTCAGCGGCGCGGCCGAGGCCCAACACTACCGCGCATTGCTTTTCTCAACAGCTCCGAATGAAAATCGCCCCAATTTCGGGCGATAAAGCAGGCCCAATTGGCAAGTCCTTCTCAGCACGTTTCCTCGGCGGCTGGCTTGGAAGCGCCTGCGAACTCCAGGATAGGCCAGCCCGCCACACACCCGTGCATATCCTGCCTCCTCGCTGCCTGCCTACCCTGCCAGGCGCTCCCCTACCACTTCTTTTTCTCATCTGGTGTGCGTTAATGCCGCTAACCTAGGCTTCGTCTTCTTGAGAACCACGCCAACATAACAGCATTAACTAAAATGAGGTTACACGACCTTTTTCAGGGGAAAAAAACTCCGCATTTTCCATACGAAAGGGTCGTTCTGACCCCATTTTCGGGATCCTGGCGCCAAGTTGAACCGGACACAGGTCTCAAAGCTTCAATGTAAGGCCAAGTTCCCAAAAGACCTCTCCAAATCCCTTAGGAAGCTTTGATTCTCAGTGCGCAGTCTGTGGACGAGCGCCCGCGGAGGTAGGCAGACCCGGACAGCCGCGGCGCCTCGCTTCGTCCTGGTTGCCTACGTGCAGAGGCGCTGACGTGCGCTCCACGCTCAGAGCCCGGCCTGGGTCTGGTCTGGTTCCCTTTCGCTGGTTCATTGTGACGAGCCGACCTAGACCCCTCTTTGCTTGCCGCCCCGGGCACAGAGTTTTCGTTTCTAGAGGCTCTTTGGCACACTTTTGGCTCGCATGTGCGGCGCACTCGGCGAGCTGCGTACGTGTCTGTGTGTGCGTGCGTGCGTGCGTGCGCCTCACACAAGTGCGTCGTCCCCCCGACACCGGCGAGGCAATCCCACGGGCCAGTGGCTACGACCGAATGAACGCTCCCGGCCAGGCCGTGCTGCTGCTGGCGTCGCATCACACCCGGTGGGTGCCACAAGGACTCTTATCTGGGCGCCCACAGGCACCCCGGGATCCAAGCCGGCCGCTCCTCCTCGGGACCCTCGGGCTCAGTACCGCGACTCTTCCTCACTTTTCACCATGACGGAGGGAGGCGGAGAGGTTCCATTCAGCTGCTGTCACATAACTTTCTATGCACATATCGCATCAGATTTCGTGTACGCCGCGTAACTGACGTACGATTTAGACGCAAAATGGCACATAAGTGATAAAGTCTGCAAGATTATATACAAAATAAAGTGCCCGCATGACCTTTTCTGGCAGGAAATGATGAAGTTACGGGGGTAGGCCTTCCATCGTAGCCACCCCCAACCCAGCCCACGGCTGGGCGATGATCGTAACTCTTTCATTCTTAGTGTGAAGACTGTCCGTTCCCACCCCAATACCAGAAGATTCCTGGCGTTTTTTTTTCTCCCCAGACCGCGTCGTCGAGCGGACAAACCGGAACACGGGGAGTGTGAGGCGATGTGCGCAGCCCGCCCGTGACCTTGTGGATGGGGGAGAGGGAGGAGACTGGGAGCTGGGTGAAACGGCGGCGCGGTAGCGTGGGCGTGAGCTGTGGGCAGGGACCGCCAGCAACGCCAGCAGCGGTCGGCCGCGGGCCGGGAGCAGCTGCAGGACACCGTGTACGCACCCGCTGTCAATTCCCAACCCAGCCCCTCCGTCCGAATGAGATTTGGGTGTAGATCGCGGTCTGGTGAACACCAGATGTGCCTTCGCTATACTGTCCCATCGGCCGGTAGTGCCCCCCCCCCCCCACCCCCCGCGCGGCTGCCCATTCGTCAGCCTGCATACGGGGTGCCAATCCAGGGAGGACCCCCTGGATTGTTTTTGAGAAAAAAAAAGGGAAATGATTTGGGAGGTACGGACTTGTTAGCCCGTCCACTCTGACGTCAGCCCGCGGTGCTATCGGCACAGAGGGTTGGCCGCGGCCGCACTGGAGCGGTTAATGGAATGTGAAATTGTTTGTCACTTGGTTAGACGCGGCGCTAGAGGACGGCGAGGCGAGGCTCCCGAACCGCGACCCGACCCCGGCAAGGCTAAAAGTACTGCGCCAGAGTCTAGTCGGGGTTTCGGCCGGATCGTCCACGAAATTCTCCGGAGGCAAGGCCTAATATGTGTGTCTGTGCGCCCAACGGTCAACAGACCGTCAGACCATTATGTTTGAAACCGTAAACTGCGGTTTGAAAATAGCCAGCACCGCGGCCGGCTCACTCACACGCACGCTGTAGATATGCGCGTGGCTAACTTTACAGACCAGTGGTGAGTCGTTGAGCCATTGGTCCATTGGGCTCAAAGCGGCCCCATTCTCTCGGGTGGATTTCGTTGGAAGAAAAATGAATTTATATGGAGGAAATGCAGTTTATTGTGTCAAGTAATAAAAATAGTACAAACCTACAGCTAGAAGCATAGTTTCCTCAGTTTCCAATCTGAGTATCAGGAGAAAAAAAAACAAAAAACAAAGCGAGTGGCAGCACAGCTGCTTGGCTCCTGTCCCATCCTGCTTAATTTCAGTCTGATTGAAATGTGACTTCCCTTTACATGAGTTTTACTTAAATTCAAATATAAAACTGTGAAATTACTGAATACTGACTTAGCGAAATGAAACAAACGTGTTACGTACATTGGTATAGAAACGGTGATATTACTTATTTTTGGTTTTAGCTGAAGCAGCCTTTGTTGTGGCAATCGTTTCACTTTTGAAAATTACTTATTGTAGACTCATACAAAACATCTTGATACAAAACATTTATAAAATAATATTTCGTCTCAAATAGATAAAATAATCTTGCCTTACCGGTCCAAAATTAACTTTTGAGTATGATAAGGTAAGAGGATATTTTAAAATTAAACATGAAGTTCAAAACAAAAGGAAAAAGAAAAGACACCGAAGATATTGTTCAATGAGTCAATATCCAAATATTAGAGAAATACTGTTGGTAGCATAAATCAGAAATACTTAAAACAAACAGAAATGGCATTCTTCTATCACACTAAGCTTTGGAAAGAATAGCATTAATACAATTCTGTCAGAACTTTGAAAATAAAATCTAAAGAACAAATCAACTTAATTTAAAACTATCATACATGAGAAAAACTGTAGAGCAGGACTGGAGGTGCAAGAAACGACTAGAGTAGCATAAAATTTCAGCACAGACAAATAATGTATGCTTGTATACTTAAATTAAAAACCATATTATACAGGTATTACACATATGGAAAAGAGAGATTATAGAAGAAAAAAAGAAAACATCTGCACCTTTTAATCAGTCTTTCTCCAGTCTGCTCTTTGTCCTTTGAACAATAGTAATAACTAACTTTTACTCACAGACAACCATCTTGTTTCAACGTTTATCAACTTACAGAAAAATAATGCTAATAATATGGCAGTGCTCAGTAGCAGCTTTCTCAGAAATTAAAGTCAGTGTAACCTCAAACGCTTTTTCAGCAGTTTCTTTGATTTTACTCAATACTTCAAGTGTTACAGAAAAATAACTTTATATGCTTGCTACTTCCAGTACTACAAACTTAAAAGCACAGATACTTCATCACTATGCTTGAAAATATGGTGTAACAGAGGTATCAAGCATCAGTCAATGCAAATAAAATTACAAAGCCATACACAACAAAACATGAAGGCATATTTATAAAGAAAAAATAATTGTCATTGCTGCTTGTTTGGATAATTGGATGATCACTTGCGGTTGCGCCCTGCCACATTGTTAAGAGTGATTAATGGTGTTAGTCGATCACTAAACCTATGGTAGTTGCGCTCCAGTTCACGTTGGTAGTCACGTTGGTCAGGTCCAATAAGGTTTTTGTTTTTGCGGAGGGCGTCTGCACACTTTTTGGAGAAGTCCTTGAAGCACAGTCTTAGCTTATTTTGGAATTTGGTCGGAGCTTTTTGTCCATCGATTAAGTCTGACAAAAATACAAGGGCAACCTGAAACAGAAAAAAGCAAAGCAAAACATAAATTAGTCCCCAGTTTTTTTCAACGTTTTTGTCTTTTAAAGACTACCGTGAAATTTTTGGACAACTCACCTCCATGGGTCCCTGGTTGACGGTGGTCCCGATACACCCTTGAAGCACCATCTGCAGGATCTTGGGGTCGGGCGGCTCCTGGTGTATGGACTGCGCCAATTCGGCCGTCTTCTTCTGGATGTCCTCGATAGCCACCTCGATGGGTGTCAGCTCCACCACCTTGCGGCTCACCACCTGGATGCGGGTCTTGACGTAGGGGAAGTGGTTGGCCGTTGTGAGGATCGTCTTCCGCTTGTACTGCTCGTGCAGCTCGCCGTGCGCGCGGCCCGTCGGCGTGAACGGCGTCGCGTACACGAACCGCTTGATGTTGAAGTTGCGGTCGAAGTAGGTCTGACGGTGGCGCAGTTCGTAGGGCTCGAAGAAAGGTTCCACGTACGTGATCTGGATGAAGGCCTTGTCTGGGTCCAGCGTGCTCGTGTCCACCGCGTTCGAGTCCTTGATGATCTGCACGTTGTCGGTGCCGTACCGCTCCGCGTAGAAGTTCTCCAGGCGGCTGAAGATCTCCGGCAGCTTGGTCAGCGTCGGCTCCTTGTAGATGAACTCCTCGCCGTTGAGGTCGCCTAGCTTGGAGCCGTAGAAGCCGACGCGGAAGTAGGTGCCGAACACGCGCTTGCCCTGCAGCTGCTCAACGCGCGTGAACGCCTCGTGCAGCTTGGCGTGGATGTTGGCCAGCCGCTTGTAGTCGCGGTTGGCCTCGGCCATCGGGATGAGGATGCTGTACACGTCGTTGACGGCCTCGTACATGCCGGCCAGGTTGAAGGAGCCGGCGGCGTGCTCCAAGAGCCCGACAAGCCCGCTCTCGGTGAAGTCCTTGCCCAGGCAGATGCCCTCCTCCTCGGGGGATACCACGTCGTCCGACACGGCGCTCTCCTCCAGCGCGTTGGGCGTGACCCGCTCCAGCGCCACGGCCCCGAGCGGCAGGTGCGGCCGCTCCTCCAGCATGTGGAGGTACTCGGCGACGAGCGCAGCCGAGTGCACCAGGCACATGCCGGCCTCCGTATGGTTGTTGCGCTCCATGTGCTTCTGCGCCATGTTGGCCAGCCACGTAAGGCGCAGGTCGGGCGAGTTCTGGTAGCCCTTGGCTATGCGGTACATGAGGTCGAGCAACATCTCCGGGTCCTCCTGGAATTCCTTCATCTTGACCGTGTCCGACAAGATCATGTGCAGATTGAACACGAGGTCCTTGACCTGCTCCGGGAACGTCGTCTCCTGCAGTTCGGCGTCGCCACTCGCGTACACGAGGATGGTCTTGAGGGAGCGGCGCAGCGACTCCTCGCTGAAGGTGCGGCTCGTGCCCACTAGCGAGCTCAGCGACATGGTCACCTGCATCTTGACGCGCGCGAAGTTGTTGCCGATCTCAAAGTTCTGCCGCATCAGCAGATACAGCGAGGCGGACGCCTGCGAGCGCACGGCGGCGCGGTTGGAGCTGCAGTGGCGCAGGAGCTGGAGGCACAGGTCGGCGCACTGCTCCGTCTCCTCGTCGAACAGCAGGTTAGGGAACTTGAAGACGAGCGCGCGCTGCGTGGCGAACATGTGCCTCAGCACGGTGGAGCTCTGGTGTCGGGCGAGAGCGTGCAGCAGCACCTTGAGCACGGCACCGAGCAGCGGCTGTAACGCGTCCGACCGAGACGCCACGGCCACCATCTGCTCCAGGGTGTCCAGGATGACGAGGCTCACCTCCGTGGCCAGGTTGCTCTCGAGGTGCGCGTCAGCCTCCACGTCGACGGCGGGCCTGTCGCTGGGTTCGGTGCTCGGCCGGTAGGCCATCTGCTCCTTGCGCCAGCGCAGGCGATCCGCGCTGCCCCCCAGGGCCGCCGCAGGCCCCCCGCCCCCCGGGGAGCCGCCGCCGCCGCCCACCTTGTGGCGCAGCATCATTTCGTTGCGGGCCGAGCTCTGGCCCAGGATCATGTCCTCCAGCTTAGACTTGGCGTCCGTCGTCTTGGCCAACGTCTGCGGAGCGCACCGCTTCAGCAGCTCCCGCTTGCCACGGTACTCGAACGTGTAGCTGCCCACGTAGAGCGTCTCAAGTAGCTGGTGGAAACGCTGCGGCGGCAGCTCGGCCCACCACTGCTTCAGCAGGGCCTTGTTCATGTTCTTGAGCACCCAGAGGAAGCACCCCAGCAGGTGGCGCGTCGTGTCCGCGCTCAGGCTGTTCTTGCGGGGCTGCGCGTACGAGTCGTAGGGCTCGCTGGGCGCCGTGACTGCAGTCGTGGCCGCGGCGCTAGAGCGCGCGCCGAACATGGACGTGCCCGCGATGGCCATGGCCACGGACTGGTTGATGCCGGGCTGCGGCTCGGGCCCGTCCTCCAGGGCCGGGGACAGCAGAGAGCGGCCGCGCTCCCGCCACCCGTGCAGCTGGTGCAGGTTGTCCATGACGATGGTGAGCAGCGGCAGGTACAGGGCAGCCACGCGCGCGCGGCACTCCACGTCCTCGTAGCGGGGGTCGCTGTCGTGGCCCGTCAACAGGTTACGCACCATGTTCACGGCCTTGGCGTGCAGCTGGGCGTGCGGCAGCGTCAGCACGGCGGCCAGGTCACCCAGGACCAGTCCGACGAGGAAGTGCTGCTGGCGGAACTCGAGCGACAGCTCCGAGAAGCTGTTCCTATCGCCACCCACCAGCGTCGAGATGAAGGAGGACTGACTGTTGGAGGAGGTGACGGAGGGCGTGGGCGAGCACGGCGCTGAGCTGGGCGTGAAGGGCGTCCCGAAGGGCAGGTTGAGCGGCACAAAGTGCTCGTGGCTGCAGGTGATGCGCAGGAAGTCCAGTTTGAGGCCGATCAGGCCGACTGCATCCGGCAGCGACGAGATCTTGGCCGACATCTGCTTGTAGTACGCCTTGATGAGCGACAGCACGTAGCCACGGTCCATGACAGAGAGTAGATCGAACAGGAAGAAAGCCAGGCTGGCGTTCATACTCTGCGCGAGCCGCGGGTCCTTGCTGCACCGCGAGATGATGTCGGATGTGAGCGTGGTCACGAGCGTGGTCACGTCGTCCGTGAACTGCTCCGACAGCCGGCCCTGGGTGCGGCGCGGTGCGTCCAGCCCGTCCGTGGCGGCCAGGTGCTCTACCATGCTCTTCACCATGAGCTCCAGCAGGAACCAAGCGTTGGCCATGGCCAGCTCGCGCGCTGGCCCGCTCGACACGACCCACTGCAGCGCCAGTTCCTCGTGCACCAGACGCAGCGCCACGTTGGGCACTACGTTGGGGCCCGCCACCCCCGTGGCCACGCCTGTAGCGGTCCGCATGCTGGCCGTGCGGTCCAGACCCCGGCCAGGGGCCGCTGGGGCTCCCGGGGTCGGGCTGACGGGGCTCATGTCGTCCTCCACCATGCCGTGCAGGTTGGGGTTGCTAGTGGAGCGCACCGACATCCCCAGCGGGCCTAGTTCCGTCAGCGTGGGACCCTGTCCGCCCGGGGGCACCGCGGAGGCCTCGGCGGGGTGCGGCAGCGCGCACTGGTAAGTGATGTAAGCCGTGAGCAGGCTGTGCCGCCCGTGCTGGTCACGCTGCCCGTCGCCCTGGCCCTCCGGCAGCGCCGTGATGCTCTTGACAAGGCTGGCCAGCGCCTCGAACGTCGTCTGCCCGATGTTCATGAGCTGGCCACCCACGGCGGGCGGGCGCACCAGCAGCAGCAGCAGCTTGTCCAGGATCACGGGCAGGAACTTGACGAGCGGCTCCGACTTGGCGTGCGTCAGCTCCAGGATGCTGGCCTTGAGTGCGCCCTCCATGTTAGCCTCGCCGATACGCGCCGGGATGGAGCCGTCCTCCAGCGCGGCGCACAGCCCTAGGAACTTGTCCAGGTACTTGTCCTGTGTGTGCACCGAAGACACAGCGTCCAGCACCACCACAAAAATGCCCTTGTGGTTGTCGACCCACTTGGTGCCGGGCAGCAACACGTCCGGGGGGATGTACGAGTAGTTGGGCGGCGGGTGCTCCATCATGACCGGCAGGCAGAACTCGCCCGTCTGCAGGCGGCCATCCCGGAACACAGGCAGCCAGGTGTAGCCGACGGGGGTCTCGGCCGTCGTCTTCTCCTCCTTGCGCTGGCAGCTGATGTGGTAGAACGTGAACAGCAGGTGGTGCTGGTCGCCCAGGTTGGCGGGCATCTTGAGTTTGAACTCGTCGTAGAAGTCTGGGCACTTGGTGTGGTAGCTGACGGTGGTGTACGCCTCGGTGCCGAATTCCGGGCAAGAAGACTTGCCGAAGATGACGGGCATGGCGTTGTGCTCCTCCTCGCCGCACATGAACTGCATCTTGACGGCGATGTTCCGCGCCGACCCCGTCCGTCCCGCAAAGTTGAGCTCCTTGGGGCTGACGTACATCAGGTTGCGGTACGAGTAGTGCGGAATGAACATTTCCCTCGGCGGGAACTCGAGGACCTCCTTGGTGGGCCGGCCTTTCTCGTCCGGGTACGGACTGATCCGTGCCAGCTCCGGCGTCAGGCTGTAGGGGATGTCGTCTGGGCACGGAGAGATATCCAGCTTGAGCGTGCCCGGGATGCACTTCTTCTTGAGGACGGAGCACGGCCGCTTCAGGTCGACCAGGAACTTGTACAGGTCATCGTCTCTCAGTCGGTCCTGCTCTTGTTTGAAGAAGCTGGACACAGTAAGTGTGACCGGCCTGAAAGTGTCGAGACCAGAGCCAAAGTCTTCCGGGGACCAGCTCCGCCTTTTCTCAGAACCGCTCCGTCTTTCAAGAGAACCTCGCCTGGTAAGGGTACCCATATCCGACGCCCTTTTCTTGAGTTGTTCTAAACTTGTATTACTGTGCTTGCGGTCCAAACTGTTGGAGGCACTGCCTTCTTTGTCACTGCCAGAATCTCTTTCAAGGCTATTTACACCATTAATTATGTTCATGACATAGATGGCGGTCCAAGCAAATGGCATACGATATTTACCAAGTCTCTCGCAAGCAGCAACAGCATTAGCCTTGACTTTTTCACGGTTCTTGTCATCCTTCATGTACGGTTCTGCACACTCGTTTATGTCACCTTGCAGAACCTTATCCAGTTTTATCACAAGAAACAGATCAGCCGAGGGGTATGTAATGTCAAAAATACAAGATCTACTTAAAGTACTGCTGTCACTGTAAGGGATGTGAGATGATAGCATTCTTTTGAGTCCATCTGGATTCATGTCAAAATAGAAATTCTCAGAAATCTTTTTCTTTTCTTTGCAGTCATAGAGAGCAATTGTTGCAAATATTGGTTCAACTTCCAGTTCTAACTTCAGTTGAAGACATTTCACTTGGATTCGGTGACCCATGTGCTCTGTTGGAATGTCAGCTGAGATCCTCCTCTCTATCATGTCCTCTTCATCTTGCTGTGGATACAATGAGAACAGTGCATCTTGCCTACCCTCTTGCCGACGTGACTCATTGAGCTTATCAATAGTCTCTGGAGCACTCCTTTCAAGAAGACCAGCAATCACAGGGTCACTGACAGAGTTTTGAAGATCAAAACTTGCCCAGCTTCCCCGTGGTGTATCAGCGGATGTAACGGACAAGCGCCCGGATGCAATTGATTGGGAATCAAGGGGCGCAGTGACATTTGAAGCCACTTCTCCATCAACTTCGAATTCTTGATGAGGGATATTCTGGAGAGTTGTCAGTCGTTCTTCTGATCTATTTTGGGAAAATGCACTGCTGGAATGGTGACGAAATCGATAATCTACAACAATCCAATCCCGGGTATAACTTTCCACACAATCACGGACTTGAGGTGATAACTCTGATATGGGTTCCTCAGGTAAAACAGGAGCTTCAGTGCGAATCTTTCTAGGAATCACACCAACCTGAAAATAAGTCGTATTGGAAATTAACTCCACACTGTACATGGGAAGTATTGCAATAATATTGAAAAGTTACAAACCTCAATGTCATTCACTGGAAAATCCAGCATAGCTCGCAGAGGATCACGGTCAATGAGGAGTTGGTGTTGCTGAATGAAGTCTTCATAGTCAAGAGGGTCCACAACATCTCCAAGAGAGACTGTTGACGTCAGGCCTGATGTTGCAGACACTGTTTTCGCATCTCTATTGTACGATGTGGCTGCTATTTGACGCCTTACATCAGATGCATGCTGCTTTGTTAATTTTTGAGCAAATGCTCGCTGAACAGATCCCATTTTGCTTCTGATGGGGTTGAGTGCTCTAGATTGAAATTGTCATTTCTGTAAGCCAAAAGAAATCTTGTAACTTAAAATGGGGAGAGTATTTGCTATCATAGAACTACTGTAAGAACCATGGTAATTCCGGACTTTTAGTTGTCACTTTAAGAATAGAAAAACACAATGTGTTGACGGGCTCAAGGTATGCAGACACTACAAATGGAGGGTCTAGAAGACGGTTTTGAACGGTCTATAAACTTTCGTTTTACCAGACTATTAAAAATACAGTCAGTGGTTATTTAAGCCATACTCACTTTTAAAATGAATCATTTATAATTTATTTCATACATAGAAAGGAAGCATGAATCATCCTGGCTTCATTGACAGACGCCAAGAACCAACAACAACACAAAAGTAGTGATTCATATTCACAAAGGCTGTGTGGCGAGATGACACTACAAGATCAGTAAATGCAAATTTTAAATAGGCAATTCGACTTTTCAACTAACTAATGACAAATACTTGAAATATTTTTGGTTGTTTTCTGAAAATGCAAGTTTCATTGATCTTGCTTAAAAAGAACTAATATGAAGTTTTCTAGAATCTTTTGGTCTGTTTGTTGGTACATCGAACCACGTCCCACAAGTATGACAAATCAAGCGTGACAGTTCGTTACTCGTTTACATCGCAGCAGAAGAGTCTTCCTGTAAACATAAATTTAAGTTTACGTCCAAAAATCACACCACTTTCGAGGTGGCTTGCGTATACGCGTAACGGGGTACTCTATTAACTGAACTAATTTGAGACATCAGTGGGATTAGAGCATCAGTGAGTGAAAATGCAGGTCAGTGCCATTGCCAGCATGCTGTCGGCTTGGTTTGCCTTATATGGTCAGGTTGTTGGCTCACTAAAACGAGATCGCTAGACCAGCCTACTAATCATGTTTGATTTTAATTCATGCTGCTCATTTATTCTTCTTTCCTTTTTTTTTTTTTTTGTAGGACCCTAATGAAGACACTGAATGGAATGACATCCTGCGATCTAAGGGAATCCTTCCTGCTAAAGAAAAAGAGGTGACTGAGGATGACATTATTGACTTGGTCGAAAAAACTGTTCAGTCTAAACTTGGAAATGGTAATAAGATTAAAATGTTATGTCAAAGTTTTCTCTGAAGCCTCTGTATCATACATGAAAATTATGTCACTTTTATTTCCTGCTCTCCATAGGAGAAAAGGCAATTGAAGATCGTACATTGGATGAGCTAGATGAGCTGGAAGATGATGAAGACGATGCTGTGTTGGAAGAATATAGAAGAAAGCGCATTGCTGAAATCAAAGCCCTTGCCAGTAGGGCACGATATGGAGATGTAAAGGAAATCAGTGCTATTGATTATGTGTCTGAAGTTAACAAAGCAGGAGAAGGTACATGGGTCGTCCTGCACCTTTATAAGCAGGGGTAAGTTATAATGTGGTGGTCTTTTCTGCACACTAATTTAATTGAAAGTTTATGGGGGGAACCAGCCTACAAAATGTTCATTGTGCTTTTTTTATTTTTCTTTACAGAATCCCTCTTTGTGCTCTGCTCAATACATATCTTTCTGAGTTGGCTGTCAAGTTTCCTGCCACTAAATTCTTGAAAAGTATTTCAACAACTTGCATCCCTAACTACCCTGACAAGAATTTGCCGACCATGTTTATATATTATGAGGGAGACATGAAGCAGCCACTGGTTGGCCCTGTGTCCTTCCGGGGAATGGGTATTACTATAGAAGGTATGTTTAATAGTCATCTGCTCAAACGTAGATTTTGCACACAAACTTTTATTGTTTTTAAACTACAAAGTTTTGAATTCATTGCTGCTTTTGTGTATTTCAGAGTTGGAGTGGATGCTGGGTCAGACTGGCGCTATTGACTCAACAATTACAGAAGATCCCAAGCCCAAAGTTAAGGATGTTCTTTTCCAGTCTCTTCAATCACAGAAAGATGAATGCAATGACTGGTAAAATTCATTAACCACTAACTCTTTTTCATCAATAACCCATGATAACAATGTCACATAGCTTCCAGACCATTGTATATTTATTTGTCATCTCTTTCTGTGTCTGCCTCATTTCTGCATTGACAAAAATGCATACAATGATCTTTTTCAGACTGCCAAAGATTTGTGAAACTTATTCATGTAAACTGTAAACAAATTGTTTTTATATTTAACCTTTACAATGTTTAAAAAAAAATTGTAATTTCAGTATTGCTTTCACTCTTTGTTATTCTGTCACTGTTAGGAGCTGGTAAAGGTACTCGGTTACCTGGGTAAATCTGTGTATTATCTTTTTCTATGATGCTCCTTTAGCACACTAACAGGGTAATTTTTGCAATAAATGTTATTGAGACTGCATCCATTTGTATGTACATTCTTATCTGTCACAGTTTCCACATATGAAATCCACATTGAGAATTTGTTTTAGGGAAGAGTTCCCTGGGCATTCCTCAGACTGCATCTCATGGAATAGATAATTGATTGGGTCATTGATGAGAGGCGAGGTACTGAAACCCAATCCAATCAACTCTTCATGACGCCGTGAGGGTAGGCAGCCGCCTCGCCACCCCAGTCAAATGAGTTGCCTAGCCACAGGGAGTTGGGAGTTATTCCCAGGGTGTGTGTTCATTATTGGCAGAGCACTTGATCGGCAAGTGTGCGCCAACGAGATGGCGACATCAAAGTCTACGAGTACTTATAACAGACAAAATTGGGAAGATGCTGTAAGTTTTAGGTGCCACGGTTTAGATATTCGGTAATTTTTAACTGTATTGGTCGAACTTTTATCAGTCGTATCATTATCATATTATTTGGATCGACAGAGCTCTCACAGTTGAGGCTAGACTACGTTTCGGTTAACAAGCTTATTTAAATGCTTCACTTTTTCATTCTCGCTATGCCACTGTAATTTCCGTATGAATATGCGTACTCTGTCAGAATTTTAATAACTCACGATGCCTAAATTTGACGTCTAACATCGTCATGTAACCGTCAATTTTTAGGTTAGTTTTCAATTTATTGATACATATATTAAATCTGTAGCTATTTATTGTTTATCTTCATCGTATTGTGGTGCATTCGACGATCTCATATCCTCTCTGTAAATTTCAACAGATATCAAAGCATGGCTGTATCTTATGCACTCTTTCAAAGTTGTGTTTTTCTTTCAGGAATTCCCAATTCTGTGCCAAACATGTTTGGGTGACAACCCCTATATTCGCATGGTAAGTTTGCACCTGGATTGCATAATGTCTTCATTTGGTGTTCGATGCATTTCTTACACCTTAATTTTTTTTTCAGACCAAAGACAGATATGGAAAGGAATGTAAAATATGTTCCCGGCCCTTCACTGTTTTTCGTTGGTGTCCTGGAGCACGGATGCGTTTCAAGAAAACAGAAGTTTGTCAAACTTGTAGTCGCCTCAAGAATGTGTGTCAAACCTGCCTGCTAGATCTAGAGTATGGCCTGCCCATTCAAGTTAGGGATGCTGCACTTCGAATCAAAGATGACCTTCCTCGTTCAGAAGTTAACAAGGAGTACTATATCCAAAATATGGACAGAGAAGTAAGCTTACAGATACTCTAATTTTATACATTCCGTGGCTCAACACCTAATTTAGAATAAATTCATCATACTATGAACTTTCTTTCGTTCAGATGGGGAAAGTGGACACCACTTCACCAGGAGGAGCAGTTGGAAAATCACAAGCAGCAAGTGACCTCCTTATGAAGTTGGCACGTACAAGTCCTTACTACAAGCGTAATAGACCACACATTTGCTCATTTTGGGTGAAAGGGGAGTGCAAACGAGGTGAAGAATGTCCGTATCGGCATGAGAAGCCTACTGACCCAGATGATCCTTTGGCAGACCAAAATATTAAAGACAGGTAATGTCCGGACAACAGTAATGGGTTCTTTCTCAGTTGCCTCTTACTGCTGCCATCAAGCTGCCGTCGAATTCGCATTGTGTTTCCAAGTTTCTAATACAGGTGGAATATTCATTTCCAGATACTATGGCACTAATGATCCTGTTGCTGACAAGCTGATGCGACGAGCAGACCAAATGCCCAAACTGGAACCGCCAGAAGACAGGAGCATCACCACATTATACATTGGCAACTTGGGCGAGAAGCTTGGGGAGAAAGAGCTGAGGGATCACTTCTACCAGTACGGTGAGATTCGTGCCATCACTGTGGTCGCCCGGCAGCAGTGTGCCTTTGTACAGTTCACCACCCGCGGGGCCGCGGAGGTCGCGGCAGAGCGGACTTTCAACAAGCTGATCCTGGGCGGCAGGAGGCTCACCATCAAGTGGGGGAGGTCTCAGGGCCGGCAGGGTGGGGACAGTGCCGAGATGGGCGATGGGGAGGAGATGCTGGAGCCCGTGCCTGGCCTGCCAGGGACCCTGCCCCCGCCCCCGACCGACATGAGGAATAACTTCTTCAACCTGGCGGCGGGCCCGTCGGCCACCGCCACATCAGACCAAGACGCCGCCATGATGCAGTCCATGATGATCCCGCCGCCGCCCATGGCCCCCATGGGGCGGCCGCCTCCGGGCATCGTCCCTGCCGGCCCGCCCCCGCTAATGCAGCCAGCTGGCGCGGCGCCAGGACCGCCCCCAGGGGCGGCCATCAGGGGCCCTGGCACCACCCCGTTCTACTTCCCCCAGATCATGAGGCCCCCGCCGGGCGTGCGGCCGCCACACCCGCCACCTATGTTTCCTCCGGGTACTGCGCCGTTGTACCCCCGGTCTGTGACCAACCCCGCACAGCTGGTTCCCCCGGGCACGGGCTCCATTCATTACCCGTCTCAGGATCCGTCGAGGATGGGGACTGCGCAGCTGGGTAGCAAGGATTGATTCCAAGACTCCATTCCCGAGGTAGTGCTCATTTCGTGTGTTCCATTCGTATCGAATTTGTAATTTTGTTTTGGGACATGTGAGCCATCACCATGATGATCAACATTCTGTTTGTGACCTGTGCATTCATATGAATTTAAAATTACTTAATAGTGCAATTTCCATACGTCTTTTCTTGTTTTCAATTATTCATTATGTGTATGGTAAATAAAATAAGAAACCCCTAATATCTTAGGGCATTCCTTAAATGTTTTTACTACAAAGTCTGGTATCCTTTATTCCATGTGTAACTCCTACTTCCCCTCAGTACAGGTTAGGTAAAGAATGGCAATTCCACAAGGCTAGCAGACATGGTAAAAATTTATTTACAAGAGTGAAAAGGATTTTACAAAAGCTAAATAGAATTAAAATAGCACTGTTGGAAAAAAACAAAACAAAAAAAAAACAGCAAATTAAAGTTAATATCACAATTTCTGGGCTGAAGGCTTAACATAGCAAATACATTTACAATGACATTTTCCTAACTTTAGTAAATTTACCAGCTGATCTACCTCCTGCCTTATACCTAGCTTCAAGTTGCGAAAACTGTTTGTGACATTTTTTAACACTTGTGCTAGCTGCTGGTCTGCTTGGCATTTGCACTTTATGTGAAGTGCTAGAATCATTAATGAAGTTATCTCTGAACACGAAAGGGGGGCCATCTCCTGCTCCTATCTGCTGTATGGAGCTGGATTGTGGAGGCAGCTGGACTGCTTTACTTACACCAGGTTCGGGGTTGAAAGAGAGTGCACCTTGTGACAAAGATTGTAACAAAATATTATGTACATTTGGAGGTATTTGATTATTGAAATTAAAAGTTATGTTGCTGGTTGATGGTGAAGCTTCTAGTCTATCTAAAGAACTTGAGGTCTCTCGTACATCATGGTTGCTTGTTAAATGCTCATTCTGCAAATAAATTACAGAGGAAACACTGTAGCAATGACAACAGAAAAAAAGGGGGGGGGGACTTTTTTTTTAAATAAAGGACCAACCTTTGTGTTGTTGAAATTCACAGAACCCATGAAGAACGGAAGTCGAATACTTCCTCCAGTGATGACAAGGGATATCAAGAGACCAAATAAATACAACAGTACACATCCCAAAGGCAATAAAGTAATCTGAGTCATAAGTCCAAATTCTGTTTGAAACACAAATCATAATGTCACAAGAAGTAAATTATTGAATCAGTTAAAAAGAAGTCAATAAACAGATTACAAACCTGAGAACTGACTAAAAAATCCTACAGTGCCTACACCAATATTTTCCATTGTATCAGAGACTGTCTCTCCAAACATTTTTGAAAGAACTTTAAAAGGAGTTATGTGCAAATCTGGGTCAATACGATGAGCCATTAGATACTTCTTACAATCAGCTACAAAGAAAAGTATTTTAAACAATTATTATCGTTAAAGAAAAGAAAGCACAATTTTATAAAGAAGGTTACCACAGGAATTTACTTTTTCCATATGAAAGGCCAAGAATTGAAAGAAATGATCTTCCACGACAATCAGAGGGGATATCCGCAAACTTCTGCATTTGCTCGTACTGTTGGAGTTGCGCTTCCTATAAAGAGCATGGAAGGATGCAAACACAATTTTATTTATTGTATTTGGTTCAGCAAGCTGAATACATAATACTATGATGATGGATGATGCTTTCGCATCATTAAGAAAATATTGGCATACCTCCGACATCCGATAGGCAGTGGTGAGAAAGGATGTCACAAAAGTAATTGGCAGAAACCAAATAAAGCTCCTACGTATACTCCTGGTTACTGACAGGACAGAAATAAACCACACTGCAGGTAGTAATATACTGAGGAAAAAACTGCCAAGCTTAAAAAAACAAAAAAAGAAATACACACATTAGTACAATGTTCTTATTCCTTATTCAAAGGAACCATTGAGCATTCAAACTCACTTGAATACTGGGCAATTTGTCCAGCAACCTTTCAAACTTCGGCAGGTTAAAGTAAGGTTTCACAAAAACAGCATTAAATATTGCATCTATCTTGCGAAGTGGTATCTTGCCTTCTTTGGCAAATTGGCGAAACATTATCAACTGTTCATCCGAGATATAAATTTTTATCTCTGCTGTATTCTGCTCTTCCACGTCATCTGTCTACAGAACAAATACAGACTTATAAATGTACTTTGCGACCAATAATAATAAGTAAAATGTTAGAAAAGAGAAGGTAACAAACATCTAAGTTAGAAATCTCCAGTAATTTCTTGATGAATCGTTGTAAGTACACTTTACCACCATCAACTTTTTCTTCACACTGTGTCATGGTAATCGGGGAAGATACTTCATTCAATGGCACTTCTGTGTCTTTTTTGGGAACTGATATGGTGCTCTGAAGCGATTTTTCACAGTCCGCATATTTTTCAGCCCAGACCTTCAGGTTCTCTCGACATTCTGCAACTGCCTGGTTAATTTGTAAGTTATCTCCACTGAAAATAGATATTTTGCGATTAGGTGAAAGGTGACAAAAAATGTGTGAAACTGAACTTCCGGCTACGTTGATTATTGGATCTGCCATTCATCCACCTTTTGGGTGCCTGCCCCGAGGGGAAAAAGTCATCAGGACTCAACCAGCCCTCAGTGTCAGGAGGGGACATATTGATATCCTGCGATCTTGCTGAAGAGAGCATATAAGCCACCTCCAAGAGGCAGCAGTAAAATATGCATGATGACATTTCTGTCAACACAAGGATGAGGCAAAACGACAATTAGTGCATGAGATCTCCGTGGCAAAGTGCTGACGAAAATTTAAAATAAGCGTGATGGTTTACTGTTCAAAAGTTCGAGTAAGTACCAAATTTCATCGTGATGACGGCATTTAACACAGGCACTTTAAAAATCTGTTGGCAACTAATTGGCAATCAATATGCAAGAAAAGTTGAGGTTGAGTCGTGTTTATTGACACAAAACAAAGAAAACCAAAATTCAAAATAAAACAAAAAACAAATGAAAACAATTGCACATCAACAGCTGCAGGTGAGGCAAACTTTTCAGATAGTAGGGGAAATAATTTTGCCTCCTTTGCTAGGTTGATGTGCAATTTCTTTAATTAGTCATCCTGTGCATTATTTTGAATATTGTTTTTTTTATTGTGTTTTCCGGCTGTTCTCCATATTTTGACAGGACACGATGTAATTTTTGCTTGAACTTTCCCGCCACTCCAAGATATTGCAACGTTGCCGGTAGAGGGGGCGGGGGGCGGACAGAAGCGGACAGAGGGAGGCAACAACTGGAAACTGGGGTTTGCTCGGTAAATCTGGTGGCCCTGTGGCGAGTGGGGGATTGTCAGATGTGGTAGTATCTTTTTAACATGCTGTGATATAAATTGACTAAGATGTCTGATCTATTCAAGTCAGCGTTTGGATATTTTAGCAACAGCAATATTGGGGTACCAGACAATGATTTTGTAGGGCAGGAAGTAGAAATAGGAAATGTCAAACTTCGTGTTAAAAGAGTGATAGCTGAAGGTAATGGTCTCCAATTTCTCATTTGAATGATTTTTCTGTATACCTAGGACATTTCAGATGTACAATCCTTTCTTATTTTCCTTTGCTCGTGATTCCTGGGTTGTAATTAAATTATCTACTAAGTGTTCGACCCTTCAAACCCTTTGTCTGTCAATATTTTTGGTTATGTTTGCAGGTGGGTTTGCTTTTGTTTTTGTGGCTCAGGACCCTAACAGTGGTAAAGAATATGCCCTCAAGGTAAGTTTCTATGCATTAATTAATATATGTCTCTCATTAAATTATCTGGGTGCATGGTAAAGATTTAAATGAGGTTTGGTAGTCTCTGTGTTATATCTACCTGTCAAGGTCATGCTGGGAGTGGAACAATGTAAACAAACCTTCAATATATTCAATATAATACTGTGATTATTCCATCATCTGCTTTATGCATATCCTCTTCTATACTTTATTTGATTTGATTCCAATAATAAGTGATTGAAATTTGTGAGATGTTAAGAATGATACCATTGAGTTGATTGTATTGATTGCTATCAAAGTTTGTGCCTTATCATTGTAGAGGCTGATGGCAGCAGATGAAGAGGCCAACAAAAATATTATTCAGGAGATAAATATATTAAAAAAATTATCTGGACATCCAAACATACTGCAGTACTTATCAGCGTCCTTCATTGATAAAGACAAAACAGGGCATGGAATGAAAGAGTATTTACTGGTTACAGAATTGTGTGTTGGTGAGTGTAGTTAGTTTCTAGAAAACTGTTACTATATATGCATTAGCTCGTCCATAATTCTTTGAAATATCACAATTCTCTCTCTGCTTGTAGGTGGAAGTTTAGTTGATGTGTTGAAAGCTCGCAGTAAAGCCCTTCCACCTGATGTGGTATGCAGGTTGTTTTACCAGACCTGTCGAGCTGTACAGCATATGCATAGCCAGGAACCTCCCATCACGCACAGAGATTTGAAGGTTGTCGTGTGCTGTAGTGAAACTTTTGAAGTGGTTAAAACTGCAATTGCACTTTTTACAACAAATTTTCTTGTTTCCTTTTTCGACACAGATTGAAAACCTCTTGCTTGGAGCTGATGGAGTGCTGAAACTTTGTGACTTTGGTAGTGCAACTGCACAGACTTGGATTGTTGATGTATCTTGGACTGCTGCTCAAAGATCATTACTGGAAGATGAGGTAATTTATCATACTGATATATTTGTGTTTTATTTGTGTTTACTTCTCTGTTTCTCTTTATTAAGTGTAGTTGCATCCTTTTAGATGGGTCGATTTACAACTCCAATGTATCGGGCACCTGAAATGCTGGACACTTGGAGTAACTATCCCATAGGACCGTCTAGTGATGTATGGGCACTAGGCTGCATTCTGTACATGCTGTGCTTCATGAAACACCCATTTGAAGATTCTGCCAAACTGCGCATCATAAATGCCAATTTTGTGATACCAGCAGAAACCACCTACCAGGACTTTCACTCGATAATAAGTAATTTATTTGACTAATCTTCATTCAAATTTTTGACAGCCTTCAACATTTCTATTAATTTTCAATTATTCTGCAGAATCTTGTTTGAAAGTCAATCCTGTGGAAAGAGCAACTGTAGCCGATGTACTTGGGCAAGTCGCTGCAATCGCTGAGACCAGAGGGTTTAATTTAAAGGAGCCATTGGATTTGGAGGGGAAAAGACTAGATGCTGCATCAGTTGCTCAATACCAGCAGCAATCAACTCTGCAGTCACAGGCTCCTCAACCAGGTATCTCATCAAGTGTTGTCATAAAGTCAATTGAATCTCATGATACCTTATGTAGAACTAACTGTTTGCCTCTGCCAGGGCAATCCCCGTCTGCTCCACCTCGAACGTCATCAACAAACTCTACACCACCACAGAAACCATTACCACCTAGACCAGCTGTCTCTCCTGCAAGACAGCCGTCTCCAACATTTCAGCATCAGACTCCACCAACTCAGAGATTTCCGGGTCCTCAGGTGGGAGAAGGTCCCGTTCCAACCGCAAGTGGTTGGAGAGTTTTTAGTAATGTATGTGTTTAGAGTTTTTTGTTTTTTTTTTGCGTTTTTGAGGAGGGTACGTTGGTTTCACACTTTCGCTTTTCTTGGCCAGACAAAATCCTTCATGCTACCTTTTGTTCAATGTGGAAATAATGCTTGCATTCTTTCATTTCTCTGTTGGTGATTTTTTTTTCCTTCCTTGTTTTAACTTTCTCCTGTGAATTAATTACACAGTGATCTTAAGTAATCTCAATTCATTACAAAATTTAAAAACCTTTTTATTTTATTTTAGATGACGCCTGGAAGTGGTGGTGGACTATTCTCCTCAATAAAAGGTGGTGCTGGTAGCTTCCTGAAGAACCTAAAAGATACATCTAACAAAGTCATAAATACTGTACAACAGTAAGTAAATGTGTCATAGTTAGTAATGGATGGAAAGAACAGAAGGCTTGATTTGTAAAATACTGTTAAATATAACTCACTCAATTTCCAGAAGCATTGCTAGATCAGATTTGGATCTGAGTTACATTAGCTCTCGGCTTCTGGTGATGCCATTCCCTGCTGAAGGTTTGGAGACGGCCTACCGGACGAATAATGCTGAAGATATCAGAGCTCTACTAGAAGCAAGGCATATGGGCCGTTATTGTATTTACAATGTTTCTGGCCGCAGCTATCCACCAGGTCGATTAGGCTCTGGAAGAGTAAGTTTGTACTCAAATGCACCCGATATATGTACTATAGATCTTCTTGGAATTGTTTTCTAATGTTTTTCTCTTGCTCCTTTTTCTCAAACTTAATTTGGATTTGTTTGTTAGGTAATAGATTGTTGCTGGCCAGGTGGTCCTTTGCATCGAACACCGTCGCTTTCTGCTATACATAAAATTTGCTGCGACATGCAAATTTTTTTGGAAGCTGATCCTAAGAACGTGTGTGTAGTCCATTGCACGGTAAGGAATTCTTTTACAGATTTTTTGTTAATTTTGAAGTTATTTTTTCATTTGTTCATTTGTATTCTTATTTTGATTTCACATCTGTGTATTCAGGATGGAAAGGCAAACTCTGCTCTGCTGGTGTGTGCATTTTTGATATTTGTAGATCTATTTGAAAAGCCTGAGGACGCTGCTCAGCTGTTTGCTGTGAAAAGGATGCCCCCAAGTCTTAGACCATCGCACATTAGGTTGGTAAATCACTCTTTCATGTCCTCTTGTAAAGTATAATTTTAAAGCAATTTTTTTTCATTGTCCATATTATTATTTCCATAGATACTTGAACTACTTTGCAACAGTCCTAAAACCAAATCCATCAAATGGCATGCCACAAATTCCTCACAATAAACCCATCACACTTACTAATGTTACTCTTCAGCCAATACCTTTATTCACCAAAATCAGGTGAGCCATTTGACACTGGGTCAAATTATTATTTATTTTTCTCTAGTTGTGATACATTGTTATTTTGCTCTGACTTGTTCCTTATTAGAGATGGATGCCGCCCATTCATTGAAGTCTATGAGGGAGATGAACGGGTTTTAACTAATATTCAGGATTATGAAAGGATGCGACTCTTCAATGTTACAGAAGGCAGAGTAAGTAATGCTTTGTCAAGTTTCTTTTCATTACCTTCTTAGGGTCCTATTTTTATTTTTCAATATCCATTTCTAAACACAGGTCACCATTCCAGTCAATATTAAGCTGCTTGGTGATGTCACAATTGTTGCCTATCATGCTCGCAATATGCTTGGAGGAGTAATGTCCCAAGGAAAACCGACTGGCATCAAAATAGCACAAGTTCAGTTTCACACTGGTTTTGTTAAGGAAAATGAAACTAGTATGGTATTCAACAGGTATGCCTGCCTGAAAGATTACTTTAGAAGTGTACAGTATTACTGGAATTTATTTTATCTGTTGCATGTTTCTTTCCAGAAACAACTTGGATGACATGGCTGATTCTGAGCACTACCAGGACAAGTTTGAGGTAGTTTTTCACATCAAGGTGGAAAGTGAACAACAACCTCTCACACAGCGGCCCTTATGGGAGTCACACGCATCTCGAAATTTGTCACCAGATCTATTGTTTTCCTCCCGTATAGAAAGGGATGAATGTTTTGATAGCTTTGGTGGGTACAGTCCTAAAATAAATGCGTACAGTTTTACACATTTGTCAGTTACTCTAACAACTTCAATTAATATATGTGCTATATTCTAGTAAGCCGTCCGGCTACAGCTCCAAGAAATCAAAGCCACACACCTCCACCAAGACCATCAACAAGGCCTCCTCCACCTAAACCTCCGCCACCGCATATAGAATCCAACAATGTCAAAGAGTATAGTAACATTGAACCCCAGGTAGGTTGATGTCTCACATTGTGTGTACTCAGAATTCTACCATGTTTGATGGATAATCATAGCTCTATATTTGAAAGTGGATTTTTGGTTGAAAAATATACCAAAGAGAAAATATGTCATTTCCTGCAGCTCCCTCCAGAAAAATCTGAATTGCATGAGGAACAAGAAGCCGATCTTTTAAATCTTGGTGTTGGTAGTTCATCTGTTTCCTCAAAAGACTCCAGCTCTGAAAAAGCACAAGGAGTCGACCTTTTAAATATTGCTGGTAAAAATGGTTTTCTTCCTTTTTAAAAACAGAAAAGTAAACACTAGGCTGAATCCTGTTTGCTTTACTGAACCATTTGTTTTTACAGAAGGTGTTAGTGATTCAAGTAATGTTGATCTTTTGGGTGGTTTTGGAAGTGCACCCAACACCAATGCCACTTCGTCATCATCCAACCAGCCAAGAGGGTTCCTGGATGATTTGTTGGCATCTTCAGTGTCAACTCATCCACAACAACCCACTCAAGCAGCTCATACTCCACAGAAACCATCCGAGCCAGATATTATGCTTGATCCCTTTGGATCGAGTTCTCAGGTACAAACTTAATTGAGCTGTGCCTGTGTTTTGGTTTTATTTACAGTTCTTCCATTAAGAGTGGGTTGCTGTAATCGACTATACCATAAATTTTTTTCCCATTCTAGAACTTTATGGGAGGTAGCAATGGTACGACTAATGTGGGTAGTGCTGGTATACAAGGAATAAATAGCAACTTTATGAAACCTCAGCAGCAGAGCTCTCCAATGCTTAGTCCTGCAGGATCTATGCCACGAAATGCTAGCACACCAAACCTAGACAACAGCAAACGTGATCCATTTGCTGATCTTGGTAAGAGCTCTTTGCAACCTTGGACCTTTGTCCCTTTCTTGAAAGTTGCTGAACTCAATGCTGCTTTTCTCTGTTAGGAAATTTGGGTACTTCTTTGGGGGCTGGCAACAGTGCAGGAAATAATTGGGGAGCAAGTGGATCAAAACCCACTTCTCCGATGAATGGTAGTCCTCAGCACCGATCAACTAACTGGAATGCATCACAAGGAGCAGCAAGCCCTATGCCAGGACTAACCCCAACAGGTACTCCAGTGCACCAAATGAAGTCCCCCATGGATGGTCCCAGTCGACCAGATTACAGCCGCTCTCATTTTGACACTGCGTTCAAGCCTGCTGATCCTGGTAAGCTTGTTTCCATTGTTATTAATGCTTTTAAGTCAATAAAGATTTTTTCTTATTTTTAAAATGTTTTGACTGTGTGTAGTTAACTGTGTGTAGTCAACTGTGTCTAGTCAGTGCAGCAGGAACCAATCTCACCCAAGGAGGGTACCTCTTCTGAGCGGTGTTCTGTACCATATGTAGCCATATATGTGACACTTGACACAGTTGTATTCTGTTGTGGCGTATTTTGTGATCAAGTATTCTGGTTCTTAGATACTTCTGTCCTTTTCTCAGCCAAGGGTAAAACAGGAGCTGCAAAGGGGTCTGGAGATGTGTTTGGTGATCTTCTTGGAAGTCAGGGCTATGAATTTTCTGCTAAAAGAGATGCTGGTCCTCGCACAATTAATGAAATGCGCAAAGAAGAGTTAGTAAGGGAAATGGATCCAGACAAACTTAAGGTATGTTTGTTTGTGACCTTACTATATTCCTATTGTTTTGTTACTTTGTGGCTAACAGCCCTTTTGTATTTAATTTTTAGATAATGGAGTGGAAAGAGGGCAAGAAAAACAATATTCGAGCCTTGCTCTGCTCAATGCACATGGTGCTCTGGGACGATGCCAAATGGAACAGAGTAGAAATGCATCAGCTTGTTTCAGCGGCCGATGTGAAAAAAGCTTACCGAAAAGCTTGCCTTGCAGTCCACCCTGATAAAGTGAGCCGTCTAATGGTTGCTCCAGCTATGTCTATGAGCTGAGCATAATTATCTAATGAAAGTTAATGTCACATCAACTAATGCGGAAATGATTTTCTTGCAGCAAATGGGTACTGCAAATGAAGACATGGCAAAGTTAATATTCATGGAACTTAATAATGCATGGACCGACTTTGAGAGTGATGCTAGCCAGCAGAATATTTTTGGCTAAAATATCATGTGCTTTCAAATTTTCCTTAAAATACTTTCCCCAAGTTTTTGTTTGGTTTTTATTATTAATTCTAAAAAGATATCTAGAGGCTCATATGCTGGAATTTGCTCCCACATAAAAATAAAATCCAGAAAACAAAATATTTGTGCTGTTTGCAGCTTAATCTTGCACTTGTGACTTCTGGCTTTGGTTAATCCAGTCTATCTGAGTTCATTCTTTTGAAATTTTCATTGTATGTGAAGAATTGGTCCTTGATCATACTAAACAACATTGATTCTTTGTTTTTAGAGCCAAGTACTATCTGTCTTCATTACTTTTCTTTCATGGGAACAGCAGTTCTTGTTCCTTGGATCTAGCTCCCTCAGTAGTTGTTTAGTTCTTACTGTACTTGGGAAGTGTTGACTGTATTGTAGATCTTAAGAGAGCAATGGTGTAATTTTTGGTTGCTAATTCATGCAATTGATCTCAGTGCACTTGTTATTATGTTATTGTAATCTAGGAAAGTCATTTGTAAAGACCGCAATGAAGACAAAGTGTAACTATAATTACGGTTCTTTGTGGGAAATTATTTATTGTTTCCCACCACTTGTTAACTGTATTTGCAAGCCTTGGCATGTTGCAATAATGTTGGTTGAAGTGTAAGTTTGTGTGTGTGTGTGTGTGTGTGTGTGTGTGTGTGTGTGTGTATGTGTGTGTATGTGTGTGTGTGTTATGTTAAAGTATCTATCGTAGGAAATATTTATGAACTTCTTATCGCATAAGAACTGTTTGTAGCTGTTAGTTATTGATATGAGATGATTGTTTTAATGTGCTCCTATCTGAGATTTTATTGTATTTTTATGAAAATTATGGAATGTTAACTTTTATTAGATGAAAAATTCACCCAGTTGTTATTCCACATTCCATTGATTCCGCTTTTGTGATCAGTAATGCTAAAATGTGTATACCCAATTTTGATATTTGGATAAAGAGGCCACAGTAAAGTTATCAGTTATCTTCCTCCTTTCCAGTTTGCCTAACCTAATGCCTAAATGGAACATTCAGCCCTGTGTACTCTCTTTGGAAACTTTGTGTAGACTTTACATTTTTTCCTATCTATTTGCTCACTTGGTGTTATTGCCTGTGTAATATTTTGCATGTACTGATAAACTCTATCTTATTTTACCACTGGATTAGTGAGTGCACATTCCTCTCATAATAGTTGAGTTTCCTTTTTTCCCCTTTGACATTAAGCCCAATTTATAAGCACAGTGAAGTTGTTATTGCTGCTATACTTGCTGTATGTATTACGTAGTGGAATCCCCCCCCCCCCCCCCCAAGATTGTATGTATTTATGACATAGTACTATTTTGATTTACTTCATGTGATGCTCTGTGATGCTTTGCTTAGCTGAGCCTATTCGTTTTGTTTTGTTTTCTAAGGGAAATGTATATTAAACATAGTTAATATTTTTGCCCTTACTATACCGTATTCTAGTTACTGAGGAAAGTCTGCTAAGTGCTACAGTGATGGTGTATAATAGTGAGTAAGAATATAATTGATCAGTTTTCTGACCAAAATGACTCCCTTTGTGATTTATTCCATCACATCTGTACAATATTAAACAGATCACAAAGGTTGTAGCTAAAATGGTATTCGCCTCTGTCACGTAAAACATACGGTACATAAAATCTGTTATCCTTTTTCACACTTCCTGCAATGTAGGTACTTTTGAGAAAACGATGTACCATTTTACATGTTAATGGAATTTATGCTGGAAGTTTGACTGAAAGGATGCAGATGAGGGCAGATGCTGTCATTCTGTATGATATTTTGTCACCAAGTCAGAAATGCAGTGTGTGATATTAAATGTTTCAGCTTTGGACTGATCGAAAGAACGCCTTTAATATTTGAGCCCTAGTGATAAATTTGGATCTTTCACTATTTCTTGGTCTCTCATTGATCAACCTTAAGCAGATATAAGTGTCAGCCCCATAGTTCTGTTTTTCATAAGTTGGTTTTTTACTTTTGCTGTAGACTCAATTGTAATCTGAAGATCTAATTCAAGCTTCATATCTTGTAAAAACAGTAGCTGCATTTAAATTTGTGCACTAAATTACATTAAGTGATAGGTCATGATAAGTCTGCTTTATTTTGTTGCACAAAGTTTCACAACGAATCCTCATTTGCTACTGACAATAACTATCAGTGCAGGTAATGAATAGCATTGAGCTTGAATTGTCCATGACATAAAAGTGAATCACCATTGGGCAGTATGTATCATTGATCATAAGTGAGATGTGATGGCTTTGCTCTAGTTTATGTATCTTAGTGTAAGGTTTGGTATTGAAGTAATATTAACCTTACCTGGGTTATGTCAACATAATCCATAAGTCGGTGGGTTATGCCCAACTTCTTTTTGAGATTTTAAACTTACCCACTGACGCCTGCATAATATTAAAATCAATAGGTAATATCAAAATAAGAATGAAGACATTACCGGGGCAATTGGAGCAAGTTGACATTTCTCAGATAAAGCCAATTTCACCAAATCACTTAACATTACCCTTACCATACACAGTGAGCAAGAGATTTGTTTATCCAACAGTAAACAGATTTCTGCATGGTTCCTTTTATCTAGTGTCTTATTACAGAAATCATTTTTAAAACAAGACCAAATGGAAGCATTTTAGTACTTCCTCAATCTTCCTCTTCAATAGCATAATTATGTTGCTGTGATGCGATCATGATGAAATGGGTATATATGTTCATACATTAATGATGCAATGGTAGTTCCACAGTATTGATGTGTATTCTAGTGTATTTACCTATGTTGAACACCTGGTCAGCTGGACACCATTACTTAAATCACCCTTTCTACAAATGCAGGGATTATATTTTCTTGATTGTTATGCAAGATTAGACATACAGTAAATGTATTGGATTAAAATATAATTATTCGAGATCTTTTTGTCTATTCTATCTCTTTATTTACCATTATTTTAATGGCATAAAAGGAGCAAAATGCTTTTGCAAAGGATTTAGAAGCCTGAACTCTCCCTTCTAAGTTTTTTCTTGGGTCTTGTGGCAGGTGTAGTGGGGATTTTGAACACAGTATCATCTTCATTAACTTTCCTTGAATCAGAGGCACACGAAGGAGTTCCATAGTCAACAGATGAGGATAAGGATGGCACTCCCTTAGGAGTTCCAATGTCGGATGCATTTAAGTCCTTATCTCTACCTGACCCTGTAAACATAATTGGATGTTATCAGGTTCAACATTAACCTTTCTAAATTTCTAAATAACCAGAAACATTCTGAACCTATACGCACCATCTTGAGAGGGTGTCATATTTCCTAACCAAGTATTGACATAATCTTTTGAGTCAAGTTTAGTAACTAAACCTTGATCATCCCATGCCTTTAGAAGGACACCTGCTAATACATCATTGTAAGAACTCAATTCTAACAAAACATCAGAATATGTTCTCTCATCATCCTCCGGAATTCCCATAAAGATTGGTCTAAACGTTTTCCTCCAATGGTTAGCCTTCCACACTGTATACTGTTTTTGTCTCCATGGTATTCTTACAACTGAAACAGATAAAGCAAGAACAGTGTGGCTAGCTGTACAATCCTACTACTGAAGGATAATCAACATCTTTCAAAGAGTTTATAATCTTACAATTGAAAATATCGCTATTAGAGACTGTTGGACACATCAATTCCGGTTTGTTATCAAGCCACGCTTTGTCATGGGCTTCCGACCATCTATCCCACACCTCAATATCAGCTTGGATTTCCTCTTTTATAGAAAAACTAGAGAAATCAATAATATTTGACTTTGGGAAAAATTGTTGGAAGAAAACATCCCCAGCAGATGTAGATTTCAAGGATGTAAACCCTTCACTAGACTCTGATGCAAAATGAGTGAGACCGGTAATTGACTTATCTAACCTGCAGAAAACCAGGAAATATTAATGATGAAACAGTACTCATACTCAACAGCATACAGATTTTAGAAATTACCTTTCTTTTAGAGATTGGCCGTGGCACTTGCCACGAGATTGTGCTAATAAAAGACAATCTCCTGTAGATGGTAAACAAATAGGAAAAGTATCAGATTCCATCCGCTCATCTTCCCACAAGTTCAATATTGCAACTGTATCATCTGGAATGCAGCTGCTAAGTAAGATGACCTCATTACATCTCCTGTAATTTACAGAAGCACACAGAAAAATAAGGAAAAAAACATGAACAGTATTGTTGTAATGATACTGAAAAAATATAAATTTCTCTATGAAATAAAGAAATGATATTACATGGCATCAGAAAAGACTGTTCCAAACACTGGTGGCGATTTCAACAAATGTGTCCACCGCTGAGCCCAGCCAACTCGCAAGTCCAAGCTTAGCATGTGGTGGGTTGTGGCTACATAGACCACTGGTAGATTGGAAGTTTTCAGTAGGAGTCCAAGTTCATCACAATTGCCTACGATTAAACTGGGGCTATATTCCTTTACATTCTGCGATAGAGGCATCTGGAAGCAAGCAAAGTGGACATATTCATTCTTCAAACACAGAAAAGTACAGATAATAAGGATGATCTCTTACCCTCTGGTCTTTAACAAAAATTGATCTTCTATTCAAAACAAATATTTCATTGGGTGAATTACTGTACTGAACAAAGCCCCATGAACTGTCTTTTGTTATTTTATTAGGAGCAGCTATTTCAGTACTGCTTACACATGAACTGGAATTTTAAAAGTGATTAAGAGTTGGCAACCTAAAAATACCAATCAAAATATGAACGAAACAAATACCTGGTGTTTAAATCCCATAGCTTCAGGAATGGACCAGAATCTATAGTACAAAACTGATTGCTCTCAAATGGATCCATATCAATGCTTGTAAAGATACCATTCTCCTCATGAATTTCAATGAGTGTCCGAACTGATAATGATCTGGTCAGGCCTTTCTTCAGTCTAAAAATAGAGCAAATGTTTTCTTGCCTTGCACCTATAATTCCTAAATGAAGAAGAAATGTCAGTAACCTCCAAGAAATAAGATAAGTTAAAAAACAAATTTTAGAACTTACCTTTATTTTCAAAAGAATTTGTGGCAATCTGATAGAGTGGCTGTTCATGAGGTAGTGGGTAGCTAGTAGATTTTTGATTGTCTAGAAAATCAAATTGCTTTCTCTGTTCGTCAATTAAAGTTGCACCTACACAATAACATATGAGACAATTCCATAATTATTTTAGAGTATACAATTACTTAATAAGGAACAATCTCTATTGACTCCAAATCAAAGCATATACTTACAAAGTACATTTGCACCTTTTCCACTTGTTGATAAGAGGTATTTCTCTCCATCAATACCACAAATTTTGGTGGAACCACCAGCCAAGAGCCAATTATATGTCTACAGATGCATACAAGGAAAGAAATCAAAAAATAAAAATATAAAGGCTCCTTCTTGCAACAACCACAAGTGAAGTACTTACTCCAGAAAAAGAAGGATGAGGTTCATTGGCAAGATGTTTTGCAACATCCACATACCTATTAACTGAGTAAATAGGTTTGTCTGCATTCTTTGCCTTCACTTTACCCACATGTAGACCAAACTCTTGACTGTCTAAAGAAAGAAGACATAAATTGAAATAGGACAAAAAATACATACTAGGTATACTAGACATACTTCATAGAATTTTACCATTCCACTTTTTTGCTTTCCTTGCACAGTGGATCAAAGATTGCAATTTTTTTTCCCATTTTAATTTTTCATCTAAAACTGATTCAACAGGATTCTTCATTTTCAGATCTGTAACGAAATATCATTCAATTATGTTTGTAATGATCTCGAAAATAAAATGAGTTTACAATGAAACGTTTCAATTTCTACCTGTAGAATGCATGTTTGATGGAGGTAGAAATGGTTTCGGTCGGGAGACCTTGTATAGGAATTGTGAACTCGATGGAATACGAGGTGAGGAGACATCAGTATTGAGATTGGGTGATGGTAAAGTCCAGTGCCCTTGTTCATAATTGCTGGTCTTTAGATCTGAAGATATTGCCACAAGTTCCCGATAGAAGCCTTCAACTTCGTAATTTTCTGTAATGCCTGTTAAAAAATGTAATAAACCAATATTTAAGGTAGTTACAATCAACGGCATTCATTTTTGACAACAAACACAAAGAGGCCAGGTTAACTACATAGTTCAATGGCTTGAGTCCGACCTCTAGATAAAGCTCCCTCACAGATGGGCGAGGACTCGTCTTCCATAGTGACTTTATCGCTTCAGAACCTAAGTTTTGGACGTTGTCACACGATAAATACGTGTCGCGGAAACTTTCAGTCAGTTCCTTCAGTGTTTGAGCAGTTGCCGCATGGTTGCCGTAAACCAAAACCCAAACTCGACCGCCGAATTTCTCATAATGTGACTGCCCGTCACATTTCGCCATCTCCACGGACGCAAAATTTTCAATATGTGAGTTGAAGTCAGCTGCACTCAAACACTTGTATGGTAGCATCCAGAAATGACTGTGATTTAATTCGAAGTATTTGTACAAAATAATGTGACATTTGTTGAAATATTCATGAATAAAAGACACAGGTGCATTGAGGGGAATGACTAACGTGGAGTTGGCAATGATCAGCAGACAGTCTGACAGTCACAAGACCCAGCAGTCTCAAAACAGGTGATACTTACTGGAAAAGTTATTATTGAGGTATTTCGTCCTTAACCCCCGGATTACAAGGGTTTTTGACTACTCTCACAATGGCTGCACCACGCCAGTCGATTCAAGAAATGATTCCCAAGATTCCCAACCTTCCTGAAGAAAATATAGGTAAGATTTTGTTAACTCTTCTTTAGGTCTTCACCATAGTGTTAGTTTATGGTCCATTTAACACTTTCCCACATTTCGTCACTTCAGTGTTCTTGAAGAGATGGACTTGCCTCGATAATATTCTGTTTGAATATTACTGCCAGCTATTATTTCTGAACTCAAGTCCTACAAGAGTGTACCTATTGTTCTAGGTTAGATGGGTACAGACTTTTGTATATGCACACAATTTTTGTACCTTCTTTCATGATTCATGTTCCTAACACTGTTTCCTCCTGGAGCACAAAGAAGAGTTTCATTTTTTTTAAATTTTTTAATTACCATTCTAATGATGTAAGCATCATACTGTCTCTATTGTTCACATCTATTTTGCTCCAGCATTCTGGCAGTGAGGCAATACAGAAACTAACTTAATTTCGACACCAGTCAAGATAATTGATTATCTATATTTCAGATATGCTTGCTGCAACTAGCAAGCTTCAACAGCAAGCCACTGAAATTCGAGCCCAGCACATCAATTGGCAGCCTTATTTGCAGTAAGATTTTTAACATTGTCTCCCATTTGTTTATATTTTCTGCATCTTCCCCTTTCTCATGAATGCATTTGTTTTCAATTTTGTTAAATTGTAGGTCTCAAATGATTTCACAAGAAGACTTCAACTTCATCAAACCATTGGATGCAGCAGCAGATGCAGCCACTCGTGAAGCCATTTTGAAAGAGAATCGTACTCAGTGCGCCAAGACATTCCTCAACCTACTAGGTCATGTTTCCAAGGATCAGACCATTCAGTACATTCTCATTATGATTGATGACCTTTTGCAGGTAACGCCCATTTAGGGATCTCATACTTTTCTAGGTCATATGTGCCTTACCTAGTTTTTGTACTGGATAGACTTCTGACTTATTTGATTGATTGTTACAGGAGGATCGCTTACGTGTGGAAATCTTCCGTGAATATTCACAGAAGAAACGAGAGTCAGTGTGGGGTCCATTCTTGAACCTCCTAAATCGCCCAGATGGATTCATTACAAACATGACTGCTCGCATCATTGCCAAAATGGCATGCTGGAGCAAAGAACTCATGGAGAAATCCGATCTGCACTTTTACCTGACTTGGTTGAAGGATCAACTGAAGCTAACTGTAATCATAATTTTCTTTCTATAATTTTGGTTTTATATCTTGTTGAAAATTGGTTTTCTTTAAAAACTGTGCCAAACCATGGTGAAGCATGATAACATGCATACTTTGTATTACCCCCCTTTTGATTTTTACAGTATCCAATCCAAATCTCTTGTGTACCCTCTCTCTTATCTTAATCTATTCATTGACTTTTGCATGTCATTTTGTTGTGGGCAACTTGAAAGTTTATCATCTGCCTTCCTGTGCTTGATAAATCATTTCTGGTTTGGTATTCACTCATGAACTTGTAGTGTGCCTTCATTTTTATGTAAGATTCTAATTTGGGCTGCTGTCCTGTCTCATTTGGCGTTGTTTGCTTATACCTTAGTCATTTCATACTGGTTGATTTTAGCTTTGTGTAGTTTCTTGTATAAAAGTCGATTATCCTATAAATTTTTAACCTTAATAATTTTTTAACAATTTTTAACCTCTGAACAATATTGAACTAACTTATAATGAAATTCCAAATACTGTGTTGGTATTGGAGGAGTAACCATGATATTAACTTGTGTGACTGTTGGGTAATGATGTAGTTGTGCTTATTCACGTGCTGTTTCTGAATCAACTAACATTTGCCTTGTGCCAATTAGGAGCTTTGTAGTTCTGAACTATTCTTTCATTAACTTCACTCAATATTTATTTAGGGTATTCTCGCAAATCATAGTTTTTGTCTCTGGAGATAATACAATTTCATAACTGTTCCGCTGCTTATTCTTGTGGCTGATTTACATTAAAAACTCTTGTTTAATAACATTAATTTTATAGTCAATCATATTTACTTTTATTTACTTAACAAGAACTGACAATTCATTTGTTTGAATTCCGGTTGTGGCTGTTTGTACTTAGGCAACCCGTATGGCTGCCATAAAGGAAAAGCAGAATGACTCCACATCAGGAGAAGAGAACGGTTCATCACCCTCTTTTTCTGAAGAATACCTCCGGGTTGGTTTCAAGGCAAATTATGAGAGTATATTTGTCAGTGACATGCACATTCAATTCTCAGGGACCTACTGTTAAATATTACTTTTATCCTACCATTTTTCATGACAAAGCTTTTGATATGTTAGTTGTTTTCTTCATATTTATCCAGTAGCATGTACAATCCTAAAATTGTACGTATTCCATGTTTTGTTCACAATTGTTTGATTCAAATTTTGTGGTATTAATCTGTTGCTATCTCTAGTTGAGTTTTTGATTTGCATGACCTTCCTCATTGCATGCTGGATTTCACTATTTGCATGTGTGAATCTGTTTTTCTTATTCTTTTCATAAAGAAATCTCATTTATTAGATATCATGCTGAAATATTTTACTTTTATTTGTGTCATTGTGGCTTATGATGTAATTGCTTCATTACAGAACAATGAGTATGTTCAATCAGTTGGTCGTTGCTTGCAAATGATGCTCCGTATTGATGAATACCGCCTAGCATTTGTGGCAGTTGATGGCATCTCAACAATCATATCAGTTTTGCGAGGCCGAGTTAACTTCCAAGTTCAGTACCAGCTGGTATTCTGCCTTTGGGTGCTCACTTTCAACCCCCTTCTTGCAGAGAAAATGAATAAGTGAGTACCACTCGACTTTGTTGTTCAGTTATCCCTTAGTTATGCTGCCTCACAAGCTCCTCCCTTAAGTGTTCCCGTTCCACACCACCACCCTAACTATAAACTGGGAGTCCAGACTTATCCCCGCCATACTCTGAAGAGGTATTGTTTTCCTGGACCCATGTACACCACGTGCAAATGTAACTTAGTATGTTTTTATCCAACTTACTTGACATTCTTTGAACCGTTTGAAATCTTGCAGATTCAATGTTATTCCCATTCTTGCTGATATCTTGAGTGATTCTGTGAAGGAAAAAGTGACTCGAATTATTCTGGCTGTGTTCCGGGTAAGTTATATTTTCTTCTGGGTTTAAATTTTGGTTTTTTAATTGCTGAAACTCGTGCTTTTAATGGCACTTGTTTTCCAAAAGAATTTTTGTTCCGTTTTTCATTTTTTGTACAAAGATCATGGGCACTCACTTCTTGCATATTTCATTTGATAATTTTCTTCAACTTTATTTTTTCTAGAACATGATTGAGAAACCTGCTGATAGCCAGGTTTCCAAAGATCATTGCATGGCAATGGTTTCAAGCAAAGTGTTGAAGCAGCTCAGCATTTTGGAGCAGCGTAAATTTGATGATGAGGATATTGTTGCTGACATTGAATTTCTGAATGAGCGTTTGCAAGCTTCAGTTCAGGACCTGAGGTAGAGTATTAGTATTTCTGTTTTTGAATTTCGCAATTTACTACTGTCTAATTAACAACAAACAACTTTTTTCCAGTTCTTTTGATGAATACGCTACTGAGGTGAAGTCTGGTCGGCTTGAGTGGAGTCCTGTACACAGGTCTGCCCAGTTTTGGAGAGAAAATGCAGCCCGTCTCAATGAGAAAAATTATGAACTTCTCCGTATTTTGACCCATCTTCTTCAGAATAGCCATGATCCTCTTGTGCTAGCTGTTGCTGCTTTTGATATTGGAGAATATGTTCGTCACTATCCACGTGGAAAGCAGTAAGAATTTGTGTTTTACTGGACTAACCAAAACACATAACTATTTACCATTTTAACTGTGTCACATTTGTTCCTGTAGTGTCATCGAGCAGCTTGGTGGCAAGCAGACAGTGATGCAACTTCTTGCTCATGATGATCCCAATGTCCGTTATGAAGCATTGTTGGCTGTGCAAAAACTGATGGTGCACAACTGGTATGAATTGTTCCAAAAAGAAGTACTGTAAATTTCATTGAACTGAAATACAAACTATAATTTTTTCAATCTTTTTTTTTTTTTTTTTTTTTCAGGGAATACCTGGGCAGGCAGTTAGAGAAAGAGCAAGACAACAAGACCCAAGGCAATAAACCTTCAGGAGGTAGTGCTGTCCCTGCAAAGGCATAAATTACTGCAAGACATGATCAATCATTGGCTTCAATCTTTACATCTAATCTGCTGAACCTCTCACACTGTATAAATGAAAACCACAAAATATGTATTTTTTAGGGTAATCATATCAGAATTTGGTCTTGCAGTTGTAATGAATTTTGTGATGCAATGGGCCCCTTTGCTTCACCCCATTGCATTTATTATTTTAGTTTGAAATTGTTATGTACTCAGCTTGCTTTTAACTGTCAAGGCTCAATACTGATTATGAAATTAAGAATTGCTCTTTAGCTGTTGTGTGGTCATATCTTAAGTTTTCTCAGAGATTTTACAATTATTCAGTATTAGTGCAAAGGTGCTTGTAAAGGAAGTGACTGACGTCAGTGCTGAGTTCATGGCCTACTCTTTCCTGAAGTCTAAATTTTCTTGCAGCTTACATTTTGGCAGTATTGAAACTGTTGGCAATAAAACCCTTCTGATATTGATCATATGGTTAGTAATATTTTAGTGATTGTTAAATTCATTGTTGCAGTGTTTTCTTAAATGCATTTTGAGTTATTTTTACTGAGGTTCAGCTCTATGTACACTCATTTTTATTTCCATCTGTAAATACATTTTAAAGTTGCTCTGGTAAGGAAATAAGAAAAAGGAGGTTTCAAGGAAACCCTTGGCAGTTTGCCCCTAAGCCATTGGTTACACTTAAGTGTGGTAGTACTTCTGATTTTTATTGCCGGAGTGTTTCAGATTGTCTGTAGATTAGAAAAGTGACATTCCAGGATGCACTCAGTGTTGGCCATGAGCTGTATTCTAGGCTGTAAGTAGAAAATCATGCCCGAAAATGTATTTATTGTACATAAAAGACTTCACATGTGGAAAGGATATGTAAGTAATTTGTTAAATCATAAATCGTGTTAAGTTTGATCCTTGACAAAGTTTCCCCTTGTTGCCCACTTCAATAAAAGCTTTTTTTTGTGGATATTGGTTTAAAATGTTTAGACATCCAATATCTGTATGTAATAAATATGAATTTTATGAGCCAAACTTGCTATTTTTCATTTGTTCCTTGAACAAGTCACTTACCATCATCACTCTTTAACTCCACCTCGGCTGGGCTACCCTAGGCTGCTCTATTTGGGAATCATTCCAAAATAGAGAACATCCTGCGAAAATGTCACAAGAAGTGAAAACTTATTTTTCTCGTTCCTAGCGCACGTTGGCACCTGGGTGGGTAAGGAGGGTATGCAATCCCGACATCTGAATGCACGCGTGCCCTGCGGGCTGGCCTACCGTAGCACTCGCAGGCGCTCGGCGTCGCCGTTTCCGTTTTCTGTCATAGATCGGCAAAAATTGGAACGTATGCGTTGTGGACGACGCCTTGTGGCGCTTGTAAGATTGACTCTACCCACCACTCGGTCCGGTCCCGTCAGAGACCGGGCCGGGCCCCTACGTCAGGTCCCGGCCAGTCAGCCGGCCGCCACCCGGGCTGGGACTGGCTGGGACCTCCCCCGTTGTGCGAAAGCGGAATGCCCTCCTCACTTGGCTCTCCCTCTCCGCAGTGCTGTGCACTCGCACCCGCCACCCACCACACGACGGCGACGTAGCGTAGGGCTCCCGCGCTTAGAACGCCGTTGCAGCTGCGGCCCGCGGTCGCGCTCGGTTGTCCGGGACAGCCTAATCCTCGGCACGGGGCTGTGGGCAGTCTTGCGGGCGAGTGGGAGTGAATAAGAGCAAGAAAGCGTCAAAGTGTCGGCCAACTCTTACATGCAGAGCCGGCTGGGCCCGCGGCCGGGCAGGGCCGGCAGCGGCAGGGGCAGGGCCCCGAGGCCGGGGCCGGGGAAATGACGTGGGCCCGAACAGGCGCGGCCGCGGCACAACACAGTTGAGGCTTGAGGCCCCCGATGACGCCGGCTCACCGCCCTCACCTGCCGTAGGCTGCCGTGGGCCCCGGACACCGACCAACGCGCCTGGCCTGTCGGTGGTCCTCGACCCAAACGGACCCGACCCGACCCGGACAAGCTCAAGTAAGTGCTTTGGGGGCATCTCGAAGCGAACCCCAGGGGACCCCCTCCCCCACGCAGCTGTGAGCGCTGTCTGCTGTTTCGGCAATGCCTTTAGTGACCGTCGGCCGTCGGCTAGAAACATGTACTTTCTAGCCGCCAGTTCGTAACGCACCGCACCGCGGCGGTGTCCTCTTCCCTGTGCAGGTGCGAGTCCGTGCTGCCCAGCCCAGCCCAGGGTGCCCTGCCAGCGCAGCCCGCGCAGCCAGCGCCCGTCCCCGCACCCTTCGGGAATCCTGCGGGAACCCTGCGGGGCCCCCGCTATGACATGGGGCTGGGACACTGTCTGCTTCTGCTGCCTCTCATCGGAACGGGTATGGTGCATTGCTTGACCCGCTATGCAAATCTGCAGGCGGGAGGGGAGGCGGCCCGGTTCTCGGCAACGCGACAGACAGCGACAGGACGGCGACTGCCATGTCCGGCCCGGCTGCGCGGTGTTGGCACAAACGGTCAAAAGAAGGAAAATCAGCAAGGCAACAAATTTCATTTCTTGAACCGACGCCAAGGCATTACACGCATCCCTCTTTAACCTGCGGTTTGTTTTCTTTGCTGAGGGACGTGGGGGAGGGGGGAGGGGAAACCGAAATACACCCGCTGCGATCCGACCCGACCTACCCTCCTGTGGTTGTTAACGTTTCTGATTTCCTGACTTACGCCGAAATGTTTTCGCGATACCAAGGGAAATCGGGAAAGGGAAAGGAGGGGGGGGGGGGGGCAATCGCCTTCGCAGTCGACAGCAACAACAGGAAGTGGGTGGGTGCGAGAAAGGGAGAGAGAGCGCGAGAGAGAGAGAAAGAAAGGTCGGTGACTGGACTAGCACTAGCCCTCGGCCCAGCGCAAGTCCCGGCCCCTGTTGTCTGGGAGTCGGACTCCATCAGTCACGGATTGTCCGCGACTCCGATTGGTTATCGACCGGCTTTTTATTCAATCGCCATCTGTACATATGGAGCGGGCGGCGGCGCCTCGGTGCAATGGCAGGTGCGTGCGGCCAGGCGCTGAGCACCACCACCGCACCGCGCTTACGCTCTGCTTGGCCGCGTGGCCGCCTGCCCCTGCCTCCAGTCTTGGCTGCGACGGCTGCAGACTCCCAGAGCCCGGCCCAGACGGCGAGGCAATGGCAGCTGCCCGTCGTGGACCAGCGCACGCTGGGCGTCTGCCTGCACATGTACCTGGAGCGGGACTTCCCCCAGATAGAGCGCGTCGTGTATCCGGCGGCCGCAGCGGCCGCGCCTAGGCCAGTGCCAGCGCCCAGGTAGGACAGGACAGAGGCGGTATACGGCTGAGGTGCCCAACACGGAAATTATTTGCAAACTTTAAATCTGCTCGCACAGGTCCACCAACGCCCCCGCGGTGCCAGGGGACAGGTCGAGGGTCCTGGTGGACGGCCCCGGCCTGGAGGCCAACTGCCAGTGAGTTGCAGCTTGTGCTGCTCCGCGCTTCCCGCGCTCCGCCCGCTCTGCTTCTGCTAGCTCTGCTCCTCTCTACTCTGCTTCCCCCTGCCAGGCAGCTGTACCGCCTGGTGCGATGCTTCTCCCGGTCGCTGGGCCGCATGCAGTACTACGAGGACTTCAGCGAGTTCCGCCGCCTGGTCGTCGCCCTGGACGCCGTGCTCCTCCAGCTGTGCGGCTCCGTCGACCTCATGCGCCACCGGTTCCTGCGTGCGTACGGGGGCGTGGGAGGGGAGGGTCCGGAGGGTTCGTCCCGCACGTGTCGTCGGCATAATCACCCTGGATGATCTGCCCTTTGCAGCGCTGCTGCAGACCCTCAACTGCATCGAGCAGGTGCGGGAGAGGGCGTCCTGTCCTTACAGGGACCGCCTGCCCCCCAACATTTGGCACCAGCTCATCCGCCTCGAGGCTGACTCCTCCCTTTGCTGGTCAGTGTCTGTCTGAGGTGTCGAATGGGATGCCTACCCTCCGGGCACTCGGCTCGGCTCGGGTCCGCCTCCGCCCGGTTCCAGTGTTCCAGTGCAGTCTCTGTTTCCATCCGCCCGCAGGCCGATGAAGCGTCAGCTCGACTGCGTGCGGGACTCGGGCGGCGTGAGGCGGCAGTGCGGCGAGAGGGCACAGAACCTGTTCGCCAACCTGTCGACCGTGTTCCTGGGCCACTGGTGCCTCAACGCGGCGCCCAACGTCTCGCCCCCGCCGCTCGTGCTGCAGATGCTCCTGCTCATGCTGGTCCTGCTCCCCTTCCTCTTTCCCCCACGTCCCAGCGCCTCAGCCTGAGCCTCCGCCTGAGCATGTCTATCTTGGTGATCGGGCAAAAATAAAATGAAAGTCATGCCAAGGAGCTTTGACCGTTTCTTTTTAATACGTGCTTCAACATGAAGAATATATAAAAATAAACAATGTCTTACCTTTGCAGCAAGACACATAACAGTTAAACCTAATCTCAAATATACAAGAGGACTAGCAGAAATCGATTATTGTTGTCTAAAACAGCATAGATACTACTACCCTCAAGGTCTTATAAATTCCCAAATAAAAACAAAAACTGATCAATAATAACCCACAAAGAATGGCTGAGTCTTGTTAACAAACGAGCATTCAAAGATAAATAGACAACAACTGTGAGATCACATTGCTAATTAAAATATCTCATGCTGGAATGCACCTAAAGCCCAAGTCCATAACTGCATTCAACAGTCGCACCGCACTGAAACACTCAAACACATCAACATTTAAATTTCCTTATTGCAATATTTACGTTACGTCCTAGAGGCAGAATATAGAGAAATACGTACAATAAAACATGATTGTGTTCAAAATGTCTCGTCCGTAATCACTTGTAATAAATACCAACAACTTGAAACAGTATAATTACTTCGAGAAAATTGATTCAGAAAACCCTAAATGTCCTATAAAGCAAGTAAAAATTCATGACAGGTGACGTGAAACACTCTAATTCACACTTTTAAAACAGGATAATGAGGTGAACTTTCTCTTCTCACTCTGATGCACAATCACATGAAGTCATACAATCCATTAGAGCAAAAGCAAACCAGTGAAAACTTGAAGGATGAAAAGAGAGAAGTGTAGATATACCAACTATAATTAAGAGAATTTAATGGTCAAATTAAATGACTTATGATAAGAATAATCAGCGCAAAAATGAAAAAGTCATGTGCATAATTTCATACTATCACATAAATCTGTTCACACACTCTTTTGTTGGAATGTTTAAGAAAATTGATACATACCAGTACCAAATATGGCCAAAAGAAATATATGCAACTGCCAAATCTGTTTGGAGTAACATTATTTCAGTTGTTACATATTTATGAATGTTTTTGTACATCAAGTACCAACTGAAAAAGAATTGACATTTCATTTAAGCATACAGCTCATTTATGACAGTATTCAAAGTTATTGTTCTCTTTGCAAAAGATCAGTGCACTGAAATTAATTCCAGTTCATTCAAACCGAACACACATTGTACATGAACATATAACAGACCCAGCAATAAAGAAATCTTGACTCAGTTATATCAGGCTATTTCAGCCCATAATTAATACTTGATCTATTTGAAATCAATGAATAGTATTTCGGAAGATGAAAACCGAAACTGGGCAGTTAAAAATACCAATTTAAAAAAACCTGACAGCCAAAAATAGTTTTTGATAAAGAACACTCAGTCCTACACGTCAGATGATTGACACAGAAATGGGTTGTCACCATAATGCCACAGTTTGTAGATACAGCCAAGATCCTAAAAGCGCCTAATGTTATTCAAGACCTAGCATCCAGTTGATTCCTTGAACTAAAAACATAATTAAAGGCTGCCATGCTGCCAACCACCGAATCCAGTCCAAAAAGTGTCCATACAGAATATGAGGTCGATCCCATCTGATAAACATTAAGGAAAACAAGACATTCTATGAAAAGCGTAAATAGAAATAGATTTGGTGCCAGTTTTGAAAGGATACGGATTGCTAAACATCTTCTTGAGGTCCACTTTTTCCTTACAATATGGGCATGTCTGTTTCTTGCCCACTATGCACCATCCTCGTATACAGAACTCATGAAATCTGAAAAATCTTATAAGGAAATATCACATAATTTTTAAAAAATCAATCACACTAATAATAAAATAGGAGTTTAAGAATGTTTGAATATTTCCACAAGGATACACATGCTGACATGACAGCTTGAAAGTGTTTTCTATAACACCCTCTTCATTTTCAGACACCAGAAGTTTATTTCCACATACAGCACATACCCCAGCTTCCAAATGGCGTGTAGGCATACCCTCCTCAGTATAGTACTGAAACAAAAATTACACATTTATGTAGAGAAATGTCTTATGTTCAAGTCTGTTTCATAGAATGTCTAATGGGTACAATAAACTCACCCCTACATGAGCTGCCATTTTATCAGCACAAATTTCAGACAGGTCTCTACCGAGCACTCCATAATACATACTGTAGAATACTAGCAAAATGGCGGTATCCATCCACTTGTGGGGTTTTGAATCAAACAACAAATTTACACCAAGGAAAGTCATCATCATGATAATGTATCCCACTATTCCAACACCACAGCTTAATTTATAAATGAATAAAAACCACTTGTAAACAAGTCTGGAAATTGAAATGGAATTCAGATTAAACCACTTCAAATTTCAAAGGACAAAAAAAAAAAGAGACCACCAATAAGATGAGTAATATACCTTGGCGTAGTTTGTTGGATTGGTTTTTGAACAGCCTTAACCATGACAAGCCCACTGATGCAAGAGAACAGAAGCCAGATAAAAATGAATCTCCAATATTTGTTGTGCATACTCAAGCCCATTGGTAATATCCACATTGTCAAAAGAGTTGCAAGCTGAAACAGAAAATTGTTTTCAGCCTAATAAACACAACAGGTAATAATAGTAAAAGTGTTCGTTGGACGAGAAATCATTACCAGATATGATTTATGGTGTCTTCTTTTCCACTCAACCAATACAATTTGCGCTATTACTAGGACAACAATAAATATAAGAACCATCTCAGCATGCATCGAGTCATGACCTTTGTGTTGCTCATACACCTTGGCATGTTCCAACCTGTTTCAAAATAATGGGAAAGGAAAAATATTAGGTGGTTATAATATTTCTTATTATTTTTGTGCACTTGTACAGAATGGTGGATAAATACCTCCACCTCTCCTCAGGAGTAAGTGCCTCCAGCTCTTCTGGCTGTATGTAAAAATCAAGATATTAATTTGAAAATGAAGGCAGCTCTTCAAAAATCAAGGATAAGTTTACAACTCAAATTGTTGTGCAGAACATTTGAGCAAGCAGTACAAAGTCTCATGGCTCTCTCCAACAAATGATTTTAAAACTTTAAACAAGCAATCGAAATCAATGACAAAGAGCCTATCGAAAGAGGATAAAAAGGGGATAAAAGTGAAAGAAATAATATAAATATTGATAATTCAAGGTAGACATCCATTAGTGGTACGGGTATTCCGCAAACAGTTGAAATTGACATTTTACGCAACTAGGGAAGAGAAAAGAAAAAGTACTGACAAGCTCGATATCTTATATGATAATAAAAGGAACTTACAGTCATGTTCAGCTTTAAATGCTGATGTAAAAGCGTTCTTTGAGGCATTCTGACAGATCTTGTGGGCTCTTATAACCTTACCACAAATCGTCAGCCGTCCGGTCAGCAGCTTCTGCTATCTGTCGTTTTGGGGGGTCTGCGTTACTAGAAGGCGGTGTGCTGTGAGGTATGAGAAACTGTTTAATCAGAAAAGAGGGAAGTTCATTTCCTGAGGTTTTGGTGGGAAAGAATAATAATGACGTTGAATGTCGCTGAAGCTGTTGAACAATCTGTTTTAGAGCCCCAAAGAAATGTTGTGTTTATATTTGTACTTAAAATGTTGATGCTCAAAATGAAGGATTTAAATTTAAAACAAAAAACTTTGTGAAACTTTTGGATGAACCCGATTCGGTTCGGACCAAGTAGACGCCACAAGGACGAATGCTTGATAGACAGTCGACATACCCCGCTAAAAAAAAAGTACCAAATGGGTCTCTGGCTAAAGGGTCTGCCGAAAGCAACCCAAAATAAGGAAACCTTCACCCCTTACCCACTCAACCCTCAACCCGCCAAACGATAAGTTTGACTCGGTCAGTAATTAATTTGGCACCACACTCTGGTCCTCGATCCCGAGACCATACCATACGCTCCGCTGTTCGCGCCGAGGGGTCCACAACTCTGTCCAAAAGTGTACACTGATTGTGTCGATTGTTGCAACTTATTTGCAGACGATTAAAAATTTTAGTCCAGTAATGGCGTTTTACGGTTGTTCTTAGCCCTATATAATGTAGCTCAAGCCTCATGTTAATGCAGTTTTTAAGATTCTTAATCGAAGATTGTGTGTTGATTGTCTGAAAATGTGTACGCTGATTGTCTCGAATTGTGGACCCCTCGGTTCGCGCCCGCCTCGTCCGGATCGTTACAAAAGCTTGTCCCGGAGCCCTCAGCCCCCCACCTCGGGGGGGGGGGGGGGCGCCCATAAATAACGGACCGCCGCCCGGAGCCTTGGCATTACGCCCGGCTTTGTGCCGGCGAGGGATGCTGCCGAGTTACGCGTAATCGATACCGACAGAGTCCGCGCTTCCGAAATCCATCGATTCGATATCGTTTCGACAGTCTACCGTCTGAATTAGGTCTGAATAGCCTCACTCCTACTACTGCTGAGAGACGTACACGTATCCTCATATGGAGCCGGGTAGTTCTAGACATGAGGGACTAGAAATAGAGTAGATTTTTGGAGTGGTTGTTTTAGACACAGGAGGCTATGCTCACGGAAGTTAAGCATTCGGGTACCTAACGCTTCAGCTCGCTTTAACCGTCTTAATAATGCTGTCTCTCTCTTCTTTCGCCCCCATGTCTCGAATCACCCGGCTCTATGGGCAGCCACCCTGCCTCCCTCACGAGTCCAGCCGAGTCCAAAACAAGGAAACATTTCTTACAGCGCGTAGTGCAAAAGGGTGGAAGGAGGGATCGAGGGGGGTTAGACGGCTTGGCTTATCGCTCAGTCCGCACTGCCTGCAGGATGTGGATCATTAGGAAGGGAGCGTCAGCAATTGGACAATCTGTGTGGCGACTAGCCGCGAGTGACGTCACAAGAGCAGATGGACAGGACGGGAGGGGGCGGCGGGCCGGGGCCGGAGGGGAGGGGGGGGGGGGGGTCGCCGGTCCGGCTGTAAGGCAGTCAGGGCTATGGACCGTTATGGACACCACAAAGGAGTGGACAGGACACATGGGACGCGGCAGGGCGGGACGGATCGCCTTGACGCATGTGTCTTCCGCCATGTGACCGCACGAGACGTGTGCACCGAAAACGCGCGAAACGCGAAAGGACGAAGAAGGTCCTTATTGGCGTCACAAGTCGCGAGAGGCCGCCGGATTGTGTAAGGCGGCGGCCTTGCGGGCCCCGGACGGCATGGGCATGGGCATGGGCTCTCCGCTCGCCGACCGATCGAGCCCAAGTAGCAGAAAACGGCGCAATTGGAAAGTTTTTTCCATGCCGCCTGTGGCCGGTGCTAATTATGCCGCGTCGCTGCGATTATTCGTGAGGGGGAGTCGGCGCCCGCCGAGGGGAGGGCCGAGGGTAGGGTGGTGGGGGTGACTGCTAAGGTGGAGGCCTTGCGGGGACGCCGAGAGCAGCAGAGAGCGAAATAAACAATTCGTCTGTGCAGAGGGAAGTTTGGGCTCGGAGTGTGGAAGCTGGGTCCAGCAGGGAGGGCGCAGGGCGTGGGTGCGGCCAGTCTGCGGCCGACTGGGTACCGGACGCTTGGAATTGAAAAGGTCTCCGCGGCGAGCAGAGCGGAGCAGGACGCCTTGGAGACAGCAAAGTGTCTCCTCTGCGCGCGCGCGCACACACACACATTCGCTCTCTATCACCCTCACACCCCGCGTATGTGTATGCGTGTGTGTGTGTGTGTGTGTGTGTGTGTCGCCTGCGTCGAATGAGGCCTCATTCACAAACACGTGACCTAAAGTAGCCTCCTCCTCCTCCCCCTCCCCCTCCTCTATGAGACGCAGAACGCGTCTAACGTGGAGATGCGAATAGCCCTTGCTGCTATGTATGGGATGACCTGATCGTGTCGCGGTGACAGACCAAGTCCCCCCTCCCTCCCCCCGCGCGGGGCGGGTGCTGCTTTGTTAGGCTGGGTCTGGGTTGGGTCAGCCCAATTATCGAGTTGACTTATCGCCCGATATAGCGACAGAGGCTGCGCTGAGAGATGAGTGCGTGTGCGTGTGCGTGTGTGTGTGTGGGGGGGGGGGGGGTGAGCGCCCTGCCCCCGGGGTACTCCTGTGCCGCTGAACCTGATTTCCACGCCATTAATTCTCATTTCCTCGGCCCAACACCATAGTGTAGGAGTGCCGGCAGGCCGGCAGGGCCAGCGGCATGTAAGACACTTGGCGAGGGCCCAGGCCCACGGCTCAGAGTGCCAACCGGTAGCAAGGGGATGCAGGCAGGCAGGCAAGCAGGCCGCTAAGACCTCCGGATCGGGACGCCCGGCTGCCCCCCCAAGCTGCCTCAGACCCACGACGGCACGGCGTCGTCCTGCCGTCTCGCGCCGCAAAAGTGTATTGTGCGCGCATGCGCAGAAGCCTCGCGCACCGTGCGGTGCCCCCCCCCCCCACCCCCAGGACCCGGCGAGGGGCTGGCGGAGCCCGCGCCGCTCGCACAACTACACCAGCCCGCCTCGCCTAGCCGCGCCACAGTCGGTGTGTGTCTGGTCTGGTGTGCGGTGCGTGTGTTCTTCGCCATGGCCAACGCTCTCCTCTCTCTGGGCGCCGTCGCGGTGCTCATCGCCCTCTTCGCCCAACCCGGTGAGCACGTCATGCACGCCCCCAGCGAGGCCAGGGGCCCAGCCAAGGGCTGCTAGGGAGGGCCTCCCAGCCGAAGGACACCGAGGGGAGGCCAAAGGGCAGACAAAAGGGCGGCGGTAAGGTCTTGCAGGGGGTGGGAAGGGGAGGTCGCCCCCCCCCCCCCGGCCCCTCGGCTGTCCCGGCTGACTCCAGCCTGGAGGGGAACACAGCCCGTAGCGGACAACCCCGCAGGGGCAGGGGTGGCTAGGCAGGGCAAACCTCTGGGACTGTGAGAAAAAAAACAACAGGAAAACGTTTTTTTAGCAGATGATACTCCAGTGGCAGCAACCTTTAAATCTCGGTAGCAGGAGGCTAAATGCATTCAAGAATATGTTCTTGAATCAAGCCAATCGTAGAGTTAAGTCAAGAAATATTCTAGGATCAAGAATCATATTCTTGAATGCTTTAAGAATACGCTGTTCTAGGCTAGCATCAAGAATTCGTTTCTCTGGCTGTATGGGGGAGGCGATATCTTTTTCTTCACCCCTTCAGCCCCAATGGAGGGTAGAAAAAATGGGTTCGCTAATTAGCAAAACGTTCTGTAGACGCATATTTCATTCAAAACTACTCCACTGCTCCAGAAACTCTGTTTTCGCTCACGCAGTAAAAGTGTTGTTCGGGTTCGACAAATAATTTGGTGGTAACGGAAAATGCGGAGTCTCGTTTGGTGAACAACTCTTTTCTTTCTCTCGTGTATGTGCCGGTGTGCGCACCCCGGACCCGGAGCGCAAGCGTTCCCTCCTAGACGGGGACGAAGCGGAAAGCAGAGCCATCATCTGACGGATATGGGGCGCCTCGACGAGGATGGCTAACAGTTCGCACTGCTTTCGCCGCCCCCGCCGCCCCCGCTGCCCCCGCTGCCCCCGCTGCCCCCTAGGGACTGACTGACATATCCACTTCCCCGCCCACGCAGGTGGCGGCGATTTCCGTGCAGCAGGACGCCATGTGTCTTCAGTTGCTCACAGGACGGCTGTTCGATGCTGGAGGGGGAGGGATGGGAAGGGGGGGGGGGTTGCGTGATGAGATGTGACCAGCCCCAGGACGATCCCGGCACGGCACGGAGGCCCGCGTTGGCACGTGCCCGTCGCGGCCCGGTGCGCAGCGCACGCCAGCGCGAGTCTTTCACACGAACGACTTGTCCGGCACCGTCCTGCCCGTCCTGACCCCCGTAGTCTAGACCGTCGGCATGCCGCCGTCATGCCGTAAACACTTTTGGCGATGAGTCCGTCATTGACAAGGGCGTGAGCGCGTGGAGCCGCGGCGCGAAAAGCGAGGGAAATAGAGAGGACCCCCCCCCCCCCACCTCCCCCACCCCCTCCTCCTGTACTGTCCCTTTGGAACGGTTCCGCTACGAGCTGCGTTCGCCCGCGTAGCCGCGTGTAAGTGCGCAGGGCCCGCCAGGTCCACCAGCGTGGCGCGGCGAGGGAAGGGGAAGGGAAGGGCGCCAAGACATGACGCGTTGTTTTTCTGAATCGCTGGCCGCGGCCCGCCTCGCCTCGGCGCCGGTCCGACTGGCTGGGCGGGCGAAAAAGGCAGTCATCAACGGCAAAACAGAACTGTTGTTGCTGCTATTTTTTTCCGAAGATCCCCCCCCCTCCCCCAATCCGGTCCCATGTCCGATGCAATGGTTTCTGGACCGGGGTACGACGGCTGAGCGCACGGAGTCTAGAGGCCCGTCACGCACGTCCTGGCCGGCCGGGGCTGCTGCTGCGGCGACGCCGAGCGCCTGCGGAAGCTAGGGTAGGCCAGCCCGCACGACACGCGTGCACGCACGGGGTCTGGATTGCCTACCCACCGGGCGCCCCGCCTGAGTACGACTCAGCAGGAGTGCCAAAGCCTTCGGGTTACGTTCGCCGCTATCGGTACCCCTCCGCATACACAAGTGCAGAGTGCACTGCTCCGTGCCTGTCGGCCCGCTGCTCTCCAGCAGGGCCGGAGCGAGTGGCCGGATGGGCGGGGCACCTGCTGCTGACCTTGCGTCATCGCTACTGTGCACGACCATTCAGTTGCGAACTTCGGCAACGTTGGGGAACGGAGGGGGGAGGGGGGGGGTCGGGAATCACCTAGGAACCAGTAGCCACCAACAGGAGTTGGGGACGGGGGGGGGGGGGGGGGGGGGACTCCAAAATACACTGTACGGTGCAGTGTGGCGGGTCGTGGAACCCATAGCCCGGGCACACACTAAAAAAATTATGCTTGTTCCAAGCTTATAATGTGCTTGGCGGAGTTTCTTGGATCAAGCACAGAAAATATGCTTGATACAAGCCTCCTTTTTTTGGAGTGCATACGACACACTGACAGGTGCCACGCGTCTACCCACTGCGCCACTGCGCCAGCGCCATGGCGCACAGCCACCCCCCCCCCCCCCTCCTCCTTCTCACTGCAAATAGCATGTGAGCGTTGTCAGGAAAGTACGAAGGAAGTTAAGATCCTTGTCACTTTTCGCGCCGATATCGGCGTGCACCTTGTGCAGCTCCCCTCCCTACTGCTGACAGCATTCCTAATCCCACCTCAGAATTAGCAGATACAGGGGCTACAGGGGCGCTGCACGGTACACAACTGTGATAACAGACATGCCGGCCAGTCTACACTAGGCTAGGGCAGAGCAGAGAGTGGGGGCCCTGGGACACAGTGCGGGGGGAGGCTGCGCCGCTGATGGGCTTTCACCGTCTAGGAAGTGGGTGGAGAGGGGAGCCAAGGGCGCGGGGGTGGCAGAGACAGCCGGGCAGAAGAAAGTTCCACCCTCGTGCGCAGGCGGGCAATGCCAAACAGCTCAGGGGGGAAGCAGGAGCGCGGCAGAGGGGGCAGCAATTTCTCTTCCTCGCGTCAGATCCACGCCCCGCCCCGCCCTCTTCACGGGTTCCGCACAAGTTTTTCCTGACGACGTCGTTTACTGATGACGCACCGCCCCTCCTATCCCCCCCCCCCCCAAAAAAAATAAAATAATAAACATTTAAAAAATCTGCTGGAAACCCCAAAACAAAAATTTTGCGGAGTGTGCGTCAGCAGAAGCAAAGCGCTGGTGTAGCGAACCTGCTTTGTCCGTGATTTTTTTTTCCTCGTCTTTTCGCAACTGCGCATGGCTGCGGGGATGCGGCGGGGTTCGCGTTGTCCAACCGATCTTCTAATTGCAGCGCCGCCGAGGCGGAGACGGGTAGCGGGTACGTGCGAGAGCACTAATGAAAGCGTGAGTGCGGCACGGCGGCACCCGGACAGAAATCAAGTGACACCGTTTCCCGCGTGCGGCTCTCGAGCACCTGAACGCGGCGGCGGGCGGTGATCTCGAGCACGGGGTATCTCCGCGAATATGCGCTCTGACCGTGTCGCCTTTTGAAAGATCGCGGCTCGTTTTCCTTGGTTCTGCGCGGCGCTCCACCCGTCGATGTGTGTGTCACGCGATGTGTAAGCGGCCGCCCCTGAGCACGGAGAAAAACAAGCAGTTCTCACAACGAATTTGTTCGTTGATTTTCGGACAAGATCCATATGTATTGAGTTGTGAGAACTAAGATTTCGTTGGGGCAACTAAAAGTAAATGGCGTCAAGTGATTTTTTTTAAAAAATGGGCTTTTCGCTGTTGCTGTTGACTTTTAGTTGTCCCAACGAAATCCTAGTTCTCATCACTAAACATGCTGCTTCAACGAACAAATTCGTTGTGACAACTAATTAATTTTTCTGCGTGTGGGCGCGCCTCTCGTGCGCGGACCCCCCCCACCTCTTGGTGTCGACGTAGATTATGGATGGCCCCTTAGCGACAGAATTGACATATCGATGCGGTGTGGAGTTCGCTACGCTCTTGGAGGGGTGGAGGAGCGGGGCCGGGGGCTTGTTATCTAGTCAGCAGCGGTCACCTTTCTCTGATTCCTTGGTTCCTGCGGCCGGCGGCCACAGTGCACCGGGGGTCCGCTGCGGTGCCGTCAACCCCCCACCCCACCCAGACCCTTATCGCACCGTATACCTCCTGGAGGGGAAAAACCGATAATGCTAGACGGCGTGGCACCGCGTAGTTACGGCGGGGGGTCGCACGGCGACCACCAGGCCTCGGCTAGGCCCCCCCCCCCCCCCCCTTACACACCTCCAATAATGCAACCCTTCCTACACAACGCGCGCTGCTCCGGAGGTGTTGGATAGCCGGGTCCCTATGGGAAGGGGGTGGGGGGGGGGGCAACCACTGTGGGGCACCATGACCCCCACTATTGATCGGGGCTCATGGAGGCTGCGGAGGCCGCGGTCGCCGCATCTGGCCGTGGAGGCCGCGCCGCCGCCCCGGCTGTAATGCAGTATATTTTCAAGGGCGTAGGGGTTCTTCCCACCATCGATTCGATATCGAAATGGTATCGAAATTCGATTTTCTTTGTCGATTCGACAAAAAATCGATGAAAAAATCGAGAGGCGATGGAGCGAAATAATTTGATCCTCCTTCGAGACAACCTGTCTCGGTGACAACCAGGGTGCGCCGCAGTGCGGTAATCGCACCCACCGCACCTGCAGGCTGCAGGCACAGGGCGGACTCGGGCCCGCTGTGCGCCGGCAGCACCACCCTCCCAAACTCTGCAAATGATTCGGGGAAAAAGTCACGTGGCTTGTGAACGCTCCCATCCAACACAATTTCCGATCTCGATGTGTCGGTCGTTGCAAAACATATGGAATCGTTGACTGCCGTCAAAACGCCGAGATCGTGAAATTTTGTCAGCTAGCTGGTTGTCTTCACCGCTAAAGAAGATATGGCCGTTGTTCGCCGAGTGAGGGTGAAATGGTAGAATACTGCAGTGCGTGCTGACAGTATGCTGACTCTGGTTCGCTGCCCACAGGCTACGGGCTCAACTGCTACGAGTGCAACTCCAAGAACGACAGCAGGTGCGCCCTCGACATCCCCCCAGACAGCCTCAAGAAGGACTGCAGCGAGCACGCCGAGGGCTCCAAGTACACCATGTGCCGCAAGATCACCCAGTCCATCGAATTCGAGGTCAACGGATGTAAGTAACGGGTTGCGGTGCGGAGCCCCTTTGAATCCGACTTTATATTTTCTCGTTTTCTTCCTTCAGAGCGCTATGGAGGGTATGGCAATTTGGTGGGGATGCCAAGCACGTGTGTGTGTGTGTGTGTGTGTGTGTGTGTGTGTGTGTGTGTGAGGCGCTCTCCTCCGCTTGTGTGTATATTTATACCTCTAGATTGAGCCTTGAAGCACGATTGGATTTGATATGAACTGAATAGGCCGTCGTCCCTCCTCTTATGCCATATGATGTCTTCTATCCTGTCCCAAGTGCCCTTCACCAACTCTCCCAGCGAGCGGGCGAGCGCCTGCTGGGTAGGCCAGCCTTGTGTCTGCCACGCACCGGTGCACTGCTGTTGCCTACCCTCCGCCTGGTTGTAAGAGCCCCTCCCCTATCCCGTGTTGCAGTGCCTCCAGACAACCGGGTGATCCGTAGCTGCGGCTGGGAGGAGTCCAACTACAAGGGCAAGTGCTACCAGCGCTCGGGCTTCGGCGGGCGGCAGGAGGTGTGCTCCTGCCTGACGGACAACTGCAACGGCGCGGGCAGCCTGGCGGCCAGTGTGACGGTCACCGCGGTGCTCCTCGGGGCGCTATCGCTCGTGGCCTCCAACTGATGCGCCGCCCCCGACACCCCAACAGGTTGGGCTCCCAACGGCCTGACGGACCACCCGCACTAGCGGCGGCCCGCGGCGGCGGCATGCCACGCGCCGCCGCCAGCACGGCCAGCTAGAAACAGCATGGACAGCTAGCTAGACAAGCACTGCCGGCTGGACCCGCGGTCGGCGGGGTAGGGCGTGTCCTGTGGTGGGCCTCCCCTCCACTCCCCGCCGACCGGACAGCCCACCACGACCCCCGGCCCCATCATCACCGCCGGCGAGGCGACAAGTGGACGAAAGCCCGCCGAAGCCTGCTCAGCCTGCTCAGACATCGGGCGGCCTGGGACTTTGCACTTCGTCCTGAAACTTAAAGTTTTAGACCTTAAGCGCGGCTAGCGCGGCAATGCCCGTCGACCCGTTCGGGTGTCGGCGTCCTCTCCTCGTTCCTACCACCACTCAGCGAGGCTCTGCCGGGCTCTGCGCTCTGCTCGGAGAGCTCGGAGAGCGTGGAGACTAGATGATAGTGATCTCGGATGTCGTCCGCGGCCACAGCGGGCGCCAACGTGCGGCGTCTCGCGCCGCGCCCCCGCGCCCCCGCCGTGGCCACGGCCATGGAACCGATGAGGGAATTAGCACACTGCGGAGCCAGAGATTCGTTGTAGACGCATAGTGCAGTTCGTCAGTAGGTTCTGTAATTGTCTCTAGCATTGGTGTCGGGAGCGCCGTCGATAGGCACTGGCTCCGCTGAACGTATGTGGCGAAACCTGATGAAGGAATCAGCAGAGCTCAAAATGCGTCTATTGCTCAAAACTAGAGGAAGGAGAAAAACAGCCCTCCTTCTTCCTTGCTCTCGTTCTTTTTCCTTTTTACGGGGTTTTTCACTCGGTTTACGTACGAAATCTAGTTCCTAAACCATGTTCTGAAAATGCGGCAGACACCTACCTCTTTCATTTCCTCTTTTTATCTTTGTTTTGATTATGAAAATAATCACATTTCTTATGGTTTCGTTTTAGAGACTACTACCACAAACGTCGTGGACGTAACGTGATGTATATATCCCTCAATAGTAATTTAAAATCGCCAGAAATAGAAGTTACGATAATGTAATAAGTAGCCAGAAATATACTCCAAGTAGATGATCACAGATTGAGACATTGATTGTATTAGCTTTGAGTCGCCCCCCCCCCCCTCACCTTTTTTTTTTTTTACCTGGCTTGGAGTAACATCTTGTGAGGTGTTTTCGTGACGTAGATTTAAGTTCACATTTTGAATGCATTTACAACGTTCCTTAGTTGACGAATGTATGTTGTGGGCAAAGGGTAGCTAGTGGAAAAGGAGATGAAGAAAGTGTCTTTATTTGGGAGAGTTTAGGAGATACTAATCTAAGCCGTCGCATTAGTGTGCGCGTTGTGTTTACCTTTGTTTAAAATATTGTTGTCTTCGTTATGTTGCCACTTTTTGAGATATAGCGGACATATTTGTTCGGTGTACACCTGTGATCGCATGTAGATTTAACGTAATAAGAATAAAGTATTTGAAAATTCGTACGTTTGCCGTTTGCTCTTCGCGTCCCTTGCCACGCTCCGGCCAGCATAGCTTTTGTTTAAATGACTGTCAACAGGTTTAATTACAAACGTACTTCCAATGCCGAAGCCGTTAACACTTCCAGGAGATGGCACGGTCTCGCTACTCGACACCGCACTAACCGAAAAAAAAAAGTAAACTGGGAGAAAGAAAATCACAAGTTTGCCGTCGCACTGACAAAGACGTATACACACAGTGAGAGAAAGGGAATTCCGGACAATTGTAACGGTTCACACATAATACTAACGAGGTGACTCAGAAACTCTCAGAAAATGATAACATTGGTGACACCCGAAAAGTTGACTACAGTGCAGCCATGTCGGCTTCTTGACAAACACCCCCTAACGCCATACGCCCTGTGAAGGCTAACTTAAACATTACACAAAGTAGGAGGGAACAGACCACGCTTTGAAATAAAAACCCTTGAGAATCAGCCGTCACGGCCGTGTGCCAACGCCATGCCATGAGGTCACTCTTCGAGCTCGATGACGTCCTCGTAGGAGCCTTCGCTAGCAGGAGGCCCAGGCGGCCCAGGAGGCCTAGGAGGCCCAGGAGGCCCAGGAGGCCCAGGAGGAGGAGCCGGAGCGACCTCGTCAGCGACGTCACCCACTACACCACCCTGGTCCCGGCGGTCCTGCTGGGAGTGCTCCTCCAGCAGGTCAGTGAACGTCTTCTCCAGCACGAGGGTCGTCGTGGAGCACACTTTGGCGGAGCCCTGCGGAATGGAAGGGTCACTTAAAAGAGAAAGATGGCGTCGAAGACCGACAGTAAGTATCATCCATTTAGTACGTCTGTGTCCAGTCCGAGCTGAGCAGATATAGCGCCTGCTGGGTAGGCCAACCACGACTTGTGCACGCACACGTGTCGTGCGGGCTGGCCTACCCCAGCCCTCGCAGGCGCTCGAAGTCTCAGCAGGAAGAACTGCCGACGTACTTAACGGATGGTGGGCACGTGGGGATGGTACCGTACCCCTACCCCGCTGCACGAGGCTTGTCCGGCATGGCTGAACAACAGGCGTCGGAAGTCGTGCTCGAACTGATCGAATGACCCGTAGACTTGGCCATTGAGTTTCCGCGACATGGAGTCAAGACTCACGGACTCGGGCCCCATCTAAACACGGGGCAGCAGCGAGGAGATGCCTGGATGCAGATAGACAGTTCAATTCCAGCACACAACGATTCGGCTGAATCGGACTCACTTTACATAGAGCGGGCGCGAACTGGACGTCCTCCGCCTCCTGCAGGCTCCGCAGGGCGTCCAGGATGCCCCTGGCTTTGCGGACAGCGGTGGGGCTGAGCTGACCATGTCGCCCTGGGGACTCTGGCTGCACAGACCGACACCTAGGGCGGCTCTGCCCGGAGCCAGCGGAGCCAGCGGAGCCAGCGCCCGTGCGGCACTGCTGCTTCAGTCTTCTCCCCTTGGAGGACTCCTCCAGACGAGAGTCAGGCCCGGACCCGGACCCAGGCCGGGACATGTACGCCGAGGACCCGCCGTCAGGGACGGGGACGGCCGCCGTCGCCAGGCCCGCGCTGACGTCCTCCGGGACACCTTCCGGGACAGCCTCCTGCACCTCGGTGTCCGTGCCCGGGAGGGGCGCGCTGCTCCCGGAGTCGCCGCCATCCGCCCCTCCGGCTGTCTTCGCGACCGCGTCTTTCGTTGAGTCCCAGAGGACCGCGAGGGCCGTGGCCTCGTCGCAGGACTGCAGCGCACGGGACAGGGTCTCGGCCGAGGCCAGTGCTGCCTGCCATGTGGTGTCGGACTGTGGCGGAGGTGGAGCTGTCGGGGCGGTGCCGCTGGGGGCGGCCACGCAGCGCATGGGGACGTCGTAGCAGCCGGGCTTCATGTAGGCGCCCTGCATCAGGTCTTCCGCTGCGTCCAGTTCATACCTCGCGCCCATCCGGGGTGTGTGCCGTGCCTTGGCCAGGGCTGGGACTGGCCCTGCACTGTCCGCACTCTGGCTCCACTTCTTGGTGCTCTTGCCGGTGGAGGGCCGACTGAGCGCGCTCTGGCGAGGCGTTGCCTCCGGGAAGGAGAAGGCCGTGCCGGCAAACAAAGAGTCCATGCTGAAGGAAGGAGGCTCGGCCGGTTTCCATTTGTCCCTTGGACTCGGCGTTCGCCGGACGGCCCCGTCCAGGCCGGCCGTGTCCATGGCGTCCCCCCGCCACTGCCCCCTCGGCGAAGGGGAGCTTCTAGAGCTGGCAGAGCGCAGCCGCATGCCGTCGCCGTCGGCCCAGTCTGCCCCCTTGTTGACGGGGGCCTTGGCCTGGCCGACAGCCTGGCTTTTAGAGGGAGCTTTGCTCCACGCTTGCCTGCTGGAAAAGCTTGGCTGCGGATATGTGCCCTGCGGGCCCTGGGGGCCTTGCGGGGGTGGCGGCCTCCAGACGGGGTGTGCCGCTACGACGTCTCCGCCGAGGCGCTCTCGGAGCACGGGCACCCTCCTCAGGATGGCGATGATGACCTTGCGCGAGGCCAGCTGCCACTCTCTGAAGGCCTCCGGCCCCAGCTCCTGCTGGCAGGGGAACAGACCGAGCCAGCAGCTCACCAGGCGGAAGAAGGCAATGATGAGGGCCCGCGTCTCGTCGCTGGGGGCGTCCAGCTCACGGGCCGACGCGGTGGCGGCCGCTTCGCGGATGGCGCGGCAGAACGACAGCAGGTCACCGATGTACGAGTGCTGCTTGTGCACGCGCAGGATGTGCTCCAGCTCCAGGCAGCCTTTGACGACCAGCTCGCGGAAGCTGAGGCCGCCGTCGGGCAGGTCTGAGAAGACGGTGGCAGCAACACCACCTCCGCGGGTGGCCTTGCTCAGGTACCCGGCGTGGTTGTTGTCCTGGGGGTAGCCGTCAGAGCACAATGACGACGAGAAGTGCGGCAGCGAGGCCGACTCGCCGAAGCCAAGGCCGGGACATGGAAACAGAGGCGACGACGGCGGAGGCAGATGGACCTCTGACGGCCGGGCCGTGAGCGACGGGGCATAGGGAGCTCCGGAGGCTGTCCCTGAGGATGCCAGCATGCTGAACGGGCTGCGCTGTTTGCTGACGGCGGCCACAGAGGGCACTGGCGCTCTGTCCGAGAGGAGTGAGCCGCCAAAGTCGAGGCCGAGGGACGCCGGCTCGCAGGACTCGCTTGCCGAGGACGTGCTGCACAGTTCGGACACCATTCGCTCCACTTCGAGGGGGAATTCAAAGGCCGCGTCGCTCGCGCCGAACTCAGAGACGGTGCCAGTCGTGGCTCCAGCGTCAAGGGATACATGGCGTTGGGGGAGGAAGATGTCTTGGAAGGCGGTGGGGAAGAAAGCGGCGCCGGCGCCCGGGGCCTGCTGCGCCTGCTGCACCTGCTGCGCCTGCTGCACTCCGAGCTCGGAGAGGTCTGCGGCGGGCGGTGCAGGGCACGGTGCACTGGTTGTCGGGGCCTGCGAGTGCCAGGCGCAAGACATCCCCGTCCCGGCCCGGCCCCGGCCTGGTCTAGCCCCGGCTTATGAGGATGGCGGCGATATCGGCGATACCGGCGATGACACGAACAGACGTAATACCTGTGGAGCGTGGGATGCGTAAGTGACGCGGACCAGCCATAATGTCCCTTGCAGAAAAGTTCGCCAAAACAGTGTCGATCGAACTTTACAGTTGATGAATCTGAGAACAGATTGGTTTGAAAACGGCTCTAAATGAAGTAGACTACCTACTTCAGGAGAGGTATCGCTTACGAGTCTTGTTTCTATGACAACTGCGAGGGCGGTAGCACTGAAATAAATGAATTGTTGGCAGACGCGCGAAATATATAAATGTACCTAAGGATCACTAAGCGTCTGGGGTTTTGAGTAGAGACAAATAGTCCTTGGTCTTAGGAATCTTCCAAACGCTGCAAATATATATTCCGAGCCCTCTATCGGCTTCCTGATAATGCGCCTGCCGTCTGCTTTCTACTGCTCCCGCCTCAACTTAATCACAATGACAACTTATGAAATCACGCCCACTTGGAGGAGAAGAGCGCTATGTTGATGGTAGCGTGTAACGTCGAAAGAAAAACCTACCATGTGACAGAGCTATTTATTTATTTTTATTTTATTTTTCCACTGTCAAAAAGTGCAAGATCCGTATTGATTTCCCCGATGCGCCTCCTTGATATTGTGCCGTTAATGTTGGCACTGCGGGTACTGCAGTGAGGGGGAGGGGTGAGGGGGGAGATCAAAGGGACCGTGATATATTCAACTGCAGAGGGAAGGGATTTACCATCCTTGTAGGAAGTGCTTAATTGTTTATGAATGTGCTCTCATAAAGAGTTCCTGACTTGTTAATACTGCTGGTACGGTTTAAATACACTTCGAAATATTTGCGTGCTATAGTGTCGCGGATGCCATACGTTTTGGAGATCCTAATTCAAAACTTAACCTGCATGGAAGACACTGGTTCGAACTTGTGTTGTGATGTACTAAGTGGGGAAAGATAATAGCAGACCGTAAGTCTGTTGGCTGGCCAAAGTGTCTACCAGTAGGAGTGAGCTGCGTTGGCGATAATTAGACCAACATCTGTTTTCTGTCATTAGTTCATTCAACATGCCTGTGTGCTTGTTAAGTTTTGTGTATTGATTCATTGTTTATGTCAGCTGGCATTGTATACTCACTCAAAATTTTGTTCTGATGAATGAACTTCTGTAGATTTTCTAATTTTGTGTTTTGTAGGTAGTATGGTCTATGAGAATGGATGATCAAAGAAATGATTCCAGTCATTCCTGTGAAATATGTGGGCTGGAAGGACTGACAGATGAGAGCCTTCGAAATCATATGGCCAATAATCATTTGGAAGGAGCATCTACATGCCCATTTTGTGAACTAGGGGATATTACACCAAAAGAAATGTTGATTCATGTCAATAGTGCTCATTTGGACTATCTTACCCCTGACAATGAATCCATTGCTTTTATTGATGAGGATATAGATGATGATTATAACCCAAATGTAAGTGCCTTACAGATGGAAGATTTGGACCCTATTGTAATCCGTCCGATAACATGAGATTGTGTTCATTTTGTAGGAAAATAAGGAGGACATAAATTCTTGTAGCAACCAATCAAAGACATGTCATCTGAACTCAATTGTGGAACCATGTGCTAGCTCCAGTGCTATCTCAGGTTTGTGATTTTAATCAATTAAAACCAAGAAAGTAATTGGCTTGTTTATATGTTTTTTAATTTTTTTTTCAGGACATTTTTCTGGTTTGACTCCTGGTCAGGGAGAGCATGGGTCAGGTTCTCCTTTGCGCAAAAAGTTAGCACTTCAGCTTCATTCTGATGCATTAGCTGCTCAACTACTTTATTGTCCTATGTGTCACTACAAAAATACATCAGCTGCTCAGCTTGAGGAGCATGTCAACAGGGAACATTTTGACCCTGTTAGCCCAATGATCGTCCCAGAAATTGAGGAAGAAATATCCCTAGACTGTCCTCTTTGTGTTGAACAGTTTCACACTGCCTCTGAACTAGAAAGGCATGTTAACACTGCACATCAAGACATCCTTAGCCCACAGAAGGTGTGCCTCAACTCATTGTTTGATGTAAATGGTCTACCCCTCATAATTTCTTCTCTCCTGGTTAGCATAAGTATTCTAAACACCGTGTACTTACAGCCTGTTGCAAGCAGTGAAGCTAGTGGAAGCAAGCACAAAAATGGAAGCACTGGTGATGGCTGCCCTCTTTGTAAACTGTCAAACTTTGCTTGTGATAGAGATTTGGCTTTGCATTTGGAAGAACATTACAAAAGAAGCGGTACGTGCTCCCTCCCTTCCAATCATATTGGTGAAATTTAAGAGTCATTTTGTAATGCTTTCACTTTTGCATTGTGCAGATACAACACCAGACTCAACTTCTGATCAGATGCTTGCCCGAGCTGTAGAACAACAGGAACAACATAATCGTCGTCTGCAAGAACAAAAAGAATTTGACATGTTGAGGGTGAATAAATCAATGGTTCTTGTATTTTTAAGTTTTTTTGAGTCAAACGTTTATCACTTTGAATTTCTTTAAATGTTCTAGGCTCAGTATGGAATGGATAATCAAGGTAATTTTAGAGAACAGAGCTTAACAAACATGCAAAGAGCTGTGTGTTCTGGTGAGTTGACTATAACTGATTACCATGAAAAGAAAATGGAGCTGAGGATGGCTGAAAATTATGGAATAGATGACCAATCATCATGCACCAAAGGTAAACCAAAATTTGTAGGTCATTTGCTTTCCTGTCTATACCATTTCTAAATCAAAATTAATTTTCAGATGTTATTCAAAAAATTCATACCTTAAGTTCTCTGTCAAAGAATGTTGTTCGTACTTATGTCTGTAGTAGAGTTGACCATTATGCCTCAACTTATGGTGATAAAGGGTGGGGTTGTGGGTACAGGTGAGCTTCTCAGATTTTGCTTGAAGAATGATTTAAAACCCTTGAACACTGCAGTTGGTGACAACTATGTTATTCCTTGGTTATGTAATTAATTTGTCTTTAAAGGAACATGCAAATGATGTTATCCTCATTGATGCACCATACCAAATACAATGATCTCATGTACCGGGAAGATGGTGGACTCCAGGGTATCAGTATTACTCAGCGTAATGCCATACCTTCCATTTCACGGTTGCAAAAACATATTGAGTGGGCCTGGAGCATCGGCTTTGATCCACAGGGCTGCGATCAACTAGGAAGAAAACTGTACAATACAAGAAAGTGGATAGGAGCCACTGAAATGATGACTCTCCTAGCTTCTATGCATATCAGGTTAATATCATAGCTGCTAGATTGTTTGTGTCTTGTTTAATATTCTTTTGAAAATCTCAAAATATTCCCTCATCTTGCTGCAATAGGTGTGAGTTAGTTGATTTCCATCGCCCAACAAGCTCTGATGGGAGTCATCCTCAGCTATTCAATTGGATTTTACAGTATTTTCAGAAAACTGATGACTTTAAACCCCCTCTCTACCTTCAGCATCAAGGTAATTAAATTTCTCAGTATTCCCAAGATTTTCAGAATTTTCAAGTTCCTTTTTTTATTTCTGAATTTTGTTTTCCTTTCTAGGACATAGTAGAACAGTCGTGGGAGTGGAAGTTATGCCTCGTAGTTTAAATCTGCTAGTATTGGATCCCAGCCATGCACCTCGCCAAATGAATCAGCTATCTGATACAAATTCAGGGCCGAATAGTATGCGAATCATTCGGAAAGGATCAGGCACAATGCGTGCTCGACAGTATCAACTCGTCAGTGTGACAGGAGTCATGCAGTCGGAACAAGAGTTTCAGGTATCTTTTATTTGCTAATGCCCTGCCAATGTACTAATGCCATCCCATCTTAAAAATTGATTCTAACTACTGTTTTTATGTGTTCAACAGCGCAGTAAGGTCCTAACTTCCACAAGAATTCCTTGATTAGGAGTACAGCTGTGACTTATAAGGGGCCCATTATCTTTTACCACATTTAAACAGCTTTGTTGATGTGTAGTGCTTTGATTTTGACTTCACAACAATGCACTGCATTTTTGGCATTAGTCACTTATTAGAAAAAAAAAATCCTCTCTTCACTGACAGGTGAATTTTTACTCTTCTTGCCATGTCAAATATAGTGTAGTAAATTTTGTTTTGAAAATGCATACTGCCAGTGTTTCAGGATTCTTCCTTGACATCTCATCAAGCCTGTGATAAACGAAAATTTGCTTAGTTTATTTATTTTTTAATATTGTTTTGTTTGTTCCAATATAACATTTACTGTGTGTTTAGAGAAACTTTCACATGATTATACGTGGGGACAGGGTCATGACAAGTGAAACTATCTACACTTCTTGTACATCATTTGCTTTTATGTATTTTGATTTCGATGAATGGTGGTCTTGAGAGCAAAGCATGGAGTTATATCATCTTTCATTCATGAACCAAATATTTTACTAATTTTTACCAAGTCCGGCATTTTCAGGGTCTGATATTGATGGGATAGATATTACATTGTTGGCTTTTGACAATTTATGTAAACTAAGTTTTTAATTGGTAAAATAGGAAATGTGATCTTAGACTTCTACCTGATTTCAGTGAGCTGTCTGCTTTATACTCAAAAGTTTGGAAAAAATCTCTGTGGGACACAAAATCGCTTTTCTTTGTCAGCATAATGCAATGCTTAGTTGAATAGAGGTGCTGCATGTTCATCTCGCTTTTGAAAAATTAATTTTACAATATTCTGGTCAAAATGGGTATGTATTGTGGAATAGCACAACATTTAAGTGGCAATGTAATGTTAGTCTCTTTATTTCACCTATGTTTTGCACTGACCTACCTCACAATTTGCATAACTGCTGCTTTCTTCCTTCCTCTTTTATTCTAACTAATATATTGGAGACAGCATCGATTACTGGTAGCATTATATTTTAGCAAAGAATGTGTTGCACTATGTAGTTTGCAGTGAAGCTTACTGTTAGGGATTAATGTGGTGTTTTGAAGTTTCATGTCCTTCCTTAATTTTTCCTTGTTTGCACTTCAGAATGATAGTTTAGTCTTAAATGAGGGAATAGATTTGCAAGTTCATATACTGATCTTGTATTTCTCTTGTTCAATCTTAAATCAAAACATAAAATGTGAATAAAAAAAACAAAATTATTTACAGTATACTTTTTCATACAAAACACGTTAAAATTTTAAAACTGTTAAGAGTACTCAAAAACAAATTACTGGTAGCAGGTACACTTGCATTTCATTGCCCATTAATTCATCCTGAGTTATATCTAGTTTGCTTAGAGCTTACCCACTGTCAGAAACAAGAATAGAACATGCTGATCAACTGTATTTTAGAGTCCGTAACAAATCCATGTAAGAGATTTATGTTCTGTCAATTCACCATTTAACATTTGAAGATGAAAAAGGAGGAACATTAATTTAAGCGTAATCATGGAAAACTTTTTTCAGCCTTGAAATGAAGATTCACCGAATTCATGACAGTTCAGCTGGGGGAGGGGGAAGCAGGCCTCCCAGTCACTTGGGCTAAAAAAAAAGTGACTTTAGTGACTCGATCAAAATGAAAAAAGTGACCAAAAAGTGACCGAAAAGTGACCATAAAGCGACGAAAACCACGATGAAAAGAAAGCCATTTAGAGCCGATTACGTTGCATAAAAATCCACCCAGTTGAGAAAATCCAGGTCGTTTCAGCGCTCACAGGGCATCAGAGACAGTTAGGTGCGAGAAAAGGCTAAGAAAATGTAAATCTAGTAATTATTTCAAGTCTTTTTAGCTCTTTATTCCTTGTTTATTGATGAGAACAAACGAAATACCTCAATTGTAAAAATTTTCTGAAACAATCTTTTTCTAATCCAGAGACAATCAAGTTATATTTTTTAAAAATGTGACACGCACGCACAATTGTTTATAAGTAAAAGACAAACTATAAATACAAGGCTAAATTTCACATAAGAAGCAGTAACACTAGACACATAAAAAACAAAGCATAAATTTGTTAACAAAAAATAAAAGCCCATAAGCTCAAACGACAGGCGGACAGGCGGACGGACCCGGTCCGTCCCGGGCTGCGCGCGCTGCGGTAGGATAGCAGCGAGAGGACGGCGGGAGGAGGAGGGGGAAGCGGCGCGCGGCCGCGCCGGACCGAGTGCGGAAAACAAGAGGGAGACGAGAACGGGAGTAGGGCCGGAGATGGTCCGCCCGCTGCCAGGACAAGCATGATCGGCGCATGGCTTTGGCTTTCTTTTCATGCTAAAAGTGACTTTTCGTCAAAATAGTGACAAATAGTTACTTTGAAGCAAAAAAGTTACTCAAAGTGACTTTGACTGAAAATAGTGACTATTCACTTTTTAAAGTGACCCTTTGGGAGGCCTGAGGGGGAAGGCAACAAAAAAAGAAAAATTCAAACCAGCACTTTGTTGATTCTCTGAGCACATCTTCAAAACTTGCCATGCCACATTTGCTTGTATCATCATTGACACACCAAAAAGAAACAGACAAATAAGCAATAAAAACATAATATAGATGTTAAGAATGGTTTTCATAACATACATAGAGAATATCACCTTCTCTAGGTGTTAATTTAATGGCACATCAGATGCAATAAATGTAAACATTACACTACTAAAAAAAAAAAGATGACACAAACCATTGGGAATAAGATTCCTACCTTTTAAAATTTTGGAATGAAACATACGTATACATTGTGGTCCACTAACTCAAAACAAAATAAAAAATGTCTACACAACTCTGAACTTGCTGACACAACTATCTGATGGCTTGGTCTTTACCATTATAATGATTCATCCAGTCCCTTCCTCAACAAAAGAATTTCATTGAATCTTCAACAAATGATTCAACAAATGAATAAATGTAATTTACTTCATAACTTAAGATACAATGCACACTATTTATAGATACAAAAGCAAACAAACAAACAACAACAAGGAAAGAAAGAAGAAAGAAGACTTAACAAATCCTTAATGATGCAACAATATTTACACAGAGTCAAAAAGAGCTACCATATAAGGATTTGTTTCAATTTTTTTGTGGAATATGGCTTTTCCCCCCCCAAAATGGGTTCACTGGTACAATGTTGTTAAGGCATATCTCACTTATTATTCTTTTTTGATATGGTTCATAATTACTGCGCACATATCACACAGTGAAATGATTCCAACTGCTATCAAATCTATAGGTCTTGACAAGCCAAAGCACTCAGACCTTTTTTCTGAATAGCAGCAGCAACAGCAGCATCCATGAACTCAAAGTGACCAAATGTAGGTGAACTTCTGTCACTTGAATGTGATGTGATTGACATCAAACCACTATCAAGGGTAGCAATGGCTCTTGAATGAGATGATGAATGAGATGACAATGAGGAGGATGAAATGCTTTCTGAATTGTCATCTGCTGATTGAACACATCTTCTCTTACAAATTCCAGATGTAATCACACCTTTTCCTTGCCTTTTCTTGCAGTTTTCATCTTCCTGATCATCTAGTGTTGTAGAGCAATCATGATGTGAAATAGAACAAGTATTGATTGACATCATGTCTGGCTTACATGATTTGCAACTATCCTCATTGACTGAGTTATCAGAAGGAACATAAGAATTAGATTGAAGACTAAGTTTTCTTGTCGGAGTACCTGCAGAGTTATTGCTTGAGGTTACTTGGGCACACCTGCATGATGAGGGAGGAATATCATTTTTCCAATGATTTTCTTCATCACTATTGCTGTCACTTGTGGGATCAGCTTCACCGGCCTCCATATCTCTTTGATGAATGGTTCGTTCCCCAATAAGCACTCTAAAGTTATTGTTAACAGACAGAGATTCTGCATTGGAAGCTGATCCTGGAGTAACATGTGAGGACTGATACATTGGTCCCAACCATATAGTGGGAGACGGAGACCGTCTAGTAGGAGAACTACTTGAATATCTAAATCTTTCAGTTACATCTGAGAAAGACTGGAGTGCATGTCTTTGAAGGCCATGTCTTTGAATAGCAGACAATATACCTTCATTTTCAACACTTTCATCTTCTTCTTCATCTTCATCGCTGTAATCTTCAACACGGGGAAAGCTGATAGATCCTAAAACGTCATCTGGGTCTGAATCTGGGGCACTATCAGGCACAGGTGTGAATCCCATTTCATCCAGAACACTATTGATTGTATTGTCCATGAAAGCTCTGGCAATTTGTCTAGTTTGCCACTTCCTAACATTCCAGTCCGGATGTGAGGTGGGTACAATAGGCGTGCTAGGTCGTTCACCATCTCTTGCTAGGGAGGCTCTTCTAATGTTTTCATTGAATGTATCACAGACGACACAGCTCACTGTGGTTGCACCTATCCTCATTGGGGGTAGTGGTGGATATTGATCTTCATTAGATGACGTGGCAGGAAGGTGATGATCACATAACGCTGGAGAGTGTCCTGCTTCAACTGTTGGTTCATGGCCGGGTGTGCCAAGAGTACGGTTCATTATTTCTTGATCAATTTTTGCACCATAAGAATATCTCACGAACATCTGTAGAAATGAAAAATAATTTAAAATGGTTAATATAAAAAATCCATGAACCACAACACATCTTTTCAATGGTGTACATGAGTTGTGATGACTCCAACAACATCTGATAGACTGATTGAAAAACATCAGTAACAATATAAATAAACTATGATCCCACATTAGATAACCAAATAAGCCAGGTAAAAAAAGGCTTCTGAAAAACTATTTCCAATGGATGATCAATATGACTGAAATTCAAGTACATCCCACAGTGATAGGCTGTCTTGTAAATTCACAATAGAAAACTTGTGACTGGTGCCTTAAAATTTAGCAATTCCATTGAGTGATAACCCATATTTTGACCTCGGTCCAATGCCATTTTATGAATACATCAGTAAAAGCTTTCAATAAGTGAATAAATATTCTGTATAAGACACAGTAACATTTTTGTGCATGATATAAACAAAGTAACCATAAGCGAGGGTCTCACCTTTCCATTTGCGCAGAAAATTGGATCAATAAGGTTCCAAAAGTAGGCACAGAAAAGTACAGAAGACACGCAAAAGGAAAATGTTTACAAACAATTCGCAGTAAATATAATACAATGATTGGCGAATAGAAATCAGCTGTCAAGAAGACTTCTTTCACTGCCTTCTTGGTTACGTCATTTACATTAATTCATTAATTCTTCCGCAATTCTTCTTTCTTCTTGCACGAAAATTTCGTAGGAGAGGGGAGAGGCGGAGAAATGGGGTAAGGGGGAAGTGAGCGTTGGGCAGCGTTGGGGTAATGTATAGTCTGCTCACCACGCAATGGCAGTCACATTGTGAGAAATTCATCGGTGCCATATTGATTTGTGATTACCCTTAGGATCTAGCAAGCCCTAACCTGGATGAGCACTATCGTCATAATCAGTGATACGATTCCAAAGAGTCTTTTTCAAACCAATTCTTCAGTGGTTTTCTAGTTTTGTTTTGATACCCAGTGTCCTCAACTCCGCAAGTCAACGGCAAGCGAGCTTTACAGCACCTCCCTCCCCCCCACCTCGATAAAGTTAACCAACCTTGCAAAGTCAGTGTACTGGTACTTGTCTTTCCCTTGTGGTTTATTCGCGAACAGCAATGATTGCAATGATATGAGAGAACACACAAAGTAGACTCGTGACGAAACTTTTACTTTCTCAGTAAACAGAGCAGTGGTTATAGGCGCCTTGTAGTGTGTTTGGTGGCAATCCCGTTTGTTGTTTGTAGAGTGTGTTTTACATCAGCAGACGACGTGAGGAGGAGGGTTTGATGCCATTTGTCACACTTTAGTTGTTTGAACTCCGACTGCTTCATATGTTTCAGGTGTTGCCAAAAATGACATGTATTAGTTTTGTTTGTAACTGGACGGACAGAACACTTAAGATTGTTCCTGATTATGTCATACATGTCTTAACCTCTATCAATTTATCTCTACTAACAATGCATGTGTATTTTTAAAATAAATTTTAGGGCTGTCAGAAAAGCTATCTTATGTTCCACACTTTGGGAACCTTCATAGTTCACTGTTGATGTAGGAAAAAAGCCTCAGGTAAGTTAAGCTGGTGTTGCGTGTTAGATGCCTTTTTTATTCATGTATCTGCGATTTAGGTACAAAGTATATTTGCAGGAAGAGCATCCCAACCAGTCTCAGTCTGAGGATAAAACAAGATAATAGTAGGAGGAATTTGCTATCAGAGATCCATCATGAGAAGATTCTTCTTCCCGATCTTTCACCCCTTCTATTGTGTCAGTGTCTTCATTGACCGTGCTGTCATCTTTCTTTTCACTGAACTTTTTATTTTGTTGCCTCTTGTACGTTCTGTGCAAAACCATTTCATTAGAGACAACAAATCATTGAGAAGAGATGGTTAGCTGTTGTCATATTCTATTATTAATTGTCGTTCTTCCAAATTTATTTAAATATAGTTTTTGTTTCAGATGAGTTTTAATAAATAATTGGTATGGCCTTTTTTTTCTATGTATCTGCTCAATCATACCACATCATTACACTTAGACGTTAAAGCTACATAGTTAGGGCATTTATAGGGAAAATCCGCGGAACCACAAACGAAGACATCCGAGTGAGATGGGTGGCCGACCCAGCGGGCGGTCTTGTGGTCTTGTGGCTGGACAGATGATGGAGTCGAATGGGTGGCCTACCCTCCAGGCGCTCGCTGCTGTGTGCGTGCGCTGCTTGTCGTTGTGTGAGTTGCCTATCCTCACGGCGCGCTATGCGAACACGCACGTTCGGCTGTGTGAATGGAGTGCTGCAAAATGGGATGCGTTTAGTGACCGTAACCCTTAAAAAAATATGTTTAAAAAAACAGGTCTGTGTGTTGAAACGATGACATCGAAAGGCCACCAAGAATCAGTGCGAGGGAGTCAAAAGGGGCCGTGTCCTAGGGATTCCTCCGTAACCATACACATCACCTGCAGGTCCATGACGCCGTGTGGATAGGCTAGCCCGGATTCAACTGCGCGGGCGTGAGGAATATCGACGGGATATCGGGGCCGATGTAATGCACAGGTCTGCGGGGTACTTGCGGCGTGATCCCGACCAACTTCCACAAAAAGCAAGTATGGGTGACACGTCGTGTAACATCGAGACGAAAGGAGAAACAACAACAAACGCTCTGATTGGTACGAAAGAGGAAGCAATCGAACGGAAAAAAGCCGTAACCTGTCCGCCGGCTTATCGAGGGGCACTTTGCGGCAATAAATGATGGGGTTGGCTGGCCTGATCCTGGCGCGGGACCCGGCAGTGAGGAGGACCGTACCCACGAGTACCCACGGGTACCGCACCGCTCGTGCTGCCTTCTTTACACACCGAGACGGATCAGCTTCTTTCCCACAGACGGTATTTGGCCTACGGGGCCGCCGCCACCGCCCCGAGGGGCGAGGGCGGGGGGCGGGGGGCGCTCGTCACGTCGGCCGGGGCGGACCGGACCGCCGGGCAAAGAGTTTGCGTTCGGATAGAAATCATCCTACGAACCGGAGGGAGAGAGAGAGGAGGGGGGGGGGAGGTCTCTCCCCGATAGGGCGTGGGTGGGAGCACGACAGGAGAGGGGTATCCGTTGTGAGTGCCCGCGGAGGGGTGGGCGGGGAGAGGGAAGGCGGACGCCGGAATACCTTTCTCACAGGAAGGGCGAGCGCCGTGGTGTCTTACGGGCCCGTGGCGGTGCCGGCGGTGCCGGCGGTGCCGCGTGAGTAGGCGTGCTGGAACATCTCCATCCCATGGGAACTCAACAAGCTCATGGTTTGGCTTTGTTTTTCGTTTTGTTTCAAATTCACCTCGGAATTTGCCCCTTTTCTTGGGGCCATACGTATACAACATTGAGGGGGGGGGGGATGTTAAACCAATTGGGGGGTAGAGAAAAAAAAATATCAAAATGCATTGGAAAACGGCACGCATCCAATGTAACGAACATGCAATAAATACGTAAAGTTCTGTTCTGTGTCTTATATTTAACTATTGAAGGTTCGTGATCAGAACCACAAAAAGAGGCAGAGGCATTGGAACGTAGCCGCGCGTGCCGGTCGGTGCCGGCGCACATGGTGCTGCGCCCCGTCCCTCCCTGTTGCCGCATTCCACCCACGGTATGGGTGCCGTGTGCTCCCGTGGGGTCCGTGGGAATGGCGGGGGGGGGGGGGGGGGGGGGGGGGGGTAGACACCGATACGACTGTAATTGCTTCGCCTGCAGCGGGTAAGGGTTCCTAACGGGTGCCAACGCCCCGAGCGGTGACTCACGCCCGTGTGCGGTGCGTGAGTGGGTGTGCGTGGGCGTGCTGTGATTGAAAACGCAGAGATGGCTGGGAAAAGGAGGGTGCGCGGGTGGGTCGGTAACTGAAGTCAAGCGTTTACTCTCCCCCGCCTGAAAATCGCTCTAGAGTGATTTACACGCAGTCAGTTGGCTGTTCCCGGCTTTTACCCAATGAGGCTCGTAAACGGAAGCTAACGACAAAATATATACATACTTCCAGAGCGGAAAGGTATGGGAAATCGCGCACGGCGAGGAACACATCCGCCGCGGCCCGCGGCCTGAAGAAGCTTTGGATAGGCATTAGACCATTCAGTCCGCAAAATGTTTCTGAATATGACATATGTCGCAAGCTTGAAAAGTAGATATGAGACTTCATAACGGAAAACTCTTCCAGGCCGGAAACTCTCGAGGGCAGGTATGAGAAACTTGAATAGCGTTGTGAGACTACTCCGGAGAAGCTCGAATCGGAAGTAAGAAGTCATAACGAAGAAGAAGAATCCCGGAAAAATTATAAGAAATCGAGGGACTTTTTTTTTTTTGGGGGGGGGGGGGGCGGCAGCGGAGTTCCGAATATACCCGATTTCTCATACTGCCCCTGAATTCTTCTTCTTCATTACGACTTCTCACTTCCGTTCTGAGCTTTTCCGGAGTACTCTATTCGATGGTTAGTTCCCATATTTCGCACGGCCCTTTCTCAAACTTGCTCTCGAGAGTTTCCGGCCTGGAGCAGGAGTTTTTGTTCTTCAGCTTGCGCTTCTGAGCCTCGTTGCAAACCTCCATTGAGAGAGCAGCTCCCCCGATTCCGACCAGTAGCAGTTGTGGAGCAGCACGGCCAGCGGCAGCATGGAGGCGGCGCGATGTGGGGCCCTCTGGCCTCTGGGGGCGGGCTGCCGGGCTGCCGCCGGTCGGTAGAACAAAACGGAAGAGAAGACCGGTAGCCAGTCCCAGCGCGGCTCCGTGGCTCCCCAGCCAACCAGAGGGCGCGCCGAGCAGCGACCAGCCAGGAGTGGAGTGCGTTCCACAGCAAGAGGCGACGCTGCGGCGGGCGACCATCCTTCTTGCATGGTGACATTTTGTTTGTTGGAGGGCCGTTCGGACGTAGATGCTTGTCTGTGTGTGTGTGCGCGCGCGCGTGTGTGTGTGTGTGTGTGTGAACGAGTTGAGACGTGCTGCCTTTCGGGGCTGACGAGGAGTCGTCCGGGTCGGCCAGAGGAGGGTTTTGGTCAAGCGGCTGAGATTACCATCATCTCCACACGAGAGAGAACAAAAGCTCGCGAGCGTGCACAGACCTGCGGCCCCTGCGGCCCCTGCGGCCCCTGCGGCAGCCTGCAGGCTGCGGCCTAAGGACAACATCCTTCAGCCAGAAGCAAGATGAGTCAGTTCGCTTATTGCAACAGACCTTGGGAAATGAGAGAAATGTGAGGAATCGCGTTTGCGTTTGCAAAAACGCTGCTGGCCTTGCGCAGAAAAACTCCATTTCTTATGAGCTGTCTTCCTGTTTTAGGTTCTTCCTTTTTCGACGACAACAACAACAACGCGCTTCTCAGCGGAATGGACTATTGTCTTTCTAGCCAGGGGGAGAGGCTGGGCTCTAGTGGATTTGCCCTCTAGGAAGAGGGAGGAGCAAGAGATATACAACGACTCTGCCGTTACATGCTGGACGCGGCGTAAGGCGAGACCGAAGGCGTCGCCGTGCGGGGCAAAAAGCAGTCATCATCATCAAACAGAAAAGCGAGACTTCTTTCTGGCCGAGGAATGAGACCACCTACAGGGCTAGCGGAGCCGGCAGAGCAGGGCAGAGCTCTGGCCGCGGTGACTGAGTGGGGCAACAACATCTCAATGCCCTCTCGCCCGGCCGCGCCGTGGCCTGGCCTGCCCCGCCTGCCTCTGCCGGGGCATGTTGCCGGCATCAAACCCGTGGATCGCGCGACTCGTGGCGTGGCGGCAGGGGGCAGGCCTCGGGGCAGGGGCAGGGGCAGGCCGGGCGGCAGGAGGCGGGGCGGGGGAGTGGATGGGCACATCGCGAGCTGCCAAGGAGTCGGCTGCTGCTGCTGCTGCCGAAACTGCTGCTGCCCGCCAGGGTCCGCTGCCAATCTATATTCTGGCATTCTGTTTTCAGCGACAGTTTCATTACAGCAGCCATCTACAAATACTGTAAATTTAAGTTCAGACCGACTCGGAAACGCCATGGGATCACTGCTGAAAGGGCAAACCTCATCAGGCCAGTCACAAGCCCTGCATGCACGCGTGTCGTGCGGGCTGGCCTACCCTGCCATCGCAGGCGCTGACTTGGATCACTAAGCCAACACACACTCACCCCCCGTATCTTTCGCTAATTTAACGAATTTCTCTCGAAGGGAACGTTCACAATCCACGCGATTTTCCTTCGAATCCGTATAGGGTAGTCAAACTGAGGATTTGGCCGGAAGTAGGAGGAACAAAACGCCAAATGCTTGGTTGGACTACCCTTTTGTAGCCTGTGAGAGCGGTGCTGGAGCACTCTGTCGTTGGCGCGGGCTTGGGTCTCCTGTATGCAAGTTTGGTGGGTTCGATTCCCACCGACGGTTCCACGTACTTCCTCGCGCTGGCTTTCGCGCGTCTGTCGCCAATCAAATTAACCTCAAATACGTTTCACGTGGTAATAGAACGGTGCCTAACCCAAACAACATGTGCCCTAGGGTGTGGATTTGTTTCTTCGCTGGAGCAGCAGGAAAAATTATATGTGACTGATGCGTCTTCAGAAACGTCGTTCGCTGGCTTAGTGCGAAAACTTTGTAGTAGTAGCAGACCGCACCCCGATAGTAATGCACATTTCTGACAGTTTCCTGCGGTGTACAGGCCGATCGCGTCGGCTGCTATCAGGCGGCGCCTGGCTGCGCCTGGCGGGGCGGCCGAGGCTCGGCTCGGGTCTCGCTGTACGCGTTGCGGCGTTACGAAACTCGAGTCGGCGGATCGGAGGAGAGTTCACTCGGCCGGTCTGCTTCTCATGGTGGCTCGGGGTAGGAGGGGGCACAGAGCCCATGGCGAGCCCCACCATGTGACGTGGCTGCTGAGCGGTGCGAGGGGGCGGGGCCAGGCCGGGGCAGGCCGGGGCCAGGGGGGAGGAAGGGTGCGGCAGGCGCAGGCCCCGCCCACCGGGGGGAACTGCTCTCTCGGCAACTACCGTGCAGTTCCCACGGCTCGGGTCTCCGCGGCGGGGGGGAGGGGGAAGGGGGATGGACGGAGACAGCAGCCTCATACTGCCCGCGGCCTGCCGGTCTTCACTCTCTCTCTCTCTCTCTCTCTCTCTCTCTCTCTCTCTCTCTCTCTCTCTCTCTCTCTCTCTCTCTCTCTCCCTCTCTCTTTCTCGCCGCGCCAGACATATCCTCCGTCCTCCTCTGCCTGACACACGCGGCGTTTAGACGACGACGCAGCGACGATTAAAATGCTCTATTATTGCCCCACGGAGGAGCAGAACCGTCCCCGCCGAGAAGTAAAGCGGCCGTGCCGGGGGTATGCCTGGCCTCACTTCTGCCGGTTTCCGGCCGACCCAGTCCGCGGCCCGGCGGCCCGTGGCACGGGACAGCCACCCGGGGAGTGGTGACTTATATGGACGGATCGTGGAGAACTATGTGCCGTCATTACCACGATAGGCCATGAGGTCTGTGTCCGGGCTGGGACAAGCCTGAGGAGCAGCCTCGGGACAAGCCTTGAGACAAGCCCTGTCAGTAATCACGAGGGAGAGCCGGGGACGCCCGGCCGCGAGCGCACGGACGCGGAGACGGTGGTAGCCCTGCTGGTCGTGGTGTGCGTGTGCGGTGCGTGCGCTGTGCGTGCCGTCAGCCACGTCGCCAGGCATTCCTTCTTTTTGGCGTGTCGGCGCGCTCGCCGTGCCACTCGGTGTGTCCTGATGGCTTGTCTTGGCGTGTCCGCACATCCAGAAAGAGGCAATCACCAGCCCACCGGGGGGTCCCGCCGGGTTCTGCCGGGCCCGTCCTGCCGAGGCCTAACTCACTTGGCACGCCACGGGTCCGCAGGCTCCGCAGGCTCTGCGCATCGCGGGGGCAGAGAGCGGCCAACACAGCAGGGCACACGGGTCGTGCGGGGGAGGCGGGGATGCCCGCCGCACCACGCCCCGCACCGCCCCACACCGCCCCACCCCGCCCCCGCCCCGCCCCCGCCGCGGCCCACCTCGGGTCGCCACGCCCCTGCGCCGGGGCACGGAGTGGGAGGAGCGCTGTGGGACAGGGGCAGGGCGGGGCCGGGGGAGGAGAGCAGGCAGCGCAGCCAGCCTCCCTGAGTGGCTGCCGCTGCTGCCGCTGCTGCCGCTGCTGCCGCTGCTGCCGCTGCGTACCGCCGCGCGGCGGCCTGAGCCCAGCCGAGCCCAGCCGAGTCGGAGCGGCGCGGGGCGGCGCGGGGCCGGCCGCTGGGGCTGGGGGCTGGGCAGAGCGTAGCAGAGCGGGCAGAGCGGGCCGGGCACAGACGGAAGTACCCATTGAGATGGTCACTGAGTGCTCTTGAGCTCGGCAGCGACACAGGGAGAACCTTACCGGCCGTCAGCCAACCAGCAGCGCGCGCGCCCGGATCCAGGCAGCAGCAGCCGCAGCTACAGCAGCGACAGCGGCGGCGGCGGCAGCAGCGGCGGCAGCAGCAGCAGTAGCGCGGGCTGCAGGGGTAGCAGGGGCACACTTGGCCTCTGCTCGTTAGTCAAGAGCAGATCGGGGCGCACAGCGGCAGGCGTACAGCCACACAGTTTCTCCCAGCAAGGATACCCTCAAGGTAAGTCAGATGAGTGCAGTGCGGTACGGACATTCAACGCGATCCTCTCGGCGGCGCCTCGACGGGATCCTGGCCTTTCACGGAGCCTCCTCCGTTCTCATCCTGCTCAGCCTGCGGACTCGCTGCTTCTCTTCCACCGTCATGGGCGTTCACGTGGACGACGTATGTGAGACTACATCCTGCTTCCGGAATCCAGTGCATCGGAAGTCTGTGCGCGTGTCGTGCCGGCCGCGGACCGGCCGCGTGCCAGCCCTCTGTCAGTGCGCGTGGTCGTGTTTCGTCGACTCATACCGAATTATGGAAAAAACTGAAACCTTTGCCAGCCCAGTGCACGGTCGTCGTCTCAGTACATACTGGATCCATTGACGTGGTCTTTAGGTCGCTGATGACGTGTGTGTGTGTGCGTGTGTGACATGTGACGTGTGACGTGTCATGCTGTCAACGTGTGTGACTGCGCGCCGCGCGTGGAGATTGTCGGCTCTGCATGCTCTGCTGCTCCGTAAATCTGCTGGACGTGCCGAAGACGGCGACGGGCCGATCCCGTGTTAGGCCGCCGTCAGCCGCAGGGCAGCCACAGGTGACTGTCCACCTGTGTGCACGTGTGTGTGCGCGTGTGTGTACGCGTGTGTGTGCCCGTGTTACGGCGTCCAGGCGCTTTCGCATACTTTGGGCTTTTCATTCGCAGTGCTCTGACATTAAAAACGCCGCGAAGGCGCCACCGCCGCCGCTGCCGTCGCTGGGAATAATAAAAAGTTTCGTCGAAGCGTTATTATTTCGTCTGGGTTTCGCTGTAACGGCGGGGGGGACTTTGGGCGGCTCTGACAGCTCTGCTCAGCCCTTGGCTCAGCCCTGCTGTTGTTCGCCGGAAGAGCCCCAGCAGCCCGCCGAGTCACTTTTCGACGCCGCGGTTATACCCGGCCATTACCGGCTACTTAGGCCGGCTTTAACTGTTTCCGCCCGTCGCGCTTGCAAGGGCACGAGCCTCCGAGTCGCGTGCCTTGGCTGAGCCCTTTGTACTCTGCAAATAATACTATAAGAAATATTTTACAGTGATTAATTGTGATGATAAAAGCGATCGAAATTTGTTTGATTACCCGACTTGATCTGATTTCTTTTTCTGAGAGTGTAACGGTGCCGAAAAGGGTTTATGTTCGGTAAAATCACGGTGCTCGTACGTGAATCTAAAAGCATATCGCGGCGTCTGTGAAATCTCTAAAGAAAACGTCGGCGATGAGGAGACGGTGACTCATAGCGGCTACCCCATAAGGCACCGCTCCGAAAAACTTTAGGTCCCCTTAATTAACTTATCCCCCCCCCCCCCCCTACTGCCCCCTCTGCCCCCTCCCCCTCTACTTCTCCCCCCTCCCCGCGGTCACGTGACAGCCTAATAAGCGGCTAATTTATTCACCCGAGGTTAAAAATGAAATAATGCTCCTCTCTCCTTTATGCGGTGCGCGCTCTGCAAGACGATCCAACATTTGCGTGTGTCCGCATAGGAGATGTACCCGAACGCACTCGAAACCTAAACGCCTGTTTTGTTCCCCCGAGTGCGCGCGGTTTTGTGGTCCCACCTGAAACCTCCCCGGAGGAGCCGGCGGGACCCGGCAGGACCCGGCAGGACCCGGCAGGACCCGGCAGGACCCCTGGTGGGCAGCCGGGTGAGACCCCTGGATGGCCGGCCCTCTGCCCCCTACGGGGCCCCCGGCCCGGGACCCGCGCCGACAAAGCTAAGAGTCCGCTTGGTCGGGCCCCAGCCAGGACCCCTCCCTTATCACTTGTGTGTGTGTGTGTGTGTGTGTGTGTGCTCGTTTCTTGAAATTGTTGTGGAAGGGAATTGTGTCGCCGCGTCCTGTGCGGGTCCTGGGGGTCCTGGGGGTCCTGCGGGTCCTTGGTGGGTCTACGAAGGACGCGTGCCGCCGTGCCGTTCTGCGTTGCAGTTGGCAAGAGAAATCCGAGTCGGAATTAATTGTTCGGGGACATTATCATTTGGGCCGAGCGCTGTGTAGGGTACCATGGCGCCCATATCGATAAGTTTGCATTCTTAAGTACCTTTTCGGGCCGTAGAGAGGCTTCGGCAAAAGAGCAACAACACGAAATGAGGGAAGATGAGAGAGAGAGAGAGAGAGAGAGAGAGAGAGAGAGAGAGAGAGAGAGAGAGAGAGAGAGAGAGAGAGAGAGAGAGAGAGAGAGAGAGAGAGAGAGAATATAGCGGCACGCAGAGAGGCTTGTCTTTTATTACACTAATTCCATTTCTCGGGTGTAATTGCGCGGAGTATTGCGAGCGCCGGCTTCGCAGGGGGGCTCGGGGGCCGGGCCGGGGCTGGGCGGAAGAGGGCTGCGGCCCCTTAGAGCTTCCTGCGGACTTCCCTCCCAGCCGGGCCGAGGCTTGGCGATATCATTCACGGGTTTACTGACCATTGTCACAAAGATGAATTTGCCATAGTAGACGTTAGTACGGGCTTGTTGCTTTTGAATGAAAAATCTCCGCTCTTACCGATAGTACCTCATCTGGGGTGTTTCCAGGATGGTGCAGGACATGCTTCGGTTTGGCCTGCAGGACAGCCTAAGTTGGCCCATAGGAAGCTTTGTCGCTGCACAACGCTTGTGCACGGGGCTAAGGCTGGTGGGGCGGGGCTGCGGGGCTGCGGGGCGCGCCGTGTTCGGGTCATCAGGCCGTCGGATGCGCTCGGGGGGCTTAGCGTATAGAGCTGCCGCCCCGCTATCGCCGTACTGCCGTACTGCCGTACCCTCGGCGCTGTCACCAAGAGCTAGCGCGAGGCCGGGCCGGCTGCCGTACCGCGCTGTGCGTGCCGTGCCGTGCCGTGCCGTGCCGTGCCGTGCCGTGCCGTGCCGTGCCGTGCCGTGCCGTGCCGTGCCGTGCCGTGCCGTGCCGTGCCGTGCCGAGGGGCCTTACCTTTGTCGGCTCCTTTCCGTCTTGTTTAACGCATACGCCCTGCCCGGCCCTGCCTGGCCACCCGGCCTGCAGTGTGCGAGTGTGTGTGCGCGCGCCATGCGGCACGATGCGTATAAATGCGACGTGGGCAAACTTCTTGGGCTCTTTTCTTGGCGATATCTTATCACATCCGAGCGTGTGTGTGTGTGTGTGTGTGTGTGCATCCTTCCTATCAGTCCCTAGGAGTCAACAGCAGGCCTGCGGCTGCTTGCGTTGGCTCTGCGGGGGCGGCACTGCGCGGTACCTTTTGCCCGCCGCCATGATACCCCCTCCAACGGCACCGGCGATGTTTACACACACATAGGGAAATTCTAATATTGTTTCGTCTCGTAAAAAAAAATATACCCTCATAATTCCTGCGTTTTATATATCGCCGTAGTTTCACCTCTTTTGCTGTTGTAAACTCCGACTAGTATGGGTCCGCAGCAGGACTAGGGGCCGTCAGGGGCCCCTGTCGTGCCTCCTTGAAGCTCGCTCATTCACACCTTCTGACACACCACCTGTTGTTACGTCCGCCACGGGCGCACGCGTGTCCAGCTAACAAGCTTGCGTGCACACACACACAGACACACACGACACACACACACTCACACAACACACTCACACGCGCGCGCACCGATCGGTCTGAGCCCAGAGAGGAACCGTGGTGTCGTGGCCGGGCCTGTCCGACCGCCGCACACACCTCTCACGCGATCTCCATGTTGAGTCCTAGCAGCTGTGCGGACAACTGGCGCCTGCTGGGTAGGCAACTCCGACACGTGCATGCACGCGTGTCGTGCGGGCTGGCCTACGCTGGCACTTGCAGGCGCTCGGCTCGGCGTTCGCGGGGTTCTCACGCGAGGAAGCTCGGACACTTCATGAAATTATGTTTCGGGGAGAAGCGCCTATTCTCGCCGTGCCGCCGGGTTCCGTGTCCACACTTTGGGCTCGCACGCGTTCGTTCGTGTGTGTGTGTGTGTGTGTGTGTGTCGATTTCACGAAACAAAAGGCCATAGGCCCGTGCCGGTGACTTACGCCCCTGTGAGTCAGTGTGGGGCAGCGCGCGTGGGAGCGTGCGGCCCGCCGGAGTTCTGACGCACACATCGCCGGGGGCGGGGCAGCAGGGCCGGCAGGAGGCGGCCTGGGAACCACTGCGGGCACCGGCGCGGGAACCGTCCGGGGCGTGTACACGCAGCCTCCGGGGCCTCCGGGGCCTCCGGGGCCTCCGGGGCACGGGGGAAAACGGCCGCCATTATCCGCTCTGCTCTTCTGTATCACATCCATCTTCATCATCGTCCTCATCATACCAAGATGGACCCCTTCTTTATTTTATTTTTAAGTTTTCTTTTTCTTTCTGTGGTTCTGTTTTTGCGCCGTAGCGGCGCGCCGCGGTTAGGTCGGAGGTCAGTAGGGCATGGCGTGGCGTGGTGTGTCGCGGCGCCGCCGCTGCTGCTGCTGCTGCACCGGATGCGAGTGTGACCGCGGCGTCAGACCGCGAGTCGTGAGGGGCGGGGCGGGGCAGGGCGGGGCGGGGCGGGGCAGGGCGGGGCGGGGCAGGGCGGGGCGGGGCGGGGCGGGCGTCCCGACCGTGACGGGGCGTGGCGCGGCGCGCGGCCGGACCGCTCGTGACGCGACCCCGACCACCGGCCGCCGCCGCCGCCCGGGCACATCGAGAGCACTTTGCAGCGCGTTATGTACCATACGTTGCAGTTCGAGTTCGGGTTCGAATGGCCTTTCGTAGGAATTGAGAACGAATAAACGAACTGACTGACCAACTGGCTAACTGACCAACTGGCTAACTGACCAACTGGCTAACTGACACTAACGGACACTAACTGACTGACTGACTGACACTGACTGACTGACTGACACTGACTGACTGACTGACTGACTGACTGACTGACACTGACTACCTGACACTGACTGATCGAATGAATGAACGAACGAACGAATGGGCTAATGAATGAATTAATTAACGAACGAGTGAACAAACGACCGAATGTCCTGTGAGCACCAAAAAGTTCCCCTAAGAGAAGAGTTACGCCTCGTACGACCCCCAGTCCCCATGTAAGTTCGCGCAGCGGCATCTAAATAAACGGTAACTAAATACAGAGGCAGAGAGCAGCAAGGTCACGTCTCCGTCGTAAGGGTGTTATCGCGGTGCGGCCGTGATGTCCACCGCGCCGCTCAACGCGTAACCCCACCCGGTAGCACGCCGTCCGCAAGCCGTCGGCACGGGCACAGCCGGCACAGCCGGCACAGCCGGCACAGCCTCGGGCGGCCTCCGCTCGGCGCGCGTATTGACTGCAATGGCTCTGCCCCCGCCCCGCCTGTCCCCGCCGGCCATACGCCGATGGCTGCCCCCCACTCCCCGCGGGTAACGACAACCAGTAGCAGCAGAGGAGGTTGTTGCCTCGTCCCCCCGGGTCCCCTCCGGGTCCCCCCAGGGCGCGTAACCAGTAGCAGCTCGGTACGCCTCCCCCTCCTACCGCACTTACCCAACCAATTGGTTCCACGCCTCGGCGTAGCGTGGCTGAGCGTGGCGTGGCACGGCGGCGCGCGTGTTTCGTTTGTTCCTATCAAGCCGGCAGGGCTGCTGCCTACACAATGTATCGGACGGGCCCCGCCCCGCCCACGGCCGCTCCTGAGCACGCATTAGTACTACACGCGTCCCTACGCTAATTGGTTCATTATAATGAAGGGAAGCCGAGGGGGGGCGGCCGTGGGGGCCGTGGGGGCAGCACGAGGCCCGCCACGCCCCTCCACGGGTACCGCTCCGTGTTGCGTGCTCTCGTTATATCCGCCTTGTTAGGCGGTACCTTCGCCCGCCTTCCCCAGTGTGTGTGTGTGTGTGTGCATTTCGGGGGGCACGTGTTCCGAGATAACCTCGCCGTCGTCCTCGGCGTCCGCTTTGCCGTCATGCTCGTGAGCAGCGAATCGCTTCCGCGAGTAGTAGTATTTGAACCCGCGTGACTCGGCGTGTAGAGGCTGTTGTCGTGGGCGGGGCGTGGGCGGGAGCGGCCGGCTGCTATACCGCCTGCTTTGCGTATCGCACGCCCGTCGCGCCAACGCCCCCCCCCCCCCCCCCCCCCGCGCCGCACGCGCCCGCGCGGCCCGCAGCTTTTCCTTACGAGTCACTTTAATCACCGACCCGCACCCCGCGGGTGACGCTGAGAGTCCAGTTTGCAGAAACTCCGGATAGTTAATCGCGGCGCGGTGTGCTTATCGGAAAGGGACGCCGGTAATCGTTCACTCTCCTGACCCGAGAGTTCGGAATTAAAATCAGCGCGAACCTCGGCACCTGCGTGATGCGGAGGTTGTGTCGACGGCCCACGTAGAGGACACATAATTGAAATCCGTGGTCGTTGGCCCACACAGAGAGACACCGCCCCGCGGCCGCACAAGAGACACTGCCGTGGCGAGGACAGGGGCCGCCGCCGGGGGGCGTCGGGGGCGCACACGCACTGCGGGGGGGAGAGAGTCCCAGAGCTCGCCGCCAGAGAGTCACTAATAGAGTCACTCTGTCACCGCCGCTTCTCCCCCGGGGGCCCCGCTCGGGGACGGCTGGACCCCCAGTGGGGGCCCCCGTAGGCCCCGCGGGCCCCGCAGCGACAAGGTGAACGGGACTGTGAGGGGACTCGGACTCGCGGGGGCGCCCTGCAGGTCGGAGCGTACGGACGCCGCCCCGCCACACACGGCGGCAAATGTGCGCGCCCCGAAAGCGGCTATGGCAAATTTTATGAAGGAAAAGGTGGGCCACCTTCGTGTTGCGTTGCTGCTGACCGTGAAGCAGAGCAAGAAAACCTAAACGAATAAAAGGAAGGAAACAATAATAAATGAAAAAGAAGCAGGAAAGTGAAGACATTTTATGTGGGAAACGACCACTTGACGACGAGAAGTTATTCCCGAAGCGATATTAATATTGCCATTGGCCAATTATGCACGGCCATCAAAGCGGTCCTGGACGACATTACAAGTCGTACTTTACACAGGCAAGCACGCTGGCTCTGGACCGGACTGGACCGGGAAGGGGCCCGGCCCCCTCTGGGCCCCCTCTGGCCCCCTCTGGACCCCCTGGTCTTCTCAGGGGTTTAGTTGTCACACTCGAAAATGTTTTGACTACGCGGTTCCTCAGCCTTGAGCTGTTTCCTTGGCCGCTGTTTTGACGGCCAGAAGTCAAAAACGTCTACCAACGGTCTGCAATGAACTAATTTTAGTTTAATTGAACTAGTGTGCAAAAATAGTGAGCAATGGTGTTATTTTCTGCACCCATGTAGTAGCAGGAGTCTGGGATTAGTTGCAGAAATATACAGTAAATTTTGTTTCACGTACTCCTCCAAAATTTTAGTGTCTCGCGGAGTAGTGAGGTATACTACGGTACGACGTGATTCCAGGAACGGTCTTCCTCCCGTGTTGCTGTGCCGCGCCCGGGCTGCGGACCCCGAGGCCGTGCCTTGCCGCGGGGCCTCTGAGCCGGCCGGCCGGAGTGGGCGGTGTGAGAACTCGTAAAAGCGGCCGGTGATGGGGTTGGCGAAGCAGGCGCGGCCGGCGCGGCAACGGATTAGCGCGTACTGCGCGACATCTCGACGCGTTTCATGCATGGTTAGAGCCTTCACATTTGTCAAGCCGCTCGCATCGGGTGTGTATCACACCGGCATCAGCGGCGAATAAATTAACGCGCAGAGGGGAACGAACATTGTAAGGCGCTGACGTAATGATCGGTGTAGCGCGCGGCCGGGGCCGGGGCTGGGCTGGGCCCGGGCGCGACAGTGAGTGCCGCCGAGAGAGACATTTACAGTCTGTTCGAATCGTATTAAAATCCCCGGAGGGGTCACGACACCGGCCTCGGCGGCCCGAGCGGATGCTTTGGCGACGCCAGGGGCCGGCGGGCCAAGCCCTCTCATGTTGTGTAGCGTGTGTGCTCCTGGAACTTGTACCGCCAAGGCCACAGACTCTTTGTCAGGGACCGCAGGGACTGACGACGGGGTTGTTTCTGATTGCAGACGACCGGCACCATGTTCGCCATCATGCAGGTGGAGACAGACGAGCGGCGGGCGGAGTTCCGGCGCAAGATGCGCACCAAGTGCGAGTTCATCTGCAAGTACTGCCAGCGCCGCTTCACCAAGCCGTACAACCTCATGATCCACGAGCGCTCGCACAAGGACGACGTCACCTTCACGTGCGAAGCGTGCGGCAAGACATTCAAGCGCCAGGACAACCTCAAGCAGCACAGGTATGTATTGCGATTTTTTTGTGTTCTTCTTTTTTGCCTTTTCGATGACCCTCGTGTGAAACCGCTACAGTAAACGTGACATGGGCACCGCTCCAGCGCGCCATGCCGCTACGGCTGGCTTGCGGCCTGATGGCACTTTATGGCGCCGTCAGGAATGTTTGTTTTGCCTCTCTAGCAGATGGGTGATCAGGGCAGGGTTGCTGGGCTGGACCACTATAAATAGTATTATTGGGGGTTTCGGTGGACCGCGCGTCAAACTTACGGGAGGCCCCAGGAGGCCCAGTGCACTGACGGGGTGGAACATCTCACCTCTGCCGTGGTGAGCGCTGGGGATGGGGCCATAAAGCGACGCTTAGCGTTCGGCTTAGCGACTTGTTGGAAGGCCCATGGCTTTGCCCATGGCTTTGCCCATGGCTTTGCCCATGGCTTTGCCCATGGCTTTGCCCATAGGATTTGCAATTGGCCGCGCAGCCGTCGTAGGCATGCGGTGGTGCACCGCCGCGGCTGGCCATGTTGTCAACGTGACAACGATATTTACGTCAATCCGTTTTGCGGCGGTGCGGTGCGCGTCGTGATGTGAACTCTGCTGTGACGGGGGCATAACTCACGTGGTGCGCTGACAGCCAAATAAACTAACGCGACACGGTAGGCGTTACGTGCACCAAAATAAAAGCTAGTCATGTTGCGGTGGTAACTATACTCATCACCCATGCGAATAGTATACATTTTGTAAAATTGCAAGGGTCGTTTTGTCAAACTTTCCTGTTGTTGCCTTTCATCTGTATTTTTTTCTAAGCTCTCGCGGCTGTACTACTGTCATTTGTGCTTATAATAACCGATTTCTTCCAGCTTGTTGGGTGTTGTACATACACTGCCTGGTGGTTTGTGTTCACTGCTCTAATCTCCGTTAACATTCCTCTCGGGGCGTAACGCCTTCTACTGGTGGAGCCGGAAGGAGTCAACCAGCATAACGGACACTGGTGGCCGGAACTCCCACACTCCCGCATGCACTGAGGGCGTATACAAGAATGTTTCGAAAAATCATTTTGGGGAGAAGATTTTTCTTATTCAATCAAATTTCAATGTGACTCTTTACCACCTTGAGATCACATGTGCGGGTGTGGGGGAGGAGGACCACGGAAACCTTCGCCTCTACTAAAAGACGCCTCATTTCTGTCTGTCCAATAGATGTGGGTCATCGTATGGTTGGAGTTCGGGTGGGTGGAGTTCGGGCGGGTGGCGGTGAGGGGTGGACTTGCAACGACTGATAAGACTAACTGTAAGCAAGCAACTTCCCTCACGTTTCATTTCTAGTTTAAGACTTAGTTTAGATTTTTAAACTGCGGATTTCAATTCAATAGCTTTTACACTGAGAGCAAAGTAACACAAGAAATAGTATTATTTATAAAAGGCCGACCATGATGAATGTGACTTGCGTCTCTTCTTCCAATAAGCTTTTTTGGTTTATTTGCTTTTTCCCTACAATAATGCAACTATTTTACTGCACTCACACATTAATATCACTGCATGATTTTATTCACTTCTAAATTTTAGTCTAACTTAAACGTAAGTTTTTTTTTGAGACGCAGTGGTGGTGCGTGACCGGATAGGCAACCTGCAGCAGAGCACGTGCCTGACCGCTCGCGGCCACCGCCTGCATCCGCCTCTGCCAAATGTCTAATATGCACGTTGTGTCCGCAGATCCATTCACCTGCCGTGTCGGACTGCTACCGGGTGGACAGTGAGGGTCTGAACCGAGGCGCTAACTCCAGCGGACCCCAGCGCCGTCTTAAATTATTTCTTTAGAGTTACTACATTTTACTGTGTTTTTCCTTAACTGTCTGACTATGTGAGCACGAGCAAGTGAGTGTTGTGATAACTATTATACAGTCCGCCATTTCCATCTGACTATTAGTGTGTATGTGCAGCATCATGTTTCTCGGAGAGCGACTTTTTCACGTGTTTTCATGCGTAAAATAGGGGTAAAAAGGACATGCATCGAACGAGAACAAGACGACTCATGTGCGCGCTGCGTTCAATTTTAAGAATTTAAGATATCTGTTGTCTTAACTGCTTAAGAGTCTGGAACTCAGCTTTTCGTGGAGTTGTTTACTATACTAGGGTGATAACGTCATTGTCTTTGGACACTTGCGCAAGGAAATTCTTGGATACTGACGGAATAACTTTTTTGAATTACTGAAAGAAAAACGAACATGAGTTACCACTATTTTGATTATATCTTACATTAGACACATTACATAACTGATTAATAATTGATCTCCTGCATTCTTAATTGACGGAGTTCCTCGAGCTTCTGAGCTATTTCGTTCCTTGCTTAAGTTTCCGAATAAGATGAATTCTAGTCTAAATGCTAAAGCCATACATCTGGCTGTTTGGAATCAAAATGAGCACTTACGTCTTTGAGTTATCAGTTAAATGTTCTATAAAACGAAATTTTTTCGGTGAATCAGGTGTCACTAATCCAGCTTCGTCATGTCAATTAAGAAATCATTAAGATATGTAGATTTATTTCAGATGTGTTTATTTGTACATAGTCTAAATATTTGTTATGAAGTAGATATTTGTATATGTAAATAGTACACACGCATACGTGTTTCTCATTGCTTTTACCGTTACGCACAGTCATTTCGGAACATCATGAGTAGGGCTTTCATGGGAGGAATTTCTTCCAGTTTTTGTGTCTCATGTGGTTATGGAGGCATGTGTGTTGAGCGGTTTTTGAAATGAGCAGAAAATTTAAGAAAATAAGTTGTTAGATTGTTTCTCGAGAGATGTCGGGAAATTAATGGCACTCACTTGCCAATTTTAAATAAACTCATCGACGCTTCCGATCTCTCGAAATCTGTTGTTAAGTGTTAATAGTTTAGTTGTCTTTGTTTGTGCTTCGTATTTTAAGCTGAAGTTCAGAAATGAGCTTGATTATCTTCGTTCTTCCTTGTTTAATTTTTCTTTTTCTTTAAATTTGGGTTTTCTGCTCTTGTCGAATGTTTTCTGAAGATTCGTAAAAAAACAATCCAGACAAGTTCAGAAAAGTTGATAGTTTTCACATTCTTGTTATTAATGCTTTGTTGTATGATAATGAAAGACGCTTTTATTAAAGGCGAAACTCACAAACCATGCCTTTGTTGAAAAATTCTTATCTTATTTATTTTTACGTAACGGACAAGTATAGTGTCACATGACTGATGAGTGTGTATGTGTGTATGAGGTTAGAATATTGAATGGAAAATAAACATTGATGAATGTTTTTAACCGTTGTTTTAGTGTCTATATCTTTATTCCCACCCCACAAAAAAATGCAGTATACGCACTACCACGCTGCACTTGTTTGCTATGGCTCTTTCCAAGATACAGTTCTAGTAAATTAGCCTATCGAAAAAAAGTGTGAAGACAGGAAACCAGAAAACCATACACCATTCAATTAATCCAGTATGGATTACAAAGGTTGGAACATGGGACCGATGGTGTTGTCTGAAATAAAAGACCCCCCCCCCCCCCTCCGAGTAAAAAGGGAGAAACATCGACGAGAAAGAAAACATGGTCATTTTTTAAACCAAAGTACTAAAAGTTCTATTATCCAGAAGAAATTAATGAACAAAAATCTGCATATGAGCCAGGAAATTTAAAGACTGTCTTTTCGGATCGCAAACACTCTATCCTTCATATCGTGCCCACCGCGTCACTGGATATCGACGCGCACCCACTGTAACGTGTGTGAAGGGCCCCATCTGCTCGGTGCGCCAATTTCAATTTATTATTTCCGGCCTATAAGCGAGTCATGCGGCCACGACGCCCTCTGCGACGCCCTCTGCGTGCACGAGTGCGACAAAGACAAGATGTGGGACCCGACGTGGGGCCAGGCCCAAAGGGCTGGTATGGAGTGCGGTCTGATAAATGCGATGAGAAGTCCTTTGTCTCGTACGTGTCATCCTTTTTGCATGTCACACCGGCGTGCTGGGCGGATGTACGGTTACGGTATCGATAAAAGAAAAACGGAATGATTCTGAATGTTATGTCGTGCGATATGGGGCAGGGTATAGGAAGGTGGTATACCATGAATATCACATCATCCAGAAGCAAAGTCAACGCACTGCGCCCGCATCTCAATCAAAATCGCAAAGTATTGTGGCCCTGCCATTGTTTGCAGACACTCTTATGGCAGACTTCATGCTATAACCGTGTTGTACCATTGTTGATGCCGAGCGTCGCGTCCACAAGAACTACTGCGAACCTTTTGTGTGGAGTGAGTGAACTGTAAATTACGATCGTCCTGACGCGATAAAGACAAAGTGACTGACAGTCATTTCTGCGGAAACAGGTGGTGGTTCAGTTGTGGTCAGGGAAATGGTGCAAATGCGGACTATACAGTGTGTACTTCGAAAAGTGTAAGTGGACGAGAGAGATATCGCGGCTTTTAGTTGAAATTAAAATAGGAAAAGGTAGAATTTTATAAGTGTGTCGCGAAAACAGAGGTAGGTTGGGTGCGAAATAAACTTATCCTAACAGAAAAGCAACCGTCACCTGCCATATAAGGGCTCTCCCATTCTAATTTAATCTCGTAATTAATCAATTAAGTTAAATTTGTCATTACAATTCCTGCGCACTTTCTCTGACGCCGTTTTTTTTTCCGGGCGAGCATTACTAAGAGGGTGGCTCACAGGCCGCAGAGCGGAGGTTTTATTCCACAGGCGGTCCGCGACGTAACACGGTTAAATGACTATTAAATCGGGTCAAAGAGGGGCCAACGGGGTGAGTACACACAATGCCGACACCGGTCTCGGCCCCGCCTGCCCCCGCCTGCCCCCGCCTGCCCCCGCCTGCCCCCGCCTGCCCCCGCCTGGCCCCGCCCCACCTATGCGTGCATGCGGCACCGCCGCTTTGATAGCGTCCAGAGTGTTGAAGTGTGGCGTGGCGTCTCACAATACCGACTCACAAATTTATCATACATGACAACGACGACGCGGTCCAGAGCCCCATTATTCAGCTATTAATCACGTGCGTGCGCTGTCGGCATGCGTTTCGGCCAAGGGGTCATATCGCGTCGCAGTCGGAGGAGCGGGCGGCACTCCATGGGCGCTCCCCGCACGGCCCTGGCCGCCTTGACCCAGCGCGTCACCGACATGTCTTATAATTTGACCGAAACTTTTTAGGCGTCTTATTATTTTCTTCTCTCACATGAGAGGTGTGAATAAGTAAGGACCTTCTCGATCTGAATAGGGGCGGCACGAACAGTCCGGCACCACGCACGTACAAATGTAGGGCGTTTTGTTACCCCAACAAAACGCATATACAACGTTCTGGGGTGACGGGGGGCCACAAGGCGACGCCCCCCATTTTACGAGTGTGTCTGCCCTCTCTTCTCTCTTCCAATGGATTGGTTTAGCCGGCTTATGATGATAGTGTTGTTCAACACGGCAGTGGAAGGGCGTCGCGCTTTATGAGCTCAATCGTGTGAATATCCCCTTTATGATGTGCGCATGTGCGCCCCGTGGGCCCTGAAACGCCAGGACCTCCAAGAAGGCTCCCATGCTCCACTGTTTGTTTTTGGAGGTTTTCGCGAGAAACGGTTGGAAAGAGGGCAGAGTCCATAAGGCTGCCCCGCAATTCATGTATCTAGGGTGATACTTACATCGGAGGCTGAATTTTTTTGCCCAACTAATACAGTTTCATCATCTACCAGGTGTCCCATTTGCTCCGCGACAAGAAAAAGGTAGGCAAGCCCGCATCGCACCATGTAGCTCCGTCTCTTTCGTCTCGGTCGGACGCGTGAGAAAGAAAGAGAAGGAGCAAGTGCGTTGCGGGCTTGCCTACCTTTTGTTTGTTACGGGGCAAATGGGACACCGGGTACACGTACTTAGCCTAAGCCGCCCGTGGCTTTTCCTAGCGTTCGTGCGTTTAGCTTGTGTGTGTGTATGTGTGTGTGTGTGTGTGTGTGTGTGTGTGTGTGTGTGTGTGTGTGTGTGTGTGTGTGGTGTGCGTGGTGTATGTGTGTGTGTCCGCGATGCAACAACAATGCGCCAATAATAAGGAACACAATAGCCGATGTGGGTTTGTGGGTTTACTTCCGTGAACGAGTTGAATAGCGTTGGAGGAGAAAGCTATCCCGGGCGCTCAGGTGGCGACCACAGGCGGCCGCAGGCGGCCGGCACGGACCCTAACAAAACGCTAATGATGCTCGCACCGCAGACATATCCATTTGCCAAAATAACGAACTGTGTCCAGCGCCAAGGAAAACATTGCATTCCCGGAAACATAACAGGCCGCGGTCGAATGGGATGTCCCCTGCTCTTTGCTACGGTTGGGTTCTGTGAACACGGAAGCGGGCCTCGTCCCCAGAGGTGCATTATCAACCAGGTGTGGAGGAGTACCACTATTAACTCTCTCGGAAATTGTTTACGTTTTGTTTCAACGATATGACATCGACAATTTCCATTCGCTTGAGTTTCGTCACACCTGAGACCAAATTTTGTACAACACCTTGCTCCTTACCAGCGCGAAAAGTAACGGCTCCTGAGTCCCCGTTCCGTTCGCCTGAGTGGCCGAGTAGCGGGGGCAACGATCTCTCACTTCGCCTTTCATTGCGTACCGGTAGCTTGCCTGTTGCATTATGCCATTGTGTGTGCGGACGACTTTCAATGGCCAGGTTCGCGCTGTTTGTTGAAAGCCCTCCAGCGGTCCGGTACCGTCGGGTCTCACGCTTTCTCCGCTCTGCGTTGTAAATCAAAGGCAAAGGAGCGGTCATTTGCCTCCCGGCTGCCGGAGTGCAGTCGCCTCACCCCCCCCCCCCCCCCCACAGACCACACAGTGACCAACAGTGACCGCACCCCCAACCCTCAAACGTCACCAAATCCATTAGGGGAGCACGTTTTTGTCCCCCATTTGAAAGTAAAATTCTCAAAATAGAGTACGCCGGAGAAGCCCGAAACGGAAGTAAGAAATCGTAACGAAGAAGAACGCTGGACAAAGTATGAGAAATCGCGTTTCTGGAACCCCGCCCTTCTTCAAAAATCACTCGATTTCTCATACTTTGTGCAGCATTCTTCTTCTTCTTCGTGACGACATCTTACTTCGGGTCGAGCTTCTCCGGAGTACTCTATTGATAAATTTTCTTGCAAAATTCTGTTTGCATTTTTGGTACCTGGCTAAACACTACGTTCACAATTTTCATACCATTTGAAATGAGCTGGGGGCTCACGGCCCCACAACGGCCCCATCCTTCCTTTAACCAGTACAAATTTTTCGAAATGAAAAGAAAAATAGATTTGATTTGCTATTCCACTGAGCAGCCGACGAGACCGCAGCTGGAAACGGTACAGCACCAAGTATGAACAATGGGATGACGTGTGCCTCCTAGCGGGCCGCGGTGCGGCGGTGCGGCGGTGCGGCGGTGCGGCGGTGCGGTGCGGCGTGTCGGGGACCCACCGGACTCGCGAACAGGAGGAGCAGCACAGAGAGGATGACAGAGCCACGACGGGGAGGGCGTCAACCTCCGGCGAGAGGACCCGGAGCCGGGGCAGCAGAAGCTAAAAGGAATCATCAGAGAAATCGGAACGGATGGAGCGTTGACCCGCCAATGACTGCGCGCAAGCTGTGCAACGGGACCAGGGGGTCCGTAGCGGACATCAGCGGAGCGGGCACCACTGGGCACCACTGGGCACCACCGGGGACCACTGGGGACCACCCCACAGTCTGGCCCACCGTCTGCCGGCCGGCGGTGACCGGCAGTGACTGACCAGACCAGCCCCGGCCAGGCCCGACCCCGACCTGGGACAACCCCTAGCCACACTGCTGTTAGCGGGACCTGCGACAAGCCTGCCGACGGGGACCTCCCTGCCGGCGGGGTGAACCACCTACGCCAGCGGCTGCCAGAGCAGCACGCTGCTTTTGCGTCGCGGCCCGCTCCGTACTAGGAAGGAGAGAAAGCGGCAAGCGTCGGCCAGCGCAGCTCAGGCAGTGGCCGTGGCCCGTGGCGGGGGTCACGCGCGCGGTGAAATTCGGCCAGGTAACAAGTACTGTGATGGTGTTATTAATTATTGAGGTCGGCTGCGAGCTCTATATACGACCATTTTTTTTTTCGGCCGGCATCTTCCCAAACACTGCGGGTTGGTTTGTGCTCCCCTGTGCGCAAAAGTATTAACGTCGTCCTGAACTAAACGTTGGAACAAACGATCAGAATATTCACCGAAACACGGAATAGAGAACTTGGCCTGTCGCTGGGGGGTGGCCGCCCCCGCACCGCCTACCACGCCTGCTACCGCCGCGGCCCACGATGAGACACACGTGAAAAATGGAAGACGCCTTGTTTACATTGTGTCGGGCCGGAGTGAGAGCGAGCTAAACTGTCACCGCATTGTCTTCGCAGGAGGAGGAAAGATTTTCGGCTTTCGGCCAAACAAGCGAATGGAAGACGTACCGTTTCCCACGGTTGACCGTCGCCGCGAGGTGACCAGAGGCACGTCACTGTAAAGCCGGGTGGTCCGAGTCCGTGCGAGTCACTAATCGGCTGCAAGCACACTGCTTTCAGTTGCTCCCAAAGAGAAGTCATTTTCGCTAATCAGCTGTGTGAGGGAGGGGTCCTCCGAAATCTATTTCTAAGCGATTTCTGTGATGCGACGATCGACACGAACCCAATGTCGCATGATGTGAGTAATACCGCTCAACGACCATTCCACAGCCTTTTGTTTTTGTTTCTTCACCCCCAAATTGTCTTTCCGCGCTCTTTGGAAATATATAATCGAGACAATCGACGACAAAAGGAGACTGCGCCGGACAGCGCTCGTGATTGGCTCCGTAACATGTCGCACCGGAGCCCATCATGTTTACCGTAATTTGGAGGCCCGGACTGCGCGGGCTGCAAGCGTGTCGTATGGTCCGGCATTACTGTGGAACTGCGATACCGAAAATAGCCGAAGTGTGAGGATAATCTGAGGGGCGTACTCCACCTGCGAGGAACTGCGGCCCAATTACCGGAAAGTGCGTACTCCGACCCTCCATCCCCTCTCGATGTATCGCTCTCACAAATAAGTGAATTCGTTTAGTTTCGTAATAGAAGACGAATTTCCGGGCAAGCAGCGCTCTGCGTGGCACGGAACAGACAACAGGTACCAGGTGCACACTCACAGACTGCAGGCCGAAAATGGGCGAGTGGAATTACACGCGCTATACGAGGACGGGACGCCACTCAGGAAGAGATCATTAAATGCAGGCAGTTTGAAAGAGGGTGGTTTAACAACGGCGCAGAAGAGAAATCACAGCGACAATCGACAATTCTTTTTCACCAGCAAAAGGGTTGAAACAAGTTCACTGATTTTAACTCAGGCAAACGCATGCATGATGCAGCTGTTTGACTTCCGAGCTTTATGGGGCCGAAAACTGAAATTTCCATGAAGAATTCGTTAGACTTTTTATTGCCAGCTACAATGACCACAGAACTTGCAAAACCTGCAATTTTATAACTTCGATCATACCATACTATTCTCTTCTGGGAGAAGCATCAAATACGCCAATCCCTCAGAAGGCATGACGGGGGGCGACATATTTCATTGCACACGACATCCGACGCAGAAAAATAAGGGGGGGGGGGGCGAAGCAGCATCCGCAAGAGGCCTCTGCAGTGACAACCCCACAAAATGCCAGCTATTTTCGTCAATTTCGGCGCTGTGATTGCTCGGCAGGATGACCCTTTTCCTCTTCCGTTGCACCTTTTTCATTTTCTCTGCTGCTGCTTGCCTCCCGCGAAAACGCTGGGGGACCCATTGGAAACCATACCCCACCCCCGCGCAGGGCCCGGCACCGGTTGGTCCCGGCTGGTCCCTGCGTCTTGTGATTAGGTGACCGCATCGGTTGACACCCCCTCCTGCTCTCTCCAGCATCCATTACCTCTCTCGTCTTCTATATCTGTCTCGCTTTTTGTCCCCGGAAATCATCATCAGATCTGAAGGGTATAGGCGTCGGCGCGAGAATCCTCTCGACGTGCGCGCCCTCTGGAGCCGCGCGCGGCAGTAAAGCTTTTGCATTTCTAGAATTTGATGTACGCGAACAGCTGCTGAATATCTCATTCATTCACTTCCGCCCGCCGACACGTCGGCCCTTTCCCTCCCTCAATGAGCGCCGAGTCGGCACGGCACCGCGGCGGGGTGCGCGGCCCCAGCCGAGTCTCATTTGTCTGGCCGCTCCGGCCGCAGCAGGCTGATTCTGCAGACACTTCAAGCCGGGGCTCTCTGTCGCTCTCCTACGCAGCGCCCCACGAGTGCGACAGAGACAGGCCCACGAAGAGTGCGCTGCGGAATCAGACTGCTGTGAGCCTCGCGGAAACGACCGGACCGGCGGCGGCGCTCTGGTAGATGCAGACGAGAAGAGAGCGGCCGACGGAGACGCGGCGCCGCGTTTCGGACGCGGACCCTGCCGTTATGGGTGCTCTCACACCCGGCGTGAGCGCGCGCGCGCGCGAGTGTGTGTGTGTGTGTGTGTGTGTGTGTGTGTGTGTGTGAGTGTGTGTGTGCCATAATTGCTCGCGCGCGGGCCGCGTCGCGGGTCAGACCCGTCAGGCCGCGTGCCCTCGCGGTGCCCTCGCCGGGAGGCCGTATACCACAGGTATCCGCACACAACGTCTGCGGCCGGTGCGGGTGGTGGTGGTGGTGGTGGTGGTGTTGGTAGTGATGGTGGGGGGCGCACCCCGAGGAACGCGCGAGGCTCCGCACCGCGGACCGGATGCTGCTGCGGTGGCGATCGTTTAGGCGCCCCTTATTGAAAGGAAGCGGCGAAAATGTGTTTACAGCGCCTATCTCATTTTCTCCAGTCCCCTTCTCTCTCTCTCTCTGTCTCTCTTTGTGCACTTTCCCTTCTCGAGCAGCGTTGTTGGCGGGGCAGGCAGAGGCGCGCACCCATACAGCAGCGGCGTGCCCCTGCGAATAATGGCCGCTGGACGTGTTTAGTGCTTCCTGCCGATTAGGGATGATGCCCGTATTGGCACACACAGACAGCGTGCTGCTGATTAATACCCCGGCCGCGCCGCCGCCGTTGCTGGTGCAGCTGCAGCGTCTCGGAGGGCGTCCTCCCGGGTCTCGCAAGCACCCCGGCCCCCGCCGCCCCCCGCCGCCCCCCGCCGCCCCCCGCCGCCCCCCGCCGGCCACGGCTCCCAAAGCCGGCCTTGCTCTCCGCCTTGCGCTCGCCCAACACCTGTAATGACCGGTTCGGTTCCGTCGGTTCGCGGAGGAAGTAGGCGTGGGGCCGTCGGCGGGTCCCGGTGGGTCCCCGTGCCGGGCGCGCTGCCGCTGTCATTTGTTACGATTGGCCGCTGCCGTCGCCGTGCTCCCTGGGCAGTCAGGGGGCGCCACAGGCAGCCACAGGGCCCCCGCCGTTGGAGGCCGCAGAGAGTCCATTGTGGGCCCCGCTGGGGCCCCGCTGGGGGCCCGCTGGGGCCCGCGCCCACTCCGTGAGAGAATTGTCCTGCGCGACGCGTCAACCTTTCCGAGGGTCAGGGTCAGAGGTGATGGGCAGCTGGTGGAAGACTGAGGTTCGGTTCAGGTTAGCCTAGTTTGTGGTGTTGAGTCGGCTGGGTTACCGTGGCGTTACAGCAGCACTGCCAGCTTCCTCTCCTTAATATCCCCTTGCCGCCGGCTCGGGGTTACGCCCCTTGCAGTATTTTCGCTTCACTCTCCCCCGAATAATGGGCGCAGGAGAGGGTCCCGATTGTTTTCATGGTCTCCGCTGGCTCCGCTGGCTCCGCTCTCTGCCTCGCTGTTAAACTCTGCCGGAAAGAGCCGCCGTGGTGCCGGCGTCCGGCGCTGTGCCGGGCCAGGCGCACTCCGGCCGACCAATACCGGGAATCAATTACCGATCTACTTACTGCCGTCATTTGTTGGTAGCAAAGCCCATGAAACCGTGGTCGGGCCCGGCACCACCCGGCCGCACGCGCGGGCGGCGCAGCCGGGGCAAGCCTCTGGAGACCGCAGGCCGCCGGGCAGGGCCGGGCCGGGCCGCAGGCTGCCGCAGGCGCGCCTCGCCTCGCCGCGCTGCTACTGCAGCCGACAGCCATTCACGCAGGACGTGACGTGCGCCAGTAACAAAACGGTATGCGAATTTGCAGCACCGAAAATGTAGAAATGCCCTGGAATTTTCACCTAGTCGCATGCTGTGCCCGTCCACATGCAGTTGGTTTTGCAATTTAAAATTTCTACGAATCAAAGTACATAGGATTCTACGTGAGATTTTTCGTGTTGCAAAGCATTTTTTCGTAGCCTACGAAGAACCTTCCTTTTAGCTCTACGGAGGACTCAACGAAGCCTTCGTTTTCTGGTTAGTATTTTTACATGTGGGTCCTACCTCGTACCAGACCTAAACGCCAAAAAAAAAAAAAAAAAAAAAAATTTGAAAAAATCAATTGGGGATTTTGAGGCAATGTCGGTGGCTGTGTAGACGATCACCAGCCGAAAGGAGAACTCCGGAGAAGCCCGAAACGGAAATAAGAAGTCGTAACGAAGAAACGAACCCTGGAGACAATATGAGAAATCGTGTGATTTTTGAAGTGCAGATTTCTCATACTTGCCCTGCATTCTCCTACATCTTTACGACTTCCTACTTCCGTTCTGAATTTCTCCGGAATACTCTATTGCACCCTAAAAATCAGCGCGCGATAGGAGGCCGGTGCGTGCGGAGCCCGGCGCCGTGGGAATCGAACCCACAGAGCCGGTGGCCGGTGCACTGCGGAACAGTCACATGGGGAGACTCCGCTCGGTCCGGTCCGGTCCGGCCCGCGCCAACGACAGTTACAGCACCAGTCCCGTCCCGCCCCGCGACGCTACAAGGATGCGGAGAAAGGTCACGCGCGTGGTTTGAGAACGCTCCCTCGGCAGCGCGTCGTCAAGTTAGTAGATGCGCCGTGTGCAGTGCGGCACGCCGGGAACGCACCGCGTTATTCGGATTGGTTCGTTTTACAGTTAGCTGTTGCCAATTAGGAAATGACCATACCCATCCGCTCCCTCTGTCGGCGCCGGCGGTTGTGTCCACGTGTCCGGGCCGCCCCCTGCCGCCCCTAGCTCCGCTTTTACAATCACCGTCCAATAAAGGCTGGCCGGCGCTGATGCTGGCCGGCGGCACTGCCCAGTCCAGTCGGCGTGTGGCCACACACTGTTTGGCCCGCTTGTTTTATCTTTTACTGCGCGGCGCTCTGTGTTGGCAGCCCTGGAATGTGCCAAGTGGTCTGTATAACAACCTCTCCACGACGGTTGGCGCCCCGCGCTGCTCACGATGTCTCTCCTCCCGGCCCGTGCCTGGCGCACACACACTCACAGACACACAGACACACACGGAGACCGGTGGAAATAGCGAATTGGTGCTGTAAAGTTGGCAGCCGTGGACACGCCTCCGAGTCGCCGCTGTAGTCGGCGCGGTGCGGCAGTGCTTCTCTGTCCTCGTCGCTCTCCCACTGAGCTGCGTTACGTGTGCGAGGTGCGAGGGAGACAGAGCGAGTGGACTCTGTGCTGTGAGGCGGGGGTCCGCACGGGAGAGCCCTGTGAGATCAGCGTGGCACCATCATCACCGCACAATGAGACACTATAAATGTCGTGTCTCTGCTGCCTCATATTTGTCTCCGCGCTCTTGATTCACTCCGTTAGGAAAGATGCGGTCATGTTGGCAGTAATGAAAGAGTGTATGACCCGTTCGACGGCGGGATCTCTGGCACGCTCACTGATAGAAATTTTTTTAATACAGAGCATCGAAGTGTGTTCTATCCGTGCCGCATATCCGCTGCAATCAAACTGTTTCGTTACTCACCCCAGAACTTTGGACCAGCTAACCAGAAACTTTGATTGTAAAGCTGATGCGGCACGATAGAACATACGTCGATGCCCACACTCAGAATTTTTGATTCCCAGTTCAAACCATTTTTCTCAGTGCTCTTCGTTTCCCCAATAATGTTTCCAACCACGCTTAAACGTCGTTTTGATCCTAAACCTCGTCGAAATCGGAAGACTTATTCTGCTCTTGCGGCTCCCCGGCGCGGCAGCGGGCGGCATGCGACCACAATAAACTCCCAGGCATGGCGGCGATGACATGATACGGCGGCCGGAGAGGACCAATAACAGAGAGCTTGGCATGCAGCCGACACCGGCCGACACCGGCGGGGCGGGGCGGAGCGGGAGCCACGGGAGGACGCGCGGAGAGCGGAGCTGCGGCGTGTTTGGATTGAAAACAGATGGAGTGGATGAGTCGGTAGCCTCTATCGCCTCCGCGCTCCGCCGCTGCTGCTGCTGCTGCTGCTGCCGAGTCATGGGATTCAAGGAGGCAAAGCCGGGCAAAGCAGTAGGAGAAGAATTTGAAACGCCGGCAGAGCGCCCGTCTCACAGGACCGGGTTTTAGAGCGGGTTTGTTGTGGGTGCGCTTGCGGAGGCTCTCGCTTATACATATCACAAAAATAGAAAATTGGACGGCGAATTTTCGTGATCGCGTTTTCCTTTTAATAATATCCTAAAGACGACCAAAACGGTTAAAACCCTTATGGATTTTCCGTTTAAAATTATTGTGTTATATTCATTGATAAATTTCAATGTTTCATTCAAAATTTTCTGCTTCTATCGCTCTATAACCATTCGAATGTGTTAAAAGTCGCTTAAAAGCCGATTGAATTGCATCAGCCGATTATTTACTCGCGGTCGGATGCCGGCTGCTGAATGGGGAGGCATGGGTATGCGTCATCGGACACGGCCTTACTGACGAGCAATAACACTCGATCGACGCCCCATTTGTGAGGCCCGGCAGCTCTCTATTTTCGTAGTTTCATCGAGTGTTTCATTCATGCAGCAGCCCCACGCTGAGGTTGGGATCGGAGGGAGAATATGTTTCGAAATGCGCAAACGCGGAACCCACGCCTCTGACGGTGATGCTCCATCGCTAGTTTGAAAAAGTTATAAAACTGTCGCGGAATTTTTGTTTTCTGGGAGGATTTGGTGGTTGATGTGCGCGTCGCTTATGAAGACATCGGCTTGACAGAAATGATACTCCGCGTCCGATGACACCTGAAGACCCGACCCGGTCAGAGAGAGAGAGAGAGAGAGAGAGAGAGAGAGAGAGAGAGAGAGAGAGAGAGAGAGAGAGAGAGAGAGAGAGAGAGAGAGAGAGAGAGAGAGAGAGAGAGAGAGAGAGAACCCGAGGGGGGGGGGGGGGGGAGGCCATGTTCTCTGACGCGGCCTGAGAGGCAGCGAGAGGCAGCGAGACGGAGGATGGAGGCGCCGCCGGCTGCGGCGAGGTAGCGCTCCTTGGCGCGGCAGAGGACACCCGAGACAGTTTCCTCTCCGTCTTCATCGTCATCCTCCATAGCAGGTCTGCGGGCCGCCTGTGGCTGTAAGCAATACTGGTCTGCTTGTGGCTGTGTGCGCGCGCGCGCGGCTAAAAGGCCTCCCCGCGGGGCGTGGCCAGGCGTGGCCAGGCGTGGTCAGGCGTGGCGGGGAATGCAGGCCGTCTGCAGGCGTCACCCGACGGCTGCGGACCGCTCAATCACGCCGTTCATCCGCTCTTCCCATACTCCAGCCCTCCAGCAGGCCAGACTCCAGTGGACCAGCCTCCAGTGGACCAGCCTCCAGTGGGCAAGCCTCCAGTGGACCAGCCTCCAGGAAGCCAGCCTCCGGTGGACCAGCCTCCAGCAGGGAAAGCCTCCAGCCGGACAAGCCCTGATCAGCGGAGGGTGCGGGTGAGAGAGAGCGCGCGTGCACGCTCCTCTCATCCAGTTCGCTACGCGGCGTCACCGGCCGCCGTGCGGGATAGGCAACCCGCCGGCTCGCGTGTCCGACGGGCTGGCCTACCCTGCCAGGCTGACTGCTGCCTGACTGCTGCGCAGTGCTGCGCTGCCGGGACCGGGGACCGGGGACCGGGGACCGGGCCTGGGTGCATTTGCACAGGCCATATTACAGGTGCAGTGGGTGCAGTGAACCTCACGAATGCGATATGAAATGCCTCTCTATCTCTTGGCTGTCGCGGGAGTGCGTCTAGACAGTACACGGGATTTATTTATGCACGACGATCTGTCTGTTATCAGAGGGAATGGCATGTGCGAGGCGTGGGCCTGGTGGGATCCTGCCGTGGCGTTGGCCGTGCCGGACTTCTGTCTGGGGCCCCGCCGCACCTCCGGACTCCGTCGGCCCCCGGACCCCGGAGGTCCTCCCCTCCCGCTCTGTCCTCTGCTCTCAAGTATCTCACCGGGACCGCCGCCCTCACAGCGACCGCCGCTAATTTCGAGGCCGGGGAGACACAACGGAGGTGTGAGGTTGAGTGAAGGACTGAGAAAGAGATAGAGAGAGAAAGGGAGATACACACTGACCGAGAGACAGAGAAAGCAAGATAAAAGCTATGCGGGCTCGGGCGAACAAACTCGCCAAGTGCCCAGGTGAGCGGAGCACGGTCTGCACACTCTCTGGGTGGCCCCCCCCCCCCCTTTTTCTCTCTCTCTCTCTCTCTCTCTCTCTCTCTCTCTCTCTCTCTCTCCCCCTCACTCACTCCCTCTCTCTCTCCCTCTCTCTCTTTCTTTCCATCTGAGTCGCAAGTATCTGATGGATAAGCAGCGAAAGAACTGAAACGACAAAGTGCGAATAATCGGTTGGTTGCGAGCTCGTCGCCTGCTGCGGGTCCCTGCTAACCGTAGAAGTCGCGTCGTCAGCCACGGCTGGCCGGCCGAAGAAGGCCCGAAATGGAGATGATGGCAAGATGGACGTGGGAAAAAGGTGGCGGAGAAAGAGAGAGAGAGAGAGAGAGAGAGAGAGAGAGAGAGAGAGAGAGAGAGAGAGAGAGAGAGAGAGAGAGAGAGAGAGAGAGAGAGAGAGAGAGAAGGGGGGGGGGAGGAGGAGCAGTGCCGGTACGTGTCATCGCGGAGGTAGTAAACGAGGCCGGGTGACCTTTCGAAGAGTCGGGACGTTTTCAAGAGCGGGTGGAGGTGCTGCCGGTGCCGGGGGGCCGGGGCCAGGGGCGGGGCCAGGGGCGGGGCCAGGGGCGGGGGCAGGGGCGGGGGCCCGTTGCGCGCAGGAACCGTGTCGCAACAACGGGATCCCTTAACATTACTGCCTGTTCGGCGCGGCGGCAGCAGTGGTGGCACCCCACCCACCCTCCAGCAGCCGAGGTGTGAGTTGCGCGCGCGGGTTAACCTCTCTAGCGTCAGCCGCGACGCGCTGATAATTTTTATTATTTCCTAATCTCACTGACCTTTTCTCGTTTGCGGGCAGAAACTTTTCAGAACCCTGGAGGTCCATCGCGTTGATGGGGGCAGCCGGGAGCTCGGTCGGCTCCAGCGATAAAAACCCTTTCCATCCTCTTTCTCTCCCCCCCCCCCCCCCCCCTCTCTCTCTCTCTCTCTCCTTCGCGCGCGCGCGCGCGCGTCTTTTGAAGGTGGCGATACTCATCGCTGAAATGTCCCAATGTCTACGGCCTACGACTTTCTTGGCGCCATAAATTCAAATCCCCACTGCGACGGCCGCCGTGCCGCGCGGCGCGCGATCCCACTGACGAGCAGCTGGGCCTCCGTGCTCCAGGCGATCCCCGGCCCGGCCAGGCACGGCCACCTCACCTCCTCCTGATCCTCATCTTTTTTATTCGTCGTCGTCCGCTGTCCCCACACTGGCCGTGCGAGAGAGGGGAAGTGACGTGACCAGTCTGTGTGTGTGTGTGTGTGCGTGCGTGCGTGCGTGCGCCCAGGTCCTGTCCTCCGGGAGGACTGCCTGTGCTTTATCAACACACATTCATCAGCTCTGCAACTATATTAAGAGAAGAGAGGCGCTCACCAGCCACACACACACACACACACACGTGCGCGCGCGCACGCACACATAGGCCCTTGTAGGTGTGCACTGCAGACGACGGCTCGGCCGCGAGCGTTTTTTGAATGCGACAAAAATATATGTGATTGGCCGACTTTAGCGTCGCAGTCCTGGACACACAGACACACACAGGCGCGCGCGCGTGAGGTCCACGCCGCCAGCAGCATCGAGCAACACGGAGGTCCCCCCCGGACGTGGTCGTATGGTTGGCCGCCGTCGTGGTGGCCGGCGGGGCCGCGTGGGCCGCGCGCTGAACGGGGTGGCCTGCGCCGCCCGCGCCGACGACTGCTGCGATAAAAGGGACACTTTCGGTGACCACGACCAGGATCGCCGGCGTGGCGTGGCGTGGCGTGGCGTGGCGGCTGTGTGCCGATGCCAGGCGATGCACCGCCGTGCCTGTCCTGCCCCGGCCTGCCTCCTTCCTTTCGTTATTTGTTTGTCCGTTGTCGCCCGGCTTGTTTGTTAATTCACACCTCGCTTTATCTGTCCCACCCAGGAAGGGCCTAATGGTCCGGAGGAAACAAATCGCAACCATGTCGCCCGTCCCGCCGCCCATCCCGGCGGCCCGGCTCGGCACGTCCCCGACGGCCCCGACCCCCCAACACCGCGATTGAATGAGTTGCCTTGTATCGAGGCACTCGCCGGAACGACTTTTATGACTGGGTCAGAAAAGCGTTTCGCAGTCGCCGCACTCGCGTCCGTCTCGCGCTCTCCTGTCTCCGCCGGCGTCTCACTCGCCTCACGCTCGCAAATCGCCCCGTCGTCCCCTGGTCCGCCCTCTGCAGTGATGATTAGTGGTCCCAACTAATTCGTTAATTTCGCGACAAGCAATACATTTATTTTCCATTTTATCCAGCCGGCAAAAAGTTGGTTGCGCGAGAAAAAGGGCAGAAAAATCGTGTTTGCTCCCGCAAACAAACTTTTTGCTGACCGAACAAAATTCTAGTTCTCGCAACTAAATTAATTGCGTGTCCCGAAATCAACGCGAAAAAGTTAGTTCGGGCAACGAATACTTTCTGTGCGCGCGCGGGGTCCGCAGTGCTTGTGTTATTTCGCATCGAAATGCTCCGCAGCACCGCCGCTGCCGCTGCCCCTCGCCTCCTGAAAGAGGTTAAGATTAGTGGGTCTGTCCTGCCCATCCGTCGCGGCTGACGGCGAGTATTTATTAGGAATCTTCTTCGCGCGACGACGCGACGCGACCGACGGCCGTGTGGCCGGGCCGTGGCCGGGCCGGGCTTACCCGCTGATTAAGATTCTCCCTTTATTTATCTACCTGCCTCCGCCGGTGTCCTCCTTCTCGCTCACCCGCACGGCCGTCCCCATACTGCGCGCTCCCTCCTTATCTGGCTGTCGTTTCTTTTCGTTCGGAGTCCGCCCTGCGGCGGCCCTGGCCGGCCCCGGGGCCCAACGCAACGCGCAGCGCAGCGCGAAACATGCGAAAACTTTGGAACGCGAAGGGCAGCGATATCTCACCTGTCATTGGGGCGATGAAAGTGTCGACGGTGGGGTGGAGCGTGGGGCACCGCGAGGCGGACATCCTGCGGCACGGCGCGGCCACGGCGCGGCCACGGCACGGCCACGGCATGGCCACGGCACTGCTCGGCTAAGGGTGCTGTGCTGTACTGCCATATTTAGGCTTTTGTACTCCACAACGCTCCATCGGTTAGGGTCAGCTCTTGGGAGAAATCTTTCTCCAAGGGAAAAAAAATCATCCATCTATTTTTAGAATTTTTTTTTGGGGGTGGGTGGACGATTCCCCCCCTGGAATATTTCTCCCCGTACGCACCCTACCGGAGTCCTCCGGGTCCTCCGGGTCCTCCCGGGTCCCCGCCACGCCACGACCACCTGCTGCCCCCCATGAGTGAGGCGCGGACCGCCGCAAAGTGCGCGCCGCCATTGAATAAAGGAATCCGTGAATGGATACGATGTCGTGGAAATGACTAATACCCGCCTGTCGGCCTCACGCAGGGCTGGCAGGGCTGGCAGCGCTCACCGCAGCCGGTGCAGCCAAAAGCCCTGCAAGCCCTTCGTCGTGTGACGACGCGCCTTCATTAATTTTTGGTCCACGGCGGAGAAACCGCAGCATGCGACGACACGGTCTGATAAGGGCCGGTGCCTTTGGGGGTGGCATAAGGGCCCATGACACGGGTCGTGACACGGCCGGCCAGGGCCATAGGACAGGACACAGGGGGCGGCTGGGCAGCACGCGACCGCAGAGGGCGGCCCTACTTCTGTGGTCACGTGGCCTGGGCGACGTGCTGCGCCGGACATGAACCGGAGCGTGGCGGACCGCGGCGGACTAACACGGTCAATGTTCATGGGCACTGCTCAGATGGATACATTTGTACACAATTGCACAGAAATGAGAACAGATTCAAGTGCATTGGGAATTTATGTATTAATTCTCAACATCGCACGTTTAGTCAGCACATCCATGTTCACGTGGCAAATAGTACACTGTGAATGGCGAGAAAGCGGTAGTGTATGCCGCGTCGATAAAAGCGAAGGCGCTGTGCGCGGCTGGGCTCTCTGGCGGCGGCCGGCGTCACATGTGTGTTATAAATCGTGGGCTAACTGCGCTCATCAGCCGGCGTGTAACATGACACACAACCCTCTCACCGTGTCGTCTGGGCTGGGCTGGGGGGCCGGCGGCCCCGGCGGCCAGAGGCCCGGACGCGTGGGCGCTGTGCGCTGCTCTTACATAAATATCTCCATAAAAATCTTGGCCGTGCGCATCGCTTTTGTTTGGCGTCCATGATGAATATTCGGGTGTCCTTGACGCGGCGTTAGGCACCGCGCCGTGCCCCTTTGGGCCCTTTGGGGCGTGGCCAGGCCAGGCGAGGGGCAGATCCTCCTGCAAGACAAAATGGAGCACGTACATACATAGCGCACCAGGGCCTCCAACCCACACTGCCTCCCCGAGAACTACAGCTAAAATAATTCTAGCTAACTACAATTAATTTTCAGGCAGATTCGTATATTCTCTGAAAACGGTAAAGTTAGACTGGAGGTTTTAGCGGAGTTTAAAAAAAAATTGAAAAATTCAATTTAGAAGGCCAACGGTCAAAACCTACGAAAACTTTCAATTTTTTCTTGGAATAGTTTAAGTTTACCGATGAAAAATATATGTTTCCATTATGTCTAATTTCATGCGCTACTGAACTCAAAGACATGCAGTGTGCGCCAAAGTCACCGTAGCATATCAAGGCCTTCATACAGGGCGCCGCCTGCTGCTATGCAAGTCGTTACCGCACACCATACTTATCGGCGCCGCTCCGTCCTTTTCGCACGCCCTTGGGACTGGAGATCGATTAGAGAGAGACGTGTGCAGCTTTATTGTTCCGCCCACCTCAGACGCCGAGGCAGACGCCGAGGCAGACGCCTTCTCGCCCTTGTGGACGTATCGGGTTACTGCCCGGGGCGCCAGAGAGCGCTGCTCCCGCCGCAACACTATCGGCCGCCCGCAAGTGACGATGTCTGAATTAACGCAATTACGTGTGTCCGTGCCATGACATGCACACAAAGTCACCAAGGAAGGTGGCCGTTTTTGTTGTTGCTGAAAAATAGGGGTTTCCAATAAGGCTTGGAAACGGAAGCTGAAGAACAAAAACACCCCCGGGAAGGAAACTCTCGTGAGCAGGTATGAGAAATCTTCTTGCGCAAGCGTCGCGCCAAATATGGAGCCTTACCTCCAAATCCACTCAAAACGGCATTCAAGTTCCTCATGCCTCTGGAAGATTTTTTGTTCTTCAGCTTCCGTTTACAAGTCTCATTGGAAACCTCTATTGGAGATAATTTGCCGTGTCGGTGTGGTGCGTTTGCTAGCACGACCGACCGACCACCTTGTCGTGGGGCCCGTGGGGCCCACCCTGACGGGTTGACGGTTATCATGGCTCGAAGTACACCCGGCGCTCGCCTTCCGCGCGCGCACACACACACGCACACGCACGCACGCACACAAACTCGCTCACATTTTGTCATGGACACCGTACTCGTTTTGTTGACTGCGTCTGTGTCGATGCCATAAAACAAACGCGGACAGAGGGCAGCAGTGCGCACGGCAGGCGGAGTGGTGAGGAGGACAGGGGAGTGCGGGTGGCAAGTGCGGTCCCAACACACAAACAATGCATATTTTATGGGACCCGAATTAAAACTTTGCCGCAGATTAATCGGCAGCATGGTGGGCATATCCGTAACAGGTTGCATATCAATGCCGTTTCGGTCAGTTCCCCGTGGTCCTAGTGCCATCCCCCACTTACCCACACCACCGCCCGCCCTGCCCCTCCACTCAGCCCCTGCGTCCTCTACGGCAGGTGAACCCCCATATAAATAAAGAAGATAGCGCGCAGTACGGAACAAAAACAGATAGAGGCGAGCGAAGAAGTGATCTCTTGTTTAAATAATGGGAACGGGAGAAAGGTGGACGCTCTGGCTGCGATAAGGAGGGCAGTACTCGTCCGGTACCGGCACCTGGTGGGGGAAGCAATGAATGACGGCGGTAGGCCTGCCCCCGACCCCCGGCTCAGCGCGCCCGCACGGCCACACAGCGCTGCGCCACGCCACGCCACGCGAACGCCCGTCCCGTCTCCTCAAACTAGCTGGCGTAAAGCAGATTAGACAAGACAGCACGGTGGGCTGATCGAGCCGGCACGGCCCGGCACGGCCCGACACGGCCAGGCACGGCCGGAGCGCCTCCCTTCCCCACTTCACTTTTCCATTCACAAATCCCACACTGGCCCGCGCAGGACAGGGCAAAGCCAAAGGCAAAAGCCGAGAGGCAGGTGAGCGAGTGGTCCTGTGCTCCGGTGAGCTCCTCGCCCCGGGCCTCTCGGATAGCCCTTCACATCCGTGGGGATTTCCCTCTCTGTCGGATGTTTGACTGCTGCGGCCTGACCTGGAGCCTGGCGCGCTACGTGTAGAGGAGGCGGACGTGGCGGCGCTCGGCGCCCCGCACGACGGGAAGCACGCGCGCGCGGGTTCTGGCCGCGACCGACCGACCTCGTCGACGGGAGAGAAAGAGGCGTTGTTTATTTATTTACTCGCAAAACCTTTTTTTGCGGGACGGCGTCAAGAAGGACGCCACCGCGATGAGGAGGATCAAAGCCGCATATTGCTGGCCGCCGCCAGAGATCCCCGGGACGGTGTCCGGAGCACGCGCTGCGCCGGCTTAGAGAGACTCTCAGAGTCTGAGTCTCTCTACGCTGGCTGCGCTGCGCCGGCTTAGAGAGACTCTCAGAGTCTGAGTCTCTCTACGCTGGCTGCGCTGCGGCGGCCATGGCCAGCTCATTGGCAGCGCCCCGAATAATGGACCACCGACCACCGCATTCGTCGGGGGGCTCCTCCTGCTAAACTGTTGTTTCCCACGACCCCGCAGGGCCCTTGCCGGTGCCCCCCCCCCCCCCTTCTGAGGCCCTTGTGCGCAGTGGTGCGAAATGGCCATGCGACCCCCACACGAAGAGCGTCCGTGTCAAGAGCGGCACGGGGGCTTTGTGTGGGACCGTACCGGGCGTGCCAACCGGGCGAGAGCGTGCGTGTCACGCCGTGTCACAGGTGTGGCCGGCCGAAGGCCGCAGGGTGATGGTCTCCGGGTACACCGAGCTACACGCGGGGGGCTACATACACCGGGCATGGCACACCATGGGTACACCATGGGTACACCTTGGGTACACCATGGGTACACCATGGGTACACCATGGGCACACCATGTCACATCGGGAGAGGAGTCAGTGCAAACTGAGGGAAGGTTTTAACTCCGCTGCCTCTGGACCCTGAGATTGAAAGTCATGATTTTTCTTCCAATTTTGGTCAGCGGGACTTGAAGGTCAGTGGAGGCCCGCGCTCGGCTCGCCCTCCCCTCCGGCCGCACACAGAGGCGCCCGGCACCCGGCACTCGCCCCTTATCCCAGCCGGCTCTGGGACAGGAACACGCCACGGTCCACTCAGGACCGTCCACGACAACGGTAATTAATTCCTCGCTGCTCCCAAACCAAAAGAGACATCTTGTTTTTCCCACCCTGGGCGACACAAGGTGCCAGTTTTATCGGTCGCTCGGAGGTACCCAGGTGGTACCCAGGTACCCCCATCTCCGGGGGGACACCTCCGGGAGGGCCCAGGGCCCGGCCACGGTGTTGCCGGGGGGTCCGGACGCCTTCCGTTTCCAATTCTTCCACACCTCGAAGTGCAAGTTTACGTCCTCGATAGAGATCGCGCGAGACCAGGAGACGGGCCCAGCCCAGCCCAGCCGGACCCAGCCGGACCCAGCCGGAGGAGTGGAGATGACTCGGGGCTGATATCGAGCCGTCCGCTAGTGGCTCATCGGGGGCCTCCTGCCGGGCTGGGGACGGAGCCCCAGTGGGGTCGGGGGCGCCAGCTGCCCACCCACGCCATGGACCCGGCCCGGCAGACTCCGGTGACGTATGGCTGCCGTGTCATTTCGCCAGGTAGGTGCACTATAAATGGCACTCTGTGTGCGGTCCAGCAGCTCCCGGGCACGACCCATGCAACCCATGTGGCCCAAGCAGCGACGAAACACTGCTGCTTTCTGGAAAATATCCAACCATTAACGAGTACTATGTTTCGAATCGGTATACAGGAAAAACAAGCCCCTCCGACATTGAGATTTCGGACGGTATCTGATCGATACTTCACCTGTACTGGTTGGGTTATGTGACGAATTCTGCAGTCCGCCTTATTTACTGACTCAGTTGAAATGGTGCCGTACGTGATGTTTTCCCTTGACGTGGTGCGGGATAAGAGCCTCATGTTTTGTTTGGATGTCCCTCGTGTTGTGACAGGACATCATCATCATGGGTGCGGAGTCCCTGGGTCTGGCCACACAGTTCAACTTAATCAGCGTGCGATAGGCTACTTCATAGAAAGAACGGGTGAGGGCGAGATTGTCCCCACTGATTTGCGGTTTATGGGGGTCCGGGTGCGACCGCCGGGCCGGGTCCGTCCGGAGGTGGTGGCCTGGCGCAGCCTGGCGCCGGTCCGGCAGTAGCAGGGGGACAGTATGGGGGCCCACACACGTCCTCAGACAGTCTTCATCGGGACAAGTTCATTACGTCATGTTCGCCCAATTGGACCCGACACCCTCGAGCCGAGCCGACGGGTATATCTCACGCACATTCACACTTCTCGGAAGCCCGCCTGGACCTCGCACGCAGAGGCGAGAGGACGCGACACAATACAGCGGTTGCGTGTATGCAAAACGAAGCTCCTAGCGCGTCCCTAGATGTACATGATTATATGTTTTTGATTCATCGTAACGCATAAAAAGAGCAGTTTTTTCACAAGATCATTCGATTCGATGCGCATTTTCTTTCAGGTTTTATCGAGGAGCCGCGTCGTCCCCCTTTACGCGAATACTGCATTGGAACTACTACCGGAATGCTCACCTTTCAACATCGATTACGGTTGTGATTTGTTCTCCATAAGGAGACATAAACAAAACGTTATCTGATGCTTTGGCCCGCCGCGCCGCCGCGCCCTCCCGTGTTCCCACGCTCGGCCCGCTGTCATCCGCCCGTAAGTCGCCCATGATGGATGGACAGTCTGATTGAAGGCTCGCGCCGTGCGCTGCTGCTATGCCGGGCGCTGGCCATGGCAGTGGTGCCCATGGCGGTGCCCATGACTGCTCCAGCGCCCTGCTTGACCGCGCCGCGCCAAGTCATGCCATTCGGCAACGCTCAAAATCAGAATCCCGGTAGGTAGGGTGGAGTGCAGCTAAACAAACCACGCTGGGAAAATAATCACGTGTAGGAAAAAAAATCACATATCCTTGTCAAGCAGGGTGGGCGTTTCATCCAAAAGTTGCAAATTTTTTGGAAGGTATTATGTATTCTTTTTTAAAGTTGCTGTGATTATTCCCCCATTGTGTTTTTAGCAATACTGCAATGCTTGAATGCTGTCCCGAAAACGTCTTGCTTTCGAAAATTAAAATTTTAAATGAAGAATAAACAACTATCCTCATTGAATTATATATATGCTCTCTTTCAGTGCCGATAATATGGAAATCGTGAAATGTGTGCGACACAACCTTGCGCAATCTCAGCTAGCACGTTGAGAATTTGGCAATGATTACTACAATTGACTGGCCGGACGCAGGGTCGTGAGGCAGTTAGTTCCCATGCACCGCAGGGGTCCACGCCGCCACCATGACCCTGCACTGTAGCGGCCGGGCCGGGCCGGGCCGGGCCGGGCTCTGGCGGCCAAATCAGACGCGTTCGGCTCCGCTCACGCCGATCACGCTGCGTTCACACCCGAACGTAAATGAACAATTGAGATTATCCGTCCCGACCAATAGGGCCGGAGGACCGCGATGGTATCTGCCCGTCGGCGGAATGCGACTCCCGCGGCGCGGCCAGCCAGAGCCCGCCAGCCGCCGCCAGCCGCCGCCAGCAGACGGCCAGCAGACGGCGGTCACGTGTATGACGAAGGCAAAATCCGTCCGCCCGCTGCCCGGCGGCGGTGTTGCCTCCAGCTAACGTGATTTGTGCCTGGGAAAACAGCGTTCAATAGGACGAAGGCAAACTTTCCCGCGGGATCGAGGTTCGAACCTCGGAAATCGCGATCCAACGAACAACGCGCTTACCCACGCGGCCAAGCTGAGGGGCGAATTTTTTTCACCTCACTCAATTATGTTTGTGGACACACCTGCATCTGCAGCGGAGCCGAGGATGGCCGGGGTGAGGGCGTGAGGGGCGGGGCGGGTCACATGCACTTGCTCGGTGCGACATGAGTAAGGCCATCATTACCCGCCGTGGCGTGGCGTGGCGCACACCTCGCGGCACCTGCAGGATGGAGCGGAGCGGGTGGTGGTGGTGGTGGTGGTGGTGGTGGTGGTGGTGGTGGTGGCGGTGGTGGCGGTGGTGGCGGTGGTGGTGGTGGTGGTGGTGGTGGTGGCGGTGGCGGTGGCGGTGGCCTCGGCGGTCCTTCGGGACAGGAAGTGGGCCGCATTACCGGTGACGCGGCCGGCCCACCGACGGGCCACTTACTTTGCTTTTGTCTCTCGCGCGGGGCTCCGATGTGACACCCCCGACCAATCACGGCAGAGCTCGGACCGAAAGCACGCCGACACCGCGGCCCCCGCGGCCCCCGCGGCCCCCTTGGTGGCCCCTTAGAGGCCCCCTTGGGGGCGGGCGGCCCCGCACTGCTTTCACGGCGCGTAGATGATCCCGTCGTCTCCCCCCGTTCCACACGCGGCTCGGCTCGACTCCATCGGACGTGGCGCTGACTTTGATGGTGCCAATGAAGAGGTCCGAGTGAGGAGAGGGCGCGGCAGGGCGGACCGGGGCGGGGCAGGCCGGGGACACTGGGTGCTGCTGCTCTCAACACCCACCCGCCCATGGGTGGCCGGGTGGGCCAGCCGGCGGGCACCGGCGGGCACCGGCGGGCACCGGCGGGCACCGGCCTCCCTGCCGCTGTGCTGCGGCCCCAGCGGCCCCAGCGGCCCCAGCGGCCCCAGCGGCCCCAGCGGCCCCAGCGGCCCCAGCGGCCCCAGCGGCCCCAGCGGCCCCAGCGGCCCCAGCGGCCCCAGCGGCCCCAGCGGCCCCCGGCCTCGCCTCGTATCGTACGGATTATCATTGATTGAGACGTGTCGCTCCTATCGTGTCGCAACGGCCGCTCGCGCCCCGTCCCCCGTCACATCCGGGGCGTGGGGCCCCAACACGGAGTGCGTGAGGAGGAGACACGGTGTGCACGGTGTGCACGGCGATGACACCCGCCCCGCCTCACGCCGGGGGGAAATTAGGGGCGGACGCGATGATGCCGTGACCCCAGCCTCCGAGCAGACACCCTCCTTCCTCCTTCTCTTCCTGCCAGCCCAGTGTGTGTGTTTCTGTGTGTATGTGAGAGATCGAAAGAGAGGGAGATCGAAAGAGAGCGAGAGAGAGAGAGAGAGAGAGAGAGAGAGAGAGAGAGAGAGAGAGAGAGAGGGGGGGGGGGGGTAAATTCGTTACAAAGAGGCGTAGGTCAAACACACACGCGTCGCGGGCGGCTGCCGCCTGCCGCGGCTCTGGATTACGGGGTGGGAAAGAAGAGAATTAAGAAGTCGGACGGAAACGCTGTCGGGAATGAAGGCCCCCGCATAAGGGCCGTCGCCGTGGTTACACTTTACAGAATCAAACAGAGAGGGCAAGGTGAAGGGTTACCGCCCCGCCGCCGTCGCCCCGCCCCGGCCAGGCCAGGCCGTGTGTCGGCACCCCCTTGGCTACTCTCCCCGAGTGCTGAGTGGGGCCGAGGCTGAGGCGGGTTGTTGTCGGTGCTGTCGCCCGGCCGTGCGTTGCAGTCACCCACCCCACCAGTCCCCAGTCCAGTCCCAGTCCCCCGCTCCGCTGCCTGCTGCCGCTGCTGCCGCCCTCCCGATGCACGCTGTTATACGTGTGTGGCGTGGCGCCCGGCCCTCGGCCCGGCCCGGCCGGCCGTGCGGCGTGACGTGTGCGGCGGCGCGCGTTACATGAGGCGTTACACGGGGCGTTACACGGCCGTGACGGCGCGCTGATTCGCATATAACCGTACACCACACGCACGGCCATGCCCAGAGATGGCACCTCTCTGAATGCATTACAGCGGTACCGGCGCACCGCCACGCGGCTCTTCATCCCGTACAAAACAAAAGGGGGAAAAGCATGGAAAGGGAGAAGAACGACATCAGAAGTTGTGACGCGCTAAAGGGCATATTTTCAAATCTTTGTTTAGAAATCGGAGTTGGCATTCGACATGTGTAAAGGACATCCATGATTATTTTGCTGAATGCGGGCTCTTGTTGAACCCATCCTCCCAAGAACGCTCGGTGGGTAGGCAGCTTCGACTCTTGCATGCACGCGTGTATTGCGGGCTGGCCTACCCGGATCTCTCGCTGGCGTTCCTCGCTGCATCGTCGTGCGCCCCTGAATTTATTCACTGGGCTTGATGGAGTGACAATTAACGCTAAATTCAGCAATTATTCAGACCCCATTGTGCTGGTATTGATTTTACAAACTGGGAATTTTTTTGAAGGGGCGTAATTAAAAAATGGTGCAGGCGGATGCATGTATTGCTACTCGTGTCAAACACGCCGCTCGCATCGCCCGTCTCGCACGTTGTGTTCCGCCACTTCCGCTGCGGGCCGCGGTGCGGGTGGAACGTTTTGGCATGCAGGATGCGCGTTGGAACGCAAACGCGTTGCGTAAGTACACTCACACACACACACACACACACATGCAGGTGAGGCCCGTAATGAGCAAAGTGGTCCGCCGGGGTCGAACAATACCGATGAAAGCCGCGGTATTTATTTGGCATCGGGCGCACACAGCGCACGCAGCACACGTCCGCGCCGCTCCGGACGGGACTATGCTGCTCATGTCGGGCGGAAGGTTCCGCTGAGAGCTGGCGAAATGGTGGAGTGCTTTTCCTCGTTCAATTTCACGGTTCAGTGTTATAAAACTGATTTTTTTTTTCGATTGCGTTTTTTTTTTTTAAATTTAAAAAATTATATTCTAAAGACAGTTTTCTTGGCTGCTTAAAAAACCCACGTCAGAAAAATTGCAAAAATCGCTCTATTGCAAAAAAACAACAACAAAGAAATTTAAAAAATTGTTGTTTCTGACCTCTCGAAACGCTAAAATCAAAGTTTCTTTTCTCTTTTTAAAGGCGAGATATCACTAAAGGCATGTCATTTCGAGTTCGCCCTCTCGCGTCTTTATTCGGCCCTACGGAGCGTATTCAAGTGATGGTGGATTCACTCCTCATTCTCGCGGTAACCGTACGGCCCCCGCATGGCCCCCAGATGGCCCGCGGATGGCCCCCGGATGGCCCGCGAATGGCCCCCGGATGGCCCCCGGATGGCTCGCGGATGGCCCCCGGAAGGCCCTCGGATGGCCCCGCGTGGGTACGCTTCATTACTTCGGAAGGCCCGCCGCCCCGCACTGCGTCCATGATTATTTTGCCCACGCTGGGCCCGGCCGGGCCCGGCACACCCACGCTCTGTTCACACATCGCCACCTCGATGACGCCCCCGACCACGTCATGGCGCCATACGCCTTCTCTGTGCCGAACGGAAATATTCGAACGAACGCAATCAACATGACAGGCATGAAGAACGCTATGGTGTGTTTCTAGGACCGGATAGTCCACCGAGCAAGGGGGAAACTTTTTGGATATGGAATTTGTGGCGCCGGGAGTATTCGTCCGGTAGTTTCTGTGCGGCGTATTGGGAGTCTACCAAGGAAGCCCCAGGTCCCCCGCAGGGATGTGGGTGGGGAGTTCACATGTCAGTCACTTTTTAAATGCGTCTCTGTTTCTACACTGAACATTCGACACTCAGGGGCCCTGGGTCGGTTCCTCCGCGCACCGTCAGCCCCGGCCGGCCGCCGGACCAGGGCGCAGAACACGGCGCATTCCTCTCCTTCCCATGGCAGCATAAGCCTTTTGCCTCTAATAATGAGTTTCCTCAGCGTCCGTTTACGACGACTCGCGTGCGTCGTGTGGGAGGCTGCAGCATCATCCCCTCCCCGGGCGTGGCGTGGCGTGGCGTGGCGTGGCGTGGCGTGGCGTGGCGTGGCGTGGCGTGGCGTGCCGTGCCTCAGTGCACTTCGTGGGAGCGCCCCCGGGGCACAAGGCGTCACCCTCTCACCGCTGCAAAGCTCGCGCGCAGCCCGCGCACAGCCTGAGCAGCCTGAGGAGCCTGCTCGCCTCGCCGGTCAGACGATCACGGCCAGGTCAGGCCGGACCGGGCCGGTACGGGGGCCGGTAGGGACCAGGCCAGCACTGCCCCATGAATCACGCGGGGAGAAGATGTGATCACCTTCACTGCAGGGGAAGAGTGAATCCCACCAGAAAACTTGGCCCAGAGGACGCAGCAGGCCGGGGCCGGGGCCGGGGCCGGCAGGGGACCACATACCACACACCTCCCACGGACAGCCGACATGTCAGCAGCATGGCGTTGCCCCGAGCCGCGCTGTTATCGCGGCAGCATCGGGGGACACGCGTCATAATGGTATTACCGTGTGCTGCTGACGACGCGGGGTGACGGACATCCGGCTTTCGACACGTCGCCGGGAAATGCCCGTGTACGGCTATATCAGGCTTCGCGCGCGTCCGAATTTCCGCGGCGACGCCGCCGAGCGCCTGCCAGTGCGAGGGTAGGCCAGCCCGCGCGACGCGCGTGTGCATGATGAAGTCGGAGTTGCCTACCCAGCAGGCGCCACTGCTTGCGAAGTACGTAGTATCGTGGACGTGTAACTTAGTGGATGGTCCGAGTCTTAAAGGGTTTATTTTGGCTTCTTTTTTTTGGGTGGGGGGCGAATCTCTTGGCTTTAACCCAGCAAATTTGTCTGATATTACCCCCTTCCCCTCTTTTCTTTGGCGACGACTTTGCAAATTTATGGTTTGCGTGCCCCGCCTCGAACGAAGAGGGAGAAAAAAATTTGCATATTGCTCTTTTCCTTCCTTTGACTTTGCCGCTCGGCGCTCGGTCGGGTGCGTCGTTAGGTCATCGGCGGGGTGCCCCCGGAGCCTGCCGGAGTCCCGGAGCAGCCTACGCCGGAGTTCCGGAGCCCCGGAACCCAGGAGCACGGCGGACGACGGCGGCCCTCGTCCACACCGGTGGCAGCCGTGCTCATGGAGTATGTCTGGTAGGTTAGGTTTCCGTGCTGTCTTCACCGCCGCGGCCGGTTCTTTCAGTGCCTCCGGTGCCTCCAGTGCCTCCAGTGCCTCTGGTGCCTCCGGTGCCCCGCAGGCGCCCGCAGGTGAGTCAGGTAGAGGGGACATAATAAAGCCTGGGAGCGACGCCGCGCGGCGTGGTGCGGCCTGACATCTCAATCAACCAATTGATACAAATCACAACGCGCCGTAAAGCCTCTCTGAGCCGTGCCACGCCGTGCCGCGCCGTGGTCACGCGCTGCCTGCGCTAGGCCAGCGCGCAGCGCACAGCCCGCCCGTGCCCGTGTGTCCACGAACAAGACGATGACTGCCACCCGATAGCCTGCCGGAGCCTGCCGGAGCCCGGAGCCCGGAGCCCGGAGGTGACGCGGCCGGAATCCGTCCCGGCGGCGTGACGCGACGCGGCCAGGCGACACATGTATAGCCAACCAAAGAAAAAATATTTTTGTATATCCGCTCAATTAATTCAAATGTATGCTGATGGCTTTGTTTCCGAGCAGGGCGATGAAGATGCTGTTGATGATGATGATGCGGGTAAAAGTCAAGCTTCCTGATGGTGACATGGTCCACGCCTGATGTTTTTGGCCAAGCCCAACGCCAGGTGGATTTTCAGGACTGCATTTTATTTCACCTGCAAATGTCGTCCGTGAGGTATTTACATGAAGTTTTGCCTGTGGCCTTCCGAAATTAATTATACAAATGCCGACAAATGCACAGATTTTTAAGTGACAACCCTCTCCCCCCCACACGAATTTCTTCAATGAGGAAGGTGTACTATGAAATTCACAATCATAAAAAACCTCCACGTCGGGTTGCCTACGCGTCAGAAGCGGGTCCAGATAAGGGTTTTAGTACCCACTCAGAGCCGGCCGGGCGGCTGGGCTGGGCCGGGCCACCCATGGGCGCCGTGGCCGCCGCGGTGTCGGCCCATTCACCACTACCTGCGGGACCTGCGGGACCTGCGGGACAGGTCACTATCTGGCCACAAACAAACACCCACCTCCCAGCAGCAACCGGTTGGTTATTGTCGCCAGCGCTGTCCGCTGGAAAGGCGCGATCTGTCAGAGCCGTTGCCTTCTCTCACACGTCGTTTTCATAGGGTATTCCGCGAACGGATGACCCCCAAAACGGAAGTAATAATAATACGGTAAAAATCAGAGCAGAGAGCGGTTCGTGGGGGACAGCAGACACGAGGACCGAGCTGTTCACAACGCGCGTTACCGCGAGAATCAAATCAGAGTTTCCGGCCGAAGAAGTTCGGCAAAATGCCGGTAGAGCGCGCCACCTCAGACTGCTGACGTGTTATGGTGTGCGAAATGGACGTATCTCCCAGCCACCGCCCCCTCCCCTCCCTGGGTGTCCCGGCCGAACGCCGTGGTGGCGAGTGGCTGTTTAGTTTCGGTTCTTTATGAACACCGGCCATCTCCAAGGCAGTCAAATCAAGCCATGAAAACCCTTTACCTTCCCCCCTCTCGCTGTGCGCTGTCCGCGCCGCATCGCGCCGCCCCGCTGCCGACATCGTGTAACAATTGAAGCCATATCGATTTCTCGCGTCAATTGACTCAGGCATTCCGGGGATGCCGGCTCGCCGTGGATACGGCCTTTAAATTTTGTTGACTCGTTTTTATTACAGCCGGGGAGGTCGGCGCGGACCCCAGCCGCCGTGTGCCCCTTGCAGAACGAATAATAATTGTTTTGCAGTCGTGTATCGCGCGGTGCGAAATGTGAGAAAGCTCATCATTTTGGATCGTGTTTGGGGATGTAATCGAATCATCGCCCGGCGCGGCGACCGGGCGGACCGGACGGCACGGGAGGAACTGCCGTGTTGTGACACTGCCGTTGCTGCTGCATCGCTTACCAAACTGTCATCGACGAACTCTCAGGGTCTTGCAAAACTGGAAGCCCCCCTCCCTCCTGAAATCCATCGTCGAGGTCCATACTTCGCAGAGTGACGCTGCACTGTGATGTGTTTGAGCGTGATTAATTGTCGTGCCTTAATCGGGCCGATAATCGACGGTAAAACAAAATTAAAAATCGCTTTGGTAGAGTCCAGCTGGCGCGATCGCTTCATTTCAATGAGCGGCTCCGGGCTCCGAGGACTCCGGGCTCCGGGGACTCCGGGGACTCCGGGGCTCCCGTCGGCCCGCATCGATAAGGATCGCTGCGCAGTGTGCGCGCCTTGCTGCCAATGCCCGGAGCCCGGAGCCCGGCCCGGACCCCCTGGGACCCCCGCCGCGACCCGCTTCGAAAAACCGTCTGTAATCCCCTGTAGTCGGAGCGAGGTCTGGCGGGGACCACGACCCCTGCGTTGCCCTCCGAGGGCCGGGGGCTGGGGGCCGGGGGCGGGGGCCGGGGGCGGGGGCCGCCGGGAGCATGCCGCCGCGGCCCCCGTCCGCCCTGTGCCCGCCAACGCCAGCTCACGCCGGCCCGCGCAGGGCTGGGCCCGGCCCCGGCAGGACTCCGGCGTGCTCCGTTCGATCCATCACTTCCCCAAATTCGAAATGAAAACATTGCCCTCAAGTTACGCCCGGTATGCAGGGGGGGGGGGGGGGGGCGGGGGCCGCGGCGTGCGCTACACGCGCGCTAATGGCATCCTCGAGGCCCCCGTCGGCCTCCGTCGGCCCCCGTCGGCCCCCGCCGAGGAGGACTTGACCCCCTGCAGAACGGGCCGTGACTTATGTCCGCGCGGCACGGCGCAGCGCGGGCTCCTAGCCCCGCGTCCTGTCCCGTGCAGCACCGCGCCGCCCCCACTCTACGCGTTCGAATAGTCCCCGTGCTGTGTTGGCCGTGTCCGAGGCCGGAGCCACGCGGACGCTGGCCGGTTCCGGACGCGCCCCCTCGTGTGGCATTCCATTCTATAACGCGCCCCGCGGAGCTGCTCCGCCTGCTCCGCCGCACCGCTGCTGCTGTTCACACCCAGAGGCCAGAGGCGGTCAGAGGCCCGGGACCCCGCGGGGACTAGAACCCGGCCCAGCCGGAGGTAAGGGCCCAGAGAGGGACATTATTAAGACGTAACGTAACATGGCACCGTCCGCGCGCGTGCACCGGGGCCGGCGGGTACCGGGGGGTACCGGGGGTACCGGTGACTCATATGGCGGGGCACCCGGCCGCTGCCGCCCGCGTGTCTAGCCGGCGTTTGAGGCCCAGGCCACGGCGCAACGCCCAGCGGCCACCCCGCAGGATAACTGTGGGCCCCGCGGCCCCGCACACGACCCCGCAGCCCAATCAGCACGGGCCCTACGGCAAACGGCCCCTCGACAGGCGCATGGCCTCCTTTATGTTCTTTGCGTGCTGTGCCGCCCCTATTTATTTTTGCACCGCACCGTTCGAAATTTGAATTTACCCCCACCCAGTAGCGCCAAGAAGGGGTCGACGGTGGTGCACGCGCATCACCGTCTAGCGAAAAAGGGAGGGAGGTAAGAGGGCGAAAGGGAGGGAGGAGAGGAGAGGGAAATAGAGAAAAAGGAAAGAAAAGATAGAAAAGAAGGGGGAGGAAGGAGAGAGAAGAGAAGGAAAGGGAAAGAAAGGCAACATTTCCGAAATGGTAGCGGTAGGGGTGGGTAGATTAGATAGAAGTAGGAAGAAGTTTGGGGGAGGAAGAAAAAGGGAGGGAGAGAAGAAAGAAAGCGGAAAGGGGAGGACGGACAGAAGATAAGAAGGAAAGGGAAGAGAGACATCTTTTCTTTTATAAAATTTATTATAAGTTTACTGTTGTGATGTATGCCAAGTGGAAAAAAAAATACAAAGTGCGTCAATAAATAAACGGACGTTGAAGGTAAAACATAACCTAATTCTCACTTTTTCAACTCGTTTTTACTCGTTCTTTGCTTACTACTACTACTGCTACGACGTAAAAGCAACTCTATTAATTGGTAGAAAGCGTTTCATTTCAATATTTTTTTTTAAATTCAAAAGTATATTGAATCCTCAAGATTCAGACCCTGCAAATAATAAATACAACAACAACAAAAAACGGCAAAAATGGGTGGGTCCTACCTCGTCCCAGACTTCCGTCCGGAACCGTTCCTGCTTAACTTCGGTGTTCGGATGGGAACCGGTGTACCAGGAAGTTGACCGCCGCTAAGACACAGGCACGACGCAGCCGCCTTGGTAGGCAGGCTTCCGCAACGGCCAACATCGCCCCTTCCGCTGACCAGATTTCAGGAGTCAGCCCCCTTCGACCAGCCAGTTGGTCTGTGGCCCTAAAGCCACTCCCTCGCGGATTGAGAGGGAGGTAGGATGCCCAGATCGTACACGGCCGAAGCCGATTGTACTCTACTCTTCTACGCCATGTATCCAAGTAGGTGTTGCCCGAATACTCCAGATTCCGAGGCCTTACGCTTGAAAAATGTAGAAGGCCGAACCCTAGGCCTCTACATTTAACTTCTGCCGAGTCTTGGCAAGCACCATTCCCCTGCTCGGGCGTCGAACCACTGTTCCTCAGCAGTGAATTCAACTCCGGGGAATGGCCGCGGCCCAACGTCCGCGGTCACTCAGACAACACACTTTGAACACGTTCTTTTGGTATATTTTACCCACCATCCTCGGTCGGCAGACTTCAGAAAAATTTTTACTCCGGCAAAGAGTTGAACCCCGGACCTTGCGGTCACCGACCGGCCCGCTAGCCCACTACGCTACGGAATTAGGATGGAGGGGAGCAGCGCGCTATTGATACTTTAGCCACTGTTGTCCCGCAGAGAGCAGCACCGTCTGCTCCGAGAGATGGCGCTAGTGGTCAACGGCGTTTTCTGGCTCGCGCTGCTGCTATACATACAGCAAGTTACTGTAGTCTCCGGGCGAGTCCCATCCGCACGTATCCAGTGACTTTGATCAGACGGCATGAGTTGGGCATGTTGGACACGTCCGACACACATGTTTCTTATTGAGAGGTGAGGAAGCGAAATGTCAGGAGAGTGATCATCACTCTACTGATGAATTTCTCAATGATGAATTATCTAGTTAAAAAGAGTATGCCATTCAGAAGTCAACAGGATACTATCTGTAAAACAAGTACTCCTGTCTTGAGAACATTCACACACTTCGAACTTAGAAATTTTGGTTTCTCATAAGACAAAAAATACTTGTTTTAAGAATATTCGACTTAAGCATATTTTATACTTACTATAACCAATAAACGGGTTGTACCCAAGTAAGGCATACTCTTTTTAACTAGATAATTCATCATTGAGAAATTCATCAGTAGAGTGATGATCACTCTCCTGACATTTCGCTTCCTCACCTCTCAATAAGAAACATGTGTGTCGGACGTGTCCAACATGCCCAACTCATGCCGTCTGATCAAAGTCACTGGATACGTGCGGATGGGACTCGCCCGGAGACTACAGTAACTTGCTGTATGTATAGCAGCAGCGCGAGCCAGAAAACGCCGTTGACCACTAGCGCCATCTCTCGGAGCAGACGGTGCTGCTCTCTGCGGGACAACAGTGGCTAAAGTATCAATAGCGCGCTGCTCCCCTCCATCCTAATTCCGTAGCGTAGTGGGCTAGCGGGCCGGTCGGTGACCGCAAGGTCCGGGGTTCAACTCTTTGCCGGAGTAAAAATTTTTCTGAAGTCTGCCGACCGAGGATGGTGGGTAAAATATACCAAAAGAACGTGTTCAAAGTGTGTTGTCTGAGTGACCGCGGACGTTGGGCCGCGGCCATTCCCCGGAGTTGAATTCACTGCTGAGGAACAGTGGTTCGACGCCCGAGCAGGGGAATGGTGCTTGCCAAGACTCGGCAGAAGTTAAATGTAGAGGCCTAGGGTTCGGCCTTCTACATTTTTCAAGCGTAAGGCCTCGGAATCTGGAGTATTCGGGCAACACCTACTTGGATACATGGCGTAGAAGAGTAGAGTACAATCGGCTTCGGCCGTGTACGATCTGGGCATCCTACCTCCCTCTCAATCCGCGAGGGAGTGGCCTTATGGCCACAGACCAACTGGCTGGTCGAAGGGGGCTGACTCCTGAAATCTGGTCAGCGGAAGGGGCGATGTTGGCCGTTGCGGAAGCCTGCCTACCAAGGCGGCTGCGTCGTGCCTGTGTCTTAGCGGCGGTCAACTTCCTGGTACACCGGTTCCCATCCGAACACCGAAGTTAAGCAGGAACGGTTCCGGACGGAAGTCTGGGACGAGGTAGGACCCACCCATTTTTGCCGTTTTTTGTTGTTGTTGTATTTATTATTTGCAGGGTCTGAATCTTGAGGATTCAATATACTTTTGAATTTAAAAAAAATTCTCTCTATCTTTCACTCTCTCTCACACACACATAGCATTCGTTGTCGTCGGGGTTGAGGCCGTGTCTGATGATCCAGCACATGAGTGCGGCATGAATAAGCTCATCCTTGGAAATGATCCAGTGTTTCTAGGAAGCGGACTCAGGCACGTAGCTCACCGGGGGGTCGTCGGGGTGCCCTGCCCCTCCGGAGTATGTGCGCCCCACCCTACCCTCTCGCTGCCACCGCCCCCGGCCGCCCTCGGCCACCCCCAGCCCCCCAGCCTTACATACGCCGACGTTCTTCGCTCGAAGGATGACACTTGCATTTTCGCGCCTCCCGCCTTGGGTGCCGCAGTGCCCTCGGCCTTCAGAGCTTCAGTAGCCCCCTCACATTCCGATGACTTCGGTGAGCTATATAGGAGATTTGGGTTTGTTTTACCCGGGTGCCATGCCGTAAATAATGGAAAATATTTCGGAAAATCTGCAATCTTTCTTCATGCTCCCGCCTGGAAGCGCTGCAAAACTCTGCTGGCTGCGGAGACGTGAAACTGATCGAGTGATCCGTACGTGTGAGGCTTGGGCTGGGCTGGGCTGGCCGCGATACCATCGCCGTCGGCTCCGGTCCGCAGGCGTCCGCAGGCGTCTGCAGGCTGCTTCGGCACTAGACTCCGCTGACGACGGCGACCCCACGAGTAGCGCCCGTAAAAAGGGGCTCCTGAAACCCAATATTCCTGCACCGCGGACCGGACCCGCCGGGGCCCGCTGCCGGGGCCCGCAGCGCGCCGCGCGTGGATATGTGGTGCACCCGCTCCCCCCGCCCCCGCCTTTGGCTGACTCCGTTTCGGGACGACACACACGTCGAACACCCGAGGGGGGCGACACGGGCCCAGCCCCTACTGGGGCCTCTGCCCCTACCGGGGCCCTTGCTGTGTGCTGTGTGCGGACACCGGCTGACCGATCGTACCTGCCGGGGCCGATGCCGGGCCCGGCCACCTCGCACACACAACATGGATGAATGAAGTACCATGAGTTATGGGAGGGAGGCCGAGGTCCTGGAACCTGGAACCCGGACCTGGAGTCCTGTATCCTGTGCCGCGCGCGGCTGCGGCGGCGGCTGCGGCGGCGGCTGCGGCGGTGGCTGCGGCGGCTGCGGCGGCGGCGGCTGCGGCGGCGGCGGTGGCGGCGGCGGCTGCGGCGGCGGCTGCGGCGGCGGCTGCGGCGGCGGCCTGCGCTCGCCCCGCCGGCTCCCGACAACCCGATCCGCGGCAGAAACTGCAGCGGCCGCTGCATGCGAGCGTGTGCGCCCCAGAAGACGGTCGCTGCGACGGTAATTTTGCATTTAGATTGTCTTACGGCGCGCGAGCCCGGTTTGTTCAAGTCTCTCCATCCCGTCGCGGCAACAAATCCAGAGGCCCTCCCCTCCCCTCCCCTCCTGCTCCGATCCACAGCTCCAAGCCCTCTGGCTCGGCGTGCTTTACGCGAACCCCTCCCCCCTCCCGGTTTTTGTGTTTAATATGCCGGCCGGATATGAGCCGGGCAGAGATAGCCATCTAACAGAAGCCCTCGCCTCATCGCTCAGCCACTTTAGCACCCGAGGGCTCCGGGGGGAGTGGGAGGGAGAGGCCGAGCGTCCCCGACGCGGACATGCCGGACAGGACAGGCCCCCGACAGGCCCCCGACAGTCCGGCCGGGACAGGCCGCAGGGCCCCCGATGTGCGGTGTCCTCCGCCCGCCGCGGGTGGCGCCCGGCACCGGCCGCGCGCGCGGTTAGGTCCAGAGGCTGCGCTCCGCTTCGGCGTCTCCGCAAAGATCAAAAAGCCTGGTGCGAAACACGCTCAGGGTCGGCAGGCATTTAGGACCCCCCGCGGACCCGTGTGGCGCCTGGGCCGCGCATGCGCAGAGCACGCAGCGCAGGCCACCGTGTGCCGTGTCGCTCATAACTCGTCCCTCTCCGCCGCCTGTCGCCGAGGTTCCCTACTGTTTCGAATAATGATACTCATCGGACTGTTTGCCACTGCGGAGCCTGCGGAGCCCCGCTCTGCTCTGTGTTCGGCTGTGCCTTACCGGGGCCGGGGCATCCGGGGGCATCCGGGGGCATCCGGGGGCCGGGGGCATCCGGGGGCATGCCGGGGGCTGCCGGGGGCTGCCGGGGGCTGCCGGGGGCTGCCGGGGGCTGCCGGGGGCTGCCGGGGGCTGCCGGGGGCTGCCGGGGGCTGCCGGGGGCTCCTCGTCGTATGTGTTCCCGGCCGGCGCCGTGCTGGTCACGGCCGAGGCGGGGACCGAGGTGGGGACCGAGCCAGGGGGCGGCCAGGGGCCCGGGCCCAGCTTGTCGATACTGCTCGATATGCGTGCCGCTCGCTGGGTTGACAGCGTAGCGACATGTTCGGCCGGGGGGGCATCCGCCCGTGCCATGCCGTGCCGTGCCGTGCCGTGCCGTGCCGTGCCGTGCCGTGCCGTGCCGTGCCGTGCCGTGCCGTGCCCCAGCGCCTGACCGCCTCAGCGTTGTATGCCGTATGCTTTTCTTCTCTTTGCGTACTTTTTGGCCGAGCTCTATCCCCACCTGCCTGCGGCCCTGCGGGTACCTCGCCTCGCCTCGGCGGATGCCTCAGCCTCAGCCTCAGGTGGACACCGCCGGCCACCGCCGCCCGGCCGCGCTCATGTGAGCACCACAAAGTCGTTACCTGCATCCCCGGCGGAGCGGGGCGGGCAGGGGAGCCTCGGCTGCACGGGTCGAGAGGAAAGGCTTATCGACGGCGGCCTATTTAGCCAGTGCCGACGGGGGGCCAAGCCCCGGCCCTGCTCCGGGCCTCCGGGCCTCCGGGACACCTCGGGGGACCGCGGCCGTGGGCCTGCTGCGTGAAGACGTCGCCGCCGCCGCCGCCGCCGCTGCGTCCGGCCTGACTCGAGGCCGCCGCTGGACATTTTCCATTTCCGTCCCGTCAAGTAAACAGAGAGATTGTCGCTCATGCCGTCTCTTCTTCTGCCGGGCCGCACACGGATACGTGCACCGGCGGGAGACATTTGGCGGGCGGCGCGCCGCGTCGCTACCCCCTGCGCGGCGTGAATCGCGTCGCCAGGCGTCCCCGTCGGCCCCTATCCTGCTGCGGGCAGCGGCCCGTCAAACCGGTGCGGGCACACATGACGTCTCCACGACCCTGACCCGCCCGGCGGCCTGTCCTGTCCCTGCTGTCCCGTCTCGCGGCCCGCTGGCGGAGCGTGGTTGTGGTTGCTGCGTAGCGGTCTCCGGCCACTCTAATGAATGGGGAGAAGCATGAATGGGCCTCTGTGAGGCGGCCGCGCCGGTGCCAGGCGCCGCCGGGTCCTTGTCCCCACCGGCCGGGGGGCCGTGCTGTGCTGGGGCCGTGCTGGCCGGGGAGATAGAGGGCAGACCGCAGGCGCCATAAAAACTCGATCCGGGTGCCGCGATTCGACCGGTGCCCTGCCGATAACGCGATTAGAGGCTGTCCGTAAACACCGTCCCAAACGGCCTCGGTGATACCTCCCGTGCTCGAGTCCCACCGGTGGCCGCTGCCCAGAACCCTGGAGCACAGCCTGAGAAACCCTCAAAAAGCATCAAGGACACACGTTAGGGGGCGTTGGCAAAACACCAGGCGCGGATCCAGGAGAGGGGTCACGGGTAATGTGCCCCCCCTCCCTTCCCTTGGCCCGCCCCTGGATACGCGCCCGCGAAACACGCGCATGAGAGCAGTGCTGGAGCAAACTGTCGTTGGCGCGGGCCTGAGTCTGCCGGTGGTGACTGCAAGCTTTGTGGGTTCGACTCCCACTGACGGTCCCAACGCACTGCTTCTCCGAGCTGATTTTGTATTTTTCGCGGCCAAAACAGTCATTCGCGGTTTCCGTACCCAGATCGCGACGGCCATCTCAAACGCCGATGGACGTAATTTACGCGCGGCCCCTTCGGAGACAATAGAGGCGATGCCCGCAGGCCCGCGGCCACCACGGGCGCTGCCTGGCAGGCCGGCCGATGTCGCCCCCAACGCGGCTAGGCGCGCTAGGATTACAGGCCAATAAATTCACCTCGGGAACAAGGGGGCTTGTAGCACCGCTCCGCACGGCCCCGCACCGCGTCGTCAACGAGATGACATCGCAAGCCTAATTACCTCTCAAACGGCCGAGGAAGACGTCGTGCGTGCGCGCGTGCTCTCCGGGGTGGTCCGGGCCCCGCCGCCACGCCCTACAGGAAGCACGAGTGAATCTCCCTAATCGGCGGGACGACGACACCTCCAGCCTCCGGGATGCGGGTAGACGCGGACTCTGTCGCCCAGGGTAACCGAGTAACCGGGGCCGGACGTGGCGCGGCCCGGCAGCGCGCGGAGTATCGACGGACAACCCGTCCCGGTGCGGGCACCGTGTTATCAGGGCGCCGTCAAGGAGTATCTCCACACCAGAAGGCACTCCGCCTGTCATAAGGTACACCACATCAAGCACGTCCGCGGTATTACCATGAGATGGTATTAGCGGATGAGCACAGATGGCGCCTGCCGGGTAGGCAGCCAGGCCTCATGCACGCACGCGTGTCGTGCGGGCTGGCCTACCCCGGCAGCCGCAGGCGCTCGGCTCGGCGAGTTGCCGGCAGTGGTGCCCCCGAGGCCCGTCCCGCCCGGCCCGGGGTGCAGCCAGAGGCCCGCAGGTCTCGAGGCGCGTTCCCCCCGTCACGCAGCTTTGTGTTTGCCGGCGACTCGCGTCCTCCCCGATGACACGGCCGGCGGCGGCGGCGGCGCGGTGTCGGCGGGTCGGCGGGTCGGCGCGCGGCAAAGACGCTATAGAACAATGCCCGGCACCACGGCACCTGTGTGTTGACATTCCTGTCTTTACTGCGCCCCGGCACGCCCTGCCGTGTCGGAGCGGCGGCATTTGCATAGCGACGAGGTGCGAGACGCCCTTCATTACCGTGGTGTAAGGCCCCTCCGTGTCCTCCTTTTCTTCACGCACTGCCCTGCGCGTGGAGGCGGCGGAGGGCGCCGATTGCTACAGGCGCCGGCCGGGCTGCGGCTGATTGCACCCTGCACAGGCTGCACTGCCCGCTGGGCCCTCTGGCCGCTTGGGGTGCGCCGCCGAGTGTCCATTGGCCGTCGGAATGAGGTAGTACATTCGGCTGACCGTCTGGGAATGTCCGCATCGGCACCGCTCGCTCCATGTGCGGCAAAACCGGGTGAAACACAAAAAACATGAAATTTTCCCGAAATCGGCAAAAAAAAACATCCGGACATTTTCGGAAAAATAACTGGGACACTAATAAGACTAGTTTCCATGACTGAACCGAGGTTTGCTTTTGGGAGTGGCGGTACGCTCATTTCCCTAAAGGCCTGCTGGCGGTGTGTTGTAGCAGCGGTGTCAGCCGTCCCCCACAGGCCCACAGGCCCACAGGTGTGCGGGGCCAATTCACACCTGCACGCGTCTCGGTTCATCATCACCTCATCAGCACCGCGGCTCGGAACGAGGCTGATATACGGGATTTAAAAACAAGGAACATTTCTACGAGCTCCAATTCTTGTTCCATTCGCTCCAATGGAACGCATTGCGCCTGTTATGAGTAAACGAAACGAAACTCCCACTGACATGGACGCGCCAGGAATGTTTAGAGTTGTTGCGTTCGGGCCGGGGGGAGGAATCTCTGGTTCCAGCGGGATTTATTGGAGAATGAGCTCGTGTACCCCGAAACTACACCAAACTAGTCCACCATAAAATGCTGATCACAACAGACGACTGTATATGGTGAAGTGTACGGGCGGGGGATGAGGGAGTGTGGCAGTGCCAAGTACACAGTGCAGTACACAGTGCCAGGTACACAGCTCTTCGCTACTGCTTGGTGGGCCAATAGGCGCTGTACTCCATTGAGGTCTCACGAGTTCCTGGTGGCCGTGTGGTCTAGAGCGCCGCGTCGCAGTCGCATTCGGAGGTCGAGGTTCGAAACCCGGTGAAAGTCCGACCCCTATCCTTTTGCTTTGCCAATGTCAGCCAAAAATAAATAACAAGGGTAAGTGGGATTTCCCTTTCCTTTTTAGTTCCGTCCTTTTACTGTGCTTTTTACGCGGAACCCTGCTTTCTATTTTATTTTATTTTCACCTTTTTAGGTGCACACAAGGCTCAGGGACTGTTTCCCCCCCCCCCCCTTTGCCGTGGTGTAACACCTCAGGTGTTCCTGAACGTTCTTAAACGATCCCGAACGTTCCCGAACGTTCCCGAACGTTCCCGAACGTCCCCGAACGTTCCCGAATTTTCTTAGCCTCGATTTCAGCTTGAATATCCGTCCATCACAATGAAGTGTTATGTCAACTCTTCGTTCGTTTTTTTTTTTACAGATACTTGACCCCGTTTGATTAACAAGCGCGACTCAGTGCTAGAAGCGCTGGAAATATTTTTTGCCTCCATGACATTGCCCCGGTGATATTGGTCACACACACACACACACACACACACACACACACACACACACACACACACCATGCACAGCCAGCGACCCGCGCCTGGTTTTGTGCCAGATGAAAGAGCCACCTAGCCGCGTTTGGCTCAGGCCTGGCGGGGCGCGGGGCCCAGCGTTGGTGTGGCGGGGTCCCTGGGGTCTCCGGGGGCCCCCGCGGCCCCCGGCGGGGTGGGGCGTGGCGGCCTGATGTGTCGCCCGCAGTCACGGGCGTACTATTATTATCCGGGCAGAACAATGAAATGAGCGGGGCAGTGTCCTGTCTCGTCCTGGCGAACGCGTAAGGTTGCTTTTCTCTCTCTTTCTCTGTCTGTCTCTGTCTGTATCTCTCTCTCTCTCTCTCTCTCTCTCTCTCTCTCTCTCTCTCTCTCTCTCTCTCTCTCTCTCTCTCTCTCTCTCTCTCCTTCTCTTCTGTGCGGCCCGTGTCGCATGCTGCCGCCCGGACACGCCTCGGGAGAAGAGAGCGGAAGAGACGGAGGGAGGGAGAGAGAGAGAGAGAGAGAGAGAGAGAGAGAGAGAGAGAGAGAGAGAGAGAGAGAGAGAGAGAGAGAGAGAGAGAGAGAGAGAGAGAGAATATGGTAATGCGCGAAGGGCCTGTCGTCTCTCGATATGCCATGGTGTTCGACACGTCGCGACCAAAATCGGCGACGTGGGAATGCCCCTTAATTTCCGCCTTCCAACAACGAAATCGCCCGCGCCCAACACGAAAAAATATCAATAAAGCAACGCCTTGACAGCATACGCCCCGAAAACGAAAATAAACCTAAATTCTCCCCGCAGGACGACGTGAAAGTGATATAACTGTGTTGATAAGACAGGAAGAAGGGCGCCTTGCCTTCCCTGCAGCGTGGCGGGCCGGACGCGGCGCGCGCGGCGACGGAGCGGCGTCCCCACCCAGTTGTTGGTCGTTATGTTGGTGGTGACACTCTTCTTATTGTATGACTTGTTCCAGGGCACTTCTTTATCTCGGCCGCCGTTGGGGAGGGTACCAGAGGGTACCGGAGGCAGAGGGCACCGGAGGGTCCGCGTTTCCAAACTGTCAAAACCCCGGGCCTCGCCGGCCGGACCGGACCCGACCAGCTCTGTCCTTGAGCCTGCCGTGGCCCGGGTGGCCCCATCCACAAGACGCCCGGAGGACCTCGGAGGACCAGGAGGACCCGGAGGACCCGGAGTATCCGGAGGACCGCCCTACGCGCGCCGCCCCCACCCGGCCGGCGGCGGCACGCCCCTTTCAACACTTGCCGGCCCCGCTGCGCCTTGTGGCTCCGCGCCGCGGGTATTTTCCTGCTCGTTAGTTACTTTTTTCGAGTCGACATGTAAGTGTCGTGTGTGTGTGCGCGCGCGCGCGCGCGTGTGTGTCACCACACGAGTCGGCACCATATAGACTTAGTGGACCACGTCCCCGGCACGACACGAGCTCTCTCACACACACATGCACACATACACACGCGCGCGGCTCTCGGACAAACGTGTGTGGAGCTCTCAGAACTTCAAACACATCCGCCAGCCCTGTGCGCGCGCTCTGTGCCCGGCCGGACACCGTATATTACATGAATCACAAACGGGTGAGCACCACAAACGGACGCCGCCCGCCGCCCCGCCCCGCCCCGCCGCCACTCCGCACGGCACGAACCACCGTCGCGATATGCTGCGATGCTCCCGCCTCAAAGAGGAAGTCGACCGGATCGGCGTGGCGCGGCGTGGCGGTGACCGGACCGGACCGGAGCCCCGCCTGCTCGGTCGGACGCTTGGGTGCCTTTCGCAAATATACCGTGTGCACCGCAACCGCACCCGACCCAAGACCCGCATGTCTCGGCTCGGCTCGGCTCGGCTCGGCTCGGCTCGGCTCGGCTCGGCTCGGCTCGGCTCGGCTCGGCTCGGCTCGGCTCGGCTCGGCTCGGCTCGGCTCGGCTCGGCTCGGCTCGGCTCGGCACCCGCCGCCGACGCTGAGGGAAGACTTCCGTCCGGCCGGCCGAGGCGAGGCGGGGCGTTCACGGCGCGGAAGCGACGCGGCATCCTCGTCCTTTTGGCGAAATCTTCCGCTTCGGAGAGGAGGATGACGTCACTGAGGGGGAGGGGCGGTGGGGGCAGTGGGTGTCGGCAGCCGCACGCCGCGGGCCGCGGGGGTGCCGCCCCGTGCCGTGTGCCGCCCGGACAGGCACTCGAGTGTCGGGACTCATGAGGTGAATGTTGTCGGCCATCAATCCCTAATAGACAGACAGCCCCCCCGTGACAATGACTTGGGCGGCAAATGGTTTGTGTGCTCGAGGCCGGCCGGGCCGTCCCCCATATCTTCACACGCCTGCGAGCCGCCCGCAGGGTCCCGAAGGCACCGGGGATCTCCCTGGGAGAGCGATCGAGCGACGACAGCGGCGACCCCTATTCCCTTACTAATTGCAGTCCACCCTTGGCCTGCGGGCGGCGCGGGGCCCGGTGGGGCCTCTGAGACCGACACCGCGGACCTGTCAGGCGTCCCATTCAAAGCGCGTTCGGTATTCCATTATACGTCAATCGATCTCGCATGGAGTCTTGGCGATAGGCAACCCATTCGACATCTCGGGTACAAGTGCTGGTCGATAAATCACGGCGGAAAAACAGTTACCAAGGTGACCAAGGTACCGAGAATAAATTAGAATAAAAGGGCGTTTTATCAAAACCTTGCCAAACTCCTTTTTTATTTTTACCCGCTGTGAGGTTTTCTACCGTGATTTGTTTGTTTACCTGCAGTACCTATGAACCGTGGGAATTCATTGCAGCACTGTTGTGTGGACTAGGGATTTAAAAATACCAGTAAGATTCAACCTTACGGTAAGTTACGGAAAGATAGGTAAGTTACGGGCATTTTTGGTAAAAATGAGAAAGATTTATTTACAGCGGGTATTTGTTAAAAATAGTACGCTTTAGTATGTTTTTCCACATAACATAATCATCCCATCGGTTCTGCTCTCTGCGGGACCACAGTAAGCGCCATAAAATAAAATATGCTTAAGTCGAATATTCTTAAAACAAGTATTTTTTGTCTTATGAGAAACCAAAATTTCTAAGTTCGAAGTGTGTGAATGTTCTCAAGACAGGAGTACTTGTTTTACAGATAGTATCCTGTTGACTTCTGAATGGCATACTCTTTTTAACTAGATAATTCATCATTGAGAAATTCATCAGTAGAGTGATGATCACTCTCCTGACATTTCGCTTCCTCACCTCTCAATAAGAAACATGTGTGTCGGACATGCCGTCTGATCAAAGTCACTGGATACGTGCGGATGGGACTCGCCCGGAGACTACAGTAACTTGCTGTATGTATAGCAGCAGCGCGAGCCAAAACGCCGTTGACCACTAGCGCCATCTCTCGGAGCAGACGGTGCTGCTCTCTGCGGGACAACAGTGGCTAAAGTATCAATAGCGCGCTGCTCCCCCCCATCATAATTCCGTAGCGTAGTGGGCTAGCAGGCCGGCCGGTGACCGCAAGGTCCGGGGTTCAACTCTTTGCCGGAGTAAAAATTTTTCTGAAGTCTGCCGACCGAGGATGGTGGGTAAAATATACCAAAAGAACGTGTTCAAAGTGTGTTGTCTGAGTGACCGCGGACGTTGGGCCGCGGCCATTCCCCGGAGTTGAATTCACTGCTGAGGAACAGTGGTTCGACGCCCGAGCAGGGGAATGGTGCTTGCCAAGACTCGGCAGAAGTTAAATGTAGAGGCCTAGGGTTCGGCCTTCTACATTTTTCAAGCGTAAGGCCTCGGAATCTGGAGTATTCGGGCAACACCTACTTGGATACATGGCGTAGAAGAGTAGAGTACAATCGGCTTCGGCCGTGTACGATCTGGGCATCCTACCTCCCTCTCAATCCGCGAGGGAGTGGCCTCACGGCCACAGACCAACTGGCTGGTCGAAGGGGGCTGACTCCTGAAATCTAGTCAGCGGAAGGGGCGATGTTGGCCGTTGCGGAAGCCTGCCTACCAAGGCGGCTGCGTCGTGCCTGTGTCTTAGCGGCGGTCAACTTCCTGGTACACCGGTTCCCATCCGAACACCGAAGTTAAGCAGGAACGGTTCCGGACGGAAGTCTGGGACGAGGTAGGACCCACCCATTTTTTCCGTTTTTTTTTTACACCAAATACAGCTAATTTTCAGTTTGAAAATCTGAATATTACCGAAAAATACCACATTTTTCAAGGTCAGGTAATATTACCGTAAGTTACGGTAACTTAGCGAATCTTACCGGTAATATTACGGGCCTTTAAATCCCTGGTGTGGACAACACCCGCGGCGGGCGCCATGCTGTCTGTGTGCTGCGCGCATGCGCCCTGGCCTCTCCCAGGCGGCCGCGGTGCCGCGGTCCGTCACCGCGCGCACGGTAGCCAACCGCAGCGCGGGGCCACCATGGGGCCCCCGCCCCGCCCCGCCCCGCCCCGCCCCGGGACACAAGCACACGCGGTAGCCAACGCAACGCGGTACGGCGGGGGGCAGCGGCGGGACGGAGCTGCAGCCCAGTTGGGCCCGGGAAGGGAGAGAGCGGCGGCCCGGCCCGGCCCGGCCCGGCGGTGCGGAGCGGTGCGGCTAGGGCCACGCGCTCCCATTGGCTGCTACCGCTGCTACTGCGCACCGCAGCCCGCGCAGGGCCCACAGCCCTACAGAGACCGCTACTGTGCGCACGGGTTACGCTGCGCCCGCTACGCCCGGCGGCCCGTTACCACCAGACTCCCACCGCAGCTCATTGGCCGCCGCTGTCGCCCCGGACGGTCCCGGACGGTCCCCGGACCGCATCCTGCCATTGGCTCGGCTCTCCTGCGAGTATCACGCGCAGCGCGGCGCGGCTCGGCGCGTCTCTCTGCTGCTCTGCCATTAGTCTTCCGCCGCGGTTCCATTATGTAAATGCGCGAAATTTGTGAATGGGTCCGACCCTGCGCGCCTCCCCGCGCGCCTCCCCGCGCGCCTCCCCGCGCGCCTCCCCGGCCGCCGCCACCGCTGCTGCTGCTGCTGCTGGTTCGCAGCAGTCCGCCATCGTGATGAGCACAGCGTCCCCTACTGCTGATCACTGAACCCTCTCCTCCTCCTCTTTCTCCTCCTCCCTCTTCCCTCTTCCCTCTCCCTCCTCCTCCACACTCATTCCCCCGCTCAGCGGGAGCGCCGCGCGCTAAAGTGTTCGCGAGTATTAGCGACGGGACGAGGCGAGAGGGTTTGAGCACGACGTTGTCACTGCGTGTGTCTCCGTGTGTCACCGCGTGTCTCCGCGTGTCACCGCGATGCTCACTTGGCCGTGTGACGGAGCCGGAGCCCGTTAGCCCGCCCGCTGTGAGCGCTACGGACGCTGTAGTAAATCAGGCCGTACAATAATAATACGCCAAATGCTGCCAACGTGACTCCTTGTTAACTCTCTCTCTCTCTTTCTCCCCCCCCCCGTCTCTCTCTCTCTCTCTCTCTCTCTCTCTCTCTCTCTCTCTCTCTCTCTCTCTCTCTCTCTCTCTCTCTCTCTCTCTCTCTCTCTCTCTCTCTCTCTGCGGGTTTCGCCGGCCCTTATGATCGCGCCTTGGGGATGAGGTGTGTGTGTACCGCGGAGCACAGAGTGCGCCGCGCTCCTTTTGACGAGCGTGGCGTGAAGCGAATAAATACTCATCGCGGCATAATAGTTAGGCCCCCTTTAACCCTTCGCCTTTGGGCCCCCACAGCCCCCCTCAGCCCCGGCTAAAGTGTCATAATGGCCCTGAAAAGGGTACGAAGGGCACAAAGGTGCGATCATGACGGACACACAAAAGCCCTTCGGACACAAAGGGCCGGCAGCCCTGTGGTGCTTGCGCGGGGCCCCAGGGCGACCCTGCCCACCGGCTGACACCCATGCGAAGGGCGGAGCCGGCGGGGCGCGACGGTATTTTTCATATGCGATGTAATATTCTTATTTCGTCGTTCGCGCCAAAGGGGACATTTTGTTTTTCTCTTGGATGTTTGGGACGAACCGACGAACCTACTGAGGTATTCATCATGTCAAGAGGTCGGCCGCAACAAAGCCTGGGCGGAGAACATCTCGCTTTGCGGCCGAACCGCCAAACCGCCAGCAGGACACTGCATGACGGGAAAAACTGCACGTTGACTCAAACTAAGAGCCCCGATATGAGAACGCGGTGCGGCGGAATGATGTGGATGTCGGCGCCGTGGAATGCCAGCACTCATGCCCATCACTGTGTGCATTACCCGGCTGTGAAATCGAAACCTAATGACTCCAAATGACGCTTCAATACCCCGACGGCGGTGGACCTCCAGACGAATATGTCAATATGTGTCAGACGGTCCGAGTGCGCTGTGCGCATGCGCGCGGCCGCGGCATGCGGTGACCTCCGGATCCATTTGTCAGTTTGGGGAGGAGCGGGGCGTGGCGGGGCGTGGCGGGGCGTGGCCGCGCGGGTCTCTCACACTTCATAATCGAGTTTATAACGTCCGCGGTGTGCTGTCAATGAAAAATCCATTTCGGGTGGGACCCACCCCACATACCTGGGGCCGCCTGGGGCCGCCGGGGGCCGCCGGGGGCCGACAGCAGTGATGGAACAGATGTCCGCTCCCTGCGTGTGCAGGTCCCCGGGAGCTTACATACATATCTCCAAAGTAACAAGCGCGCCGTAGCCTTGGAATCGCGACGCAAACAGCAGAAGAAGAGTAGTGCATATGAATGCAAGTGCAGTGTCGCCGTAGTCCCCCGGTGCTGTGCTCTCTGTCAACACCACTGTGTCACACGTGCAGGGGTCGACCACAAATGACGACACGCAACGCTAAGACACGTGTTCATGCAGAAACATTGCGGGACTTGCGAGAGGGGTGTTTCACTCGGTAACACAGCTGTCACTGAGCCTGAGAACGTCATCATGGCGATGGGAGCTCTGAGGAAATAATAAAACAGGGAGCGCGAGACTGTCGGCGCTGCCAGGCGCTACGTGGTTTAGGGACGTCCCCTCAGTGAGCACAAGCTCGGCCGCGCGTGAGCAAACGGGGATGTGTATAAACAGACCGAAATTGCGTTTTCATTACTGTAAAAGGTCTGCGGCCCCCTCCGCTCACTAACACATATCCCCCGGCAGGAGCGGAAGGGTCGCCGGCGAACAGCGGCGGCAGCCGCAGAAAAGAGAGCAGCTCGGGGATTATCAACTGCGTCTCTCGCGGCGCGGCGCGTAGCGCGTAGCGGGGGTAAATAGCGGAAAATCCTCCCGCCGGGCCGGGCCGGGCCGGGCCGGGCCATTGAGACGGGAATGAGGTTGGTTGCGGTTCCTTCGCCTGTCTGCTGCCTCTCTGCTCACACCCTCACCTCTCTCTCTCTCTCTCTCTCTCTCTCTCTCTCTCTCTCTCTCTCTCTCTCTCTCTCTCTCTCTCTCTCTCTCTCTCTCTCTCTCTCTCTCTCTCTCTCTCTCTCTCTCTCTCTCTCTCTCTCTCTCTCTCTCTCTCTCTCTCTCTCTCTCTCTCTCTCTCTCTCTCTCTCTCTCTCTCTCTCTCTCTCTCTCTCTCTCTCTCTCTCTCTCTCTCTCTCTCTCTCTCTCTCTCTCTCTCTCTCTCTCTCTCTCTCCCCCTCTCCCTCTCTCTTTATTTCTTTCTCTGTGTCTCTCTCTCTCGTGTACGAAGGCGGGCTCGGCCCGGCCCGACTCTTACCGTCAAAGCGACACGACACAAGACGGACTGATGCGGTGAGACCGCGGAATGCAGCGACCCGGCACAGCGGCGGCTAGCCCCGCCAGCGCGTGGCGGCGCGAGGCTAGGCCGGCGGCGCGCGGCCTGTGACGAGGCTAGGCAGCGCGGCCGTCGCATCACCGCGGCCATTCACCGCGGCCCAAGTGTCAGCCCGGAGATGAAACGGCGATCAGAGGAGGCAAAGGAGCCGAAACCGCAGGGAGGTGCCGCCCTGACCGGCCCTGGCCCCGGCCCGGCCCGGCTCTGCCGCCCGCCCCCCGTGCACTGCGCCCTGACCGCTGTGAAAACAAGCCAGCGGCGGCGAGCTGACAGCGCGGCGGGGGAGGGCGGGGCGGGCCGGGGCGGGTAGCGCCATCTGAAAACATCCGCCCGAGCCCGAGATGATAATTTGCCGTGCATTCGTGAGGCTCCCCGTGCCGCCCCGTGCCGCCCCGTGCCGCCCCGTGCCGCCCCGTGCCGCCCCGTACCGCCCCGTGCCGCCCCGTGCCGCCCCGTGCCGCCCCGTGCCGCCCGCCGCCTCCCGCCTCGCACCGCCGCGGCGGCACGGAGAGGGCAGGGTCCACAGGGTCCACGGCGGCCGCACTCGTGTTTCCTGCATGCGGCACAGTAACGAGCGTTGCGCATTGTCATGCGATAGGTCCCTGATAACTCTGCGCGCATGCACGGCACGCCACGCGCCACGCGCCACGCCACGCGCCACGCCACGGGTCGCAGTGCGCATCACTCCTTCGATGCATCGCCGGCGACGTGTGGGGCCCAGTGGGGCCGGGACGAGACGTGAGGGCCGTACCGGGCCGTACCGGGCCGTACCGGGCCGTACCGGGCCGTACCGGGCCGGGCCCGTGTTCAACATCTCGCACCATTCCGCCCGTCCGGCTCGGCCCGGCCCCTCTCGCTCGTACCGTTCTGCACAAGCCGAGCCGAGCCGAGCCGAGCCGAACCAAACCGAGCTGAGCCGAGCCGAGCCGAGCCGCAAACGAGTAGTCACCCGATCCGGGGCTGTCCATTGACGGTGCACACTGAATCCGTCACCCGGTGGCCGTGCCGTGCAGCACCGCACCAGCGCTAACCTCAGGGGCTGGGCTGGATGGTGGTTGGTGCATACCGACCAAACCCCTCCCTCGACCTTTGCTTCTTCTTCAAACAGCGTGGTTACGATTTTATACAAGTGTCTAGTGATTTCATCAGCGATCCAATTAAAAATAAAATAATTGTGATGTTCTTGATGAAAGGGGTCTTTGAACCAGTCGCAGGAAGTTGTAATAATGAGTTCTGTTATATTTTTATCAGTCTGCCATGATAAACCAAGAATGTCTTGACTGGTATTCTCATTTTACACAAACCTTTCTCAAGGAAGGAGCAAAGAAGCCCGTCGACAATACAATGTGGAAATCTTGCGGTATCTTACAGGAAATAGTTTAAATGTTCGACGAATGCAAACAGTGAATAAAATAAATCAAACTAATCAAGTACTGTACATCTTCTTTCTCCTCCTGGCACCAAATTGGCCACCTCCTCTTTACCTGACCGGGACACACACACACACACACTCACACACACACACGTGTGTGTGTAAACAGCGCATAGTCACGGAGCAAACAGGGGAGGCAATGAAGGGTGGTGTCGTGGTCGCAAAAGGCGTCTGCCGACAAGCAAATGAAGCACATGATCCGCCTCTTGTGTCGTTTCGCAAACAGGCCGGCCTGCCGTGACCCTGCCGTAGCGGACAGAGTTATTCGGGGTCCCGCGCACACAGAGGCCCCCGGCCGCCCCCGGCCGCCCCCGGCCCCCAGATAGGGTGGCGTGAGTCGGTGATTGTGCGTGTCCCCTCGAGCTTGCCGAAACCTCTCGAGAGGTGAGAACGGCATGCATTCTGCGCCTTCGGGCGGACAGCCGATGGCAGCCGATGGTGTGTTTGGCTTTCCTTCTCAAAACAGTCGCGGCTGGCGCGTCACCTCAAGAAGCTTGCCTCTTGTGGCGCGACACTTCTGCGGGATGGATGCGCAACGATGCGTATTGGGGCAACATGCATTCGAGGGCGCGCCATGAAACTAAGTTGGGTCAGCTGGAGATGGAGCTCGTGTTGACAGTTTGGGGGCCCACCGGGGTCCGCTGGGACCGGCCGGGGCTCGCGGAGATACTCCACGCGTCGGGGCCTCTGTCTCACACACCTCCCAGACCGCAGGCCGCACCCACCACACCGGTAGCTCGCCGGTGGTCTGAATCCGCTAAAACACAGCTACTGACAGGTGGGGCGGCGGTGCGGCAGCGCCCTACAGGGCCCTGCAGGGGGCCCCCTGCCTAATCCCTTATCATTTGCATAAGACTCGCGGACACCTGCCGTCGGCTTCTGTTACCACAGGTGTGATGATCCCACGGCGGCCTCCCGTCATATCTCCTTTCGCAAAGGCCTCTAATATCTGGCTTGCCTTCCACTAGGACGTCGCTCCCGAGCGGGAAGTACCCACAACGGGTGACAACTGCAAACACCGGCTCCGGCGTCCTCGGTATTGTTTTTTTGCCACTAGGCCTCGCCCAATCCTACCCCCCCTCCAAGTGTGCGTGTGTGTGTATTTTTTCCCTGTCCCTGACTCAACCTTTTCTTATACTTACCTGCATTTCGCACACACAATGCGCACAAAGTAGTCACATACCGCGTCAGTCGGGATGAAGGCCGCGTCCGCTGCAGCGCGCGGTATAAGAACATACTTACTCCCAGCATTAACCATGACCCTGCCCTGCCCACAGAATGTAAAAGCAAACGACATCGCGGCGCGGTACTGCATGTGGGGAATGTCGCGGCAGCAGCGGCGGCAGCAGCGGCGGCGGCAGCAGCAGCGGCAGCAGCGGCAGCAGCAGCAGCGGCTGCAGGCACAATCAAAGTACAGTTCCGATGTGCACTCGCCGCAGATATGCGCGCAAAACGTGCACTTCGACGGCTGCCTGTTGAGGAGTGCGCGGTACTATAGGAAGGGCGAATGGCAGAGTGGGATCAGTGTCATAGGCATGAGGAAGGAAAGATCTGTCCTGTTGTTTCCAGCGCTGGTGCCTCCAATAAGGGCCAGACCCAGCTATTCAACGGTATAACTACATATGCAATTTAAAAATTTGACCTTGTTTGGACACTGATTTGAGCCTCTATTCTTGAGAACACCGCCAGGATTCCAAAACTGGTGAATTTAAACACTGATTATGACTCTTCCACATTCTCAGAGAATGATAATACCTTGGGAATACTTCGAAGGCGCAGCAAAAACACTGAAGCAGCAGACCGTTTGGCGGCTTCTAGCGGCGCGCAAATGGCAGTCCGCGGTCCCCGCGGGTGCTCTACGTGCCATATGGACAGCGCCGGGCCTCGGCCGGGCACAGCGCCGGGCACCAGCACAATATGCTTTGTTCCAAACTTTCTCCGCTCAAGTAGTCCTCGCTGGTGCCCGGCCCGGCCCGGCCCGGCCCGGCCCGGCCCGCCTCTCTCCGGTAATAGCCGTGGAGGTGCACGGTGTGGCGGGGTACGCGACGCGTCGGGGCGTGGCAGGGAGGTCACCGCGGAACACACGGCTTATACTAATGAGGCGGGGCCGCAGTGATTTCAACCCAAAAGAATAATCAGAACTTAAAAAAGAAAATTGAGAAATAAAAACAAAACTGCCTGGGTTATATTTTTTGAACTTTTTGTTTCGTCTCTCCAAAAATGTAATTGTGACGTATGACGTTTTCTTATTGGGTGTTGTGCGACCTCGTAGTGTGCTACACTCGCTAGCATTGCCAGGACATGCGGCGATACCCAAACTTCTGAAAGTGGGCGGGGCGGCGGGGGATCAGGACGGTCGGCACGCGACATGAAGCGTGCGTGCGTGCACCAGTGCGCGTGCGTGGAGGAATGCGGCCCCCGGCAGCCCCCGGCGGCACGCGCCCCTCACCACGCCCCCAACGCCGCCGCCGCCGGCCGCGACTCCGTCATTTCGGAAAGGCGAGGAAAGAATTTCATTGAGTAGCCGTTGGACCGGCAGGCGGCAGCGCGCGCCTCGCATGAGGCTCTGACGGGGAGGTGCTCATGAATGGTGCGGTGCGGAGCGCATTGTTCCTGCGTGTCTTCATCGGGGGCGTCATGTCGGTGCGGGGCCTCTGCGCCGTCACGTCCGGAGGCGGGGCACGACGCGGGGCCACTGCAGGGACCTCTGCGCGTGCGAGAGCTTCACTCTCGGTGGGTGTAAGTCGGCCCCGGGCTCCGCACACAAATATGCACTACTAGCAGTGTCGTAACGCGGCCGCAACTCGTGTGGTGTGTGCAGCAGCAGCAGCAGCAGCAGGCAGGCAGGGGGGTCTGAACAGGTGTTGCACCACGCCTGCACGCGGGGCGGTGGGGGTGGACGAGGACGGGGGTCAGAGGCGCAGCCGGGGCGCAGCCGGGGCGCAGCCGGGGCGCCCGCTGAATCTCAAATGAAATGCAAATCCTTTATATGGGCTGGCTGCAGCGGCTGCAGGCTGGTGAGCGCAGCGGAGGCCGCCAAGTCGGCGAGTGTCGCACCTCTGCGAGACAAAGACGCTGAAGACGTGGCGATGGACGACGTTCTGCTCGGCGCGGTGTAAAGGAGGACGGGGGTTTGGAGAATCAACTTGGACCGGACATCGGAAGATCAAAACTTTCTATTTTCCTTCAAAAGTATACACCTCAAAGTACATACAACAGGCAGGCCTTATAAGCTTTATCACATTTTGTACATTTGATGTTGACGGTTTCCGCCTGCATCCGCGCAGGAAACGCCACTAACACTAGTCTATTTACACTAAAAGTACAACATCGATCATTAAGTGGCAAAAAAAAAACATCAGTTTATACAGCCTCTGATCGATGTGTCCTACGCATCATATCACATTATCTTTTATACAGCCGCATGTACACTGTACACGACAAAAATAAAGATCATTTTCTCTGAGATCACATTTTTACAGGCAGTTTATTACGTAGTGTTGCTCTCTTAGTAGACGAGAGCGACATCGGCGGGAAAACCACGAAAGAGTCTCCGAAAAGTGACATTTCACTGTTTCGGGCACACTGGTTTTTACTTTGATCCACGTGAAGGCACGTGAACAGGAACAAAGGTGCAAAAGTCTTATTTGTTCTTTAATTCTATCGAGACATCTGACTGAACCAACGAGGTTGTTCCATTTTTAATCAGTCGAATCTCTATTTGCTAAGCGGCCCACAAGAAACCTCGTAAAGATACTTGAAATAAATCCAGGTACCGTCCAAGTTCACTCGGCCACCATCGCTTCGGCGGCCGCTGGGGGTCTTCTGGCGGCGAGGGGGTTCACTTCATCGGAGTCCAGGTCACCGTCGAGGTCGTCGACGTCGTCCAGGTCATCCATGTCGTCGTCCAGGATGTCACCGAGGAGCCCGGCCGCCCCGAGCCCGCCCAGGCCGGCGCTGAGGGCCGCGGCGCCCAGGTTGTGCGTCAGCGAGTGCCGGCGGAGGTCACAGTTGCGGCGGAACACCTTACCGCACGAAGCACAGTGGTACGGCTTGATGTCCGTGTGCGTGAGGAGGTGCGTCTTGAGGTTGGACCGCTGGTTGAAGGAGCGGCTGCACACGGGGCACTTGTGCGGCGACTCCTCCAGGTGGAGGATCTTGTGCACGGCCAGCGTCCGCGACTGGCAGAAGCCCTTGCCGCAGGAGCCGCACTTGAAGGGCTTCTCCTTGGAGTGGATGTACCTGCGGACACACAGGAGGGGCAGAGTTACTGATCGAGCCCACCGGAAGGGGAGGGCGGCGACCTGGCAGCCCCAGAGCGGCTGCACACTGACTAAAGGCCACCGCCAACACACGGGGCCAGCGCACGCGGGGCGCAGCCCGATCCATCAAAGGAGCTCGGCGAATCGCTGTGTGTGTGTGTGCGCACGTGTAAGGGGCATCTGCAAAGCACGTCCGCGGAACGGGAGGGGGAGTCATTACCGTCCGAGCTGACACAAGGCGAGGGCCGCGAAGCGCGGGTCACGGTGGTGACGGTGACGGCTGGAGCCGCACAGGGTGGGCCGTGGGCTGTCCGTGCAGCTACATGGTCGGGTCACGGTGGTGACGGTGACGGCTGGAGCCGCACAGGGTGGGCCGTGGGCTGTCCGCACAGCTACATGGTGCGGGTCACGGTGGTGACGGTGACGGCTGGAGCCGCACAGGGTGGGCCGTGGGCTGTCCGTACAGCTACGTGGTGCGAGCCGAGGACTGCGCCCATGCAGCTGTATACAAGGTAGGCAAGCCCGCAACGCACTAGCTGCATCTGTTCATGTCTCAGCCAGACGCGTGAGACAGAAAGAAACGGTGCTACTAGTGCGTTGCGGGCGTGCCTGCTTGCCTACCTTTCCCCTGGCACGGGCCAAATGGGACACCTCTGGTATTCGCAGCTCCGCTTCTTTTTATTTTGGCGGGGTAGCTGTCCAGCTGGATTAGATTTTGTTCTCCGGTGCTGTATTTTGTTCTCCAGTCCGGACAGCCGCCGCGCGGTGCCCGGGTCATTGCCTCGGCCGTGCAGCCGCATGCAGTACTGGACGGCGGCCGAGAGAGACGACTCGGTGACGAGTCCGATAAGCGAGGATCGAGAAGTGGAAGGACCGGTAAGGAACAAGCCCGCGTCACTCGTCACAGAAGCTGGCAGTGCGCCCGTCCGCACCACGCCGGGACCGGGGTTCGAATACCAGAAGGATTCGGCAGTTTTGTTGCCTCTTTTTTTCTCTCTTTTTTTTTTTTGGTCCAGGGCCACACGACGACGTGCGTTCAGGTCTCCCAGCACCGCCACGCGCGGCGCGGGTCCCAGAGGGGAAGGGGGGGGGGAGGGGGAGGGGAGGGGCCGGGCACACGCCGCGCCGCGGCGGCCGCCACGCGCGACACGGTCTTACACGGCTCTTCACTTCGGCTGGCCGGCCCACGGGGCCCACGGGGCCCACGGGGCCCACGGGGCCCACGGCACGCTCTGCCTGCTTTTGCCGGATGCTTGTACACACTCACACACCATCAGCGGAGAGTGGCCCGGGCCGGCAGGGGCGGGGGGCGACACACCGGAAGAGAGGTGGGAGGGGAGAGAGAGAGAGAGAATGTTTAGTCATCGCCAGACCGGCCGGGCGCCATCGGCGGTCGGGCACGTGCGCGGTGTGTGCAACTTGTCGCGGTTCGCATCGACACCCTTCAAATGCGGCAACGAGACACACCGACATTCAGTGTGGCGATGCAGTTTTGTGGCCCAGCAGGGGCACACCAAACACTGTCAAACTCCTGGTTGTGGTAAAGGCTATTCTGGCCTATCGGTGGCCGCTACGGCGCATGCGCACACCGACACGTACACGCAGAGATTAATGTGCAAAGCGCCGGTAAGCAACAGTCGGCACGCACTCCGAAAAACAAACGGCACACACGGAGCCACAGCCCAGCAGGCAAGGAAGCGGACGCTAAAGCCTTTTACCCCTCTCTCCCGACTCCCCCCCCCCCCCCCCCTCTCTCTCTCTCTCTCTCTCTCTCTCTCTCTCTCTCTCTCTCTCTCTCTCTCTCTCTCTCTCTCTCTTTCTCTTTCTCTTTCTCTCTCTCGCACTCGCACTCTCCACTGCGCGAGCTGACTTATTGCCCGGCGCATCGGGTGGGCTCACATCGGCCAGCGCACTCAGAGCCGACGTAAAGCAGAGTGATGAACTCAGTCCGAGAGCAGTACCCAATTGAACCCTACCCTCCGAGAGCAGTGCCAATTGAACCTACCCTCGGTCCCTCCGTGTCCGAAACCTGTCTAGCTACACACCACAAGCGTTGTCCAGAGAGTTCGTTCAAATTTCCTCTCGGTGCCGGCGGCGCCGAGCGCCTGCGAATGCTAGGGTAGGCCAGCCCGCGCGGCACGCGCGCATGTAGAAGTCGAGGTTGCCTACCTACCAGGCGCTCTGTGCCCAAGACTCACCTAGGCTGCGTGCTGCGTAGCGCACGGCCGGAGCAAACCAACCAGATACCGACGCGAATCATCCACCGAACTGAAGCAAGGCGTGCGGCAGGGCACTCTAGGCACCGGGCAGTGGGCAACGGGTGACTCATACCGCACCGCGGCCTGTCCGGGGCGGTCCGGGACTCGTATCGATAACCAGGCGGTAAAGCACCAGCGACAGGACGGGTCCCGGAGGGGTCCCGGAGGTAGGCTTGGCTGGTATGGCCGGCAGCAGAGTCACTCCGAGTTTGGGTTGGCCGCGCAGCGTCCGCAGCCACCACCGCCACGCCTTCGCCGAATATAAACTTTTCCAGAACACAGCAATTTGTTCGCTCGCACCGTCACGCAGGTGTCGCGGTGTGTGTGCGTGTGTGTGTGCACGGAGCTCAGCCTGTCGTCGGACCAACCCAGCCGGGCTGGTCGCGTGCTCGCCGTCCGGGCCCTGCTGCTGCCGCCGCTGCCGTTTCCGGAGATAAAGGACGGACAATCGGCATTAATTCCTCACGAGCACACATTTCGCGCCGTCCGACGGCCGGCCGGGATGCCAGGGGACGCGGCCGCGCGGGGTTCTAAATCGAAGCGAGTGTGTACTCTCCGGCTGATGCGTCGTTTCAACGCCTGAAATTGCTTTCAAACAACCGGCAGGAGAGGAGAGAATGGTCGGCTTGGTCGGCTGCCTTGGGACATCGAAACGGCCACCCAACCCGCGCGCTCACGAGCTGTCCTCTCCTCTCGCCTCGCTGCCCCGGCCCCCGGCCCCCGGCCCCCGGCCCCCGGCCCCCGGCCCCCGGCCCCCGGCCCCCGGCCGCTGCCCCCCTCCCCTCCCCTCGCCGCCTGACCCGAACCCTTGTGCTGGCGGGGCCGGCTCTCCGCTGCGGCAGACTCGTGGTGGGCGTCTCGCGACACTCGCGCACGGACACACACGCAGCGCTCTCCACACGACCACCCGCAGCAGCAAGCGTGCGTGTGTGTGTGTGTGTGTGTGAGAGAGAGAGAGAGAGAGAGAGAGAGAGAGAGAGAGAGAGAGAGAGAGAGAGAGAGAGAGAGAGAGAGAGAGAGAGAGAGCGTGTGTGTGTGTGCACTGGCCGCCGGCCGCCGGCCAATCAGGAAACGGATACTACGACGGCAAACGGCGGCGTCGCTACTAAATCTCGGCGTCGTGACGACGCAAAACCGCATGCGGGCGGGGCCGGGCGGGGCAGCGTGACGCTCACGTGACGGCGTCGTGACGCTGTGCGCCGAACGCCGGGTCGTAAGTAAGGCCGAACACGACGCGAGGTCCGCCAGGCTCCGGGAGGCTCCGCGAGGCTCCGGGAGGAGAAGGTGTCACACCGCTCCTACGGCGCAGGGCGGCGCGGGGTATCGCCCACCGGCCGGTGTAAGGTGGAGATATTGGACGCGGGCATGCACAGAGAGCAGCGGCCCGCAGCCCGCAGCCCGCAGCCCGCAGGCAGCCGGCACGCTGAATCTGCTGGATCTCACCTGTGGTCCCGGAGGTGGTCCTGCCGCCGGAACGCCTTGCCGCAGATGTCGCACGAGTAGGGCCGCTCGTCGGTGTGGGTGCGCTCGTGGATCAGCAGGTTGTACGACTTGGTGAACTGCCGGTTGCAGAACTTGCAGATGAACTGCTTCTTGGGGCGGGAGCCCCGGCCGCCGCCGGCGCTGGGCGCCGACGAGCTGACGGCCGGGGACGCGACGACGGGCGCCACTGTCGCCGAGGAGGACACCGACGGTGAAGACGGCGTCGGGGTGGGCGACGACCGCTGCGGCTGGCGGATGAGGGACGGGTAGGGGTTGTCACCGGGGAAGGCGGGGAACTGACTAGTCCTTGCGGGGCGAGCCTCGTCGTCCTCGTCATCGTCCAGAAGGCCGAGATCGTCGTCGGCGAGGTCACCCTCGGCACTGGGACACCTCGATGAGCCCGCACGGTCGGCGCCGGGGTTCGTGGCGGTGACGGTAGACGACGGCGACGCAGAGGGGGACAGCGGCGGGGAGTCGGCGGGGGCAGCGGGCTCGGTCAGGGCGGACTTGACGGCGCCTAGACTAGAGGCCGTGGCCAGTCGCAGCAGTCCCAGCGGCAGGGAGCTGGAAGGGGTGCCGGAGCCGGCGGCAGGGGCGGCGGGGGCCGTCAGCCTCTGCAGCGTCAGGTAGGACTCCAGGGCCTGCAGGTTGAGGGCGGCCGCCGCGGCCGAGTTGGGCGGCATCAGGGCGGCCTGCTGCAGCGACGACACCAGCACGCTCTGCAGCGACAGCGCCAGCCCGACCCCAAGGAGGCCACCGTTGCCGCCAGCCCCGGTTGGCGCCGCCGAGCCCCGTGCCGGCCGCAGGGCTGTGGCCTCCGCCGGGGTGCCCAGCATGCCTAGGCTGCCCAGCGACGTGGCCTCCAGCATGGCGAGGTAGCGCAGCAACTCTCGGGTGGCGCCCAGCTCCTCGGTGGAGCCCGTGCTGCTGCCGTTGGCCGCCGCTGTGTCGTTGTTGTTGCTGAAGATGATGCTGTTGTTGTTGTCCGATATTTGCTTGTGCATATCAGACTGCTTCATGGCTGGACGTCCATGGGGGTTGGCCGGTGGGGGCAGCTGCTGTCACGCCGCGGCGTCACGCCATGCCTCGGCGGGCCTCTGGGCCTCTGCCCCCTGTAAACACACACACACACACACGGCTCATTAGTGCAATTCTCAGCGAGGGTCTCTCGCGGCAAGTTATATGACCGGCGCGCCCAGGCTGCAGTCCCGTGACCCGCAAGGCGAGCCCGGCCGGGCACCGCGCACAGCCGGGCACAGCCGGGCACAGCACAGCCGGGCACAGCACAGCCGGGCACAGCACAGCCGGGCACAGCACAGCCGGGGCGCCGCTCACACAATAAACCTCTCGCGGCGTCACCGCCGTTACCTCCCATCGCCTTTTGCAATAAGCGTATTTCACTCACATCCACTGAAAACACTTCCCCTGACATCTCTCTGCGTAGCGCAAATTTTCTCTGATCAGGCCAAATTAAACTGAAAAGAAGGAACTTCGGTGGTACTTGCTCCGATATACCACTAAAGCAAAGGGAGGTGCCAAAAGGGGCGGGCATAACATATCGCTAAAGTAGCGTCCCATTAGTCAGAGGAGGTATGAGGAGATTTGATTTAAAAATACCGCACTTCCAAAGAAGGTAGTTAACATCATTCCAAGAATTTTTTCGAACTAAAACAGCACCCGCAAACGTAAGAAGTGCACACGGCAAATTCTAAAATCTGCTCTCGCTAAGATTAACCCGAGTGTCGATTGCTTCTCTTGGGCGCCCGCACTTACGAGCGAACCTTACGACTACTTGGTCACGCGCCTGGATGGACAATTAGCTCGGTGCAGTCGGGTGCCATCCAGGCGCCGGGGGCGCCAAACGACTGGTCGTATAGGGCGGCGGGGCGAGCTGTGCGCTGTGCGCCCTGCGAAAGCAAAACGACGGCAAGTGTGCGCATGCGTGCAGAGAGCAATGCGCAGGGAGAAAAGCAAACCCGTTCTGCTTTAATTAATATGCCACCTCGATCGTAAACGAAGAGTATTTATACCGAAATGTGACACGTCGGATCATACCATTCGTTTCGGAGGGGTAATATTCGAAATTATTCATGGTCGCGCGGCCGCCGCGCCGCTGCTGCTCTCTGGGCGAAACCCTGATTATTGGGAATGTTTTATTATTATAAAAACAGTCGTATAAACGGATGCCAAACGATATAACTGGTCCGGACGCCAAATGGAATATACATGATAATACTATTATGAGGAGAAGCCTTTTGCTTTGCTGCCGGACCTCATCCGAAAGAATAAAATACAAAAATAAAGGGTTGTGTGTGTGTGTGTGTGTGAAAAGGGGGGGGGTCTGCTTCATCGGTCCCTGCGCCTCGCAGCTGCGCGACAGGTAACATTCGGTAAACCTTTGAAGGTCCCAGGGTTGTGCAGTCAAATTCGGAACACGACGAAATAAACACGAGAATGTACTTTAGGTTAAATTTAAAGTTCCGCCGGCGTCTACAGAAGCAAGGGGAGGTGTTGATTTCCCCCCCCCCCCCCAAAGCGTTACTCCTCACCTGCGAACGTTTTATTGCACCTCCCTCCAGCGGCTCTAAATTCATCCGGCAAAGAGGGGGCTTCGATTGCTAGAGGCTGTTTGACTTTTTATTCAGGGAACAGGGGCACATTGGACCTGACATGAGAGGGCAGGTTAGGGGGCTCCACCACAGTGGTGGGGGGAGGGGGTTCCTTGTTGACCTTACTGATACGTATCTCCTTACCATGACGCGGGCAGAGCATGGCGTCGGCTGGACCAGTACGGCACAGAGTGTGTTCGTCCACCACACGGACACTTTATTGTTTTAGGATCATTGCCCAATTTTCTCCCCGCTGAAGCGTCAGGAGCACACACCAAAACGAACGAGTCCCTAATGTGGCCCAGGGGTCGTCCATGTTTGTGTGTGTGTGTGTGTCCACACCTTTCGGACAAGCTAATGTCGGCAGGGGAGAGAGGGGGGGGGGAGGGCTAGGTGAGTCACAGGTAGAAATGAGGCTATCTCTGCTGCTCTAGGCGGTGAGGCAGCCTAATTTCGCTTGATAATAGAGTATTTTGTGAACGTCAGATATTTCTGAATTGGTTTCATTATACTAAAATGTCATCTACAGACGTCACCTAAGCCCCATTCGCAAATGGGGGACAGTTCACAAACCGACGCTGACCGATCGGTGACATCCCCCCGCCCCGCCCCCCCTCCCCCGTCCGTCCGTCCGTCCGTCTGTCTGTCTCTATATTCTGTCACATACACAATACCTGTGGAAGCAATGGCCTGCGAAAGCCGACGCTCCTCGTCACCTCTTCTGTCATTCCCTCTGCAAGCCTAGCCCAACACAACAACGGCAGGCTCCCCAACATCCTGACAGGGCAGGCAGCAGGGGTTGTGCGTCAAGGTGACCAACCTAACCTCAAAGCGAACACGCCCACGCATAACAACAACACGCCGATGTCGCTGCGGTCGCGGTTCGATATACATATGGCGGTTTTAAGTCGCCGGCGGAACGTACCGTGTGTGGAGGCTGGATGCAGTGCGGCGCCGTGTCACGGCCCCGTCACGACTGTCACGACTGCGTCACGCCTCTTCACGGTCTCTTCATGGCGATGCACTACACTTCACAGACACGCACGCACGCACGCACGCACACACACTTGACACTGCAGACGCCGCACGCCGCGCTGGTCCGCTGGCTCCGCTGTCGTCGCTCACCGCTGCGCTCCGCCGCTACGCTCAGCTTGTCCGGTCCGGCAGCCTCGCCTCGCTCCAGCCTCAGCCTCAGCCTCACCTCACAGCTTGCCTGCCATGGAGCAGAGCAGCAGACGAAGGCAGCCTGTCCTGCTCCTGCCGCCTGCGAGCGCGCGCCGCCAGCCTGCCAGCACCGCCTGGCCGCCACGCAGCACAGCATCCCAGGCGGCCGGCCCGGCTGGCAGCACCTTGGCGGCCCGTCGGCTCGCACGCCACAGGTGGGGGGGAAGGGGGTGGGGGAGCTGCGCGGCGGTCCACGGGGGGGATGAGGCGGGGGACCCCACCGGGCCCACGGGACCCCCCGTGTCCGCGCCCCTCTCACCGCGGCCCCGGCCGGCGCTGCCAACTGCTGCGGTGACGTCCGCTCTCGGCGACTAAGTTGGCAACACTGATTCCAGTCCGGCCGCTCATTGCCCCGACTGGCGCGGCGACGCCTACCGCATCACCAACTCTTTCCGGCCCGCAGGAGAGCGGAACCGTGTCATGTCACCGCGCTCTGTGCCGCGGAGACCAGCACTGCTCCTTCTTCATGTGCACCGATTTAAACCATGCCTGATTCTTTTGATTTCCATTGATTTATTTTCTCCTGATTTTTTGAGCATTTTATGTCGTATGTTTCAATTTTTCTCAAACTGATTTATCTCGGCCATTTTACAGTGACTTTGTAGAAAGTGAGGTTCCCCGCGCTGTGGTCCTGCTCTCCGTGCCGCGCTCTGCCCCGCGGTCCACGGTCCCACGGCCGGACGGACGCCGAGGCTCGTCATAGAGCCGCAGTATCATTTTACGACATTTAGTGCACCGGGAGGCAAAGCTAATGTCTCGGGGCATCCCCTAATGACACACACCGTGCGGCCGTAAATTATCAAGTCAGTAAAGACGCGCTTAATCACCGGCCGCGAGTGCAGTGCCGAGGAGTGGGGGCAGCAAGTGACCCCTGCGGACACGCCAACAGGACATGCGTCTGCTCTTCCCGCTCAATACACGATCAGTACAAGCAGTAGTTGCACCCCGCCGTCGAAAGAAACGCGCGACGTACACATTCGACGAGACGTGCACGCCTGCTGGGTAGGCAATCTTCGACTTCAGCATGCACGCGTGTCGTGCGGGCTGGCCTACCCTCGCACTCGCAGGCGCTCGGCTTCACCGCAGTCGGTAGGTTGTCGTCCGCTGCAGCATTTTTCACGGAGGCCTCGGAGCACCGTACTTACGTTCTGACGCTGTTGCGGTGAGGGTGCGGCCGTGCGGCGTGCGCAGCGCGGGAAACCGCCGCGGGTGCTCTGTGCCGGACCTGACCAGGCCAGAGCCGTGCCGGTCCTCGTTAGCGCCCCTCCATGCGTCCGGATGACTCATGACGGACAGGTGTGTGTGTGTGTGTGTGTGTGTGTGTGTGTGTGTGTGCGCGTGCGCGCGCGTGCGCATGTGGAGCACACGGACGCCGCAGGAGTTTGCCCGGAAGCAAGCCGCCGCCAGCGCTGTGTCCCCGCGGCCCCGTGGTCATCGCCGTGGGTGTCCCCGGGGGCCGTCATCCCCGTCACTCCTTCAGACAATATTTGCCCCGGTGCTCTGTTTGACTCGCGTGCCGCCATACGGCATCCGGTTCGCGCCGGGCGCAGAAACGGGGCGCACCTTCGGCCACGCCACGCGCCACGCGCCACGCGCCACGCCCCCGGAGATGCGGCACATGCGGTGGCGCTTGCCTTTGCCGCCCTCCGAGTGAGTCACGCCACAAACACAACTGAGAAGAAGGCCCTTGCCGGCCTTTTTTTTTTTTTTTGTGAGATTTTGTGTTTGTTTTGGAATTGGAGTTGCGGAGTTGTAAATTTGCAGACCAATGTGAAGTCTGACCAAAAAAAATCCTTGTTATTTTTCTAATATTTTTTTTTTTCGTGAAATATGCTGTTTGCACACGGTCAGAAAAATCGATACCACCAGCGTCCAATTTTGGGACCCATCAGGCCGTCCTCATCATAAACGCGCGCTTTTGGTGTACCGGAACCACGAGATGGAAGGAGAGCGGCAGTAACCGAGGAGAGATGGAAGGAATATGGGAGTTGCGGCAAGGGGAGGGAGGGGTGCAGAAAGGAGGGACGAGAGGCAGCGGGCCAGCCGTCCAGACAATGAATGGGCGTGGTGGCAGCAGAAACAAAGATGCCGAGCGTATGGTGTGGTCAGTATGTCCAGTGTGCCATGAATGGAATGGCTTTGCGTGGCACAGAGACCGAACCGATCGAGGAAGAGAGAGGGGTAAAGGGGAGCGAGAATGGAGCGAGGGAGATAGAGCGAGAGCTGAGCGGCGACGACGCGGTCCCCGCGGGGTGCGCACCCGTCCGCACCGCAAGGGGAAGGGGAGGGGAGGGGGAGGGGATATCCCTTTCATCGGGCCGCCAGCGCCGAGGTCCTCCGGCTCATTCACGGAGTCCGGGACCGAGTTCCCGGGCCCCAGACAGACGTACCTGCACAGGACGCCGAGGACCGGGCCGGACCGGACCGCGGACGGGGACAGCGTCGTACCTCAGCCGACTCCCGTCCGGCGGGGGTCACGCGAAGCCTCCCCTCCCCCCTCCCCCCCCCCCCCCCCACCACCACGGCCAGCAGCGCGACACGCAATAGTGACTCAAACCCGACGTGGTCGCCGATTCGGATAGGACGTTGCCGACGACAGCGCCGCACCACACAACTTCGTCAACCTGATCATACGATGATGAGTCTGATTGTTTCACTTTAGGCACGGCTCTGCGCATCCTGACGCAGCGTTTTTGAACGCGTTCTGATTAAATTTTAACCGTGCCCTGGGTGGATTAGTGCACGTATCGTAAGTATAACCATGGAGATAGTTCAGTAGGGAATTAGACCGATCTGCGAGCAGTGCCTATGCGTGCTGAGCTGCGGGGTCGTTGTCCTTATGCCGGCACATAATTGTGTGAAGTCATCCGCGCCTTCTCTGGCGTGGGTGTTGCCTATAAGTGAGAGGGAGAGGGCGGCTGTCCATTCGGGAGCACCTCGAGAGAGAGAGAGAGAGAGAGAGAGAGAGAGAGAGAGAGAGAGAGAGAGAGAGAGAGAGAGAGAGAGAGAGAGAGAGAGAGAGAGAGAGAGAGAGAGAGAGCGGTGGCGGGAGAGGAAGCGAGAAAGAAGAGGTACGACGCCCGTCCCGCCCTCTCGGTCCGCACATCATATCGGGAACCACACTGGGATTCTAATTACTTGTCGGTGGGCAGTGGCCGTTGGCGTGTGCCCCCCGAAGAGCTCAGGCCACTCTGCCCGAGCACAAGGCTCGCGTGCCCGGCTTGTGCCCAGCTTGTGCCCGGCATGTGCCCGGCTGCGCGACGCGCAATAGGGGCATTCTTGTGTCCTGGAGGACGGGACACTCATTTAAGAACCCAATGATTCTATCTGGGGTACGCGCGCTGCCCTAGGATGTCCACTCAGACACCACTCTCCTCATTCAACGGAGATTCGAAAATCATGTTAAGACTACTAACGTAATGACGAAGCTGGAAAAAGTATAAGAAATCGCGTGGTTTTCACCAAAAAGCGACCTATTTTTCTCTCATATTTCATTTGCGTTCTTCCTTTTCGTTTCCGTTTCAGGTATCTCCGGAGTACTGTCGTTACTCTTGTTCAAGTACAAACTGGGTGTATCGACACAAAAATGCAAAAACAAAAACAAAAACAAAACACCTGACACCCTATGCGAGCGGCGCATGCGGTTTTTGGTTTACGAGCTCGGCGCCGCGGTTCGGTTTGGTTCGGCTTGGCTCGGTTCGGTCGGTGTCGGTGGGGACGCTCATCGTCTCTCGCAGCAAGGAGCTGCTGCTGCTGCTGCTGCTGCTGCTGCTGCGATGTCGTCTGCTCGGGGCCGCGTCGCGCCGCCGCTGCTCCCCGGGACGCTGAACTGGTGCTGCCAGGAGGACACACTCGGCGGGGGGCGGGCCGGGTCGGGTCGGGGGCTCGGCTCGGCTCGGCTCGGCTCGGCTCGGCTCGGCTCCATACATCGCTTCCTGCCCTCGCCGGCGCATTTGTAGCGCGGTGCGTTCGACACCCGTCCGCGGCTTCTCCGCGTACTTCCCTTTGCGCTCCTCTTATTTCCTCTTTCACTTCCATTTCGCATGGCCGTCTCCGGAGTACTCTATCGCCGTGTTCGTGCGCGTTGGTTTATTTCCCCCGCGCATGCAGCGCACGTTACTGTGAGTAATGGACCGAATGGACCGGGCCGACAGCGGGAGTCGAACCCTCGCCGTGCCGTGCCGTGCCGTGCCGCGCCTGAAGGAGTGATCTCCGGGCGGCAGTGCGACGCGCGGTGGTGACTGACGCAGCCCGCGCAGCGCGCGCCGGGATGAGCTGACACGCTGACACTGATGGAGCTGGCTGCAGCTGCCAGGCAGGCGCCGTGGCCGGGCAGGGCGGCAGGCCGTTGAGCGGGCTGCTGCTGCTGCTGCTGCCGCTGCTGCCGCTGCTGCCGCTGCTGACAAACGGGACCTGGAATGAACACGGCCCGGCCGACGGGACGGGACCGGTACGACACGACACGGGCGCTTTTCACATTTGAAACTGTCCACGCGCTTGTTGTTTATATCGCTCCCTGCTCGGCCCCGTCCCCGGCCCGTCCCCCGGCCCGTCCCCCGGCCCCCGGCAGCCCCCGGTCGGCATGGGCTCAGTGCCCGCAGTGCCCGGCCCCTGCCAGGCGGCGGCCGTAAGCGATTTCCGTGTCCCCCGACTACCGCGCACGGCGCACGGCCCTGGCGGCTGGTGACTCCGCCGAGACGGATCATCGACGCGCTCCGCTTCGCCTTCCTCCTCCCCCGCGCTGCTGCTGGAGCCGCGCCGAGGACGAGGAGACGGTCCGGCCGGACCCCCGACGTGTCATCCGATCTGGACGAGGCGCCACTAGGGACCGTAGGCACGCCGCCGGCGCCGGGGGCCACCCGCCACAAGGCCCGCCGTGACCCCAACCCAAACCCAAGCGGGGTCCGGCGGGGGCGGCGGGGGTAGGGGGGGGGGCTGCGGCGGGGGGCGGCGGGGGCCTCTCCCACGATGACAGGCAAAAGGTCTCATGGAATCTGGCTGAACCTGATCCGGCGCCCGTCCCGGCGCGGCAGCCGGTAGGAGCTCGCACATGGCTGACTCTATGTGTCCTGAGAAAATGCCCGACGTCCAGTAGAGCGCGTCACTATGGTGATATTTGATCGCGGGGGACGACGGCGGCAGTGCCACGGCGGCGGCGCCGTCTGAGACTTACAAGCGGCGCCACCGGAAGCCATACCGTCGCGCTGAGCCAACGCCGGCCTAGAAGCGGAGGGTTCAACCCCAGGACGGTGTTGACCTCAAGACAGCCCCTCAGGACGGGCGCTGCTCTCTCCGACTGCCGAGCCAACGGCAGCCGTCCTACGTCCAGTGTCCCCACGCCGGCGACTCCCTCTCTCTCTCTCGCTCCTAGTTGGGACCGCAGAGGGTGGAAGGGAGAGGGAGGACACGAGCGCCGGACGCAGCCCGTATCGATGTGCGTCCATTAAACCCCCACTGGGGCCCGGCGGCCGTGTGCCCCCCGCGAGGACGATCCCTCGGGACGCAGCCGTCGCATTCCCCGTGCGCAGGTCCGAGGCCGTGCGCGCCGTGCGCCGTGCGGCCAACTCCTGAGACAATACATTTATCATACAGAAAACACGGGGATATTCGGAGGGGAGCCTGAACGGCGCGGCTGGGGGTCGGGGGCCGGCCGGCCGGCTGGGTCCTATATAGTGGTCCCGCCCGCAGTCGGCCGCCCGGTGGCTGCCAGAAGCCGGCCGCAGTTCAATTAGACATTTATCTCAATCTTAATATTCTCTCTCCTCCGCCTTGGGCTTTATATTTTCCCTGGTCTCCAATTGCGTCGGCCGGCGGTGCGGTGCCGGGCGGTGTGCTGTCGGGCTCCACAGGCTCCTCAGGCTCCACACGGCTCCGCGGGCGGGGCGAGGATCCCGAGGACCTGAGGCATATTGAGATGTCCAGGTGCGATGATGCACTGCTGCGCGCCGTAGACGAGAGGGGACGCGGGAGCGGGGCGGGGCGGGGCGGTGGCCATCTGCCAGCGAGGGCCGACGCTGAACGCGAGTCACAGCGGGGTTCGCCGACGCCAACGCGCCGAGCCCGGCCGCCAAAGGGCCCAAGGCGTGCGGATAACGCGGCGTAGGAGACAAAAATCCTCGGAGGGAAAAATCGTCGACTGGATTGAGAGGCGCCCCAAAGGTACAAAATACTGAAGCACTGTATTCCGAACTTTTTTTTTTTTTTGCGAGGTTTGTTGGTCATGTGAGGTGTCGGTTCGTATTCAGCTAAAACAATGGACAGCTCAAATATTGTACTTGGGCCCGCAAAGGTGGCGGCGGCGGCCGCGCGCTTCAGAGAGACGGGGGCCTTGTCATCGAGGAGGTCCGGGGTGACGATGCCGACCCTGCTGACCCTGCCGACCCGACCCGACCCGCGGACCACGGGGCCCGAGACCGGCCCGGGCGCGGGCCACGAGCGCTGAGCGGCGCAGCGGCGGGGCGCGGCGCCTTGTCTTGTCACGGCCGCGTCACGGCCCCCCCGCGGCGCTCGCAGGGCCGGCAGGGCTCGCAGGGCTGGCAGGGCCAGCAGGGCTCGCAGGGCTCGCAGGGCTCGCAGGGCCGGCAGGGCCGCAGGGCTCGCAGGGCTCGCAGGGCTTGCAGGGCCGGCAGGGCGCGCAGGGCTCGCAGGGCTCGCAGGGCTCGCAGGGCCGGCAGGGCTCGCAGGGCTCGCAGGGCTCGCAGGGCTCGCAGGGCTCGCAGGGCTCGCAGGGCCGGCAGGGCTCGCAGGGCTCGCAGGGCTCGCAGGGCTCGCAGGGCCGGCAGGGCGCGCCCCGCCACTCGGCTCCTCCTCGTCGGCGCTGCGCCGAGACTAGAACGTCGCCGCATCACCGTCATCGTCACCGTCAGGTGAGAAGCGTTACGCAACCCGCCACCGCTGCGCCGCCGCCCCCGAGTGTGTTGGATCACATGCCAACGGCCCCGGCCCCGGAGCTGCAGAGCAGAGCAGAGGTCACTACCCCAGCCAGGAACAGACTGTCGAAATTGAACCAAATCGATATCGATGGTGTCGAAATTTTGTCGAAGCTCGATTTTTTCATCGGTGTTTTGTCGAATCGAGAAAGAAAATAGACTTCCTATACGAATTCCAAATTTTGATGACGAATCGGCGGATTACATCGATTTCTTTGAATGTGTCGATATTGAATATTGCACCTCCAGGGAAGCATGATCGCGGAATATCACACTGATGACAACAGCAGATGAGAGTGTTTTGCAGACCGGCCGGGCCGGGCGCCCGCTCTGCGGCATGACACGGAGCTCCCCCACACGGGCCGTGCCGTATCCTCTGCTTCCATGAAATTGGGCGGAAGAGAGAGGACGTTACCGGAGGACCGGCGATGTGTGTGTCGGACAGGGCGCGCACACTCGCACGCGTTTACACGGTGTACGCCATGTAGCTCAGCCAGCATGGCGGCCGATGGCGGCACGACCAGACCCTGCCAGGGCCGGGCCCCCGCGGCCCCCGCGGCCCCCGGACCCCGTCCCGTCGGGGGGGCTTCGATATCGGCTCGGCAATGCCGGTGTCCGGTCCTGGTCGGCGGGGGCCGTCAGGGGGCCAGTCCAGTCCGCTCTGCGAGCACATCGCGTGCGGCACAGTCGATGCAATGCATGTCGCACGACCGCAACCAAAAAAAAAAAAAAGCACACACACGCCGCGCACATCGTCAGGAAGTGGACTTGCTCTCTTTTGATTTTTTTGACTTTTTTTTTGCAGGGTAGGGTTCGTACTACATGCAGCCCTGCTGGTTTATGCCCTTCCCGATGCCCACTGGCCGCCTCGCCCTGCCTTGCCCTGCCCGGCCCTGCCGGTCGGTCGGCAGCCGGTGAAATATCTTACTCGCGCAGGGAAGGCCGTGAACGCCGTGATCAACACCGTGTTCATGAACAGCTCGGTTGCGAGTCAATTAGCATGCGGTGGGGGGGGGGGGGGTCTTGCCCCCCGCTACCCTGGGCGTTACACACGTACCGAGTAGCAGCTTATGCTGTTCCATATAAAACTGAGAAAATCTTCACAGGATCTAGCAGTTGCAGTGCGCTGTTGCACTCACAAAAAATGTACTTCGACCAACCTAGTTTGTTCTTCCAAATTCTACAGCTAATCTAAAACTATGTCTGGTAATATCAGAAAGATGTCCACGATTTCTTAAAGTTTGCTTCTGAGCGACTGGACCGCATTCTGGCGCGAAAACAAGCGAGGACTGGCGGGCCTTACTTGCTGAGATGAGGAGAGTAATGATGACAAAAATAATCGAGAAAATTTAATGGTGGTGACCTACGGCCTGACGGCCTGTTGGACTCCGGGTGGGCTTTGGCTGCCTGTGCCGGGCTCTGGCGGGGCACTGCCGGGGCGCTGCACTGCGAGGACCCTATGGGGCATCGGACCCTATGGGGCCACGCCATGTTAACACGTCATGCACAGCCTTGTACCTACACTGGCTTACAAGTACGGGGTCGTGTGAGTCATCGCTTTCCCAAACAGAGCAGGGGGGAGGGGAAAAGTTTGATCGGCTGAAACATAAAGACGTCTTTTTAAAATGATACCATTTTTTATCGGGAATTTTGTTTTCGTTTGGTACAAAGGGATAGGGAAGCGGCCCTCAGCGGTACGCGGCCATGGCGTTCGCAGCACTGACTCGCCTCGATTTGTAGAGCTCGACTCAATTTGTCATCTGATCGATACATCGGCCGATTTCCACGACAATAAGGAGCGCTTTGTCTGCGTTCTCGATAACCCAATTTGCCTCTCTTTCAGCCCGTAACACTACAGACAACGAGCCCAACATTATTAGCATTGTGTTCATGTGTGCGACAGAGAAGCGCCCTTTACCGCGCCCTAACCTCTGTCGCTGTCAAAGAATGTTGCAGTGTCACGGACGCGCGCACGGCCCTGCGTAGCCCGGCGCAGCCACCCCCGCGGGGGCTGACGGGGCCGGCGGGGGCCCACGGGGACCACCACCTGATGATCCAACATTCCAGCCTGATACGACACGGTCGCTGGATGAGTCACTCCGTCCAACCCTCCTGCCCTACCCGCCCGGGGCCACGAGGGCTGCTTTTACAAATGGCTCGGATCTGCAACGCTTTGATTAGTCGAATCAACGAGCCCCGCACAGAGCACACATCAGCCGTCGGAGACTCGCCGTCTCGCGTCTGTGACCGCCGGGTGGGTAGGCCGTCCCGCGCAGCAGCCGTGTCCGGCGGGCTGGCCTACCCCGCAAGGCGGTCTGTACACCAATTAATTCCCCGTTGAAGCTTCGCTTACCTGAATGATTCCGGTGATTCGAGTAACAACAACACTCGCCGCGCACGAGCGCCTCCTCCCTCCCCCTCGTTTGTACACGATTGGTGCAAACGGGGCCCCAGAGAGCGAGAGCGAGGTGTTGCGCCGAGCCGAACCGATTTGTACTTACTCGATAATTGATTTATTTCGGACCGGTTCCACACACACGCGCGCGCGCACACACACACACACACAGGTGAGCGCGGACACCTGACACACTCTCGCACCGGAAGCTGGCCGGCACGCGGAGGTGTGAGCGAACGTGTTCCCTCCCCGCGGGGAAAATGTATAATGTATATCGGGGCCGATCGGCTCGGCGGGCCGGGCCGGGCCGGGCCGGGCCGGGGATGTTGTTGACGCAAAGCGATATGCGCGTCGCGCCTTGCATTCGGATGGGATCTGCATATTAGCCGGTCGGCATCACCCGTCCTCACGGAAGGGCCGGACCGCTCCGGCCAGCGGTCCACCCGCACGCGAAAGCATCATCAGTTAGTTGTCCGAACCAATTTGTTCGTTGGCTTCGCGGGGGGCACACGGCTAACGAAAGTCTCGGAATCCGAGCGCAAGTCTCGGTTTTGGGGGCCGCTGTCTCTTTCTACATTAAAAGAACGAAAGAGACAGCGAATCCGAAACCGAGACACGCGCTCGGTTTCCGAGACTTTCGTTTTGTGCAAGCAATAAATTTAGTTGAAAGAACTAACATTTCGATGGATCGGCAAAAAAGAAGTTCGTTGCGTGAGTAAACGGCAGCAAGGGTACGTTTTGAGTGTGTGGTGAATTAAAGTGCATCGCACGCTCGATTGTGGCATGGCCCTGTCATGAAGCTGGAGTATTGCACAGTGTCTCTTTTAGGCGGCTATGCGGGATGCCATGGCATCTCGATGGAGGAATGTGGTGTTCCGAGGCGGTGTTGTCGGTGGCCCCAGGATACGGAGCAGGCGACACTGCGCGCGCCGCGCCCCGCCCTGAGTAGGGACCCCGGTGGGGGCCCCGGTGGGGGCCTCCCTTTGACGGGGCACAGCGGCACCGCGGCCACCAGACAACAACAATAATTGATATCCGCTTTGGGGCCGTCACGTCCGTGCCCGCCACGCCCAGCCGGCCACGCGTCCTGCTCGCGCCTGGCACGCGCCCCGCACGCGCTCGGCACGGAGACACGATTCTTTTGTCGCGCGCTCACCTCACAACGCCCCGCCGCAGACGGCCCGGCCCGCACGCCTGGTAGCGGTCCAGGCGCGTGCCGTATTACAGGGTGAAAGAGCCGGTACTCATCGAAGGAAAGGGGGGGGGGCGGAACAATGAAATCTACTTTGAAAGTGAGAGCCACTGACAAAATTTTTGTTGTAAAATGGTGAAAAAATAGTGTAAATTTTCTTGCACAATGCGAGTTGCAATTTAAAAAAAAACACACAATGTTTTCATCAATTACATTTTTTCATCTATTGAACGACCAAAACTTCTCATCAATTTACGAGATGTCTTTCCTACATTTCGAATCAGGGTAAAACAGTATCCGTAATGGGATCTACTCCTCCCTTTGTTTCCGTACATTTTACTCTCCGGCCCTCACTTTCACGTCACACCAGCCCTCTTGCTGTGACACTAGCCTGATGTCTGGCCTGGCTGTCTGACACCGCCGCCTGCCGGCCTGCCGCCTACCCCAGCCGACGACCGCAGACCTGGGACCCAGAGTTTCCACAGCAATTATAGAACGTGTAACCGCGTCATCGCATCCCACCTCCAGCGCGGCGAGCGGCGGCGAGCACAGCGGGGAAAAGCAGAGGAGGTCTGCGCTCATTTTCTCCACGTCACACACCTAACTGAACCTTCTTTCCCAAGCCCATCGTCTTTTCTCTCAAACAGCAATAAAAAAGCGGCGTGTCGGGGCGGCGGGTCACAGACGCGGCAGCAGACAATGAGGGCACAATCAGAGTGTGGCGTAACTCGATGACAAGGTATAAGGGTTGGCGGGCGGTGAGGTGCCTGTCGCGTGCTGGGCCCAGCCTTCGGCCTAGCCCTCGGCATAGCCCTCGGCATAGCCCTCGGCATAGCCCTCGGCATAGCCCTCGGCATAGCCCTCGGCATAGCCCTCGGCATAGCCCTCGGCATAGCCCTCGGCATAGCCCTCGGCCTAGCCCTCGGCCTAGCCCTCGGCTCTAGGCCTAGCCCTCGGCCTAGCCCTCGGCCTAGCCCTCGGCATAGCCCTCGGCATAGCCCTCGGCATAGCCCTCGGCCTAGCCCTCGGCCTAGCCCTCGGCCTAGCCCTCGGCCTAGCCCTCGGCCTAGCCCTCGGCCTAGCCCTCGGCCGAGCCCTCACCTGTTGTGTCGTCGCGCCCTTCCTCACCCCGCTCTCCGGAGCATTGTGTGCCCCCGAAATCTTTTCTGATCGCTGCCCTGTGTGACTAGGCATAGGCCGCCGCCCCGGCCGCCGCTGCTGCCAACCCGAGAATGGGGCACCATTCTCCTGGGTTCATAAATAGTGCACGCCTGTCCGTGTCGCGTAACGGTGGTGGCCCCCTTGTGCGGCCCTCTTTGGGGTCGCTTTCGAGCAGCCCCCCTTTGGGGCCGCGATGTGGTGATCTCCCCCCCCCCCCCCCCCCGTATAACGCCCCGCCCCGTGGCCCCCCAGCGAGTCCCCCGTGTTCCGCTATGGGAGTGCAGTCCAGGCATTCGCGCGCTTTCTTTCCCCTTCTCCGTCTCTGTCCCACGTCCCTTCTGGCCCGCGGCCCCACATGCAGCAGACAGAGACAGCTACAGACGGGTCCGCTGCTCCGCACAGCTCCGCACAGCTCCGCACAGCTCCGCGTGCGCCATGTCTCGGCGTATCGGTTCATCGGCTCGTATTACCATCGAGAGTATCGATGCTATCTCATCGGAGCACTATTTGCCCGCTCGGCGGTGCGTGTCAGCGGCAGCGCGCCACCAACGACCCTCCGGCATTTCAGCCCCATTCCGGGCGACGGTGGGCCGAGAAAACGTATTTAGTAAGCCTGATGTCCGTGCCGAAGCTGGGCGCACGAGCCTTGGTGTCCCCTGCCTCTGCGCGGTGGCTGTGACGCGCGGGATGGGTTGAGTCTTCTCCTTTCAGCGGACACACACACACACACACACACACACACACACACACACACACACACACACACACACAGAGGCATCGGCCGCATCCTCCACATGCCCCGGTCGTAAACACAGTCCTAAATCAAGCGAGGACACCCACACCACAGCACTATGTGGAGCTGGCCATGCTCTCCCCGAGTTCTCTCTCTCTCTCTCTCTCTCTCTCTCTCTCTCTCTCTCTCTCTCTCTCTCTCTCTCTCTCTCTCTCTCTCTCTCTCTCTCTCTCTCCCCCTCTTCCCACCGTCAGGAAGGAAACGACCTCCGGTGCGGCAGCCGCGGGAAGTCATATTGACCGATGTTGACGCCATTGGTCACCGAGTATCGACGGTTCAAAATCTGCCTCGGCGGCTGCGAAGACTCCGCGGGGTAAAAACAACCTGCTATTGTCCCGCGAGAGAGCGGCAGATGAAAACCGGTCGATACAACGGGTGCTTCACAAACCCGAGGGGGCATCCCCTCTCGAAAATCGTGACCCGACCAACATGGTCGGTCAGAAATGGCCATAACATCCAAACTTTTAAAAAAAAAAAATCCCCGGTAAGTTTCAAGAAACACCGCTTTTTCCCCCACCCTGAGAAAATTTTATTTCCATTTCTGCCGGCGGACCGGAAATCCCGCGGGGCCATAGGCGGCCATAGGTGGTTTACCGCTCGCTATGACAGCGGCGTGATCGCTGTGGGAACCGGCCTCTAATTGGTGGCGGGGGAGTCATGAAGCACGGCCGGTATGCGCTGGCCGCTGGCCGCTGGCCCCTGGCCGTGTGCCGGCGGGCCGAGGGCAGGTGTCCGCCACGCAGTCATAACTTAAGCCCCCCGCCCCGAGCCTTCGTATATCGTATATACCGGCCGCCGGCCCCCGCGGGTCCCAGCGCAGCGCTGCCGATGATACCGTCAGCGATATCGCGGCATTTCCCAGATGTTCCGAATTCCGCAAACATTTTCCCATCGCGTTGGTTCGCGACCAGGGGTATCTGCTTCGTGAAGACTTTGAGACTTTGCCCTAAAAGATGAGCAAGCCGTCGCTTAGCCGCACGGCAGCCCCTTCCCACCCTTTTTTCTGGTACAAGTTGCAAGTCGCCCCCTGCCACAGCTGCAGCTTTATAGCTGGGCCACGTCGAGTGAGGTCTTCGTTTTGATTAATTCTGTCTTTGCTATGCGTTTGGTTTCTGCTGCTGCCCTGCGGCGGGCGGGCGGCTGGCGGCCCCAACACAGCCGGGCCGGGCGGCTGCGGTTACAGCACTCTTGACGAGGGCCTGCTGCGGACTGCGGAGCATCTGGTAGCAGGGCAGCGCAGCGCAGTGATATGATGATTTTCCATTTCCCCACACCCACCGCAGCCGAGTGTGGAGCCACACTGTCTGGCACTGCCTGACTCGGGGCGGGCTGTCCCTGCGGCCTGCTGGGCCTGCAGGTCCCTGCGGTCGGCAACACGGCGGACTCTGCAGCGGCATGAGTCGGCAGCTTCACGGGTTGCTTCGAGTGGGGCGTGCTGCACCCGGACAATGCCCCTCAAACTGCGGCAATCAGAACCTGACGCGCCGACGAAATCATTTCCCGTGTGTCATATCTCTCCTATCGCAAGGCGGTAGCCGCCCACTCCACTCCGCGGCCCATCCGCGCCGCAAAAGATCCAAAACAGTGACGAGGAAGAAAGATGAGAGCCGAGATATGGACTCCATCTGCCGGCCGGCCGGGGTCCAGCAGCGGCTCCATAAATTCACGCGAAATGAAAGTGTTTTGCTGACAAGGTGTCCTGTCCCTGTCCTCTGCCGCGGTGCGGCTGCGGCAGACTGCGGTGGCGGTGGCCTCTGGGCCTCCGGGGCCTCCGGGGCCTCCGGGGCCTCCGGGGCCTCCGTGGCCTCCGGGGCCTCCGGGAGGGAGCCCAGCCCGGCCCGCCAGGCCATCACCAGCCACTGGCAGCCATCACGCTGTGCCCCCCGTCCTTTGCATTCCGATATCAGGCTAAATATAATAAATCTCTCCTGCGGCTGATGAGAGAGGGGTGAGCAGGCGAGGCCAGGCGAGGCCAGGCGAGCCCAGGAGTTGTGCATTCCGAGCGTCGATTGGTCCATATTCCAATCTGGCACGCTGAAAGAGGTGCGCGCAGGTGCGGGGGGCGGCGGGGGGCGGCGGGGGGCGGAGGGGGGCGGCGGGGCCCTGGGTCTCGGCCAGCAACATATTCGGAGGGCACACATACCCGCTCCGCTCTCTATTTACAGCCAGCTCGTCGGCGCCGTCAGAGAACATGAGGGAGTACTCCTCCGGGTCTTGGCCTCTGCCGTGCCCCGGCGGCCCCCGGACCCGAGGCCCCCTGCTGCGCGGCGCAAGCGGGGCACGGCTGGACGGGGCGCCGCTGCGCATTAGGCCCCGGGCGCCAGGAGCCCCGGACCCCGCACCCCGAGCCCCGCGGGGGGCCCCTGCCTGAGGGTGCCGACGTCGCGGCGGAAGTTGAGGCGGGTCGTTATACGAACGTCAAAAAGATGAGCTTTCGGAGGGAGATTCAAATTACGGACGCATTAAAGCGGCCGCAATAACTTCACGTCGAGCAGTGGTGACTGTAAAACTTGACCGGGCGCGCGGGGGCGCGGGGCGTGTGCACAAAGTGTGAGCTGGGCTGGCGCGGCAATCTCCTGGCAGCCCCTGGGCTGCCCTACCTGAAAACCAATCCGTTCGCTTCGCTATGACGGCCACAGTCCGGCTGATCAAATAATATCGGCGATCCGTCAGACGTCGGCCGTTTGGCTCGGCCCCCCTGGTGCGATGGCGGGAAATTTGATTAGCATCGCGGCGCTTGCGGGCGTCGAGAGCCCCCCTCCCCGAGGCCCCCGCCCTAGGCGATAATCGACGAACATTACTGGCGCCGCGATGAGGCGTAGCGAATCTGAGCGGAAGGTTGGCAACATTTTGGCGCTCACCACCTGCAGAGCCAAAGCCGCGGGGCGGCAAAAAAAAAAAAAAAAAAAAGCACGCTTCGCTGTGCGGTCAAGCCAGCCATCGGGAGGCACTGCCGCCAGCAGCATTTCTTACTTGTCGTTTGCTTTTCACTCCCGCTAATCTGACCTTAACTGACCTTATCCGCTCTCTGAAAAGTTGGAACTAGCGAAACTAACCAAACCTGAACTCGTTACGATGCGACCAATTAAATGTCAGAAGTAACCTACTCCTCCGGTCATCAACATCTTCCCCTACCAACATAACAACACCACAAAAGTATTAAACTGCCACCAAACACGGCGGCCCGAGTTCTGCATGTTGATAAGGGCCCTGGCCTGATCAGTGAGCGTATGGTTCGAAAATGAGGCGGTTGTCTTCTCTCTTGGTATAAATTTATGTATTCCATTTGGTTCAAACCTGCGGCCGCAGCCAGGGTTCTCGGGTCCCACACTGGTCCCACACCCCGCACCGCACCGCACCGCACCCACCGCCTGCTCCGGCTGAGCCGCGTAAGGGAACGGCTCGGCTCGGCTGCTGGCTCGGGCCGTGCCTCACAGGAGGGGGTCGGAATTCGCTCCGGGCGATGCGCCGCGCTGCACCCCCACTCTCCGCCGACTCCACAGACCCTGCACACCTCATTTAAATCACCAATTTACACATTTCAATTTTTCATATTCGTTTCGTTAATGTGGTGGTGCTGCTGCTTCGACCGCCATCCCTCTGCTCCCTGCCTCTGCTCACTGCCCCTGTCCATGTTTTCTCTGCTTGCACATCGTACAACATCAGCAAGACGTGGTTCTCACAAGTGACTCTAGAATAAAGTATACAATACCAGGCTACCTTTCACAAGAGGAAAATACGCAGCTGACGTGTGTCTGTCAGTGTTTGAGGATGCCAACGGGTGCAGGCGGGTGGTCATCCAAACTCGCATATTATGTCTTCGACAGCCTAGTAAACCACTCCAACGCTTTGTCGGCGATGGTGGCGGTCGTCGGGGAAGTCCAGGCCGCAGCCCGGAGCCCGAAGGCCCGGAGGCCGGCCAGTGCGCCCCGAGAGGCGTTGGCTCCCCGATGGGTAAAGGCGTCGGCCCCCCACGGCCTGGCGTCGCGGGGGTGTGGACGGTGAGCCCAGAGGCCCCCCTCGGCCAGAGCCTCTGGCCCCCGTCGGCCCCCGTCGGCCCCCGTGCTGGCGGTAGCGTTCGGCCCCAGGCTGCGCCCAGGCTGCGCCCAGGCTGCGCCCCCTGCAGGCCGCCGAACACCCCCCGGGGATGGTGTCCGCGCGCCCGCTGCGCCGCTGCGTGGCCAGCGCGTGGCCGGCGCGTGGGCACCGCCCGCCCCCACTCAGCTGATGACGCCTAGAGCACTCGAACTCGAGTACAGATGGAAGTTGAAAAAAATTCGATTGGACTGAAAATATTTCCTGTCAACGAACAAAACGTTCTCTTCATAGCGGTATAAGTAAATGCGTTTTACTGTAATTTCCAACGTTGTGATGGGGTGTTGACCGTGAGAGAAAGGGAGGTGGTTGCGTTCTGGCGGCCGGTCTCTAGAATGTTTGGCAAATTAGTGAGATGCTTTGAGCAGCTGACGTGCTCCGCTGCTCCGCATGCTTTGGAACACGCCCGCCCAGCGCGGCATGCCCTCCGCCCAGCCTCCGCCTCGGCCCGGCTCTCCGCAGTCTTGTAAATAATTAATGCGCGTAGACGATATTATGGCGCAGGTGATGTGACGCATTTCATTTTTATGGAGTCCCAAAGGCCCGGCCTGGAACTAATTGTCTCGCCGGCTCTCGCTGCATACTGGTCGGTGCCCCACGGCCCCCATGGGCCCCCGCATGGGCCCCGCGGGCCCTGATGCCCCCGGAGGGGCCGGGGGCGGCCCACAGCCAATCCCCGAGCACCCGCACCCGACCGCATCGAAACCGGCCGCGCGTGCCGTCCTTGTCTTTCGCATATGGAGATCCCCGGGCGAGCGAGCGAGAGAGCGAGAGAGCAAGAGAGAGCAACCCCTCGTAGAGACGGGGCCGGCCGGGGCCCATCAGCGGCGAGGGGCGCGCGCGCAGCGGGGGTGCGGGAAAAACAACAGTTTTTATGGTAGTAGCTTGTTATGCTAGTTAATGACCGCACGGGGCAGATTGGAAGCGGTTCGCCCCGTTTATGGAGAGGCGGGCGGCGCGATGAATCCCCCGTACCGGCGGCTCTGGCGTCCGCACCGCGTCCGCACAGCGGCGCACAGCCTTTCGCTCACGGATACTTATTGACCACACCAATGCGGCGTATTGCTAGCCTGATTCAACTCAAGCAAGAGAGTATGTTGGGCGGGAGCCACTGCAAGTGCTCGTCCCTACGGTGGTGAGGCATCACTTAACTTTGCCGAACGGTCAGGTTCGCCTGAAGGTGGGCTTCTCAAAAGTGTCCTGTGAACACTACGAAGTATTACGCCCCTGTAGGTGTGTCACACAAGAGGGTGCGTGCGCCGCCGCCCGCCGACCGCACACTCACACACACACACACACACACACACACACACACACACTGGCGGATACAAACAACGTCGAGGTGACGTCTAATTTTAGCCTGCGCCAAAAGTGCCGCGGCGACGGTGAGGCTGAGGGATATTATCGTGTCCCCTGTGGTCCCCTGTGGTCCCCTGCCGGCCTGTCCAGTCCTCTGGTGTCCATATGCGCCGCTTGCGGCTTCCTGTGTCGGACGAAACGGAGCCAAACCGCAAAGAGGGTGGTGGCGACAGTACAGGTGACTCCGCCAGGCCCCGCCAGGGTGTCAAGGCTCCACACTGTCAAAAAAAAATCATCTGAAATCTCTTGAAAAAATTTCTACCGAATTTCTGGATACATGATAATTTTCTTTAAAAAAAAAGGAGAAACGATGATGGCAGTGTACGTCACAAATGCACTGATATACCTTAGACTGATGTCCCTTATTGCTCCGACTATCAGGTTATACCTAACAGTTGTCGACACAGACGCGCGCACTTTTCTAACAGTGTGGTGAGCAAAAGGCCCTTGCTCCCCAACTGAACCTTTACACACCTCATCTCTTGCGAAAGAGGTCTCCCTGCATCCAATTCATCACCTTGGGAGTCACTTCACATCAAGCAGTGAGCCCCCTTCTCTCCCGCACTCTCTCTCTCTCTCTCTCTCTCTCTCTCTCTCTCTCTCTCTCTCTCTCTCTCTCTCTCTCTCTCTCTCTGGTCTCTTCTCTCTTTGGTCGGTTTCTTTTGACTGACTGAGAGAGAGAGAGAGAGAGAGAGAGAGAGAGAGAGAGAGAGAGAGAGAGAGAGAGAGGGGGGGGCAGAAGAGACGGCAGAGGTCCAGGCCGACCAGAGGGCACAAGACTCTCGCCACGCCGACGATATTGAAAGACCCCCTGATGAGTTGCGCCCGAAGCAAGGAGGCCGGAGGAGACACCCTTTCGCCTCCACCAAAACTTCTCCGCCGCGGTGGGTCGGCGTGGGTGTGGAGTGGGTGCCCTTCCACGGCGCAGACAAGTAAATTGAGAACTCGCAGCCACAATTTATGATAGTGCCGGCCGCGTCACAACGACGACGAACGCGCGTTCGTTTCAGGGCCTTTGTACCGTTTGGCAGGACTGTTCGATCGACGTAACAGCACACACACTCACACTCGTTGCAGCCGGGAGAGTCCGAAGCGTTGAGAGGGAGGATTGAATGGAAAACGGACGGGCGCGCACACAACACAACGGCCTCATAACATCCCAAAAGCGATTTGTGGGGTCCGCATTAACATATCACCAGTATTAATTATCGCTGCAGCATCTGCACCTGTCACCGCTGCCGCCCGGCCGACCTTTTCGCGGCGCGGCGGTTATGCGGGACAGGCGGCGCTGTTGTTCCCTGCTGCACAGAGCGCGAAGAGGGCGTGGCGGGGCGTGGCGGGGCGTGGCGGGGAAAGGCCTGTGACGGGGGCCTTAACGCTTTATTTACTTTGAGCGGCCATCAGCGCGATGCGCCGTCACCGTGTGGGAGTCGGGAACACGCCCCGTGGGCCTGCCGTCCGCCTGCCGTCCGCCTGCCGTCCGCCTGCCGTCCGCCTGCCGTCCGCCTGCCGCGTGCGGCGCATGCACGATGTGCGCCGCATAAACGGTGCGTACCGCTGCGCGTGCGCTGACAGGGTGGTTCCCAGTTAACCCGCGGCGCTGTCGGCGCTGTCCGCGACGCAATGGTCTCTGTCGCTGACATGGTAGTAAGTTTTCTGTATGTTGCCCGGACAGGCAACGGGGGACGAAAAATTACCCGAAGGGGCTTTCAGTCCGAAACGTCGACATCTTTTATGGGTTCTTGGGGACTCTTTGAGGATAGGGAGGTATATCCTCATAGATCGGTAAGACCACGATATCATTAGGCGGCCGGCACGTTGATTGTCGAGCAATTTCTGCCCCCATTCTCCGGCACGGGCGGCCAGCTGAAGCACACAGGGGCCTGCTCGGCCTGCTGCAGGCCCGGGCGTGGCGACGGCAAATGTCCGGCGGGCAAATCGGTGGCACCTGCCGGGTCCTATGGGTCCTCGTGCTAGAGAGCGGTGGTGGTGCACGCGGCTCGTGTATGCTGACCCAGTACTGTCGGACCCTCGGGGCCTCGGGGGCCCCTCCCGCACCTGCCTGACGACGCCCCGAGGCAGCAGCAGCAGCAGCAGCACCAGCAGCACCAGCAGCACCAGCAGCACCAGCAGCAGCACCAGCACCAGCAGCAGCAGCACCACCACCACCACCACCCTGGCACCCTGTTGCTGCCGTGGCCGTTCGGCCACCGACGATGCTGCAACAGCCAACTAACTAGGCCAAGCAGTGCTGGCGCAGGCGCCGCGCAGACGCCGCCGATGGGGTATCGCGTGCCCCGGCTGCCCCGGCTGCCCCGGCTGCCCCGGCTGCCCCGGCTGCCCCGGCTGCCCCGGCTGCCCCGGCTGCCCCGGCTGCCCCGGCTGCCCCGGCTGCCCCGGCTGCCCCGGCTGCCCCGGCTGCCCCGGCTGCCCCGGCTGCCCCGGCTGCCCCGGCTGCCCCGGCGCGCGCACGCTCAGCCGCAGCGGTCCGTAGGCCCTGCCAGGCCCTGCCCTCCCTACTCCACACGGCCGCCATTATGTGCCTCTCTGCGGCTTGTCATGGCCCCCCGTGTTACGCAGTACCCATGGCGGTGCGCCCATAGTGGTACCCCCTCCCCTCCCTCCATCCGGTAGCAGGGCGCACCAATGGGAGGCCGCATGATCCGGCCCTAGCGACTGTTTCTGCGTTCATGCCAAGGGTCTCATCCCGATTGGAAAAGCACTCCTACTATGGACGCACACAGCGCAGACCTCAACCGCGCGGCCCGGGAACGTACATCCTAAGGCCGCGCGGGGTAGTTCCGGCGCTGACTGATCCTACCAAATGGTCGTGACAGCTAAGTCTCAAAATTTTTGACGTTGGCTCGTGGCTGACGCCGTGGCGGAGATACTCTCTGCTGCGGTAACCCTCATGATACCCGCGTTTTGTTTCCGCTGATGTTCTTCTTGACTTCTTCTCCATTTCCGGTTTGGACCTTCTCCGAAATACCCTATTCTGTGGGGACACGGTGAGACAATACGGGCGCCACCTGTGCGCCACATATGACGCATCAGACGGCGCAGGGAAGGTGTGGAGAAGGTGACGGTTCGTTTTCCGGGCCGCAGTCCAAATATCCTGCTTCCTGTGTGACAGGACGCGGCCGGTGAGTGGCCGAGCCACAATGACGTGTGAACTGCTCCGGTAAACTGACCGCACCCCAACAAGTTTTCCACACCATTTGAGTAGGTATTTTCCCCCTTCTTTAATATAGTAGTCCTAATCCCGTGGACGGGGTGGTGCACGGACTCCTTATGGCGTTAGCAGCAAACAAAAGCACACAAAAGTGGTGCGCGACGCGACAAAATATCAGTAATTTGCTAAACTGTTGCGAAACGCTAAGCTTTCAGGGCGAATAAAAGGAGTGTGTGTGTGTGTGTGTGTGTGTGTGTGTGTGTGTGTGTGTGTGTGTGAGGGTATGTGTGCACGGATAAGCCAACGCCGGGGCTGGTGGGGAGAAAGGACTGTGATCGGGTCGAGTGTTTAGGGAAATAAGAATACCCATATTCTCGCAGCGACACTGTAATTTCTCGGGGGGAGGGGGTGCCGCCTCGGCCGATGCGCTGCCGGCTTCCCTTGGGTTCCCACGGGCCTTACCGGCGATACGCCGCACGTGAGCGCACAAAGTGCGGCCCGACCTAAACGCCAGCCAGTGCGTATGAGAATGTTTGTGTGCACGCGGCGGCGGCGGTGCACTTCGGAACGGAAACGGCCTGTTCGAAAACCGAAGCCCTCTGCATGCCTGATCATCCTCCTGCCCGCTTCCCTTACCTCTGCTTATCCGCTCATCGACAGCAGCAACTAAAAAGGCCAAGCTTTTTACCCAACTTTTTTTTTTCCGGCGCGACGAAAACGATTGCAACATGGCGACAGGGAGCGGGCCGGCGGCTCCGAAGGCTCCCGCTGCCGATGGCAGCCGATGGCAGCCGATGGCAGCCGATGGCGAGTATGGGAAGCAGGTTGGCCTCGTGCGCTCCTAAAGTGCCTCCTCCTCAGCTCCGAAACCACAACGACGCTTATTACTGCTACCCGTTACTTACCCGTAATGCACGCGCCGACCCGAGCCGTGTGAAAGAAGTGCGTCAGTTGTTTTTGAGAAAACGCCGGACACTTAACTTCGCAGCTGCCAATAACTTGTCGAAGTCTCGCACTGGAGGATTTTTTTTGTGTGTGTTGTTTTGCTTTTTGTCACCATACTGAGCACCGTTTAGCAAATACAAAAAAATTGGACCGAAAAGTCGGTGGTTCGCTGCGTCAAGCAGATACTATCAAAGAAAAAAATGTCAATGTCGAGATGAGATTGTATTTTGACTGTTTTCTGATGTGCCGCTGTTTCTGCTCCGCCTTGCGCTTGAGCATACGGCGATAGTGCCGAGGCGCTGTGACACCGCACAAAGGTCTGGCCCTCCCACCGCAATAAGTGACAATCGCATAATAGTCGGAGCACGCGGGTCCGGTCCGGTCAGGCTACCGCAGCCCCAGGGCCCAGGGGGCGTGGCGGGGCGGGGCCGGGGCCGACACTGATCGACACCAGAGTGCGAATTTACCATTTGTTATGGTCGAGGCCGATAAATGGCGCACGGTGGCGGTGCGATGTGTCGCATTGTTCGCTGCCGCTCTGCTGGCGCCTGGACCGCGCCAGACGCCGAAACACAAGCGCCAGAGACGGGAGGCGGGGCGGGGCCGGGCCGGGCGGGGCGGGGCGGCTTTACAATGACCCGAATGCACCACCTCGAGCAGAAAGCTTTAAAAGACCCCCACGTCACTGTCACCGTGCTCTGTCCAACCGTTTCATCATTTTCGCCAATCTTGCGACTCTGTTTTCCTTGTGGAGCGGAGAGTGTTCGCGGCTCCGCGCGGTCGATGCCCAAGAAACCTGCGGGGCCCTGTGGGGCCCTGCGGGGCCCTGTGGTGCCCCATGGTCTCAGCCGGCCCCAAAGAAATGCCCACCGCGGGACACTTTCGCTGCCACTGCGGCCCGACAGTCGGAAAGGGGTCAGAAGGCAGCCGTCGGCCAAATGATGGACGCCGGAGCGCCCAGCTGAGTGCAGTAATGGCCGAGCGGCCTTCTGGGCTGGTAGCGGCGGCACCGGCGGGAGTGACGACATCAGTCATTGGGGAGCCGTGTCGCGTTGAGGACGAGTCGCGGTTCGTCGGCCTGTCCGTCCGCAGGTCAAATGGAAGCTCCTAGTGCACGTTTGTATACCTGTCGGCCTACTCTGCACCAAAGCCCCAGGGACGTATCGCACTGGGAAAACAAAAACCACCCGCCTTTTTCTTCTCTCCGCGCGCCGGCGGCTCTCTGGGCCGCCGGAGAAATGGCCCCGAATACATTTTATTCATAAAGACCCCGAGTTGATACGGAGTCGGGTTGACAACGACGGCCAGTGGGGGGCGCGCTGTGCCCCAAGTGGGCGACCAGTGGGTCCCCAGTGGCCCCCCTTGGGGTCCTTTGGCGCGGGGCGTCCACACATGAAAGGCGCCGCGCTGTGAGTGGAAGCGCATAGAGCGGAGTGAGTGTGGACAGTGGACTGGTGTTGACCCGGTGGCGGGTGGCCAGTCCCCGGCGTGTCCTACAAGGGCCTCGGCATGCCGGCCGGGCCTCGGCGGGTGGGCCGGGCCCAGCCTAACGACCTGCTGGGTCCTTCGGCAAGTATTTTCGGTAGCGACAAAAGCTTTGGGGCCGAGGACATAAAATTAAAATATCGGACCATTCGGGGCCGGCTCGTCGCGCATGTGTCGAATAAAAACTGAAAAAGATGAAACGGAGCGGAGTGTGTCCGGACGATGCGGACCAAGGCGGAGGTCCGGAGCTGTGCAGCCTCCATGCAGTGTGTCCATCTGACACCCATAAAGCCGTGCGCAATCAATGTCACGAGTAACTCATACCCGTGCAGAAATGCCCTCACTCATCGCTGGCTCTGAAATGGACATCACTTGATGAGCACTGCTGTTATTATTGCCAAAGCGGCAAAAGGCATTCCGCATAGTGCCTGGCACCGTCCATTAGCGACTACAGTCTCGCCCTATCGCAGTCCGATCGATGGCCAGGTTGTTGGGCTTGTCACTCAGAGACAGGGAGGCAGGCCTCCTCTATATATACATCGCGGGCGGAGCAGCGGAGCACCGCTTCTCTGCAGAGGGCCATAGGCCGCACAGGACCTCTCGTACCCACCGGCCCCCGCCACGCCCCGGCGGACCCGGCGGGCCCGCGGGAACCCATGGGGAACACGGCGAATGTTTCTGAGAAAAGCGTCTCTCACACAGCCGAGGTTATGACAGCCGAAGAGTCGCTACCTCTCTCCCTCTCTTTCTCTCTCTCTCTATCTTTCCCTCTCTCTCTCACACACACCTGAGCAGTGCGCAAGAAAGGGGGAGAATACTCGAAAAACTGGGGTTCGTGGACCTGCTGTTGAAGAAGCAGCTCCCGCAACGACGCCGCGTTTGTGGGGACGTTCCTAAACCACGTGACTTATTTTAGGCCACTTTTTGACCTCTAATCCAACCTAACCTAAGGACATGATCGCACCCTAGGCAGACCCCCTAAGTCGGTCACGTAGTTTATGAACGCCCCCTTTCCGCCCCGGATGGAGTTACAGGGGCATCGGGGCCCGGGCTCTGCTGGGCGCGGCGCGGCGCAAAGAGATGACCACCGCGTGTGAATTACAAGGCAACAAAGTTGGCCGTGTGGCGCTGTCACGGTGCCGTGCGGTGCCGTGCGGTGCCGTGCGGTGCCGCTGACCGCAAGGACATGAGCCACGACGCTCACCGCATCTATTATTTATGCCACTCGCCTAATTTATGAACAATTCCAGAAGTGACTGCGGAGATGATGTGGGAATGGGGGGGGGGGGGGGGGTGCTCGTGGTGCCCCTCCGCTCCCTCATATGAGGTCGTCAATTCACTCTCCGAAATGTAAGAGGCAGGCGCGGTGTGGGGCGGCAGATGTTGTTGACCACCGCTATGATATTCTCATTCGGGTGATTTGAATTCATCAGAGGCGGTCGGCGTTTGTTTCTCATGGCCAACGTACGCGAGCAGCCCGGGCCAGCAGTAGTACAAGGTTGAAGAAATTCACGAAATTCAGAGCACAAGTTGTTGGCGATTTCACACGAGTTCATTACTTCGTGGTCAGGAAACGGCGCAGATGGGAAGACGCGCGCGCACTGTGCCGAAGGAGTTAATATATTTAAGTTACAGCGGTCGTTTATTTCCGCCATGAGAGCGCCATGGAACCTTTTAACTTAGAGTACCCGATGACAAAAGCCGGCCGCGGCCAGGACTGGGGTCCGGCCGGCCTCATGGTAATGAGGGGGCCATTCTTCAGGATTTGGGAGCGATATTTACGACGGCGAGCGTCGTCAAATCGCTACCGGTGACGGTGGCGACAATATAACCGGCAGAAACGTCAGGTAAATCATACACGTCCTGACTGCGGGTCGCGCTTTCATATTCGCTCGCTTTGGATATTTATTTTCACTGGTCATTTCCTCTCTCTCTCTCTCTCTCTCTCTCTCTCTCTCTCTCTCTCTCTCTCTCTCTCTCTCTCTCTCTCTCTCTCTCTCCCTTATATTTTTGTTTTTTGTTTCTTTGCGCAAACCCTCAGAAAGGTGAACATTCGTGTGGCGGGCAGCGATACCCCTTGGCCAAGAGCCCCGCATTTAGGCTTTTGGCAAACCGAGTGTGCTTCTGCGACGGGGGGTATCGCCCGTATCTGCGTTATTATTCTGGAAACACGACGGCCTAAGTGACGACGGTCCACATTTGAATACAGTACTCACCTATGCCTCGTAGGGACGGCATCCGTCACTGCCAGGGTGCTGCGCTGCTGCGCGGTGCTACAGCCGCCGCCGCGGACAGGCAGGAGTCGTCAGGTCACCGCCTTGATTGTGAGATATGCTTCCGGCTGCTCGAGAGCTTTGTGGTGAAATCAGCTGGTAGCGCATCACATCGGGAGTCCATCGGAGTTGGCAGCAGCGCGTATATGTCAAAGCAGAGCGACGGAGAGGGGAGAGGAGGAGGAGAGGGAGAGAGAGGCGGCAACCATCACACGTGAGGGCTGAGCCGACGCCGAGCCGGTAGCAGCATGAGGTCCGTTATGGAGCGCTAAGGCTGACTATTCACCTGTCACATGCCGCGTACGAATGGAAATCGGCCCCTCGGGACAAGATATAATATCCCTCTTGTTGTAGATAATGTACTCTATACCTGTGTCCTACTATGTACAAGCTCGGAAATATTTCTCAAAGTTTTTCATCACATTGTACTTCTTATTCGTTTTTATTGCTTTGTATTCCTCGCCTGGAACAGGTGTTAACAGACCAGCTGATTCAGTGGACCGCGGCCCATGCACCAAAAGGGGTATCTTTGCATATAAATCGACGGGGAGCGGAGGACTGTCCCAAAGCCCTCTCTAGCTTGATTTATAGACAAACACAGGCCTCCGGTAGCTGAACGCCTGGCATCTATGCGAAACGTGTGAGCGCATCCATCATCGGCACGACGTGAAAAGCGGGCGATAGGCGTTCCTCTGCAGAGTCATTCAGTAGCACTCTCCATCATAATTTGTAATGGAAATCCATTTTTAGGAGGAAGTCCACATGGAAGCGAAGAAGCAGGCGAATATCATTCTCCCCTCCCTGCTGCAGGTCTTTTCGCATAATCCATTGAAAACACTCTTGGTATCAGCATGGATGGGAGAGATTCTCCCACGCGTCATCAAAGTGAATTCGTAAGTGCAGCGAGGGTTTTCAGAAAGAAAACCGAACCCCATCATCATAGCTCTAGCTCACCCTCGCATGCATTTGGAGGAAAGTTAGCCAAGCACATTTTAAAATACACGCAAGCGTATTTGACGCCTTGAATCCCCCCCCCCTCCTCCCCCCTTCCCCCCGAGCCGGCTTGACTCGACGACTGGTTTCGCAGCAGTGCCCTCCCCCTCTGCCTCCCTTTTCAGAACCTGCAACAGATGACGTCCCTATATGACGTTTACTATACGCTCTGCGCGGCGACCCTGTCCAGCCCCATTATGGGACCTGCTGCCCTCACACCACACAAAGTGCCCCGACAACACAGGCGAGCCTCGCCTCCTGGGACAGAGATAGCGCACCTGCTTCTCGGCTTTTGACTCCTCGTTTCCCGCTTTCTGCCGCTGATCGCGCTCCTGTTGTATTGTGCAGTATTCCTGCCGAGTTACGTAATCACGGCGATGTTTCGCACGCTCAAGGTGCCGAGCGAAAAAAGTGTACGTATCTGCGCAGTCTGCGGCGTGGGCCGTGCCTCTGCAGACCGCAGGCCCGCACCGCAGGCCCGCACCGCAGGCAGGTGCGCCATGCCCGCGGTGCTCAGTGCTCACCTCTGGCCGTGGCTCGGCCGTGCCTCGGCGCACGCGCGGCCCCTCTCTTTATGGTTCCTTGTGCTGTCCGGCAGCTTCAATATTTTGCCGTGCTTTACGGCGTGTTGCTGTATCATTTTCGCCACCTTGTACTTCCGATTCGCATTCGGTATTCAGCGTGCGCAGTCCGTCCGTCCTCGCCTGCAGAGGCCCGGGCCCCACCCGTACGGCCCGCCCGGCCCGCCTGCTTTGCTGTTGCGCCGACCGGAGAATCGCTTCACACTTGTCGACGTTGGCGGGGGTGACAAAACCGTTGGGGCCGAGGAAACGCTTCAGGCACGCACGGACTGTAATGGTGCCAATGAGGGACAACGTCAATGCTGAGCCTCTTGTCGTCTGGAGAGGTATGAGTCAGTCAGTGCTCTGTGAGTGAGTGAGCGAGTGAGTGAGACAATCAAGGGGGATTACCCTTCCGAGGGCCCCCCTTCCCTACACGCGTGTGAAACCGGCGTACCGGTAAAGCCCGTACGCCTGCCTGTCTCTCTCGCGCTCCTTGCCGACCCCGGTCCTGTGGGACAAGGACGGCAGGGTGGTGCGGGGAGGCTGCCGCTGCGCGCGCATCGGGCGGCCGAAACGGTAAGTAGCGTGATTTCGAGACCGGCTTGCTCGAGTTTTACCTCAATTACCGGGAGAGATCCCCACGCATGACTCATGCGGAGCGGCGGCCGGCGGGGGCCATCAGGGTAATGTTCCTGCATGCCTGCTGCCCCCACCTCTCAGTCCTCGCAATTTCTCATCATTGCCCCCTTCTGAGGCGAGCGCGCGCGCCTTTGATAAAACTTTAGTGTTGCACAGCATCATATGTAGTATACTGTGTGGGTAACAGCCGGGACGCGTTTTCCGCTCATTAGAGCCGTTCGTGGGCTGTAATACAATAAAATGAAATGTATCGCCGTGGCGCCGGGCTGCGGCAGGTGAGCGGTGAGCCGCGCCGCCGGCCGGTGGCATTTAGTCCTAATGACGTCTGCTGGCCACGGGATGAAATCATGCCGGCGGTGTGTTTATTGCGCTTTGCTTTAATCGCTTTCCGATGGCCGTCATCGGAGCCGCCGACATCATCATTACTACCAATCATTACCATTTTGGTCGCCAAACACGGAATGGGACGGGACGGAATGGGGCGGCCTCGGCAGACCCTAACCCGCCCCATCACACACGGCGTTTCCGAGGTAAAAAGGGAAGGGTGCGGAGGTCCTTTCATTACGATTATACCCAAATCTCAGAGTTTCCCATCCCCGCCTTGTCCACCCCTCTCTCTCTCTCTCTCTCTCTCTCTCTCTCTCTCTCTCTCTCTCTCTCTCTCTCTCTCTCTCTCTCTCTCTCTCTCTCTCTCTCTCTCATATGCTAATGACACGGCGCTACCAAGGGGGCGACGAGACGCCAGAGCGTGTCGTTATATCATTACGCGTGTGGTGCTCGTGTTATTATTAAGTGTGTGCGTGTTTGTGTGTGTGTGTGTGTGTGTGCGCGCGTCCACTCCCCTGGAATGATAGGCATGCGGCGTCCATCCCCATCGCGGCCCGAGCCTCCGCCTCCTTACGGAGGTAGGCCGCTAATGGAGGAATCTACACGTCCGCGGGAGCTGCTGTTGAGGACGACACTTCTGCCGGACGATGCCTTCTGGTGTTTCTCAATAATAAAGTCACACCCGTTTCGCGATAGGATAGCACTCCGGAGAAGCCCAAAACAGAAAGTAGGAAGTCGTTGCAAAGAAGAACGCCGGGGAGGATGAGAAATCGCGCGTCCGGAACCGCCCTGCTCCACTTTAAGAACAATTCCCTTTCCGGTGAAAAACATTACGCGATTCCTTTACGTTCTCTTCTTCTTCTTCTTTTTTCGCTGCGACTTCTTACTTCCGTTTCGGGCGTCCCTGGAATACTCTATGCCCATCGTAACTCAATTTGCCATCGATTCATCAATTACAATTAAGTTTGCATACATTTTCCATCGGGAAAAAATTACGAGCAACATGCTTCAAAAAATTTGACTACAAGGCGGAGCGGAGCAACCAGACCTAGAGTGTCCCTGGGATGGGATCGCTGACCAGCGCCTCTTGCCGGCCGGACCCGAAATCATGTGATTGCCACTACTTGTTGAATAAGCTCCGGGCGGGGGGAAATTACACGGCTGGAGGGGGCGGGGAGGGCGGAGGAGGAATCCGTCCTATCTGCTATCCGCTGGCCATCGGTGGGAAAGGGACACACAGGGCAGAGCCGGGCAGCGCGGTGTTTGGGACCGATCAGCCCGTGTGTAATCAATCGGTAGACACAGTTCAGGAGGGACACCGGCCGGGAGGCCTGGGAGTGTCGGGCCCAGCGGGGCTCGGGCGGGGCCCTCTCCCTCCTCTCCCCTCTCCCAGATCACAGCGGCGTTCGAAGCCGCGGCTAGTCCGTCATATCGTCTCACGTTTTACGCCTCCTGACCGCGTGACCCCCTAGCAACGCTCACCTCTGTGCGGCCGCCGAAAGCCCCGAGCCTCACAGCCCACCGTAACTTAAGAGAGACGTCCCTCACTTTATCGCGAGGCCTTTACAGCCCGGCTCGAGTCCGCCTCGGGTCAGCCTCGGGTCCCCGCCACGCTCACTCCGGGGCACCCCGGGGGGGGCCCAGGGGACCCAGGACCTACAGTCGTCGTAGCAGACTGCACCGCACACATTAAACCGGCGCCACGGAATAAATATTGCAAAAAAAAGTGCAATTCTAACTGAGCACTATTCTATCACAATTTGCTTTGCATATTATTTTTCCCGCAACGAAAGGATTGCAGAAATATAGAACCAACGTTATTGCAACACAATTGTATCGCAAGAAAGTATCACTCGAAGATTGAAATGCCAAAAGCATAATCACAAGTAGCTTGCAATACTTCTTCGCTGCCGAAATTAGTGTGAGGGAACGGTGGTGGCGCTGCCGAATGTAAGGTTTGGCCCGCTTTGGCTCGCTTTGGGAGCACGTGTGGCGTAACTCGTCCTGCGGCTCGTTGTGGCCAGGTGTGTCCGGGCTCCCGACGGTCTTGGCCTTGCAGACACAGGCGACACGTGCGTGCAGCGCCACAGTTCGCCCTCAGGTGATATTCGTGTCGTCGTCCGCCTCTCTAGTGGTAATTGAATCGTTCTCAAGCTTTGGCGCCAACCGCTCCGTAGTGCAAGAGCAGCCTCAGATTGAATAAGAGCCGGGTAAGGTCCGGGCTGAGGGCGTGGGGCGGGTGGTCCGGGGGCCGGGGGCCGGGGGCCGGGGGCCGGGGGCCGGGGGCCGGGGGCCGGGGGCTGGGGGCCGGGGGCTGGGGGCCGGGGGCCGGGGGCCGGGGGCCGGGGGCCGGGGGCCATCAGCCGCACGCAAAATCGGCACAGAGGCCCACAACAGCGGCTGCAGGGGCCTCGGCGTAGTCGCAGTGCTGGGCGTTGAGGGTCGTGGAGGGCCTCCCGCAAAATTGAGAGCAATCAGTGGCTGTGATCTTGCGGGCGGCACGCGGGGCGGCCCGCAAACGTTTTGAAATAGTGTCGATTCGTGCGCGGCCGGCGGAAGGGCCGGCGGGGGCCGGCGGGGGCCGGCGGCGGGGGGCAAGGCCGTCACGCACAGCGCAGCGCTGGGCAGCGCGCATCAAAGCCAATCAGAGCGTCATCGTGATCCCCCGTCACGCCAACACGCAACAGGCCTGACAACAAGATTATTTTCATTTTCATTTTCGCAATTACAGCGCTGCTGCGAGGTGACCTCCGATTTGCCCAAGTAAACGGCTAACTGCGTAACCACCGGGTGCGTTAAACGACGCTTCCTCATCTCGGGGCCTCCTCGTTGGGAGGTGGCAGCGCAGCGGTCGGCGCGGGGAGGGAGATGTCTCAGCCATGTCACCTGTTGGCGTACCACGTGACCACTTGTGTTCGCGGCCCGCCGACTGCCAGCCGTATTCCACAGCAGCCCTCTCGCACCATTATTCCGATCGCCGCGGAGGGGGGCGGTGCGGGCGATGCGCCCCCGACAACGCCCTGACATTTGCCAGCCGCTGCCCGACGGGTCGGCCGCCGCTGCGCGTCCTGGCGCCTCCTCGGCCGCCGCTAGGTGGCAGCACCGGGCAGGGAGAGAGCTGTTAGGCCCCACAAGAGTGGGGACAAGGCACAGGAGGAAGGGAACCTCTGCAGGAGACACATTAATCCCCATCATCAAACAGCACCGCCAAAATATTGTTCAGGATATTATGCCCCGGCAAGCCATTCTACGGTGATTGATGTGTAGAGAATTCAGATCGTCGAAAATTTGGAAAATGTTGATGAAAAAATTAAAAATGTTCACCGGTCTTTCTTTACTGTTTCGTCCGTCCCCGGAATATCTCACGAAACATCTTCAGGTCGCAGTTCATATTTTTGTGAAGATTGACATCTGTATTGATATGTGTAATGGTCACGGGGAAAACTCAGTGGGAAAAATAACGGAGTCCGCATTCTTTGTCCAGTAATTATTTGCACGGTTCAGCGTGCGCCAAAGTGTGATGGCTCATTACTTTTATTGCCCCGACATCGATATGTATTCACGATATACACGGCCGTTCCATTATTATAATGTTGTTGGGACTGTTGCTGCTGCCCTGGCTGGCGCGCTGGTTGGCTGGCCTGGGGCGACAAAACGATACTGTATTGCCGTGACGCAAAAGTTGGTACTGTATAATGGTGTGCAGCGCCGTGGTGGTGGTGGGGGAGGGCGGAGGGAAGTCCGCCATCTTGTCATGCACAGCTGCCGCCGCTGTGCTGCTGCTGCTGCTGCTGCTGCTGCCGTCGGTTCAATCGCCTGAATCGTCCTTCAACGTCTGGTCTGGTCGAGCGAGTTGGTCCATCATGCACGATGACAGCCGCCGCCGCCTACCGCCTCACACCGCTGCCGCCGCCGCTACCACTGCAGCAGCCGGCTGCAGGCGGGAGCACGGCGGCGACACGGCGACCGCAGGCATCCACGCCGAGCTCACACGGCTGCAGTTCGACACCCCTGTCCAAGAACCGTCCACCAAACCCCTGGCCTTGGTGTGGAAAGCCTGCAAGCCCCCCCTCCCCACCCCCACCTCACCTGGAAAAAGTCGCTGTTTTCGCTATCTGCAGTGGCGCTGTGAATAACCGACAGTCTGCACGTGACACCGCGATCTAACCAGCTATCCCCTATGGGGCGTCACTGCGGATACAGTAAACCGGTTATATTCAGAGCGCCAGGGGTTGTTGGATAAACTGTTGACGATTCGAGCACGGGAGCGTAGGGCGATTCCGAACAGGGTGCTCCTCCGCTCCGCCCCCGCGCCGCACGGCTGCTAGCGGCTGGCCCCAGCTGGCCCGGCCCAGCCCGGCCCGGTGTGCCCGTGGTACTCGCCATCTTCCCTTCCCCAGCGTTAGATGATTGGCTCTGCTGTTCTTATTGGTGCGGGGGATCAGACAAGCAGCAGCGGCTTACGCTCCGTACATTGGCCTTCTGGGCGCTATGGCAATGGCCTCCGAGCCGGAGGGGGCCGGAGGCGGCCGGAGGCGGCCGGAGGCGGCAGCCCGCGCCTCCATCAGTAAAAGAAACCCCCGGGAGTATCGGGGCCGGCCGGCTCCCAGACGCGCAGTCCCAGACGGCCGAGCGGAATTCTAATCAGCAATTACCGCTCGTGTTGTTGGCGGCGCTGTTCTTGTTGGCGGGCCGGCGCGGCCAATCGCAAGAGTCCATGCAAATGCGGGGTTCCGCCACCGCCAGCCATAATAACATTCGGCCTTCCCCGCCCCGCGTCGCCGCGCCCCGCCCCCCACACAACCCCACGCCCCCGCTCGCATATATTTTTTGGCGCGAGGTGATAGTCATCTCACGTGAAGGCTGCTGCACGAAGGCTCTTGTGCGCGCCGGCGAGCGGAATTGCATTTTGACAGCAGTCATGAAGAATGGTGCTGATTTAATTTTTTTTAAGGCTTACGAATCATTAATATTAAAATTAGTGACAAGTGGTATGTACGGGAGAAATTCAGTCGGAACCGACATGGTGATCAGACCCATTACCAGGCTGAAAATACCAATAATAATCGGACTCGGCATCGATTTAACGCTAGTTTCACCAGCGTAATTTAATTCAAGATTTTGAGGTGTGCGCGGCGAAGCAGAAAGCAGAATACAGTTTGTGAAATGGGTTCTGAATGAGCAGCCGCCGCCGAAGTCTTTGGAAACGGCCTCGAGGGCATCGTGTCGGAGTGCGCCCTCTGACCCGCCGCGCTGCGCCGCGCCACGCCCACTGCGCATGCGCGCGGCACAGGCCGTGTTGGTTGCGCGGCGTTGGTGCGCCTAAAAGACACACAACAACATTGTGCACCGCGGGCGCGCGCTCTGGCTTTGGCCGGCGATTGGATCCAGCCGTCAGGCCGCGGAGCCACGGAGCAGCAGAGGTATTCTAATGCTGGCCGCGATGCGCCACGCCGCACCTCGCCAAGGGACCGTCTAGCAATGACAGAGCCGAGCTCCGGTCCTAACGAAAAAGTCGGATATGCCTTCGGGTTTTGCAGCGCGTCTGAAGCGAAGGGGAAACAACTTCGGACACGGTCGGGGTAAGCCGGGGTAATCCAAAGGTGATCCGGGGGTGATCCAGGCCAGATTACCGCCTGGTAATACAATATTTCCATAGAAAATTCCAGGTAATCCAGGGTAATCTGGGTGTAATCCCGGGTCCCCTGCGGTAATCCAGCAAAAAACAGGAATCCGGCGGACAGGATTTCGCCGAGTTGTTTCCCCCTCACTGAGCGCCTGCAAGCGCCGGGGTAGGCCAGCCCGCACAGCACGCGTGCATGCAATAAGTCGTTGCTGCCTACCCAGCAGGCGCCGCATACCGTGCTGAGAACATACGCTATGGGACGAGAGGTTGTTCGAGTGCTGTCCGTTTCCGGACCGGTGTCCCGAATTTCACTCCCAGCGCAGTCGGTACTATCTGCGTTACGCTCAATAGTTTGCCCCGAGGTGGGTGCGGACAGTGACCCCTCCGAACGGTACGTCTCGTCTGATGCGCGCACGTGTGTACACTCTGTGACCCTGCCGTGATGGCGGAATCATCATCATTACTGCATCGCTGTATCCCCGGCGGACTCGTGATAGGGGCGTAGCAGCCGCGGCGGGAGCAGCGCGCTGTGTAGATCTTGTTAGAAATTGCTATTATGCGGCCAGAGTAAAAAACAGAAACAAATTTATGTCAGATAAATTTGCAGCCGCCAACAGCCTTGCGTGTCGCACCAGAGATGTAAGTTTTGACTGAAAACTTTCGTGAAAAAAGTTTTGTAAAAATTTATGAAGTAGTTTTGTCAGACGGCCTGCAAAAATTCTGAATTTTCCAGCGAAGCTTTTCAACTTTGAATCGACAGTAATTTTCGATTTTTTTTAATTTTTTTTTTTAATTTTTGATGATAAATTTCTTTCTCTGCATCTCTACGTCGTACTATTTCGTGATTTGATTTATTCGATGTGCGGGGCGGATCGAGCAGCGGCCCTAGCAGCCGCTAACTTGTGGATGGTCTGCTGCCGCCTGTCGCACTCGGGACCACGCGGAGCTGCCAACGATGAAAAATAAAGGCCAGGCGCCGAGGAGTTCGCATACGCCACTCGAATCGTGCGTGTAGTTGTAGCGGAGAGAGACACGACGCCCCGTTACTTGTACATAACGCGCCGATCCTCCCTGTAAACGAGCCGAGACAAACGGCCTGATAGCCCCTGACCCGTCGCGGGGCTCTTGGGGCTCGCGGCTGCTAGCGGCTGCTCGCGGCGCGCACAAGTTTTCATGTTTTCCGCGCCGTGTCGAACATGACGATTCCCTTCTTCGGCGTGCCGCGGCAGTCAATAAGATTCATCCATAAAACACCGCGTCCGCTAGCCATGAATATATGAAAATGAAAATATCAATCGTCCAAGCCGATCTCTCCGCGGGGCGACTTCACATGAGCGGCAGGGAGCGGCGCAGCGCGGCGCGGCGGGCCCCGATGGCGGGCCACCGTGGGGGGCGGGGCCTAGCCCGCACACGGGAGGGGGCACCGGGAGCGAGCGAGAGCGACAGCGGTGAATCGCGAGTGGGAGAGAGACGGCACGAGCAGAGGCGGCCGCGGGTTGGTGCGCCGCTTCTACACAGAGAGAGGGGAGCGCGAAGCCGGGGGCGCCCGCGGGGACTACATTAGAGGGGTGAAGAAGAAGGAGAAGAAGACGAGGAGGTAAGCTACGCCCGCCACGCCGAGGCAGCGCGGAGGGGTCACGGGTCACCGCCAGGCACAACTGCTTTTCCAGGGCGTGGCGGGGCGTGGCGGGGCGTGGCGGGGCGTGGCGCGCGCGGTTCGATGCGGGGTCACAGGCAGCGGCAGCAGCGGTGGTGGCTGTTCGCTGCCGACGCGGGTCGGAGGCGGGCCGGGTCATCCCACCCGGGGCTCACCGCCTGCCCCTCCGCCTCCGCGCCCCTCCCCCGCCACGCCGCTCCCTCGAAAGCGTTTTCTCCGCGGCGTATTCGTGGCGCACGCCGGCGGCGCACACTGAATGCTCTGAGGACTGATGATGGCAGCAGCTCGCCGAGCGCCGCCCCCAACTCCACCAATGGGCGCCGCCGTACCGCTAGATACGCATCACGTCTGCACAATTGCAGGGCTGATGAGGCTCCACGTCGAATCCCGTTCCCCCGCCGCTGCTGCGCCGCGCTGTCGGGCCTCCAAAGCCTGGCCCCCGGCCCCTGGCCGCCGCCCCCACCCCGTCCCCCCACCCCCCGGGCCCCCGCAGCCCCCGGCGCAATCGCACGACACGCCACCGCCACTTTCTTTCGCTCGGCGTTTTCTTTCCTCCGCATGCGGTAGAGAGGATAGAGCCGCCGTGTTTGGCGCGCCGAGTCATACCGATCCGAGTGCTGAGCAGCGCGTGAAGCTCACCGCGAGCGGCACTGTGGGCGAGCGCATTCATTCAGGGAAGCGACTGCTGAAGCGGCGTGCCCAGAAGGGTGCATCGTAGGGCGTCGTGGCCCCGAGGAGCAGACCGGGGTCGTGATCGAGGTCGCGATGCCGACGACTGCCTGCGGTCCTGCCGGGGCCCGGTAGGACGCGTCCGCCAAAAGGGTATGGGCTTGCGGCAGAGAGTGAGTGTGTTGCAAAGCGCCACCATTATCCCGTGGCTGCGTTCGTGCCGAAAAACGTTGGAACGTGACGGCTGAAAATGGCAGCTGTCGTGGGGACCGAGGGAGAAGTGCAGGAGGCAGGAGGGCGGAGATGGAGAGGGACAGAGAGAAAGGGAGACAGAGAGACCTCGCGAGGTCGAGCGCTCAGAGATTGCCGATGAGGCAGAGGGCCTCTCAGTAGCGGCCGACCCGCCCTGATCGCCGTTGTCATTACGTGAGCGAGGCCTCTGCGCCCCGGCTGGAGCTGGAGCCGCTGGAGCCTCCAGAGGCCGGGCCTGCGGCCTGCGGGCCTCTGCAGTGGCCGGCCAGCTAAACATATAAACATTCCAGAGCGTGGGAACGCATTGCTGGCCGCCGCGCGCTCCGCATTGCTCAGCGCTGGGACCGGACTGCTGGTCCCGGCCATGCCAGGCCGTGCCATCTGCCCCCGGGCACGGCCGCTCCCCGGGCCGAGGGCGGACCTCTGGCAGCCGGGCGCGGCCGGCCTCTGATTTGGGGAGAGCGAGTGCTTGCTATTTTGTCCCCGGTATGCCCGTGATGAGCAAGGAATTTGTCAGCCGGGTGCAACGAATTTGTCAGCTACTATACGCGCTTCGCAACGGCGAAAAGTACCCACGTCGAGCGCCTGCGGGCGGCCAGGGTAGGCCAACCCGCACGACACGCATGCATTCCTGAGTAGACTTTGCCTACCCACCAGGCGTCTGCGGCCCGCACGCAGTGGTAAGGACGGGTTGCCCACCTCCGAGGCGCTGTGGGCCGTGGGCGGGGCGCTCTCTGAGGTTTTCGCCCCGAGGCGGCCGGCCGGGTTCCCGGGTCCTCCCGGATCCTCCGTGGGGGCGTTCGGAGGCCTTGGGTCACACGGCGTGGCCGCCCTAGCGCTGCCCCACCGTCCCGAAACGGTAACGTCCACACCCCGGAATCTGTCGCCGAAGGCCTATTTGCCCTAATGAATAATCTTTCCGGTTCACTTCTTCTCCTAGCGCTCCCAAGCGCACCGTTTCCCACCGTCAGTTATACAGGCAATGCGTACAACAGCTCTCACTGGTGTTACCGCTTTCCAATATTAAAGTCAACGGTTCCTTTTGCAAATACTGACTAGCTCTTCGCATATGTGCGAGGAGAAATTCAATCCGCGCGACTTTTCAGAACGGGTAGCAAGAGCTACATCGTCGCAGACTATACGCGCTTCAAAGGCGAGAAGTACCTAAGTCAAGCGCCTATGCGAGCGGCCAGGGTAGGCCAGCCCGCACGACACGCATGCATTCCGGAGTTGACTTTGCCTACCCACCAGGCGCCTGCGGGGGCGGGTTGGCCTCCAGTCCGCCGCTAGCACTAGTTCTGCAAGGCGAGGGACAGCCCTCTCCGAAACCGTGCCGGCAATAACCTACATTGGCTATGATCGATAATCTCTGTGGCGGTGCTCCGGTGGGGCCCCGGTGGGGCCCCGGTGGCCCCGGTATCTCGACTGCCGTGCCGCGCTGCCGCCGGTCCGATCCCGATGGGCTGTGCATTCCAGGGGCGAGGCCGGCGAGGCTGCGACCCGAACCCGACTGTGGGAAATGTCCGCCGGCAGTGCTATACCGCCCCCACAAGGGGCCCACCGGGGCCCACCGGGGCCCACCGGGGCCCACCGGGGCCCACCGGGGCCCACCGGGGCCCACCGGGGCCCACCGGGGCCCACCGGGGCCCACCGGGGGCTGCCGTGCCGTGGCCGGTGATCGCCGCGGGCCGTTGCGCTGCGCGTTGCCGTGGACGCAGGGACCTCGGCGGGGGCGTTGCGGACGTTGCGGGGTCCGGGGCGGTGCCGGAGCCGCCGGGGCCGCCGGAGCCCGTATGGGAACCGGGAGGAGCCACACCAAGTCCCCGGATGGTCCCCGGCCGGGGTCCGTCAGCACAGCCTCGGGGCAGAGCAACAAGCGCGCACGGACCGTGGAACCGTCGTCGTGGGGGTGTCGATGGGCAGCATCCGGGCGGACAGGGTAAACTGCCTGGAGCTGGCGTACTCAGTTGTCGTTCCGTGAACCGAGTCTTCCGGTGGCGGGGAAGGTGTTTAAGGGGTTTATTAGTGGTGGCAAAACTTGATTCGGAAATTTGTTGTGAAGAGCAAAAAGTGCATAAGTGGCCAACGCAGTACAACGGGGGCGAAACTTCGAGCGGCAGTCTACAAGTCGAAACTTCCTTTGCTCGTAAGGAAGAAGACTTCATTTTTGTTTTGTTTTTGTGAACGTTGCTAAGAGAGGAAAGGATATCCGTTCGGCGCAACACCTTCGAGGGTAATTTCGGCGGCGTCAAGCAGAAATATGCTCCCTCCCGGTTTCCGCGCGTCGTTTGGCAGCGGAGCAGGGAAACGAGCGGAGCAAAAACGAGGGCGCATGCGCGCATGCGGCGCGGAACAATTCGCTACTTCCGGCATCCGCTACTGCTTACTCTCCGCTACTCTGCTCATGACCCGACACAACGGCGAGGGCAGATTTAAATTTCGACTCAAAACTTTTAATTGCATTTTTGTTTCGGGGACCTGCGAGCACAATAAGGTGCACAATCGCAGCCAGGTGTCGACTGTCCAATCGATATCGGCAAATTCAGAGAAATCGATGTAACCGACGGTCGATTTGATATATCGAAATGTTATCGGAAGTCTATTTTCTTCGTCGATTCGACAAGTAATCGATGAAAAAATGGATGGGATCGTCATCGATATCCGCGTTTTGAGCCGGACTGTACAGCTGCGGGCACCGCATAGCACGCGCTAAGCCCTGCTGGCCCTTTGGGGCCCCTCTGCGTTCCCACGGCTGTTGTTGTACCGCGGGTAAGTGGCGAGGCATGCCCGCTGCCCCGCTGCCCCGCTGCCCGCCCTCGTGGTGCCGGTGCCGGTGCCGTGCCCCCCACCACCGCCGCCGGCCGTTGGGCCGGAGCACCACCGTCAATACTTTACCGACTGGCGATGGAAGCCCTCTTCTGTCTCTCTCCTGCCTGCTCTCCCTTCTCTCCTTTCCTCCCTCCCTCCCTCTCTCTCTCTCTCTCTCTCTCTCTCTCTCTCTCTCTCTCTCTCTCTCTCTCTCTCTCTCTCTCTCTCTCTCTCTCTCTCTCTCTCTCTCTCTCCCTCTCACTTCCGGTAACCGAGCGGGCGTTTGTTTGTTTCCGGCCGAGCAGTAAGTGCGAGGAGGATGAGGGAGTTGAGAACGAGCCGCAGCTCCTCCTCGTCAACATTATTCACACCGCTCTCCGCGCGGCCGCGTTAGAAACGGAGGAAAAACTAGCGCAAAATTATTTACACCAGCGAACGGAGAACATTTCCGCCGCCCACACACTGAATATATATCTGTACCGTCGTGTGCATAAGTTATGGACAATTCTGAAGGGAAGTAACTACTCCATTAAATCATGCATAGAATCACACTAAACGGCCGCACAAAATTCTACGCGAGCATTCAGTGTGTATGATAATAATTGGCACGCTAGAAAAATTGATCCAGTGACTGGCGCCTGACGTCCAGGGGCAGCCTGACTTGGCATAATGAAGCCGGTTGGCTTATGGCCGCGTGGAAGCGCTCGTTATGTCACCTACGCGGTTTGTCATTTTAATGTGCGACGGCCGCGCAGCACAAACACGATGTCCAAAAGGAGACTCGCTGCGCCAATCATATAATTTGCGGGTAGGAGAGAGAGAGAGAGAGAGAGAGAGAGAGAGAGAGAGAGAGAGAGAGAGAGAGAGAGAGAGAGAGAGAGATATGGCGACCTCATCGCACCGTATATTTTCCGAAATATGTGATCTACGTCATTTCCGCCGTGTGTAAGAAATGTTTTTAGAAAATCCCAACTCTTTTTTTTTTTTTGTTTTCAAATACTTTACTACCTTTAGTACCTAACCCCACGGTCTTATCACTCCACATTCTTCTCAACATGACTCATTGATTCCTGATATAGTACACACCCTTCCGATTTACAGAAGCCCATCTGTGCTCTGCCGCACGCGACACAAATATTTTCCGCGAGTGGTTGTTCACGACGTCCTGGTCGCGTCCGCGATGGCGTGCCAGCCGCCGCCGTGGTGTCGACAGTTAGTAGTTGTTTCACGCCCAGTTTGGGCATGTGGAGCGAAACCGAAGCCCCGAGCCACGCTGAGCAGGTGCCCGCAGAGGTGCCCGCTCAGGTGCCCGCACAGGTGCCCGCACAGGTGCCCGCACAGGTGCCCGCAGAGGTGCCCGCAGAGGTGCCCGCTCAGGTGCCCGCACAGGTGCCCGCACAGGTGCCCGCAGAGGTGCCCGCAGAGGTGCCCGCAGAGGTGCCCGCACAGGTGCCCGCTCAGGTGCCGTGCTGTCGTAGGCCGGCCGGCCGGGGGCCGCTGGGTGGCCGCGGTGTGGCCTCTTAGGGAGCTCCATCAGGCTGGGCGCGGCTGCTGCTGCCGCGGTATGCGGCTGCCACATCCGCGAAGACCATCAGGCCGGACACACACTTCCAGCGCCCCGTCAGCCCCGCTCTGCTCCAGATTCCCTGGACACTTGCGCCGCGCATCCCTGTTTCCCACGGCTCCCCTCCGCCCCCGGCTGCCGCCCCCGGCTGCCGCCCCCGGCTGCCACAGTGAGTACCCCGCCTGTTGCATCACAAAGTTTTGAAGGCGCTCAAGGACTTTTTCGGGATGTTTACGGCGGCCGTCTACCTCGGCGTCTGCCGTCCGCGCTGCCGTCCTGCCCCCGCTGCCGCTGCCAAGGTGGCGGGGCGGGGCGCGCGAGGCGCACGGGACCCGGGGCCGGGCCGGGCCGGGTGTGGTGGCATGCCGTGGGAATCGTGGACTGGACCCCCAGCCCAGCCTGCTGTGGATCCTCTCGAGAACAGCCCCGGGCGCACAGCATCCATCTGGACCCGACCGGACCCGAGCTGAGGCGAGGCGAGGCGCTCTGCGGCCGCGCGCTCCCAAGCCCAGCCCAGCCCAGGCCGCTTACGAGCGTGGCGTGGCCGGACCTCGGTGACGCCCCGGGCGTATGCCGTGCCGGGGCCGTGTGCCGGGGCCGTGTGCCGGGGCCGTGTGCCCAGCCCGCCTCCCAGACCAGAGGGTAATGCTCAGCTGCCGCCTGGCTGCCGCTGCTGAGGTTGCTGGGCCTGAGATTGCCGGGGACGCTAAGGCTGCCGAGGTTCTGTACGGGGCCCCGCCGCGCGCTGTCCGCCCGCAGGCCCGCAGGCCACGCGAATTGTTGCAAAGGAACGCGAGAGATTCGACACGAAAACATAACGCCCAGTTTGTCGAACTTATCTGCGTGCCGAAAGCAGTTGATGTCGGCGGCGGGGACCTCGTCGGGGGCCTTGGCTGCGCCTCCTGGGAGTCACATAGGGGCCCGTCCGCCTGGTCTGGGGGGCTGCGCGCGTCCGGGCGTTGTGTGCTCGATATCCATCAATCACAGAGGCTGGGGCCGGGCTGGGCAGGGCTGGGCCCGTGTCGCCCCGTGCACTTCACAGTGGATGACAGCCTTCGAATTAACATTTTTCTTTGGCTGCCGCACATGGTGCGCCGTGGGAATGCGCCCATCACTTTTTTTTTTGTGTGTGTGTGTGTGTGTGTGAGGGGGGGGGGGCATGCTCGCCTCTCCCCGTTTCTTTTCCGTTTTGTACAGATCATCGGGCACTTTCTTCCAGCGCACGTGTAGGAAAGTAAACACCAGCGTCGCCATTGCCCAACTCGCAAACCTCATTCGGCCAGTCTATGTCGCCTGCTGGGTAGGCAGCCCCGACGTTGTGCACGCACGCGCGTCGTGCGGGCTGGCCTACCCTGGTGCTCGCAGGCGCTCGTCGCGTCACCAGGTGCACGAGGAAATGCTCGGGGGATGCCGCACGCGCTCAGAGGACGATGGAGTGAGTGTCCGGACGCACCCCGACGCACGCACACCGCGTAACACCGGAGGCCCCGGGGGCCTCGGTGCGTGCACACAAAGGGGGCGTGGCCAGGCGTGGCCGGGCCGGCGCCGTATTACCATACTCCCTGCGGCGCGGCGGCGCGTGGACGCCGCGGGGAGGGAGAGAGAGAGAGAGAGAGAGAGAGAGAGAGAGAGAGAGAGAGAGAGAGGGGAGAGAGAGAGAGAGAGAGATAGGGAGAGAGAGAGGCGTAACGCCGCCGGTGGTGGTGGTGGTGGTGGCGGCGCGCGGTGTAACACGGCAGCCAATCACCGCAGCAGCAGTAGCCGGCGGCCATCGGAGCCGGCCGTAGAAGCGTCGTGAGGGGCTCCGCCGGGCTCCGCGCCACGCGCCTCCGGTGCCCCCAGCTGTAGACCCGGCGGAGGGTAGGCCGGCCCGCACGACACGCGTGCATGCACAAGCTGTGGTTGCCTACCCATCAGGGGCCTCCTGTGCCTCCTGTCTGGCCATGTAGTGTGTGCACGCTCGACATAGGTACGTACTACACCCAGAGGAACGCAGTCTTAGCCTTGTACATAACGAAGTTAATAGACTTCACTCGAGGCAATAGTCTTGCAGGAAGATTCAAAGCAGCTTGGATCAAAGTCAGAAACCTTGGTAAGTTCAAGACTAGAGTTTCTAAGGTCAGTCTAGCCTTGGCTTTGATCGAAGAAAAAAATTCTGTGTGTACTTAATGCGGCCATTTAGGTCATCGTACACTGTAAAAATCCCACAAAGACGAGGGATATTTGTGGAATCCTTAGTAGTTTACGAAGAAGTTCTCCGCAGGCTACGAAGAATCCTACAAAGACTCATTCATTTTCTGCTGATTATGAAAGACTTTCTTCGGAGCCTAAGATGAACGTCTTCGCAGGATTTTTACTGTGTCCTCATGACGCTGCGCGCTAACGTAACCTGCCCTCCTATCACGTAATAACAGCAGGGGTGATCACCTTGAGGCTCAGCCTCGCATCCGCCGTCAGTGATACGACACTGATAACCCTTTTGCCGTCACGCGGTGCGGTAGCGCGGCCCCAGTCACATTTCCCCGCTCTAATTGTCGTCTTAAGCAAACGAATTCGAGCCATTGCCGATAGTAATGACAGTAATTAAATCAGGGGCCTAGAGTGTGAACGGCTCGAGTCGCCCAAGGCGCGGCACGGTACGGCAGTTGGCAGCAGCAGCAGCAGACGACGCCGAGCCCGGCCGGACGGGGCGCCCTCTAGCGGTGGTCGTTATGTACCTGCACACACACACACACACATACCGCACTGATTGCAGGGTTGGTAACATTTAATTGCTCAGGTTGGCAGCAGCTGACTCCAGGCGGCTACTAAATAGGCGATGACCCTCTCTGCTTCTTCTTTGGCTCGGATACAAAACTTGCGACTCTGTGGTACCTTTTATGTGAGAGAGGATGAGAGAGAGAGAGAGAGAGAGAGAGAGAGAGAGAGAGAGAGAGAGAGAGAGAGAGAGAGAGAGAGAGAGAGAGAGAGAGAGAGAGAGAGAGAGAGAGAGAGAGAGAGAGAGAGAGAGAGTACGGCGGCTGGCGGGTCTCCGCACCGTGCAAATAGGTAGCAGAGCACATATCATACTTTGCGGAGCCGGGAAACTCACCCAAAATACGCCCTGGAGCCGGAGCAGAGCGGGAGGGAATCGGCGCAAAAATGGTACTACGAAAGGAGAGGACCCGGGGGAAAATGTTTCCGATGCTGAATGTTATGATTGGTGGGTAATGTGTGGGTAGATGGATGTAATAATCATATCGGCGCCCCCTGATTTATGGCAGGCGTCCGTGCGAGGCCGACTGCAACATATTTCACCACGGGGGCTGCCACGGGCTGCCGGACTCGGGCAGTGCCGGGGCAGCGGCCGGGGCAGCGGCCGGGGCAGCGGCCGGGCTGCCGTGTCAGGATCTTGTCCAGCCGGCAGTGCCCGTCCCGTCCCGTCCCGTCCCGTCCCGTCGTGATATACTGTGCGGCACGGCACAGGCACACATCCGCCGCCGGTCCCTTGGCACGCCCTGCTGGCCCTGCAGGCCGCGCTGCTCAGACGATGGCGGGGACGGGACGGGTGGCGGACGGCTACCACTCGGACGACCCGGGACCCGGAGGAGAAGACCCAAGGCACTTATCTGCGAGCCCGCAATAATTGTTTCCCCCGCCCGAGTCGCTCGGCTGCTGGTTTAGAAGATGACGACGAGGTTTGCGAGGAGGCCGGAGGAGAAGCCAGTTGTGGGGTAAGAGAAGCTCGCGGAAGACAGGCGCCCGCCGGTAGTTGAACCCACGACCCGGCCGCGGACCCCATGCCGCGATGTAACCAACGGGCTGCTGAGACGGCGACTCCCAAGGGGACACCCTCGAAAAAAATTAGAGGATAGTTTAGAAAATAGCAAAAAAAAAGCAAACTAAGAAAGTTTCAGTTAAAATTTGAGGAGAATCAAGGGAAACGTGTAAAATTCAGAAGGAAAAATAAAAACCAATTTTGACTCATGGTATACATTACCTGCATCATGTTGCCCTGGCGACTCCCGTTGTCGTAGTCGGCAAACGTCCCCCAGCTAGGGTCCGGTCCGGCCCGGTCCGCCCGAGTCCGCCTCCTCAGCTCCGGACCAAATCAGATGATGTAAGACACCGGCTAACGCGGCGCTCTGGACGGATTAAGGCAAACAGGGCGATTTTAATCGGAGCAGACTTGGCGCCAGAGGGGCGGCCTGGGGCGGCCTGGGGCGGCCTGGGGGTGGGCCGGGGCGCCGGGGGCAGGCGCTGGGCGCGCGCCGCGCCGGCCTAGGGGGCGGAGGCGGGGGCGGGGGCGGGAGCGTCCGCGAGGCGCCGGAGGCCGAACCCCGAATCCCCAAGGCCCCGCCGGCCCAGCCCCCGGCCCAGCCAGGCCCGGCACAGCCCGGCTCGGCCCCCAGGCGGCGCCTTTTAGCGATGAGATTTGCTACCAACACCTTGATTACAGAGCTTGTGACTTTGTACGATACGAGAGTTTTGTGGTCCGGCGTGGGAATGGTGTGTGGAGCCCTCGTCTGCTGTGTGTGTGTGTGTGTGTGCACGTATATGTGAGCATATGTGAGCGGCCAGCTAGCTGCTTGTAAGGTGTCTGATTGGAAGATGAGCTCTGTCGTGTGGGCGGCTTCGGAAAGTAGGACAAGTGTTACGAAACCTGCACTTATAGCCTCTAATGCCCTGCCCCCTCCCCAACCTCTCTTTTCCCTATCAGCGAGGTCTAACAAGCGCCACCATACATTAATTAAATAAACGCACAAAAAGACATCACAAATAATTTTGCGGTGTACGGCTCATTAATTACTTTTACACTTCACATTCACGATCGAGAAGTGGGCAATTGGTTGTGAGTATTAAATTCATGGAAGTTCCCGTGGTGCCCCCGCTTGATGACCGACTAATTTAAAAGCGCCGCATCACGCATGTCATAACGGCACGACATGTGTATGTGTTCGGTTTGCGCCGCGCGCGTCGGAGAATGAATCGTTTTCATTCAAAACTCTCTTCCCCGCTCGCCAAGATGATGACCTCTCGTCACTCATTCCGGAATGCTGCAGTGCCACTTCTTCTTTCTCCGAGTCGGGAATGGCTGTGGTGCGGCGCAGCAACCGAGGGCGGCCTAGGCAGGCCGAGCCGAGCCGAGCCGCGCGGCTCCGTTCTCACGACCGGCGCGTAAGACGGGGAGTGCGTCTCGACCAGGGCCAGTAAGAAAGCGCTGCATTATTTGCAGCAATATCGCCGCCGTGGGCGCCGACGTCGTCTTCGCAGACCCGCCTCTGCTTCGGATCGCACCTCGGGCGTAAATCTGCGGAGCTAATTTGTTGCTGTTGAAGTTTCTCGGAGTCAGTGAGGGCGGCTGGCAGCTCGGCGTTGCCCCGTTCGCACGCGCGCCGAAGCGTCGCACTGCAGTCGGGGGGAGGGAGGGCCGGGGGGCGCTAATTGGGGGCTCAGAGTGGCGGGGCCGCGCCTCGTTGAAAAACGTCTGCCGACTATATAGTATACTTCTCTGTTCCGCCTCAAATCGAATACTGAAGATAACGCTCAATGAAATCATTCAAATCTCTCCCCCTTCCTCCCCCTCCACCTCGCCCCTAACTTCCAATTATTCAAATTATGTTATTATATGGAATTGGCCAATTTTACGGCTCCCACATGGTTCCACTAAATATTATTAATTATCTGCTGACTATACCACACGACCGCAATGTCATTTGTTTTGTCAATGTGTCTTCTTTTTCCCCTCCTCCAAATCGTATGTATGTAAAATACGGGCCGTCATGTGCTCATCCTCCCACACGGCCGGCGCGCGGTCGACCACATAGCGCTCGTGTGTGTGTGTGTGTGTGTGTGTGTGTGTGTGTGTGTGTGTCACGCGTCTCGGCGCGACGCGTAATGAACCGAGATGACCAGGTGTGCGCGCCTGCGCGCGTGTGTGTGTGTGTGTGTGTGTGTGTGTGTACGCGCGCCTGTGTGTGTGCTGGGTGCGTTCATATGCACAGCGCGACACCACAGGATGGCGGTGAGGCGGCCCTGCCGGCCCTGCCTGACAATGGGACCGTTACCAAGTCGAGCCCTTCCATTAGGGCAAAGTGTGTCCTCCCCTCCCTCTGCGGCCGGAGGGAGGGGCACAACGCGCTCGCCGCAAACGTCGCAGCATATAATGTATACGGAACGGGCCGCTCGCCGAAAATAAACTCTGAAATATCAGAGGTCCAAATCCCGCCGCCGCGGGGTACATTCCAGTGGTGGGGTCCGCGCTAGCCAAATATCCTAGCTGCAAACGGCTGAAATGCTCCCAATAAAGAGGTTCCGAACGGGGCGCGCGCGCAGTGACAGGGATACCATAAAGAGCGCGGCTGTCCTCCCACAATTTTACACGGATCGTAAAGAGCCCAACGGCCGTAGCTGCGGCCTACGGCCTACGGCCCCACGGTGCGCCCTTCGAGCGCGTGCGGTGCCCGGCCCGGCCGTGCCCAGCCGTGCCCAGCCGTGCCCAGCCGTGCCCAGCCGTGCCCTATCGGCCACGACCGGAAGGGGACCTGTAAGGGGCCAATAACGCCCCACCGCAGGGCCGCAGGGCCGCAGGGCCCAGGCAGCTGGGCCCGCGGGGCCCTGCAGGGCACAATGCTGTTGAGCGCACGCGATGGATGGAATGGGAAGGGTCCGTGCTCCCCCCGCCGCGCTGCCCGCGCTGCCCGCGCCCACGGCATGACTCATGCGCATACGCCGTCCGGCTTCCTGGCCGCCGACACAATAAGGAATCCACCGATGCATGAGAAATTCAGTGCGTCAAACCGCGAGGACAACATGCAGACCTCGCCGACCGTCCTAGAAATCTTGCCCGCACGGTAACCAAACCGTAGTGGGTGCTCGGGGCGATTAGCATCTGGCCCGGGTCCTCACGGCCAGTGGCGCGGGTTGAGCGTTCAGTGTTCGGGTCTCACGGTGCCCTGAGCGCGCAGATCGGGAGCGGAGATCTCTCTCTCTAACCCTCCTCCTGGCCGGTCCGGCCCGGTCTCGCACGGAGTCATAGTGCGCCCTGCCATGGCCTGTGGGTCACCATAACGCCCCCGTCGCCGTCCGCCCCGTCCCGCCCCGCCCCGTCCCGCCTGGGGCCGGTGCGGCGGCGCTGTGCCCCGGGCAGGCGCCGGCGGGCACAGCCGGGCCCATGGCACCAGCCAGCCCAGCCCAGCCCAGCCGTACCGGGCCACAGGGGCCACAGCACCAGACCAGAGCCCTCCTCTCGCTCGGCCCGTAATTGTTGGGTTGGTTTGGCGCGCGGGTCGCCGTCGGCATCGCCAGAACGCCTAAATAACAGGGCCCAGCCCCGAGGCCCTGTCTCTCGCCGCCGTGGTCCCCGCCACGCCCCGCCACGGCCCGACCTAGCGCGGGACATTCAAATGACGTTCCCCGTCGGCCCCCGTCGGTCACCGTCGACGGAGACCCTGCTGTCGTCGGCTTGTTGGCATGCGCTCACGGTCGGAGCCCCGGCCGTCGCGCACATGCAGAAACACGGTGCCCTTTCCGAGTCCGCCGCCCAGCATGGAGGAGGGAGGACAGCGTCCCGCGTCCCCGTTGACCTTGCCACCATATACTACGACCTGTCACCCATAAGATGAAAATTCAACTTGCTTTGCGAACGTCACTAGGCCGGGTGAGACTTCGTTAACGTGGCTGACCCGCACTGAGGGGGCGTCTGTGTAAACACAATTTACCCGGAGCTGAGGAAAGTACCACGTACCCACCCACCCCATGTGCACGTGAGAACGCTCTGTGCGGCCACGTGTGGGGCGTGTGAGAGTAAATCACGGAGCCCCCAGCGCACGGTCCACCACCCTCTCGGCGTCTACGTCGCCACTCCCCCGCAGCCAGGGCCCCAGCAGGGCACCGCCAGGGCACCGCCAGGGCACCGCCAGGGCACCGCCAGGGCACCGCCAGGGCACCGCCAGGGCACCGCCAGGGCACCGCCAGGTCGGGGTCCGCCGCCAAGCGCTGCCACACCCCCGTGCCGAGGGCCGCCGCCGAGGGCCGCCGCCGAGGGCCGTCGCCGAGGGCCGCCGCCCAAGGGCCGCCGCCGAGGGCCGCCGCCGAGGGCCGCCCCCAGGGCACACGCACACCGCCCACACCCCCGCGTGCGGGCACGGACCACCCTCCCCTCCCCTCCTGCCGCCCGCGCGCCGCCACACTCCAGACTCGTGTAAGACCGGTCGAGTACGTCTTCCCACAAGACCCGACCCCCGACCCCAGGAGTGTGATAAGGCTCCGTAAAACCGATCCTCTGTGTGTGGGCGGGGCAGCGCCGGAGTGGAGCGTGCTGGGCCCCGTGCGTTGAGGTCTCCACTCCAATGTGTACACCGAGATTCTCATACCTATTTCTCCCTGTGGCCGCGCTAACGAGCGTGTTACGGTATGATTGAGCGCACGCCAATCCTTCTCTCGCTCCGTGCGCTGCTGCGCTGCGGATGCGGAGGCGACGTGGACCGTGGACCCTGTCAGCACGGACGGGCGCGAGGCAAAAACATGGGCACCCCTCCCACCCCACCCCACCCCACCGCACCCCGGCTGAAGGCTGACCATGCCGCACGGCATGCGCTGGCCGGCCCCGCTCTTTCCTCGTTACGCGGCGCGGCGCCCGGCGGCGCCCCCGAGCCGATACATTATGGTTTTGTGTGCGGACGACTTCAGCGAACGAGGGACGTCACGGGCCGGGAGAGGCTGTGAGAAAATCCCACCGCTCTCACCGACCGCGCGGCCCGGACACCCTTTTAAACACGACGGCGGCAGCGCGGCGGCGGCGGCAAACGCTTTCCGCGCGCAGAGCCCAACTGCGCAGCCAACAGGCGGGACGGTAAAAAAGAGGCAGCGGCGGCCCGACTTGTGCGCCGCTCTACTTTTTGTATCATTTGTGGCCGTGACTCCGTGATGCCAGGAAAACACCACCCTGGGCCGTGTGTTTATATGGGAGCAGCGTGCCACCGTTGTGGGGTCCCGCCGGCCCCGCCGGCCCCGCTCACCCCCGCCCTCGGTGGTGTCCCCAGCGCAGGCCCTCTGGCGTCTTCGGGGCCCCCGGGGCTGCCACTGCCAACAACCCCGTCATTTTGGGGGCGGGCAGACTGGACCGGGATGGATGGTGATGCGCGCTCGACGTGGCCGAGGCCGAAGAGGGACCGCCGTTGACGAGGGACGCCCCCGAAAGGGGAGCACGGGGATGGAAGGGGCGTCGCCAACCCCCTACGTTTTCGGAGGAGGTACTTTGGTACTTTGCACCCTGCACTGCTGCTGCTGCTGCTGCTGGTGGTGGTGATGAGGAGCAGAAGGTATCATTGTGGCCGGGGATGCCGGGGCCAGGGCGGCGGCCTGTCAAGGCACCTGGAGGCACTAATGCGTGTGCGCAGTGCTAGTAACGCGAGGCACCGTCATCATAAAATTAGGACAAGGGCCTTCTAGCGCGCGACGTAATCGTAATCAACAAGGGTGTGTTTGAGCTGAGCACCCGTGGTGAGGGTTGTCACCGCTGCGTCGCCGCTGAGCGCACAGCTACCGCTAGTGACAGGAAGATTGTCGCGAGAGCAGAGCAGACATGCCTCCCTGCGGTGGCACCCCGTGGTAAGGCTACCCCGCGGCAGCCGGCAGCCCAAGGAGCCTCAACCTGGGACAACATGCGCTGCGAAACGCCTGGGGCGAGACGTGCCAGGCACGGCACGGCACGGCACGGCACGGCACGGCACGGCACGGCACGGCACGGCACGGCACGGCACGGCACGGCACGGCACGGCACGGCACGGCAGCTCACCCCCGGGCACCCCACACCGACCGTCCCGGATCTCTTTCATCCCCAGGCGCCCACTTTACACGTGTGTTGCGACAGGGTGACAGCCTCGGCAGCAGATCCGCGGTAAAGAGTGGGACAATTACGATCCCATCAGTGGGCGATTCGATATCGTTCACTCAACGGTGATCCGAATCCTCTGCTCGCGGCTGCGGCTCTTTGGGGGCTCGTTGCTGACCTAGTCAAACTCATCGTCCCGGATGAAGTTGTGAGGCGGGTCCGTTGGGTCCGAGGGCTATCTGTGTGTGGATGGGGTGCGGGGGCGTCGGCGGGGCCTTGGGCCGAGCCTTCGGGCCGACCGGGCGGGGCGGGACGGCGGCAGGGTCTTGAAGGGCGTCGTCGGGGTGCCGGGCCGGTGCCAGTGAGGGCGTGTCCGGCGGCCGCCGGCCAGACGTGTTCCGGCGGCGCGTCGCAATAAGGTTATGCCTGCTTTGCACTTGGCGGCAAAGGGGTGCCGTACCCGCCGGGGCCCGCCGCCGTGCCCGCATCCTACATGATGGGAGGCCATGGTGGCGGGGCGGGGCGGGGCGCGGGGCGGCGCAGCGGACGCGGAGCTGGTGCTCGACTCGACGGCGACGTCGGGCCCCGCCGACCGGGACGGGACGCCCCGTAGCGAAAGCGTATCGCCCTGTAATGGCAGAGCGGCGCAGAGCGGCGCAGAGCGGGGGGCAGCAGGTGACGGTTCTGTGCCGTCGTGACACGAGGGCGACCACGGGGGCCGACAGGGACAGGAACCGGCGGGGGACGGGACCCTTTGGCGGATTTCTGTAATGATACTCGGAGAGGAAGTGGGAGGGGACGGAGCGGCCCCAGGTCGTCAGGGACTCGAGGGCGGCGCGGCGGCGCGGGGTGTCTGCGATCATCATCACTACTTTTGCGAGAGCCCGGCCGTGATTGTCCATTACCGTACGTGCGCGCGCCGTCTGGTGTGAATCCTGCGGTGTACGGGCTCTCTATGATCCCCGCAGCCTCTTTAGTACTTCATTTCCAAACGGACGGCACGGGGGAGGTGGCGGCCGGTCGTCGCAGCCGCAAGGTTGTTCCTTTTGATCTGATCGCTTTGGAAACCGCCGATGATGTTTTCTGCCACATTTGGCCGCCGAGGGGGGCGGGCTGGGGGCGGCTGGGGGCGGCTGGGGGCGGCTGGGGGCGGCTGGGGGCTGTAGGGTGGGCGTGTGGGAGGAGCCGCTCCACCTGTCCTGTCCTCAACTTCCGTTTGACGTATGTCTGAGGCAGGCGGGTCGGCCGCTGGCCGTGCTGGCCGTGGCGCCGCTCCGCCGGCTCCCAGACGGCCGAGGGGTATCAGCCTACCTGTGCCAAAACGCACCGCACAGTGGCTGGCATACATCGCGGTCCGAATTACATCCACTTTGTCGGCCTGGATAGGCCAGGGAGGCCAGGCGAGCGGCCCGGCGGCCCGGCACCCCGGCAGGGGGCGGGCCACAGGCGGGCTACAGGCTGAGGCTGGGCAGCTGTCGAGGTCATCGCCCCGGCGGCACTGGTGCCAAAATCATAACCATCCCTGATTTTCGCATCAAGAGCAGGTGTCGAACTTTCTACTCAGCCTCCTCATGCGTAGAGCACAATGGGTCACTGACTCGCGCGGCTCGGGGACATAATACAGACTGTAGTTCCTAAAATGTTAGGTTAGACACCCTAAAAACTTCGAGTAAATTACGTGTTATTGGCGTCGGTAAACCCTTGCTACAGCACAGCGACCCCGAGCTCAAAGCACTGGCGCAAATTTGTCAGAGAGCATGCAAATGCATCAACCGTGTCGCAGGTCGGCGAGAGCCTCAGGACGTCTCAATCAAAATTGGCCGGCGCGGGGCGAGGCAAAATGGTATGGCCATCCCGCGCCCGCAACACGCGTCATTGTCATTTGACACGGCGAAAGAGCTGGCGATGAGCCGTGGAGATGATGGAGTCATTCACGCGGTCATTTCCAATTTGACACTCCGCATCGATGGAAACATTAATCTCTAAACGGCGTTTTATAATGCAGCAAAAGCACATGGGGGGCGCTTAAGCGTGAAGGGGTCAAACCAAGCGACAACACGCGCGGATATATACACTTTGGGAAGATGTAACGTTTCTGGTGATCGGCCCGGAAGCCTCGGCTTCCTTTCTTGGTCCATAAAAGTACAACATTTTGGTGGCGGGTCGGCGGGAGTCGGAGTCGGTCTGGTCCTCGGCTCCTTCCCGATCGGGTAGCAAAAGGAGCCGAAACAACAGTGTAGCTGCCGACTTGCGTGCGTAACCACCACTTAGTATATTTGGCAAAATAAATTAGGGAACGAGAGGAGAGCAAGAGAGACGGCGGACGGCAAGGAGGAGGAGGAGATCCATACCCGAGAGACAGAGACGGCATGAGGGCGATTCAGTGGCGCCCCGCAAATCAACCTATATTTTTCAGTTGTGGATGTGGCGCCTCCGTTCTCCCAAGTCTGCCCCTCCTCCCCGTCCCCGCCCCCTCGGCACTGACCACCCATCCTCTCTCCTCCTCCTCCTCCTCCTCCTCCTCCTCCTGACATGACAGCAGCCAGTCAGCACAGCACCTTACAGAACGTTTTGCATCCAGGCCGAGGACCCCGGCCGGGTTCTCAAACAAATTCAGAACGGAAAGACAGCAAAGTGCGCACATGCTTACGTGGCTCCACAATCACTGAAATCCTCTCGAACCAGAGGCGACGCTGCGGCGTGGCGGGGCGTGGCGGGGCGTGGCGGGGCGTGGGGGTGTTGTGCCGCCTGGGGAGATTGATGTCGGGCGGATGTCGGCTGCTGGGCTCCGCTGGCTCCGCCGGGGAGGCCTTGCTAATTAATCCGGGTCGGTTGCTTCATCAAAAGCACCGGTCGGCGCGGGCTCCTGGAATACGCCGAGTGAGTCACAGCGTGGCGCCCGGCTAACGCCCGGCAACAGATACACATTATTCGATCACCTTTTCCGGTACGTCTGACCCCGCAATTCTTGCGAAGCCGGAGCTATTAGAGTCGGCCGTGATAATTGCAGATGCAACGGAATAAAATTTTTACCAAAACATATTTTTAAAATTGTTTTTTTTGAATTGACCATACCATTTTGTCCGGCTAAAAGTAAATGTATTTCACGAAAAATATGCTAATTTACACCTCCAGCTTTCCTCCAGCTCGTCGTCCAAAGGCGCTCCAGATTTCACCAAACTGTGTGCGGTGTGCGGCATGACAAACCGAGCGGCTGGTGTACTATATATACGGCTCCTGCGCTGGTAAGTTGTATTCAAATCACCATCCTTGTCAGCGCAAATTGCACCGGAAGCGATCAGCAGCCGAACGTTACTGAGCGTTTTTCCAACGTCGGCGCGCACTATTGGGCACCGCAGTGCTATGATTCTTCTTCTTCTTCTTCTTCACTCGTTTCTTTTCTCGATAAGACGAGGACAGAGGGGAGAGGAGGGGGCGGGGGCACAGGTAAACAGGACGGACGACGATATATACTCTCCGCACCGCGCCTACCGACGTAACTATCTAGAACTGGCCCTGGAGATACGCACGCGGACGACGCAGAGCAGAGCCGTCACATCACGCCGCGAGACACACACACACACGGTGCTTCCGAGTAAGTACGACCGGCTGGGAAGCAGGCCTCTCTCTCTCTCTCTCTCTCTCTCTCTCTCTCTCTCTCTCTCTCTCTCTCTCTCTCTGTTTGCCAGACTCTGAGGACGAGTCGGCATGTCTTTGAACGCGCACCCTGCGGTCTGCACTTTATCTCGGCCCGCGCGGTGACACATTCGACAGTAAACATAACGTCTTCCGAAAATAAGTGCGCGCTTCGCCCCCTCCGCGTGCCGCACTTTTTTATTTGATGAGACCGCGCCTGGGCCGCGCGAAGCGGTGAGGAAGAGTCTCTGTACCTGCGGATTATCCACACGCGAGAGAGAGAGAGAGAGAGAGAGAGAGAGAGAGAGAGAGAGAGAGAGAGAGAGAGAGAGAGAGAGAGAGAGAGAGAGAGAGAGAGAGAGAGGGGGGGGAGGCTTGACACGGCGCGCGCTCGGCTGGCTCGGAGCCCCGTGTCGCCCTGCTCTTGTCCTGTGCTGTCCCGCGCCGGCGTTCGCATTTGCGCGCCCCGCAGCGGCGCTGCTGTGTCATTTGATGGCGGCTGGTCCTGTAGTTGGCGACTGCCGCCACAGATGGCAGCACGCTTCACGCGACGCGGCTCGGCCTGCTCTGCCGCTCCGCCCCGCCGCCGCCTACCCCCGTCCCGCTGCCGCTGCCACTGCTGCTGCTGCTGCGGCTGCTGCCGCCTGCTCCCTCTCTCCGCGCACTCCTCTCTCGCTTGCGGCTCTCACCTCCTTGCTCCGCATCGGCATGTTTCGAGACGCAATAAGGACGTGACGGAGTTGACAATTGCCGTCCATCAGCGACGGAAATTTACACACTGCTGTGTCATGTCAGCCCCGAACGGCACCCGAAGAGACACGCGGAAGCCATCAGTTTACTGCCGCTAACGTTTCTTTCCTCTACATGTCTCCGACCTCTCCGATGCGATGCGGCAGCGGTGGTCCCGTCTCTCTGCAGGATTATCTTTCGCGAGCAGAGAGCCTACACGCCGCGGGGCCGGAGGGGCCGGAGGGGTGCAGATGCACTGCTGCTGCAGATGCCGTCTTTGCCACACCACACTCTAAAAAATGTTTGCTTGTTTCACGCCCTCATCAAAATTCCGACATGATAGCAAAAGCCTTCAAAAATCCGGAGAAGCCTAAAACGGAAGTAAGAAGTCGTAACGAAGAAGAAGAACCTCGGAGAAAATATGAGAAAACGCGTGATTTTTGAAGTGCAGTGGGAATTCCGAAATTCACCGATTTCTCATACTTCCCCTGCATGCTTATTCTTCGTTTTGAGTTTCTCCGGAGAACTCAATTTCAAGCATGATCGTAATCAAACGTGCTTCGCATTCGGTTCGCCCATTGGCCAACATTCTTCTCTGAAGTTCGCCGAACTTTGTGCGGCATACGTTTCGAAATGTACGTCCCCTGTACGATGCACGTAGGGTGACACCGCGGACATGTTGCGCCAGCCCAGCAGGCAGAGCAGGCTAGCAGGCTAGCAGGCCAGCAGGGCCCAGCGGCACAGCATCACAGCAGGACGGTGCCTTCATCCTCATTCAGGCCGATCAATACGACACGCTGCACTGCGCACGCGCCCCGGCCACGTGACCGTGTGGTGCGGCAATGGGCACTTGATTAGATAGCTAGACGAAATACAGAAGAAAAAAAAAATTGGAGTTGCAGTTGGAGGGCCTGCCTGTGCCTGCCTTTGCGGAATCAAACATCCCGCGAGACGCAATTATAAAATTACGCCTACGCTATACTCGTCGTGGGATATGAGACGCGGCGGTGCTGGAGGCGGTTTTAGTTGCGTGCGTTTCCCTACTCGGTATGTTTCTCTGCTGCATTTGCCCCAATTAATCCATACACCAGGGTCCGATGTATATCCATGAGAACAGCCGAGACGGCACACGAGACTTTATAACCACACCGCCCGCCGCCGCTCGGCGCCAACGCCAATTCCAACCCCATCGGCGCCCGCCAAACAACCGCTCGATTCCATTCCGTCTCTTATTTTGCCCGAGAGCGATGCAGGTGTGTGTGTGTGTGAGAGAGTGTATTCGCTGCGGCTCTGGTGGCGCGGCAAACGCGTGTGAAAGCGGCACGGAACAATTAATCGGCGCCGATGAAAGTGCGGTTAATTGTCGGACCGACTGAATCAATCTGACTCGTGCGTGTGTGTCTTACCGTGTGTCTGCTGTCTCTCTCCCACCCCAACGCGGCGCCACCCCGCCCCGCCGCCGGTGCCCACCGACGCGTTGTTATTGTCGAAGAGTTGGAAATGAGAGCGATTGAAGGGCCCTTTGGACGCCATTATCGACGGATCCGAGCGGGGAGACGCACTTTAATTGGTCCAATAGGCATCCATCCCGATCCGGTCTTACGCATCAAACTGACAGGCAGACGTCGGTTAATAAGGCGTAATCGTGGCCCCGGGCCGCGCTGCACTCGGCCACGGTAGGGTAGGGGGTAGGTACCTCCGGTACGGCACGGCCCGACCGTGGCGCGCCCTGGCGGCCGAGTGGGCAAGTTTGCCCGTCCCGGCCCCGCCGCGGCGACGTTTACGTTTACCTTTCCGATCCAATTCCCAGACTCATTCCGTAATTGTTTGGCCGCGAGCAGGGATTTCGGTTCGGCCCTTTTGGCGTGATGAAGACTATTAGAATCGAGTCGGACTGATTTAGGGGCCCTTCACTCGGCTATAATTACAGCAAAAGGGCGAGCGGGCGCGAGCATGCGCTCACCGCACGCATTGCCAACATAATCGGACGCGAACCGATAATTGGCCGTAATTATGAACAGAGTTTTCGGGAGAGGCCGAAAATGAGCAGCCATTATGTTCATTTACGAGTGGAGGGGGCGCGCGATGCACCGGCTCAATGAGGCCCGCTGCAATTAGAACTACATTGTTGAAGTTTTCTGGCTTATTAACAGGAATTAAAAGACCGGCGTACGTCTTCGATCATGTTGCGTGCAAAAAAAAAGATGAATAAATAAATCTAATGCATAGCAAAAGAACGCAGCTAGTAGTAAATATTTTTCCACGCCTTTGCTATTTTTTATATCATTATTTTTTAGCGGGTGCAGCATAAATGTTTTTGCCGTTTAGATTAAAATTCCGGGTTTGAATTCGGATGTGCAGGTTCTCCTCAAGACCGTTAAAATAATTTGCGAAGGTCTGTTTGGTCGCGGAGGTGGATGAGGTATGGGGTGAATGCCCCACACAGGCTGCCGTATCCCGTGTGTTGGCACACTGTTTGCAAACAGCATTCAAGTGCGAAATCCCGGCGATTCCCTTTGGTGGTCCACAGAGGGCCTGCCAGGGCCCGCCAGGGCGTGCCCCAAGGGACCCTTGAGGGTCCTGCGTGCCCCCAGGTAAGGCCCGTGAGTTTGTCCACAGAGAGTATCAGCGCGATACGCTCAAAGGCACCACGATAGTCCCGCGACAAACAAACGTCCTTCTTCTTGTTTCTGATGCGTTTCGGGCGTTTTTAGGTCATCGCCTCCAGATCAAGCAAAGGGCCAAGGCAGCGGTTTCATATCGGCAGTCTGCCTGCAACAACAAGCGCTGTGCACCGTTCCGCAAACACGATACGAGCAGGACGCCTCACTCTCTCGAATCTCTTCCGAAAATGGACGGCGCGCGGCCCGCGGCAGCCTGTAGGCAGCGGCTCGTGTCATCAATGCCATCACCCCTCCTCTGAAGCCCGCGGGGCCCGCGGCCATGTGGATGATCCGTAGTGCATCTGGCGCTGCAGCCGCTGCAGCCGCTGCAGCCAATGGCGACCGACTACTGCCACATTAGACGAACCCCTTCCCTGAGCTCCAGCTCCCTCCCTCTCTCTCTCTCTCTCCCCTCGTGGCCTCGCTCTCGCGCGGCACGCCGCGCCACGCCTCCGGCAGCCTAGCCGCACCGCTGCCGGGGTTACGCGCCGCGCCGGCGCACTGAGCCCGCACTCATCCAAGCGAGGAGGTTGGGGAGGGGGCATTCTAATTGAAAGAGGAGGGAGAGGAAATGAAGCTGATGGGCGTGGCGTAGGGCGCGTCGTGTGCCCGAAGCCGAGGTGCCCTTCGGCGGTTTGAAAATAGACGTGTTTGTTGTCATGATCGCTCTCCGCTGATGACTTTGATATGTGGAGCAGAAATTTATACGTGTATTTTTTTTAGTTTCTACTTTTTTGTATTCGTTGGTAGAACAAATAATCCGTGCGAAAGGTTCGATGTTGCCGATTCTGAAGTATTGCGGCGACTGAGATGAAGTGTATTGAAACGTATTTTGTAATGTCTAATTTTTCAGCTTTCAATTTACTGATGTAAATGTGCGATGTGTAAGATGTGCGAGGCTAGGAATTTTTAAAGGAATAAAAGAAGTGCCATGTTGGATTCAATTTTTCTATAATTTACCATCTTCACCTCCTCCATCTTTCCATCA